>OX465597.1:14172515-15577015 GCA_950022295.1 Bromus sterilis | reverse complement strand
GTTCTGGGGTTGCGTAGAACGGTTTCGGAAACGTTTTTTTATCTCGCGTGTTTCTTGGAAGAATTCTCCTTCATATGTCTCTGGGTCAATGTGGGGTACATAATCCTCTTCATTGGGGGGAGGTAGTCTAATATGTGGTGGTATAATACGCGTGTTCCGAATTATATCCCTTAAAATACCCGGGACGTTCTGGAACAGGCTCGAGAGAGTTCAACTGTGCCAAGACATGTTCGCCCGTCATCGTAGGTGCTGCCAGGTTTTTGACAACTTTGCCTTTGATGAAGTTCTTCTTGTCTTTTCTAAAAGGATGCTTAGGAGGCAGAAACTGTCTATGCAAGTCGAAGCAGGAATACTTGCCACCCGCCTTCAGCCAATGAAACTGAAGAGCAGCCTTGCATGTTGGGCACCCGAACTTTCCATGAACACAGAAGCCAGCGAAAAGCGCATACGCCGGCAAGTCATGCATCGAGTACTGGTACCAAACATGCATTTTGAAGGTCTTTTTTCTAGCTGCATCGTATGTCTTGAACCCTTCGTCCCAAGCTTGTTGCAATTCCTCCTTAAGCGGTTGCATGTACACATCCATATTCTTCCCCGGATATTTGGGCCCTGGTATTATCAACGTCAGGAAAATGTTCTTCCTTTTCATAATCTCTGAGGGGGGGAGATTGAGTGGCATGACAAATACAGGCCAACAACTGTATGGGGCTGCCATCAGACCGAAAGGATTGAACCCATCTGTGCCGACGGCGATTCGGCAATGCCTTGGCTCCTTAGCTTTTTCCGAATGTTTTTCATCAAAGTGCTAACATGCTGAACCATCCGATGGGTGAGTCAACATCGGCTTCCCATCTGCATCAAATTATGTTCTCTTCCCATGTTTGTGCCATGTCATCTGTCTGGCTGTCTCTTCCATCATGTAAAGGCGTTGAATTCTTGGTATCACTGGAAGATACCTAAGAACATTTACGGGTATTTTGGTCTGCGTCTTCTCACCTTGACCATTGTCTACCACAACATACCTGGATGACTTGCATTTGGGACAATAGTATTCGTCCGCATACTCTTTCCTAAATAAAGCACATCCATTTTCACAAGCATGTATCTGCTCATAGGGCATCTTAAGTACCTTGAGGATTTTATCCGATTGGTACAGGTTTGCAGGCATAACATGATCTTTTGGTAGAAACCGCCCAATTAGGGTCATGATCGCATTGTAACAATCTGTGCCCAAGTTGAATTGTGCCTTCAAAGCCATCAACTGTGCGATGGCATCGAGCTGACAAAGCTCAGTGTGAGCGTGCAGCGGACGTTTCGAAGACTCCAACATATCATAGAAGGCCTTCGCAGATTCCTCCATCTCATCGTCCTCATCCCGCGCATCGTCAAAGTCCTGCACCATGTCTTCGATCCCGGTTTCGTACTCATCCGTGCGCTGACGGACCACCTCCTCTCTCCGTCGTCCGCCAGACTCGCCATGGAAGGTCCACACCGTATAACCAGGCTTATAACCCCACTTCTGCAAGTGTTTACCCATATCCACCTCTGTCGCCTGTTTATAATTGTCGCACATAACGCAGGGGCACCAGGTTTTTCTCTGCCCATTTGCAAACGCCGCTCTCAGAAACTCCTTGGTTTTCATTGCCCATTCATTGGTGATCTCTTTCTGATTAGGGCGACCAGTGTACATCCACGCACGATCATCGCTCATCTTGTCGCTACTAAACAACAAATATACCAGTTTGTCAATTTTATTACGTCCACTTTTTATTGCTTTTATCATACATAACTACGGCATATGCAATTAACCTACACACTAATAGGTAAAGATAGGTCCTAATCCCACCCGAGTATGTGTAGATTGGGTCGGTTTCCCATGCTTTGGTCCCGATCCGACGCGGTATTTCGGCAGCACCTCCCCGCTGTTCTCCTAATACACGTCTCGACAACAAGCTGAGAGGTTGTGTATCCGGAGAAAAACAGGGAGGCGCTGACGAAATACCACGTCGGATCGGGACCAAAGCATGGGAAACCGACTCAATCTACACATACTCGGGCTGTCCATGGATAACGTTGGACAATTCGAAAGAATCACTATTATAAATATGCAAATGAATGCATATTTATAACTGTAACCCTTTCGAACGGGAGACACATACTGGTTACGCGACTGCATATTGAAACTATATTGCTAGCTAGGGTCATCGGCACAAAGGCCGGAACAGAGCAAAGGAAGGGGGGTCAGGAGGATAAGACGTGTTTTGCATACCCTCGAGTGCAGGGGAGATCGTCGAACACAGGGAGAGGTCGTCGAACACCAGACTTGCGACGGATCGAGGTGAAGGGGGAACAACTGCACATTAAAAACCAATAAGCTATTCTGCGGTGTGCTAGAGATATTTTTTGGTTTCAGGTTATGCTAGAGATGCTCTTCGGTCAAGATTCATTTGTACTCCTCCTTCTTCTACTTTCTACTCTTCTCCTCCTCCAGACTCATCCTTTTCCATTTCTCATCCTCCTTCTTCTACTTTCTACTCTTCTCCTCCTCTGACCTCCACCTTCTCTCCTCCTGGCCTCCACCTCCGGCCTCCACCTTCTCTCCTCCCAGCCTCCTCCTCCGGCCTCCACCTTCTCTTCTCCCGGCCTCCTCCTCCGGCCTCCACCTTCTCTCCTCCTCTTTCTTCTTATTTTACATATTATTTCTTTTTTCCTTTACACTTCTTCTTTTATTTACATTTACTCTTTATTATCATTTAAATTTTCTGAATATTGTAATTATGCATCTTATCATTTAAAGTTTCTGCATATTGCAATTAACAGAAAAAATAAAAATAAATCGTACTAAAAATCTAGAACCTAAAACCTAATATCTACAATTACTAACTAAATCCTAACACTAACTAATTACTAACTAAAATCCTAACACTAACTAATCACTAACTAAAATCCTACAACTATAGAAATTACAGAGAAAAAATTAAAAAAATAGAGGAGGAGCGGGCTCACCGGAGTAGGGGGCCAGAGGAGGAGGACGGGAGGTGGGCGGCTGCGCAACGGCGAGTGGCGGAGGAGGGCAGCGGCGTTGGCGTCGGGATCCGGCGAGATGCGGCCGCAGGCAGCGGAGGGCGGGGCGGAGGAGGTTGGGGGCGGGTGCGGGATCCCGCAGGCGGCGGAGGGCGGGAAGGTGGAGGACGGGGAGAGATCTGGCAGGGGTGGGACGGAGAGGCGGCGGCGATGTTTGGGGCTCGGCGGCGGCGTGGGGAGAGAGCACGGTTGCGAGGAGGAGTGGGAGTGGGAGTGGGAGAGGGACCGTGGGGGGGGTTAACGGCCCACCGCTTTGCCGTCTGCCGACAGACGGCAACGAGACCTATGCCGTCCGTAGGCAGACGGCAAAGCGGTGGGCCGTTAGCCAGGCCGCGTGCCTCGCTTGGGTGGGCCCAGCTGGAGGTTTGCCGTCTGTCAACAGACGGCATAGGTCTGGTTGCCGTCTACCTGCGTCCACGCAGACGGCAAACATGTGCTTTGCCGTATGTCTACGTGTTACCGTCTGTACTTAGGGCAGCGGACGGCATACCGCTGCTTTGCCGTCCGCCCCGACGAAATACAGACGGCAAAGCCACTGGCCCATGGCAAACTGGTGAATTCCAGTAGTGACAGAAGAATGGCACCTTTATTTCTCAAGAAAAATATCTCAAGGATTGCCTGAAGAAGTTTGGTCTTACTGAATAGAAAAATATCAAGACGCCTATGCCTACCAATGGCTTCTTAGATGCAGATGAGAAGGGGAAAGCCTTCGACCAGAAGAAATATCGGTCTATGATTGGATCCCTTTTATATCTCTGTGCATCTAGACCTGACATTATGCTTTCAGTATGTATTTGTGCTCGTTTTCAGGCCAATCCAAAGGAATCACATCATACTGCCGTAAAGAGAATTCTTCGTTATCTTGCTCACACACCTACCTTGGGCTTGTGGTATCCCAAGGGAGCTCAGTTTGATCTCATTGGCTATTCTGACTCAGACTAGGCTGGTGATCGTGTGGATAGGAAATCAACTTCAAGGACTTGTCATTTCCTTGGAAGATTACTTGTGTGTTGGGCTTCAAAGAAGCAAAACTGTGTTTCAATATCTACTGCTGAAGCCGAATACATTGTTGCCGGGTCATGTTGTACTCAGATTCTATGGCTGAAGCAAACGCTGAAGGATTATGGTATTCATGTGAAGAAAATTCCACTCCTATGTGATAACGAGAGTGCAATCAAAATTGCTCACAATCCTGTGCAGCACTCTCGCACGAAGCATATTGACATTCGCCATCATTTTCTTCGTGATCATGTTCAGCGTGAAGATATTGTGATCAGTCATGTCAGGACTGAAGATCAACTCGCAGACATTTTCACGAAACCATTCGATGAGAAAAGGTTCTGTACGTTAAGGTGTGAGCTCAATATATTGGACTCACGACATGTACTGTAAGACCGAACCTTTTACTTATGTAAATATTCATTTACTTCGTTACTTACCTATTCAGTTTCGTTGTCTGTTTTTGCTTCGCTTTCTTTATCTTATTTCGTTTGGATTTAGTCCTCTATGCTTATCACCTTTTGCTTCGTTTGGTTTTTCTTCGAGGTGGTAAGTTTCGGACCCTACCCCTTCTGTTATTTTTCTTTCTTACTCTATCTGTCCAAAATGGTTGAGCACAATTGAAACGGAAAGTATTTTTCTTCGAACGTCATTGAGTTCCGAAGCAAATGCTTCCAATTCCCATCGAAGTTTTACTCAAGTCGAGGACTTATTCTTCGGTCGTTGAGATCCCGTCAAATCCGGGTCGTTGAGATTCTCTCGCGATTCGTCACGAAATCCTCGCCGTAGAATCCGGAGAGACAGTCGCTGGGGGCCGTTCGATCTGATCTGACAGTTCCTGTCAGACCGGCCTATATAAGGCATCCCACCCCAGCGAAGCCGACTCACCTCCTCATTCGCATCTCCCCGGAAACCTCTCTCTCTCAAGCGCCGCCGAACTCCTCGTCTCTGTCGTCGCTCTCGCCGCTTCACTGCCGGAAGAGCGTCGCCGTGGACTTCACGCCGTCGACGAGCACATCTTCTCCGCTCATCGCCGCCGTAGAAGCTTGACGCCACCGAGATAGGGTACGCGAAGCCTCGATCCAATCTCCATCTCTTGTGTTCTTCTGTCTCCAGATTGGATCCGAGTTCTTAGACTGTTTGTTTTTGGATGATTTCCTTAGGTTTCTTTGATCCGTTGGATCGTTGCACTGTTGGGAAATCTGTTTCTGCTATTTCAGGTTTCCATCTCGATTCCGGTTAGAAATTAGGGTTAGAATCCATCTGTTCTGTGTTAGGGTTTCAGCTCATCTTGTGTGAGATTAAGTCTAGCTCAGAACAGACTAGAATCTCTACCCAAATTCTTCACTGAATCTGTTGTCAAAAATGTTTTTGGATCGCAACTTTTGCTGGTGCTTATTCCATACTCGCCTTTTCCCTCGCTACCTTTATGCTTTTCACAGGATGTCTGCTGAGTTAGACTTCGGTAATGAGTCACCAAACCTTGATCACATCAACGAAGCAGAACGTACTGCTCCGAAGAAGAAAGGAGGAAGAACAAAGGAAACCAACAACGCCAGAGGCATCCCCGAATCAATTCGCATTGCTCTGGGATATGACACACCTCCTGAAGAAACCAAGGAGAAGCGAAAGAACCTCTTGCAAAACATTCGCAGGTACTGGGCTGTTCGATGGTACAAGTACAAGAGCATCCCTACCTGGAAGTGGACTATGCAGTTTGCCTTCAGTCCGCCCTTTCGGTACACTTCAACCATGTGCAGTCAGTACACTGAAGAGAATCGTCACATGTACTAACCTGTTCCACCGAAGCTTCCTCACCCCAACACCCTCAAGACACCAGATGATTACCCAGAAGAGAAAGAACGACTGAGAATTGCAGCTGAAGCCAAGAGGCTGAAAGAAGAGAAAAAGGCAGCCAAGTTCGCTGAAGCTGAAGCCCAAGGTGAAGGGCCTAGCAAGAAGAAGAAGAAGCTGAAGAAGAAATCTGCTTCTCCACCCCATGCTACAACAGAAGATGAAGAACATGCCAGATTAGAGCAAGCTGCTCTGGAAGATTCCATCATGGATGAATCCAATGCTGCTGACGACGAATCAGAATTCGAAGCAGATGATGAATCTGATGATCCTGCTCCCCCCAAGAAACAAAGACTTCAGATCCCTCTAAAGAAGAAGCAAGGAGAGAAACCTGCTGCTAAGGTCAAGCCTTCTGCTCGCCCCACCATTGATCTCTCAAACTTGGTGGTTGCAAAGCCCTTGGCCTCCCAGCCACCGGCTGATGCCCTCGACTCGGAGAGGCGATCTAAACAGAAGCACGACCCCGCCAAGAAACCACCTGCAAAGGCTTCAGCACCAACGAAGCCCAACCAGTCTTCTGCGAAAATCCCTTCAGCGAAGCACAAGCTCACTGAAAAAGAATTGAGACAGAAAGACCTCGAAGAGGCACTTGAGCGCAGCATCTTTGCCAGAACCGCAACTGATAAGAAGAAGGCAGAAGAGGATGCTGCCAAACAGAAAAAGGAATTGAACTCTGCCAAGATTGCTGCAGAGAAGGCTGAGACGAAGCGCAAGCTCGCCGAAGCCGCTAAGAACGAAGAGAAAGCAGCTGCTGAAGCAAAACTTCTTGCTGACCACGAAGCTAAACACAAGGCTTCTTTACAAAGCCTCAGGACGAAGAAAGCCGAGAAAGCTGCTAGGGCAAGTCAGAAGAAGCCCGTAGTTGATATGACTCCCTCAGCTATTCCATCGAAGCCGAAAGGCATATCTTTTCCTGAAACTCAAGCTGAAGCTGGTCGTCAGAGTGACCATCAATTTCCTGACCCACGTGAAGGCGAACTCTGGGATCAGTTGGGCATCACTGAAGCCCTTTGGGAGAAGTGTGAAGCTGAAGATCCAGATGCTGTTGACCTTGGAGAAGTTTACATCTCCAGATCTATCTAAGCTATGATCACTACTATGATTAGTCAGCTGAAGGATCTGCATTCAAGACACAGGGCTGAAATGAAAAAGATGCACAACTATTAGAAGCGAGCTGAATCCGAACCTGATGAAGAATTCAAACAGCACGCCCTGAAGTTGATTCAACAAGTGACAGATGTCAATTCCACCACCAAGGACAATATCAAAATCTTCAAAGGAAAAATCAAGGCCGCTGTAGATGACATGGTGAAGACCCATAATGCATCCATTATGGAAAGGGATTCAAGGAAACGCAAGGCTTCGCCCGAAGCTGAACGTGTTGTTGTTGCACCAACATCTCCTAAGCCTGCTGCATCAAAGGCAACAGGACCCTCACCCAAGAAGAAAACCACCAAGAGACGCAAGGTTACTTTGGCCTCAGCCGCAGACATGGATACAAGTGATGAACAGCCACCGGAATCTCCTGAAGCCGTTCCCACTCCTGCACCGAAGCCAAAGCCATCCAAGCCCGCATCAAAGCCTTCAGCTCCACCCACCAAGACTCCCACACCTCCTCCTCCTACCAGAACCACCCCCAAGCAAACTCCTCCACAAAGAGCTCCTAACCCCACTCCAACGCCTGCACGAAACCCCTCACCCATACCACCTCAAGTTCCCACACCCATCCGTGCTCCAACCCCCGAACCACAAAGGATTCCCACTCCACCAGTTGCTCCCGCACCACCTCCATCACCTCCCCGTGAAGCTAATGCACCATCCCCGACCCACTCCAGAACTCAAGTAACCCGAGATTTTTCCCCCGCCAGAACAGTTCAAGATTCTGAAGCAAATGTGCCCCATTCCGAAGCACATGATGATGAAGACGAACAAGTACAAATTCTAAATCGGTCGCAAGAGCAAGCGCTAATAGTCGCTCAATCTGCTGGCACTTCAAGAGCCAATCAAATTGCTCCTCTGCAAAGAATTCGTGAGCGTTCGCGCCCCTGCCAAGACACCCAGCTTGACTCCAATTACCCTCGTGAAATTTTTCCTATATTCAAGGGTGCTGGTTATACTTCAAGGCATGGCCCGGATTTCAACCTGGAACAACATCAGAAGCGCCATCGTTTCTTTTGTGTCAGTCCATATGCTTCAACCGCACCGCTGATGACCTTCGTTTTTGGACTGCAGAACAGCAAATCTTGTACACCAAAGTCTTCTGTCAGCAAGGAGTTCTGTTTAGGCACAAGTTTCTGGGCATGCAAAGTCTATCCACTGCCTCTTGCTTTCAGAACATCCTCGAAACAATTGAAAACCAGAACTTGACTCGGTTGTTTGCATTGAGCACTCCTTTCAACTCTGAGCTCATCAAGAAATTCTATGCAACTCTCTATGTTTCTGGTGAAGCAAATGAACCCAACTCATGGACGCTGGAATGGATGATTCAAGGAAAAGTCTTCAGAATGTCCTCTGTTGAATTCATGGAAATTGTCAACATTCCAAGGCACTCTGGAGTCCAAGACAATATTCATATTGAGTCTGATCTGACTGAAGAAGAATTTTCTACTCTGTTGGATGCTGAAGTCACTGCAAACTATATTCCTCAAAACATTCGCCCGAAGCATTTGAATTTCATCTCAAGGACTTGGTTCTACATCCTGTCAAACTCATTAATTCCTTTGAGTACAACTTCGGAAGACTCGAATCTTTATCCTGAAACAAGGCATGCTATTATGAAGCTCACTCATGGTCTTCTCTTCGACTTTGAAGACTGCTTCATTAGGAATTTGGTTCATGCAGCGGAGTTACCTTTCACACTGAAACCCTATGCTCCCTGGCTGCAAGTTATTTGTGACTATGGCAGGAACGAAGACTTTGTGGCTCGCCATCACCCGAAGCTTTTCTCGCCACCTGTGCGTGACTCGTTGGAATTGCTGAGGAAACCCAATGATCCATTTGCCACATATGTTGGTGTTCGCCATGAAGTCAATGAGCGAAACTTATCAAAGAAATTCCAGAAAGACTGCCATCATTTTGAAGTTAATCTTCGCACGCAGCAAATGCTTGAGAATTTCTTTGAAGCCAATCAGCGCCAAATGCAATTTCTCGCTGACGAGATCAACAGAGTGGGCAACATAGTTCTTAACAACAATCAGTACTTGTGTGTTCTCAAACGTCATTCCTGGAAGGGGCTCAGGAAGTTCAACTCTGTCAAAGGCCTTCGTAAAGATCGCATCTACAAAGAGTATGAGCACCTCCAGCGACACTTTTCACGTGATGACACAGTGGACCGCCCGAATCAGAAGATCCCTCCCCTGCACAAGATTGATGAAGTATTCTTCGTCAACGAGCCTGAACCCATCCGGCCTGACACCGTCTCCGAGAATGACTCCATCACTTCAAAGGACGACGACGGCCTCGACGACAGCGACCTCGACATCAACCTCATCACTCAGACACGCCACGAAGCTATTCCTACGTCTTCCTCCGAAGAAGAATCCTCAGGCGATCAGTCTTCATCAGATGAGTCTTCGTCAAGCACAGCTTCGTCGGGTCCTCAGGGTGCTAATGCCGCGCAATAGTTCTCTCAAACCTCTTCTCAACCTTTTGTCCAATCATTGACAAAAAGGGGGAGAATGCGGGCATCGATGAGTTAGTTTTGCATCGGGGAAAGGGTTTGCTATTTGCTTCCTTTGGTTAAGTTACAACAAACATTCCATTTTCTTCGATTGGGTTGTAACTTAAGTTTAACTTCGGTCATGCTACTCCTGTGCTACGTTTAAGTTTTAATAACCCCTTTTCTTGCAAGTATTGCTTCGTATCTTCTATCTTGCAGGTGGTTATTATTTCTATGTCACAGGTCATTGGAAGCAATTGCATACTTCCTGGATATATATCTTCAAATGCAATTGTTTTCGCTAAGATATTTTGTTTTGCTCTCCACCGAAGTAAATCTTCTCAAGCATTAACTTCGATTATAAATCTTCGATGCTTGCATTCAGGGGGAGCCAAAAACTTCATATCTTAGAGTTCGTCTCATCACTTCACAAAAACTTCAATATCTTTTATCGATGCCTGTTTTGTCAAAAATAGTTCAAAAAGGGAGAGATTGTAAGAGCAAAGTTTTGCCCCCGTGTGTTTTGGATATTGTTGGACAAGACAGGAGAGGAACTAACAATGTTTTCTAGTATAAACAGCTGCATAGGTTCCTGAAGGACAAGCTAAGTGATAAAGCTTCAGTGAAGGTCTTCAAGTTATCGAAGCATATCCTGCGGAGCGAAGCTTAATCACGAAGGATGACCCCCAAAAATGAAGGTTTCCTGAAGCTCTACTCATTGAAGGAAATGAAGAGGACAGCGCAAGACTTAGATGTTTTTGTGTAGTTCTTTTTCGGTTCTTTGAGTCATAGGACAAACCGTTCTATCAAGAGGGGTATTTAGTTTGTGGACACCGAAGTCATTGAGAATTGCTCAGATCAAATCCAAACCAAGTGAGAAGCCTGAGTGAAGAAATCTCATGTGCACTAAGTTAAGTTTCGGTAGCAAAGACTTCGTTCTTTGGCTTCTGAAGCAGAACTAAGTCCGTGAGTCAGCTTTACTTGTTCCTCAAGTAAAGTTGCACATTGATGACAAATCCGACCGTTGTGGACACGTGTCAAGCTGTCACCTCGGGTCAGTTTGGTCATTCCGCACCTCGGGATCGCCAACTATAAATACGCCGCCGCCGCCTCCATTTGTGGGTGGCTGCTCTGAGATCATTCCAAGAGAGACTGAAGAGAGCAACCCCAAAACGCCACCGAAGCAAAACCCAAAATCCAGATACTGAAACCTAAGTCCCTTTGATCTGAGTAGATTTGAGATGACTTAGGTGAAAGCTTACTAGCCTTTTTATCTTGGAGAACTGCAATTCTCCTAGACGGTTAGAGAGTTGTTCTTCAGAGAGCGAAGAGTAATTGTCGCCTCGAAGTCCAGTTTGTCAAAGGTTTCGGTGATTTCCTTAATAATCAACCACGAGTGAAGTACTGACCAAGCTCAAGGAGTTTGGTGCAGTGGAGCAACGGACGGAGAGAGTTTTGCTCCAGGTGTTCAATCACCAGTCCCTCCAACCAGACGTAGCGCTTTGCAGAGCGTGAACTGGTCGAACAAACATCGCCGAGTCTCAGTTCGTTTTACTTTAAGCATTTACCTTCAGTACTGCATTTGCTTCACTGTTATGCTTCAATGTGTTTTGATTCGCTGCATTTAGTTTCGCTTCCAGTCTTACTTCACTTTTCCGCACTACTTATGCCTCACTTCAAAAGTTTCAGTCGAAAATTTTGAATTGATCATTCACCCCCTCCCCCTCTGATCACATACTTGGACTTTCAAGTTGGGTACTGAACCAGGTATCTAGCTGAAAACACTAGGCGCGCTGACCAGTAGAACAGAGGTACTTTGTTATTAGCGAACACATGAATTATATTGATTTTGCAGCTACAAGAATTTTAATCTGAAATACGTTTTAAATTTTCAGGGGAAAACCACCAAAAATACCGAGATTTTCCGAAAATCGGGTATTTCGGTCCCTCTCGCGGAAAAAACCTTATAGAAGCAATTTAATCACCGCACGATGTCATACATGAAATTGTTTGGGACCGCTAATAATAGGGTGCATTGTTGTTTTGCTTATTATGTTTCATGATTTTTGAATGTCTTATATTTGGAAGTTAGATACCACCAAAATCTGATGTGTCTTTCACAATTGAAAGTTGCCTCCAATCAATGTATCTAAAATTCTTCACATTATCTTGCAAAAAATTATATACAACTGCTTGAATATATGGATGACTTTTCTGATTAAACACAGTTTTATTCTTCTTCTTCTTTTTGCTGTATATTGATGCATAATTTGGATGAAGCTGGCAGTGACATGTGTTTGTTGATTTCCTGTGACTCCTTGGTCATACATTTCTTGGCAGTGAACATAGCTCTTAGGCACCTACGAACACTAGTCCTGAATGACACACGGTTCTTGCATGATTACACTCACCCCCCCACCCCTCATATATATGAATATGTAGTGTCTCATTTGTTTTTTGTAATCAAGGTTTTCACTCATTTGCATATGCCTTTATCATATTTCTATTTATTATGTTCTTTGTAAACTTAAGGTCTTAGTTATGTACAGGCATATATATAATAGGATGCTTTTCTGCTTTGTTAGTTAAAAAGAGGTGTGTGGGGTAGTGGAGGAAAGCAAATACGATCGAGCTGTTATGTAGTAGTAGGACTGCTTCGCCCGCTGAATCGTTGGAGCAAAGATTTTCTTCTTGATGATTACATGTCATTTAATGGTAGACCTAGCGGGGGGAGGTGGCAGTGACGTGGAAGTGGAATAGGTCACTCGTACCCGCAGTTGTGACCAACCACAAGCAGGGATTTGAATCGGTTACCGCACCGAGAAATCGTCTTACCGAGCAAAATATCACAATTGTTCGAATTTCATTGAAGTTTTACTAAATTTTGTTCAAATTTATCCAAATTCAAAAATCATTAAAATAATCTTCGGTTACCATATTAACCGAAAATCCCGGTGGTCCACGAGATTTTTCTTAAGTTCAGGATCCGAAACCTTGACCACGAGTCCTCCAGTGGCTAGAAATAGCAGCGTGGTCACCGTATCAGCAACACCTTGAAGGGATACATCATGTGATTGTGTAGGAACAGGAGATTACTATGAGGAGGCCGAGAGGGAAATCGAGAGGGAGAAGGAAGTTGTTACAACTACTGTCTCGAATACAGTTTATCTAACACAACACCTTACATAATTATTATTTTCCTCTTAAAAGTCCTGTAGTAAAACAACTCCTCAACTCCACAAATTGCAATACAAGTTGAGAACCTCCTTGATTTGGGGATACCTGTGGCGGGCAAAGTATCCTTGCTCAAAGATCATGCAATGAGTTTTTTTCACCTGCACAACATTTCCAAGAACAAAATGATCAATTAAGTTTTGCATGGTTCCCTGTTGTTTTTTCCCTGTAACTTCCTAAACTGAAACTAAAGAATTATGTTTTCAGGTCATCATTTTCAGACAAGATTTTATAATAAATCATGGTGTGTTTTCTTCATGGATGCCAATCTGACTTGAGATGGGATGCCATGGATGTATGTAGAAGAAACTCGATCCTTGGGTAGAGACAACCTGAAGGTATTGCATTGTAAGGTCGTGAAAAGGCCCGAGTGCCGTCTTGCACCGCGCAAGTATACACAGTGAACACGCCGGCTTGCACATCATAATATCGCCCCCCGCTCCAGGCACTCATGCAGATCGCCGCCGATGTCACATCACAATATCACATCATAATATCGCCCCCGCTCCAATGAGCACATCACAATATCACATCACAGTCAAGCCCGAATGATCGAGTTGCTTTTTTGTGATAACCAGGAGTCGAGCTCTGGATGGTAGCCCCACTCCAGGAGGTCTCTGCCATTGTTCTCATGGATGTATCTAGAAGACTCTAACCAATATACTCCCTCCGTTCCTTGAAGTAAGGTGTATAGTTTTCCCGCACGAATATTAACGCAAGGGTTTGAAGAAAATATTTGGCTGTGGTTGGACTAAAAAGCCCCTAGAAGAATTCGTGGGAGTAAAGAGGAAAAAAGGAAGGTGAGAAAATCCCTCATTCCAGATCAGTTATTGAGCCTAATTAATCTCCTTAAAAAAACTTGCCAATTTCTTACGGTTTCCATTCATAGCCAGTACATGCAGCGCTCCAAGTCATATGAATACAAGGCAATAAATCTGCGGAATTGAAGCAGTTATCCCATGATCATTCATTTCCTTTTCTTCAGCTCACGTTTGGCAAATTAAAAGAAAAAAAACATATGGTGGAAGGGTAGTATTGAAAACAAACTCCCTCACACCCTATATTATGAAAGTTATTTTAAAATATTATACACCTTACATCAAGGAATGGAGGGAGTATATAATAACGATACGTACAAGTCCATTGTATCCACACAATGTGTGATTCTTCTCATATGTTTTCTGTGAGAGAACAAACAGTTAATCATGCTGTCATGGATATGAGATGATTAGATGAATGACTGTGAATAGCTCTCGCATGATTAAACAAAAGTGCTTGCAACTATATAACATACAAAACTCCATTTATTGCCAGAAAACATGAAGTGGACAAGAACGCCAAGGTTACGGTGGCTTGTTCCCATTCCAAATGTGGGATATTGGAGAAAGACAAATGCATAGCCACAATATCGCCACCCGCTCCTGCCTCGGCACAATGTGACTCTGCCGCCTGGCAAGATGCCGTCGAATTTTGGCCATGTGGGCTTTGTTCCGTCACTCTGACGATTACACTCACATCCACCATCATACATTATGTGAAGTCGTCCGCCAATATGAAGACCGCCAGTTGCATATCGAGAGCAATTTTGGTCATTAGTGAGGTCGATTCTTCATCATCGGATCCTTGTACGCCGCGTCATTTAGGCACAGGATCGTCGGCTCATCGGTGTCGTTCCAGGTGTACTCGTACATCGTGATCTTCCACATTACCATTGCCTGATGTGTTTTTAGCTCTGGCTACCGTGGCATGAGCATCGCCAGCGTGGGGGATGGGTCGTGCGTTGGTTCCCTCGCGACCATGAACTTTTTCACCACCATCGTGAGGGTCAAGCTTCTCTTCGTACTTCCAGTCGGATGAGAGGCCAAATGGCATGGTACTCGTCGACGTGGCCGACGAGGAAGTTGATGCTGGTTCTCTAAAGTTAGTACAAAATTCAGACAGTTATTTCAGTACAGAGGGCATACAAGTGAGCAAGAAGGTTAGGTTAGGCTTACCATGGAAATTTGGTTAGGCTTGCATTGGTTACGATGATTATCTCAAGTTTCACTTAAATAAGTCGATTTGGTTCTATCTTCAACCAACCCTATGCAATTGATATATCTAGAAGACACGTACTGTAGCTACTCACTAGTGGACAGACCCCCATATTGTCCCGGTTCATAAGGGCCTTTGGTTCCGGTTTCACATCCGGGACCAATAACTCGGGACTAATGATGGTCCCGGTTGGCCCACGAACCGGGACCGAACAGGCTCCACGTGGCCAGGCGCGCAGCGAGAGGGAGGGGTCATTGGTCCCGGTTGATATGAAGAACCAGGACCGAAGAGGGATCATTGGTCCCGGTTGATAGGAAGAACCGGGACCGAAGAGGCTCCATTTTCTGATTTTTTCCATTTATTTATTTTGTTTTCCATTTTCTAATTTATTATTTATTTATTATTATTATTATTTATTATTTATTATTTATTATTTATTATTTATTATTTATTATTTATTATTTATTATTTATTATTTATTATTTATTATTTATTATTTATTATTTATTATTTATTATTTATTATTTATTTATTTATTATTATTATTATTTATTTATTAGTTATTTAAAATTTATTATTTATTATTTATTATTTATTATTCTTAATCTAAGATCATTATGGTTAATCTCAAATCAAATTGACCTTCATGGTCAAACTTCCCCAAGGGTCACCCATCCTCACACTACTCTAGTCCCAGCACGCTTAACTTCTCAGTTCCATTCAACACCTACCCCAACTCGCTTAACAGACACTTGTTGATATATGTATCATATCAATCATATTAAACCTTGTTGATGTCTAGGACCTTGTTGATGTCTATGTTGTGATGAAATTTTTTAAAAAAATTGAAACTTCCCGATCGGTTACCTATTATATTTTAAATGTTTTTAAATTAATATTTTGAAAAAATATTTTTCTTTTATAATTTTGAACACACATTTTTCATTTTCGGAGTGACAAAAATGTGGTTTTTTGTGAAGATTCTACCAAATATTTGATGTAAACTTGAGCCACTTTATTTTTGTAAAATACTGGTCCATATTTTATTTACAATAAATTTCCGAAGATTCAGCTGGAACGAGGTCAAATTTGAACTACATGTGCTTGATAGTTTGCTCTTTATTTTTTGAAAAAATCATTTCTAGATACACAAGTAGTCATTTCATCAGGGATCCACCAAGACTTTTGTAAGATTCCATCCCTATCTATTACCGGTCATGCCCTCCGTTTTGACCACTTTTTTAAATCGACAAAAATAATTCAAAAAAAATAAAAAAAATGTAAAACCTTCGCGTTGCATCCTAATTTATGTCTTAGTAACCATACAAAACAACAAACTTGGAATAAGGCAAATATCTTATAAAACTCTTTTTAAAATGAGCTATCGAGTATGAAGATTCACGACTTTCAAGCCAAATGACCGATGTTACAGCTACTTTGAAAGGATAGTTTTCCCAAATGATCTCAAATTTTGCACATGTGTGTATATTATACTAGCCAACAAGTTTGCCAAAGGAAGTTTTTATTTTCTTTGCACGAAAAATCCGTTTTCCATTTTCCGAGTGACAAAAATGGGGTTTTTTGTGAAGGATCTACCAAATATTTGATGTCAACTTGAACCACTTTATTTTTATAAAATATTAGACCATGTGTTATTTACAATTGACCAAATTTTCCATGTAATATGGTTTTTATATACCTCTTCTGAAAAAGACAAATTTCCGGAGATTCAGCTGGAACGGGGTCACATTTGAACTACATGTGCTTGATAGTTTGCTCTTTATTTTTTGAAAAAATCATTTCTAGATACACAAGTAGTCATTTCATCAGGGATTCACCAAGACTTTTGTAAGATTCCACCCCTATCTATTACCGGTCATGCCCTCTGTTTTGACCACTTTTTGAAATCGACAAAAATAATTCAAAAAAAAATAAAAAAATTGTAAAACGTTCGCGTTGCATCCTAATTTATGTCTTAGTAACCATACAAAACAACAAACTTGGAATAAAGCAAATATCTTATAGAAGTCTTTTCAAAATGAGCTATCGAGTATGAAGATTCATGACTTTCAAGCCAAATGACCGATGTTACAGCTAGTTTGAAAGGATAGTTTTCCCAAATGATCTCATATTTTGCACATGTGTGTATATTATACTAGCCAACAAGTTTGCCAAAGGAAGTTTTTATTTTCTTTGCACGAAAAATCCATTTTCCATTTTCCGAGTGACAAAAGTAGGGGTTTTTTGTGAAGGATCTACCAAATATTTGATGTCAACTTGAACCACTTTATTTTTGTAAAATATTAGACCATGTGTTATTTACAATTGACCAAATTTTCCATGTAATATGGTTTTTATATACCTCTTCTGAAAAAGACAAATTTCCGGAGATTCAGCTGGAACGGGGTCAAATTTGAACTACATGTGCTTGATAGTTTGCTCTTTATTTTTTGAAAAAATCATTTCTAGATACACAAGTAGTCATTTCATCAGGGATCCACCAAGACTTTTGTAAGATTCCACCCCTATCTATTACCGGTCATGCCCTCTGTTTTGACCACTTTTTGAAATCGACAAAAATAATTCAAAAAAAAATAAAAAAATTGTAAAACGTTCGCGTTGCATCCTAATTTATGTCTTAGTAACCATAAAAAACAACAAACTTGGAATAAAGCAAATATCTTATAGAAGTCTTTTCAAAATGAGCTATCGAGTATGAAGATTCATGACTTTCAAGCCAAATGACCGATGTTACAGCTAGTTTGAAAGGATAGTTTTCCCAAATGATCTCATATTTTGCACATGTGTGTATATTATACTAGCCAACAAGTTTGCCAAAGGAAGTTTTTATTTTCTTTGCACGAAAAATCCATTTTCCATTTTCCGAGTGACAAAAGTAGGGGGTTTTTGTGAAGGATCTACCAAATATTTGATGTCAACTTGAACCACTTTATTTTTGTAAAATATTAGACCATGTGTTATTTACAATTGACCAAATTTTCCATGTAATATGGTTTTTATATACCTCTTCTGAAAAAGACAAATTTCCGGAGATTCAGCTGGAACGGGGTCAAATTTGAACTACATGTGCTTGATAGTTTGCTCTTTATTTTTTGAAAAAATAATTTCTAGATACACAAGTAGTCATTTCATCAGGGATCCACCAAGACTTTTGTAAGATTCCACCCCTATCTATTACCGGTCATGCCCTCTGTTTTGACCACTTTTTGAAATCGACAAAAATAATTCAAAAAAAAATAAAAAAATTGTAAAACGTTCGCGTTGCATCCTAATTTATGTCTTAGTAACCATACAAAACAACAAACTTGGAATAAAGCAAATATCTTATAGAAGTCTTTTCAAAATGAGCTATCGAGTATGAAGATTCATGACTTTCAAGCCAAATGACCGATGTTACAGCTAGTTTGAAAGGATAGTTTTCCCAAATGATCTCATATTTTGCACATGTGTGTATATTATACTAGCCAACAAGTTTGCCAAAGGAAGTTTTTATTTTCTTTGCACGAAAAATCCATTTTCCATTTTCCGAGTGACAAAAGTAGGGGTTTTTTGTGAAGGATCTACCAAATATTTGATGTCAACTTGAACCACTTTATTTTTGTAAAATATTAGACCATGTGTTATTTACAATTGACCAAATTTTCCATGTAATATGGTTTTTATATACCTCTTCTGAAAAAGACAAATTTCCGGAGATTCAGCTGGAACGGGGTCAAATTTGAACTACATGTGCTTGATAGTTTGCTCTTTATTTTTTGAAAAAATAATTTCTAGATACACAAGTAGTCATTTCATCAGGGATCCACCAAGACTTTTGTAAGATTCCACCCCTATCTATTACCGGTCATGCCCTCTGTTTTGACCACTTTTTGAAATCGACAAAAATAATTCAAAAAAAAATAAAAAAATTGTAAAACGTTCGCGTTGCATCCTAATTTATGTCTTAGTAACCATACAAAACAACAAACTTGGAATAAAGCAAATATCTTATAGAAGTCTTTTCAAAATGAGCTATCGAGTATGAAGATTCATGACTTTCAAGCCAAATGACCGATGTTACAGCTAGTTTGAAAGGATAGTTTTCCCAAATGATCTCATATTTTGCACATGTGTGTATATTATACTAGCCAACAAGTTTGCCAAAGGAAGTTTTTATTTTCTTTGCACGAAAAATCCATTTTCCATTTTCCGAGTGACAAAAGTAGGGGTTTTTTGTGAAGGATCTACCAAATATTTGATGTCAACTTGAACCACTTTATTTTTGTAAAATATTAGACCATGTGTTATTTACAATTGACCAAATTTTCCATGTAATATGGTTTTTATATACCTCTTCTGAAAAAGACAAATTTCCGGAGATTCAGCTGGAACGGGGTCAAATTTGAACTACATGTGCTTGATAGTTTGCTCTTTATTTTTTGAAAAAATAATTTCTAGATACACAAGTAGTCATTTCATCAGGGATCCACCAAGACTTTTGTAAGATTCCACCCCTATCTATTACCGGTCATGCCCTCTGTTTTGACCACTTTTTGAAATCGACAAAAATAATTCAAAAAAAAATAAAAAAATTGTAAAACGTTCGCGTTGCATCCTAATTTATGTCTTAGTAACCATACAAAACAACAAACTTGGAATAAAGCAAATATCTTATAGAAGTCTTTTCAAAATGAGCTATCGAGTATGAAGATTCATGACTTTCAAGCCAAATGACCGATGTTACAGCTAGTTTGAAAGGATAGTTTTCCCAAATGATCTCATATTTTGCACATGTGTGTATATTATACTAGCCAACAAGTTTGCCAAAGGAAGTTTTTATTTTCTTTGCACGAAAAATCCATTTTCCATTTTCCAAGTGACAAAAGTAGGGGTTTTTTGTGAAGGATCTACCAAATATTTGATGTCAACTTGAACCACTTTATTTTTGTAAAATATTAGACCATGTGTTATTTACAATTGACCAAATTTTCCATGTAATATGGTTTTTATATACCTCTTCTGAAAAAGACAAATTTCCGGAGATTCAGCTGGAACGGGGTCAAATTTGAACTACATGTGCTTGATAGTTTGCTCTTTATTTTTTGAAAAAATCATTTCTAGATACACAAGTAGTCATTTCATCAGGGATCCACCAAGACTTTTGTAAGATTCCACCCCTATCTATTACCGGTCATGCCCTCTGTTTTGACCACTTTTTGAAATCGACAAAAATAATTCAAAAAAAAATAAAAAAATTGTAAAACGTTCGCGTTGCATCCTAATTTATGTCTTAGTAACCATACAAAACAACAAACTTGGAATAAAGCAAATATCTTATAGAAGTCTTTTCAAAATGAGCTATCGAGTATGAAGATTCATGACTTTCAAGCCAAATGACCGATGTTACAGCTAGTTTGAAAGGATAGTTTTCCCAAATGATCTCATATTTTGCACATGTGTGTATATTATACTAGCCAACAAGTTTGCCAAAGGAAGTTTTTATTTTCTTTGCACGAAAAATCCATTTTCCATTTTCCGAGTGACAAAAGTAGGGGTTTTTTGTGAAGGATCTACCAAATATTTGATGTCAACTTGAACCACTTTATTTTTGTAAAATATTAGACCATGTGTTATTTACAATTGACCAAATTTTCCATGTAATATGGTTTTTATATACCTCTTCTGAAAAAGACAAATTTCCGGAGATTCAGCTGGAACGGGGTCAAATTTGAACTACATGTGCTTGATAGTTTGCTCTTTATTTTTTGAAAAAATCATTTCTAGATACACAAGTAGTCATTTCATCAGGGATCCACCAAGACTTTTGTAAGATTCCACCCCTATCTATTACCGGTCATGCCCTCTGTTTTGACCACTTTTTGAAATCGACAAAAATAATTCAAAAAAAAATAAAAAAATTGTAAAACGTTCGCGTTGCATCCTAATTTATGTCTTAGTAACCATACAAAACAACAAACTTGGAATAAAGCAAATATCTTATAGAAGTCTTTTCAAAATGAGCTATCGAGTATGAAGATTCATGACTTTCAAGCCAAATGACCGATGTTACAGCTAGTTTGAAAGGATAGTTTTCCCAAATGATCTCATATTTTGCACATGTGTGTATATTATACTAGCCAACAAGTTTGCCAAAGGAAGTTTTTATTTTCTTTGCACGAAAAATCCATTTTCCATTTTCCGAGTGACAAAAGTAGGGGTTTTTTGTGAAGGATCTACCAAATATTTGATGTCAACTTGAACCACTTTATTTTTGTAAAATATTAGACCATGTGTTATTTACAATTGACCAAATTTTCCATGTAATATGGTTTTTATATACCTCTTCTGAAAAAGACAAATTTCCGGAGATTCAGCTGGAACGGGGTCAAATTTGAACTACATGTGCTTGATAGTTTGCTCTTTATTTTTTGAAAAAATCATTTCTAGATACACAAGTAGTCATTTCATCAGGGATCCACCAAGACTTTTGTAAGATTCCACCCCTATCTATTACCGGTCATGCCCTCTGTTTTGACCACTTTTTGAAATCGACAAAAATAATTCAAAAAAAAATAAAAAAATTGTAAAACGTTCGCGTTGCATCCTAATTTATGTCTTAGTAACCATACAAAACAACAAACTTGGAATAAAGCAAATATCTTATAGAAGTCTTTTCAAAATGAGCTATCGAGTATGAAGATTCATGACTTTCAAGCCAAATGACCGATGTTACAGCTAGTTTGAAAGGATAGTTTTCCCAAATGATCTCATATTTTGCACATGTGTGTATATTATACTAGCCAACAAGTTTGCCAAAGGAAGTTTTTATTTTCTTTGCACGAAAAATCCATTTTCCATTTTCCAAGTGACAAAAGTAGGGGTTTTTTGTGAAGGATCTACCAAATATTTGATGTCAACTTGAACCACTTTATTTTTGTAAAATATTAGACCATGTGTTATTTACAATTGACCAAATTTTCCATGTAATATGGTTTTTATATACCTCTTCTGAAAAAGACAAATTTCCGGAGATTCAGCTGGAACGGGGTCAAATTTGAACTACATGTGCTTGATAGTTTGCTCTTTATTTTTTGAAAAAATAATTTCTAGATACACATGTAGTCATTTCATCAGGGATCCACCAAGACTTTTGTAAGATTCCACCCCTATCTATTACCGGTCATGCCCTCTGTTTTGACCACTTTTTGAAATCGACAAAAATAATTCAAAAAAAAATAAAAAAATTGTAAAACGTTCGCGTTGCATCCTAATTTATGTCTTAGTAACCATACAAAACAACAAACTTGGAATAAAGCAAATATCTTATAGAAGTCTTTTCAAAATGAGCTATCGAGTATGAAGATTCATGACTTTCAAGCCAAATGACCGATGTTACAGCTAGTTTGAAAGGATAGTTTTCCCAAATGATCTCATATTTTGCACATGTGTGTATATTATACTAGCCAACAAGTTTGCCAAAGGAATTTTTTATTTTCTTTGCACGAAAAATCCATTTTCCATTTTCCAAGTGACAAAAGTAGGGGTTTTTTGTGAAGGATCTACCAAATATTTGATGTCAACTTGAACCACTTTATTTTTGTAAAATATTAGACCATGTGTTATTTACAATTGACCAAATTTTCCATGTAATATGGTTTTTATATACCTCTTCTGAAAAAGACAAATTTCCGGAGATTCAGTTGGAACGGGGTCAAATTTGAACTACATGTGCTTGATAGTTTGCTCTTTATTTTTTGAAAAAATAATTTCTAGATACACAAGTAGTCATTTCATCAGGGATCCACCAAGACTTTTGTAAGATTCCACCCCTATCTATTACCGGTCATGCCCTCTGTTTTGACCACTTTTTGAAATCGACAAAAATAATTCAAAAAAAATAAAAAAATTGTAAAACGTTCGCGTTGCATCCTAATTTATGTCTTAGTAACCATACAAAACAACAAACTTGGAATAAAGCAAATATCTTATAGAAGTCTTTTCAAAATGAGCTATCGAGTATGAAGATTCATGACTTTCAAGCCAAATGACCGATGTTACAGCTAGTTTGAAAGGATAGTTTTCCCAAATGATCTCATATTTTGCACATGTGTGTATATTATACTAGCCAACAAGTTTGCCGAAGGAAGTTTTTATTTTCTTTGCACGAAAAATCCATTTTCCATTTTCCAAGTGACAAAAGTAGGGGTTTTTTGTGAAGGATCTACCAAATATTTGATGTCAACTTGAACCACTTTATTTTTGTAAAATATTAGACCATGTGTTATTTAAATGGAGTATATTTCAAATGAATTGTAAATTCAAACTCCAATTTGAATTCAAGTTAGCCAAGTTGTAAATGCTATTGTGTGATCAAAGTAATTCATATTGAAATGTGTATGATATGCCTCTGATGTGCAATTGAAATGTGTATGATATGCCTCTGATGTGCAATTGAAATGTGGTATGTTGCTATGGTTCAAGTTGCACAAGCATTTGAAATGAATTTGATTTAATTCCAATTAATCCAAATAGCAAATGCTACTGGTCCCATTTTAAATTCAACTCAAACATAGTTCAAAGTTGGATATTTGGATAGATTATTTTCTCCTGATCATTTTTCATATATTATATGTTAAATTTGGAGTTAATATGAATTTTCTATGAATTTTCAAAGTTTCACTTAATTTCTGCCATTTTCCGATTTATTCTTTAATCAGAAAAAATAAAAAAATTGTAAAACCAACGGTCCCGGTTTTTGCGACAAACCGGGACCAATGCCTCGCCAGAGCATTGGTCCCGGTTGTTGACAAAAACTCGGACCATTGTAAAACCAACGGTCCCGGTTTTTGCCACAAACCGGGACCAATGCCTCGCCAGAGCATTGGTCCCGGTTGGTGGCAAAAATCGGGACCGTTGCCCCAGTTGAACCGGGACCAATGCCATATCCAGACGAACCGGGACCGTTGCCCAGCATCGGTCCTAATGAACCGGGAGCGATGCCTCTTTTGGGCTGGACGAAAGGGGGGTATGTCTACTAGTGACTCTACCTAATCAGGGAAATAAGTAGCTTAGTGAAACGTGCATGACCACTCTTAACCACACACTACTCTTTTTGTGTGCTACACTCAGTAGTCGTCAGTTTCGGTAGACTAGTAGGGACATCATGGGAAGTGCTGTTTTGATCCCGAGCACACGTGCTCTCTATATCTTTATCGTCCAGTTCCATCCAGATTCGTGTCACTGGCTGTATAACCAGTCGTATAAATCATGTTTTTCAATATTTTATTCTGTGCTATGCTACGGTGGTTCGTACGAATTAAATGACACGGCGTGAGGGTGTAACGGATGGATCAGATGGGGCTCGGGATGCTGGACCGGTGAACGTTTTCCTGTACCGTCTTGGACTGCCCTCATCCACACCCTGACGCACCGCCAACAATAAAGAACAAGACCGCACCCGCATATCATTTATTTATTGCTTCCACAATCTTCTCGTTCACGGCTCCCCTCTTCTCGTCCACGGCTCCCCCCTCCTAGATCTGGGCTCTCAACTGAAACATTGCAGTGCCAACTTCTGGGTCAATCACGACGTCACCAGGTTTGTCCTTGTCCGCAAACCCACGTACTGATTTCTCGAAAGCTGATACACGAGACGTACATGGAGCTCTGCTTGGTGCAGCAGCACCAACCCTTAACCTGGCAGAATATATCAGTAAGTAAATTACTTACATAAAGTATTTCGATATTTAAGTAAACCCAAAATACTTGTAAATAAGTGGTTCATCTATGTCCGATCAAGGCAGAAACTAAACCAGTAATTCAGTCCTTTCTAGGGTCTCAACTGAAACGTTGCAGTGGCAATTGTTTTGTTCGTGCAGCCATATACATATTTGCTTTCAGAGATTGTCAAATGTTCAGTAATGGGAATGAAAATATGAAACATGTAATATATGAATTTGAAACTAGGATGCGTTATAATCTGGATGGTTAGTTATTATTGTTACACTTCTTTGCAAACCCTTTTTTTGCTGATCACTATATAAAAACAAAATATGACAGAACACAGTACATGTACGACACATAATATGGATTAAGCAATTTGCAATTTGCGTCCTTTCTAAAGAATCCAACACTCTTGCACCAGGATATTCAACGTAGGTATATTACCTTTTTTTTCCATCCTTTAGCATGCGGCCTAATCTCATCGAAAGAAAATTCTGATTTTTGAGAAGATGTCTCTCCTTCCATCCGTACAGGACCAGTCAGCTCATGGATCACGGCTTCCCCGCTAACGCCTGCCTGCTGGGCACGCGCGACAACGAGATCCCTGTTGACTCGCTCACCACTTGTTGCAGGCCGGTGTATGGCGAACAAATCAGCTACTCCGTTCGCGGCTACCTCACAGACGACGGCCTGGTCTCTCTTGTCTTCAAGCTCGACTACTCCAGTCTCAGATCCATGTCGCGGCGGCAGCAAATCCGCAGGCACCAGATTTTCCCCAACCTCCTCCATGAAGGCGGATCTGCACAACAGGGCACATCCTGTCAACAACGTACCCATAGGATGATCGAGAACACAGGGTTAGATTCTAACCTTCTTATTGGTTGAGGAGGAACTCCATCCGCTGTGTACGCCGGCGCCGCCGCCGCAGTGTTAGTTCCAGGCTGTATGTAGTCGCTCCGTCGGGGGGATGAACCAGCATTGAAGCCACGGTACAAGATGTCCGCGTCAATTTTTCCCACCGGCTCAGATTCATTTATTATGACGGAAGTCGCTTTACCCGTCGCCGTAGACGGCAGCCGCCAGAACTCAAGCGTAGCAGCGTTTACAAAAATTTGGTACCCAGCATAAATACGAGACAACACAGATCACGAAGCTTCACGCAACGGTCCAGATACCGAGCTCATATGAGCTCCCTACCATTTGCTCCGCGTCCGGACATCATAAATCACTTCTCGGACTTCCTCTTTCTTGGCAAGAGCAGCTAGCTCGTGGGCTGGCCTGTTCTGATCCATTTTGACTGCAGCAACCTGGTAAGAGCTGAACTGCCGCAGCTTTGAAAGGATGTCAGCAATGGTGGAGTAACAAACTGATGGAGAGGGGGGACTGTGTGGTCAGAGCTTTCATGCTGTCATACAAACCGTTTCTAGAATCACCAGGCCATTCAGACTAGTCTACGCCAAGACGCCCTCATAATATGCCACTTCAATATTTTGACACATAATTACTTATCCTTCTCTTGTGTTTTGTGTGAGTGAACAAACAGTTAAGCATGGAGTCATGGACTTGAAATGATGAGACGAATGGCTGTGTATAGCGCGCTTTGGCATGACTGAACAGACAATGATTGCTACTCGTTTACATTATTAAAGTAGTAATCTATATGCTCTTATATTTCTTTACGGAGGGAGTACTATATAACATACAAATCTCTATCATTTGTATGAAACATTCGAGGAAAACAAATGCATAGCCATAGTATCACCCCCCGCTCCTACCACAGCACGACGTGACCCCGCCACACCAGCGAGATACCGCATTACCGCCTCATCCTGACCATGTGGGCTTCATTCCTCCACTCGACGATCACACTCTCATCTATCCTCATACAGTACGTGAACTCGTCCACCACTATGAAGACCGTCAGGCGCATGTCGACCTGGGTGTTATTCGTCGATGTGGTTGCATCTTCGTCACCGATTCTGTTTATGCCACGTCGTTCAGGTTCAGGCTCATCGGCTCATCGGTGTTGTTCTGGGTGTACTCGTACATCATGATCTGCCATGTCACCATCCTTGAATGTCTCTCCAGCTTTGGCTACCGTGGCATGAGCACCGTCGGCAAGGTGGGTGGGTCGTGCTCAGGTTGTCTCATGACCACGAACTTTATCACCACCACCGTGTCCATCAATGTTCTGGTCGTACTCCCCATTGAATGGGAGGCCAAGTGAAGGTCTGATTGCCGGGTCAGCAACGCACTGGTTTTACTAAAAATGATTAACGATAGCTTAACATATCTCAAAATAGCGTTCTAGGACCCACTTATGCCTCCGCCTGCCGGTCCTCCTGGTCTCATGCTATACCTTCACCTATCTCTATGATTTATTTTCCTTGCTTCAGCCTATGTCAATGTCAATATTCATATAACGATAGCTTAACGTATCTCTATGATTTATTAACGATAGCTTAACGTATATTGATAGCATTCATATAACGATAGCTTAACGTATCTCTATGATTTATTTTCCTTCCTTCACTTATCTCTATGATTTATTAACGATAGCTTAACGTATATTGATAGCATTCATATAATTGTGGAACAATATTTTTTTACATTTTTCACATTTGTAGCCTATGTCAATGTTCTATATATGATACATATATACGAAACGAGAACGTGCAACCTGCGTGGGGGGCTGATTACTTGAATGCAATTAGAATTCCATACAAGTTTAATTATTATGAGGTGATTTCCCACCAATTTGGTTTATGATCGCTATTCCCATGGAATGCGTTAGGTTAATTTTTTATTTCTTTGGGTGGGAGCATTTCATACATATTATCTTCAACCAACCGTATATAATGGATGTATCTAGAGGACTACTTAATCTGTTTAATATGCAGAAACTTATATTAGAGAAATCTACATACCTGCTCTAAGCACACGATGGTTAATCCTTGTCATGTGGTCCGTGTGAGCGGTTATGGGCATAAGATGGATGAATGCCAATCGCACTCGCATGATTAACTAAACACTACTTCTTGTTACCATATAACATACAAAGCCTCAACCGTCTATTGCCAGATAACATGCACTATGGAAGAACTGCGAGGTTATAGTGGGCTTGTTTCGATCTTCAAAAAACACAATATGTAAAATATTGGAGGAAGACAAATGCAAGAACGAAGCCACATGAGTAACGTGGCCATTGTGTTGGGCCGCACCACGAACAAGTTCTACCACCCGCATTCCTTCTTTTTCTTCTTCTTTTTTTTAATTTGCATTGTTTCACTGTCGTGAAGACCGCCAGCTGCAATTGGAGCTTGTGGTTTGTTTTTGGTGAAGTTGATCATCTTCATATTCTTCTTCTTCGATAAATAAAGGAAATAGCTCGTGATATGGATTATGTATGTTTCAAATAGTGCAACGTAAGCTGCTCGGGTTTTTGACTTACTTTGAGAAGAAAAAATGTATTGATAATGTTGAAAGCATATTACACTTCTCCTGATATGTAAAATGATTGGGAATGGTTTAATATATTTCTCAAAATAGCTCATTTTTTTCTAGGACCTACACAAAAATATATAACATAAAAGTTTTGTGTAACCAAATCTGGAATGAAAAGTTATCCAAAAAAACAGGGATTGAAAATTAAAGCGGGAAACCCAAAACCAAAATGAAAAAAAGAGAGCATAGCCTAGTGGAGTACTATATAGTATATACACACATAAATAGACTTATTTTACACAAATGTGTTAGATTTGTAGCTCTGTTCTGGCTATTCTGCCTAGTCTGCCGTAGCGCCATGATCACATCACATTGGCCGTGGGAGCTTACAGTATGGATGGTCAACCGCACAGTAGAGATGAAACTTTCATCGTCCACGTTGTGAGAAAATGCCATGATTTGTCTGCAATAGGTATGGGTGGTTCACCGAATCTGAGTCACGATGGAATGGCATGGCTGTATCTAGAAGACTAGCTATTCTGTCTAAAATGGGGAAGCGTATATTCGAAAAAGCATACTTATCTTTCTCATATATATGACGTGACTCTGCCCCCCGGGTAGATTCTGCCTCATCATGGCCATGTGGGCTTGACTCCTGCACGCGATGATCACAGTCTCATCCATCCTCATACAGTCTGTGAACTCCACCACCACCATGAAGACCACCAGGCGCGTGTCGAGATGGTCTTTTTCGTGGATGAGGTTGCATCTCCATCACCGATTCTGTGTATGCTTCGTTGTTCACCTGCAGGCTCATCGGCTCCTTGGTGCTATTATGGTTGTAATCGTACATCATGATCTGCCACATTGCCATCATCGAATGTGTGTCCAGCTTTGGCTACCGTGGCATGAGCACCGCCGGGAAGGTGGGTGGGTCGTGCTCAGGTTGTCTCACGACCACGAACTTCATCACCGCTATCGTCTCGGTCAATGTTCTGACTTTACTCCCTGTTGGATGGGAGGCCAATCGGAGGTTTGATCGCCGCGGCGCCACGCACCGGTTTTACTACAAATGGTTAGCGATGGTCTGATATTTCCCTAAATAGCTTTCTATGACCCACATAAAAATGTGCCATTTTGTTATGACACAGAAATCAAAACCGAAATGGCAAGAAAAGGAATGAGCATCAGTACTGATTTCAAAAAAAAAAAGACTATGGTGCATCAAACAATTTCGCACCGTACATTTTTGGGAACGAACGGTCCAGATGTCGCAATACGAGAGAAAAATTACGGTAGTATGGGTATTTTTGGATAGTGGGAGTTATCAATCTTGCATCTAGTCTTCCTTGTTCCTACAAAGTATAGTTTCTCCGTTTCACAATAACTGTATCAACTTTTTACTAGCTTTAATACAAAATTATATAAAGGCTAAGAAAGTTATTTTAGAATGGAAAAAATAATTTTCTTTCACTATCATTGTCGTAGCCTAAAGCCGCCCTCCATGGCATGCATCGCTACGCATCAACCGTATGCATCCTGGGACACAAGAGCCTCACTGGCAGAACCTTCATCAGCTACCCGCACGTGTTTCCGGCCACTGGAACGCTGGTCAACCGAGTTCTTTTCGTTAACGACGTATACATGCACAACCTCGCTACTAGATTTAGTTTGGCGCGGTCCATCGTTCATGTATTTTATCGCCGTAATTTTCCTTTCTCTTGCCTCCGGACGTCTCCTTGTAATCCTGACCGATTGACGGCTTTGTTAATTTAAATTCGGGTTAAGTTCGAGCCCAATCTTAAGCTTGGCTAGCGTATTTCTATAAAAACAAGCGCGCTATTGACCGGTGCTAAAGGCTCGCTAGGAAGATACACGCCTGTAAATGAGCTAGCTTGAGCGATTCTGGGCTTTACTGGCATCCAAATAGGCACAATGGTAAACTCACGCACGCCATTCTGAGCAATTCTGGGCTGCCACGAGTTGTGAGGTTGAAGGTAACGGGCGTCCGTGCAGGGTGCCCGCAAGACTAAGCCGAGGGCGTGCGGGGCGAGAAGGCGGCGGTAGTGTTATATGCCTGCCGCATTTTCACAACATTTCTTCTTGTCACAGTATGTCAGAAACATGAGCAACTTACGATTGCAGCATTTTAATATCCTTGTATGTTCTGACTTCTGACCGGCACCACATACTTGTATATATTTTAAACTCATAGGAGGTGTTTGTTACAGGGATTTTTGCCTAGAACCTGTTTCCGGGGTAAACGAAAAGCGTTCCGGCAGTTTGTTACAACCACGTAGTAATCAGTTTACTCCGTAAACAGATTCATTCTAGTTATCCATCGTTACAGCCCACCTCCCACCGGTACCGATTCGCCCCCTTCCCGAGTGATCCTCCTCCTCCACACGACTCCTCCTCCTCCAGTGCCGTCGCCGGCTTCCAGTCCAGCGACCAACACTGCCTCCGCCCTCACTCTTGGTCCAGCGCCACCGCCTCCATTATCAACTCCCAATCTTCCTCCGCCTCCCCTCGCTACTCTTCAATTCCTCGCTCAGCCCATCCAGCGATGGCCAGCGACACTTGAGATTTGGGGCAAGCGGCGACCCACATGTTCAGGACGGCGGTGGCGCACAAGGTTCGAGCCGACGGCGCTTGCTTTCAAGGAGAGCCAAAGCAGCCGAGGCCAATCAAAAGTAGTTCATTGACGGAAAGGATGCATTCCTATGAACAAACCAAACAAACTTGGACAAAACTCCTTACCACTCCTAAAGCATTGTGATTTGATTACATTACCGTTACTATTATCATTTCTGTTGTCAAACACCTCCATAATGTGCCATTACAAATCATCATAATTTAAAATTATATCCTGTGTGAGCTGATCAATTTCATGGATCACCCTAGCAACAAAGACCGGTCAAGAATTGCGCCAGAAGATGCAACGAGATTTCATCGGAGCACGAAAGCACGCCGTGCCGCACCAGGAACAGAGTTAAAAGAACGCGTTCAATGGCCAGCTAGCATAGTAGCCACGCTGCTCGTGCAGTGGTGTTCTTGCATTTGTCTTCCTCCAATTTTTCACGTATGGTGTCATTTGTTCCACAATGCATAACATATAGACGGTAGTGGCTCTGTATGTTATATAGTAACAATAAGTAGTGTTTGTGTAATCATGTGAGAGCTGTTGGCAATCATCCATCTCATGACCATGACTCCAATAATTGTTTGTTCACTCACACGAAACACATGACAAAGATTAACCATTGGTCTGCTCACAGTGGACATGTACATTTCTCTAATCTACGCTTCCCCATGCTAGATAGATTAACTAGTCTTCTAGATACATCCATGGTATATGATTGGTGGAAGATAATGTGTATGAAATGCTTTCATGGAAAGAAATAGAAATTTAACCACACGCATGATAGGGGTATATAGATCATTAAGCAAACAAGTGAGGAAATCACCTCATTAGAATTGAACTTTTTTAAGGAACATAGCTTTTTGAACTTGGAATGAATAATCACATACGATTAGTCAGCAACACTTGCAGGTTACACCTTCATGAACTGAAGCACATCACGTTGTATACATATTTGTATTGTTACATCATTCCTTTTCTTTTTCTTCCTCTATTCTACTTCCCCGGTTCCAGCTCGCCACCTCTATCAGTGGTGCATCCAACTGGCATAATAATGATACGGATGATACCTATTAGCAACGAACTGAAGCATGTTAATACCACCCGAATGTACATATGTCCATCCTGATTAAAGAAAAGCAAAGAAAACAACTGTGCATCCATGTGACATAGAAGAAGGAAAAAAATTATGTGCTGCGTGCTCGCTGCCAACCGATCGACGGTGCGGGCCGCACGGGCATGTAGCAGGTACCCCGCTCCTGGTCCGCCCGCGTCACTCGCCAGTTCCGGCCAAAAATCTCTTCAGAATGGCAAGTCTCCAAGATTACTACCGTGCGACGTCGCCCTTTGACGAGGGACGTGTCTCCCTCGTGTACCCCGGTCGCCTACTCCAGGGAAGGTACACCAATGCCGCCATGTACGTAGCGGCGCCCTGCAAAAAGCCGATGCCTCAGGTCGCGTGGATTACCAATACAACGTACTCGTCAATTTGGCTACTGAATGGGGACGAGCGAGGCACCTGAAGTCGATACCAAGGGGGGACGCGCAAGTGCGTGCGCCACCCTAATGTGAGTTCAATCAAAGATGGAGAAGGACAGAGCTAGATCTGTTTGGAAACGGTAGGCTGTGATATACCATGTCAAACTTGGCAATTTAAGCACAATGATCAACTTAACCCTTCGATTAATCAAGATAACTAAGTTGTTTGTGTCTTCTCTTCAACCAACCGTATACAATGGATGCCGCGACACATCCATCGGGCATGATTTAGAAAAGGAAAGGGGTGTTGATGTCGGGGCATCTACTTGATGGCGGATGCAATCGGGTTGCTGTCGAAAACGTTTGGCATGCATCCAAATGAGTGAGTGGGATTCTGGTATCAGAAAATAGTTAATTAGCATTAAACTTGAGCAATGAATTTTTTGCGACGGTAATACAAAACGACCGTCTGGTATATAGAAGCATCGTCACACATGATTGAATTAGTGAACCCCTTTGTACACGCTGCGGGTAATCGTCTTCCCACACGTCTTGTCGGTCCGTTCCTTCAAGTGACTTCTAGTCCACACTTGAACACACATGCTTCTGATGTACAAGCATCGGCTCAAGAAGGGGTCAATGGAGCGTTGAAGAGCTTATTTTCACGCAGACTTCGACGCAACTGCGCAAGCATACTGCGTGTCTCACTGGAAATAAAAAACAATCCCCAATCCTCTCCATCCAATTCTATAAACCCCCACTGTCGGTGATTCACCAATCGCATTCGTCCCCTAGGCACCACGCCACCCCTATCTGGGTCAATACCTCATGTGTGACACATTTGATGGAAATTGGATGTAGTGCGACGTCGTTGTTGAAAATTGCTCCCGTGCGATGTTTCACTAGCCCAAATAGCCGAGGCCCACTCGGGTGATTAAAATGGTCGTCAACGGGGGTGAGGTTATGTTTAAGACATGTGGGTCCTACTTGGCAGTGCATCTACTTACGGCCCCACTTGACAGTGAATCTAATTACGAGCCCCACTTGGCAGTGCATCGGTTGAGACGTGTCCCCGTGCCTGGCATGTCTGTCTGAACCTGTGTTGCTCCCTCCTCTCCGTTCCCGGCGGTGAGCCGGAGACGGCGGCGGCGATTTTGTTGTAGAGACGAAACTTTCTCGTTCTCGGCGACGACGGTGGCTGTGGTGAGTGAATCCGAAACCCTTGTCCTGCCCGTTCCCTCTGTGTCGAGTTAGATCTCACTGCCGCCTGTTTCCCTCCTCTGTTTTTGGTCGATTTGATCCAGATTTGGGTGGGGCGGAGGGGGGCTAAAGGCGATGGAGCCACCGAAGAAAAGAACGTTGACTAGGTAATCCGTGCATCCTTTCCAACCAATGCGATTTGTGCCTCGTCTGCTTCCGCTAGCTCACAGTGTGCGCCATTGAAAAACAGGGGCGATGATGCTCGGACATTTGAATTCATTATCGAATTCTTTCCTTCTAAGGCGAAGCTAGGTGATGGTAGCGTGCGGGACATAGAGAGAGATACAATTGTGAAATGGGAGGTTGAATTAGCAGAGATTGATCCAAAAGAACTACAGAGCATGGAAGAGAAGGCCGTGAGGAATGTGGTGGAAAAAATTGGGGAGAGCATTTTTTGGGGTCCAGAGCAAGAGGTAGCATTGTTATGGTTTGATAATTGGAAAGGAGAGTATGTGAGAATTGAGGATGGCGAAGAGGTGGTTGATGAAATCGATCGACAAGATGGCTGGACAACCAAACGGACTACGTTTCATGCAGAGCTCGTTGATCTGAAATCAGATTCTAAGGTTGGATATGTTCCCTCAAAATTGGCTTCACAAATGGTAGATGATGATTGGGCTTCAGAGAGGCAGATAATGCCCATGTGTACGGGTGAAGTGACAGTACTACATGAGGGGGCTGATGCAGATGCACAAGAGGGATCTGATGGTGTTGTAAGGGTTCTTTCTGTTGATTGGAATTCGGTTGAATTAAATGAGCCAACTGATTTAGTCATTGCACCAATGGATGACACTGGGATGGCCAAAATTTTTGGCATTCCAGTAGCTGATGAAGATAAGGAGGAGAATGATGAATCTAGTATGCCTACTGATGCTAACAGAGATATATGTGAAGATATGGATGGACAACTGATGGAAGATACTGCAGATGATGTAGATGATACACATGATGATGAGTTGGTAAATGTCTATGACAAGGAAAACCCTGTTATTGAAGTAGGGAAGTTGTTCCCGAACATGGATGAGTTTAGGATATGTTTCAAGACTTATGCAGTTAAACATGAGTTTGATGCCAAGACAAAGTGGACTGATATAAAGAAGTTTTATGCAAGATGCAGAGGTTTTGATGGAAGTGTGAAGCCTTGCAAGTGGTACATTTCTGCTAGACGCCAACCTGATGGAAGTACCATTAGGGTCAATCAAATCCCACACCAACATACTTGTATTACAAGTTCACAGAGAGTATCAACCATGACATCACAACTTTGGATTGCAAGAAAGATCACTCCTATTTTAGCCAAGAAACCAAATACTACTGCAAAGAAACTTAAAGTAGACTTGGAAAAGCAGTACTCGATTAAGGTGAAGTATAACACAGTGTGGAAGGCAAAACAAAGGGCAATGAAAGAATTATATGGTGACTGGGAAAATACATTTAGGATGCTTTGTAATTTCAAAGCAGAGGTGAAGAAGAGGTCACCTGGCAGTGTTGTGGAGATAGATACTGAGGTAACAGAGGAAGGAAGAGTCCTTTTCTCTAAGTTTTTTATGGATTTAAAGCCTTGCATCGATGGCTTCAAGGCAGGTTGTCGTCCATATTTGAGCATAGACTCATCTTTTTTGACCGGCAAGTGGGATGGTCAATTGGCAGCTTGCAATGCTTTAGATGGACACAACTGGATGTTCCCTGTTGCTATTGGGTTGTTTCAGTCAGAGACAGAGGTCTCATGGACATGGTTCATGATGCAGTTGAAGAGATGCATAGGTCCAGTGTCACCTTTGGCAGTCCACACAGATGCATGCACAGGGCTAGAAAATGCAGTCAAGAATGTGTTCCCCCATTGTGAGCAGAGAGAGTGCTTCGGCCATATGTGGATGATTTTGATCCAAAAGTTCAGAGGGGAAGAATTTGGTCGCATGTGGCCAGGAGCAAGATCTTACACTAAACAGACATATTCATATTATCTTGGTAAGATAATGACAGCATGCCCTGAGTTTGGTTCATGGGTGAACTCCTACCATTATCTATTATGGTATAGGTTAGGATTTAACACTGCAATCAAGTGTGATCATATCAACAACTTGGCAGAAAGTTTTAACAACAAGGTGAAGCAGTTGAAAAATCTGCCTGTGCATGACATGGTTGAGCAAATCAGGATCATGATCATGCGCTTGTGGGAATTGAGAGGAAGGATTGGTGATTGTCTGCAAGGGGAAAAGATTCCTGCAGTGGTACAACAGGTGGTCAACAAGAGCAGAAATCTTACACATTTATCTGTTGAAAAATCTTCTGTGTGGGGTGCTGAAGTTAGAGATACCAAAACTGGTAGAAGGCATGTTGTTAACACGGAAATGCATGATTGCACTTGTTTGGAGTGGCAACACACTGGGAAACCATGTGATCATGCCATACTTTTTTTGGCCTCCCAACCAAAGATAAACATGCACCCATATTTACACGAATATTACTCAGTAGAAAAATTCAAGGCTGCATATGCAACTCCAATTCCAGCACTTACAGATCAGTCTCAATGGCCTGAAGTGGACATAGAATTTTCCATGTGTCCTCCCCTAACAAAAAGAAAGGCTGGCAGGCCTAAAGAGAGCAGATTCAAGGCATGGTTTGAGAGAGGTGGGAGTAGTAAAAAAGGGAAGGGAAAGAAGGATGCAAAACCAAAAAGGACCCAAAAGGTAACAAAAATAGATGCAAATTGTGCCAGGAACTTGGGCACTGAGCTGGATCTTCCAAGTGTTGTTACATTCCTGAAAGGCCAAAGTATGTGTGCTAATGTTTTTGATGTTTACTATTTGGCTACATTTTTCAATTACAAACCAATTGACATGCTTAATTTTTTTAGGAGGAAGCGTGCAGCTGAGCCCCTTGTTGTTGAAGATTGCTGGCCAAAGAAAAAGGCAAGAGGCAATGGCTCTAGAAAAAAGAGAAGTTTTGCTGAAACCATGCACATTGAACCAGACTTGGATGAGCTGGTGCAAAATGAAGATGTGGTCCAAAATGAGCAAGACTTTGATGTGTTGCTGCAAAATCAAGATGTGGTGCAAAATGAGCAAGACTTGGATGTGTTGTTGCAAAATGAGCAAGATATGGACGTTCTGTTGCCAAATGAAGATCTTCCAGCTGATGTTGTGCAGGCTGACCCTATGTTGGAAGTTGTGTTGCCTACCCCTGTTTTTCCAGTAGATGTGGTGCCAACTGAGCCTATGTTAGAAGTTGTGTTGCCTACCCCTGTTTTTCCAGCAGATGTGATGCCAGCAGATGATATTCCAGCTGATCCAGTGATGAAAACCAAGAGCTTGAGTGAACTGGATGTACTCGTAAAAAGAAGCACTGATAAAAAAGAAGAAGAACAAATCGAGTGGTAAGAAGAAGCTGAAGTGAACTGGGTGTTGTACTATGCTATAAAATAAAACCTTGCCTGAAATTGAAATTTGTGTAATTGTATTTTTCATATGATATGTATTTTTGTAATACTATTCAAGTTTGAGACAAAATTCAAGTTCGAGAGAAAATTCAAATTTGAGCCGAAATTCAAATTTGAGCCAAAATTCAAATTTAAAGTTATTTGGTATGTGGTATGGTGTTACAATGATTTATGGACTATTACACATGTTAGGTGATTAATCGGATAACTTTTATTATGTGAAACTTTGGACATGTAAAATGTGCTCCAAATGAGCTCCAAAACCCCCTCCAAGCCCCCCTCCAAAGCCCCATTTGTAAGCAAGTTTTTTTCGATCTTCTCCTAATGAGCCAAAAAATTAAACTTGATATCTTAGTCACATAGAACGATGATTGACACAAGTTTTATATTTTTTTGAATTTTTTTGAATTAGTTACACTCAACCCTAACTTTTGAAAACCGTACAACCTCATACGTGATAACCATCTTTTGTGAAGGATTTTTCATAAAAAACTTCATAGTCCAAGTTTATTATTTTTCCTAGCAAGCTAGTCACATCTAATGATGATTGGAACAAGTTTTATATTTTTCTGATTTTTTTTGAATTAGTTACACTCAACCCTAACTTTTGAAAACCGTAGAACCTCGTACATGATAGCCATCTTTTGTGAAGGGTTTTTCATGAGAAACTTCATAGTCCAAGTTTCTTATTTTTCCTAGCAACCTAGTCACATCTAATGATGATTGGAACAAGTTTTTTTTTGAATTAGTTATGCTCTACCCTAACCCTTGAAAACCTCTCAAAACCCCTCAAAACCCCACCAAAACCCCTCAAAACCCTGCCCAAACATCTCAAAACCCTGCACTAGTCCGCACCGTTGGATCATCGTGAATGGACGGTTTCGATCGCGTACTAGGGCTACGTCAGCGATCCGTGTACTACACTCTGATTGGCTGGCCTTTTTTATTGCTTTTTTTGGCAGCTGGATGAGAAGACCTGGCGGGGCACGCATGCGTTGTTGGGCTTAATTAAAAGCGGTCCACTCTTTTATCCGTTGGACTTCGCAGTGTAGCGATCTATGCATGCGCGTAGCCCTGCGCTGGCCGCCCCAGCCGACGCTGCATGCCGCATGCATGCGCATCGAGCACGCCCGACGCAGCATGCACGCAGCAGCGCAGTCATCTTTCGGCGCGTTTTCATTGCTCCTGTGCGACGTCGTTTTAATTGCTCCTGTGCTACATGTGTAAACAGTCGATGCCCCCTCGATGCCGAGCGGTAGCCGTTTCACACTCGATGCAATGACTATACCACGATGGAGAGGAGGAAATGGTGCACCACGGCTATTTATGCACCCCCTAGCATCATCTCTCTCTCACTCTTCTCCTACCCAATCTTCTCATCTTCTCCCACTCTTCTTCTTCATCTCCGAGTCCATCTTCTCCACCTCTCACGCCCGAAGATGCAGTACACCGGGATGACCTACCGTGTGCCGCCCACCGTCCCCGAGATGCTCTACCCTCCCGGTGTCCAGGTGGAGAACACCCTACGGGTGTGGGCGATCTCGAGGTGGAGGGGTGCAAGGGAGCTCACCGAGTACTTCCTCTCCGTTGGCTACCGCCACCTCCCCAGGGGTTCTCCGGTGATGTTCCGCGTGGAAGAGTTGACCAACAATGGCTATCCCGTTGGCCTTATTGTGAGGTTCACCAACCGCTTCGATGCCTACCACCTGCTCGGTCGTGTTTTTTGGTGTGGATGCGAGTTCATTGCATTCACCACATACAACATCTTCACTGATGTGGACGGCATCTTCCCCAACAGCAGCTTGCACACTCTCCCATACCGCACCGACGACGACGAGTGAAGGAGTTGGGCGCCTTGGAGGAGTTTGCCTTGGAGGAGCTTGGAGTATCCGTTCTATGTGTCGTGTTATCTAGGTGTCGTGTTATCTTATTTTATCTATGTCGTGTTGGGTTGATCTATCTAGCTATATAAGTTGTAGTGGTATTATCTATGTCGTGCTTAGGTTGATCTATCGGTTTATGTAATGCCCTATCTAGTTAATGCAACGCTACTATTTATGTTATATATTGATGTTCTATCTAGTTCATGTTTGTTGAGCACCAAGAGATTTTTAAATGGTCAAACAAAAAACTTGCATCCTATCTAATTTAGTTCATGTAAGAATGCATGCATGTTAATTCATGCATGCATGTTCTATCTACTTTAGTTCATGTAAGAATGCATGCATGTTCTGTCTAATTTAGTTCAAGTAAGAATGCATGCATGTTTTATCTAATTTAGTTCAAGTAAGCATACAACAAATATATAAAATAAATAAATCACAATACATACATGTGTTCATGCAGCCGTGCATGAATGGATCTATCTATCCTCCTATAAAAACGATTCAAATAATTTAATGTATCACATAATGTTTTATTGATTTACATTTATGTATCAAAAAATGATCCATCACAAAATGGGCACGACCTTTTTTTATCGAAGCAACATGGGTGCACCAAACGGGTAGGCCTGTTTTCTATTTGGGCCTGCTTCTTCTTCTCACAGTCCTCATCAGCCCACGACCCAATAACGTTTTTTTACCATGAACTCTGCACCTCCACTCTGTTAACTGAAGAATTGCTGCACTTTATGAATTGCTACATTTTTTCATCAATTGCTGCATTTTATGCATAAAATAATCCATGGACTAACTAGAATTGTAACTAAGAATATCATTACAAAAACAGGCAGGTTTTGCTTCACATAAATTCAAATTTAGCTAAAAAAATGATCCCTGACTAACTGAAACTACTAGCTAGACACAATAACTGAAACTTGGACCCCTAAAACTAGCTTGACACACTAACTGAAACTCTAACAATTTGGGACCCCTAACAATTTCTAGTGATTGATGAACATCAAGTAAAAGAAACCCATAGCAATGACACAACAATAAAATGCTCCAGCCATCATATTTGCTTGCTGCTTCGAATCGATCAGCTGCTTTAGTTGCTTGCCCATTTTCTTCAATTCACACCTCAGTTCAGCTTGCCCACAGCAATGACCTGCTCTGTCCGCCAAATGCGAGGCGTGTTCCACAGCAAGAGATGCCCCAAAATTGAGCCCTTGGGTTGATTCCTCCAATTTCAACCTCTCAACGTAGTCATCTAGCCACTCGAAATACCCGCATTTCTTCAGAACCTGAAAAACAAGGGTTGGCGACGCATGAACCCTAGATCCACTGCCCAAATTCGACGAAAAAAGAAATAAATCGGGAGAAATTAGACCATACGATTGGTGAAGTAGACAGATCTAACCTGCCCCGGCTGTGGCCTGCTCAGGCATTTCACGAAGTCGCGCTCACGGTTGCCATTTTCTTCCTTCACACAAGTCAGTCGCTTTAGAGGCTCCATATGTGGGCAATCGGGGCATCTTGTCAGCGACACTGGACCGTACTGCATCCATTGGTGGGAGGCCGAGGATGAGCTAGACATCACTCGTCGGCGGCGCGCTTCCTGGGCGGAGAAGAGGAAGAAGGAGGGGGAAAGGAGGAAGGACAAGCAATGGGGGGATGGGCTGGCTCGGGCTCGTGGCTGGCTCGGGTCGGGGCACGCTGATGAGCACGACCATGCTTATGTGGATAAGTTGTGGGTCCCGCACACATGAGATTAAGTGGTGGGTCTCATGTTGATGTGGATAACTGGTGGGCCCCACGTGTCATAACTCAAATCCCTAACCCCTTGAATTTTGCATTTTATGGTTAAACAGAGCCATGTCGCATTGCAGCTATTGTTTGCTTCAAAGATGTCGCACTAGAGCAATTTTGATCAACTATGTCGCACTCGTTCCATTCCGCGTCAAATGTGTCACACAGGAGCTATTGACCCCCCCCCCCCCCCCCCTATCTAGCTTGCCTTTCCCCAATCACAAATGGCTCTAGTGCATTGTTGTCTAGTGGGTCCTATGACAAAGGGCTGCTACTGCTGGCAAGAGGCAACGAGGGGGTGGCGCAATCCCTGATATAGTTGAGTGTGCATCAACTTGTTAGGTGTATTCCCGACACCTTCCTCCGCCGGACGGATCGGTCACCGCAGCCCAACAACACGGCCCCAACCAGCCACCGTTGAAGGCGATGATCGAGAGTGCTACCTCGCCTTCTTGGACTAGGAGGAGGAGTGTAAGATCATTCGAGAGATGGGGGAAACCATCACTATTATCGAAGCATCAAACATATCCGCGGTGCGGGATAGCGGGAGACGAAAATCTAGGAGAAGTCCCGCCGCATCGAGGAGGGATTCATGGGGAGTTGAGGGTTTTTTTTTTTTGCGGGGTCATCGGGCGTTGAGGTTGTACGAATAAAACCAAGCTATCTTAGACCTTTTGGAAGACGGTAATAAGATGGTTATTAAGCGGAAGCTTTTTAGGCAGGCATGTCTTCATACTTGCTTTATTGCAGCACTTGCACCGGCCAGCTAGATAGAGAGATCCTGACCAGCTTGACCGCATGATGGACGCGAGATGTCGCACGCTGACTGCCTCGTCCCAAGGTTCCGGATCTACTGGACATTTTGTGGTATTTTTCTTTTCTTTTTCTTTTATATTTATTGGGTTTGACTGCCCCAACACTATCGTCACATCACATTGACATGGTAGCTCGCGGTATGGACAGCCAATCTCACAGTGAAGATGGAACTTCCATCGTCCAGGTTGGGAGAAAATGCCAGGATTAGCGTGGAGATGTATGGGGGTCGTCAATCTGACTTTTACGATGGAATGCCATGAATGTATCTAGAAGACTAGCTATTCTATTTAACATGGGATAAGGTATATTAGAGAATTACATGGCCGCTGTAGACACCCAAGGATTGATCCTTCTCATGTGTTTCCTGTGAGTGAACAAACAGTTAAGCATTGTGTCATGGACATGAGATGATGAGATGGATGACTATAAACGGCTCTCGCATGGTCAATCAAATAGTGCTTGCTACTATATAACATACAAAACGTCTAGCATTTGTTGCCAGATAACATGAAGTGCATAAGAACAACAAGGTTAGAGTGGCTTGTTCCCATCTTAAAATGTGGAATATTGGAGGAAGACAAATACATAGCTACAATAGAGCTCGGCCCTCCTGCCTCGGCATGATGTGACTCTACCACCCTGGGAGACACTTCTGCATCATGGAAGTGTGGGTTTCGTTGGGGCGCTCAACGGTCACACTCACGCCCATCCCTATGCAGTTTGTGAACTCGTCCACCACCGTGAAAAGTGTCGGGTGCACATCGATCACGTCGTGTATCTGATGCGAGATTGGGTTTTGATCATCGGTGTTAAGGATTATTTTAATCCTAATAATCAATGCTTATTTTAATTGTAACTGCCTTGTAAATAGGCTATATATACCAAATCTTCAATCAATGAGTCAACTGTTTCATCATTCATTCCTTCCTATACAAGGAAACATTTTTTTCGCTTTGGTGTATTTAAGATTAAGGATGGTTCGGAGATAGGATTCTAGGAGGATACATGGTTAGGGAATACCACACTACGGTCATAAATATCCGACCCTATACAATATTGTGCGACATAAACGAGATACGCTGCCTACGGTCATGCAAGAGTCACCCTCTAATGTGGCATTCTGACAAGATTTAATTGGACCGAGACTTGCATCTTGGAACGCCTTGTTGGATAGTGAAGTTGACACAAGGATCCGATGAGCTTCGCTGGAATCTAAATGGGAATGGTAAATTCTCCGTGGATTCAATGTATACGCGCTTGTCCAGTCTGAAACACCAGTCGATAATAATAATAATAAATGGCAGATGAAGGTACCATTAAATCTAAAACTCTTCGCATGGTACCTTCATAAAGGTGTCATTGTTACGAAAGACAATCTTGTCAAGCGCAACTGGCATGGGAGTACGATATGGGATTCATATTCTCAAGGGGAGACAATAAAACACTTGTTCTTTACTTATAATGTTGCACGTTCTATTTGGTCAGCTATCCAAATGGTTTCAAACTTATATCAACCCACATTTGTTGCAAATATATTTGGCAATTTGTTACATGCACTGGTAGAAAAAGGGTCATTTGTCCCGGTTCTAGAGGCCCATTTGTCCCGGTTCCGGAACCGGGACTAAAGGGTCGTAACTAATGCCCGAATATTTAGTCCCGGTTGGCCCATGAACCGGGATAGATGGTGCTCCACGTGGCCTCTGCGGCTTGACTGGGTGGGAGGGCCTTTTGTCCCGGTTGGTAGCACCAACCAGGACCAAAAGGCATCAACGCGTCTGCAGTTCAGGGGTTGGGGTTTTTGTTTTTGTTTTGAAAGGGGGGGGATGAGAGTTTTGTCGGGTTAATTTAGGGTTTCATATATTGTGTTAGCTAGCTAATAGAGAGAGGTGTCCTCTCTTATCTCCGTGCTTCATCAACGCTACGTAGTAAGAAAATGAAGGAATTAAACCATTAATAAGTACAGAAGATCGTCATGAACATATACAGAGAGAAGTGGACCTCTCCGAGATATTGGTCGAACAACATGTTTTCGTATGGTATTCTCCTAACATATATACAATATAAGATCTCTTAAAATCCCCTAACATCTGAAATCAAGTTTCATATGGTATTCTCCGTCTTTACTGATGACGTGGTCAAGAAATAATCCCGCCAATTCCTCTTGAATTGCTTTTATGCGATCTTGTGGTAGAAGTTGATCCTACAGCTCCCAAACCTAATTCGAAGAAGGGGGTCAATACATATATATGAATGAAACTCAACACAAATGATTGTAATAAAATAAAATTTTGAATATTATTTCTTACGCACCTTAAAATCTTCTTTAGAGTATCCGTCATCCTTAGAGGTCGTCACGTTGTGTGATCCAGCGGTACCTGCGAGAGGTATTGCGACGGAACGACAAGACACGCACTCACCGGTGTGCGGTGGGCTTGTACCTTGCTTGTTGTCCGCGATATACCCTTTGAACCATGAAAGTCGGGCGACTCCCAGGTCGCTCGTGAAGTAAGGTAAGGGGACGGGCCGCCCCTAGATGTGCTCGCAAACGTAGTATCCAGAAAGATTAGTCCCTTCATCCTGCCACAACCACTTTATGAGAAATATAGGTCCATCAAACTGATAATCAAGCATAATAAATGGTATTGATGAAACTAGCTAGAATCAATGGGAGATGCGCGGAACTAGCTAGTAGTACTTACTTTCGGGTATGTAAATTCCAACTTCCCCGGCAGTCCCGGAGCTTTTGAGGTGAACTGTTTCCAAACCCTACCAGACAAACAAAATAATTATTATCTGATATCAGGAAATGAACAAATTAAGTTGCCGATATGGTGCGATAATGATCGATTGAACTTACTTCACGAGCATTTCAATCATCACCACATACTGCTTGCGATCTTTTCGTCTTGAGTCTAAGACGGTTACTAGTCCCTGCTCAAGCTTAATCTCTAGGAGAATAAAGTGGAAGCTGCGCACGTATGCATAAGTCATCAATTACATTACTATAACCTCGAGTAATAAGGAAAACTGAATATGCACAAGACAATAACACTCACTCGAAGTTGTAAGGAAATATTATTTTATCTTTGTTTTGATTTTTAAGCAACGATTTTAGCAAGTTGGGCTCGGCTCGTTTTGCATCATGTTCAACCCCCCATGGATCAAAGAAGTTTAGGTTAATGAACCCAATATTATAGATTTGGCATAATGTTCAACCGGCGGAGGAGGAGGCTGATAGGGCATGTTTTCCCTTGATTGGTTTTAGTGATTGATGACAATACATTTGCGGACTAACCGGGTGCAATGAGCATTTCAGATAACGACATTATTGGCACAAGACGGTTATTGTCCCCTCGGTGTACGAAACGTGAAGACGGAGTTTTTCTTTCGATCTCCTTTGGTGTTAATTGAGTCGTAGGAAAACCGTACTATGAAGAGGGGATCCGCTTTAGAAATGGTGGGTGGAATCATCACACGGTCTCGCCCACATATTTCGTTTGCGTCATGGAGGTGTGTGGAATCTTGGATGTGGCTCTCTGGCTCTGCCAGAGCGGTAGTACCGCTCCACGTTAGTACCGTGGACCAGTACCGCATCCACTACCGGATTCCCACTGGACTCTGCGGTAGTGGAGGCGGCACTGGGGCTCGGTAGTACCGTTCCCAGAGCGGTAGTACCGCTCCGCGGTAGTACCGTGACCCAGTACCGCATCCATTACCGGATTCCCACTGGACTTTGCGGTAGTGGAGGCGGCACTGGGGCTCGGTAGTACCGTAGAGCGGTAGTACCGCTCAAGGAGCGGTAGTACCACTGCGCGGTAGTACCGCTCTAGGAGCGGTAGTACCACTGCGCGGTAGTACCGTGAACCAGTACCGCATCCACTACCGGATTCCCACTAGACTCTGCGGTAGTGGGGGCGGCACTGGGGCTCAGTAGTACCGTGGAGCGGTAGTACCGCTCTCAGTATGGTAGTACCGCTCTCAGTACGGTAGTACCGCTTCTGAAGCGGTTTTACCGTGGTTGGTGGACAGCCAACGACTGCATTTAAGAGCACCTATAAAAGGGGGTCTTCTTCCCCATTGAGAGGCACCTCATTTATTGCTCTCACCTCCATTGACGCCCAAGCTCCATTCTTGCCCGATCTCCCTCCCTAGCCATCAAAACTTGTTGATTCTCTAGGGTTTGGAAGAGGAGGCCCCGATCTACACTTCCACCAAAGGATATTTGATTCCCCCCACTAATCCCGTGTGGATCTTGTTACTCTTGGGTGCTTTGGTGCCCTAGACGGAAGAGGTCACCTCGAATCCACATTCCATTGTGGTGAAGCTTCGTGGTTTCGTTGGGAGCCTCCAATTCAGTTGTGGAGTTTGCCCCAACCTTGTTTGTAAAGGTTTGGTTGCCATCTTAAGGCCGCATCGTAGTGGATCACGACATCTTACATCGGTAAGAGCGTGAGGAGAAATAGGGTGGCCCTCGTTGGCTTCGTGTGAGCATTGTGCTCCTCACCCTCTCCAAACGGAGACGTACTTCTCGAAAGAGAAGGAACTTCGGAAACATATCCTTGTCTCCCGTGTTCCCCTTACCTTTACTTTGCGCAAGTTACTTTCCTTGCTTATTTATTGCTTGCTTGTTATATCATAGTTGTTGGCATATAGGTTGCTCACATAGTTGCATATCTAGACAACCTATATCCCTTGTTAAGCCTAAATTGTTAAGAAAAGTTTAAAAAGTGTTAGACGCCTATACACCCCCCTCTAGTCAACATTCCGATCCTTTCAATTGGTATCAGAGCCTCGTCTCTTATTAAGGGCTTTACCGCCTTAAGTGGATGTCGCAAGAGGATAAACCGGTAGAGGTTGAGCTTCCAGGAGCTACTCCGAACCCTTCTCTTTTGGAAGGGAATCCAAGTATCGAGGGCTTCGCAAATACGCTCGCGAAGGATGACTCACCATCTATCTCTCGACATGCGTACAATGAAGGCATGTCCGCCATTAAGGCTCACATGAACAAAGTCACCGAGATGCTTGGTAGTCTCATGTCAAGGATGCCCTCAGAGCGCAACCACACCATCATCCCCAATATTCCAACGTTGGGTGGAGGAGATGTCATCTCCCAATCTAATGATGATGGTAGGAATGATATCCGATCCATTCCTCGTACAGGGAATGGATCAGGTATCCATTCCGCGGTGGCTCCTCCTGTTACTTATAACTCTCTACCTCTACCCGAACCCCAATTTGCACATGCAGGAACTATTCCCATTCTTAACAAAGATGCTTATCCGGTTTGGGCTCATCGTTTGAAGAGACACTTGAATGGGTCCTCCGGGGGTCCTCCGTGGAACTTTGGCGCATCGTTGAGGAGGGATTTACTCCTCGTGACCGCCACAACATGACCCCAAGAGAATATCGGGACAACACCATCAAAAGTACTGCTATGCTCGTGATAGGAAATGGGTGTTGGGAAACGTAGTAGAAAACAAAAAATTTTGGCCTACGAAACAAGAACCCAAGATCATCCAAGAAGATTGCATACAAGGTTTTAGGTCATGGCTCACCAACCGATGTAGCGGAAGTAGAGTTGGTGAAGCTCGTGGACGTAGTGGAAGTAGATCTCGCAAGTTCTCCCACGAACAGTCCCTCAATCAATCCCACGAACAAGTCCCGCGATCTAGTCCCACGGACAAGTCCCATGAACAAGCTCCTCGAAGAAGGGTCGAAGGTACGACCCCTCCATTAGTATCCACACATCCCGTAGCAGCAATCCAGCAGCGCTCCGCCGTCCAGAGATGAACGCCACCGAGAAAACTAGAGGGAGAAAACCCTAACGGATTCCGATCTAGAACATCGTCTAAACCGGGGTCTAAAAGTGGAGCAACGGGGTTTAGAGGAGGGAGGGTGGCGCATAGGCCTTGGGGACAAGTTGTGTGTGTCTCCCCCTCCCCCTGGCTCACCTTATATAGGTGGCCAGGAGGTCTAGGGCGCAGCCCAAGGAGGATTGGGAGTCCAACTTGGACTCCCAAGCCTTCCAAACCTTCCCACACCTTCCCACCGGAAACCTGCGGGGCAGCCTAGGTGGCTTGCCCCCCAAGGCTAGGGGCGCAGGGGAGTGGGTGGTACTGCCCGGAACCTTCCGGAACCTTCCATGACCTTCTAGAAGCTTCCAGGACCTTCCGGGACATATCGGGACCGTTTCGGGACATTCCGGACACTTCTGGAGCACTTCCAGGACCTTCCGGGACCGTTCTCGGACGTTCCGGAGCCATCCGGATAGTTTACAAAACCATCCGAGTTACAATTTAAGCCACCCGATGACCGCGAAGGTTGTCAGGACGCCCAGCGATTATTCAGAAACTATTCCGGTTGATCCAGGACTTCCCCAGTACCATTCTCATATGATTCGGAACCACCTGGGACTACTCCAAAGTGATCCGGACATATCCTTAAATACCCAGAACTACTTCTGGTGCCCTTATGAACAATTCCATAAATCTCCGGAACTACTTCCGGTACCCGTATGAACTATTCTGCTTTGCTTCCACTAAACCTTCTACCATACTAGTATTCTAACAGACTACTGCTCGTTAAGTGTGTGACCCAATAGGTTCGGTATAATGCGGACATGACTCAGAACATCTTCCAGACATAGGTCAACAGCCTTTTGTCAATAGCCAATAATCAACAGCGGAGCCATGGACACCCATGTTGACTCCCGCACATACACGAAGAAACTTCGAGTGAACCATTATGTTTAGTCATGTACCATTCCCTTTGCTTCGCGATATATGACAAAGTTAGAGGAGAGAACTTTGGCACCCATGTGTAACAACTTTTGAACACAAGCCACTCGTTATCCTCTTTGCTCGTTTGTCCCTTTTCTCGTTATCGTATTCCGGTATCCCCGTGACTGAATCACAATGCGTCTGGCCAGACTATAATGGATACCGTCATACCGAGTGGGCCCGAAGTGAATATCTTCTTCATCGTGAAGGAGAAAATCCCATTCTTGAACTATCACAGTCACTAGCCACACCATCTGACATACCCAGAACTTATTTTACTACTTCCCATTTACGGGAGGATTCATCTAAGAACCAAAGCATGTCTTCCTGTGTGAAGCAACTCGATACTCTCATGGTCTAAGGAATTACGTATATGATAACATTTAATGATATGACTTATAACGTAGTTACGATGTGATCTCTAAGTATATCATTCAATACTGGGGTCGGTTCAACATCATTGTTCTGCTAACAATATGTTCCCATTGCTACTGACATCCTTGTTACAAGAACAATGTCCATGATTAAGAAAACGTAATCATCAGTTAGCACATGAGCTGGTCTTAGAGGCTAAACCAGGAACTCTTGGTGTTTACATTTCCACACATGCAAATGAGTTTTCTTCTGAATCTCACAGTCAGGGTCATTGCAATTATAGCACAGAAATATAAACATTAATTACGAACGTGGAAATATATATATAATAACATTTTATTATTGCCTCTAGGGCATATTTCCAACAGTCTCCCACTTGCACTAGAGTCAATAATATTGTCAGTGCTTGAGCACTTTACACCTATGGCATACCGGTGTAATAAATGCCTCATTTGTGGTATAGACCTCATCTTCGGATCTGACGTTTCAGGCCCGTTTGTATCTTGCATATCTTCGCGTTTTCACGCTATCATAAAATTCACTAATTTTATCAGTTTAGCTTTGTATATGTTTGAATCATTTGGTAGGACCTTGGTTCCTTAGAATAAGTCATGAAATCATTCATCAATGTTCCATGAGCTTCAAGCATCTAGGAAACCATACCATGTTCATAAATGAACTGATGATTCAAAATATCCTCCCTTGTTACTTCTTTAAGCAACACTATACTTAGCCTCTGTTATAGAATTCGCCACAGTATCTAACTTTAACACAGTTCCTTCATACTGTGCCACCCTTATGTGTGAAACACATAGTCCCAATTAAAATCGAAAATCGATCGGAGTAAGTATGAAGACTGAATTGGTGTAACTGTTTACATCAAAATTCAGCTGGTGTAACTTGTTACAACGAGCTCTTCATTATCTCCATTTTCCGAGAAACATATCTTATCTATCATAAGTTTAACTTTTCACTGTTTGTCCAATGATCAACATATTGATCACTTTGGTATCTTGCTCATAACCTTTTGAAGCACTGGACATATCTGGTCGTTTTACATATTATGGTGCACATGATTAATCCAAACACACGGGTGAGTGGAATTCAATTCACGTGTTTTTGCTTATTTGTGTTCATCAACACCGATTTATGCAAACAACTTTTCACCACGACTTCGGCAAGAACATGTTTCTTGGCATTTCATACTAAACTACTTTAGTATCATGTCAATATGTAGTGTTGGCTTTAGCATGATCAGGCACTTACTATCTTCATAGATCACTATGCTCAATACTAATGCTATATCAGCCCAAGTTCTTCAACTGAAAACTATTTCCAATGAAGTCCTTATTCGTGTCAAGAAATTTATATCATTTCTAATCAACAATATGTCATCTACATAAGGTTTTAGAAATATTATTCAGCTCCCACTTACTTTCTTGAATATTCAAGCATCTTCGTTATTCCTGATGAAAACAAACTCTTTTGGCAATTTCATCACAACGAAAATTCCAACTCCATTATGCTAGCTCTAGTCCATCACTGGATATCCAAGGCTTGCATCTATTTTAGCATCCTTTGAATCGACAAAACATTCCGGTCGTATCACATATACGTCCTTTGTTATATTTCCGTGTAGGAACTTTGTTTTGACGTTAATTCTACCATATCCTATAAATGAGATATGTAGTAATTGCTAATATAACCCGAACTGACTAAAGCATCTCTACGGTCGAAACTACTTCGCCGTAGTCAACCTTTGAACTTGCTAGAAAACAATTTTCCAACGAGTTGAGCTTTATGGATAAAACAATTTCATCCGAATCAATTATAGATCCACATATATATATTCTTCAGACTTTTAGTCTTTCGGAGGGTCTACCAAGTTCAAAACTTGACTTACTTCCATGGATACTATCTCGGATTATTTGGCATTTAGCCAAATCCCGGAGTCAGGGCCCATCAATGCTTCTTTGTATATCACAGGTTTATCATTGTCGAACAACAATATCTCGTTTTACATATCATGAATGTTTGTACGAGTTTTGTCTAACCTGTGTTGTTCAGCTGCGCACTTCTCTGAAGATTCAACAATCTTTGACAAGTTGCACTGTCCTCCCACTCACTCTTTTGTAAGAAACTATTTTTCTTCAAAATACATTGTTCTTAACAGCAAATAGTTTTGCTTTTGTGTAGTGATAGAGGAATACCAAAACTTTTGGCATAACCTTAACAAAGTAGCACTTATCTGATTTGGGGTTTTGAGTATGTCAAACATATGCCTCACATACCCAAATTTTAAGAAAAGACAACATGGTTTTAACAGTCCATACCACATCTAATATGGTGTCATTTCAACAGATTTGATGGTGCTCTTTTCAGTGTAAAAGCTGTAGTCACTAACGCATAACTTTAATAAGTATAATGGCAAATTGATAAACGTCATATTTGATCTTACCGTGTCATACATGGATTGATTACATCGCTCGAACACTTTACTCATAGTGGTGTTCCGGGAGACGCAAGTTATGACACTTCTTCACAACTCATCAGACGTTCGCTAAACTTGTAACTCAAATATTACTTTCTACAATCTAATTTGCAGAAGCTTTATTTTCTTGTTACAATGAATTTCTATTTCACTCTAAAATTCCTTAAACATTTCAAAGATTTCAGAAGTATGTCTCTATTGAACAGATATCCACATATCTACTTCAACTCATGAGTGAAGATAGGGAATCCACTGCACACAACTACACTTATTGGACTACACACATCATCATGTATGATTACCAATGGTTTAGTTGCCCGTTCATGTATGGCCTATCAACGGTGTTTTAGTCACATTACTTTGAGACAAAGATCGCAAGCGTCAAGTGATTCCTAATCATATGACTCGAAAGTCCATCACTTATGGAAATTCTTCATGCATGTTATGTCACTTGTGATAAACGGCAGTGCCACATCTATGTGGTATTTCTGTCAGTCTTGCGACGTTTAGCGTCAGTGTTATGGATGTTTAGCATTATTATCAAGATTCATAACATACAACCTATTCATAATGGAAGTATGGCCTTTATGTTATTCATAGCTTTGAACAACTCTCTTGCAACAAACATGATTCAAAATGATGTTTTGCAACAAGGCTAAAGTGTAGTAACAATTTACTCAACTCTAAAATGAATTATGAAGATAATCATAGAGTCAACACACGGTATAGTAAACCTTTTACCGTGTTCCTGAGTGTGTCAAAACTCATCATTAGCTAGTCATAAAGGCCATAGTATTTCTTGCATCGAGTTGCAACAATATGCAATCGATGTGATATTCTGGTGATCAACAGTTTAATCACAATATACAGAATCCACAATTAACTGCTTAATCAGGATTTCCAAGAATTACATCTATTGACCAGCAATGAATTCATCTATAACTCCGTATGACTTTCATTTCTGAGCTGGATATTCCAGTCTTCTTTTCGTTTTGCCTTTATACGTATCATAGTTCTATTTCCAATGTCACTCCTACTCACAGAGATCACACATGATCAAGGGTGGCGCATGCCATGGACTTTCCGGCGTGTAAGTCTTACTAACACCCTATGGAACTTCCTTTCCCTTAATCTTCATCATCATATGATCAGTGTTCTTCTGGATCCCACACTTACCAGTTTCGTTAAGAGCACAGTGAATATTTTCACTAATGCTTACAATCATACATTGTACTAGATATCTTATATCCAACATTAATTGTCTTACCACTGAAAACAATTTTTCAGTTCCATGAATATAACATAATTATCCCAAACTTTTCGAAGTTCGGGTTTCATGGTGGTGAAGACAATGCACTTAGCTGTGGTGGAATTCTAGCATTTTGGATTATGGACGTAAGTCACATCATCCATAACATCAGCGGGAGAGCATCAAAAATTTGCGATAGGACATGGTCATTCTCGGCACTATTGAGGATAGTCCTCACAATACGGTACCAATCGTAAAGTTTTTACCAGATAATACAGTTAATCAAAATCAATTGGGAAGGTGGTAACACGAGCCATTATTCTAAAACGATAATGCAAATACTAAGACTTTGTTCATAATTAAGTTGCACTTGTGATTAATCAATTTAATTACTAAGTGCGCTCCCACTCAGATCAATATCTCTCGTAATTGATGCTCGAGTGATTCAAGATCCGACCCAATCGTCAGCCATTGATGTGACATCACTGATGACTTAGATTGGACCGGTAGGCCAACTTGCCAATCACGCCAAAGGTGATTCTTGTTCATCTTTCGATGGGCGTGTTCCGGTAGCAAACTTTTATCCAAACCGTCAAGACAACCAAGTGTAATGCGCTGTGTGTTCTTTTAACACACCCGCCTTTTATGCGTCACACACGTGTGCACCCATGTGACATGACCTGCTCCGATGTGAAACATAGTATAGACGGTGCTACAGTTGGAAGAACACTATCAACTTGATATTGTTTTGCGAGAGATCACCCTAATAAAACACGACTACCGCACATCAAACAAGGGTGCATCAAAGGGATAAACATCACAGGCAGTTCATAAAATTATGTGATATAGTATAGCCCTTTGCTTCGTGAAGTCTTTATTGTCTTGACGTCGTCGTGGTTGAAGTCACTGTGTCCACCAACTTTGTCCTTGGCGCCGGGAACATCACCACGGCTTCCGGCATGTGCGTCGGGGTCCACCTCCGCATCGTAGATCATCACCTTGCATCTATCTATTGCTTTGCCTCGAGCTAATAAACAGTTCTGGCACGCAGGCCATAATTAAGTGACAATCATATGACTCCAGTCATCATGCCGTACCACGACACGCAGGTCGCGAATAAATATTACATAACATATAGCATCTCATACAAACACATTGCAAATCTTGAAAGCTATACCACATCACATGCATACTCTGCAAAAACGAGTTAGATCGCCATCTACACGGGTTGTTGCAACTTTTATCGTGGTTGTTAAGCAGGTTTACAAGGCAAACGAGAAACCCTAGATAAAACAAAAACACGATACTTCTTTTGTTGCTAGTTTAACATACGGGGTGCGTGTAGCAACTAATGCCACAAGCCAAACTTCGTTAAACGCGTGACCCCCGTGTGGATTTGAGTTCATAAAATCCACAAGCCCGTTCATGTAAAATTTTCTATAGCAAGACTAGGATGAGATCCAAGGAATTTGATGTAGTCCATGATCAAGGCAACCAGCATACTAAGAGCAGCATAGAGGGATCATGGCAAAACTCAAACCTTGTAGCAAAATCACATCATGCCGTCGAGCAAAGAAAAGATCACATGATAGGGAAGCAAACAAGAAAATCAATGCCTCATATCAACATATGATCTACCTAAACATGCATCTAATCAAGGATCGCTCTGATACCACTGTTGGGAAACGTAGTAGAAAACAAAAAATTTCGGCCTATGAAACAAGAACCCAAGATCATTCAAGAAGATTGCATACAAGGTTTTAGGTCATGGCTCACCAACCGATGTAGCGGAAGTAGAGTTGGTGAAGCTCGTGGACGTAGTGGAAGTAGATCTCGCAAGTTCTCCCACGAACAGTCCCTCGATTAATCCCACGAACAAGTCCCGCGATCTAGTCCCACGGACAAGTCCCATGAACAAGCTCCTCGAAGAAGGGTCGAAGGTACGACCCCTCCATTAGTATCCACACATCCCGTAGCAGCAATCCAGCAGCGCTCCGCCGTCCAGAGATGAACGCCACCGAGAAAACTAGAGGGAGAAAACCCTAACGGATTCCGATCTAGAACATCGTCTAAACCGGGGTCTAAAAGTGGAGCAACGGGGTTTAGAGGAGGGAGGGTGGCGCATAGGCCTTGGGGACAAGTTGTGTGTGTCTCCCCCTCCCCCTGGCTCACCTTATATAGGTGGCCAGGAGGTCTAGGGCGCAGCCCAAGGAGGATTGGGAGTCCAACTTGGACTCCCAAGCCTTCCAAACCTTCCCACACCTTCCCACCGGAAACCTACGGGGCAGCCTAGGTGGCTTGCCCCCCAAGGCTAGGGGCGCAGGGGAGTGGGTGGTACTTCCCGGAACCTTCCGGAACCTTCCATGACCTTCTAGAAGCTTCCAGGACCTTCCGGGACATATCGGGACCGTTTCGGGACATTCCGGACACTTCTGGAGCACTTCCAGGACCTTCCGGGACTGTTCTCGGACGTTCCGGAGCCATCCGGATAGTTTACAAAACCATCCGAGTTACAATTTAAGCCACCCGATGACCGCGAAGGTTGTCAGGACGCCCAGCGATTATGCAGAAACTATTCCGGTTGATCCAGGACTTCCCCAGTACCATTCTCATATGATTCGGAACCACCTGGGACTACTCCAGAGTGATCCGGACATATCCTTAAATACCCAGAACTACTTCTGGTGCCCTTATGAACAATTCCATAAATCTCCGGAACTACTTCCGGTACCCGTATGAACTATTCTGCTTTGCTTCCATTAAACCTTCTACCATACTAGTATTCTAACAGACTACTGCTCGTTAAGTGTGTGACCCAATAGGTTCGGTATAATGCGGACATGACTCAGAACATCTTCCGGACATAGGTCAATAGCCAATAATCAACAGCGGAGCCATGGACACCCATGTTGACTCCCGCACATACACGAAGAAACTTCGAGTGAACCATTATGTTTAGTCATGTACCATTCCCTTTGCTTCGTGATATATGACAAAGTTAGAGGAGAGAAGTTTGGCACCCATGTGTAACAACTTTTGAACACAAGCCACTCGTTATCCTCTTTGCTCGTTTGTCCCTTTTCTCGTTATCGTATTCCGGTATCCCCGTGACTGAATCACAATGCGTCTGGCCAGACTATAATGGATACCGTCATAACGAGTGGTCCCGAAGTGAATATCTTCTTCATCGTGAAGGAGAAAATCCCATTCTTGAACTATCACAGTCACTAGCCACACCATCTGACATACCCAGAACTTATTTTACTACTTCCCATTTACGGGAGGATTCATCTAAGAACCAAAGCATGTCTTCCTGTGTGAAGCAACTCGATACTCTCATGGTCTAAGGAATTACGTATATGATAACATTTCATGATATGACTTATAACGTAGTTACGATGTGATCTCTAAGTATATCATTCAATACTGGGGTCGGTTCAACATCATTGTTCTGCTAACAATATGTTCCCATTGCTACTGACATCCTTGTTACAAGAACAATGTCCATGATTAAGAAAACGTAATCATCAGTTAGCACATGAGCTGGTCTTAGAGGCTAAACCAGGAACTCTTGGTGTTTACATTTCCACACATGCAAATGAGTTTTCTTCTGAATCTCACAGTCAGGGTCATTGCAATTATAGCACAGAAATATAAACATTAATTACGAACGTGGAAATATATATATATAATAACATTTTATTATTGCCTCTAGGGCATATTTCCAACAATGGGCTGAAGGAAGAGCAATACAATCTTGTCCTAAAGTGTGAAACGGACAAAGAAATGTGGGATATTTTTGAGAGTACTCTCATGGGAAGCACTAGCATACGGTGCTCAAAGTTTGACAAGATTCAAGATCAAGACAATCACTTTTTCCGGAATGAAGGGGAGTCTTCCGAGGATGTTCATCAAAGGTTGGTGGCTCTCGCAAATTCCATGACGGACCATGGGAGCATGGACACCGATGACGGATGGATAAAGAGAAAGTTCATCACGGCTATGCTCCTACACAAGAAGCATATCACCAAGGTCATTCGTCAAAGGCCCGACTTTCGCGAGTTGAGTTCAAACCAAGTCTTGGATGAATTCATTGCCATGGAAATCTTGGACTCCACTGCCGAGTTAAAATTGGCTCGCCAAAGCGGATCCAAGATGTCATCTCTTGCCTTGAAGGCCAAGGAGGTTCAAGTTGAGGAAGATGAAGATGAAGAGGATGTGGGTCCAGAAGACACCAAGTACGCTTACAATGAGCACATGGCTCTAGCCTCAAGACAATTTTGGGGCAACAAGAAGAACTTCAAGTCCAACACAAGTAGCTTCAAGCCAAAGGGCCAAAGAATAAGAACTTGCTTAAATTGTGGCAATGTGAGTCACTTTGTTGCGGATTGTCCATATGAGAAGAGGGAAGACCATGGTGGAAAGCTCATCCGTAAGGACAAGAACAAGCCACCACCCTTGAACAAGACCTTTGTGAAGAAGAAGCCACAACGTGTGTTGGTGGATCAAGAAGAATACTATTCCGATGATGAGGAGGATGAAGAAAGTGTCGAGATTGTGGCAACCGCCACCGTTGCCATCTCCATTGAATCCCCCTCATCAACGTCTCTCTTCAACTCCCCCAACGAGAACCCTCACATCTTCCACAAGTGTCTTATGGCCAAGACTACCTCGGTAACTCCTCACTCTAAACCGTTTACTCCCACTAACCCCTCATTGTTGGATTGTGTGGAGGAAAATGAGGATCCCAAAGCACATGAGGAGAATGAATTCGAACTATTCATGTCCAAGCTCAAAGGTGCTGCAAAGGGACATTTTGTGGCTCTCTTGGAACAACTAGGCGAAGCACATGCTCACATTGAGCAACTTGATGAGACTATCATCGAGTTGCAAGGTCATAGTCGCGACTATGCGGATGAGATAGGGGAGCTATCTCATTCTCTCAAAGAAGAGCGTGAGCTTAAGTTGTCTCTTGATGAGACGTACTCTATTGATATCTCTAAGCTAAAACTTGACCTTAAACATTCAAATGCTATTGCTTGTGATCTCAAGACTAAAAATGATGAACTTGTTGAGGCTCATGAAAGACTTCTTGTGGATCATGAGAAAGTCGAAAAGGACCACAAGTCCTTAAAACACGAACTGAAGGCTCTCAAGAAGGATCATGATGAAACAAGTATAAAACTCACTAAAGAAATTACTACCTTTTCTCCTATTATTGTGGTAGAGAAACCTAGTTCCTCTAACTCTTGTTGTGAGCATGCTCCTCTCATTGAGGAAAACACTAGGTTGAAGGCACAACTTGAGAAGGGACTTGTCTCGTGCATTCAAGGAGAAAAGAACCTTAATGATCTCTTGAGTTCCCAAAAGGAGGTCATTGGCAAGGAAGGCATTGGTTTTGGCACAAGTTCATCAAAGAGGAAGAACAAGAAGAGGAAGAACAAAAAGAAGAAAGGCAAGGCACCTCCTCCTTCAAAGGAAGTCACATTTGTGAAGGAAGGGGAGAAGCCTCAAGAAAAAGTGGCGAAGGCCATTGAGGGTGGAATGACCAAGAGGAGTGATGCCACTCCCAATGACTTTGCCGGATCAACTAACCCCTCTTATGTTCTTGGTTGCACTAATGATGGGCATGTTTATGCCAAATTTGTTGGTTCCTTTGATGAGGATATTGCATGTTCATTTTTGTGCCTAAGACCCTTGTTACTAACGCGAGAGGACCCATTCATGAATGGGTACCTAAATCCAAGCATTGATCTCATGTAGGTGGCGGCTTCCGGTGGGGGTTCATGGATACTTGATAGCGGGTCTACAAGTCATATTACCGGAAGCAAGGACATGTTGGTGGACATTGATTTCGGACCATCTAGAACCACCCGTGTCCAATTTGGAGATGAAAACACGTCAAAGGTATTAGGTCTTGGCAAAGTAATAATTTCTCCGGACTCATCCATTGAGAATGTATTGCTAGTTGAGACTTGTGCCTTTAATTTACTTTCCGTTCGTCAACTTGCCATGATGGTCCTTTGTACCTTCTTTGATAAAGACATGGTCACCCTAATGTGGAGCAAAACTCTTAAAGTAGCCTTTTTTGGACACGTGGAGGACGGTATGTACGTGGTGGACTTGGCTAAAGTTGATGTGGGATGGCTTTGGCACCGCCATGTGTTTAATGGCTAAAGTTGATGTGGGATGGCTTTGGCACCGCCGACTAGCCCATGTCAATATGAGGTCTTTGCAAACACTTCTCAAGGGTGAGCATGTCATTGGACTAACAAATGTTAGCTTTGCCAAAGATCGTGCTTGTAAGGCATGCATTGAAGGGAAACTTCATGAGAAGAAACACCCCGTCAAGAATATCATCTCCACCAAGAGGCCTTTGGAGCTCCTTCACATGGATCTTTTTTGGCCTCCCTCATATGATAGTCTTGGCGGGAAGAAGTATTGCTTGGTTATTGTTGATGATTATTCAAGATATACTTGGGTTTATTTCTTCAAGAAGAAAAGTGAGACCCAACAAACCGTCATCGAGTTTGCCAATGAAGCTCAACGTCAACAAAATTCAAGGATTTTGGCAATTAGGAGTGACAACGGCACCGAGTTCAAGAACTACACCCTGGATGAATTCCTTGGAGATGAGGGGATCAAACATCAATATTCCACTGCTTATACCCCTCAACAAAATGGTGTTGCGGAGAGGAAGAATCGCACTCTGATTGATGCAGCAAGAACAATGATGGCGGAGTTCAAGAGTCCATACAACTTCTGGGTAGAAGCCATCAACACTGCTTGTCATGCAACTAACCGTCTTTATCTCCGCAAGATCTTGAACAAAACTCCGTATGAAATCATCACCGGGAAGAAGCCCAACATCAAGTATTTTTGCGTCTTCGGGTGTAAGTGTTTCATTCTTACGAAAGGTGCTCATTTGTCTAAGTTTGAGGCTAAGACAAATGAGGGCATATTTGTTGGTTATGCTTCGAACTCTCATGCCTATAGAGTCTACAACAAGTCTTCCGGACTCGTTGAAGAGTCTAGTAACGTGGAATTCGATGAACATAATGGCTCCCAAGTGGGGCAAAGTGATCTTAATGGTGTAGGTGATGAAATTCCTCCTCAAGCCATAAGAATAATGGGTGTGGGTCATTTCCTACCCATTGAGGAACCCCTTGTGGTGGAAGGAGAAGGACAATGCTCTACGCACGTGGAGCCATCACCTCCTCAAGATTCACAAGCAAACCAAGAACAAGACGAAGGCCCTCTCTCGCATGTACAAGATCAAGGTCAAGATCAAATCATTGAGGATGGTGATGCACCAAATGATGACCAAGATCATGTTCTCGTTCAAGGGCAAGCTCAATATGATGAGCAAGTCCTTGAGGATGCTCCTTCTTCCGAAGATGGTTCTCTAGCTTCTCCTCAAGAAACTTTGAAAGAAGAGAGAGTTCGTCGAGCGCTCAAGATTGCATCCCGGTTAAAATCACAAGATCTTTCGCTGGATCAAGTGCTCGGAAGAATCCAAAAGGGGGTAACAACTCGTAGTCAATTGAGGAACTTTTGTGCCCATAATGCATTTGTTTCTTGTGTTGAACCCCAAAAGGTAGGTGAGGCGCTTGAAGATCCAGATTGGCTTGAGGCCATGCATGATGAACTCAGTAACTTCAAGCGCAACAAGGTGTGGACATTAGTGGAGAGACCCAAAGGTGATCATAATGTTATTGGGACCAAGTGGATTTTCAAGAACAAGCAAGATGCACTTGGTATTGTCATCCGGAACAAGGCACGGTTGGTGGCTCAAGGTTTTTCCCAAGTCGAAGGTATTGACTTTGGTGAAAATTTTGCCCCCGTGGCTCGTCTTGTGTCCATTCGTATTGCTCTTGCTTATGCCTCTCATCACAACTTCAAGTTATATCAAATGGATGTGAAGAGTGCTTTTCTTAATGGTCCCATTAATGAGTTGGTATATGTCAAGCAACCCCCCGGGTTCCAGGACCACAATTTCCCCAATCATGTCTATAAACTCGACAAGGCGCTCTATGGCCTTACGCAAGCACCACGCGCTTGGTATGAGCACCTTACCGAGTTCTTAGTTGATTATGGGTTTGAAATTGGGCTAATCGATCCCACTCTTTTTACCAAGAGGGTTGGTAGGCAATTGTTCATATGCCAACTATATGTTGATGATATTATCTTTGGCTCGATTAACAAATCTGTTAATGAGGAGTTTGCTAAGCTAATGACCAACAAGTTTGAGATGTCTATGATGGGAGAGTTGGAGTTCTTTCTCGGTTTTGAAGTCAAGCAATTGCCAAGAGGAACTTTCATTAATCAAGCCAAATATACTCAAGACATGCTGATACGTCCAAAAGTATCTATAATTTCTGCTTGCTCCATGCATGTTTTGTGTGATATTGCTATGATCTAGATACACTTTTGATCATATTTGGACTAACCTATTAACTCAGTGCACCCTAGTGCCAGTTCCTGTTTTCTGCTGTTTTTCTATTTCAGTTTTCCCCCATATAAAAAGTGCCAAAAAAATTCTGGGAAAAATACAGGAAAAATCAGCGTACATGAAGCTTCAAGAAGAGCCCGGGAGGGGCCAGAGGGGAGCCAGGGGGGCCCAGGCGGCCACCCGGCGCGGCCCCACCCCTGGCCGCGCCAGGGGGGCGCCTGGGGCCCCTGGTCCACCTTTGGCTGCCCCCCTTCACCTATTTATTCTCCGTCACGGGTAAACTCCAGAGGAGGAACCCTATTCTGCAAACTCGCCTCTGTTCCGCCGCCGCCACGCTTCCAAGATATGGAGCACCAGAAAACCTCTTCCCGGCACCCTGCCGGAGGGAGGATTGACCTCCGGGAGTCTCCTCTCCACCATGGATGCTCCCCGGATGTCTCGTGAATAGTTTTCCTTGGACCATGGGTCCGTGATCAGTAGCTATGTGATGTTCTCCTCCCCTCTTTGATCTTCATTGTTTAGACCTCGTGAGCTGCCCTACATGATCGAGGCACCTTTGTAATATTTCTGCTGTTGCTATGCTGAGTTTGTAGGGATCTGATGGATTATGAGATTATGTTCAGATTGTGATAGAGTAATATATTTGGTTTCTATCTCTTATATTTTTGTTCCTAAGTAATTCTTGCATGTTCTCCGTTGCTGTTTATTGCTTTGGCCAAGTAGTGGGTAGTGACTCCAAGAGGGAACGTTGTGCTAGATTGTGGGTTCATGCCCCCCGATGACACGCTTGAGTGACAGAAACATGAGTCTAGGGGATGTGCTGTTGCCACAAGGGGGAAACAACGGTGCTTGTAACCGCGGTTACAAGGATTTTTTACTTTACGCAAAGTTCTTTTTATTGCAGTTTTCTGTTGCTTTGGGTTTACACTTTGGGTGGGGCTCGCAACTTAATACCAGCGAGATGTTCTGGATAGATATCTCAAGGTGGATGATTAGTAGTAGATGCAGATGGATTTCGGTCTACTTATTTTGGCGTACTGCCCGTGCTTTTGAGCCTCTTCCTTTCTTTTGTAGCATAGTTAGCATTGCGGTGCGTTCATAATCCTGTCAATTGCCCTTCTGTAATTTGTTTACCTCGCATAGCAGTTTTATCGTCTTTTGGGGGAGACACATCACTAGTGAACATCACATATCCCGGCCCATATCCTCATTACTGTTTCCAAGCTATATTTACTTTACTGCTTTTACTTGCTATCATTATCCCTTGCGTTTTATCCGTTGTGAACAACAAGACTGGAGAGATTGACAACCTCTCTGAACTTCGTTGGGAACAAAGTTATCTGTGTCTGTGTGCAGGTTCGCGTCAGTTGCGCCGCTGACACCTACTTATCATCTCTGGAGTCCTACTGGAGACAAACCTTGGTATCTTCACCGAGGGAAAACTACTGCTGCACTACATCTCAAACCTTCCACTTGGGGTAACTAACGAAGGGCGAGAAGCCATCACATGCTCAAGAGGTTCAAGTATGATGGTCCTAAAGGAGCCAAGACCCCCATGCCACTCAAGTGTCAACTTGACCTCGACCCGAACGGTAAAGAGGTAGACCAAAGGGAGTATCATTCTATGATTGGTTCCTTGTTGTATCTTTGTGCATCTAGGCCGGATATCATGTTGAGTGTGGGCATGTGTGCAAGATTTCAATCCGCACCAAAAGAGAGTCACGTAGTGGCTGTCAAAAGAATCTTACGATATTTGGTTCATACCCCAAACTTTGGATTGTGGTATCCTAAAGTCTCAAGCTTCAACCTCGTCGGGTACACGGATTCGGATTGGGCGGGAGACAAAGTGGAGAGGAAGTCCACTTCCGGAGGATGCCAATTCCTTGGAAGGTCTTTGGTGAGTTGGTCATCCAAGAAACAAAATTGTGTTTCCCTCTCTACCACCGAAGCCGAGTACATCGCTGCCGCAAGCTGTTGTGCACAATTATTATGGATGAGGCAAACTTTGAAGGATTACGGTGTCACTTGTGACAAAGTGCCTCTTTTATGTGACAATGAAAGTGCTATCAAGATTGCTTACAACCCCGTTCAACATAGCAAGACGAAGCATATTGAGATTCATCATCACTTTATTCGAGATCATGTGAAGCGGGGTGATATTGACCTTTCATATGTGGGCACCGGAGATCAACTTGCGGATATCTTCACCAAGCCTTTAGATGAAGCAAGATTCCGAGAGTTAAGGCATGAGCTAAATATCATTGATTCAAGTAATGCGCTTTGAATACTTGCCCACACTTCCCATCTTAACATGAGGTCTAGCTTGGATGTAGGCATGGACATAGGGGGAGTTTTGCTTAATTCATAGGCAACTACTCCACCTATTATGCGGAAAGAGACAAGATTCTTTCACTATGGTCACGTTCGGCGGCCGTCATGGTCACCCAAGGTGACAACGGTTCTTCAAAGAAGAGCATTGGCAATGAACCCAAGATACATCTTTGTGGTGTCATACCAAATAAGCTCAAACATGGTGGCTTCTGCCACCGCCCCTCTCGTTGGGAGGTTTGGTCCACTACTCAGCAGCCTGCTACTGATGACACAGAGGCAGCAGTGGAGTCTGAGGAGTCTGACGATGACGAGGACTACGACCAGGACGACGAGTAGTTCATCACCTTGGGACGCTAGGTCATTCTCTGCCTTTTTGGTGTCTCGATGCCAAAGGGGGAGAGAGGTCTAGGATTCCGATTTGCATCTTCTCAGGGTTGAGCGAGTCACAAGCGTGTTTTATTTGTCTCATCTGCTCCGCTTGTGAACTCCGTTTATTTTCTTTGGTTTTTAGTCCGTCTTGTGAGACTCCCGTGATATATGGTGTGAGACATATGCTATATTATGTTAGTACTCTTATTGTCTTGTTATGTGGTGCTATGTTATGACATGTTATCCTTATGCTCACTTACTTGTTTGGTCTAACTTAGTTTGGCCTAGTTTATAAAATATAGGGGGAGTGTCCTCCTTATGTGTGTGTCCTGCATTCCAAAGGCATATCTAAAATGATGCACACATCAAGGGGGAGCCTGTCTATACTTTACAAACTAATGGCATGTTGTTTTAAAATTCCCTATTTTTATTGTGCAAATCGTGTGTTATCATCAATACACCAAAAAGGGGGAGATTGATAGGGCATGTTTTCCCTTGATTGGTTTTAGTGATTGATGACAATACATTTGCGGACTAACCGAGTGCAATGAGCATTTCAGATAACGACATTATTGGCACAAGACGGTTATTGTCCCGTCGATGTACGAAACGTGAAGACGGAGTTTTTCTTTCAATCTCCTTTTGTGTTAATTGAGTCGTAGGAAAACCGTACTATGAAGAGGGGATCCTCTTTGGAAATGGTGGGTGGAATCATCACACGGTCTCACTTTCTGCACCCACATATTTCGTTTGCGTCATGGAGGTGTGTGGACTCTTGGATGTGGCTCTCTGGCTCTGCCAGAGCAGTAGTACCGCCCTAGGAGCGGTAGTACCGCTCCACGGTAGTACCGTGGACCAGTACCGCATCCACTACCGGATTCCCACTGGACTCTGCGGTAGTGGAGGCGGCACTGGGGCTCGGTAGTACCGTGGAGCGGTAGTACCGTGACCCAGTACCACATCCATTACCGGATTCCCACTGGACTTTGCGGTAGTGGAGGCGGCACTGGGGCTCGGTAGTACCGTAGAGCGGTAGTACCGTGAACCAGTACCGCATCTACTACCAGATTCCCATTGGACTCTGCGGTAGTGGGGGCGGCACTGGGGCTCGGTAGTACCGTGGAGCGGTAGTACCGCTCTCAGTACGGTAGTACCGCTCTCAGTACGCTTCTGAAGCGGTTTTACCGTGGTTGGTGGACAGCCAACGACTGCATTTAAGAGCACCTATAAAAGGGGGTCTTCTTCCCCATTGAGAGGCACCTCATTTATTGCTCTCACCTCCATTGACGCCCAAGCTCCATTCTTTCCCGATCTCCCTCCCTAGCCATCAAAACTTGTTGATTCTCTAGGGTTTGGAAGAGGAGGCCCCGATCTACACTTCCACCAAAGGATATTTGATTCCCCCCACTAATCCCGTGTGGATCTTGTTACTCTTGGGTGCTTTGGTGCCCTAGACGGAAGAGGTCACCTCGAATCCACATTCCATTGTGGTGAAGCTTCGTGGTTTCGTTGGGAGCCTCCAATTCAGTTGTGGAGTTTGCCCCAACCTTGTTTGTAAAGGTTTGGTTGCCATCTTAAGGCCGCATCATAGTGGATCATGACATCTTACATCGGTAAGAGCGTGAGGAGAAATAGGGTGGCCCTCGTTGGCTTCGTGTGAGCATTGTGCTCCTCACCCTCTCCAAACGGAGACGTACTTCTCGAAAGAGAAGGAACTTCGGAAACATATCCTTGTCTCCCGTGTTCCCCTTACCTTTACTTTGCGCAAGTTACTTTCCTTGCTTATTTATTGCTTGCTTGTTATATCATAGTTGTTGGCATATAGGTTGCTCACATAGTTGCATATCTAGACAACCTATATCCCTTGTTAAGCCTAAATTGTTAAGAAAAGTTTAAAAAGTGTTAGTCGCCTATTCACCCCCCTCTAGTCGACATTCCGATCCTTTCAGAGGCGGAGGAGGAGGCGGGCACTTACTAGCCGGAGGAGGAGGAGGAGGCGGAGTCGCCGTCCAGTTCGGAAGCTTGATGAATTCCTTCGGCCATAGACATGAAGTCCTCAGAGCATTCTCCAGGAGAGTCTCCCCTTCGCCGGTAGGGTAGTCAAGCTCGAGCTCCTCAAATCCCTCCAGTATTTCTTCGATCATCACAACAGCATAGTCTTGTGGAATCGGATGGCAGTGAAAAGTTACGTTGGGTCGAGGAGGTGAAATATGGCGTGGGTTTGAGGTGCATCAATTGCTTCTTAAGGTGGCATTCTTAAGACTCCGTGATTTCATCCACGGGCCTACCTGGGAGCTGTCAAATCAGGTTGCGCAATGAGCTCGGTGGAAGCCACACTGCTTCTCCGCTTATATGGCGGGGTAGCATCTAGGGTAGCTTCGTAAGCTCGATGCCTCTCCTCTAGCGCTTGTACACATGCATTCGGCTTCTGCATTTCGCTAAGCTCCTGTTTCCTCTTCCTCTCCCTGCTTTTCTAACCGCCTACGTCGGGAAACCCATGCTTCCACGGAACGGAGCCTGACGTTCCTCGTGTTCGTCCTGGGTGCTCAGGATTCCCGAGGGCCTTTGTGAGCTCGTCTTTCTCTCTGTCGGGAACGAACGTCCCTGCCTCCGTGTCGGCGATTAACTCCCGAAGCTTGCTGATCGGTATTGTCATTTGTTCGTTCGTCCAAAAGCACTTCCCTGTTTCAGGGTCCAAGGTTCCCCCAACCCCGAAGAACCAATTCCTTCCACGCTCTAACCAGTTCAATGTCTCTGGTACGATCCCTTTCTCCAGAAGGTCCTTTCCATACTTGTCCCACAACGGTCGGGCTTTGAGGTAGCCACCTGACCCCGTGTGATGGTTATGCTTCTTATTTTAAGCATTTAGCTTGTTTATCGCTGAAATATTCTTACTTTTCTCCGATTTCTTGTGGGACACAAATGCGGCCCACTGTAATCTTATCTTCTCAAATCGGCCCTCGAATATTGGAGTCTTCTTTTTTTTTGAAAAACGTTGTTTTCAACTCATTCTTCCACCTCGTGAATAGATCTTCCATCCTCTTATAAGCATGATCCTTGACCTTTTGCTCTATAACTGGCTTTTCCGGATGCTCCTTTTCCGGTAGGGTAAAATTTTCCTTCAGCGCGCGGTCCAAAGATCAGCTTTCTATCTATCGGTGACAAAAGACACTTCAAGGTCTCCGCCTTCGACTTATTCCATTGGTGGATGGTGATCGGGATCATGTCCCTAACAAGAACCACGCACTAAGCAGAAAATGCTTCCTTGGTCCGACTGGGTTCAATTGGTTGGACATCTGTACTGATGCTGGTGATCGTGAACCTTTCATCGGGGCGTAAGTTTTTCTCCGGGCCTCGTCTCGTTACCGAAGTTTGGCTCGATCCGGATCCGGGCGGCTAAAAAAGAAGAAAGAAGAAAGTTAAATGTGTACATACCAAAACAAATAATGCATCAATTATCTAGTCAGCACAGGCTTAATTAATATATATACCTCGCCGGACTTTGCAACAGCTCCTTCCTACGTTCGCTCACCAGAGCGTCATAACAGTCTCCTTCCTCCGTTCTCTCACCGGATCCATTATAACCATGTCCTTCCACCTCCATTGTCCGATCACCGGAGCCTGCTTCACCCTCTTCTTCCAGACCATCGGTGTCGTTCAGATACGAGAAGAAATCACCTCCTTCCCGGAAGATGTCGCCCACTACCAATGGTCCTTCACGGATGATTGCCCACAACAACTCTTCTTCTTATAAGTTTCTTTGATGATCGTCCATAGTTTTTGTAAAATATTAATTAACACATGACACTTAATATACAACCACGATATAGCATGGATATATTAGTGTGCCAAACATACAAGTTTTGCCGAAACATGGGGGCATGTGTTGACACCAATTTTTGGCACGACAATAAACCTATATAAGATGGCGCCCGGAGCCAGACACTCGTGCAACCGATGTCTGATGGAAAACGTGAAATGACGCCCGGAGCCAGACACCCGTGCAATTGATGTCTGATGGAAAACATGACATGACGAACGGAGCCAGACACCCGTGCAATTGATGTCTGATGGAAAGCGTGAGGATAAGATGGCCCCGAATCAAAAAACGTTCAACATGAAAAACCCCTTGACCCCTCGACCCCTTGACCCCTCGACGACCCCTCGACCCCTCGACCACTCGAGGACCCTCGACCCCTCGACGACCCTAGACCCCTCGACCCCTCGACGAACCTTGACCCCTCGACGACCCTCGACCCTCGAACCCTCGGCGACCCTTGACCCTCTACGTACAGGCGCGTAGTTCCCAACCTTCGACCCTCTACGTACTGGCGCGTAGTTCCCGACCCTCGACCGCTCGGCGATCCACGACACCCTCTCGTTCCCGATTTTCAAAAAAAGAGGAGAAGGAGAAAAAAAAGGATAAGAAGAAGGAATAGAGGAGAATAAGAAAAAAATAAGATTTATATTTTTCTTCTTCTCCTCTATTCCTTCTTATTCTCCTTTTTTTTTCTTCCTCTCCCTCTTCTTCTCCTCCTTCTTCATCTTCTTATTTTTCTTTTTCCCTCTCCTTCTTTTTGTTTTTCCTTCTTCCTTCTACCTCTTTTCTTCTTCCCCCCAACACTAGAACATTTTAACTTAGTAAAATTGAGACTTATAAAACAGAAAAAAGAATTGAGATGAACAAAAAAATTATTAGCTTGGGTAGAAAAGTTATTCATGTCCTGTATAAACGCAGCTTGATCCCACCTCGGAGCAGAAGGAGCAGGTGCGGGTGTTGGTGCAGGAGCCGGCGCAGACGGTGCAGTGCAGTTCGGGTACATGTTGTATGGCGAGGGGAGTAGTCCAGGAGCAGCATACGAAAGAGGAGCCGAAGAGCCATACGGTGGCGCATATGACGCCGGTACAGGGGCAGCATAATGAGCATGAGCCGGGACACGCGGGGCAAGGAGGCCGGGGGAGCCGGTGTGTGGATGTAGACCCGGTTGCCAGGTTTAGTATACGCAGGAGGAGCGCCAACAGGAGAGGGTGCGGTCCATGGCATGGGCCATGATTAAACCAGCCCTGTACATGGGTCATGATGAGGTCGCCAGGCCGGACTCCCTCGAGGTGCCAGGGCCGGAGGAGTCGGTGCTGAAGGAGCCATGGGCGGATGATACGTCCAAAACGTATCTATAATTTCTGCTTGCTCCATGCTTCTTTTGTGTGATATTGCTATGATATTGATGAACTTCCATACACTTCTAATCATATTTGGACTAACTTATTAACTCAGTGCACCCCAGTGCCAATTCCTGTTTTTAGCTGTTTTTCTATTTCAGGTTGCCCCCATGTTAAAAGTGCTCCAAAAATTCAGGAAAAATCCAATAAAAATCAGCGCAGCAGAAGCTTCGAGAATCACCGAGAGGGGCCAGAGGGGACCCACCAAGGCCCCAGGCACCCTCCCCGCGCGCCCTAGTGTGGGGCCGCTCCAGGGGGCCGACTGGACCCCTGGTGGCCTCCCTGGCTGCCCCCCTTCGCCCATATATTCTCCGTGACGCAAAAACCCCGAGACGGGAACCCTTTTTCGCGATCTCTCCTCTGTTCCGCCGCCGGCACGCTTCCAAGATTGGGAGCACCAGGAGACCTCTTCCCGGCACCCTGCCGGAGGGAGGAACCACCTCCGGGAGCTTCTCCACCACCATGGATGCTTCCCGGATGAACCGTGAGTAGTCCACCTTGGACCATGGGTCTATGATCAGTAGCTATGTGATGTTCTCCTCCCCTCTTTTTTATTCATGGATTAGACCTCGTGAGCTGCCCTACATGATCGAGGCACATATGCAATCTTTATGTTGTTTCTATGCTGAGTTTGCTGGGATCCGATGGATTATGAAACTATGTTCAGATTATGTTTGAGTAATAGATTTTATTCTCCTTTTTTATATTTATGTTCTAGAGTAATTCTTGCATGTTCTCCGTTGCTGTTTATTGCTTTGGCCAAGTAGTAGGTAGTGATTCCAAGAGGGAGCGTTATGCATGATTGTGGGTTCATGCCCCATGATGACTAGCTTGAGTGACAGAAACACGATTCTGGGGGATGTGCTGTTGTCACAAGGGGGAAAACAACGATGCCTGTACTTGCGGGTGCTAGGATTGTTTACTTTACGCAAAGTTCTTTAATGCAGTTGTCTGTTGATTTGAGTTTACACTTTGGGTGAGATTCGCAACTTAATACCAGCGAGATGTTCTGGATAGATATCTCAAGGTGGATGATTAGTAGGTAGATGCAGATGGATTTCGGTCTACTTGTCTTGGCGTACCGCCCATGCTTTTGAGTCTCTTCCTTTCTTTATAGCATAGTTAGCATTGGTTTGCGCACATAATCATGTCAATTTCCCAGCTGTAATTTGTTTACCTCGCATGGCTATTTTATCGTCTTTTGGGAGAGAGATATCACTAGTAAAAATCATGGGACCCCGGTCCATATTTCCTATACTGTTTACAACCACTATCGATTTACTGCTTTATTTACTTTTCCGTTGCTATCACTATCATTATTATCCCGTGCGTTTTATCCTTTGTAAACAACAAGGCCGGAGGAATTGACAACTCCTCTGTACTCGTTGGGAAGCAAAGTTATTTGCTGTGTGTGCAGGTCTAGGAGAAGCAAGTGATTGTTTTCAAACGACGCATCACTTGCCGAACCACCTACTTATCGTTGTTGGAGTCCTACTGGCTCGACACTAAACCTTAGCATCTTTGCTAAGGGAAATTGCCGCTACGCTACATCTTACCTTCCACTTTGGATAACCAACCAGGGGCGAGAAGTAAACTCTCGTGACATCAAAGCAATTTCTGGCGCCGTTGCCGGGGACTCCACTCTTCAAGATAGGGGAGTTGCACACTATCTTTTATCTTTGCTTTTTAGTCTTGTTAGTTTACCTTTCAGTTTTTGTCTTAGTGTCCTTTATCAAAAATCCAAAAAAAAGAGTATGTCTAGTTCCTTACTTGCCAATCAATGTCCGACTTCTTTGAAACCAGATCTTTTTGGCATGGAGGATTCACCGAGGATCAACAAAAGTGGTACAAGGAACACTGCTTGTCTCAAAATGGGATACACTTATGGAAACAAATAAACCAGTTGTATGAGTATGCTAGAAACTTGTGCTCAATATATAATATATCTTTCGGCAGGGATGAATCTTGTTGCTTTATAAGGCATAAACACCTTGCTTTCCAATGTGAGTACAATGATGATGAAACCTTAGCTTCTTATGCAAAGAGAAATTATGATTTTGATGATGCAGAGCAAATAGAAGAATTTGTTGCTTATAAGGGTGCCTATGAAATTACTTCTCGTCTTAAAAATATTGATGATGCCCCTTACAAATCTGAGAGTCTTGCTATACTTAACTATTGATTGGAAAATTACGATGCAAAATATTATATTACTGATCATCTTTAGAGAATCTCTCCCACAAAGGAAGAGACTAATGTTTTGCAGGACTCTATGGAAGAAGAAATTGTTGAACCTGAAAGCCCCTTGGATGAAAAAGAGGAGGAGAGTGACGAAGAAAAGGAGAAAGAATGGGGCCATCCATGTCTACCTTCTAATGAGAGTAACTCTTTGACTCTTACCTCATATGAGTGTTATATATGATCCTATGGATTCTTTTGAAATATCCCTTTTTGATGAAGTTGATGCCTTCTATACTTTTGGCCAAGATGCCACTATGGATTGTGCTTACGAAGATGAACTTGCTATAGTTCCTTACGTTAAGCATGAAATTTTTGCTATTGCAGCCACACTTGATTGTCCTATTATCCTTTTGAAATCTCCAAATATTCCGGAAAACTTTTCTCTTATCAAGGCTCAATGTGATGGGTTGCATTTATCTTATGATCATAAAGACCATGTTGAAAACTATACATGTGTGCTCGTAGGTCAGGAACAACATGATCGATGTAATAGTTATATTCTTGATGTTTTTCATGATACTACTGAAAATTACGTTGAGGGCAGAAATTTTGGTTGTAGAAACTTCCATGTTACAAAAACACTTCTCTTCATGTTGAAAGTTTTGAAGTTGTTCTTGTTCCACTTTCCTATGCTTGTCTCTTTGTGCTTATTTGGTTTATTTTCTTACAATATGCCTATGCATAGGAAGTGGGTTAGGCTTAAATGTGTTTCATAGTTGCTTCTTGATGCTCTCTTTTGCTTCAAAATTCTTATTCTTGTGAGAGCATCTTCTATAATCTTCATGCCTAGCTCAAATGCGTAAAAGAAAGCGCTTGTTGGGAGGCAACCCAAGATGTTTTTACTTCTGTTTTTAATGGTCTTGATGATTGTTACTACTGTAGCAACATCATTGTATCTTTACTTTTCAAGCTTTGTGCCAATTATAGCCTCATATGACAAGGGAAGTGAAAGTTGTGACATGCTGTCCAGAAAACAGATTCTGTCCTCATGACTAGAAAAATCACAGAAAAATCCCAGTTCATCTTTTTGAGCTGAAATTTTTACACAGTTTCTCTATACAATTACGGAACTTTCGTATGGTCTGAGTTTTTTATTTGAGTTGTATAAGTATCCGTAAAAAATTCTTTACTACCTGCTGGTCTGTTTTTCACAGATTCTGTCCTGTTTTGCCTTTTCTTCGTTTTGCAGACCTTAAGCTTGCTTTTTATGTGCAAAAACTTTTTGAAAATCTTGAGAAACAGTAGCTCTTCAAGAATACCCTTATTTACAGTAGAGAAAAAATTATTTTATTATGGGTACTAACCTCGCTAATCAGATTATGATGAGTTATGTATGAAGGGGGTTTTCAAGTGTGCGAGGGAAGATGATGAAAGAAGATTCAGGAGTGTCAAGCGCTCAAGCTTGGAGATGCCCCCGTGCATCCCCAAGATATATTCAAGGAGACTCAAGCGTCTAATCTTGGGGATGCCCCCGTGCATCCCCTTCTCCATCAACAATCATCAGTTCGTCCTTCGTCTCACTATATTTTTATCACTTCATGTGTCATGTGCTATGCTTGGAGCGTCTCGCTCTTAGGTTTTGTTTTTTGTTTTCTTTAGCTTTTCTTGATGTTCATAACAAGTTAGATCCTTTCTTACTTTGTGTGGGAGAGAAACACGCTCCACTTTCAAAATCTAGAACACATCATAGGATTTTTCCTGCCTATCTTTTTGCTGTTGTGTGTTCTTTATCTTTTCATAGCTACTGCCATGTTTAACTCTTAGTTTTCATGCTTATCTTTTTAAAGAGCTTTTGTTTAGTTTGTTTCTAGAACTCTCTTGAGTTTTCATGTTTATCTTGTTTAGAGAGTTTTGCCTGTTGACCTGACTTTTGTGTCTTGACTTGAAGTAGGTAATTGAGGTTGCTATTCTTTTGTAGTAGTAACTTGCAATAGTTTTGAGGTATTGCTTTGAGTAATGTTTGGACTTTTGGTGTCAAGAGGTTTAGCCTATTAGTGATAGATGTCATATTTTGGGAAATCCGTGTTTATTTTCAAAACTTACAAAATTAGTTGAGAACTCTAGCTACTAAATGGATCACTATTCTTCGGAGGAATCAAATATTAGAGTAAACTCACGTACCATGAGTCGAGGATGCGCAAGGATAACCAAACCCCCATACACTCCTCCTCGGGGTACTTGTCTCTTTGTGAAACCTCCTTATTAGATTGAGAGTTACCGATAATAAGTGCATGAGTTCTTCAAACTAATGTGAGTATTCGAAAGTTGACACTTCCACCTTCCCATATTTTTCTAGCCTTTCATGTGTCGTGCATTGCCTCCTTCTCACTCCGAGAGTTGGCGTTCACTTTCGCCGGTACATCCAAACCCTTGGCATGATACGCTCTGTCATCATAAACCTCTTTATATCCTTCCTCAAAACAACCATCATACCTATCTATCAAGGCATTTCCATAGCCTTTCCGAGATACATTACCATGCAACATCCACCTTCTCATGACTTGATCTTCATGTCATACATGCTACTTACTTGATCGATGAGCCGCATGCTAGTTGGGCCTTGCCCTAATCACTGATACATGACGCGCTAGTATCATTGCATATCCTGCTACACTGGCAGAGGCATACATTTGCATATTTCATGATAGTTACATCTTCTTTATGATATGAGTACTTTTGTAAAGTGTGAAAGATCTTCTATACTTTTTGTAATATATAGAGTGTTGACCCTAATGTGAGGAAAAGATCCCAAAGAGGACAAAATTAAAAGATCCCAAAGAGGACAAATGAGAGAAATAGAAAGAGCCATTGAGACCACCAAAAAATACGAAAATATAGAAAAATATAAAAAGAAAATAAAAAGAGAGAAGGGGGCACACTACTATTCCATTTGAGAAATCCACACTCGTACTCCATCTTATATCTTGTACTCCATAGAGATTATCTTTCATGCATATAGCTACGTGGGGACCTTAACACTATAGAACTTGGCTTGTATATTCCAACGATGAGCCTCCTCAAATGAGCTCTAGGTCTTCTTGAGCAAGCAAGTTGGATGCACCCCCACTAGTTCCATCGGAGAGCTTACCTTAGCTCATATGTGCATCTGTTCCATGGCAATCCCTATTCCTCACATCATATCTATCATTTGGATTTATCTCCCTATGATTGTCCTCATTGATGTGAGCCTTTCTCACCTTTTTGACTTCCTCCTCCACCATATTCTCTCTTTGCCATCCTAAGTGTCAAATTTCTTGGTTACGCTCATCCATTGCATGAGTGCTCAAAATGTCGAAAAGGAGTGGATCATTTTGACTTGTACCTGACTAGTGGTCTAGGGATGAGTCAGATAAGATTCCAAAGAAGACCAAGTGTGAAACTTTAGTAGATTGAGGTCTCAACACAAAAATACATTTTTCTCGTATATCCCTATCCCCTTTCTTGCATGCAAACACCATTTGGAGACATTCGAGTCATGGACAGTGAGAGCTCTTGCACCGTTATGTTCTTATGTTGCTTGTTTCAATGCTAAATATAGACTCTTGCGTGTTATGACTTGAATTGAATTACATGCCTTGATTGCTTTACTTAAAAGTTCTTATATGGTTGTTAGCATGTCACCACAGAAACTATTTTGTTATCATTTACCTACTCGAGGATGAGCAGGAATTAAGCTTGGGGATGTTGATACGTCCAAAACGTATCTATAATTTCTGCTTGCTCCATGCTTCTTTTGTGTGATATTGCTATGATATTGATGAACTTCCATACACTTTCGATCATATTTGGACTAACTTATTAACTCAGTGCACCCCAGTGCCAGTTCCTGTTTCTGCTGTTTTTCTATTTCAGGTTTCCCCCATATTAAAAGTGCTCCAAAAATTCGGGAAAATCCAGTAACAAAATCAGCGCAGCAGAAGCTTCTGGAATCACCGAGTGGGGGGCAGAGGGGACCCACCAGGGCTCCAGGCGCCCTCCCGGCGCGCCGGCGCGCCCTAGGGTGGGGCCGCACCAGGGGGCCGCCAGGACCCCTGGTGGCCCCCCTGGATGCCCCCTTCGCCCATATATTCTCCGTGGTGCAAAAACCCCGAGACGGGAACCCTTTTTCGCAATCTCTCCTCTGTTCTGCCGCAGCCACGCTTCCAAGATCGGGAGCACCAGGAGAACTCTTCCTGGCACCCTGCCGGAGGGAGGAACCACCTCCAGGAGCTTCTCCACCACCATGGATGCTTCCCGGATGAACCGTGAGTAGTCCACCTTGGACCATGGGTCTATGATCAGTAGCTATGTGATGTTCTCCTCCCCTCTTTGTTCTTCATGGATTAGACCTCGTGAGCTTCCCTACATGATCGAGGCACATATGTAATCTTTCTGCTGTTGCTATGGTGAGTTTGCTGGGATCCGATGGATTAAGAGACTATATATGTTCAGATTGTGTTTGAGTAATATATTTGATTCTCCTCTTTTATATTTATATTCTAGAGTAATTCTTACATGTTCTCTGTTGTTGTTTATTGCTTTGGCCAAGTAGTAGGTAGTGACTCCAAGAGGGAGCGTTATGCATGATTGTGGGTTCATGCCCCCTGATGACTAGCTTCAGTGACAGAAACATGAGTCTAGGGGATGTGTTGTTGCCACAAGGGTGAAAAACGGTGCTTGTACTTGCGGGTGCAAGAATTATTTACTTTACGCAAAGTTCTTTAATGCAGTTGTCTGTTGCGTTGAGTTTACACTTTGGGTGGGATTCGCAACTTAATACTAGCGAGATTTTCTAGATAGATATCTCAAGGTCGATGATTAGTAGGTAGATGCAGATGGATTTCGGTCTACTTGTCTTGGCGTACCGCCCATGCTTTTGAGTCTCTTCCTTTCTTTATAGCATAGTTAGCATTGGTTTGCGCACATAATCCTGTCAATTGCCCAGCTGTAATTTGTTTAGCTCGCATGGCTATTTTATCGTCTTTTGGGAGAGAGACATAACTAGTGAACATCATGGGACCCCGGTCCATATTTCCAATACTGTTTACACCCACTATCACTTTACTGCTTTATTTACTTTTCTGTTGCTATCACTAACATTATTATCCCGTGAGTTTTATCCTTTGTAAACAACAAGGCCGGAGGAATTGACAACTCCTCTGTACTCGTTGGGAAGCAAAGTTATTTTCTGTTTGTGCAGGTCCAGGAGAAGCAAGTGATTGTTTTCAAACGGCGCATCACTTGCCGAAGCACCTACTTATCGTTGTTGGAGTCCTATTGGTTCGACACTAAACATTAGCATCTTTGCTAAGGGAAATTGCCGCTACGCTACATCTCACCTTCCACTTTGGATAACCAACCAGGGGCGAGAAGTAAAGTCTCGTGACATCAAAGCAATTTCTGGCGCCGTTGCCGGGGACTCCACTCTTCAAGATAGGGGAGTTGCACACTATCTTTTATCTTTGCTTTTTAGTCTTGTTAGTTTACCTTTCAGTTTTTGTCTTAGTGTCCTTTATCAAAAATCCAAAAAAAAGAGTATGTCTAGTTCCTTACTTGCCAATCAATGTCCGACTTCTTTGAAACCAGATCTTTTTGGCATGGAGGATTCACCGAGGATCAACAAAAGTGGTACAAGGAACACTGCTTGTCTCAAAATGGGATACACTTATGGAAACAAATAAACCAGTTGTATGAGTATGCTAGAAACTTGTGCTCAATATATAATATATCTTTCGGCAGGGATGAATCTTGTTGCTTTATAAGGCATAAACACCTTGCTTTCCAATGTGAGTACAATGATGATGAAACCTTAGCTTCTTATGCAAAGAGAAATTATGATTTTGATGATGCAGAGCAAATAGAAGAATTTGTTGCTTATAAGGGTGCCTATGAAATTACTTCTCGTCTTAAAAATATTGATGATGCCCCTTACAAATCTGAGAGTCTTGCTATACTTAACTATTGATTGGAAAATTACGATGCAAATTATTATATTACTGATCATCTTTAGAGAATCTCTCCCACAAAGGAAGAGACTAATGTTTTTCAAGACTTTATGGAAGAAGAAATTGTTGAACCTGAAAGCCCCTTGGATGAAAAATAGGAGGAGAGTGACGAACAAAAGGAGAAAGAATGGAGCCATCCATGTCTACCTTCTAATGAGAGTAAATTTTTGACTCTTACCTTATATGAGTGTTATGATCCTATGGATTCTTTTGAAATATCCCTTTTTGATGAAGTTGATGCCTTCTATACTTTTGGCCAAGATTCCACTATGGATTGTGACGCCCCCAAAATCAGACCCGTAAGCCAAACATTAAATTAGCAACTAGTTTTGCAAATACTAGACTCGACTTCGACCAAGGAGTGGTTAGGGGCTTCCTACAGGCAGTCGGCTCTGATACCAACTTGTGACGCCCCCAAAATCAGACCGTGCACAGTAATCATACACACAGGGTACACGACTGAGATTAGGGTGCCACGGTGATAATATCACAGCACAACACTAAACACAAAAGGATAAACAAATATATTACAATAGAGGGGGCCACACGGACCCGAATACATAAGTCATACAAGCCATAATATCTGAGTACAGACATAGTTAGTCAAGTTTTGCCTTAAGAAGGCTAGCACAAATCACATCAGAGATACGGAACGAAAAGGCGAGGCCTCCTGCCTGGGTTTCACCGAACTACTCCTGGTCGACGGGGAACTCGACGTCGTAGTAGGCACCTCCGGGGTACTCCTGCTCCTGGGCTCCAACGTCGGCTGCAGCGGCCGATCAGGCAAAAAAGTAAAGGAAATAAAGCAGGTGAGTATCTAGTATACCCGCGAGTCTTACGTCCGCTACTAAGCATTATGCATTGTATCAACGCAAAGAAGAGGCTGTATATAGTGGACTGAAAGACAGAAATTCAGAGCAAGGGTAAGAAGCTACGCCTATCGAAGACTAGCATCTTCCGACGATGTCTTGCAGCATGAGGTAAGAATCAGCCAACAGTTTATATAAAGCATAAAGTAACAATGCAGCCGAAGTTGCTGCAGCATTGTATAATAATAAGTTGTAATAGTTAGCAATGCCTCCGAGTTCACCTCCTCGACATCCCCGCGAGGAAGAAAACCCGGAACCATACAGTTTAATAATAATAGTTTCTAGTGGTAAGATCCAGCTTCAGCATAAAGCGTCCTGTTACCGTGGACACGGCTATCGATAGATTAATCTTCCCTGCAGGGGTGCACTTGTGTTACGCTACACGCACGGATCTCCAGGGTGGCGGGAACCTTGTTAGGGAACGCTCCACCGAGGCTATCCGACACTTCCTAGCCCATCTTTCAAACTCAACAGAGAGGTCATCCGCCGGTCTAAATCCTAAGTACGCCGAGCCTTGGACCCCAACCCGAACGTACTCCTGCACGGTGCGTGGCTGGCCGGTAAAGTTGAAGCAAATCCAAATAAGACACCACTGCTCGAGCAAATAAGACAACACCACTTCCCAGCGTAGGCCGCGGTACTGCTGACGTCTGAAGAGTCCTCGGACGACACTACGAAGCAGAGGAGCCCATAAACTGGTAATTCCCACGGGTAGGTAGTGCGTACATGGCATATAGCCAACTTAAGACATTCACTGAACCATTTAGTATTTTAATTAACCTGCGTGACAACCGTTATCGTTGCCTCGACTTAACCGACCCGCGGACAACGACAGCAGCCAGGACCACCAGTACATCGGTGCCTGCCCCGTCGTCCCACCAAGTCACTGCGGTTACCAACAAGGTGAACCGTCTCCTTACCTTGTCTCGCGTGTGCTCCTGGAGGAGCTCGACTTTCGGGGGTTGGTAACTCTCGCGGCCAACGATCCGGGGCCAAGCACACCGGTACACTGGTCGTACCCTCCCTGTCGTCTCGTCGCAATACTTCTCGCGGGCACCGTTGGGTCGCCCGACTTCTTACCTGAAGGACAACCGTTTACAGGACCCTATGGCGGCAAGACAAAGTCAGCCTCGAGTGGAGTACAAGGATTACTCCTTGATAGCTCACACTTGAGGTGACTAGGCATGACCCAGATAGGGGCCTTAGACGGTGTCTACATTGTACCGTACCTGTGCAGTTATAATATTTGTATTCGCGTTCACTCCCCTGACTGATCACGACCCTCTATCTAATCCTATCTAACAATGCGCAGGGCTCACTGCTGAATAATGCATAATAATAATAATAGGCAGCATAGGATAAAGGGAGGCACATCAAGGGGCGACAAAATCAGGCTATGCAATTGAATAGGATTGTAATCGTCGCAGCAGCAGTAACAATGCCTAGTGCAAGAAATGTACGGAAAGATAGGCGATATCTGGGGAAGAGAATGGCTCTGCTTGCCTGCAAGCTCGACAGTAGCGGTACGGTCGTCGACGAAGTAGTCGTACTCAGCATCGGTGTAGTCGACGGCAGCAGCGGGGTCTACCGGAGATTAAGGGGGGGAAGAAACAATAAATACACAACAATAATAGCAATACAAATGCAAGACATAACAGATGAATTATAAACGGGGTTCTATCGCAGTACGATGCACGTTGCTCGGAGCGGGAATTCATCCGGGGATGAAATACCGGCTCCGGGTGATTATCGGACAAGGTGTCCGGAGGGGGGATATACCATGCCGGAGGTGTCGTGGACATCCGACACACGTGTGGGTGGTGTATCCGGGTTAGTTGATCTATTCCGAACATCTTTCGTGTTCAGAATAAATTCATCCGGGTACTTTAACAGTACCGGACAAATCATCGGACAGATGGTCCGGAGGGGGACGGTTCGATGTTCGGCATGTTAGAGGGGTGTGGTGGGGGTATGAGTAACGTATTCGTAATCGTGGATCCGTTCTGAGTAAGTTTCGTATACAAAAGTTTTTCATCCGGACAACCTTTATCGGTACCGGGAATTGTCGACAGACGACCCGAAGGGGGGAATGTCGATGCTCGGTACGTTAGAGGGGGGTGGTAGACATACAGATAGCGTATCCGTATTCGTTATATTTTTCTGATCAATTTTCGTGTATAAAGTTTTTCGATCTGATATACGGATTAAAAGATATTAATATTTGAAGTTTAAATCATTTTCTAGCAATTTCTGGATTTAATTTATTAATTAAATAACAACATTATCCACAAGTTCTGTTGACTGGTCAACTGACAGATGGGACCCACCTGTCAGCCTCACAGTATTAATAATACACATAATTAAATTTAATAACAGTGGGGTCCCACATGTCATTGACTCACACATTTTTATAAATCAATAATTTTAAATACTGACAACTGGGGCCCAGGTGTCATAGACACAGAGGTTAATTCACCAGTTTAATTAAGTTAAAGGGGCATGGGGCCCATATGTAAGTCTCTAGGGGTTATCTGTTAGTGGGTTAATTAGCAGGGGATTAGTCTTAACTTAACAGAGGCGGGACCACCTGTTAGTGACAGGGGGTTTTGTTTAACGCAAAACTCGGCCACGTCTTCGCATCGGCGCCGATGAGGCAGGGGACGCCGGCGAAGAGAGGCGCCATGGCCGTCGAGGGGACCATGCCGCGGCACGACGAAGGGAAGGAACGGACGAGGGCGGAACCGCGCGTTCCTCCGGGGTGGTGTCAACAGCAGGGGGAGGCCGGGTCGAGCTCGGCGAGGCGAGCAGGGCAGCGCCCCACGGCAAGCCTGCACGGGAGCGGGTGTCCGGTGGCGAAAATCAAAGGCGTGGCCAGGAGGGGCGGTTGGCGTGGCCCGGGCGCGAGAAGGCGTGGCCGCACGCGGGTGAGGCAGGCCGCGGCAGCAAGCCACGGCGAGTTCGCGCGGGAGGAGGTCCTCCTGCCCATGGTGACCCGACGGGGCACGGGGCATCCCCGGCGACCAAAAGATGCGGGAAAGAGGGAGGTTCAGTGGAGCAGCTCACCCTGGAGCTCGTGGAGGCCTCGAGGTAGTAGGGGAAGCAGCGAGAAATGACGAATTCGTCATCAATGGGGGCGCGGCCGTGGCGGATTTGCAGGCGAGGGGCGGCGGCTATAGTGTGGCTCCGGTCGCTTCCTCGCACAGCTTGATGTGGACGACGATGACGCAGCGCCTGGACATGCTCGGGCGTCGATCCGTCGACATCGGCCGCGACGAGCACGGCGGCGCTGCGCCCGCGGGCTAGCTCGGGCGGGCTGGGGCAGAAGCAGTAGAGAGGGAGGGTCCAAGGAGATCTAGGTCTTCGGGGAAGGGGGGTGTCGGGGTGGCCTCCTTATCCAGAGGGGAAGGGGGGAGCAGGTAGAGTGGGGGAGGGAGCAGGTGAGCTCGAGGGGGGCCGGCGTGCTCTCTGCTCCCGTCCATGGCGTCGTGGGGGTGGGAGCAGGTGGGGGAAAAGACAGGGGAAGGAGAGGAGAGAAGTGGGTTGGGCCTGGTGGGCCTCGCCCCCGGCGTGTGATAGGTGTTTTTGTATTTTTTTGTTTCTTTTTTTTTTGTTCTATTTCCTTTCTGTTTTAATTTATTTTAGCTAGGTTTTGATTTTTGTAAAATGTTATACTTGAACCTATATTAGGGTTACACTTTAACATGATGCCACAAAAAGTTTGGTACAAAAATAAAATCCTTTAGACCTTTAAATTATTTAATATGAGGTAAAAGCTATTATTTTTCTACTGTTTTTATTTATCTACATTATTAAAACATGGTAATAAAATCCCAAATCACTTTTATTATGGCCTACAGATTATTAGGCATTTTATAAAATTGTTCCCATAAATTTTAGTTCATTTAAAATTCCCACTTGTTTATTTATTTTACCATAGCCATTTAATAATTTCCTAAAGCCATTGTTTTATTTTAAATATTATTCCTTTATATTACTATACCATTTTTAACAAAACAACCATTGCTATATTATCATCATCTAATATTGCTAGGCATTTTAATTAATATGTTTCATTATTTTGATTCAACTAAGATTTCCATTTTTATATGAACTTTCAAAATAATTTTTGATGACACCACAAGATTGGTTTCACAATCAACATAGACTTGTGATTATTCAAATGACTAGGAGTTGACTTGGTTTAGGTAATTGCAAGATGGTTATCATTCACCCACAATTTCCTTGGATCAAAATTCTAATCCACCTTTATTTGAAAATTTTATCAGGGTTGGAATTCCAATAAGCTGTGATCAAAGGTGTTCAAGGCTTGATCATCAACAGTAATGATCACTAACAGTGGAATCACTGTAGTGATTGCTGTACTGGGTTTGAGGGTGTTACATGGATGATGCTTACGAAGATGACCTTGCTATAGTTCCTTACGTTAAGCATGAAATTATTGCTATTGCAGCCACACTTGATTGTCCTATTATCCTTTTGAAATCTCCAAATATTCCGGAGAACTTTGCTCTTATCATGGCTCAATGTGATGGGTTGCATTTATCTTATGATCATAAAGACCGTGTTCAAAACTATACATGTGTGCTCGTAGGTCATGAACAAAATGATCTATATGATAGTTATATTCTTGATGTTGTTCATGATACAACTGAAAATTACTTCGAGAGCAGAAATTTTGGTTGTATAAACTTCCATGTTACAAAAACACTTCTCTTCATATTGAAAGTTTTGAAGTTGTTCCTGTTCCATTTTCCTATGCTTGTCTCTTTGTGCTTATTTGGTTTATTTTTTTACAATATGCCTGTGCATAGGAAGTGGGTTAGGCTTAAATGTGTTTCATATTTTCTTCTTGATGCTCTCTTTTTCTTCAAAATTCTTATTCTTGTGAGAGCATCTTCTATAATCTTCATGCCTAGCTCAAAGGCGTAAAAGAAAGCGCTTGTTGGGAGGAAACCCAAGATGTTTTTACTTATGTTTTTAATGGTCTTGATGATTGTTACTACTGTAGCAACGTCATTGTATCTTTACTTTTCAAGCTTTGTGCCAATTATAGCCTCATATGACAAGGGAAGTGAAAGTTGTGACATGCTGTCCAGAAAACAGATTATGTCCTCGTGACTAGAAAAATCACAGAAAAATCCCAGTTTATCTTTTTGAGCTGAAATGTTTACACAGCGTTCTCTATACAATTACGGAAGTTTCGTATGTTCTGAGTTTTTTTTATTTGAGTTGTATAAGTATCCCAAAAATATTCTTTACTACTTGCTGGTCTGTTTTTCACAGATTATGTCCTGTTTTTCCTTTTCTTCGTTTTGCAAACCTTAAGCTTGCTTTTTCTTTGCAAAAACTTTTTTGAAATCTTGAGAAACAGTAGCTCTTCAAGAATATCCTTATTTACAGTAGAGAAAAATATATTTTATTATGGGTACTAACCTCGCTAATCAGATTATGATGAGTTATGTATGAAGGGAGTTTTCAAGTGTGCGAGGGAAGATGATGAAAGAAGATTCAGGAGTGTCAAGCGCTCAAGCTTGGGGATGCCCCCGTGCATCCCCAAGATATATTCGAGGAGACTCAAGTTTCTAAGCTTGGGGATGCCCCCGTGCATCACCTTCTCCATCAACAATTATCAGTTCGTCTTTCGTTTCACTATATTTTTATCACTTCATGCGTTATTTGCTATGCTTGGAGCGTCTCGCTCTTAGGTTTTATTTTTAGTTTTGTTTAGCTTTGCTTTCTGTTCATAACAAGTTAGAACCCATCTTTCTTTGTGTGGGAGAGAAACACGCTCCACTTTCAAAATCTAGAACAGAACATCGGATTCTTCATGCTTATCTTTGTTGTGTGTGTTCTTTATATTTTTCATAGCTACTGCCATGTTTAGCTCTTAGTTTTCATGCTTATCTTTTTAAAGAGCTTTTGTTTAGTTTGTTTCTAGAACTCTCTTGAGTTTTCATGTTTATCTTGTTTAGAGAGTTTTTCCTGTTACACTGAGTTTTGTGTCTTGACTTGAAGTAGGTAATTGAGGTTTCTATTCTTTTGTAGTAGTAACTTGCAATAGTTTTGAGGTATTGCTTTGAGTAATGTTTGGACTTTTGGTGTCAAGAGGTTTAGCCTATTAGTGATAGATGTCGTATTTTGGGCAATCCGTGTTTATTTTCAAAACTTACAAAATTAGTTGAGAACTCTAGCTACTAGATGGATCACTATTCTTCGGAGGGATCGAATATTAGAGTACACTCACGTACCATGAGTCGAGGATGCGCAAGGATAACCAAACCCCCATACACTCCTCCTCGGGGTACTTGTCTCTTTGTGAAACCTCCTTATTAGATTGAGAGTTACCGATAATAAGTGAATGAGTTCTTCGGACTAATGTGAGTATTCGAAAGTTGACACTTCCACCTTTCCATATTTTTCTACCCTTTCCTGTGTCGTGCATTGCCTCCTTCTCACTCGGGAGTTGGCGTCCACCTTCGTCGGTACATCCAAACCCTTGGCATGATACGCTCTGTCATCATAAACCTCTTTATATCCTTCCTCAAAATAGCCATCATACCTACCTATCAAGGCATTTCCATAGCCTTTCCGAGATACATTGCCATGCAACATCCACCTTCTCATGACTTGATCTTCATGTCATACATGCTACTTACTTGATCGATGAGCCGCATGCTAGTTGGGCCTTGCCCTAATCATTGCTACATGACGCGCTAGTATCATTGCATATCCTGCTACACTGGCAGAGGCATACATTTGCATATTTCATGATACTTTCATCTTCTTTATGATATGAGTACTTTTGTAAAGTGTGAAAGATCTTCTATAATTTTTGTAATATATAGAGTGTTGCCCCTAAAGTGAGGAAAAGATCCCAAAGAGGACAAAATTAAAAGACCCCAAAGAGGACAAATGAGAGAAATAGAAAGAGCCATTGAGGCCACCAAAAATACAAAAATATAGAAAAAATAGAAAAAGAAAATAAAAAAGAGAGAAGGGGGCACACTACTATTCCTTTTGAGAGATCCACACTCGTACTCCATCTTATATCTTGTACTCCATAGAGATTATCATTCATGCATATAGCTACGTGGGGACCTTAACACTATAGAACTTGTCTTGTATATTCCAACGATGAGCCTCCTCAAATGAGCTCTAGGTCTTCTTGAGCAAGCAAGTTGGATGCACCCCCACTAGTTCCATCGGAGAGCTTACCTTAGCTCATATGTGCATCCGTTGCATGACAATCCCTACTCCTCACATCATATCTATCATTTGGATTTCTCTCCCTATGATTGTCCTCATTGATGTGAGCCTTTCTCAGCTTTTTGACTTCCTCCTCCACCATATTCTCTCTTTGCCATCCTAAGTGTCAACTTTCTTGCTTACGCTCATCCATTGCATGAGTGCTCAAAATGTAAAAAAGGAGTGGACCATTTTTCCTTGTACCTGACTAGTGGTCTGGGGATGAGTCAGATAAGATTCCAAAGAAGACCAAGTGTGAAACTTTAGTATATTGAGTTCTCAACACAAAAATACATTTTTCTCGTATATCCCTATCCCCTTTCTTGCACGCAAACACCATTTGGAGACATTCGAGTCATGGACAGCGAGAGCTCTTGCACCTTTATGTTCTTATGTTGCTTGTTTCAATGCTAAATATAGACTCTTGCTTGTTATGACTTGAATTGAATTACATAACTTGATTGCTTTACTTAAAAGTTCTTATATGGTTGTTAGCATGTCACCACAGAAATTATTTTGTTATCATTTACCTACTCGAGGACGAGCAGGAATTAAGCTTGGGGATGTTGATACGTCCAAAACGTATCTATAATTTCTGCTTGCTCCATGCTTCCAAACACTATATTGCTATGATATTGATGAACTTCCATACACTTTTGATCATATTTGGACTAACTTATTAAATCAGTGCACCCCAGTGCCAGTTCCTGTTTTCTCCTGTTTTTCTCTTTCAGGTTTCCCCCATATTAAAAGTGCTCCAAAAATTCAGGGAAAATCCAGTAAAAAATCAGCGCAGGAGAAGCTTCGGGAATCACCGAGGGGGGGGAGAGGGGACCCACCAGGGCCCCAGGCGCCCTCCCGGCGCGCCCTAGGGTGGGGCCGCGCCGGGGGCCGACGGGACCCCTGGTGGGCCCCCTGGCTGCCCCCCTTTGCCCATATATTCTTCGTGACGCAAAAACCCCGAGACGGGAACCCTTTTTCGCGATCTCTCCTTTGTTCCGCCGCCGCCACGCTTCCAAGATCGGGAGCACCAGGAGAACTCTTCCCGGCACCCTGCCGGAGGGAGGAACCACCTCCGGGAGCTTCTCCACCACCATGGATGCTTCCCGGATGAACCGTAAGTAGTCCACCTTGGACCATGGGTCTATGATCAGTATCTATGTGATGTTCTCCTCCCCTCTTTGTCCTTCATGGATTAGACCTCGTGAGCTGCCCTACATGATCGAGGCACATATGTAATATTTTCTGCTGTTGCTATGGTGAGTTTGCTGGGATCCGATGGATTATGAGACTATGTTCAGATGGTGTTTGAGTAATATATTTGATTCTCCTCTTTTATATTTATGTTCTAAAGTAATTCTTGCATGTTCTCCGTTGTTGTTTATGGCTTTGGCCAAGTAGTAGGTAGTGACTCCAAGAGGGAGTGTTATGCATGATTGTGGGTTCATGCCCCCTGATGACTAGCTTGAGTGACAGAAACATGAATGTAGGGGATGTGTTGTTGCCACAAGGGGGAAAATAACGGTGCTTGTACTTGCGGTGCAAGGATTGTTTACTTTACGCAAAGTTCTTTAATGTAGTTGTCTGTTGCTTTGAGTTTACACTTTGGTGGGATTCGCAACTTAATACCAGCGAGATGTTCTGGATAGATATCTCAAGGTGGAAGATTAGTAGGTAGATGCTGATGGATTTCGGTCTACTTGTCTTGGCGTACCGCCCATGCTTTTGAGCCTCTTCCTTTCTTTATAGCATAGTTAGCATTGGTTTGCGCACATAATCCTGTCAATTGCCCAGCTGTAATTTGTTTACCTCGCGTGGCTATTTTATCGTCTTTTGGGAGAGAGACATCACTAGTGAACATCATGGGACCCCGGTCCATATTTCCAATACTGTTTACACCCACTATCAATTTACTGCTTTATTTACTTTTCCGTTGCAATCACTATCATTATTATCCCGTGTGTTTTATCCTTTGTAAACAACAAGGCCGGAGGAATTGACAACTCCTCTGTACTCGTTGGGAAGAAAAGTTATTTTTTGTGTGTGCAGGTCCAGGAGAAGCAAGTGATTGTTTTCAAACGGCGCATCACTTGCCGAACCACCTACTTATCGTTGTTGGAGTCCTATTGGTTTGACACTCAACCTTTGCATCTTTGCTAAGGGAAATTGCCGCTACGCTACATCTCACTTTCCACTTTGGGTAACCAACGAGGGGCGAGAAGTAAACTCTCGTGACATCAGCGGAGGAGACGGTGCTACAGGAGCGGGGCGAGGCGCCGGGGGCCGGTACATGGGCTTCGTGCCCCGGTAATTGGGGCTCGGGCGCCACCCTAGAGGTGGAGTGGGCACGGGAGGAGCCGGTGCTGGGGACGCCGGAGGCCGAGGAGCGGCAGCAAAATCTTGGGGATGCGATTCCTTTGTTGCGATGGTGCGATCCGCCCACTGAAGCATAGGGAGAACCTTGGCAAAAGTGGGTGGCGGCCGCATCATGGGAATAAACGAGGACTGCTTGTCAAAACGGTCGTTGAGGCCGACGAGGAGGATCTTATGAGCTTCTTGTCGCCGATAGGATCCCCAAGCTCACGGAGTTCGTCGGCGATGGACTGAATGTGCTGGCAGTAAACACCAACGGTGGAGTCACCTTGGAAGGTGCTGCGAAGCTCCCTGTGCAGGGTGTTGACACGAGCGTCAACGTTGTCTTGGAAGAGCTGTCGGAGAGCCGCCCAAAGAGTGGCGGCGCTGGTGGCGGCACGGAAGACTAGATTGAAAATCTCGGTGCTCACCCGTTGGTAGATCCACTCAATCACAGCGAAATCATCTTTAACCCAGCGGGGATCCGAGTGGCGTGATGGAGCGGCGGTGTCGATGTGATCCAGAAGGTTGCAGCGGCCGAGGTGAACTTCAAAAATATGTCGCCAATGATAGTAGTTGTTTTTGGAGAGGTCTAGGGTGATGGGGATCAATGGAGTGACGTTGGAAATTGTATCGGCAAAGTTGATGGTGGGGATGGGAGGGGTAGGCGGCGGTGGTGGATGGGAGGTGGAGGAGGAGTTGGAGGTGGAGGGTTTTGCCATGGCGGCGCACCAGTCAAAGTAGCCTGGCGGCGGCGGCGGTGGTGGGGTGGGTGGCGGAGCCATGCTGAAGATCGGCCCTAATCTGATACCATGAAGATTGATATATTTCCTATATTGATTGATTACAATGAGGGGGTACAAGGGATATAAATAGCACAAAGAGGTACAAGGGGAGGGGGCGCAGCCAACCCTAACCCTAACTAACCGTAACTTGTAACACAAGTAAAGATAATCTAACAGAAGTGATGCTCGTAATGTAAGTGGCCTCGATCTGAGAATGTTATTTTGTTAGTGTTTTCTTTCTTCATGTCCTCATGATATTACCATGAGGAAGAAACAATTTCCAGATGCAACTGAGTGCATCAAAAGAATGTAGGTCGGTTGGGCACTGATTCAGGGGATCAATAGTGTTAGCTAATTGTTTCTTTCAAAATAATCATTCTGATATGTTGGTTCTAATTAATTTAATAAAGCATGTTGCTATCCACTTCTATATATTTTTTATGCATGGATTAACCGAACCAAAATCAGCTGTGTATTATGTGTTTTAGGTTTCAAATACTAGAGTCACTTCAAAGATATCATGGTTAGCCTACGGCCGGCCTCCCTAAGTTATTTGATAGGACTCTGCACATGTTTATTACTTCCTGTCATTCTTATCTTGTAGAACATATTTACTTCCTGCCATTCTTATGTCTTCAAGGAACATGTAACAGCTTCCGCTGTTTGCTTTGTCATGTAATCGCAACTCAGTGAACGCACTGTCAAGTACACAAATATGTTATAAAGGCACTAATCAGGCTCTTTACCATATAAATAGCCATGTTTAGTCTGGCAATAGACCATTTATTATCCAGTCTGTACTAATCAGCTAATTGCCATGTGTCATTTGATGGTCAACATACACTTTTGGGCAGAAGAGCTTCATTCCTTCTGAAATATTATTCTGTAGTCAAACACCTCAATAATGTGTAATTACAAATCATCATAATTTAAAATTATATCTTGTGTGAGCTGATCTATTTCATGGATCACCCTAGCAACAAAGACCAGTCATGAATTGCGCCAGAAGATGCAACGAGATTTCACCGGAGCACATGAACTTAAGCACATCACGTTGTATAAATATTTGTATTGTTACATCATTCCTTTTATTTTTATTTTCTTTTTCTTTTATATTTATTGGGTTTGACTGCCCCAACACTATCGTCACATCACATTGACATGGTAGCTCGCGGTATGGACAGCCAATCTCACAGTGAAGATGGAACTTCCATCGTCCAGGTTGGGAGAAAATGCCAGGATTAGCGTGGAGATGTATGGGGGTCGCCAATCTGACTTTTGCGATGGAATGCCATGGATGTATCTAGAAGACTAGCTATTCTATTTAACATGGAAAAAAGTATATTAGAGAATTACATGGCCGCTGTAGACACCCAAGGACAGATCCTTCTCATGTGTTTCCTGTGAGTGAACAAACAGTTAAGCATTGTGTCATGGACATGAGATGATGAGATGGATGACTATAAACGGCTCTCGCATGGTCAATCAAATAGTGCTTGCTACTATATAACGTACAAAACGTCTAGCATTTGTTGCCAGATAACATGAAGTGCATAACAACGCCAAGGTTAGAGTGGCTTGTTCCCATCTTCAAATGTGGAATATTGGAGAAAGACGAATACATAGCTACAACAGAGCTCGGCCCTCCTGCCTCGGCATGATGTGACTCTACCATCCTGGGAGACATCTCTGCATCATGGAAGTGTGGGTTTCGTTCTGGCGCTCAACGGTCACACTCATGCCCGTCCTTACGCAGTTTGTGAACTCGTCCACCACCTTGAAAGGTGTCGGGTGCACATCGATTTCGTCGCGTATCTTCGGCGAAATTGCGCTTTGGTCATCAGTGTTAAGGATTATATTAATTTTAATAATCAATGCTTATTTTAGTTGTAACTGCCTTGTAAACAGGCTATATATATACCCAAATCTTCAATCAATGAGATAACTTATTTTAGCATTCATTCCTTCTTCGCTTGTTTTACTTTCACACGTTATCACGCACGCCTATGCCAGAGAGCGAGCAATTCAGCTAAGAACGGCAACAGAGGAAGAGATCGACGACCCCTGTGTCCATGGCCATCGGCCTGGTGCACGGGCGTGGCGGCGGCGCCCTCCGGCGCCCAGGACAAGGTGTACCTTCGCATCGACGGCGTCGCGGGGACGTCCTCCTCCGGTGCGCAACGTGCGGTACCCTCGTCCTCGAGGCTGCGGTCATGGCGCAAACGGCCAACGGCCGGCACACAGTGTGGAGACGCTTGCGCTTCTCCATGACGCTGAGGCGATGGTCTTCCGGCATACTGCGTGTGGCATGCAACAGCGGCGTCTTCAGCGCAGCCGCGCGGCGCACATTTCACCTTCAGCCGGCGCGCTACGGCGGCTGACGCGGCATAATCCTCATGGTGGCTGGTTGTGTGCATGTCAGCCTCTGTTAGATAAACTAGAGCATACCCAGTGTGTTGCTGCGGGAATTAACTACAATATATTTTGATTGTATAAAATATTAATAGTTGAGTTAATAATATTGTATTTAATTATTATGTAACTGGAAATATTTATTTAATGTAAATGATATGATACAATGACAAAAATCTCATGCATGTTGATTGAGCCTTGATGTGGTTGCATGTGTGGTGAGATGAATTTGTGCATGAGATTAACTATTAATGAAAACATTTGTCTCATGTAAATTATGGTGGGACTTTGATGAGGTGTCATGTGTGCATATTAAGGTAATAGAGGGGTAATGGTTTAGTGGGTATGTTGAGGTGGATATTTTACATATTGAAAGAATTGAGACCAACTTATTAAGAATGTAAAATTGCATACACGAGAGATATTGAGGAATCTTATCCTTAATCCATTGTCAGTTCAGTCCTTAGGCTGTTACTTATTTTCGGATTAACCTCTGAGTTTATTTGTGAGGGCCATCAGCCTTGGGATTATACGAAGCTTGTAGTCCAACACTAGTCCGTAGTTACTGTATTTTACAGTAAAATTATCGTGCCTACTGGACTTTGTAATTTTGTCACAGCCTTACTAGTTTAACACTGCTTATTACGATTTCTGTTCTAAGCCTTCGGCTTTAGAAAGATCTATGTGGAAGACGATCTCTTCATCCTAAATTACCGTACACTATAATTATACATCATTTAACAATGACTAATAATGTCATTTGAAGACCTCGTGTCTTCGTATTTGCGTAATTATGTAAACTAATTTTTCCACTTAGATGTATTACCTCAGTAATACCATTGTGACTAAGGGTTTATCTACATTTTAGATCTTATTCCTTCGAAATCTAAGACATCATCAATATCTTTACCACAAACATCCCCTATGACATGCAATCTAGGATAACAACTTTTTGCATAGAAAAAAAAAATCTTTTCTTGCAAATCTTGAGAATTTTATTTGGAATCACAAGGTATTTGATGTCATCTACTACATGCTTTGCAGATTATCCATCATTATTGTGAGATTTACATATTGTAATTTGATAAGATGACTATCTTGATCGTGATTTTTCCAAATACTAACGCTATTTTGACTACCTTAGATTGTATTTATGAATCACAAGGTATTGGTGCATGCCATCTACTGCACCATTTGCAGATTATCCACCACTGATGTGAGGTCTACGTTTTACTATTTTAAGAAAACGATTACCTTCAATGTGCTCTTCTAAATATAAATATTATAATTAACACAAGGTAATAGAAACCGTGAGCATCTACTGATTAAATCAGATTATGCATCCTATTACAGCGAGATCTACACCGCATCCGGTGATTATCTTCAAATTGTTATCCAATATAAATTGAGGTCGACACATATGAGTGTATAGCATCAGTTATCATAAAATTTGCTCTTTTGAAGCAATTGTTGTTGTTGACTAAGATTATTTACTCTCATAGTAAATATTGTTAATGCACAATCGGTATTCAAAATGGAATTTTGTGCTAATATTAACTATTCAAGACTCCTTTTGCTTGAATAAATCATGCGAAATTATGAAAATATTTGCATACCCCAGCGATTACCTTCTATTATATTGGTAAATATACATGATAGTGGAGCCTATACCACTATTTAGAAGTATAGTGTCGTCTATCAATCAAGATTAAGATCATAATTTAGATCAATCATCGAGTGCCTGAAACACTATTGTATGCTCCATATCCCATTGTGGTTATACTTTAAAGTGATTAACCAATGTAATAGCTCACGGTCTATGTTTTTGGCACTGACTCTAAAGTCACACATTTTATCAAGAATGAAATCCAAAGCATTAGCAAATATTTCATTCCATGCTCTAAATTTTGGCTACACCGTGGTACCAAGGAACACCTTGGCCATGATGGTGCTTAAAAGAATCGTTTCATCCATATATATCCTTCCGTAAACTAATATAAGATGTTTAAAATCACTAGTTTAATTATCTAAAATATCTTATATTAATTTATAGAGGGAGTAACATACAGAGGCAGCCTGTAGCGTCTATTGTCAGCTAACATGGATTGTGGAAAAACAAGTGACACCATATTTGGAAAATTGGAGGAAAACAAATGCAAGGACGCCACTGCACAAGCAGCGTGGCCACTATGCTTGCCGGCCCTTGAACATGTTCTTCCAGCCCCGTAACTGCTGCGGCCCGGCGTGAATTCGTGCCCGGGTGAAATTTTGTCACATCTTCTGTCGTAATTCTTGACCAGCAAGGTGTCTATTGCGCTGCTGCGATGCATGAAATTGATCACTTCATATGTAAGTACAAGATGTTTCTAATTATCCATTGTGAAAAGTATATACAAGTATGTGGTGCCATTCAAAACATACCGTAGCGGCGACAGGTACGAGCCACACCACAGGCAAACTACTCAGCTACAGTGACAAAGAGTTCTAAACAGTACTACTTTATCTAAAGTTAACAAAGGGTTAGGCCACCACCCCCAGGCTAAGGCCTGGCTGCCTGGAGCCTGTTATTGCAAAAATGAAACCCCGGCAGTCCGGCGATCACAGGAGACGCGATACAGTGGCAAGAGACGGTGGACACAAGATTTGCCGGAATACATAGACCTCCGGTTTTCTGTTTTCTTTTCACAACTCAACACTCAGCGCATAGCTTTACAGCGACCCCCTCCCAGGTTTTATACCCAGCCCGGCGTGAGCACGATCTCCACGCCCCTGCTGGCAATGAGCCCGCGATCTATCCGTGCCCACGACGCGCACTTCCGCTGCGTACGCAGCGAGCCCGCGCTGATCGCCTGGCTCTCCCTAGACCCGGTCGACTCCTAACTGAACCCATGCAGCCCGGCGCACACACGCGCTGGCTCACGCACACACATATACACTCGCCACGGTCGCGGTGCGGCTCGCCCCCCGCCACGCCCTGCTCGTCCCGCTGTGCAGCCCGACGCGCCCAGCACGTCCCGCTGTGCAGCCCGACTCGCCCTACGCGCCCGGCTCGCCTCACGGCCGTGGCCTTATTCCAACACACCCCCTAAGCCACGGCCTAGAGGAGCCCGGCGTTCTCGATGTCGGCCAGCAGGGCCTGCTCGGCCGACGGTTCCCGCCTGCGTCGCTGCGGACACTCATGTCGGAAATGTCCGTGCTCCCCGCAGTTGTGGCAGCGGCCGCGCCGCTTCCCATCTCCACCCGATGCAGCGCTTCTGGCGTCGTCGTCGTCGTCGTCCCGGCCGCCTCGCTGACGCCGCCGCGCTGCCCACTGTGCCGCAGTGAGAAGCAGCTGCTCGCCGTTGTGCTCGCCGCCGTTCTGCCCACGCCGACGAGTCCGATCGTCGAACGCCTTGAGCCGCCCGAGAGCCTCGTCAAACGCCATAGAGTTGACGTCGCAGAACTGATCAATTCCGGCCACCGCTGCGTACAGACGGTCCGGCACGGAGTCCAGCAGCTTCTTGACCATCGCGGCGTCGTCCAGCGTCGACTCGAGCCCAGCGTAGCGCGCCTGCATCCCACCGATCTTCCCGGCGAACACATCCAGGGCCTCTCCGTCCGCCATGCACAGCCGCTCGAACTCGCCGCGGAGAGTGGCTAGCCGCGCCGCCCTGACCCGATCCGCTCCGACGAACCGGGTCTTGAGGCTGGCCCACATCTCTGCCGCCGTCTTCTTCGCCGCAACCTGCAGCAGGATGTCCTCGGCGAGCCCGCCGAGTAAATACGCCCGCGCCGCCTTGTCCTTCCTCACGTCGACCGCCGCCGCCACGTCCGCAGCCGGCACTACCGCCTCCCATAGCTGCTGCGCGTCAAGGTTCGCCTCCACCTTGATCGCCCACACGGTGTAATTGTCACCGGTGAGCGTCGGGCCACCGCAAGGACAGCGACCTGCCCACGCCGCCGGTGTACGGTACAATCGACCTTGACGGCGATCCCATCGTCAACCTGGGGCTCTGATGCCAATTTTTGTTGCAAAAATGAAACCCCGGCAGTCCGGCGATCACCGGAGACGCGATACAGTGGAAAGAGACGGTGGACACAAGATTTGCCGGAATACAAACACCTCCGTTTTTCTGTTTTCTTTTCACAACTCAACACCCAGCGCACAGCTTTACAGCCACCCCCTCCCAGGTTTTATACCCAGCCCGGCGTGAGCACGATCTCCACGCCCCTGCTGGCAATGAGCCCGCGATCTATCCGTGCCCACGACGCGCACTTCCGCTGCGTACGCAGCGAGCCCGCGCTGATCGCCTGGCTCTCCCTAGACCCGGTCGACTCCTAAATGAACCCATGCAGCTCGGCGCACACACGCGCTGGCTCACGCACACACATATACACTCGCCACGGTCGCGGTGCGGCTCGCCCCCCGCCACGCCCTGCTCGTCCCGCTGTGCAGCCCGACGCGCCCAGCACGTCCCGCTGTGCAGCCCGACTCGCCCTGCGCGCCCGGCTCGCCTCACGGCCGTGGCCTTATTCCAACACACCCCCTAAGGCACGGCCTAGAGGAGCCCGGCGTTCTCGATGTCGGCCAGCAGGGCCTGGTCGGCCAACGGTTCCCGCCTGCGTCGCTGCGGACACTCATGTCGGAAATGTCCGTGCTCCCCGCAGTTGTGGCAGCGGCCGCGCCGCTTCCCATCTCCACCCGATGCAGCGTTTCTGGCGTCGTCGTCGTCGTCCCGGCCGCCTCGCTGACGCCGCCGCGCTGCCCTCTGTGCCGCAGTGAGAAGCAGCTGCTCGCCGTTGTGCTTGCCGCCGTTCTGCCCACGCCGACGAGTCCGCTCGTCGAACGCGTTGAGCCGCCCGAGAGCCTCGTCAAACGCCATAGAGTTGACGTCGCAGAACTGATCAATTCCGGCCACCGCTGCGTACAGACGGTCCGGCACGGAGTCCAGCAGCTTCTTGACCATCGCGGCGTCGTCCAGCGTCGACTCGAGCCCAGCGTAGCGCGCCTGCATCCCACCGATCTTCCCGGCGAACACATCCAGGGCCTCTCCGTCCGCCATGCGCAGCCGCTCGAACTCGCCGCGGAGAGTGGCTAGCCGCGCCGCCCTGACCCGATCCGCTCCGACGAACCGGGTCTTGAGGCTGGCCCACATCTCTGCCGCCGTGTTCTTCGCCGCGACCTGCAGCAGGATGTCCTCGGCGAGCCCGCCGAGTAAATACGCCCGCGCCGCCTTGTCCTTCCTCACGTCGACCGCCGCCGCCGCGTCCGCAGCCGGCACTACCGCCTCCCATAGCTGCTGCGCGTCAAGGTTCGCCTCCACCTTGATCGCCCACACGGTGTAATTGTCACCGGTGAGCGTCGGGCACCGCAAGGACAGCGACCTGCCCACGCCGCCGGTGTACGGTACAATCGACCTTGAAGGCGATCCCATCGTCAACCTGGGGCTCTGATGCCAATTTTTGTTGCAAAAATGAAACCCCGGCAGTCCGGCGATCACCGGAGACGCGATACAGTGGAAAGAGACGGTGGACACAAGATTTGCCGGAATACAAACACCTCCGTTTTTCTGTTTTCTTTTCACAACTCAACACCCAGCGCACAGCTTTACAGCCACCCCCTCCCAGGTTTTATACCCAGCCCGGCGTGAGCACGATCTCCACGCCCCTGCTGGCAATGAGCCCGCGATCTATCCGTGCCCACGACGCGCACTTCCGCTGCGTACGCAGCGAGCCCGCGCTGATCGCCTGGCTCTCCCTAGACCCGGTCGACTCCTAACTGAACCCATGCAGCCCGGCGCACACACGCGCTGGCTCACGCACACACATATACACTCGCCACGGTCGCGGTGCGGCTCGCCCCCCGCCACGCCCTGCTCGTCCCGCTGTGCAGCCCGACGCGCCCAGCACGTCCCGCTGTGCAGCCCGACTCGCCCTGCGCGCCCGGCTCGCCTCACGGCCGTGGCCTTATTCCAACACACCCCCTAAGCCACGGCCTAGAGGAGCCCGGCGTTCTCGATGTCGGCCAGCAGGGCCTGCTCGGCCGACGGTTCCCGCCTGCGTCGCTGCGGACACTCATGTCGGAAATGTCCGTGCTCCCCGCAGTTGTGGCAGCGGCCGCGCCGCTTCCCATCTCCACCCGATGCAGCGCTTCTGGCGTCGTCGTCGTCATCGTCCTGGCCGCCTCGCTGACGCCGCCGTGCTGCCCACTGTGCCGCAGTGAGAAGCAGCTGCTCGCCGTTGTGCTCGCCGCCGTTCTGCCCACGCCGACGAGTCCGCTCGTCGAACGCCTTGAGCCGCCCGAGAGCCTCGTCAAACGCCATAGAGTTGACGTCGCAGAACTGATCAATTCCGGCCACCGCTGCGTACAGACGGTCCGGCACGGAGTCCAGCAGCTTCTTGACCATCGCGGCGTCGTCCAGCGTCGACTCGAGCCCAGCGTAGCGCGCCTGCATCCCACCGATCTTCCCGGCGAACACATCCAGGGCCTCTCCGTCCGCCATGCACAGCCGCTCGAACTCGCCGCGGAGAGTGGCTAGCCGCGCCGCCCTGACCCGATCCGCTCCGACGAACCGGGTCTTGAGGCTGGCCCACATCTCTGCCGCCGTCTTCTTCGCCGCGACCTGCAGCAGGATGTCCTCGGCAAGCCCGCCGAGTAAATACGCCCGCGCCGCCTTGTCCTTCCTCACGTCGACCGCCGCCGCCACGTCCGCAGCCGGCACTACCGCCTCCCATAGCTGCTGCGCGTCAAGGTTCGCCTCCACCTTGATCGCCCACACGGTGTAATTGTCACCGGTGAGCGTCGGGCACCGCAAGGACAGCGACCTGCCCACGCCGCCGGTGTACGGTACAATCGACCTTGACGGCGATCCCATCGTCAACCTGGGGCTCTGATGCCAATTTTTGTTGCAAAAATGAAACCCCGGCAGTCCGGCGATCACCGGAGACGCGATACAGTGGAAAGAGACGGTGGACACAAGATTTGCCGGAGTACAAACACCTCCGTTTTTCTGTTTTCTTTTCACAACTCAACACCCAGCGCACAGCTTTACAGCCACCCCGTCCCAGGTTTTATACCCAGCCCGGCGTGAGCACGATCTCCACGCCCCTGCTGGCAATGAGCCCGCGATCTATCCGTGCCCACGACGCGCACTTCCGCTGCGTACGCAGCGAGCCCGCGCTGATCGCCTGGCTCTCCCTAGACCCGGTCGACTCCTAAATGAACCCATGCAGCCCGGCGCACACACGCGCTGGCTCACGCACACACATATACACTCGCCACGGTCGCGGTGCGGCTCGCCCCCCGCCACGCCCTGCTCGTCCCGCTGTGCAGCCCGACGCGCCCAGCACGTCCCGCTGTGCAGCCCGACTCGCCCTGCGCGCCCGGCTCGCCTCACGGCCGTGGCCTTATTCCAACACACCCCCTAAGGCACTGCCTAGAGGAGCCCGGCGTTCTCGATGTCGGCCAGCAGGGCTTGGTCGGCCAACGGTTCCCGCCTGCATCGCTGCGGACACTCATGTCGGAAATGTCCGTGCTCCCCGCAGTTGTGTGAGCGGCCGCGCCGCTTCCCATCTCCACCCGATGCAGCGCTTCTGGCGTCGTCGTCGTCGTCCCGGCCGCCTCGCTGACGCCGCCGCGCTGCCCTCTGTGCCGCAGTGAGAAGCAGCTGCTCGCCGTTGTGCTCGCCGCCGTTCTGCCCACGCCGACGAGTCCGCTCGTCGAACGCATTGAGCCGCCCGAGAGCCTCGTCAAACGCCATAGAGTTGACGTCGCAGAACTGATCAATTCCGGCCACCGCTGCGTACAGACGGTCCGGCACGGAGTCCAGCAGCTTCTTGACCATCGCGGCGTCGTCCAGCGTCGACTCGAGCCCAGCGTAGCGCGCCTGCATCCCACCGATCTTCCCGGCGAACACATCCAGGGCCTCTCCGTCCGCCATGCGCAGCCGCTCGAACTCGCCGCGGAGAGTGGCTAGCCGCGCCGCCCTGACCCGATCCGCTCCGACGAACCGGGTCTTGAGGCTGGCCCACATCTCTGCCGCCGTGTTCTTCGCCGCGACCTGCAGCAGGATGTCCTCGGTGAGCCCGCCGAGTAAATACGCCCGCGCCGCCTTGTCCTTCCTCACGTCGACCGCCGCCGCCGCGTCCGCAGCCGGCACTACCGCCTCCCATAGCTGCTGCGCGTCAAGGTTCGCCTCCACCTTGATCGCCCACACGGTGTAATTGTCACCGGTGAGCGTCGGGCACCGCAAGGACAGCGACCTGCCCACGCCGCCGGTGTACGGTACAATCGACCTTGACGGCGATCCCATCGTCAACCTGGGGCTCTGATGCCAATTTTTGTTGCAAAAATGAAACCCCGGCAGTCCGGCGATCACCGGAGACGCGATACAGTGGCAAGAGACGGTGGACACAAGATTTGCCGGAGTACAAACACCTCCGTTTTTCTGTTTTCTTTTCACAACTCAACACCCAGCGCACAGCTTTACAGCCACCCCCTCCCAGGTTTTATACCCAGCCCGGCGTGAGCACGATCTCCACGCCCCTGCTGGCAATGAGCCCGCGATCTATCCGTGCCCACGACGCGCACTTCCGCTGCGTACGCAGCGAGCCCGCGCTGATCGCCTGGCTCTCCCTAGACCCGGTCGACTCCTAACTGAACCCATGCAGCCCGGCGCACACACGCGCTGGCTCACGCACACACATATACACTCGCCACGGTCGCGGTGCGGCTCGCCCCCCGCCACGCCCTGCTCGTCCCGCTGTGCAGCCCGACGCGCCCAGCACGTCCCGCTGTGCAGCCCAACTCGCCCTGCGCGCCCGGCTCGCCTCACGGCCGTGGCCTTATTCCAACACACCCCCTAAGCCACGGCCTAGAGGAGCCCGGCGTTCTCGATGTCGGCCAGCAGGGCCTGCTCGGCCGACGGTTCCCGCCTGCGTCGCTGTGGACACTCATGTCGGAAATGTCCGTGCTCCCCGCAGTTGTGGCAGCGGCCGCGCCGCTTCCCATCTCCACCCGATGCAGCGCTTCTGGCGTCGTCGTCGTCGTCGTCCCGGCCGCCTCGCTGACGCCGCCGCGCTGCCCTCTGTGCCGCAGTGAGAAGCAGCTGCTCGCCGTTGTGCTCGCCGCCGTTCTGCCCACGCCGACGAGTCCGCTCGTCGAACGCCTTGAGCCGCCCGAGAGCCTCGTCAAACGCCATAGAGTTGACGTCGCAGAACTGATCAATTCCGGCCACCGCTGCGTACAGACGGTCCGGCACGGAGTCCATCAGCTTCTTGACCATCGCGGCGTCGTCCAGCGTCGACTCGAGCCCAGCGTAGCGCGCTTGCATCCCACCGATCTTCCCGGCGAACACATCCAGGGCCTCTCCGTCCGCCATGCGCAGCGGCTCGAACTCGCCGCGGAGAGTGGCTAGCCGCGCCGCCCTGACCCGATCCGCTCCGACGAACCGGGTCTTGAGGCTGGCCCACATCTCTGCCGCCGTCTTCTTCGCCGCGACCTGCAGCAGGATGTCCTCGACGAGCCCGCCGAGTAAATACGCCAGCGCCGCCTTGTCCTTCCTCACGTCGACCGCCGCCGCCGCGTCCGCAGCCGGCACTACCGCCTCCCATAGCTGCTGCGCGTCAAGGTTCGCCTCCACCTTGATCGCCCACACGGTGTAATTATCACCGGTGAGCGTCGGGCACTGCAAGGACAGCGACCTGCCCACGCCGCCGGTGTACGGTACAATCGACCTTGACGGCGATCCCATCGTCAACCTGGGGCTCTGATGCCAATTGTTGTTGCAAAAATGAAACCCCTGCAGTCCGGCGATCACCGGAGACGCGATACAGTGGCAAGAGACGGTGGACACAAGATTTGCCGGAGTAGAAACACCTCCGTTTTTCTATTTTCTTTTCACAACTCAACACCCAGGGCACAGCTTTACAGCCACCCCCTCCCAGGTTTTATACCCAGCCCGGCGTGAGCACGATCTCCACGCCCCTGCTGGCAATGAGCCCGCGATCTATCCGTGCCCACGACGCGCACTTCCGCTGCGTACGCAGCGAGCCCGCGCTGATCGCCTGGCTCTCCCTAGACCCGGTCGACTCCAAACTGAACCCATGCAGCCCGGCGCACACACGCGCTGGCTCACGCACACACATATACACTCGCCACGGTCGCGGTGCGGCTCGCCCCCCGCCACGCCCTGCTCGTCCCGCTGTGCAGCCCGACGCGCCCAGCACGTCCCACTGTGCAGCCCGACTCGCCCTGCGCGCCCGGCTCGCCTCACGGCCGTGGCCTTATTCCAACACACCCCCTAAGCCACGGCCTAGAGGAGCCCGGCGTTCTCGATGTCGGCCAGCAGGGCCTGCTCGGCCGACGGTTCCCGCCTGCGTCGCTGCGGACACTCATGTCGGAAATGTCCGTGCTCCCCGCAGTTGTGGCAGCGGCCGCACCGCTTCCCATCTCCACCCGATGCAGCGCTTCTGGCGTCGTCGTCGTCGTCCCGGCCGCCTCGCTGACGCCGCCGTGCTGCCCACTGTGCCGCAGTGAGAAGCAGCTGCTCGCCGTTGTGCTCGCCGCCGTTCTGCCCACGCCGACGAGTTCGCTCGTCGAACGCCTTGAGCCGCCCGACAGCCTCGTCAAACGCCATAGAGTTGACGTCGCAGAACTGATCAATTCCGGCCACCGCTGCGTACAGACGGTCCGGCACGGAGTCCAGCAGCTTCTTGACCATCGCGGCGTCGTCCAGCGTCGACTCGAGCCCAGCGTAGCGCGCCTGCATCCCACCGATCTTCTCGGCGAACACATCCAGGGCCTCTCCGTCCGCCATGCGCAACCGCTCGAACTCACCGCGGAGAGTGGCTAGCCGCGCCGCCCTGACCCGATCCGCTCCGATGAACCGGGTCTTGAGGCCGGCCCACATCTCTGCCGCCGTCTTCTTCGCCGCGACCTGCAGCAGGATGTCCTCGGCGAGCCCGCCGAGTAAATACGCCCGCGCCGCCTTGTCCTTCCTCACGTCGACCGCCGCCGCCGCGTCCGCAGCCGGCACTACCGCCTCCCATAGCTGCTGCGCGTCAAGGTTCGCCTCCACCTTGATCGCCCACACGGTGTAATTGTCACCGGTGAGCGTCGGGCACTGCAAGGACAGCGACCTGCCCACGCCGCCGGTGGACGGTACAATCGACCTTGACGGCGATCCCATCGTCAACCTAGGGCTCTGATGCCAATTGTTGTTGCAAAAATGAAACCCCGGCAGTCCGGCGATCACCGGAGACGCGATACAGTGGCAAGAGACGGTGGACACAAGATTTGCCGGAGTACAAACACCTCCGTTTTTCTGTTTTCTTTTCACAACTCAACACCCAGCGCACAACTTTACAGCCACCCCCTCCCAGGTTTTATACCCAGCCCGGCGTGAGCACGATCTCCACGCCCCTGCTGGCAATGAGCCCGCGATCTATCCGTGCCCACGACGCGCACTTCCGCTGCGTACGCAGCGAGCCCGCGCTGATCGCCTGGCTCTTCCTAGACCCGGTCGACTCCAAACTGAACCCATGCAGCCCGGCGCACACACGCGCTGGCTCACACACACACATATACACTCGCCACGGTCGCGGTGCGGCTCGCCCCCCGCCACGCCCTGCTCGTCCCGCTGTGCAGCCCGACGCGCCCAGCACGTCCCGCTTTGCAGCCCGACTCGCCCTGCGTGCCCGGCTCGCCTCACGGCCGTGGCCTTATTCCAACACACCCCCTAAGCCACGGCCTAGAGGAGCCCGGCGTTCACGATGTCGGCCAGCAGGGCCTGCTCGGCCGACGGTTCCCGCCTGCGTCGCTGCGGACACTCATGTCTGAAATGTCCGTGCTCCCCGCAGTTGTGGCAGCGGCCGCGCCGCTTCCCATCTCCACCCGATGCAGCGCTTCTGGCGTCGTCGTCGTCGTCCCGGCCGCCTCGCTGACGCCGCCGTGCTGCCCACTGTGCCGCAGTGAGAAGCAGCTGCTCGCCGTTGTGCTCGCCGCCGTTCTGCCCACGCCGACGAGTCCGCTCGTCGAACGCCTTGAGCCGCCCGACAGCCTCGTCAAACGCCATAGAGTTGACGTCGCAGAACTGATCAATTCCGGCCACCGCTGCGTACAGACGGTCCGGCACGGAGTCCAGCAGCTTCTTGACCATCGCGGCGTCGTCCAGCGTCGACTCGAGCCCAGCGTAGCGCGCCTGCATCCCACCGATCTTCCCGGCGAACACATCCAGGGCCTCTCCGTCCGCCATGCGCAACCGCTCGAACTCACCGCGGAGAGTGGCTAGCCGCGCCGCCCTGACCCGATCCGCTCCGATGAACCGGGTCTTGAGGCCGGCCCACATCTCTGCCGCCGTCTTCTTCGCCGCGACCTGCAGCAGGATGTCCTCGGCGAGCCCGCCGAGTAAATACGCCCGCGCCGCCTTGTCCTTCCTCACGTCGACCGCCGCCGCCGCGTCCGCAGCCGGCACTACCGCCTCCCATAGCTGCTGCGCGTCAAGGTTCGCCTCCACCTTGATCGCCCACACGGTGTAATTGTCACCGGTGAGCGTCGGGCACTGCAAGGACAGCGACCTGCCCACGCCGCCGGTGGACGGTACAATCGACCTTGACGGCGATCCCATCGTCAACCTAGGGCTCTGATGCCAATTGTTGTTGCAAAAATGAAACCCCGGCAGTCCGGCGATCACCGGAGACGCGATACAGTGGCAAGAGACGGTGGACACAAGATTTGCCGGAGTACAAACACCTCCGTTTTTCTGTTTTCTTTTCACAACTCAACACCCAGCGCACAACTTTACAGCCACCCCCTCCCAGGTTTTATACCCAGCCCGGCGTGAGCACGATCTCCACGCCCCTGCTGGCAATGAGCCCGCGATCTATCCGTGCCCACGACGCGCACTTCCGCTGCGTACGCAGCGAGCCCGCGCTGATCTCCTCGCTCTCCCTAGACCCGGTCGACTCCTAACTAAACCCATGCAGCCCGGCGCACACACGCGCTGGCTCACACACACACATATACACTCGCCACGGTCGCGGTGCGGCTCGCCCCCCGCCACGCCCTGCTCGTCCCGCTGTGCAGCCCAACGCGCCCAGCACGTCCCGCTTTGCAGCCCGACTCGCCCTGCGTGCCCGGCTCGCCTCACGGCCGTGGCCTTATTCCAACACACCCCCTAAGCCACGGCCTAGAGGAGCCCGGCGTTCACGATGTCGGCCAGCAGGGCCTGCTCGGCCGACGGTTCCCGCCTGCGTCGCTGCGGACACTCATGTCTGAAATGTCCGTGCTCCCCGCAGTTGTGGCAGCGGCCGCGCCGCTTCCCATCTCCACCCGATGCAGCGCTTCTGGCGTCGTCGTCGTCGTCCCGGCCGCCTCGCTGACGCCGCCGCGCTGCCCACTGTGCCGCAGTGAGAAGCAGCTGCTCGCCGTTGTGCTCGCCGCCGTTCTGCCCACGCCGACGAGTCCGCTCGTCGAACGCCTTGAGCCGCCCGACAGCCTCGTCAAACGCCATAGAGTTGACGTCGCAGAACTGATCAATTCCGGCCACCGCTGCGTACAGACGGTCCGGCACGGAGTCCAGCATCTTCTTGACCATCGCGGCGTCGTCCAGCGTCGACTCGAGCCCAGCGTAGCGCGCCTGCATCCCACCGATCTTCCCGGCGAACACATCCAGGGCCTCTCCGTCCTCCATGCGCAGCATCTCGAACTCGCCGCGAAGAGTAGCTAGCCGCGCCGCCCTGACCCGATCCGCTCCGACGAACCGGGTCTTGAGGCTGGCCCACAGCTCTGCCGCCGTCTTCTTCGCCGCGACCTGCAGCAGGATGTCCTCGGCGAGCCCGCCGAGTAAATACGCCCGCGCCGCCTTGTCCTTCCTCACGTCGACCGCCGCCGCCGCGTCCGCAGCCGGCACTACCGCCTCCCATAGCTGCTGCGCGTCAAGGTTCGCCTCCACCTTGATCGCCCACACGGTGTAATTGTCACCGGTGAGCGTCGGGCACTGCAAGGACAGCGACCTGCCCACGCCGCCGGTGGACGGTACAATCGACCTTGACGGCGATCCCATCGTCAACCTAGGGCTCTGATGCCAATTGTTGTTGCAAAAATGAAACCCCGGCAGTCCGGCGATCACCGGAGACGCGATACAGTGGCAAGAGACGGTGGACACAAGATTTGCCGGAGTACAAACACCTCCGTTTTTCTGTTTTCTTTTCACAACTCAACACCCAGCGCACAACTTTACAGCCACCCCCTCCCAGGTTTTATACCCAGCCCGGCGTGAGCACGATCTCCACGCCCCTGCTGGCAATGAGCCCGCGATCTATCCGTGCCCACGACGCGCACTTCCGCTGCGTACGCAGCGAGCCCGCGCTGATCGCCTGGCTCTTCCTAGACCCGGTCGACTCCAAACTGAACCCATGCAGCCCGGCGCACACACGCGCTGGCTCACACACACACATATACACTCGCCACGGTCGCGGTGCGGCTCGCCCCCCGCCACGCCCTGCTCGTCCCGCTGTGCAGCCCGACGCGCCCAGCACGTCCCGCTTTGCAGCCCGACTCGCCCTGCGTGCCCGGCTCGCCTCACGGCCGTGGCCTTATTCCAACACACCCCCTAAGCCACGGCCTAGAGGAGCCCGGCGTTCACGATGTCGGCCAGCAGGGCCTGCTCGGCCGACGGTTCCCGCCTGCGTCGCTGCGGACACTCATGTCTGAAATGTCCGTGCTCCCCGCAGTTGTGGCAGCGGCCGCGCCGCTTCCCATCTCCACCCGATGCAGCGCTTCTGGCGTCGTCGTCGTCGTCCCGGCCGCCTCGCTGACGCCGCCGTGCTGCCCACTGTGCCGCAGTGAGAAGCAGCTGCTCGCCGTTGTGCTCGCCGCCGTTCTGCCCACGCCGACGAGTCCGCTCGTCGAACGCCTTGAGCCGCCCGACAGCCTCGTCAAACGCCATAGAGTTGACGTCGCAGAACTGATCAATTCCGGCCACCGCTGCGTACAGACGGTCCGGCACGGAGTCCAGCAGCTTCTTGACCATCGCGGCGTCGTCCAGCGTCGACTCGAGCCCAGCGTAGCGCGCCTGCATCCCACCGATCTTCCCGGCGAACACATCCAGGGCCTCTCCGTCCGCCATGCGCAACCGCTCGAACTCACCGCGGAGAGTGGCTAGCCGCGCCGCCCTGACCCGATCCGCTCCGATGAACCGGGTCTTGAGGCCGGCCCACATCTCTGCCGCCGTCTTCTTCGCCGCGACCTGCAGCAGGATGTCCTCGGCGAGCCCGCCGAGTAAATACGCCCGCGCCGCCTTGTCCTTCCTCACGTCGACCGCCGCCGCCGCGTCCGCAGCCGGCACTACCGCCTCCCATAGCTGCTGCGCGTCAAGGTTCGCCTCCACCTTGATCGCCCACACGGTGTAATTGTCACCGGTGAGCGTCGGGCACTGCAAGGACAGCGACCTGCCCACGCCGCCGGTGGACGGTACAATCGACCTTGACGGCGATCCCATCGTCAACCTAGGGCTCTGATGCCAATTGTTGTTGCAAAAATGAAACCCCGGCAGTCCGGCGATCACCGGAGACGCGATACAGTGGCAAGAGACGGTGGACACAAGATTTGCCGGAGTACAAACACCTCCGTTTTTCTGTTTTCTTTTCACAACTCAACACCCAGCGCACAACTTTACAGCCACCCCCTCCCAGGTTTTATACCCAGCCCGGCGTGAGCACGATCTCCACGCCCCTGCTGGCAATGAGCCCGCGATCTATCCGTGCCCACGACGCGCACTTCCGCTGCGTACGCAGCGAGCCCGCGCTGATCTCCTCGCTCTCCCTAGACCCGGTCGACTCCTAACTAAACCCATGCAGCCCGGCGCACACACGCGCTGGCTCACACACACACATATACACTCGCCACGGTCGCGGTGCGGCTCGCCCCCCGCCACGCCCTGCTCGTCCCGCTGTGCAGCCCAACGCGCCCAGCACGTCCCGCTTTGCAGCCCGACTCGCCCTGCGTGCCCGGCTCGCCTCACGGCCGTGGCCTTATTCCAACACACCCCCTAAGCCACGGCCTAGAGGAGCCCGGCGTTCACGATGTCGGCCAGCAGGGCCTGCTCGGCCGACGGTTCCCGCCTGCGTCGCTGCGGACACTCATGTCTGAAATGTCCGTGCTCCCCGCAGTTGTGGCAGCGGCCGCGCCGCTTCCCATCTCCACCCGATGCAGCGCTTCTGGCGTCGTCGTCGTCGTCCCGGCCGCCTCGCTGACGCCGCCGCGCTGCCCACTGTGCCGCAGTGAGAAGCAGCTGCTCGCCGTTGTGCTCGCCGCCGTTCTGCCCACGCCGACGAGTCCGCTCGTCGAACGCCTTGAGCCGCCCGACAGCCTCGTCAAACGCCATAGAGTTGACGTCGCAGAACTGATCAATTCCGGCCACCGCTGCGTACAGACGGTCCGGCACGGAGTCCAGCATCTTCTTGACCATCGCGGCGTCGTCCAGCGTCGACTCGAGCCCAGCGTAGCGCGCCTGCATCCCACCGATCTTCCCGGCGAACACATCCAGGGCCTCTCCGTCCTCCATGCGCAGCATCTCGAACTCGCCGCGAAGAGTAGCTAGCCGCGCCGCCCTGACCCGATCCGCTCCGACGAACCGGGTCTTGAGGCTGGCCCACAGCTCTGCCGCCGTCTTCTTCGCCGCGACCTGCAGCAGGATGTCCTCGGCGAGCCCGCCGAGTAAATACGCCCGCGCCGCCTTGTCCTTCCTCACGTCGACCGCCGCCGCCGCGTCCGCAGCCGGCACTACCGCCTCCCATAGCTGCTGCGCGTCAAGGTTCGCCTCCACCTTGATCGCCCACACGGTGTAATTGTCACCGGTGAGCGTCGGGCACTGCAAGGACAGCGACCTGCCCACGCCGCCGGTGTACGGTACAATCAACCTTGACGGCGATCCCATCGTCAACCTGGGGCTCAGATGCCAATTGTTGTTGCAAAAATGAAACCCCGGCAGTCCGGCGATCACCGGAGACGCGATACAGTGGCAAGAGACGGTGGACACAAGATTTGCCGGAGTAGAAACACCTCCGTTTTTCTGTTTTCTTTTCACAACTCAACACCCAGCGCACAGCTTTACAGCCACCCCCTCCCAGGTTTTATACCCAGCCCGGCGTGAGCACGATCTCCACGCCCCTGCTGGCAATGAGCCCGCGATCTATCCGTGCCCACGACGCGCACTTCCGCTGCGTACGCAGCGAGCCCGCGCTGATCGCCTCGCTCTCCCTAGACCCGGTCGACTCCTAACTAAACCCATGCAGCCCGGCGCACACACGCGCTGGCTCACGCACACACATATACACTCGCCACGGTCGCGGTGCGGCTCGCCCCCCGCCACGCCCTGCTCGTCCCGCTGTGCAGCCCGACGCGCCCAGCACGTCCCGCTGTGCAGCCCGACTCGCCCTGCGCGCCCGGCTTACCTCACGGCCGTGGCCTTATTCCAACACACCCCCTAAGCCACGGCCTAGAGGAGCCCGGCGTTCTCGATGTCGGCCAGCAGGGCCTGCTCGGCCGACGGTTCCCGCCTGCGTCGCTGCGGACACTCATGTCGGAAATGTCCGTGCTCCCCGCAGTTGTGGCAGCGGCCGCGCCGCTTCCCATCTCCACCCGATGCAGCGCTTCTGGCGTCGTCGTCGTCGTCCCGGCCGCCTCGCTGACGCCGCCGCGCTGCCCACTGTGTCGCAGTGAGAAGCAGCTGCTCGCCGTTGTGCTCGCCGCCGTTCTGCCCACGCCGACGAGTCCGCTCGTCGAACGCCTTGAGCCGCCCGACAGCCTCGTCAAACGCCATAGAGTTGACGTCGCAGAACTGATCAATTCCGGCCACCGCTGCGTACAGACGGTCCGGCACGGAGTCCAGCAGCTTCTTGACCATCGCGGCGTCGTCCAGCGTCGACTCGAGCCCAGCGTAGCGCGCCTGCATCCCACCGATCTTCCCGGCGAACACATCCAGGGCCTCTCCGTCCGCCATGCGCGGCATCTCGAACTCGCCGCGAAGAGTGGCTAGCCGCGCCGCCCTGACCCGATCCGCTCCGACGAACCGGGTCTTGAGGCTGGCCCACAGCTCTGCCGCCGTCTTCTTCGCCGCGACCTGCAGCAGGATGTCCTCGGCGAGCCCGCCGAGTAAATACGCCCGCGCCGCCTTGTCCTTCCTCACGTCGACCGCCGCCGCCGCGTCCGCAGCCGGCACTACCGCCTCCCATAGCTGCTGCGCGTCAAGGTTCGCCTCCACCTTGATCGCCCACACGGTGTAATTGTCACCGGTGAGCGTCGGGCACTGCAAGGACAGCGACCTGCCCACGCCGCCGGTGTACGGTACAATCGACCTTGACGGCGATCCCATCGTCAACCTGGGGCTCAGATGCCAATTGTTGTTGCAAAAATGAAACCCCGGCAGTCCGGCGATCACCGGAGACGCGATACAGTGGCAAGAGACGGTGGACACAAGATTTGCCGGAGTACAAACACCTCCGTTTTTCTGTTTTCTTTTCACAACTCGACACCCAGCGCACAGCTTTACAGCCACCCCCTCCCAGGTTTTATACCCAGCCCGGCGTGAGCACGATCTCCACGCCCCTGCTGGCAATGAGCCCGCGATCTATCCGTGCCCACGACGCGCACTTCCGCTGCGTACGCAGCGAGCCCGCGCTGATCGCCTGGCTCTCCCTAGACCCGGTCGACTCCTAACTGAACCCATGCAGCCCGGCGCACACACGCGCTGGCTCACGCACACACATATACACTCGCCACGGTCGCGGTGCGGCTCGCCCCCCGCCACGCCCTGCTCGTCCCGCTGTGCAGCCCGACGCGCCTAGCACGTCCCGCTGTGCAGCCCGACTCGCCCTGCGCGCCCGGCTCGCCTCACGGCCGTGGCCTTATTCCAACACACCCCCTAAGCCATGGCCTAGAGGAGCCCGGCGTTCTCGATGTCGGCCAGCAGGGCCTGCTCGGCCGACGGTTCCCGCCTGCGTCGCTGCGGACACTCATGTCGGAAATGTCCGTGCTCCCCGCAGTTGTGGCAGCGGCCGCGCCGCTTCCCATCTCCACCCGATGCAGCGCTTCTGGCGTCGTCGTCGTCGTCCCGGCCGCCTCGCTGACGCCGCCGCGCTGCCCACTGTGTCGCAGTGAGAAGCAGCTGCTCGCCGTTGTGCTCGCCGCCGTTCTGCCCACGCCGACGAGTCCGCTCGTCGAACGCCTTGAGCCGCCCGACAGCCTCGTCAAACGCCATAGAGTTGACGTCGCAGAACTGATCAATTCCGGCCACCGCTGCGTACAGACGGTCCGGCACGGAGTCCAGCAGCTTCTTGACCATCGCGGCGTCGTCCAGCGTCGACTCGAGCCCAGCGTAGCGCGCCTGCATCCCACCGATCTTCCCGGCGAACACATCCAGGGCCTCTCCGTCCGCCATGCGCGGCATCTCGAACTCGCCGCGAAGAGTGGCTAGCTGCGCCGCCCTGACCCGATCCGCTCCGACGAACCGGGTCTTGAGGCTGGCCCACAGCTCTGCCGCCGTCTTCTTCGCCGTGACCTGCAGCAGGATGTCCTCGGCGAGCCCGCCGAGTAAATACGCCCGCGCCGCCTTGTCCTTCCTCACGTCGACCGCCGCCGCCGCGTCCGCAGCCGGCACTACCGCCTCCCATAGCTGCTGCGCGTCAAGGTTCGCCTCCACCTTGATCGCCCACACGGTGTAATTGTCACCGGTGAGCGTCGGGCACTGCAAGGACAGCGACCTGCCCACGCCGCCGGTGTACGGTACAATCGACCTTGACGGCGATCCCATCGTCAACCTGGGGCTCAGATGCCAATTGTTGTTGCAAAAATGAAACCCCGGCAGTCCGGCGATCACCGGAGACGCGATACAGTGGCAAGAGACGGTGGACACAAGATTTGCCGGAGTACAAACACCTCCGTTTTTCTGTTTTCTTTTCACAACTCAACACCCAGCGCACAGCTTTACAGCCACCCCCTCCCAGGTTTTATACCCAGCCCGGCGTGAGCACGATCTCCACGCCCCTGCTGGCAATGAGCCCGCGATCTATCCGTGCCCACGACGCGCACTTCCGCTGCGTACGCAGCGAGCCCGCGCTGATCGCCTCGCTCTCCCTAGACCCGGTCGACTCCTAACTAAACCCATGCAGCCCGGCGCACACACGCGCTGGCTCACGCACACACATATACACTCGCCACGGTCGCGGTGCGGCTCGCCCCCCGCCACGCCCTGCTCGTCCCGCTGTGCAGCCCGACGCGCCCAGCACGTCCCGCTGTGCAGCCCGACTCGCCCTGCGCGCCCGGCTTACCTCACGGCCGTGGCCTTATTCCAACACACCCCCTAAGCCACGGCCTAGAGGAGCCCGGCGTTCTCGATGTCGGCCAGCAGGGCCTGCTCGGCCGACGGTTCCCGCCTGCGTCGCTGCGGACACTCATGTCGGAAATGTCCGTGCTCCCCGCAGTTGTGGCAGCGGCCGCGCCGCTTCCCATCTCCACCCGATGCAGCGCTTCTGGCGTCGTCGTCGTCGTCCCGGCCGCCTCGCTGACGCCGCCGCGCTGCCCACTGTGTCGCAGTGAGAAGCAGCTGCTCGCCGTTGTGCTCGCCGCCGTTCTGCCCACGCCGACGAGTCCGCTCGTCGAACACCTTGAGCCGCCCGACAGCCTCGTCAAACGCCATAGAGTTGACGTCGCAGAACTGATCAATTCCGGCCACCGCTGCGTACAGACGGTCCGGCACGGAGTCCAGCAGCTTCTTGACCATCGCGGCGTCGTCCAGCGTCGACTCGAGCCCAGCGTAGCGCGCCTGCATCCCACCGATCTTCCCGGCGAACACATCCAGGGCCTCTCCGTCCGCCATGCGCGGCATCTCGAACTCGCCGCGAAGAGTGGCTAGCCGCGCCGCCCTGACCCGATCCGCTCCGACGAACCGGGTCTTGAGGCTGGCCCACAGCTCTGCCGCCGTCTTCTTCGCCGCGACCTGCAGCAGGATGTCCTCGGCGAGCCCGCCGAGTAAATACGCCCGCGCCGCCTTGTCCTTCCTCACGTCGACCGCCGCCGCCGCGTCCGCAGCCGGCACTACCGCCTCCCATAGCTGCTGCGCGTCAAGGTTCGCCTCCACCTTGATCGCCCACACGGTGTAATTGTCACCGGTGAGCGTCGGGCACTGCAAGGACAGCGACCTGCCCACGCCGCCGGTGTACGGTACAATCGACCTTGACGGCGATCCCATCGTCAACCTGGGGCTCAGCTGCCAATTGTTGTTGCAAAAATGAAACCCCGGCAGTCCGGCGATCACCGCAGACGTGATACAGTGGCAAGAGACGGTGGACACAAGATTTGCCGGAGTACAAACACCTCCGTTTTTCTGTTTTCTTTTCACAACTCGACACCCAGCGCACAGCTTTACAGCCACCCCCTCCCAGGTTTTATACCCAGCCCGGCGTGAGCACGATCTCCACGCCCCTGCTGGCAATGAGCCCGCGATCTATCCGTGCCCACGACGCGCACTTCCGCTGCGTACGCAGCGAGCCCGCGCTGATCGCCTGGCTCTCCCTAGACCCGGTCGACTCCTAACTGAACCCATGCAGCCCGGCGCACACACGCGCTGGCTCACGCACACACATATACACTCGCCACGGTCGCGGTGCGGCTCGCCCCCCGCCACGCCCTGCTCGTCCCGCTGTGCAGCCCGACGCGCCTAGCACGTCCCGCTGTGCAGCCCGACTCGCCCTGCGCGCCCGGCTCGCCTCACGGCCGTGGCCTTATTCCAACACACCCCCTAAGCCATGGCCTAGAGGAGCCCGGCGTTCTCGATGTCGGCCAGCAGGGCCTGCTCGGCCGACGGTTCCCGCCTGCGTCGCTGCGGACACTCATGTCGGAAATGTCCGTGCTCCCCGCAGTTGTGGCAGCGGCCGCGCCGCTTCCCATCTCCACCCGATGCAGCGCTTCTGGCGTCGTCGTCGTCGTCCCGGCCGCCTCGCTGACGCCGCCGCGCTGCCCACTGTGTCGCAGTGAGAAGCAGCAGCTCGCCGTTGTGCTCGCCGCCGTTCTGCCCACGCCGACGAGTCCGCTCGTCGAACGCCTTGAGCCGCCCGACAGCCTCGTCAAACGCCATAGAGTTGACGTCGCAGAACTGATCAATTCCGGCCACCGCTGCGTACAGACGGTCCGGCACGGAGTCCAGCAGCTTCTTGACCATCGCGGCGTCGTCCAGCGTCGACTCGAGCCCAGCGTAGCGCGCCTGCATCCCACCGATCTTCCCGGCGAACACATCCAGGGCCTCTCCGTCCGCCATGCGCGGCATCTCGAACTCGCCGCGAAGAGTGGCTAGCCGCGCCGCCCTGACCCGATCCGCTCCGACGAACCGGGTCTTGAGGCTGGCCCACAGCTCTGCCGCCGTCTTCTTCGCCGCGACCTGCAGCAGGATGTCCTCGGCGAGCCCGCCGAGTAAATACGCCCGCGCCGCCTTGTCCTTCCTCACGTCGACCGCCGCCGCCGCGTCCGCAGCCGGCACTACCGCCTCCCATAGCTGCTGCGCGTCAAGGTTCGCCTCCACCTTGATCGCCCACACGGTGTAATTGTCACCGGTGAGCGTCGGGCACTGCAAGGACAGCGACCTGCCCACGCCGCCGGTGTACGGTACAATCGACCTTGACGGCGATCCCATCGTCAACCTGGGGCTCAGATGCCAATTGTTGTTGCAAAAATGAAACCCCGGCAGTCCGGCGATCACCGGAGACGTGATACAGTGGCAAGAGACGGTGGACACAAGATTTGCCGGAGTACAAACACCTCCGTTTTTCTGTTTTCTTTTCACAACTCGACACCCAGCGCACAGCTTTACAGCCACCCCCTCCCAGGTTTTATACCCAGCCCGGCGTGAGCACGATCTCCACGCCCCTGCTGGCAATGAGCCCGCGATCTATCCGTGCCCACGACGCGCACTTCCGCTGCGTACGCAGCGAGCCCGCGCTGATCGCCTGGCTCTCCCTAGACCCGGTCGACTCCTAACTGAACCCATGCAGCCCGGCGCACACACGCGCTGGCTCACGCACACACATATACACTCGCCACGGTCGCAGTGCGGCTCGCCCCCCGCCACGCCCTGCTCGTCCCGCTGTGCAGCCCGACGCGCCTAGCACGTCCCGCTGTGCAGCCCGACTCGCCCTGCGCGCCCGGCTCGCCTCACGGCCGTGGCCTTATTCCAACACACCCCCTAAGCCATGGCCTAGAGGAGCCCGGCGTTCTCGATGTCGGCCAGCAGGGCCTGCTCGGCCGACGGTTCCCGCCTGCGTCGCTGCGGACACTCATGTCGGAAATGTCCGTGCTCCCCGCAGTTGTGGCAGCGGCCGCGCCGCTTCCCATCTCCACCCGATGCAGCGCTTCTGGCGTCGTCGTCGTCGTCCCGGCCGCCTCGCTGACGCCGCCGCGCTGCCCACTGTGCCGCAGTGAGAAGCAGCTGCTCGCCGTTGTGCTCGCCGCCGTTCTGCCCACGCCGACGAGTCCGCTCGTCGAACGCCTTGAGCCGCCCGAGAGCCTCGTCAAACGCCATAGAGTTGACGTCGCAGAACTGATCAATTCCGGCCACCGCTGCGTACAGACGGTCCGGCACGGAGTCCAGCAGCTTCTTGACCATCGCGGCGTCGTCCAGCGTCGACTCGAGCCCAGCGTAGCGCGCCTGCATCCCACCGATCTTCCCGGCGAACACATCCAGGGCCTCTCCGTCCGCCATGCGCAGCGGCTCGAACTCGCCGCGGAGAGTGGCTAGCCGCGCCGCCCTGACCCGATCCGCTCCGACGAACCGGGTCTTGAGGCTGGCCCACAGCTCTGCCGCCGTCTTCTTCGCCGCGACCTGCAGCAGGATGTCCTCGGCGAGCCCGCCGAGTAAATACGCTCGCGCCGCCTTGTCCTTCCTCACGTCGACCGCCGCCGCCGCGTCCGCAGCCGGCACTACCGCCTCCCATAGCTGCTGCGCGTCAAGGTTCGCCTCCACCTTGATCGCCCACACGGTGTAATTGTCACCGGTGAGCGTCGGGCACTGCAAGGACAGCGACCTGCCCACGCCGCCGGTGTACGGTACAATCGACCTTGACGGCGATCCCATCGTCAACCTGGGGCTCTGATGCCAATTGTTGTCGCAAAAATGAAACCCCGGCAGTCCGGCGATCACCGGAGACGCGATACAGTGGCAAGAGACGGTGGACACAAGATTTGCCGGAGTACAAACACCTCCGTTTTTCTGTTTTCTTTTCACAACTCAACACCCAGCGCACAGCTTTACAGCGACCCCCTCCCAGGTTTTATACCCAGCCCGGCATGAGCACGATCTCCACGCCCCTGCTGGCAATGAGCCCGCGATCTATCCGTGCCCACGACGCGCACTTCCGCTGCGTACGCAGCGAGCCCGCGCTGATCGCCTCGCTCTCCCTAGACCCGGTCGACTCCTAACTAAACCCATGCAGCCCGGCGCACACACGCGCTGGCTCACGCACACACATATACACTCGCCACGGTCGCGGCGCGGCTCGCCCCCCGCCACGCCCTGCTCCTCCCGCTGTGCAGCCCGACGCGCCCAGCACGTCCCGCTGTGCAGCCCGACTCGCCCTGCGCGCCCGGCTCGCCTCACGGCCGTGGCCTTATTCCAACAGAGCCTGGCGCCGCCCCTGAGAGCATAAAAGGATAATTTAGATTGCTCCAACAAGTAAGTTGCTCGGGGTTTCTGGTTACTGTAGCAAGAACAAATGTTGTGAAAATGCTGAAGGCATATAATATCGTGATAGGTAAAATAACTGGTGATAGCTTAATATATTTCTCAAATAGTTCAAAAAATATACAAGCAAGAAGTCTGGGAAAACAAATCCGATAAAAAAATTAAAGCCGGAAACTAAAACCAAAATGAAAAAAATTCAACATCAAAGATTTCAAAAACCTAAAAATAAACTGCTAGTTAGCTGGTAGCCTCCTGGGCAATCAGCCCATCACATCAGTAAACAGAACGACTAGTAGCACCTGCACACTCACCGCGGCATGACTTGTGAAAACGTATGGAACAAGCGACGGATTCCACAGCCAAGCGGTATTGGTGGACTAGTAGTGTAGCTGCAGCGGCAAGAAGAAGAGGAGAAAAGGGGATCACCATCACCGGCGGCATCAGCAGCAGTAGGAGCAAACGAGCGAGATGGCCACGGCAGGCATCAAAGACATCACGGCGACGGTGGCGCGGGCCTGCTCACTTGCTGGTGCCGGATCGATTTGTGGCGTCAGTGGTTTGGCATGGACACCGCGTATCCGGCTGGGCCATGGGGGCTGACCTAGTCCGCGTTGGCTCCATCTCTCGGGTTAGTACCTGTTTGTCGTGTGACTTCGTAGTGGCATCGATCCGAGTCAGTTCCCTAGTTGCCTCCATTCTGTTAGTCGAAGCCTCACCATTTGTTATGTGTGTGGCGGCGTGTGAGCTTGTCTCGGCCAGGGCAGGGACCGGTGTTGCTGCTTGGTTCTACAGTGGCCGTCGGTATCTCTCGGCGTGGGGGCGCTCATCAGTGCAGCTGGCTGATGTCGGGCTAGGAGCGGAAGGAGGTGCCTTCCGTTCTTCCCACCTGATTGCGTGCCATGGTGTCCATAGTCGGAGTGGAGGTGTTTCGAAACCTTAGCGATGGTTCGTATGGTGGCTTTCCAGCAGGCTGTTGGCTTTAGATCGCTAGATCAATTCACCGGAGTACAAATCACTAGCAAAACTAGCTTGATGGATGGATGCACACTAGCGTGTACTAGTACATGTCTGCACCGACTACTAATTCGTGTTAAGCGACTCGGCAGAAACAAAAGCGCAGGAAACCGATGTATAGCTACAGGAGCTTGTCGCTCCTGTTAGAAAACTTTGTATTGCTTCTCTTTTCGTTGTTTTCGGTGGTACAAGTTACAAGGGGTATACATGTGTATATATACTAGGCCAAACTAGCTAACACAAGACCGAAACGGATAGGAACCCCACACCTAATCGGATTGCACTAGCCGTGTCCGTGTTTAACTCTAATATTCACCCCCTTAAACATGGTGTCCTCGCGTCACAGCTTGGACGCCGATCCTTTCCCGCATCTCCAAGAATTTCTGTCGTCCGAGAGACTTCGTGAGAATATCGGCAAGCTGATCCTTCGTGTTCGCGTGTTGAACTTCGATCATCCCTTCCTCGATACAATCCCGGATGTAGTGGAACTGGACGTCTATATGCTTGCTCCTCTCATGATGAACTGGATTCTTGCACAATGAGATCGCAGCTTGGTTGTCAATCTTGAGTAATACCTTCTGCTCCTTTCGCTTTGTAAGATTAGCTAGAAGTCTTCTCAGCCACACAGCTTGACAAGCCGCCGTACCTGCCGCTATGTATTCTGCTTCGCATGAAGACCGTGCAACTACCTTTTGCTTCTGAGAATTCCAGCTGATCGGATTCGGTCCTAGGTAAAATACCATGCCCGTTGTGCTCTTCCGATCACCAACATCACCTGCCATGTCGCTGGCTGAATAACCGTGAAGGACCAAACCTTCCTTTCCCTTTCGATATGTGCATCCAAGATCGATGGTGCCTTTCACATAGCGCAAGATTTGGTTGACCGCGCTCATGTGTTCGGTCGTCGGATTCTCCATGAAACGACTCACGATCCCGACTGAATATGCCAAGTCAGGTCGAGTATGCACCAAATATCTTAGACTTCCCACAATGCTTCGATACATTGTGGTGTCCACCAGCGGATTTGAGCTTGACTTGCTCAACTTGTGACGTTGGTCCATTGGAGTTTGTACCTTGTAGCAATCTGTCATGCCACACCTGTCCAATAACTTGACCGCGTACGCCGATTGACATAGGGAAATCTCACCGGAGCTTTGCTTCACTTCGATGCCTAAGTAATAGCTGAGTAATCCCAGATCGCTCATGCTAAACTTCTTCTTCATCTGCGCCTTGAAAACTTCAATCTCTTGCGCGCTATCTCCGGTGATAATCAGATCGTCGACATATACTCCAACTAGCAGATTTGAACCTTTGGAGTTCTTCGTATAGACTGCATGCTCGAGGGGACATCTCTTGAACCCGAGCGAGACCATACTTTGGTCCAACTTTGCGTTCCAAGCTCTTGGCGCTTGCTTCAGCCCATATAGTGCCTTCTTGAGCTTGTAAACTTTCTGTTCTTCGCCTTTCTTCTCGTAGCCGAGGGGTTGTTCCACGTACACTTCTTCTGTGAGATCACCGTTGAGGAAAGCGGATTTAACATCCATGTGATGAACCTTCCAATCCTCTTGTGCTTCCAAGGCTAGGAGCAGCCTCACAGTCTCGAGTCGAGCAACTGGTGCAAACACCTCCTCATAGTCGACTCCTTGACGTTGTACGTAGCCCTTTGCGACGAGTCTTGCCTTGTACTTCACAATAGCACCTTGCGTGTCTTTCTTTAACTTGTATACCCACTTCAAACCTATGGCCTTATGGTTGGAAGGTCGGGTTACCAAAGTCCACGTGCCGTTGCTCTCAATCGCCTTCATCTCCTCGTCCATGGCGTGCATCCAGCTTGGATTCTTGCTCGCCTCTACGAAGTTCGCCGGCTCCTCAACTCCGAGCAAACATAGTCCGGAGTACTCGAGCGTAACTGGCTTTGCTTTCTTGTAGAGTTCTTCGAGGGTCTTGTAGCGATGAGGCCCGGAAGAATCCGTGGCTTGCGAATGAGGCGACACAAATTTTGCCGGCATTGATGCATTTGAGGAAGATTGTGGAGTCTCGTGTGATGCCGATTCATTGGCATCCTCGTCGTCGTGACCGTGACCATCGTCTTGATTGTCGTTGTCACCTTCGAGATCTCCACTCGCGTCGTGCGCGTCGTTGTCGCTATCTTGCGACCCTTGCGCATCGTCATTGGCGTCGGCACCATGGTGATTGAATCCATCGTGATCACCTTGGTTGGGCGTTCCGCCATCCACCTGGACAACCTCTTCTGCATCATCATCATCTGGAAATTCAACTGTGAACATGTTACCATTTTCTGCGTCGTCGTCGTTTGATGAGCCCCAATTCCACGCTTGTTTTTCTTCAAACACAACATCGCGTGAAATTCTTAGACGCTTGGTTCGTGGATCGTAGAAGCGGTATGCCTTGGTGCCCGAATTCCTCTCGTATCCGATGAACACCATCTTGGTGCTGCGATCGGCCAGCTTTGAGAGGTGCGGCTCCGCCGTCTTCACATGTGCCACGCACCCGAACGTCCGTAGATGAGACACATTCGGTTTACGTCCGTAAATTGCTTCATACGGAGTCTTACCGATCACCGCCTTCGTTGGAGCCCGGTTGAGAAGATAGACCGCCGTCGTGACAGCTTCTCCCCAAAAGACCCCTGGCATGTTCTTGCTCTTGAGTAGGCTTCTCGCCATGTCCACGACGGTACGGTTGCGTCTTTCAACAACACCGTTCTGCTGCGGCGTATAAGGTGCCATGAGGAACCTCTTTATGCCAATCTTCTCGCAGTAGTCGTTGAACTCGTTCGACGTAAACTCCCCGCCGCGATCAGTCCGAAGAGCGCGAACCTTCAGCTTGTGTTCCATCTCTGTTGCAGCCTTCAGTTTCTTGAAAGCTTCAAACGCCTCGTCTTTAGATCGTAGGAGGACGACCCACATGTATCTCGAGTAGTCATCTACCACAAGGAAAAAGTATTTCTTTCCCGCGTGAGTTGCTGGGGTGATAGGGCCACATAAATCACCATGTAGCAGCTCAAGTGCGTTACTTGCACGATAGATAGACTGAGCAGGGAACGGCTTGCGGTGTTGTTTTCCAACCAAGCACCCGTCACATACTCGATCAACATGGTCGATGATTGGCATCCCAGACACCATCTCCATCTTCGACATCTTCTTCAGGGCGTAGAAGTTAACATGTCCAAATCTGGCATGCCATAACCACGAATCATCATCACTCTTGACGAGCCAACACTCCGGTTGAGTAGGATAGAGGGTGAGAATATAGAGCCTGTTCCGTGTGCGGTTTACACGCACTAGCACGTGTCGGAGCTTATCGAACATCGTCATCACTCCGTACTCAATATGCACCTTGCATCCAATCTCGTCAAGTTGTCCGATAGAGATGATGTTGCTGCGAAGCTGTGGGATGTAGTATACTCCGGTGAGAATGCGATGTTCGCCGTTGAGACCCATGAAGAGAACAGATCCCTGCCCGCAAATCTCCACAGTTGAGCCATCACCGAATTTTACCAAGCCTTTGACATCATATTCAAGGTCGAGGAATTTCTCCTTGCATCCCGTCATGTGGTTACTAGCACCTGTGTCCAGATACCATGACACGTTCTGATTTCCGGATAACTTTGGCACCACCTTCTTCTCATGAAGTAGCACCTCCCGGGTTGGTTTTGCAACCACCGTGTTGACGATCTCACAAACTTCGGTCATCAGAAGACCCGGATGGTCGTCTTCCTGCGTCGCCAAATTTGCTTTGATCTCACGCTTGTTAGGCTTCGGACAATCCCTTGCAAAGTGACCCATCTCATTGCAGTTGTAGCACTTGACCTTCCACATATCAAAGTTCCGTGGCTCCTGCTCGTTAGATCGGCCGGCCTTTCCACTACCTTGTGGCTTGCCTTTTCCTTTGCCTTTTCTGATGTATCCGTCGCCCTTCGTGTTACTTGAACCTTTGCCATCGTTGCGTCTCCCGTTGCTACTTGGGGTCTCCCACTCTCTGCGTGAGTACAGGAGTTGAACTCCGCCTCTTCCGTTGCCTTTCCGACAGCCGCGAGCGTTCTCTTCCCATGTCCGCAGGCGTCCGATCGCCTCCGTTATGGTCATGCTCTCGATGTCGGTAATTTGCTCAAGCGTGCCGATGATGTATGTGAATTTATCAGTCACAGAACCGAAAAATTTCTCCACAATCTCGACTTCATCGAGCTTTGCACCCAGTGCGCGGATCTCTCCCACCAGAGTAGTCAGACGCATGGCGTAGTCGTTCACCGATTCAGTTTCCTCCATGTGCAACTTGTGAAGTTGGCGCTTCAGCACTTGTGCCCGAGCCTTCGTGACGCGATCTTCTCCAATCCTCATCTCTTTGAGTGCGTTCCATGCCTCTCTTGCCGTCTCGTACTCCGCCAATGTCATCAGCACGGAGTCCGGTACAGACTGGGCTATGGCGGCCATGGCACCTTCGTCGCACTCATCGTCGACGTCGTCGTCGGTGACTGCCTGCCACACTCGGAGGGTTCGGAGAATAATCTTCATCTTTACGGCCCACACACCGTAGTTGGTGTCGGTCAGCATCGGGTACTGAATGGGGATATTGCGATGCGCCGTTACGTAGGCGCCGCCCATTCCTCCACCGCTCGTCGCTGACTTCCCGCCCTTCTTCACCTTTCCGCCGGTCTTGTTCGCCTTGGAGCCGTCGTTGCCGGACTTGTCCCTCTTTGAGCCGTCGTTGCCGGACTTGATCCCCTTGGAACCGCCTTTGCCGGCCTTGCTCGTCTTGGAACCGTCGTTGCCGGACGCTACGGACTCCACGTCGCTCATCGTGGATCGTCGAGGCTCTAGATACCAATTGTTGGCTTTAGATCGCTAGATCAATTCACCGGAGTACAAATCACTAGCAAAACTAGCTTGATGGATGGATGCACACTAGCGTGTACTAGTACATGTCTGCACCGGCTACTAATTCGTGTTAAGCGACTCGGCAGAAACAAAAGCGCAGGAAACCGATGTATAGCTACAGGAGCTTGTCGCTCCTGTTAGAAAACTTTGTATTGCTTCTCTTTTCGTTGTTTTCGATGGTACAAGTTACAAGGGGTATACATGTGTATATATACTAGGCCAAACTAGCTAACACAAGACCGAAACGGATAGGAACCCCACACCTAATCGGATTGCACTAGCCGTGTCCGTGTTTAACTCTAATACAGGCTCCATAACCTAAGTGGCGGATACACGTCTTGGCCATTTGGACGGCAAGGAGTGTGGAGGTGGGCGGATTCGGGCACTGTTTCTATCCTTGATAATGGCATTGCCCGAATCTTAATCTGGAGGCCGGTACTTGCGATGGCTAACTGGATGCCTCAGGTAACACGGGCGAGTTACCGAACGAAAGCTTCACGCTTTGGCACCAACGGTGAAGACTACTGCGATTGTTGTTATCTTCTTGAAGATGTCATCGTGGTTCTTCTCTTCTTGGCACGGTTCAGGGTAAAAAGCTTTACCCTTTTGAGCTCCCCTCCCGAGGGCCCAATCATAATTTCCCTCTTGTGGGTGTTACCATGCAAGCTAGTTGTCTTAGTATGTTGTTGCATTGTTTTGGTCGTCCTATGATTAGTTGTTCGGCCACGTAATTGTCTGCAGTTATGTTGGCTAGTTATTTAGGGATCTACTGTGTTGAACATCTACCCCACCACAATGTCATGTAACTTGGGTGTTGTTACTTTATACGTAAATAACAATTACATGTGTGCCCTTAACTCAAACCCACTACTGAAATTTTCCCTTAATTTCAAGATGTGCTCAAATTTTTCCCTTTATCGTTAGTTTCCTTTATAGAAACACCCTTCCATGCCGTTTTCTTCAGGTCAAGGGCCCTTCGATCGGCATATGTCTGTTTCTTGAACATTTTTGTCGTTCTCTCCATGTGACACTTACTAGCGAGGCCCACCAGGAAAAAGGGGAAAGAAAAAATAAACTCACTAAAAAATACCCTCTCTCTCTCACATGTGGGTCCACCAAGAAAAAATAAGATCAACTAAAAATAAAATTAGAATGTCTTTCTCTCTCCCTTAAATGTGGGTTCCCCTGAAAAAACAAAAACATAAAATGAAAATTGATCAATTACAATAGATAAAGGGCCCACATGTCATTATCTTGTTGTTTTCTATAAAATCCTTAAATGATTAATTAACAATAATTATGCTAATTAAGATTAGTTTTAACCATAAGTACAGTAGGGAAAGTCCCCACTGTGATCATTTTCCATTTATAATTAGAGTATATGTACGAATCATATTTACAACATGTCAGCAATGTATCATCAAACTATGGTGAGATTACACAGAAAAAAATTAAATGATGAATGATCTCTTTGATGTCAGGTTTAGCCCTAATCATTTGTTCTTTCATCAGCTCATTGAAGTCTGTGAGGCAATCATGAATTGAGCAGATAATATTTACAAAAATTAGATTGTTTCTCTGTTTCCATATAGCCCAGCATCCATTGATGATAATCTCCATAATTTTTTTACTTCTGGATCTGTTTTGTGCCTCAATAATCATGTTGAAAAAGTTATCACTAGTATCCCATTCCATATTAAGACTCCGCCAGAAAGCTTGGCTAAATGAACATCCAAAGAAAAGGTGCATTCTGTCATCAATGCTTCCATCTTCACATAATGAGCATGTATATTTGTCCATGTTGAAAGATTTTATTTGCAGTAGGTCAAATGTATTCAGCCTATCATTCATCATTAACCAACAGAAAAATTTCATTTTGGGTTGGCAACATGTTTTCCATATCCATTTGATAGGTGATGGGGTAGCTTGTTGACCAATCAGAATATTGTAAACCTTCTTTGTACAGAATTTACCCACACAATTTCTCAGAGTCCATATATCTTTCTGTTCCATGTCATGAACATTACCCACTGAGTTTTGTAAACATACCATTTGCTGATGAGCAATAATAAACAATGGTAGATGAAAAGCATTTGTAATGTCATCCAATTCTCTAAACCTCTCCAGGGATAAATTATCATTATTGGAAAATGAATGTAGTTCTGGATATTTTTCCTCTTTATATTCTCCTTCCAGATAATCCTTCCAAATCAAAACAGTATCTCCCTTGTGGGCTTGCACTTTAGTAATGCTTCTGTATGTGTCAACTAGACTTAGACAATCTTTCCACCAGAATGATCCTTTATTTTTTCTGCAATGTGGGATCTCATTATTGTTACAATATGCTTGCGATATAAGCTTTACCCAAGGAATTTCCTCTTTATTGTAAAATTTGTGCAAGTGCTTCATCAATAGAGCATAGTTCTGAGTCTTGATGTTAAGAACACCTAGTCCACCAGCCTCTTTAGGTTTACACACCATTTTCCAGTTTGCTAGGCAATTTCCTCTTTTATTAATGTCCTTCCCATGCCAAAGGAATGATCTGCTGGTTTTGTTTATGTGTTCTAGGATGGTAGAGTGTACTTTGATAGTGCACATAGAAAATATGGGCATTGAGTTGATCACTGAGTTCACATAAGTCAATCTACCAGCGTAGTTTTGAAAATTTGATACTACAGATAGCCTTTTATCAATCTTAGCAATACCAGGCATGAGATCTTGCACTGATGGTTTGGTAGTTCCCAGGGGAAATCCCAAGTAAGTAAATGGAAGGGACTCCACTTTGCATCCAAATTGTTCAACAAGATTGTTGGCAGTAACTTGATCAATATTAATAGGAACCAGAGATGATTTATCATAGTTTATAAACAATCCATTGGAGTTGTTGAATGCCTGCAGTAAAGTTTTGAGGTGCATTATTTGATCCCTGTCAGCAGGCATGATCAAAAGAGTATCATCAACATACTGAAATATGGGATACATTTGGCCATAGTCATTATCAACAAGTAAGTCAATCTCCCCATTGTGCCAAGCATGATTAATGATGGACTGAAGCATGTCAACAGCTAGAACATATAAGAGAGGTGATAGTGGATCCCCTTGCCTAACACCTCTCCCGCATTAAATAGTTTTGCCAACAACCCCATTGAGAAGAACAGATGTGGATGCAGAGTTCAGAATTCTGTCAACCCAGTTTATCCATCTAGGGCCAAATCCCTTGGCCTTCAACATCTCAAGGATAGCACTATATTCAACCTTATCAAATGCCTTTTCAAAGTCAATCTTCAGGATAATAATTGGCTTATTGGATTTGTGACATATATGCAGATATTCATAGGCATAGCCAAAGCAAACCTGAATATTTTTCCCTTTGATAAATCCATATTCATTTTGATGCAGAATATCAACAATCACCTTGTGCATTCTGTTGGCCATAAGTTTAGTAAAGATCTTCAAGGGGATACTGACAAGAGAGATAGGTCTAAAGTCATTCATATTTTCAAGATTATGTTTCTTAGGGATAAGTGTGATATATGCAGTGTTAACACTCTGGATTTTAGCATTCCCTTCAAAGAAATCCCACACCATGGAGTAGATATCTTGTTTAATAATATTCTAGCATTTATTGAGAAATTTTCCATTAAAGCCATCTGGTCCTGGTGCTCTGTCCATAGGGAACTCTTTGATCACAGTATCAATTTCATAAAGCTTCAACAAACCTTTCTTTGCTGAGGTTGTCTTCACTGCTTGGTGGAATATCTGGATGGTCAGAAATGACAGGTGCTTCAAACATGAGAGACACTCTTTTGTCAAATGGAAATCTGGCTTCATTCATGATCTAACCTTGCTTGGGTATAGGATTAAGCCCAAGTTCAAGGATGAACTTCTTAGATGGATAGACTTTCTACCTCCTTAAGTTGTTGTTTTTTACCTTTTTTATGTTTGTAAATTTGTATATACAGTGGTGGGTGGAATAAAATGTTGGGGATGCTTTACCCTTCAGTCTTAAAGCTTAAAAAATTCATCCATGGTAAAAGGATCATCAAGATGGCTGAGTTGGTGAGATTGGATGATTTCATCCAGATTGACTTCCATGATGGGGTCAATAGGAGTTCCCAGTCTTTCGTTGTATGAATTCCAAATAATAGCATCTTTTTTATCATGAGAGTAAATCTTATCCCCATTGTTGTTACAGATGCTAGTGATATAGTTTTTCCTGTAAGTTATGGTGGCTATAGCATGGAAAAAGCTGGATTTTTCATCACCATTAAGAACTCTATTCCTCTTATATCTCCTCTTCCAATAAATCCTCTTGGCTTCCATAAGTTTCATGATATGAGTCCCCAAAATTTTTCTGAAATTCTTTTCCATAATGGATAGATCTCTTTGCTCTTCAATACCATCAAGAAGAGCCATAACATAATTGCATGATTCAATGGTGGATTTAAGCTTGGATATCTTTCTGCTCCATTTTATGAGTCCTTGTTTGACACATTTAAATCTGGCACATACATATTTTGCTGAGTTTCCAGTATCTTCAATAGAATTCCATCAATTTTGGACTGTATCATAGAATCCCTCAAATTCAATCCAGTAATCTTCAAATCTGAAAATGGATGCTTTGGGAATATCACTCCCAACTTCAATATGGATAGGTATATGATCAGAGGATATTCTAGTCATAGGAAGGGCCCTGGTATTAGGAAAATCAATAGTCCATTGTCCTGAAGTAAAAAATACAATCAAGCTTTTCCAATAATGGGTCATCTTGCATGTTACTCCATGTATAATTTATATTAACAATAGGAATTTCCTCAAGATTCAATTGCTGAATGGCTTGATTAAATAGTAGCATGTTATTTACATCTCCACCACTTTTGTTTCTGTTTGCAGGGCATCTAATAAGATTGAAATCACCAATAATAATCTAGTGATCCATGATTGTATAATCAATTTGTTCAACCATTGGAAAAAATCCACTCTTTCAACATTCTCACAGGGACCATAAACATTGGTGATATGCATGTGTGTTCATGATAAATTGCATTCTAATTCAATGGTAATATGAAATCTCCTTTGGCTAGTGACATTTCTAGAGAATTTTTGACCATTCCAAATAGAGATAATCCCACCAGAGTTTCCAATAGATGGTTCATAAACAAATTGATTATACTCCCTCCGTTCCTTGATATAAGGTGTCTAAGCTTTTTGCACGGATATTAATGCGTACGTATAATGCTACAATTGGACTGGTCTTTCCCTAGGAAAAATCGGGAGAAAATAGTTTGAATCAGCCAATAGTAGGAAAAACACCCTCCGTTCTATCTCTTTCCGTAGGTATATTTGCTTAGACGTGTAGTATAATACCAATATGCCATGTGTTTTGAAATTTTTCTAAAAACCTTAGGCACCTTATATCAAGGAATAGAGGAGTATCTTTTAGGACAGAAATTTCTGATATATGCAAGATCAAAATAATCTCTTTTGGTTTCCTCTAAGCAGATAATATCACAACAACTTTCCTCCACCCTATCCCTGATGTCATCCCATCTATCTTGTGAGTTTAAGCCTCTCACATTCCAGTTTAACATAAACCATTTTCTATTCATGGGAAAAAAATGAGGGCAAAAATATGATTGAGAATGTGCAATATTTACACCTCCAAGAAAATTCCTCCAGAGAAAGTCCAAATAAACAACCATCACATGATTGAGAATATCATAAGGATAGATCCACATGGGTGCCATTAACAATAACATAAAGTTCACAAAATAGAACCATGCATGATAATCATAATATGGAATATAAGTCATCCCATATATGAAATAGTAGTACATGCCATTATTAACTAGCAAAACAAAAGCAGCCCTAGAGACATTACAGGGATGCAGCCCAAATATCATGATATCATATCTATTCATTAACAGAGTTTGAGCATAGGGCTTCTTCAGTCACCTCACTAGGAGGGACCGTGCAGTGATCAGTGGCAATGGCCTGGATAGTCTTCATGGGCAGCTCAGGTGGGGGAGGGGCATTCTTATCCATGACTTCAAATTCAAATTCTGGCGCCAAGTTTTTTGGTGGGATCTTCTTCTTGCACTTGGCAGCTCTGATACCAGCTTCAGGATCTTTGAAACCAGCAGAGAGACCTGCAATTCTTTTGCTCCTTCTGACATCAGCCACAGTAATGGGTGCTTGTTGCTTCTTATATTTCCCTTTAGCCACTATCATGTTGCAAGTAGATGGAGCATTGCAAGAGGTATTAACAGGAGTGCATTCAAATAATTATGATTAGTAATTATTAGGTGAATTATTATATCTTTTACAAAAATAAAAAATAGGGCAAAGGCCTGGTCAGCGTCGGAGCTTGCCGGATTTGACCGCTGCCGACGGCGAAGAAGGTCGGGGTGGCCGGATCGGGCGCCTACCAAGCGCCCAAGGCAGTGGACTCCTCCAACAGGTCGCGCCCGTGCTCTTCCCAAGCCATGCTCGTGCTCCGCCTGCACCACGCCCGCTGCTAGTGCTTGCTGGGGAAGGAGAGTGGCGCGGCCACGAGCTCGAGAGGAGGGAGGTTGGGCCTCGCGCGGGAGATGGAGGAGCCCGATGGTGAAAAGTTGAAATCGAGGAAGTCGGTGGCTGGCGGCCGGTGGCATGGTGGCAGCCTCGGCCACTGCTTGTGGGGAAGAAGGTTGGGAGAGGGAAGAGAGAGAAAGGGGTGCGTGGACGTGGAAGTTTTTTCTTTTCTTTTTTCCTTAGGATTGGCCCTGCATGTAAGTACCACATGTAAAGAAGGGCAAAAATGTTAAATAAATTGCTACATGCCGGTCAAAGGCTTTTGACCTAGCGAAAACGGCCCGGAAGGACATGTTGATAAAGGAAACAATGACAAAGGAGTAAATTTGAGTACACTTTGAAATTATAGATAAATTTGAGTTAAGGGCACAAATATAATTGTCCCTATATGTAAAACGGGGCAAAAAAAATTGATGACTTTCACGTCTACATAAACAGTAAGTATATACATGAACAGACTAAGCATGTGGGTATATGGTGCCAATCAAAACTTGAATAGGCTTGGCTAACCAACTCCTACAAGACTGCTATCTATATGCGACATATAGTACTTGCGGTTATCTATCTCTATAACTTATTACACCCTTATACACATAAAAAACACTACCATACACATATACATGCATAAATAGAATTATCGTATTACCTCCAATCCATATTATCGTATGTATCTAATTAAGTATTTATACTAGATGCATGTGTATCTAAATAAACTTAAGTCCATTAATATGGATCGAAGGGAGTACAAGAATTTGTTGGATGCCTCGTATGCCTATGAATCATTTTAGCTCCATCTCTAGCTACTCTGCCTAGTCTGCCGTGGCGCCGTCATCACATCACATCGGCGTGGGAGATCATGATATGGAGATGAACTTCCCTCATCCAAGTTTAGGGAAAATGATCCAATTGTGATGGGTACATCTAGAAGACTCTAGCTAATTTATCTAACATGGGGAAGAGTATATTAGAGATACGTACAAAGCCATTGTATACACACAATGAGTGATCCTTCTCATGTGGTTCCTGTGAGTGAACACACAGTTAAACATGGAGTTATGTACATGTCATGATGAGATGGATGACTATGAATGGTTATCGCATGATTAAACGAACAATTCTTGTTACTATATAACATACAATGCTTGTTACTATACAACGTATGTAACTTCTATCATATGCGGCCAGCTAACATGAATTGCCCAAAAACGCCGAGGTTTACAGTGGCTTGTTAACAACTTCAAATGTGGAATATTGGAAGAAGACAAATGCATATCCACAATACCGCCCAGCGCTTCTACCTCGCCGCGATGTGACTCTGCCACCTAGCAAGATAGCCACGCGGGCTTCATTCTCGCGCTCGACGACCACACACATGTTCATCCTCGCGCAATCCGTGAACTCATCCACCAGCGCGAGGACCGTCAGATGTATGTCAATCCGGTCATGTACCGTCGGTGAAAATGCATCTTGATCATTGGGGCCGTGTACGCCGCTCTATTCAGTTGCAGGCTCATCGACCGCCAATGTCTTTCTAGGTGTACTAGTACATCGTCATCTGCCACGTCACTATTGCCTAATGTGCATGCAGCCTCGGCTAGCGTGGCATGAGTGTCGCCGGCATGGTGGTGGATGGGTGGTGCTCAGGTTTCCTTGCGACCATGAACTTATCGCTGCCACCGTGTTCGCCGAAGTTCATTCATAATCCCTGCTGGAGGTGAGGACAAGTGGGCGTTCGTCCGAGCGGGTGAGGCGCATCAAAAATGCTAGACCTACAGGATGCTTTTTACAAATTCTATGTACAGACTGACCTGTCCTGGGTTAATTGGCTCACTTAAATTACTCTTTCCTAATTATGCGCGGCCCCCTGAATTCAATTGGTCGCCCGCTCGCCTGTGCGTAAATTTCCTGTAACGAGTTCGTACCTGTAGCAAAGCTCGAGGCGCATATGGCGTGCTCATGGTACCAAATACTCGCAGCACGCTACTGCGGATGCATCAACCGATCAAAACCTGTAACTTTTTTTTACATGAGGCTAAGCACCTCACGGTTTGATTTGTTCTATGCGGCATCTTACGTTTTTAAGAAGTTGGTTTCAATTTTTTCAACATGCAAAGTGTTTACGTCAACATCTTCATTAAGTCATGCATTTAAGTCTGCTTTTCTACTAGGCCAAGCAAAATATGCCACATAAGCAGATTAATAAATTAAAATTATTTTTGCATTAGTCTATGGATGTAATTTTGCCACATCATTCATGCATGTTAGGCATTCTTCACATTTTAGTTCGAAATGATATTTTGAACTGTAATCTTACATCTTACATTTTTAAGAAGTTGATCTCAATTCTCTCAACATGCAAAGTGTCTCTCAACATCTTCACTAAGCCATGCATTTAAGTCTTCTTTTTTACTAGGCCATGTATAATATACCACATAAGCAAACTTATAAATTAAAATTATTTTTCCATTAGTCTATGCATGTAATGTTGCCACGTCATTCATGCATCTTAGTCATTCTTCACATTTTAGTTCGAAATGATATTTTGAACGGTAATTCAAAAGTTTTTATTCTATTTTAGACACATTCTTTTATTGATTTTTAAGATTATATTTTTTTCATTAGATTTAGTTATCTTAGCAACTATTTACACTTTAAAAAAATTTATCGCAGCAACGCGCGGGAAGTCATCTAGTATATATATATTTGTCACCCTGGGTCACCCCCCCTCTGTTTTGACATCAATGCACCATAATTTTACATTTCGTAAATTCTGTCTTATTTCATACGTAAAAAGAGAACGTAAAAAAGTATAATCGCCGTATAATATATTTTATAGTACGTAAAATTACAAAGGTAAAAATGATGGTGTAAAATATACATAAAATGTAATTTTTTGATCTTATGATCAATATTTTTGTTGTTTTATATCAAAATTTATGAAGTGAATCCATATTAATGTAACTATTTGTATTACAAATGTAAAAAAATTATATATATATATATATATATATATATATATATATATATATAGTGAAGCTATTCATCACCCAGGGTACAGAATAATTTATTCTTCACCCGAGATAATTTTACGAACCTTTCATAGTTTTTTTATATATATATATAGTGTCTGCATTCCACTGTCTCTACAATTCTTGCTCCCTTCTACACATAAAACAAAAAATAGCATACCCTATTAATACATGTAGCGGGTTATATATAGATTTCCTTTGCACAAATTTGTGCCCTTGGCTACTCTACGTCTGCACCACCATCACATCCCATCACATTTGGATGGTGGATGCGCGAGCTCGTGTCATGGTTGCCCATGTTGCTATTATGTTGTGACGTCGTTGACCCTGTGTGGCGGTGTGTGAGCTCGTCTCGGCCATGGTAAGGGAGCACTATCGGGGCTTGCTCGTTGATGTCCATCAAAAACTACTAGACCGTGTGTGGACACCTCCTACCTTGGATGCCCTCACCTAGGCCAGGAGGCTGATGACGGGCTAGGAGCGGAAGGAGGTGTCTTTCATTTCTCCCACCTTGGCTGCATGTCGTGATGTCAAGAGTTGGCGGTGACTCTCGACATGGATGTCGAGCCGGTGACCCTGGATGGCGGCCCGCATGGTTGCTTTCTGGCACTCCTAATGGATGCAATGGTGGCTTCGCGTCTTGGTCGTCTGGACGGCAATGGGTGTAGCGGTGGGTGTCTCACACACTTTATTTCCTCAGTATTGGCATTACCAGATCCGTATCTGGATGCAGGTTCTTGTGACAACTGGTTGGATGCTTCATGTGATACGGGTGAGTTGTCAAGTGAAAGCTCCATGTTATGGCCCCAACAATGATGATATTTATGGGTATTGTTATCTTCTTGAGGGTGTCATCGTGGTTCTTGTCTCCATGGCGAGTCTTCGGGTGAAAACCCTTGCCCTTTTGGGCTCCGCAGCGGTGGTGCTTGTGTTCCCCTCCTGAGGGTTTTGTCATGAAGGCTAGGTGTCTTAGTGTGTTGTCGCATTGCAATTTGGTCGTCCTTAGTTGTTCGGCCAGGTAATTGTGTGCGGTTATGTTGGCCACTTATTTACGGATCTGATGTGGATTACCTCACCACATTGTATCGGCTGCCATCTAACTTGGATGTTAGGTTAGGTTTAGGCTTGAAAGTACAAGTGAGCAAGAAGGTTAGGTTAGACTTATCATGGAGATTTGGTTAGGCTTGGTTACGAGGACTATCTCAAGTCTAACTAAGTCGACATTGTTCTATCTTCAACAACCCCTATACAATGGATGTATCTAGAAGACACGTAGTATAGCTACTCTTCCTAATCAGGGAAAAGGTAGCTTAGAGAAACGTGCATGGCCACTCTTAATCACACACAATTGTTGATCCTTGTCATGTGTTTCCAGTCAGTGAACAAACAGTTAAGCACGCATCCATGGACAGGAAATGAGTGGCTGCGAATAGCTCTTGCATGATTAAGCAAACATCACTACTTGTCACTGTATAAATATATAACATACAACCCAAAGGCTCTAGCATTTGTTGCCAGCCAGACAAGATGAATTGTGCAAGAACATCTGAGGTTATAGTGTCTTTGTTCCGATCTCCATAGGTACGGTGGAATATTGTAGGAAGACAAATGCATGACCACTTCATCGCCTCACAATCCTACCATGTCATGATGTTGGACAAGTATAGTTCAGGTTCCCTCGCGACCACGAACTTCATGACCTCGATCGTGTTACTCGTAGTTCCGGCCGTACTCTCCACTGGAAGGGGGGCGAGGTGTGCCTCCCTCACCGGGTTGGCCACGTGGTATGCAACGAGGAGGCTGGCGAGGATGTTGGCGTGGGTAAGCCATGGTGTGGTCGACTTACCAGAGGTTCTTCGGCGAATGCTGGTACGGGAAACCTGGCAGCGCCGGCGGCGAATGGAAGTGAGGCCCATGGGGACGAAGGAAGAAGTGAACCCCGTTGAGGTTGAGCTTGAGTATCGTTTGTATACATAAACATAAAATAAAACAGTAATTCACACAAGTACAAGTTCAATCTTCATTGCAACATAATATGTTTTTAATTCTACATCAGCTTGTAATGCATAAAATTTTTAATACGTCCGATTCATAATAAGTGTCACTCATCTAGTACAGTATTAGATGAGCGACACTTATTATAGATCGAAGGGAGTAGAATTTGGTAATTTGTTTCTTTTGGATCACATTCCAAAAAGGTGATCCCGCACCGAGTCCTCAAAGAAGGACCCGTTAGGTAGAAATCCTTAGTGCTGAGAAGATCGGCCCATAGACACGTCGCCCCTTGAGCAAGCTTCCAAATACATTTGGTCATGGAGATGACCTTCACGAGTCTCGTGTTGATGATCCCAAGCCCACCCTGGCATTTGGGCCTACAAACAACCGTCCACTTGAGCATGTGATACTTCCGTGTCGGGCTGGCTCCTTCTCAAAAGAATCAGGATCGTGGTGAGTCCATCGTACCGTGCACACCATCGGCTAACAAAACAGAGGCCGATGGTATACATCAGCAATGAACATAAGCTCCAGTTCGTCAAGATCAGTCTTGCCCCTGAATACATGAACTTGCCTCGCCACGGACGAATATGTGCCCCCACTATTTTGCATAAGGGATCTCATCCATCAATGGAGATCTTATTTTTCCAATTTATAGTTAAGAAAATCCGCCATGCGATGTCCCTCGGTAATGTCCGTCCACATGGAAATCACATCACACATCTAGAAGTTGATTTTAGAACCTGGCATGAGCTCGAAACAGAGCAAAATCGCTTTAACCTTAGCGATGCTATGCGCGTGACGCTCGAACAACAGCAGAGTATAGTCCACGTACTGCAACCGTGCATGTAACCCCACCGGGAATAAGGTGGCCCGCCACCCTAGCCTTATCCATTTCACCCGGGAACTTGAGATAAAAGAAACTTGTAACTTAACATAGGAATTACATACTTTTATCAAAAAATATTAAGATACAATACATGGCATGGAAAAGACAACAGACACCATAAATCATAAGCATTTATTAGCAAGTTAAGTCAGCATCGGTCACATACGACTATGCTTCATATCTAACATTCTTCCCGGCATGTAACTCTTTGTTGTAAGGGTCGAGCAACCCATTCCTTCTGCTCACAGCAAGCCCCCTATGACTGCTAGAGAATGTATCCATGGCGAGCCAACCCTTGTTCTCCTCCCCCCCCCCCCCCCCCATCTATCAATGGAATGATATGTAATTTGCATATTCGCGAAAAAACTATATCATATACCCGAGCAACTTAGGTTGCAGCATTTTAAATACCCTTGTATGTTCTGACCGGCACCACATACTTGTATATATTTTAGAGTCATAATGTGTAACTACAAATCATCATAATCTAAAATTATATCTTGTGTGAGGTGATCAATTACACGGATCACCCAGGACGCAATGACCGGTCAAGAATTGTGCCAGAAGAAGCAATGGCATTTCACCGGAGCACGAAATCATGCCGTGCCGCACCAGGAAAAGAGTTGGAAAGACGCGTTCAAGGGCCGGCTAGCATAGTGGTCACGCTGCTTGTGCAGTGGTGTTCTTGCATTTGTCTTCCTCCAATTTTTCACATATGGTGTCACACCTTCCACAATGCATGTTATTTGATAACATATAGATCTAGTGGCTCTGTATGTTATATAGTAATAATAAGTAGTGTTTATTTAATCATGCGAGACCTATTGGCAGTCATTCATCTCGTGCCCATGACTCCAATCACTCACCATGCATAATTGTTTGTTCACTCACAGGAAACACATTACAAGAATTAACCATTGTATGCTCACAGTGGGCATGTAATCTATGCTTCTCCAGGCTAGATAATTTAACTAGTCTTCTAGATACATCCATGGTATATGGTTGGTTGAAGATAATATGTATGAAATGCTTTTATGGAAAGAAATAGACATTTCATCACACGCATGATAGGGGTATATAGATCGTTGGCCAAACTAGTGGGGAAATCACCTCATAAGAATTTAACTTTTTTTTACGGAACATAGCAGTTGAACTTGGAATGAATAATTACATACGACTAGTCAGCCCACTGTAAGAACACAATGGTTAATTCTGGTCATGTGTTTCTTGTGAGTGAATACACAATTAAGTATGTGGAGTGATTGGAGTCATGGATATGAGATGGATGACTACCAATAGCTCTCGCATGATTTAATAAACATTGCTTGTTGCAGAAATCCCAAACAGCTCACGCGGGCATATGCACCCACTAACTAGAAAATTCAAAAAAAATGCAAAGCAATTCAAAAAAATCTGAATTTTTTGGAATCCAACATGCTCATGCATGTGACATCCGTGCGAAATTTCATGGTATTTCGACATTCGATTTTCAAAAACCCATGACCATCTTGATTCTTGATGAATAGTGGCATTTTTCAAAAGCCCTCATAGTCCCAAAATTTGTCATTTTTGCCGAGGATTACTCGAATGTTCAAACTTCACGAATTTCACTACACGATGGACCAAGCATGGAGGCAAAAAACTGCCGGGAAAAATGATCTTACAGAGGCAATTTTATTGCCGGTACAAGTTTACTGCCGGGTTAGCTTTAGGATGGCAGGTAAACTGCCGCTAAAAGTTTTAATCAAGGGCAATTTGCTGCCGGCAAGAGGTTACACATGTCCCGGCAGATATACAGCCAAAATAGATGCACTAAAGGGCACCTCAACTGTCGCTAGAATTTGGCGTGATGGGCCCAAAGTTAGCGCGCGGAGAAGGAAAATATTGGCGCGGAAGCGAAATATTGGCGTGGTCTCGCTAAGTCAGGAGCCCCGTCCCAATCCCTAAATCTCGCCCTCACTCCCACCGTCGCCGCCACACTCCCATAGACGCCCTCCCACCTACGCCGCCGCGCCCTCCCGCTGTTGCTCACCCATCGTCGCCGTCGCGCCCACCCGCCACCTACATCGCCGTGCCCTCCCGCCGTTGCCCACCCGTCGTCGCCCCCGCGCCCGCCCGCCGTCGCCGTCCGTCATCGCCACCGCGCCGACTCGTCGTCTGCCGCCGCGCCCTCTTCTTGGTCGCTCACTCGTCGACGCCGGTATGCAGCCACCGCTCATCCCTGGCCGTCCCCTCTTCTCCCTGGTCGTCCTCCCGTCCCCTCCTCCTGCTCGTCGTCCCCTCTTCTCCCTAGATGTCCCTCCGTCCCCTCTTCTCCTTGGTCGTCCCCTCTTCTCCCTGGTCGTCCCCTCTTCTCCCTGGCAGTAACTCTACTTTTTTCTGTGTGCAAGGAAAGCAAGGCACGGGATCCTGCTCCTCTTCGCCGGCGGAGTCAGAAAGCAAGGCACGACAAGGAGCAGCCCATCTCCTCCTTCTCGGACCCAAGGTATGCGCCCTCTCTCAACCCTACCATTTATGCTCGTCCGCTCCATCATACCAAGTCCTTGTGGCCAGGATTTGGCGCTGGATTCGCCGTGTATACCAAGTTCTTGTATTTTCCATGTACCAAGTTCTTGTATTGATCCATGTACCAAGTTCTTGTATTGCGTTGGGGTGCTAGATCGATCTCATATGTATATCTTCAAGTTCTTGTATTGCACCATGTACCAAGTTCTTGTATCTTCAATTGTTGGTGCCATGTACCAAGTTCTTGGATATGAAAATGATTGTTATTTATGTCTGCCAGTAATTTATCTGCCCTCTTCTGACATTCCTGTTTATTGGAAGTTGGGAGCAGCTGCATTTTTTTTTCAAACTGAACAACTGGAATATGTAATGCCTGACTAGTTCAGATACAATTGTTTGTGAGATACAACCTATCCTGAATTTGGGGGAGAGTAGAGAGATACAAAGTAAAGTTGACCATTTTATTCTGATTTGGTGCCTTGCAGGTTTCGTCCAAGGAGAGCTCCACGTTGCCGTCTAGCCCGATATACATAGTCTGAAGGTCGAGAGTCGTTGTCCAGCAAGACTAGTAGGCAGTCTCCAGGTAAATACCGCCGTACATATTGCTGCTAGTGGCTGTAGCGTCGTTCCTTTAAACCTATGATTGACTGCTATACAAGTACGATGGATGCCTAGTACCACTAGTACAATTGCCCAGCCTATACATGAATGAGTATCTCAAAAGCGTTGTAAATAGATTACTTCTTGTTGTTCAACAGCTGACATCTAGATTACTGAAGCTTGTAATCTTGTTTTCTGCTAGTTTCTGGGTGTACAGAATTTTCTTTGCCCAATCTGTGTAAACCTAAAACAGTAGCAGATGTTTTGGGCAGAAATACCCATGTAGATTTGTTATGAATTAAGAAAGAGGGTAGTTCTGTTAAATAAAGTAGCTAACTGATGCTGAAGCTTTGGAGTTTCAGAACGGCCGAAGACTTCTTACGCTCAGCTGCTGTGTCCCAGACTGCACCCATTAGCTTGGCTTTAATGTTAATCTTGCTCTATTATTTGTTTTCTTTTCGCCTCCGTTTCCTCTTTTTGCTTTGTTAAACTAGTTCAGTGTAGTTAATTTTTGTCAGTAATAAACTGGTAGAGGTAATACAATCGATGTGAGCGTTTGTATAGTTGATTTGTTAGTTTTTGTCCTATTTTGATAATGGAGTTTGTATTGGGCTTTGTTGTAGGGTGTTTTGGTGGATTGTGGGTTCAACAGCCTCAAGGTCTCCACCATTCTTTTCCTTCTAAACGCAAGGTATGCTTGTTGCTGACATAGTTCTTCTCTGCAATTCACTTGACAACATATATAACACCAAATAGAGTTTGAATTGTTTTACTTTTTCTTTTGGCAGATCAAGAATTTTCTGAAGCCAAGGCTGCTGGTGATATACAGAGGCTGCTGCACCTAGTTTCTGCTACACAAAGGTACATTGAACTCTTGCTAACTATGATGAGTGGTGATATATATTTCTTCTTATGTTTGATTTATGTTGCATTTGTTTTGTGAATACTATGATGAGTGTTGATATTTCTGCTTATGTTCCATTTGCGTTGCCTTTGTTTTAGGTCTATCTTAGTATAACTAATAAAAATGGACAAGAGATGGATGAGTGAGCCTAGGCACACAACACCTTATACTGATGGTGTAGCTCGATTTATTCAGTCTGCTTTTACACATTCAGCAAGAGGGAACACAATATTATGCCCTTGTAAGTCATGTTTGTTGGTTGAACTTTGATACTTAGAGACAACCTGTTCTGGGTAGTGGTTCTGATGTCCAGTTGCTCTTCGTTTAGCTATCTGTAGTGTAAAGCATACCCAATTGATAAGCTCATGTTCTATATTGGAGCTTTACCCAGATCTTCCGTACAAGAAGAAGTTGCAGACTTTCTAATTATTTGATGTGTGTCCTTCTAATTTGTGTTGTTTTCCATCCTTGAGGTGCTTCAACATTTGATCAATACTGCAAAAAAAATCCGGATATAGCTTTTAGTGGATATAGCCTTTCTGCATATGTGTTTGGATGGTTGTAACTCGTTTTTTTGTTCATATACTACTTGCATGCATCATTATAAGTTTGCTTTTATATATGCTAAATTGTACTGGCCAGAGCATGGGATCATTTTCATAATCTAGCTAGCTAGGTCTAAGCCCAGGTCATCTGGATTTGCTTTGATATATGTCAGTGCCGGAGCTAGCATTTGATAACAGGGTGGTCCACCAAATTTTTTTGACAACAAATATGGTATGTGAACATTCTAACTAGTTACCAATATCACATAGAAATAGATGAATATGATCTTACAAACACACTAAAAACCTTAATTAAGTCTCAATTTTGCATAAAGAAGCACATATTAGCTTTCTTCCCCGTTTTTCTAGCATGTCTCTCAAACAGAGAAGCAATGTTTTGAGTCCTCTTCATATTTCAATAAATCTGCCATAATATGGATATAAGAATGAGATCACTAGTTCGTCTATTTATTTACTGCATCTAGTCAAATTTGTCTAGCTAAATTAACTAGCGATCAATAAGAAATAAGTGAAAAGGGGATGGGGAATTGGGGATTTGGTGCGTACCTATGTACTGTCCAGTGGACTGCTACTTTTGGTACAGCCAAAAATTGATTATGGCCACTTAACAAGGGGGGATCGTTGGATCAGCTGCTGCCTGCTGGCCACCGTGGGCGGCTCTGGCCAGCGTGGTGGATCTGCTACGCGCTTGCGCGATGGCCACGACCCGCCCCACGGACAACAGGAATGCAGAGTCGTTCGTTGACCTATGCGGCTGTGTGTCGCTGTTTGTCGCTGCGCTGGATGAGCTTTTTTCCTCTCGCCCGTGTCAAAAATTACACATGATATAAAATCTGGGCCGAAAACTCAGGATGGAGCGTGGCCCTCCCTGTCTACCATGTGGCTCCGCCACTGATATATGTTTGCTGGATATATATAGTTGTGTCTTTTCTTAACTTGGTGTGATGGACATCTCTCACCAAACCTGCTGTTATCAAATCTAGACTTCTACCATGTATACCATTGTATTTCATCCTGACTTGTACCCTCTATACCATTACGGACTTGTCACTTTTCATTGATCTTCTCCCTTCTCATTTATTTCAGGTCAACAGGAATGCAGAGTCGTTCGTACCATGCAAGGCTGAAGTGTCTACAAATATTTATGAATGATGTTTTGTTTTGTAAAATTTATGAAGGACCCACACTGGTGGTTGGATTAGATATCTCATTTTGTTTTCAAGCTGAAGTGTCTTGAAATATTTATGAAAGCTGGTAGGTTGATGTATTAGTCAGTAGCTATATATAACTGCATATGTACCCACTGTTGGATCAGCCGGACATATGTATGGGCTTGACCTGTGTTGCACCTTTGTGAACTTTGTTGGGTGGATTATCACAATGTGAAAATTAACCTATCATGCAATGTGACCAGACTTTAATGAATGACCTGATTTTGTTTTTGAATTGATCTATGTATGTGACATGTAATTTTGATTTAATCCTGAATTCAATTTGACAATGGGCTTAGAAAGGCAAGCGTTCGAATTGATTTTGGCAGTGGGCTTAGAAAGGCAAGTGTTCGAATTGATTTTGGCAGTGAGCTTCATTAAAAAGGTTGGTGGCTCATTTTGGCTGGTTGGTAGAAATTGTGGCTATTCGTCTGCCGGCAGACAAATACCAGCAGGCTAACTGCCGGTACAGATTTTTGGCATTCTATCTGCCGGTATAGAGATTGTGGCAAATAAACTGCCGGTAGAAACGTCGTGTCAATGCACTTGCCGGCGTAGGATATGTGCCGGCAAAGAATTTTCCTAGGGCAGCATGTCTGCCGCTAAAGAATTATCTGCCGGCAAAGATAATTACCGTCAGGTTTATAGCGGGCAGCTATATCTGCCGGCAAAACTCTTGTGCCGGCAGACTATTTGCCTCCATAAGCTTCTTATGCCGGCAGTTTTTGTGCCTCCATGCCTGGTCCATCGTGTAGTGTTTTGGCATGGACTTCGCACACATGACCATCTTGCATCATACAAAAAAGGCGAATTTTTTGATTTTGTTTACTTTTTGAAATGCTTGTTGTTACTATATAATATACAAAGCATCAAGCGTCTATCGCCAGAAAACATGCACTGTGGAAAAATTCACAGGTTATAGTGGGCTTGTATTCCCATCTTTAAGAGAAGCCGATGTGAAATATTGGAGGAAGACAAATGCAAGAACGCCCCTCCATGAGCAGCGTGGCCACTGTGCTGGGCCGCAGCTTGAACATGTTCTTCCACCCGTGATCCAGCCATGGCACAGCGTCACTCCGGCCCCAGGTGAACTGCCGCCGCATTATGCATGCCTGGACATCGTTTCGGCGCTCAGTTCTGCAGCTCGCGTTGCACCAAATGCAATCTGTGAACTCGTCGAGACGCCAAAGCTAGCTTTGTTTTACCATCACGAGGACCGCCAAGTGCATATCGAAGGGGTGGTGAACAATGGATGAGGTTCCTTCTCCGTCACATGGGCACGTCGGTGAGTTGCATGATGCACTCGTGCTCGGCAGCATGCATGTTGCAGTGACGCTGTCAGATGCATCAAAAATGCATTTCTATACGATGTAAAATCTGCGATTATGATGCTATAATGATACTTGTAATTCAGCATGACCATTCTAAATATGTGCAGCCGATCCCTACAACAGCTCCAACATGACTTGTTATATATACACAATAATATAGTAACTGCAGTCACTGTATCCCTACAAAAAAAATTGCTCCCTTGTAAACATCAAAAATACTACCTATGCACTCCTCTATACCTCTTTATCTGAGCAGCGCTCGGGTTAAGATCAGGTGATTTGCCGTGGCCAAGTCACCGCTGAATAGTACGGCGACATTCCTTTGGCCCTCTCCGTGTCATTGGATTGTGAATCACCGGTCAGTTCATGCCTAAACAATGAGCCGCTACAGCGTGTAGCTATAGTGTTTAGCTATATGACACATCTACAGAACCAACGTACAGTAGCGTCCACAGTGTTTTCTGCTACAATACTCGATCTGGGCTGTCTATTCTAGATCCAACGGTCATGTTACTAGGTGACGTGCAGTGGACATGTCATTGGATCTCGGTCCGCCGCGGTCACCTGACGCTGAAACAAGAGCCGTGCGGCTCCCATACCCTGGATCGACAGTGTGGGTTCTTCCACCAGGTATTTAGATTCACAGTTGCTCGTGGTAGTAGCGATGCGATGGAGCGGAGAGGAGACAACCAAGCCGAACTACGGTCCACACTCCAGAGGATTATGCAAAGCTGATGTCCACCGAGGAGCCGAGGAGGGGGTGCATGATGGGACTAATGTCGTATTTTATGATGAGTGATTTTTTTTCTAAAACAAGGTAAAAGTCTTACCTTTCCGTTAATTAAGCAAAGAGTAACGAGTATATACAAGGCCGAAGCCAAAAAGGATCAATCGGAGTACTTTCCTGAAATGATCGCCCTTAAGTGCTTAGCCAATACACCACAAACTAGCCTCTTGATATTATCAAATACTCTCTCCGTAACTTAATATAAAATAATTTTTAGATATTCTGACAATGTTAAAAATATCTTATATTAAATTACAGAGGTAGTAAAATCGTAGGAAAGGGCATCTCCAACGTCAATCCTCAAACCTCCCGCAACAGTTCGGATTGGATGGTTCAAAACTATTTTATCATTCAACGTGTTCATGTATCCGTTCGCTGGGCGGTCCATATATCCATTTCCCCAAATTTGACGCAAACTAGGAGAGATTTGCGGGAGTCCGGACTTCCACCATGTAAGACTTTGACAGCCCGGTCTGCTAAAATTTCCCTCCCGGATATGTTTACGTCCACTCCGCTTATGCTCCCCCTCATTGTTGTGCATATGTATCCTCTTCGTCCGACTATCTCCGTATCTTGGGCTGTAGTTCAGCATGTTGTCGAACCTCTGGAAACTTTAGCAGTGCAGGTCCCACCTACATCGTCGCCCACCTCGGATCCATCAGCAGATGTTCGGTCAAATGATAATGAGATTTTCTGACCTTCTCACTGCTAAAGTTTCGAGAGTAACGAGTATAAACAAGGCCGAAGCCAAAAAGGATCAATCGGAGTACTTTCCTGAAATGATCTCCCTTAAGTGCTTAGCCAATACACCACAAACTAGCCTCTTCATATTATCAAATACTCTCTCCGTAATTTATATAAAATAATTTTTAGATATTCTGACAATGTTAAAAAATACTCAAACCTAGTAACACGGCATCTCCAACGTCAATCGTAGTAAAATCGTAGGAAAGGGCATCTCCAACGTCAATCATCAAACCTCTCGCAACAGTTCGGATTGGATGGTTCAAAACTATTTTATCATTCAACGTGTTCATGTATCCGTTCGCTGGACGGTCCATATATCCATTTCCCCAAATTTGACTCAAACTAGGAGAGGTTTGCGGGAGTCCGGACATCCACCATGTAAGACTTTGACAGCCCGGTCTGCTAAAATTTCCCTCCCAGATATGTTTACGTCCACTCCGCTTCTGCTCCCCCTCATTGTTGTGCATATGTATCCTCCTCGTCCGACTATCTCCGTATCTTGGGTTGTAGTTCAGCATGTTGTCGAACCTCTGGAAACTTTAGCAGTGCGCGTCCCACCTACATCGTCGCCCACCTCGGATCCATCGGCAGATGTTCGGTCAAATGATAATGAGATTTTTTGACCTTCTCACCATTCTTATAGATCACGATGGCACCATATTCGATGATGGAGGATGAGCTACTGTGTGATAAATGGTTGACCATGTCTACGAACTTCGTACACTACTGGAAAACATGTTATAGTTAATATGGACACTAATGGCGCACCATACATGTGGTGCGTCACTACTATATAGTAATGGTGCACAAATACATAGTGCGTCATTAGTAACCTAAATAGTAATGACGCACCAGGTGAAAAGTGCGTCATTACTATGTTTGACCAAGGTTTGACCCAATTCTGAACATAGTAATGACGCACTTTGTGTTGGAAATATGCCCTAGAGGCAATAATAAAATGTTATTATATATATTTCCACGTTCGTAATTAATGTTTATATTTCTGTGCTATAATTGCAATGACCCTGACTATGAGATTCAGAAGAAAACTCACTTGCATGTGTGGAAATGTAAACACCAAGAGTTCCTGGTTTAGCCTCTAAGACCAGCTCATGTGCTAACTGATGATTACGTTTTCTTAATCATGGACATTGTTCTTGTAACAAGGATGTCAGTAGCAACGGGAACATATTGTTAGCAGAACAATGATGTTGAACCGACCCCAGTTTTGAATGATATACTTAGAGATCACATCGTAACTACGTTATAAGTCATATCATGAAATGTTATCATATACGTAATTCCTTAGACCATGAGAGTATCGAGTTGCTTCACACAGGAAGACATGCTTTGGTTCTTAGATGAATCCTCCCGTAAATGGGAAGTAGTAAAATAAGTTCTGGGTATGTCAGATGGTGTGGCTAGTGACTGTGATAGTTCAAGAATGGGATTTGCTCCTTCACGATGAAGAAGATATTCACTTCGGGCCCACTCGGTATGAAGGTATCCATTATAGTCTGACCAGACGCATTGTGATTCAGTCACAGGGATACCGGAATACGATAACGAGAAAATAGACAAACGAGCAAAGAGGATAACGAGTGGCTTGTGTTCAAGAAGTTGTTACACATGGGTGCCAAACATCTCTCCTCTAACTTTGTCATATATCACGAAGCAAAGGGAATAGTAGACGATAAACATAAAGGTTCACTCGAAGTCTTTTCGTGTATGTGTGGGAGTCAACATGGGTGTCCATGGCTCCGCTGTTGATTATTGACAAATGACTATAAGTCTGGAAAGCGTTCCAAGTCATGTCCACATAATACCGAACCTATTGGGTCACACACTTAAAGTACAGTAATCTGTTAGAATGCTAGAATGATTGAAGGTTTAGTGGAAGCAAGTAAAGAGAAAATAATATGGCTAAGATACTTTGGAATTGTTTCAGATAACTTTAGTTCATATGAAAATGGTAATGGGAAAGTTTACGATCAACCGGAATAGTTTCGGTGATCGGTGGACAGCTTAAACAATATGTTGTGTTCACCGGACATAATAACCTTTGCCCGGATGGCTCCGAAACCCATTTAGATGGCTCCGGAACATTCGTTAGAGGTTCCGGAAGGTATTGGAAGTGCTCCAAAAGTGTCCGGAATGTCCCGAAACAGTCCCGGTAGGTCCCGGAAGCTTCTAGAAGGTTCCGGAAGGTTCCGGGCAGTACCACCCACTGCCCTGCGCCCCTGGCCTTGGGGGGCAAGCCACCTAGGCTGCCCTGGCCGGCCAGGTGGTGGGGGCGCACCAAAAAGGGGTGGGAGATCCTCCAGGTGGGATTTCCAAATACCATTATGGAAGGTTTCCGGTGGGAAGGTATGTGTAGGTTTGGAAGGCTTGGGAGTCCAAGTTGGACTCCCAAACCTCCTTGAGCTGCGCCCTAGGCCCCTTGGCCACCTATATAAGGTGAGCCAAGGGTGGGGGGAAGACACACACAAGTCTCCGGCGCCCCCTGGCTCTCCCTAGTTGCTAGTTGCTCCACTTTTAGACCCCGGTTTAGGCTCTAATCTAGATCGGAACTCGCTAGGGTTTTCTCTATCTAGTTTTCTTTCTTCTCTGGACGGCGGAGCGCTGCCGGATTGCTGTGCCGGACGTGTGGATACCGGTGGAGAGATCATAGCTTTGATCTTGCTTCGAGGACCATCTTCTTCTCGGAGATCTGTTCGAGGGATTGTTCGTGGGAGATCTTCTTCGACTACTTCCACTACGTCCACGTTGCTTCACCAACTCTTCTTCCGCTGCAACCGTTGGTGAGCATGAAAACCTAAACCTTGTATGTGATCTATCTTGGATGATCTTGGGTTCTTGTTACGTAGGCACGAAATTTTTGTTTTCTACTACGTTTCCCAACACTTTGTACATGTTGTGAATAGTGCGCCACTACTAACTTTTTTTTATTTTTTATTTTCCCACCTTCAGAATTCATAAAAATTAAAAACAATTAGTAATGGCGCACATTGTGAATAGTGCGTCACTAATAACTTTTTTTAATTTTTTATTTTTCCGCCTTCAAAGTTCAGAAAAATAAAAAAAAAGTTAGTAATGGCGCACATTGTGAATACTGCGCCACTACTAACTTTATTTTATTTTCCTGCCTTCGAAAGTCAACATAAAATAAAAATTAATAAAAAATAAGTTAGTAATGGCGCACCTTGTGAATGGTGTGGCATTTCTAACTTTTTTAATTCGTTTTACATTTTCTAAATTTTGAAAAATTCAAAAAATATATGTTCAAAATATGGTAGGTGACCGACCGAGAAATTTGAAAAAAATGTTCAAAAGTTCATCACACCCATGAACATCAACAAGGTTTAATACGATTGATATGAAACATATATCAACAAGTGCTTGTTAGACCGCCGAGGTCAATTTGACCTGAGTAAAGAAAAATTAAAATTTTTTGAAAAAAACTGAAATTTTGTTGTTAGTAGTGGCACACCTGAGGTGCACCATTGTTAGCTTCCATAGTAATGGGGCACCAAATGTGCGCCATTACTAATAGTTAGTAATGGTGTGCTAGTAATGGCACGCCGGATGTACGCCATTACTAGAAAAAATAGGTGTGTCATTAATGTCATATTTTCCAATAGTGGTAGATATGAAGCAAGTGGACACAAGCTTTTGACAAATCATTCATTCCTTGTTTCATGAGCAAAAGCACAATGAATACTACGAGTTGCACATATTGTATGACTGCAATGCGAAATTGCTAGCCCATCAGTGGTATGCCATCTTCAAATCCGTCAACAAGTACTACTGTGAGGTTAGAAAAATGAAGGATATGTTGTAGCAGGGCACCTTACACTAGTAGAGAAACCCCCCTTTAGTACCGGTTTCAAAGGACCTTTAGTACCGATTTTGGAACCGGTACTAAAGATCCGGTACTAAAACCCTCCCCCCTTTCGTACCGGTTCCTTACGAACCGGTACTAAAGGTGCCTCCACGTGGTCACGGAGGAGCCCGCGGGGCTGGAGACCTTTGGTACCGGTTCGTAACACGAACCGGTACTAAAGGTTATTTCGTTAAAAAAATTATTTACTTTTTTTCTAATTATTTTTTACTCCCTTTTTTTAGAATATCTAGTATTTTCATTAGTGTCTAACTACACTTAATCTCTAGTCAAATTATTTACCTGTGGTCAAACTTCCCAGTCGGTCACCCATCCTTACACTACTCCAACACTAGCACGCTTAACTTCCGAGTTACTTTCCCTCCCACTTCCAAGTGCTTCGCACGCATGTTGTTGATACTAGTATCATATCAATCCTATTAACATGTTGGTCGATGTCACATTTCTTTATTGTTTAAATTCTAGATAATTCTTTTAATAAAAAAATTAATGATGTAATAATAATGTTGAATAAATAGATAAAATTAACTTTTTAAATTTGTTTTTTTTTATTTTTTAATATTTTTTTGCCAAACCTAAAACCTGAAAATTTGAAAATCTTATAATTTGCTAAAGGTAATAGTAATCTTTATGTAGATACAATTATTAATTTTAATTTTGAAAAAAATAAAAATATATAAATTCTAAATTTTCTAAATATATAAGGTTTTCTGGCTGATCGCCCGGGACTAAAGGTCCTTTTAGCTCAAAATAAATCACTAAATGCATGAAAAATATCAAATGAAGTGAGAAAGGGTTGAAATTTTAGTATGTGGATTTGAATGCTGCATGTTGGATGCAAAAAAAAGTGTTGAGTTCAAATAAGTTTGGAAAAATGAAATGCTTTTGAAACACATGTGTTTTCGTTTGAAACCCTCGTACTTTGAAAGAGATGGTCCATTTTGTACACGAAGTGCATCGAGTTTTTACCGTAATCCTCTCAACTTTTGCACACATGCTATGTGGGTCAAATGATGATACCATGCCAAGTTTCAACCGTTTCTGAGTTCAGTTGTAGTGCTTTCCAATTACAGGGTCATTTAGATCAAAATAAATCATTAAATGCATAACAAATAGCAAATAAAGTCAGAAAGGGTTAAAATTTTAGTATGTGGCTTTGAATGCTGCATGTTGTATGCAAAAAAATTCTTGAGTTGAAATAAGTTTAGAATAATGAAATTCCTTTGAAACACATGTGTTTTCGTCTGAAACCCTCGTACTTTCAAAGAGATGGTCTAGTTTGTACACGAAGTGCATCCAGTTTTTGCCGTAATCCTCTCAACTTTTGCACACATGCTATGTGGGTCAAATGATGATACCATGCCAAGTTTCAACCTTTTCTGAGTTCAGTTATAGTGCTTTCCAATTACAGGGTCATTTAGCTCAAAATAAATCATTAAATGCACGAAAAATATCAAATGAAGTGAGAAAGCGTTGAAATTTTAGTATGTGGATTTGAATGTTGGATGTTGAATGCAAAAAAAGTCTTGAGTTGAAATAAGTTTGGAAAAATGAAATTCCTTTGAAACACATGTGTTTTCGTCTGAAACCCTCGTACTTTGAAAGAGATGGTCCAGTTTGTACACGAAGTGCATCCAGTTTTTGCCGTAATCCTCTCAACTTTTGCACACATGCTATGTGGGTCAAATGATGATACCATGCCAAGTTTCAACTGTTTATGAGTTCAGTTGTAGTGCTTTCCAATACAGGGTCATTTAGCTCAAAATAAATCATTAAAAGCATGAAAAATAGCAAATGAAGTCAGAAAGGGTTGAAATTTTAGTATGTGGCTTTGAATGCTGCATGTTGGATGCAAAAAAAGTCTTGAGTTGAAATAAGTTTAGAAAAATGAAATGTCTTTGAAACACATGTGTTTTCGTTCGAAACCCTCGTACTTTGAAAGAGATGGTCCAGCTGACAAAAGGAGATCAGTAAAAAAAGTGAAAAACGTTCCCCGGCTCGGCGAATAGGCGAAACAATTGTTAGCCCCGTTGAAGTTGTTTAGCGACGATATCGTCCACGTCAAGGGGATGGCGCCCGGTACTAAAATTTGTGATTACCTGCCCGCTGATCACACACGTACAGTGACTTAATTAAACTGCCAGCACCTGCAACGGCCGACACAACCCTTTAGTACCGGTTCGTGACACGAACCACGAACCGGTACTAAAGGTTTTCTGGCTGACGCCAACCTTTTAGTACCAGTTCGTAACACGAACCGGTACGAAAGCTCTTCGCCCTCCTGGACACTCAAACCGGTACGAAAGACCCCTTTAGCACCGGTTCGTAAGGAAACCAGTACTAAAGGTTTAGACGGTTGCCCCATTTTCTACTAGTGTTAGCTATGAAGATCGTAAGTTATTGTTCATTCTAATACTATATGTTGATCAATTCATTGATTTATTCCATGTTAGAAATGATGATCATCACATTGTATAGAATGAACGCATTGACGTGCTCTACGAAAGAAATGATGGAAGATCGTTTGCATTGATGCATTGTTGGATGAAGCTGAGGAGCCAACTTGTGGGAAATGGCGTCTGCCCGTTCTGAGGAGAGTTTCATTTTAATTGAATTTCATAAATTCTAAAACTTCTTAAGATCAATACATCATTATTTGAACTAATATACTATTTATGTTATAAAAGAATTATGCCATTTCCTATAATTATTTGGAGTGTTGGGACTTAGAAAATACTGGAGACTAACTTTTAGGATACCTTTGGATGATCGGCTTTGGTGTCACTGTCCACATACGTATGTAATTTAGGACAGTATAACTGGACTAGTTCCCTGCCCTCTCACGCCTACATACTTTTCGGCCGTCAAATCTTGTCTTCAGACTGTTGTTGATCATTAGATCCATATTTAGCAGTAGAAATGGGCTAGCTGTCCTATAGGGCCGCTACTCCGGTGGAAATTTCGGAGCCCTGTGTTAACCGGGCATGTTCTTCCGCAGAAAACCCATACTCGCTAGGGGTTGTGACCTTCCCAGTCTCGAGTTTTCCTTTCTAGCGACCTAGGGTGTGGTGCGCCGAACTGCCGACGACGGTGCCGCCCCAGATCATACGACCCTCTCACCTCCACGCTGGCGATTGCTTGACTTCCTGGCCGACGGTGAGGTGCGTTACTCCCGTCGGCTCAACTGACTTTCCTTTGCTTCAACAGCCCACACAGGTTCTTCATTATTCATGGATTCAGATAGTTGGAGCGACCACAGGACAGAAACCTCAATGGCGAACACGGAAGGTGGCGATCATTCTGGAAGGCCATCGACGGTGCTCACAAGTTGGTACAAGTAGACAAGGTACATACCAATTATTTTGTTGATTGTGGATAATCAAAGAACAAAAATATTCATGAATAGGCGTGTGCGATCTATCTTTTCCCTTCCTGGCAAAGCCTAGCTCTGACCTCTAATTAATCTGATATTGCTCATTGTTGGCTTTGGAAGATGTATATGGTCTCTCGTTGGCTCTGATTATTCAAGACTTACCCTCTATTTTTTTCTTTGATTCAGTTTTCCTCGATTAATAATCGTATGAGTGGAAGTTTAGTTCCAGGTTATGCATGTTACTGGTTTCTCCATGCCTGGCTAGGTCATTGTATTGAAACTCCATGCCTGACCATGCATACTGAGATTCAGATTTACATTCATCCACATCAGTGGCGGCAAGGCATGTGTGTACAACAGGTCAGCAAAGTTTGAACTTCTAAGAAAATTTATATACCATTTAACAACAAACTAATACTCAGAAAGAGGCATCGAATATGTTCATAAACCAACATCATAATGAGAAAATCCTGTTTCTGACATTTTTCTTCTGAATCTTTTCAACTTCGTTACCTCTGAACATGTTATGTGATATTTTGGGTCTGTACTGCAAACAATGAAGAGTTCAGCCTGAATTGGAATATTAAAGAAGTCCAATTGAGGAGTTTATTTCATTTTATGTTTTTTGTGTAAACATGAATCTGTATTATGATTTTCACTAACAAGAAATATTGTTAGATTTTAGCTATCAATGTTCTACAGAACTAACAAAGTAAAGAGATTGTTGAGTTATGTCAATAGTTAGCATTGTGATTACTGAGTTATGAAGGGACTAAAGTAGAACAAGGCCAACTATTATAATATACAGGAAGGGGGAGCCGAGAAGAGAAGAAGCTTCAGGAAAAATTCCCCATCCTATTCCACACCGTGCTTCCCTTATACTAGCTCAATCTTAGGGATTTCTTGTATAATCTCTCAGATTAGTGAGTGAATCTCAACATGGCATCAGAGTAGGTTGATCCCGCCTTATCTGGCTGCGATTTGGTGGAAGGTGCTGTGTCGCCGTTCTGTAGGTGGAGGAGCTAGAACTGCTGTAAGGAGCGGCAATATTGTGTTGTCGTCTTCGTCGTCGTTCGTGAGGCTCAGCACAGGTCGCCGTCAGTGTATTTGGAAGCTCCGGCAAGGACCGTGGCCGTTGGTTTTTTTGTCCGCTGCCGCCTGCCAGATTGGCTACCGGTGCGGCTGTGTGTGCCCCTGGCGCTGAGTAAGTGATTTGCGTGTTACTGCTCTGAAATTTCTTGGTGTTGCTGCGTCCTAATTGAGTTGTCTAGCTGGGTATCTGGTTGATTGCAAAGCTAGCTTGTTTCATCCAATTTGTCTCAGGTGTGTAATACAAATACAGTCCAGTCTCTGTTTTGCTGTTAGTACAAGTGCGTTTTACTGGAAACAGAGACCTTGGTGAACTTGTGAGCTGGTTGTGATTTGAATAGATGGGAGATCCTAGTGTTGAAAAATTATATGAGAGTATGCAGAAATTATTTACTCAGCTTGTTGAACAATCTCAGCAGAAGTCCAAAACAACCTTTGTGTTGGAGCCTAATCCTGTGAAGCTCTCTGGACCTGAAAATTATTTCAGTTGGTCACGCCAAGTTACTCTGATTTTAGGATCTCATGGTCTTAAACAATTTCTGGAGGATGATTCAGTAAAACCAGAAGATAAGGTGGAGTTGGAGCAATGGGAACAAACTGAACAAAAAGTCATGGTGTGGTTATTGGGATCCATGGAGCCTTCTGTTCGTGTGCAGGTTGAGAATTTACAAACTGCAGCAGAAGTGTGGAAAGAAATCGTACAACAATTTTCTGGAAAAACTAACAAGATGCAAGTCACAAGGGTGCTTCATGAGATGAGAAATCTTAAACAAGATCAGAGATCTATAACTGAATATGCTGGTGAACTAAAGAAATTGTACAGGGATCTCGAGTTCTTTCGCCCATTCAAGTCAAATGATCCAAAAGACTTGAATCTTCTTCGTGAATGGTTTCAACCTATTCTAGTTCATACTTTTTTGGAAGGATTAAGCAATGAATTTGATCTTCGAAGGCAAATGATCTATTCTGCTACAGACTGGCCAACACTTGATGAAGCAATATCTAGCATCCTTGAGGAAGAAACTCGTTTATCTAATCAGACTGTAGCTCCACTGGCAAATGTTGATACCCGAGCCGCATTATCTTCACTTGCTCATACACAGTCTACTTTTGCTCCTAGAGATGATCAAGCAAATGCTACTAAGTTCGATTATAAAAGGAAAATAAGGGTTGTGTGTGATCATTGTAAGCGACCGGGTCACTTGAAAAAGAGTTGCTTTGAGCTAGTTGGATATCCCCCTGGTTGGAAGCCAAGACAGCATAGCAGGCAATCTATTGGTGACAACCGTGAGAGGAAGCTAGCCTATGCAAATTTCACCTCAAACACACGAGAATTTCCAATTGCAGTTACACAAGCACTTGAAGAATTCAAGGCTAAGCTTATGTCTACCTCCACAGAAGGTCCCACTGAATCTGCCTCTAGTTCACATGCCGCTCAAGGTGTGAACCACTCACTTACCTCTTGGATAATTGATTCGGGTGCTACTAATCATATGACAGGTTCATCGAAAGAGTTCTCATCATATATGCCTAGTTCAGGAAGGGATAGGGTTCGTATAGCTGATGGGTCTTTGGCTCCTATAGTGGGTTGTGGGACCATCAGTTGTACACCTTCCTTATCTTTAAATCCTGTTTTACATGTTCCCAAGTTTCCTGTGAACCTCCTATCAGTCAGTTCCATCACAAAGTCACTTAATTGTGGAGCTTGGTTTGAGCCCAAATTTTGTGTATTTCAGGAACTGGAGTCAGGGAAAATACTTGGGACTGGAACTGAACGTGATGGTATGTACTACCTTGATAATGGCACAGGTCCATTTGCATTTATGACAACACGTACCTCATCTACAGATGAGTTCTTGTTGCTTCACCGTAGACTTGGGCATTTATCGTTTCGGTCTCTAGCCCGTATGTTTCCTTCACTTTTTGCTTCCTGCTGCAAGGATAAGCTAGTATGTGATGTATGTGAATTAGCTAAACATACACGTGCTAGTTACCCTACCAGTAGTGAAAGAAGTCAAAATCCTTTTGAGGTGGTGCACTCAGATGTTTGGGGTCCCTCAGTTGTAACCTCTCCATTAGGGGAGCGTTGGTTTGTGACTTTTATTGATGGCTTCAGTCGATGTACTTGGCTTTATCTCCTCAATCAGAAATGTGATGTTATATCTGCATTTAAAGATTTCTATGCTTTGGTTTGCAATCAATATAATGCCAGGGTGAAAATATTTCGTTCAGACAATGGAACTGAGTATGTTAATAGGGATTTTGATTCTTTCTTATCTTCAAATGGCATTATACACCAAACTACATGTGTGAATACGGCTGCTCAAAATGGAGTTGCTGAACGAAAAAATAGGCATTTATTAGAGGTTGCTCGGTCCCTCATGTTTACAATGAACGTGCCAAAATTTCTTTGGGGCGAGGCAATTAAAACAGCAGCGTATTTAATAAATCGTATGCCATCAAGGATTCTAAATTACAAAAGTCCAATTGAATGTTTGAGTGGTTCTAATAATTATTTTATTGTACCACCAAAGGTTTTTGGATGCATTTGCTTTGTTCATGATCACAGGAATTCAGTGAGAAAGCTTGATCCCCGTGCTATCAAATGCATTTTTGTTGGGTATTCTCCTACTCAAAAGGGCTATCGTTGTTGGTGCCCAACAGAAAAACGGTTCTTTGTGAGTATGGATGTTACCTTTCGGGAAAATGAACCTTTCTACCCCTCGGCAATTAGCACTACTGATAATATTGGTCGTCAGGGGGAGAAATCTGATGAAGGAACTCTACGCCTTGAATCAGTGATGGTTCCATTCCTAGATGCTACTCGGGAAAAACATGGAAATGAGGGGGAGGAAAATATGAGCACATATGAGGACAGCAGAGGCTCAACTATTCATGAGGTATGTGACATTCCCACTTCACAACAAAGTATGCAGCCTGTTACTCCACTCTCTTCCAGGTCACTGTCCCTTGATCCAGTTCCCCAAGATGTAGTGGATAAAGACACTGGACATATCCCTGATCCTTCAGATTCTCCATTACTAGATGATCCTACTCATGACACAACAGAGGAAGGTACTCAAAATCCTAATATAGATCCAAAATTTCCACTAGTTGATCGCCCTATTGCCTTACGAAAATCTGCGAGGCACGCTGACATTCCAGCACGCCTTAAGGATTGTGTGGGATATAAACACGATATTGCCAAATTTATGTCTTACGAAAATTGCAGTCCCACATTTAGAGCATTTATTGCTTCCTTGGACTCTACTTCCATACCAAGAGATTGGAAAGATGCTATGAACGACCCCAAATGGAAGGCAGCTATGCTGGAGGAAATGAAGGCTTTAGAGAAAAATAATACATGGGAGCTAGTGAAACTACCATGTGGTAAGGAGCCAGTGGGCTGCAAGTGGGTATACACAATCAAACAAAATTGTGATGGCAAAGTAGAGCGATACAAGGCTCGTCTAGTGGCCAAGGGATATACTCAAACATATGGGGTTGATTATGAAGAAACATTTGCACCTGTAGCCAAGATGAATTCAATCAGGACCTTGATATCATGCGCATCTAATCTTGGCTGGGGTCTTCATCAACTAGATGTTAAGAATGCTTTTCTTCATGGGGATCTTAAAGAGGAAATTTATATGCATATACCTCCAGGTTTTAGCACTTCTCAGACTGAAGGCAAAGTCCTACGGTTGCATCGATCATTATATGGTTTAAAGCAATCACCTCGAGCATGGTTTGATCGGTTTCGGCGAGCTGTGCTTCAAATGGGCTACAAACAGAGTAATGCTGATCATACTTTGTTTTATAAGCATAATCTGAACAAGTTAGTTGTACTCATAGTCTATGTCGATGATATTGTCATCACAGGAGATGATGCTAAAGAAATAGAGCACTTGAAGGTGCAACTAGCACAAGAGTTTGAGGTTAAAGATCTTGGACAATTAAGATATTTCCTCGGAATTGAAATCTCTCGAAGCCCAAAAGGTATATATCTATCTCAAAGAAAGTATGTTCTCGATTTACTATCAGAAACTGGTATGTCTGGGTGTCGTCCAGTTTCTACCCCAATTGAGCAAAATCATCGACTCGTCGGCGATGCTGGCTCACCTGTTGATCGAGAGCGCTACCCGAGATTAGTTGGGCGGCTGATTTACCTATCACATACTCGCCCAGATATTGCCTTTGCTGTGAGTGTTGTTAGTCAGTTTATGCAAGACCCTCGAACTCGCCATATGGATGCGGTGTTTCGTATCATTCGCTATCTTAAAGGATGTCCTGGTCGAGGTTTATTATATACATCTCATGGAAATTTGCAAGTAGAATGCTATACAGATGCAGATTGGGTAGGCTCTCTAGATGATAGACGATCAACATCGGGCAATTGTAGCTTTGTTGGAGGTAATCTGGTTGCCTGGCGTAGTAAGAACAAAGTGTTGTAGCAAGGTCCACAGCTGAAGCGGAATTTAGATCCATGGCACATGGAGTGTGTGAAGTATTGTGGTTGCGAATCCTTCTAATGGAGCTAGGACTATTCCGATCAAAACCATTGATGTTGTATTGTGATAATAAGGCAGCACTTAATATTGCACATAATCCAGTACAACATGATCGGACAAAGCATGTCGAGATTGATCGACACTTCATCAAGGAGAAGTTGTATCAAGGAATCATTTGTATGCCATATGTAAGCTCTTCAAACCAGATTGCAGACATTTTAACCAAGGGCTTACCAGAAAAGTTGTTTTCTACTCTTTGTTACAAGATGGGGTTGTATGATGCATTTGCCCCATCTTGAGGGGGAGTGTTGAGTTATGACAATAGTTAGCATTGTGATTACTGAGTTATGAAGGGACTAAAGTAGAAGAAGGCCAACTATTATAATATACAGGAAGGGGGAGCCGAGAAGAGAAGAAGCTTCAGGAAAAATTCCCCATCCTATTCCACACCGTGCTTCCCTTATACTAGCTCAATCTTAGGGATTTCTTGTATAATCTCTCAGATTAGTGAGTGAATCTCAACAGAGATGCTATTTTTAAACATGAATGTTAACATATTGCATTCTTATAGCATCATATACAGGAGTTGTGGCTCCCCAAGCTATGAGAGCCAGCAACATCAAGGTGCTACAATTTTTTCTTCAGATATTTCAACAGCAAGATCACTGTTCATAACTATTTTTAATTTGTACATCTATTTGGACGAAAAATTTGAGATTTCAGCCCCTGCTAATTTTGTACAGCCCCTGATATGGTGTTCTTGCATAATTTGTACATCATGGCCTGTTGGTAGTAGACATTTGTAAATTAAATTAAATATCATACACGAAACTTGTATGACGCACATAATAGATATATGCACAGTAGATTAAAAAGCATATGCCTTTGTCTTGTATAGAAGCGTCGTTAAATTTCCCGCGTAAATTCATGTTTACTTTATTTTATATAATGATTTAGGTTTTCAACATTGTTCAGTTTTATGACTTCGTGCTTAAGATAAAACTGAGTTGAGTATGTCTGTCCAATTTCACGTGTTAGTTGTTCATGGCCATTGAATGTGTCCTGTTGTAATCCTGGCACTGCATCCAACTATTAAGATCATGATATTTGACACAACCTTCATCGTTTTGTTCTCACGAGTACAAAAACTTTGTATCCGACATGACCTTTTTTTTTAGCTTTGCAGTATGTGTTATACATTAGAGGATCATGGTATTTCTTCATTATAATCTGAAATACTTCTGATTTCTAATCTATTTTTTATTTATTTGATGGAATGTAAAATCCTGATGGCACCAAAAAAGAGAAATAACCAACAATTGAAATAAATATCTTATTTTCTAGGATGGATAAATAAAAATACAGATTTCATGTGTATATAAGTATGTACATAATATGTGAAAATTCCTCAATTCCATCGGAAAATGGGGGACGCTGCAACGCGCGTCATTATCGATCTAGTGTCTGTTTTAGGAGTTAGCATTGAAGATGCCCTTATGCCGCAAAATTATGGGAAAATGTAGCATTCCTCTAGGTCCAAATCTTCCAAGACACAAGCATGAATACTAGCATAGCCTTATTTGCCTACACATTTGAGTTGACCACTTCGGTCCTCAATATGTGAATGGAATTGAAATGTTGCCAATATGAAGGGACGAGGACCTCTCTTCCAAGCCAATCTTTGATCATGCACCAAGTTATTTTTGCGTATCGTCCTTGAAATAGGATGTGGGTCGGTGACACTTGCAAAGCTGACAAAGGCCACCATTATCCCCCCCCCTCCATTTTCAACATGTCATTAGTTCACACTTAGTTTTAAATGATGTGCCAAGAAAAAGCAATTGGACTTTGGAGGTGCCTAAGATTTCCAAACGAACGGCTTGATCATCGATGAAGTCAAATCAAGAAATTGGGAAATATATGTCGATCGAGGTGGTGGAGTAACAAACATCGGAGGTGAGATTTTAACGGATGGTGTTGTATTGACCATTAGCTAGGCCTCCCTGGAATGAGTTCAAGATATAAGAACTCGCCAATGTGCTTCGTGGATAAACCACTAGAGTCAAGTTACTCCACCCAAGAATCATGGTCCATAGCCTGCTAGAGTTCTACTTCTTTTCTTAGATAGATAAAAAATGTCTGGTCGATGTGTTGAGGTGTAGCCTAACTATTCAGGATGAGTCCTAAAAGGACACCTTTTTCACAATGCCCACACGGACCTTTGTGATAGCATGAAAGAGATCCATATTGTCGCAAGTGAACGTGTTTCCTAAACCGACCCAAGCCTTTCCTAGACTAATTCACTCCTACCAAGGCCATCCAGGCCTCAAAGTGCGAGTAAATTTTTTGAGGTGGAGGATACTAAAGCCGCGCAGTTTGGTCGACCGGGATACCAAATCCTAGTTGACCTTGCTTTGGCCTCCTGAGAACTAATCGAAGCTTCCCGTACGAATGCTTTTCTTAATCCGTCAAAACAAATCTTAGTGCTCAGAGCGATTTTAAGGAAGTTAATATGATACATAGACTGCAAGGTGATCACGGGTTGGACAAGGGTGCGCCTTTCGACCATCATGAAGTGGCAACCTTTCCACGGGTTTAGCTTCACGACGAAGTTATCCTCAAGATACTCTAACAATTAACCCGTTTAAAATTGTGCATGGAGAGCGGCAAGGACGGGTATTTTCACATGGAAAGTAGTGATTATTGCAGGAGGTTACTAGGGATGTCCTAAAGGTTTGTGCCATGGTAAAGAATCGAAATTTGTGACAAGGTCACTTACATTGGCAAACCCCTCTCTCTTCTGTAATCATGAGTAATACTGTGTACACGGCTCAATAGGTCCCATGTTCCGGTAATATATGATATGATTCAGGTGGAGGAGTTCTCTCCCCCTGTTGAAAATTCAAAAATTTAAACATTATAATTCCCACTCAAACTGACAAATAGAGTGGAGCTACATATATGCTAACTTGAAAAAATAATGAATTCGTGGTAGAAATTTGAACAGAGGGGCTTGCTTTCCTCGTCCAAGTTGGGGGAAAATGTTAGGATTTGAGTTGGTTAGGTATGGGGGTCATCCGATCTGGCTTGTGATGGGATTCCATGAACATATCTAGAAGACTCTAGCTAATCTATCAGACATGAGGAAGAGTATATTAGAGAACGTAAATGGCCACTGTAGCGACTCAATGAATGATCCTTCTCATGTGTTTCCTGTGAGTCAACAAACCGTTAATGATGGAGTCATGGACATGAGATGATGAGATGGATGATTTTGCTACTATATAAGATACAAACCTCTAACATTTGTTGCAAGATAACATAAACTACACAAGAACACCAAGGTTATAGTGGCTTGTTCCCATCTTCAAATGTGGAATATTGGAGGAAGACAAATTGATAGCCACATTATTGCTCCACGCTCCTATCGCGATACGATGTGACTCTACCACCTAGCGAGATCCCACCGCATCCTGGTCGTGCGGGCTTCATTTCGATGCTCGACGATCGCGCACGAGCCCATCCACATGCGGTCTGTGAACTCGTTCACCACCATGAAGACCGCCGGGTGCATTCATTGTGTGTCTTCGATTAAGTTGCTCCAACTATTGCACGACCGTCACATTAAGATGGTGGATGTGCAAGGTCGTTCCATGGATGCCCAATCTCTCGATGGAGATGGAGCTTTCATCACCAAAGTCAATAAAAAAATGCTAGGACTGGCGATGAGTGGTCTTGGGGTCACCCAACATGATTAGGGCGTTTCTCACAAAAAAGGAAAAACATGACTAAGGCGTAGCTTTAGCTCATCACGCTGAGCCCAGGGCGGCGAATCAACGTTTCGGGTATAAAAATTGGACGCAGCTACAGTGTAGTGGCCTGAACTTTTTACTTAGTTAGTTTTTAAACATTTATTCCTTCTGTTCTGAAATAAATGTCTTAATTTTATACTAACTTTAAAACATTTATTTCAGAATGGAGGGAATACTTATCAATCAATTTTTCTTTTTTGCAGTGGCCGCTCACATAACAGCCACGTTCACTCTAAAGCCCATTGACAGGTGGCTTTGCACCGAACAACCGACCACTCCATGTTTTTGCAAAAAGGCCCTTTAGGAACATTTTAATTCATTAAACAGCAATAATTAGCAATTAATTAACTACAAACAAAATCATCTGTCATGAATGGCAACAAGATGTTTTGCATGCAACCGTTAGTGAATATATATGCACATTTATACAAATACTTATTTATTTTTACATACATGCATACAGTACAATACATATATGCATGCGTATATATCATTTTCAAGAGAGAGAATAGGGTATGTAACCCACATGGATTAATTCAAATATATCTAGTAATCTATAATCATCACAAAAATATAACTTAGCATTAGAACCATTCTACTAAATTATATCGGCCATACTAAATATTTAAAATATTTTTAAAGATAAGCAATATATGAATTTAGTATCCGATTGCTCTGGTAAATGTTCGGCATGAACATTCTTCATTATAAGCTGCTAACGGCAACAGGAAAAAAGGAAGTCTCAACAATGTTTTTAGCACAGTACTGATAATGAAATTATGCTTTGTTATAATATGCAACAATAAACATACAATAGTGAAATTTTGGCATAAAAATAAGTGGAAAAACATACAGTAGAAAAAAGAAACAATGGCATTTTCATTACCCCTAAAAAATAAAAATAAAATAAAAAATAAATGAAATGAAATTTTCTAAGGAATAATGAAGTAATTGCATTGATATTACCCTTCAAAAAGAAATAAAATAAAATAAATAATTAATCAAATACAAAATAATGAACTATAATAAAGAAAATATTAAACTAGTGGCATTTCACAATGAAGCAATGAAGTTTTCTAAGGAAAAATAAATTTCTGGCATTGATATTACTATTCAATAAGAGAGCAAATGAAATAAACACAAAACATGAAGAAATTTAATATATGCAAGCATAAGCATAGAATAGTCGAAAATCGAAATAAATAAATTATTTAAGAAGTAATGAATTAGTAGCATTCCTATTATCCTTGAAAAATAAAATGAAATAAAAATTAAATATATTATAAATACTGAATTTTGTATATAATAATGAACTAATGAAATTGGTATTACCCTTTAAGAAGGAAGAAAGAAAATAATGAAAACAACAACAAAATTTGCACATTTGTTTCAAAATATGCAAGAATGAACATATAATATTGCACTTTTCAAAATCTAAATAGTGTACACACATATTGTATCATACTTGTGTTTATATTTACACATACACAAAAAGGTAGTTATCTAAGGAATAATGAATTAGTGGCGGCATTACCCTTTAAGAAGAAGAAAATGGATAAGGATGAATTAATGGCACTGATATTAGCCTTTAGAAAAAATTAAATAAATATAAACATGTGCACACAATTTAATCAAACATTAGGCTTCTGTAATATGCAATAATAAGCATATAATAAAGAAATTTTCACAAAACATGGAAATTTCCTAAGAAGGAATGAATTAGTGGCTTTGATATTACAATTAAATAAGAAATAAGAAGAAGAAAATAAAATAACAAAAGCTATGGTATTAACCTTTAAGAATGAGAAAGTAAAAAAACTAAAACAAAACAAAAATAATGAGATTTATAAGGATGAATGAATTATTGGCATTATTGTTACCTTTAAGGAGAATCATGTAATAGTGTAATTTTAGCGTATTTTTAGCAAAAAATAACAAAATTAATTAAATACAATTTAAACAAAAATTGATCTTTTTATAATATGCAAGAATAATCATATAATAAATGAATATAAAACAAAATATGCCATTTTTTACACAATATAAATAAATATTAATTTTAAAGAAATATATGCATTAAGGAGCATAAAATAATAAAATATTTGTAAAATAGTTCGTAAGACGGAATGAATTAGTGGCATTCTTAACACCCTTAAAAAGATAAAATAATAAATAAATAAATATCAATATAATAGAATTATATAAGGAACATAAATTAGTGACATTGATATTACTCTTAAAAAGAAAGATAATAAGAAGAAAGATAAAAAAAACTTGCAACAACTTTAGAATTGAATTATCCCTTTTTACATTATGCAAAAAACAATCATAAATAGCGCAATTTTCGCACATATTGTGTACTCCCTCCGTTCCTAAATATTGACGTATAGGTTTTTTGAAAGTCAAACTTCTTTAACTTTGACCGTATTTATAATAAAAACTATTAACATCTACAATATTATCTAAATACAATATAAAAATACATTTGAAGAAGAATATTATGATACTGATTTGATATTATTGATGTTGATACATTTGAAGAAGAAAATCATGACGTATAGGTTTATAGAAATGTATTTCTCTTTTCTTTTTTTCTTTTTTCTTTTCTTTGTTCTTTTAAAACCCAGGCTTGAATTAATTTGAATTAAAATATTTTCTTCAATCATACGAACAAGATGAAATATAGGGATCATTATTGTATGGAAATTTATAAATTTCCTGCCCTGGCTACTTTTGAAATTCATTCATGCGCTTAGGGTTTAATAAAACTATTGAACATTCTTTTTTGGATTTAAAATAGCGAAATTAAACTCCTTTTAAACCAAAATTGCAAGAAATTTTCGGAATCCTTATGAATGCATGATCACAATTTGTTTTTCAAATTCTGAGATGTGACAGGTCCTCCCATGTTAGACATCAAGACAATCTTTGTTGTCACACTATGTGGATATAATCGATCTTTTCTTTTGAAAACCCAAGGATTCCCTCATGTGACTACATAGTTATTCCTATGCATATCACTATGGACAGTTTGCCACATTTGTGTTCAACCAAATAACCCATTGCAAATTTATAACTTATGATTTTTTTTTGAATTTTTTTCCGGGAACACTGAAACACATGTAGTTTCTACCATCATTGGCAACCGCCTATGGTAATAACTTTAAAAAGATTTTATAGAAACATACATGTTTGGTTCATCTACAAGGATGTTGGCAATCCATGCAGTTTCGAAGAAAAATCAGTCATCACTTTAGAATGCATAAACCTGTAAAAGTCTATATAGTTGGAGCTTAATCAAAGACCAATTATCATGATGTGATTTTCCCACTAAGGTGTTTATTGATCAATACCCTGCTAGCATGAGTTGGGTTAATCTTTAGTTTTTCTGTGAAATATTTCGAACATATATATCATCTTCAACCTACCACACATGCCATTGAATGTTTATTGAAAACTCTAGCTCACAATCTAACATGTGAAATAGTATGTCACAATGAGTAATCCTTGTCATGTTTTTCATGCGAGGACACAAAACGGTTAAGCATGTATTCATGGACATGAGATGGATATGACCGAGAAGAGCTCTCACATGGTTAAGCAAACAATACTACTTTTGAGTATATATAACGTATAAAGCCTCTATCGTTTATTGCTAGATAATATGAACATAATTGTGCTAGAACAGGGAGGTGACCATGGCTCGCGCTGATCTTCCAGAGCGGACATATGTATGTGTGGAATATTGAAGGAAGACAAATACATGAGCACCGACGCATTCCTATCCTGGACGATGGCTCTCAGTCTCACACTCATGCAGTCCATGAATTCGTCAATGCTGCTCCATTCTTGCAAAGAGCGTCAGGTGCACGGCAAGCAGGTGCGTCTGTGGAAGACGGGAGGATGTTGATGCAGGTGAAGCAGATGACATGCTCGTGTCGAGATACTCACCCAAGTGATCGGCAGGTCATGCATAGACCAGGCACGGCGAAGCATGGACTCCAAGGCGGTGCCTTCAAGAAAGGAACGACACTGTAGTGCCACCACCGCCGGATCCCAAGGGATCGAGTTTTCACCCGAAGAATCAAAGAAGCGGGAGCAAACACATAGTAAAATCCCAGATTATGATGACTTGTCATTCTGTATGAACAGTAAGTATATACTATGTGGTCCCGATCAAAACCTGAAGAAGACTTGGCTAACCAGCTCCGGCAAGACTTGCTATATATACGCGACAAATAATGCCTGCAGTCATTTGTCCTTACAATTTTTTTCCCTTTTCAGAACAAAAGAGTAACATTGTGTGTTACACTTACACTCAGTAGTCAACCAGTCATCAGTTTCCGTTGGTTTACAAAATGAATCATTTATGGTAAGCTAGTAGGGACATCAGCAATCACTTCTCGGATTCCCTCTTTCTTGGCAAGAGCCTGTTCTGAATCCTTTTGACTGCAGCAACCTGGTAAGAGCTGAACTGTCGCAGCTTTGAAAGGATGTCAACAATGGTGGAGTAACATACTGTGTGGTCAAAGCTTTCATGTTGTCATATAACCTATTTCCAGAATCACCGGCCCTTGATAGACATCAGACAGGCCATCCAGACCAATCAGTGATCTGCTGCCCCCATAATTTGCTTCTTCAACATTTTGACACATAATTACTTATCCTTCTCATGTGTTTTCTGTGAGTGAACAAACAGTTAAGCATGGAGTCATGAATATGTAATGATGAGATGGATGACTGTAAATAGCTTTCGCATGATTAAAAAGACAGGGATAGCTACTATATAACATACAAACCTCTAGCATTTGTTGCCAGATAACATGAACTGCACAAGAACGCCCTCATAAAAAATTAACAATCTACCCTTGAGCACAACTCTGAGTTAGTCAATATTAATTAACCGCTTATCAAGTTAATAATACACGTCATATCTGATAGTATGATGTACCTTAAAAGGTCCCTTGTTTAATTATCTACTCCCTTATTATGGATAATGGATCGGAGGGAGTACTTTTTTTGGAAGCATTTCGTACATATTATCCTTGAACCAACCGTAGAAGACTCTGTATAATCTATCTAACATGGAGAAGCGTAGTTAGAGAAATGTACATGCCCACTGTAACCACACAATGGTTAATCTTTGTCATGTGTTTCCAGTGAGTCAACAAACAGTTATACATCGGGAGTGTGATTGGAGTCATGGTTATGAGATGGATGATAGCCAATAGATATCGCATGATCAAACAAACACTACTTGTTGTTATTATATATCTAACATGCAAAGCCTCTAGCGTGTATTGCCACATAACATGCACTTCATACAAACTCCCAGCCTGGTTATAGTGGGCTTGTTCCCATCTTTAAGAGACACCGGATGTGAAATATTGGAGGAAGACAGATGCAAGAACGTCGCTCCACGAGTACCGTGGCCACTGTGCTTGACCGAGCTTGAACACATTCTTCCACCTGCGATCCTGCCATGGCAAGACGTCAATACGCTCCCGGGTGAAGTGCCGCCGCATTATGCACGCCTGGACATCGTTCCGGTGCTCGGCTATACAGCGGGCGATGCAGCAAGCAATCTGTGAACTCGTTGACACGCTAGAGCGAGCTTTTTTCCACCATCGCGAGGACCGCCAAGTGCATGTCGAAGCGGTGTTGAACCGTGGATGAGGTTCCTTCTCCGTCACATGGGCTCCTCAGTGGCCAACTTTCACCTTCACCACCGGGTTAGCGATGTTGTAGACATCAAAGAGGCTGGTAAAAATGTTGACACCGATGAGCCGATGAGGTGCATGCCACACTCGTGGTTGGTCGACTACTGTCTTGGGTACTTACCCAGTGCTTGGCATCATGCTGCTGTGACGCTGTCAGTTGCATCAAAAATGCATTTTGATACGATGTAAAATCTGAAATTATGATGCTATAATGATACTTGTAATTCGCATGACCAGTCTAAATATGTGCAGACTGCTCCAACTCGACTTGTTATATATATATATATATATATATATATATATATATATATATACACTAGATCATAATTATGTGCACGTTTAATCTTTAGAACATATTGATTACAAAATATGAGTGTACAAAAAATAAAAATGAAATTGCATCAATTGACCCGCATATTGATAAAGTTATCGACAGGGAATTTTTTCCAGTTTGTAGTGAAGTAGTAGGGAAGGGAAGGCTTGGTGTGTGTTGCCACACGTCCATCCCTCTTGATGAACAGAAGGTAGAAATGTATGAAAAGATGTGAATGGAATCAAGTTTGCTAAAAGTTCGAGATATGAGATTGAAAAAATAAACGCACATATTATGAAAAAAGAAAAGGAGAAAATTTCATACTTGAATTAAATCATGTCAGGTCATTGCGATCATACATAAAGGTCCAAAAATGTTAAAACAAATATATAAAGCCTAACTCTAATAATATATCGGGGAGAAAAGAACATGAAAATACTACAAAATTTGCTACAGGAAGCACCTTGATATCGGTTCAATATTTATTTAAGATAAACATGTGTTTTTCACTGGAAGCTTATCTTCGGCACGTAAGTGGAACTTGATTAGTTCTTGTTTCCCAAGTCCTAAAAAACAATTCAAATTTAGGACCTCCAAATGTGGAATTTTCAAGCACAATCATTGGAACATATTATAAAATACAAAGCATAATTCTATTAAAATGTAGTTATTTATCGATGTGTCATTCATAATATTGTTATTAACCATCGCGCCTTATACTTATACTCGCAATGAACATAAACATGGCTTCAAAAATGAAAAGACATGTTTAATGTCACCATTGGTCCATCAATCTCTTCCCAATCATGTATAAAAAAAGTTAAAAGGGAAAAGAGTCCAAACATGAACATTAAAAGTATTGAATGGCATAGCAATAGACATGTTCTTGAGGCCTAACATAAAAAAGAGCCATATCTCACAAGATGCATGACAACTTACATAGGCTAGAACATCATAAGGATCTTTAATTAGTTGCAAAAGGGGGCTATAAAAAGATATAAAAGCAGATGAAATCTAACCATCAAAGGAGAACAAAAGCTGACAGTTTGTTAATTGTGTCCATGTGCCACTTAAATAACTTTTAGTCTCATGGATGAAGGGAACATTTATGGAATAGTTTTTACACCATGGGTCACACACTTCTCCTCCATGTATGTGGTGGAAGGCCACAAAATGAAGATCTATCAGTGCCAAGAAATGATCTTTCAGTTGTACTTTTCAATGATGTACTTTTAGTTATCCCCAGGTCAAGGTTTTCAATGATGTCTTTGTGAATTGCCAAGAAAGGATCTATCAGTTGTAGATGTTGTAGCACTACTAAGTTTGCTCTGTCAAAATTTGTGCGTCAACCCGAATAGTCCACATGCAATTCCCTTGAGCCAGTGATGTGACCTACTCCTTCGAGTTTGCCAAGGTGCTTCTTGATGGGAAAACCAACAACAGGGTTTTCGACACCTAGATAACTCTCGCAGAAAGAAATGCACTCATGGGTGAGATAGCCCTGTATGATGCTTGCATCCGGATGGGACATGTTACGAACGAAGCCTTTTATGAACTCATTCATCCTTTCGAATGGCATCATGTTATGCAGGAATTATTGAAGGTCAATTTTCATGAGAGTACTAATTTGATTGATAATCGATATTTACCTAGCATTGTTGCGTTTATTCATAATCATCGGCAAACTTTGAGTTCAAAACATCCATGATACAAACCAAAGGGATATAAAATCATGTCTTGCACAGTTCATTCATGCAATCTTCCTTTTACTCATAATGATTGAGTGATGGTTTGTTTAGCTGAATGTTTCACCCACGACCATGAAACCCGAAACTCATCGTTGAATGGTATTTCTACCTACACAACCAAATTAAGCCCGCAAAACAACTATATTCTTGCAGCATCGGCGTCCAAGCCTCCAGGCCCCTCTTAAATCAGGATACTGTTCAAACTAAATCAAACACATTACTTCAACATTTTTTTCCTTTTACAGTCCAAGGTTGCGAATTTCGTTTTTCTTATCGTATATGGGCGAATAGCCAAAATTTCTTGAAAAAATCCGAACGAAAAGAACAAAATGAAATTCAAAATTAATTTTTTTTATCGAAATTGGATCAGCAATGACCGGAATTTTCTATTTTTTAGAATTAAGGAAACCATAAACTGCATATCAGAGTCTTTAACAAAACTAGATGATTCTCCACGCATTGCGGCGGAAATATTCACTTACATGTTGTTTAAAAATAATGTATTTAATTTACATAGAAACTTTGAATTAATTAGCACTTAACATCTCAAAGAAGGATGTATGGAGAGTTAATTGTAAGTATCCAACTAGAAGATGAACTCGACTAAACCCGCTAGATAGATGTTATATACTTGTATTCATCAAACCAATATACCAATGATGCCAAGCAAAAATTTACCAATAGTGGAAAAATGATTAGCTCATTCATCATCAATTTTGTACAGGACACAATTTTATACTCAAGAGGACACATCATAAAAATGATGAACGTAAAATATGTACATCAAAAAGTGGCAGTAATCAGTTCAACCTGGTTGGGAACGTAAAACATGTACATCAAAAAGTTAATTGTATTTGTATTTCTTCTTCTTATTTTAGACAAACTCCACCATTGCTTCTACTTTTAGGTTTCGGTTGACTCTGAAAATCCTTGTTTATGTGGTTCTCATATGGGACCTTGAACACTGAACCATGGTACTGAAGGCACAAGGAGTGCTCCAGTTTATTGTGTGGCATCATATATGGGGAATAGATTGTACCTACAAAAAACAAAAAGAGTAGAGGTCATAGATGTATCAAAATTGATGGCAAAAAAGGTAATACAAATTAAATCATGATAACAAAACTTAGCATGATTAGACAACTTAACAACACTTTAGAATGATTAGGACAACTGATGACTCCACCTTCATCCTTTTCGGTAAACAACTTAGCATGATTACATCATTTAGACAACTTAACAAAACTTCATGTGATAGTAGAAAACCAAAAACTAATTTGAATCAAAAAATGGTTTGAAATCGATGGCACCATATCACTTGACCTTCTCATCATTCTTATAGATCACGATGGCACCATATTCGGTGATGGAGGATGACACTTTAGCATGATTAGGACAACTGATGACTCCACCTTCATCCTTTTCGGTAAACACCTTAGCATGATTACATCATTTAGACAACTTAACAAAACTTCAAGTGATAGTAGAAAACCAAAAACTAATTTAAATCAAAAAATGGTTTGAAATGGATGGCACCATATCACTTGACTTTCTCATCATTCTTATAGATCACGATGGCACCATATTCGGTGATGGATGATCATTCTTATAGATCACGATGGCACCACATCGTGATCTGCCACATTACTATCCTCGAATGTGTGTCCAGCTTTGGCTACCGTGGCAAGAGCACAACCAGCAAGGTGGGAGGGTCATGCTCAGCTTGTCTAGCGACCATTAACTTCATCATCGCCAGAATCTCCATCAATGTTGTGACCAATTGAAAGGTTTGATCGCCGGGTCAACGACGCGCCGGTTTTACTACAAATGATTAGCAATAGCTTAATCTTTCTCAAAATAGGGTTGTACGACCGATGTAAATATGTGCCATTTTATTACCACCCAAAAAACCAAAATTGGAAGAAAAGGAGTGAGCATCAGTACGGATTTAAAAAAAAATTTATGGTGCATCATACAATTTTGCACCGTTCATTTTTGGGAATCGACTGTCCAGAGGTCGCAATACGAGAGTTATTAATCCTGCATCCAGACTTCCTTGTTCCCCCAAAATATAGTTCTCTTTCTCCGTCATTCCCGTAGCCTAGAGCCGCCCTCCATGGCATGCATCGCTACGCATCAACCTAATGCGTGAGCTCATGGGCTTCCCCGTATACAAGAGCCTCGCTGGCAGGGCCTTCATCGGCTACCCGCCAGCCACAAAAGCCCGTGGCAAAATTGTTTGATGCACCATAACTTTTTTTGTTTAAGCGGGTTGACCAGTGTTCCCAAAAATGAACGGTGCAAAATTGTTTGATGCACCAAAATTGTGTAAAAGCCTAACGAAAAGGAGTGAGCATTAGTACGGATTCTAGCCACGACTTGTGAGGTTGAAGGTAGCGGCCGTTCGTGCAGGGTGTCGTCCTTGGGAACGAGTAAGGCGAGGGTGTGCAGCATGTGAGCAGGTGGCTGGCTAGCGGAGGCAGGAAGGCGGCCTGCGGTGTGGAAGATGGGTATTCATCATTAATTTAATTTATTAGGATTAAAACAGAAAAAAGATAAATCCACCCCCTCATAAAAAATTAACAATCTACCCTTGAGCACAACTCTGAGTTAGTCAATATTAATTAACCGCTTATCAAGTTAATAATACACGTCATATCTGATAGTATGATGTACCTTAAAAGGTCCCTTGTTTAATTATCTACTCCCTTATTATGGATAATGGATCGGAGGGAGTACTTTTTTTGGAAGCATTTCGTACATATTATCCTTGAACCAACCGTAGAAGACTCTGTATAATCTATCTAACATGGAGAAGCGTAGTTAGAGAAATGTACATGCCCACTGTAACCACACAATGGTTAATCTTTGTCATGTGTTTCCAGTGAGTCAACAAACAGTTATACATCGGGAGTGTGATTGGAGTCATGGTTATGAGATGGATGATAGCCAATAGATATCGCATGATCAAACAAACACTACTTGTTGTTATTATATATCTAACATGCAAAGTCTCTAGCGTGTATTGCCACATAACATGCACTTCATACAAACTCCCAGCCTGGTTATAGTGGGCTTGTTCCCATCTTTAAGAGACACCGGATGTGAAATATTGGAGGAAGACAAATGCAAGAACGTCGCTCCACCAGTACCGTGGCCACTGTGCTTGACCGAGCTTGAACACATTCTTCCACCTGCGATCCTGCCATGGCAAGACGTCAATACGCCCCCGGGTGAAGTGCCGCCGCATTATGCACGCCTGGACATCGTTCCGGTGCTCGGCTATACAGCGGGCGATGCAGCAAGCAATTTGTGAACTCGTTGACACGCTAGAGCGAGCTTTTTTCCACCATCGCGAGGACCGCCAAGTGCATGTCGAAGCGGTGTTGAACCGTGGATGAGGTTCCTTCTCCGTCACATGGGCTCCTCAGTGGCCAACTTTCACCTTCACCACCGGGTTAGCGATGTTGTAGACATCAAAGAGGCTGGTAAAAATGTTGACACCGATGAGCCGATGAGGTGCATGCCACACTCGTGGTTGGTCGACTACTGTCTTGGGTACTTACCCAGTGCTTGGCATCATGCTGCTGTGACGCTGTCAGTTGCATCAAAAATGCATTTTGATACGATGTAAAATCTGAAATTATGATGCTATAATGATACTTGTAATTCGCATGACCAGTCTAAATATGTGCAGACTGCTCCAACTCGACTTGTTATATATATATATATATATTTATATATATATATATATATATATATATACACTAGATCATAATTATGTGCACGTTTAATCTTTAGAACATATTGATTACAAAATATGAGTGTACAAAAAATAAAAATGAAATTGCATCAATTGACCCGCATATTGATAAAGTTATCAACAGGGAATTTTTTCCAGTTTGTAGTGAAGTAGTAGGGAAGGGAAGGCTTGGTGTGTGTTGCCACACGTCCATCCCTCTTGATGAACAGAAGGTAGAAATGTATGAAAAGATGTGAATGGAATCAAGTTTGCTAAAAGTTCGAGATATGAGATTGAAAAAATAAACGCACATATTATGAAAAAAGAAAAGGAGAAAATTTCATACTTGAATTAAATCATGTCAGGTCATTGCGATCATACATAAAGGTCCAAAAATGTTAAAACAAATATATAAAGCCTAACTCTAATAATATATCGGGGAGAAAAGAACATGAAAATACTACAAAATTTGCTACAGGAAGCACCTTGATATCGGTTCAATATTTATTTAAGATAAACATGTGTTTTTCACTGGAAGCTTATCTTCGGCACGTAAGTGGAACTTGATTAGTTCTTGTTTCCCAAGTCCTAAAAAACAATTCAAATTTAGGACCTCCAAATGTGGAATTTTCAAGCACAATCATTGGAACATATTATAAAATACAAAGCATAATTCTATTAAAATGTAGTTATTTATCGATGTGTCATTCATAATATTGTTATTAACCATCGCGCCTTATACTTATACTCGCAATGAACATAAACATGGCTTCAAAAATGAAAAGACATGTTTAATGTCACCATTGGTCCATCAATCTCTTCCCAATCATGTATAAAAAAAGTTAAAAGGGAAAAGAGTCCAAACATGAACATTAAAAGTATTGAATGGCATAGCAATAGACATGTTCTTGAGGCCTAACATAAAAAAGAGCCATATCTCACAAGATGCATGACAACTTACATAGGCTAGAACATCATAAGGATCATTAATTAGTTGCAAAAGGGGGCTATAAAAAGATATAAAAGCAGATGAAATCTAACCATCAAAGGAGAACAAAAGCTGACAGTTTGTTAATTGTGTCCATGTGCCACTTAAATAACTTTTAGTCTCATGGATGAAGGGAACATTTATGGAATAGTTTTTACACCATGGGTCACACACTTCTCCTCCATGTATGTGGTGGAAGGCCACAAAATGAAGATCTATCAGTGCCAAGAGACTCTTGAACTGCCAAGAAAGGATCTTTCAGTTGTACTTTTCAATGATGTACTTTTAGTTATCCCCAGGTCAAGGTTTTCAATGATGTCTTTGTGAATTGCCAAGAAAGGATCTATCAGTTGTAGATGTTGTAGCACTACTAAGTTTGCTCTGTCAAAATCTGTGCGTCAACCCGAATAGTCCACATGCAATTCCCTTGAGCCAGTGATGTGACCTACTCCTTCGAGTTTGCCAAGGTGCTTCTTGATGGGAAAACCAACAACAGGGTTTTCGACACCTAGATAACTCTCGCAGAAAGAAATGCACTCATGGGTGAGATTGCCCTGTATGATGCTTGCATCCGGATGGGACATGTTACGAACGAAGCCTTTTATGAACTCATTCATCCTTTCGAATGGCATCATGTTATGCAGGAATTATTGAAGGTCAATTTTCATGAGAGTACTAATTTGATTGATAATCGATATTTACCTAGCATTGTTGCGTTTATTCATAATCATCGGCAAACTTTGAGTTCAAAACATCCATGATACAAACCAAAGGGATATAAAATCATGTCTTGCACAGTTCATTCATGCAATCTTCCTTTTACTCATAATGATTGAGTGATGGTTTGTTTAGCTGAATGTTTCACCCACGACCATGAAACCCGAAACTCATCGTTGAATGGTATTTCTACCTACACAACCAAATTAAGCCCGCAAAACAACTATATTCTTGCAGCATCGGCGTCCAAGCCTCCAGGCCCCTCTTAAATCAGGATACTGTTCAAACTAAATCAAACACATTACTTCAACATTTTTTTCCTTTTACAGTCCAAGGTTGCGAATTTCGTTTTTCTTATCGTATATGGGCGAATAGCCAAATTTTCTTGAAAAAATCCGAACGAAAAGAACAAAATGAAATTCAAAATTATTTTTTTTTATCGAAATTGGATCAGCAATGACCGGAATTTTCTATTTTTTAGAATTAAGGAAACCATAAACTGCATATCAGAGTCTTTAACAAAACTAGATGATTCTCCACGCATTGCGGCGGAAATATTCACTTACATGTTGTTTAAAAATAATGTATTTAATTTACATAGAAACTTTGAATTAATTAGCACTTAACATCTCAAAGAAGGATGTATGGAGAGTTAATTGTAAGTATCCAACTAGAAGATGAACTCGACTAAACCCGCTAGATAGATGTTATATACTTGTATTCATCAAACCAATATACCAATGATGCCAAGCAAAAATTTACCAATAGTGGAAAAATGATTAGCTCATTCATCATCAATTTTGTACAGGACACAATTTTATACTCAAGAGGACACATCATAAAAATGATGAACGTAAAATATGTACATCAAAAAGTGGCAGTAATCAGTTCAACCTGGTTGGGAACGTAAAACATGTACATCAAAAAGTTAATTGTATTTGTATTTCTTCTTCTTATTTTAGACAAACTCCACCATTGCTTCTACTTTTAGGTTTCGGTTGACTCTGAAAATCCTTGTTTATGTGGTTCTCATATGGGACCTTGAACACTGAACCATGGTACTGAAGGCACAAGGAGTGCTCCAGTTTATTGTGTGGCATCATATATGGGGAATAGATTGTACCTACAAAAAACAAAAAGAGTAGAGGTCATAGATGTATCAAAATTGATGGCAAAAAAGGTAATACAAATTAAATCATGATAACAAAACTTAGCATGATTAGACAACTTAACAACACTTTAGAATGATTAGGACAACTGATGACTCCACCTTCATCCTTTTCGGTAAACAACTTAGCATGATTACATCATTTAGACAACTTAACAAAACTTCATGTGATAGTAGAAAACCAAAAACTAATTTGAATCAAAAAATGGTTTGAAATCGATGGCACCATATCACTTGACCTTCTCATCATTCTTATAGATCACGATGGCACCATATTCGGTGATGGAGGATGACACTTTAGCATGATTAGGACAACTGATGACTCCACCTTCATCCTTTTCGGTAAACACCTTAGCATGATTACATCATTTAGACAACTTAACAAAACTTCAAGTGATAGTAGAAAACCAAAAACTAATTTAAATCAAAAAATGGTTTGAAATGGATGGCACCATATCACTTGACTTTCTCATCATTCTTATAGATCACGATGGCACCATATTCGGTGATGGATGATCATTCTTATAGATCACGATGGCACCACATCGTGATCTGCCACATTACTATCCTCGAATGTGTGTCCAGCTTTGGCTACCGTGGCAAGAGCACAACCAGCAAGGTGGGAGGGTCATGCTCAGCTTGTCTAGCGACCATTAACTTCATCATCGCCAGAATCTCCATCAATGTTGTGACCAATTGAAAGGTTTGATCGCCGGGTCAACGACGCGCCGGTTTTACTACAAATGATTAGCAATAGCTTAATCTTTCTCAAAATAGGGTTGTACGACCGATGTAAATATGTGCCATTTTATTACCACCCAAAAAACCAAAATTGGAAGAAAAGGAGTGAGCATCAGTACGGATTTAAAAAAAAATTTATGGTGCATCATACAATTTTGCACCGTTCATTTTTGGGAATCGACTGTCCAGAGGTCGCAATACGAGAGTTATTAATCCTGCATCCAGACTTCCTTGTTCCCCCAAAATATAGTTCTCTTTCTCCGTCATTCCCGTAGCCTAGAGCCGCCCTCCATGGCATGCATCGCTACGCATCAACCTAATGCGTGAGCTCATGGGCTTCCCCGTATACAAGAGCCTCGCTGGCAGGGCCTTCATCGGCTACCCGCCAGCCACAAAAGCCCGTGGCAAAATTGTTTGATGCACCATAACTTTTTTTGTTTAAGCGGGTTGACCAGTGTTCCCAAAAATGAACGGTGCAAAATTGTTTGATGCACCAAAATTGTGTAAAAGCCTAACGAAAAGGAGTGAGCATTAGTACGGATTCTAGCCACGACTTGTGAGGTTGAAGGTAGCGGCCGTTCGTGCAGGGTGTCGTCCTTGGGAACGAGTAAGGCGAGGGTGTGCAGCATGTGAGCAGGTGGCTGGCTAGCGGAGGCAGGAAGGCGGCCTGCGGTGTGGAAGATGGGTATTCATCATTAATTTAATTTATTAGGATTAAAACAGAAAAAAGATAAATCCACCCCCTCATAAAAAATTAACAATCTACCCTTGAGCACAACTCTGAGTTAGTCAATATTAATTAACCGCTTATCAAGTTAATAATACACGTCATATCTGATAGTATGATGTACCTTAAAAGGTCCCTTGTTTAATTATCTACTCCCTTATTATGGATAATGGATCGGAGGGAGTACTTTTTTTGGAAGCATTTCGTACATATTATCCTTGAACCAACCGTAGAAGACTCTGTATAATCTATCTAACATGGAGAAGCGTAGTTAGAGAAATGTACATGCCCACTGTAACCACACAATGGTTAATCTTTGTCATGTGTTTCCAGTGAGTCAACAAACAGTTATACATCGGGAGTGTGATTGGAGTCATGGTTATGAGATGGATGATAGCCAATAGATATCGCATGATCAAACAAACACTACTTGTTGTTATTATATATCTAACATGCAAAGTCTCTAGCGTGTATTGCCACATAACATGCACTTCATACAAACTCCCAGCCTGGTTATAGTGGGCTTGTTCCCATCTTTAAGAGACACCGGATGTGAAATATTGGAGGAAGACAAATGCAAGAACGTCGCTCCACCAGTACCGTGGCCACTGTGCTTGACCGAGCTTGAACACATTCTTCCACCTGCGATCCTGCCATGGCAAGACGTCAATACGCCCCCGGGTGAAGTGCCGCCGCATTATGCACGCCTGGACATCGTTCCGGTGCTCGGCTATACAGCGGGCGATGCAGCAAGCAATTTGTGAACTCGTTGACACGCTAGAGCGAGCTTTTTTCCACCATCGCGAGGACCGCCAAGTGCATGTCGAAGCGGTGTTGAACCGTGGATGAGGTTCCTTCTCCGTCACATGGGCTCCTCAGTGGCCAACTTTCACCTTCACCACCGGGTTAGCGATGTTGTAGACATCAAAGAGGCTGGTAAAAATGTTGACACCGATGAGCCGATGAGGTGCATGCCACACTCGTGGTTGGTCGACTACTGTCTTGGGTACTTACCCAGTGCTTGGCATCATGCTGCTGTGACGCTGTCAGTTGCATCAAAAATGCATTTTGATACGATGTAAAATCTGAAATTATGATGCTATAATGATACTTGTAATTCGCATGACCAGTCTAAATATGTGCAGACTGCTCCAACTCGACTTGTTATATATATATATATATATTTATATATATATATATATATATATATATACACTAGATCATAATTATGTGCACGTTTAATCTTTAGAACATATTGATTACAAAATATGAGTGTACAAAAAATAAAAATGAAATTGCATCAATTGACCCGCATATTGATAAAGTTATCAACAGGGAATTTTTTCCAGTTTGTAGTGAAGTAGTAGGGAAGGGAAGGCTTGGTGTGTGTTGCCACACGTCCATCCCTCTTGATGAACAGAAGGTAGAAATGTATGAAAAGATGTGAATGGAATCAAGTTTGCTAAAAGTTCGAGATATGAGATTGAAAAAATAAACGCACATATTATGAAAAAAGAAAAGGAGAAAATTTCATACTTGAATTAAATCATGTCAGGTCATTGCGATCATACATAAAGGTCCAAAAATGTTAAAACAAATATATAAAGCCTAACTCTAATAATATATCGGGGAGAAAAGAACATGAAAATACTACAAAATTTGCTACAGGAAGCACCTTGATATCGGTTCAATATTTATTTAAGATAAACATGTGTTTTTCACTGGAAGCTTATCTTCGGCACGTAAGTGGAACTTGATTAGTTCTTGTTTCCCAAGTCCTAAAAAACAATTCAAATTTAGGACCTCCAAATGTGGAATTTTCAAGCACAATCATTGGAACATATTATAAAATACAAAGCATAATTCTATTAAAATGTAGTTATTTATCGATGTGTCATTCATAATATTGTTATTAACCATCGCGCCTTATACTTATACTCGCAATGAACATAAACATGGCTTCAAAAATGAAAAGACATGTTTAATGTCACCATTGGTCCATCAATCTCTTCCCAATCATGTATAAAAAAAGTTAAAAGGGAAAAGAGTCCAAACATGAACATTAAAAGTATTGAATGGCATAGCAATAGACATGTTCTTGAGGCCTAACATAAAAAAGAGCCATATCTCACAAGATGCATGACAACTTACATAGGCTAGAACATCATAAGGATCATTAATTAGTTGCAAAAGGGGGCTATAAAAAGATATAAAAGCAGATGAAATCTAACCATCAAAGGAGAACAAAAGCTGACAGTTTGTTAATTGTGTCCATGTGCCACTTAAATAACTTTTAGTCTCATGGATGAAGGGAACATTTATGGAATAGTTTTTACACCATGGGTCACACACTTCTCCTCCATGTATGTGGTGGAAGGCCACAAAATGAAGATCTATCAGTGCCAAGAGACTCTTGAAGTGCCAAGAAAGGATCTTTCAGTTGTACTTTTCAATGATGTACTTTTAGTTATCCCCAGGTCAAGGTTTTCAATGATGTCTTTGTGAATTGCCAAGAAAGGATCTATCAGTTGTAGATGTTGTAGCACTACTAAGTTTGCTCTGTCAAAATCTGTGCGTCAACCCGAATAGTCCACATGCAATTCCCTTGAGCCAGTGATGTGACCTACTCCTTCGAGTTTGCCAAGGTGCTTCTTGATGGGAAAACCAACAACAGGGTTTTCGACACCTAGATAACTCTCGCAGAAAGAAATGCACTCATGGGTGAGATTGCCCTGTATGATGCTTGCATCCGGATGGGACATGTTACGAACGAAGCCTTTTATGAACTCATTCATCCTTTCGAATGGCATCATGTTATGCAGGAATTATTGAAGGTCAATTTTCATGAGAGTACTAATTTGATTGATAATCGATATTTACCTAGCATTGTTGCGTTTATTCATAATCATCGGCAAACTTTGAGTTCAAAACATCCATGATACAAACCAAAGGGATATAAAATCATGTCTTGCACAGTTCATTCATGCAATCTTCCTTTTACTCATAATGATTGAGTGATGGTTTGTTTAGCTGAATGTTTCACCCACGACCATGAAACCCGAAACTCATCGTTGAATGGTATTTCTACCTACACAACCAAATTAAGCCCGCAAAACAACTATATTCTTGCAGCATCGGCGTCCAAGCCTCCAGGCCCCTCTTAAATCAGGATACTGTTCAAACTAAATCAAACACATTACTTCAACATTTTTTTCCTTTTACAGTCCAAGGTTGCGAATTTCGTTTTTCTTATCGTATATGGGCGAATAGCCAAATTTTCTTGAAAAAATCCGAACGAAAAGAACAAAATGAAATTCAAAATTATTTTTTTTTATCGAAATTGGATCAGCAATGACCGGAATTTTCTATTTTTTAGAATTAAGGAAACCATAAACTGCATATCAGAGTCTTTAACAAAACTAGATGATTCTCCACGCATTGCGGCGGAAATATTCACTTACATGTTGTTTAAAAATAATGTATTTAATTTACATAGAAACTTTGAATTAATTAGCACTTAACATCTCAAAGAAGGATGTATGGAGAGTTAATTGTAAGTATCCAACTAGAAGATGAACTCGACTAAACCCGCTAGATAGATGTTATATACTTGTATTCATCAAATCAATATACCAATGATGCCAAGCAAAAATTTACCAATAGTGGAAAAATGATTAGCTCATTCATCATCAATTTTGTACAGGACACAATTTTATACTCAAGAGGACACATCATAAAAATGATGAACGTAAAATATGTACATCAAAAAGTGGCAGTAATCAGTTCAACCTGGTTGGGAACGTAAAACATGTACATCAAAAAGTTAATTGTATTTGTATTTCTTCTTCTTATTTTAGACAAACTCCACCATTGCTTCTACTTTTAGGTTTCGGTTGACACTGAAAATCCTTGTTTATGTGGTTCTCATATGGGACCTTGAACACTGAACCATGGTACTGAAGGCACAAGGAGTGCTCCAGTTTATTGTGTGGCATCATATATGGGGAATAGATTGTACCTACAAAAAACAAAAAGAGTAGAGGTCATAGATGTATCAAAATTGATGGCAAAAAAGGTAATACAAATTAAATCATGATAACAAAACTTAGCATGATTAGACAACTTAACAACACTTTAGAATGATTAGGACAACTGATGACTCCACCTTCATCCTTTTCGGTAAACAACTTAGCATGATTACATCATTTAGACAACTTAACAAAACTTCAAGTGATAGTAGAAAACCAAAAACTAATTTGAATCAAAAAATGGTTTGAAATCGATGGCACCATATCACTTGACCTTCTCATCATTCTTATAGATCACGATGGCACCATATTCGGTGATGGAGGATCATTCTTATAGATCACGATGGCACCACATCGTGATCTGCCACATTACTATCCTCGAATGTGTGTCCAACTTTGGCTACCGTGGCAGGAGCACAGCCAGCAAGGTGGGAGGGTCATGCTCAGCTTGTCTAGAGACCATTAACTTCATCATCGCCAGAGTCTCCGTCAATGTTGTGACCAATTGAAGGTTTGATCGCCGGGTCAGCGACGCACTGGTTTTACTACAAATGATTAGCAATAGCTTAATATTTCTCAAAATAGGGTTGTACGACCAATGTAAATATGTGCCATTTTATTACCACCCAAAACAAAAAACCAAAACTGGAAGAAAAGGAGTGAGCATCAGTACGGATTTTAAAAACAAAAAAAGTTATGGTGCATCATACAATTTTCCACCATTCATTTTTGTGAATCGACGATCCAGATGTCGCAATACGAGAGTTATCAATCCTGCATCCAGGCTTCCTTGTTCCCCCAAAATATAGTTCTCTTTCTCTATCATTCTAGTAGCCTAGAGCCGCCCTCCATGGCACGCATCGCTACGCATCAACCTAATGCGTGAGCTCATGGACGTCCCCGTATACAAGAGCCTCGCTGGCAGGGCCTTCATCGGCTACCCGCCGGCCACAAAACCCCGTGCCAAAATTGTTTGATGCACCATAATTTTTTTTGTTTAAGCGGGGTTGACCAGTGTTCCCAAAAATGAACGGTGCAAAATTGTTTGATGCACAAAAATTGTTTAAAATCCTAACGAAAAGGAGTGAGCATGAGTACGGATTCTAGCCACGACTTTGTGAGGTTGAATGTAACGGGCGTTCGTGCAGGGTGCCGTCCTTGGGAACGAGTAAGGCGAGGGTGTGCAGCATGTGAGCAGGTGGCTGGCTAGCGGAGGCGGGAAGGCGGCCTGCGGTGTGGAAGATGGGTATTCATCATTAATTTAATTTATTAGGATTAAAACAGAAAAATGATAAATCCACCCCCTCATAAAAAATTAACAATCTACCCTTGAGCCCAACTCTTAGTTAGTCAATATTAATTAACCGTTTAACAAGTTAATAATACATGTCTTATCTGATAGTACGATGTACCTTAAAAATTCCCTTGCTTAATTATCTACTCCCTTATTACGGATAATGGATCGGAGGGAGTACTTTTTTTGGAAGCATTTCGTACATATTATCTTGAACCAACCATAGAAGACTCTGCCTAATCTATCTAACATGGAGAAGCGTAGTTAGAGAAATGTACATTTTTTTGGATAAAGTAGAGAAATGTACATGCCCACTGTAACCACACAATGGTTAATCTATGTCATGTGTTTCCAGTGAGTCAACAAACAGTTATACATCGGGAGTGTGATTGGAGTCATGGTTATGAGATGGAGATAGCTAATAGCTCTCGCATGATCAAACAAACACTACTTGTTGTTACTATATATATAACATGCAAAGCCTCTAGCGTGTATTGCCACAGAACATGCACTTCATACAAAATCCCAGCCTGGTTATAGTGGGCTTGTTCCCATCTTTAAGAGACACCGAATGTGAACTATTGGAGGAAGACAAATGCAAGAACGTCGCTCCACGAGTACCGTGGCCACTGTGCTTGACCGCTGCTTGAACACGTTCTTCCACCCATGATCCTGCCATGGCAAGACGTCAATCCGCCCCCGGGTGAAGTGTCGCCGCATTATGCACGCCTGGACATCGTTCCGGCGCTCGGCTATGCAGCAGGCGATGCAGAAAATGCAATCTGTGAACTTGTTGACACGCTAGAGCGAGCTTTTTTCCACCATCGCAAGGACCGCCAAGTGCATGTCGAAAGGGTGGTGGACCATCGATGAGGTTCCTTCTCCGTCACATGGGCTCGTCGGTGAGTTGCATGATGCACTCGAGCTCGGCAGCATGTTGCAGTGACGCTGTCAGTTGCATAAAAAATGCATTTCTATACGATGTAAAATCTGCGATTATGATGCTATAATGATACTTTTAAAGTTGTAATTCAGCATGACCAGTCTAAATATGTGCAGCCGATCCCTACAACAGCTCCAACACAACTTGTTATATATATACAACAATATAGTAACTGTAGTCCCTGTATCCCTACAATTTCTTTTGCTCCCTTATAAACATAAAAAACACTATCTATGCACTCCTCTACGCCTCTTTATCTGAACCGAGGTTAGATTGAGATCAGGTGACTTGCCGTAGCCAAGTCACCGCTGAAAGGTACGGAGACATTCCTCTGGCCCTCTCCGGGTTGTTGATTGTTAATCAACGGACAGATCATGCCTAAACAATGTGTCGCTACAGCGTGTAGCTACAGTGTTTAGCTACATGACACATCTGCAGAACCGACATACAGTAGCGTCCACAGTGTTTCCTGCTACAATACTTGATCTTGGCTGTCTATTCTAGATCCATTACAAGGTGACATGTTGTGGACATATCACTGGATCTCAGTCCGCCACGGTCACCTGACGCTGAAACAAGAGCCCGACCCCTCCCACATACCTACCCTGGATCGACAATGTGGGTCCCTCCACCAGGTATAAACATCAGAGTTGCTCGTGATAGTAGCGATGCGATGGAGCGGAGAGGAGACAACCAAACCGGACTACGGACCACACTTCAGAGGATGATACGAAGCTGATGTTCAGCAAGGAGGGGTGTATGATGGGACTAATTTCATATTTTATGATGAGTGATTTTTTCTGAAACAAGGTAAAAGTCTTACCTTTCCGTTAATAACCAAAGAGTAAAGAGTATATACAAGGCCTAAGCCAAAAAGGATCAAGCGGACTACTTTCCTGAAATGATCGGCCTTAAGTGCTTAGCCAATACACCACAAACTAGCCTCTTGATATTACCAAATACTCCCTCCGTAACTTAATCGTAGGAAAGGGCATCTTCAACTTCAATCCTCAAACCTCCCGCAACAGTTCGGATTGGATGATTAGAGACTATTTTATCATACAATGTAATCATGTATCCGTTCATGGGTCGTTCCGTATATCCTTTTTCCTCAAATCTGACGCAAACTAGGAGAGGTTTGCGGCAATCCGGACCTCCGCCATGTAAGACTTCGAAGTTCGACATCCCGGTCTGCTCAAATTTCCCTCCTGGATCAGTTTTCTTCCACTCCGCTTCTGCTACCCCTCACTGTTGTGCATATGTATCCTCCTCGTCCGACTATCTTCGTACTCTTCGGCCGCGTTCAGCATGTTGCCGAACCTCTGGAACCTTTAGTAGTGCGCGTCACACCTAGTCGTCGCCCACCTCGGATCCGTCGGCAGATGTCCGGTCAAAAGATAATGAGATTATTTGACCTTCTCATTATTCATATAAATCACGATGGCATCATATTCGGTGATGGAGGACGAGCTACTGTGTGATACATGGTTGACCGTGTCTGCGAACTTCATAGGTATGAAGGAAGCTGACACGATCTTTTGACAAAGCGTCAATTCTTTGTTTCATGAGCAAAAGCACAACGAATACTATGAGTTGCACATGCTGTATAACCGCAATGTGAAATTGCTAGCCCATCAGTGGTACGCCATCTTCAACTCCGTCAACAAGTACTATTGTGTGGTTAGAAAAATGAAGGATATGTTGTAGCAGGGCACCTAAGCTATGGAGATCGTAAGTTATTGTTCATTCTAATGCTATATATTGATCAATTCATTGGTTTACTCCATGTTAGAAATGATCATCATCACATTTTTGTATAGACTGAACGCGTTGACATGCTCTACCAAAGAAACGATGGAAGATCGTTCACATCAATGCAATGTTGGATATGAAGCTAAGGAGCCAACTTGTGGGAAATGGTGTCTGCACATTCTGAGGAGAGTTTCATTTTAATTGAATTCCATAAATTCTAAAACTTCTTGAGATCAATACATTGTTATTTGAAATAATATACTATTTATGTTATAAACAAATTATGCCATTTTCTATAATTATTTTGAGTGTTGAGACTTACAAAAATACTAGAGACTAACTTTTAGGGATACCGTTGGATGGTCAGCTCTCGTATCACTGTCCTCATACGTATGTGATGTCTGTTTTAGGAGTTAGCATTGAAGATGCCCTTATGCCGCAAAATTATGGAAAATCTAGCATTCCTCTAGCTCCAATCTTCCAAGACACAAGCATGAATACTGGCATAGCTTTGCTTGGCCGCGCATTTGAGTTGACCACTTCGGTCCACCAAGTGTGAATGGATCGAAATGTTGCCAATTTTAAGGGACGAGGACCTCTCTTCCAAGCCAATCTTCGATCATGCACCAAGTTCTTTTTGTGTATCGTCCTTGAAATAGGATGTGGGTCGGTGACACTTGCAAAGCTAACAAAGGCCACCATTAGGTCCCCCTCCATTTCCAACATGTCATTAGTTCAAACTCAGTTATTAATGATGTGGCAAGAAAAAACAATTAGACTTTGGAGGTGCCTATGATTTCAAACGGACAACTTGATCATTAACCAAGTCAAACAAAGAAATTGGGAAAGATATGCCGAGGCGGTGGAGTAACAAGCATTGGAGGTGAGCTTTTTAACTGATGGAGTTGTATTCACCATTAAGCTAGGCATCCCTGGAATGAGCTCAAGATCTAAAAACTTGCCAATGTGCTTCGTGGATAAACCACTAGAGTCAAGTTGCTCCACCCAAGAATCATGGTCCATAGCCTGCTGAAGTTCCACTTCTTCTTTGTAGATAGATCACAAATGTCCCGATGTGTTGAGGCGGTGGCCCAACTAGTCAGGATGAGTCCCAAAAGGACGCCTTTTCCAATGCCCTCGCGGACCTTTGTGATAGCATGAAAGAGATCCATATTGTCGCAAGTGCACGCGTTTCCTAAACCAACCCAAGCCTTTCCTAGACCGACTCACTCAAACCAAGGCCATCAGGGCCTCAAAGTTCGAGTAAATTTGTTGAGGTGGAGGATACCAACGCCGCCCAGTTTGGTCGACAGGTATACCAAACCCTAGTTGACCTTTCTTTGTCCTCCTGAGACCTTATCGGAGCTTCCCGTACGAATGCCCTTATTAATCCGTCAAAACAAATCTTGGTGCTCAGAGCGATTTCAAGGAAGTTAACATGATAGATAGACTGCAAGGTGAGAACGGGTTGTACAAGGGCGCACCTTCCGACCATCATGAAGTGGCAATCTTTCAACGGGTTTAGCTTCACGACAACGTTATCCTCAATATAATAACAATAACCCGCTTCAAAAAATTTATAGAGAGCAGAAAGGCCGGGTATTTTCACATGGAAAGTAGTGATTAGTGCGGGAGGTTACTAAGGATGCCCTAAAGGTCCGTGGCATGGTACAGAATCAAAGTTTGTGACAAGGCCATTTACATTGGTACACCCCTCTCTCTTCTTTAATCATGAGTAATACTGTGTACACGGCTCGATAGGTCCGGTTTTTCGGTAATATATGATAAGATTCATGTGGGGAAGCTCTCTCCCGCTGTTGAAAATTAAAGAAAAACATTCTAATACCCTGTCAAAATGGCAAATAGAGTGGAGCTACAGTTATGCTAATTTGTTGAAATAATGAATTTGTGGTAGAAATTTTAACAGAGTTGCTAACTTCCCTCATCCAAGTTGGGGGAAAATGCCCGGATTTGAGTTTATTGGGTATGGGGGTCATCCGATCCTTCTGATGGGATGCCATGAATATATCTAGAAGACTCTAGCTAATCTATCCAACATGCATGAGGAAGAGTATATTATAGAACATACATGGCCACTGTAGCAACACAATGAGTGATCCTTCTCATGTGTTTCCTATGAGTGAACAAATAGTTAATCGTGGAGTCATGGACATGAGATGATGAGATGGGTGATTGTGAAGAGCTTTCGCATGATTAAACAAACAATGATTGCTACTATATAAGATACAAACCTCTAGCATTTGTTGCAAGATAACATGAACTCCACAAGAACAACGAGGTTACAATGGCTTGTTTCGATCTTCAAATGTGGAATATTGGAGGAAAACAAATGCATAGCCACGTTATCGCCCCGCGCTCCTGCCACGATACTACGTGACTCTGCCACCTGGCAAAATCTCACTGCATCTTGGGCGTGCGGGCTTCATTGCGGCACTCGACGATCGCATTAAGGTCTATCCCGATGCAGTCTATGAACTCGTTCACCACCATAAAGACCGCTAGGTGCACGTCGAGTAGATTTTGTGTCTTCGGAGAAGTTGTTCCTTGGTCATCGGATCTGTATACACTGTGCCAATCAGATTTTTTTTACATGAGTCTAACCAGCTCATGGTATGATGCGGCATATATATATAGTGCCAGCAGTCCACTGTTCCTGCAACTATTGCCCCCTTCTACACATCAAAAAAACACTACCTTGCCTATACATACATATACAGTCCAAACAATTTTGAATTTTTTTTATTGATATACATACACATGTATAGGACATTTGTGCAAATTTTCATACATTATACCTTAACGCGCCACGGGAAAAAAGTTGACAAATATTTGATTTTAAATGGACCCTTTTTCCTTGTGTTTCAGGTCGAAATTTTGTTATTTTTATGCAGACTGCATATTACAATATTTTCAAACGAAATTTGGCATGTTCGTGTGGAATACATATAAGTTTCCACAGAATTGTTTTCGAAAATTTTCAATACTTTAAATAACATTTCCGAATTTTTCAAAATAAAGCGCTACGTGTAGCTCGAGCTACAGAAATTCGCAATATGTATAAAAGAAAATGGAGTTAATCTATAAGAAAAATTAAAAAAATTATACCCAATATGTATAAAAATTAATTTTAAAGAAATATATTCAATAATAAGTATAAAATAGTCAAATGTTTGTAAAATAGTTTATAAGATGGAATAAATAACTAAATTAATATCAATACAATAGAATTTTCTAAGGAACATGAATTAGTGGCATTGATGTTATTTTTAAAGAAGAAAGATAATAAGAAGAAAGATAAAAATAAACTTGAAATAACTTTACAGTTGAATTATCCCTTTTTGCATTATGCAAACAAAAATCATGTAATAGTGGAATTTTCACACATATTGCATATTATTTATGTCTATACATGTACACTCATTCAACATCCAAAAATACCCACAAAATAAATAAAAACTACTAATAAAATAAAACAGACAAAAAACATAAAAAGGGAGAGAGGAAAGGGCTGGGTGGTACATCTAATGGGCTACACAGCCCAGTGCCAAATTGACTTACTCAAAAATATGTGTTCAGTCAAAAAAGAAAAAAGTCCAAAAATGCATATATAATTGACCAAAAAAACGGATCTCAAAGTAGAAACCAAACACTCATAAAATAGATTGATTTAATATTTATTTTCAAGGCCCTACTATTATTGTGATATAAATTACACTGACCCATCAAAAGATGTTCCTTGGGTGGTTCCACGTAGTGAGGTTATCCTCTGCAACTCACAGTGGGCATAAAACCTGATACCCGAAGCCCAACCGAGAAACCCGAACACCATATCAGATTTTATTTTTTGAAAACCCGAATTATATTCGGGTAAAAGGCCACGGTACCCAAACAATAGCACAGCCCAATAAAAATTATGGACGCGTATAGAAGAAGGAGAAGGCCCAGCCCAAAATTTCCATCACTGCTCGTTACCCTAGCAAAACTAGGTCGGACATGCCCACTTCCTCCTTCCCTTTGACTTAGACTCGCGCGCCGCCAGGCTTCCTGCTGGCCACTACCACACATGGATGTGTCTTGGCTCAGGCGAGGGTGAGCAGCAATGCCATTTTGCCTGTTCGCCAGAGCATCCTCGGACGACGCTGCTTCCTTCCTTAGCCTCCCTTGTCTCCAGTTAGGGCTAATTTGGTATACTGGGATTAAAACCGGGGAAGTAAATCCCAGCGATGTGATTTTCTTAGGCAGTGGAGATCCCCTTCCTTTGAAGAGTTGATTTTTCTGTTAACTTTGAAGAAGGCGAGGCAGGGATTTTTCCTCCGATCCCTTGGGACGTGGATCGATCTCCCTGGAAAGCGCTATCGATCGAACCAGAGAACCTCCAAGGACTATACGCTGACTTGTTCCGTGGGCTTAAGGCATGGATTTTTTACGGGGATCCCTCCGAAGAATTACCAAATGACGCCTTAGTATGTGACCAACCTCCTGATGGCTGATGTGGTACCAACAACAGCGCCGCCAGAAGCTACAACCTCCAATCGCCGTCCTCTGTGAGCTCCGGCCAGCGAGCTATACTACCTTTGCAGGTGTTGTCCCACCTCACTCGATGACCCCCCCCCCCCCTCTCCACTAGCCACCCCCCTGCAACTCGACTCTGTGGCGTCTCCCAAGCATGTTGTCTGTGTGTGCGTGGGTGGTATTACGGATAATTCAGGATTACCCGAACCCGAACCCGAACCCAATTTTTCGGGTATCTAAAATTTTGGACATAAATCGGATTTCATTTTTGAAAACCCGAATTACTTGACCCGGATTTTCGGGCAAATCCGAACGCCAAGCCTGATCCGCAACGACGAGGACAGTTGCAGTGACAAGAATAAGAAAGGCCTACGGACGATCCAGGAGCAGCGACAGGGGCGTGATGCGCTCAATAGCGGTTGTACAACAGCAACAAGAAGCGCAGCTGCACAGAGATGAATTGAGATCAGCAGCGATGCGTTACACTCCGCAGCGATCGTATGAATCGATAGTCCGTCACCTCTTCTGTAGCATGGGTGCTCGGGCACGGTACTCAGCTACAGCTGGCCTCCCATGTTGTTGTCAGCGGCATAGTGTTGCGGGCACTCGACTTCGGTACTCTACCTTGGAACTAAGGTGGTGGTGTCTGTCCCGACCATGCGGATGACGCTGCAGTCGGATATGGTGTCGGGCACACACAACTTCGGCGTCTTTCATGGCCGACCTGGCTTGGTGGTGATTAGGACTCAATCGATCGGGTGGGGGTGCAGTTTGTGCTGCAACAACCTCCCGGCTCCACGGCTACGGGGTCACCGAAAGGTCTTCAAAGATGGTTCATCTCTTGAGACCCGGTAGTTGACTTAGGTGGTGAGATGCAAACTTAGGTAAAAGGCTTGACGTAAAGGGATGGTTGTGCAGCGGCGGCGGTCATATATCGCATGTACCTGGTGGGATTGTGAAAAATAATGGTGGAGACAACACATGTGTGACTTTGATTGTGATGTTGCGAATACTCGGTCTCGAGCTCCGGGTTGAAAACTTAAGTTGATTTTACCTGGCAATGATGATGTTTTTTTTCGTCATTTCCATGTTCGAAGTCATTGCTTGGATATGCTCGGTGCAAACCTTGATTCTAGTCTTGATGGGTGGATCCGATGGCGATCACATGGGTGTCACTTTTTCTTGAATACATTGTTGTTGAAGAACTTCCTCATCCGTGTGATGTAATGATATGGTTGGTACGGATATGATCATTGTTACGGTTTGCCAATCGCGGATCTAATCAGTTAGATGTTTTTTCTTTCATCTATGCATAAATTTGGTCTTATATGCTTTTGCTAGCTATTGTGTTTTTATATGTGTGTTGGTGTTGGTTATGTGCATCTTAGTTATGCAGAACCAAATATGTGATCATTATGTTTGTATCCTCGTGATGCTTTATTATAAGCGAATAAAATTCAATTTTTATCTGAAAATAAAAGTTTCCATCCCCAAAGAGGTCAGCGCTCCAAAATGAAGGTTATTGATTTCTCATGTTGCATACGTTCATCAACATGTGACAAACTCTTTTTTTGTTTTGCTACAAATGATTAGTAGTGGTTTAATATACATTTCTCAAACTAACGCACAATTTTCTAGGACCCGCATAAAAATGTGCCGTTTAATTAACGAGAAAGGAAACCAAAACCGAAATGGGAAGCAAATGAATGAGCATCACCACGGATTTCAAAAACCAAAAGATGAAACGGCTAGTTGCTATGGTACAGCCTAGTAGTAGTACTAGCCTATTCTGCCCTGCATCGTCACATCACATCACATAGTACACAGAACGGCTAGTACGCCCTGCACTGGCCTGACTTTTCAAAGCTTATGGAGCAAGCCACGGATTTCTTAATCGACCTGTGGACTGTGGTCGTGGTGGACTATAGCAGTGCAGCAGTGAGCAATGGAAGGAAGCTGCAGCTGCAGCGGCAAGAAGAAGAGGAAAGGGGATCACCATCAACTGCATCAGCAGCCGCAGGAGCAGATGAGCGACATGGCGGTGGCGGGCATCAGCGGCATCATCGACCCAGATGTTCTTGACTGCACCATCTGCTTCGACCCCCTCCGGCCTCCCGTGTTCCAGGTCTCATCTCATCCCTACCGTTTTCTCTATTGATGTTCCCCTGCAATCTTGCAAGCTGGAACTGAACAAGATCTTATATACGTTCTCAGCACGAGAGGAGCAGCTAGCAGTTGCGTCCTTTTCACAAGCATTGCATAGAAAATCATGGTGCATTTTCCTTCTTTGATGATAGACAGTGCGCAGTTGGGAACTTGGGACATAATAAGAAACCTGCAACTTCACATAGAAATCGCATAGCCTTTATGAGAAATAAAAATAAAAATCACAGGTAGACAGAGAGTGCTGCTGAAATCAAATGCATACCGTATCAAAATCAGATGGGACAAAGTAAATAAAAGAGGATCAGTTTCTAAACCCAAGGATAAAAACAGAAAACACAACAGATTTCTCTCACCGTTCTATTCCCTTTGGAGAAGATTTTGTTTTGTCTAAGTAGCCACCAGCAAGGAGTCTTAATCTTTAGTGGGAAACTTAACTTCTGAAGAAATTTGTGAAGGGTAATAAGCAAAACTGTGCCAGCCTTATGAGCGTCTAAAAAAAATAGCACTGAAGTACTGCTTTTTGGCTACAGGATTAGGTCTGCAAAACCATTATTTCTAGTTTCCAAATATGGTATTTCTACCTAAACAACCAAGATTGGGTCTGCAAAACAGTTACATTGTTGCACAATCACCCTCCAGGCCTCCAGGACACTCCTAAATCAGTCTTGTAGAAAAACATATCCTTAACTCCATAAATGCCAACACAAACTGAGAGCCTCCTTGATTTGGGGATACCTGTCGCGCGCAGAAGTACCCTTCTTTTTCAAAGATCGTGTAGTGAGTTTTGTCACCTGCACAACATTTCCAAGAACAAATTGATCAATCAAGTTTTGCATGGTTCCCGGCTGTTGTTTCCCTGTAACTTCATAAACTGAAATCAAAGAACTATATTTTCAGCATGCTCATCATTTTCAGACAGTATTTTAGAATAAGATCATGGATTCATGGTGTGTTCCCTTCTTGATACACAGTGTGCAGTTGGGCGTGTGATCTGCTCACCCTGCCATGGCAAACTCGTAAACAAGGACAACTGCAATGTATGCTCCGTCACCGGCGGGTACAACAGATGCAATGCACTCGACAAAATACTGGAGTCATTCCACATCCCTTGCGCCAACGCCGCGTACGGGTGCACCGCAAAGACGCACTATCACAAGGTGGAAGACCATGGCAAGTTGTGCCCACATGCGCCATGCTTCTGCTCGGAAACCGGCTGCAACTTCGCCGGCTCCACCGTCGCACTCCTGGCTCATCTAACCGACCATCACGTGTGGCCAGCCACCGAGTTGAAATACAATGTTAAGCTCACCGTGGAGGTGAAGGCAGGAGTTCATGTTCTCCACTGCCGAGGCGGCTTCCCTCTTTTCCTGGTGAAGTTCACTCCGACGCCACCGTATGGCAATGTGGGTCCCTCCACCAGGTATAAACATCAGAGTTGCTCGTGATAGTAGTGATGCGATGGAGCGGAGAGGAGACAACCAAACCGGACTACGGACCACACTCCAGAGGATGATGCGAAGCTGATGTTCAGCGAGGAGGGGTGTATGATGGGACTAATTTCATATTTTATGATGAGTGATTTTTTCTGAAACAAGGTAAAAGTCTTACCTTTCCGTTAATAACCAAATAGTAAAGAGTATATACAAGGCCTAAGCCAAAAAGGATCAAGCGGACTACTTTCCTGAAATGATCGGCCTTAAGTGCTTAGCCAATACACCACAAACTAGCCTCTTGATATTACCAAATACTCCCTCCGTAACTTAATCGTAGGAAAGGGCATCTTCAACTTCAATCCTCAAACCTCCCGCAACAGTTCTGATTGGATGATTAGAGACTATTTTATCATACAACGTAATCATGTATCCGTTCATGGGTCGTTCCGTATATCCTTTTTCCTCAAATCTGACGCAAACTAGGAGAGGTTTGCGTCAATCCGGACCTCCGCCATGTAAGACTTCGAAGTTCGACATCCCGGTCTGCTCAAATTTCCCTCCTGGATCAGTTTTCTTCCACTCCGTTTCTGCTACCCCTCACTGTTGTGCATATGTATCCTCCTCGTCCGACTATCTTCGTACTCTTCGGCCGCAGTTCAGCATGTTGCCGAACCTCTGGAACCTTTAGTAGTGCGCGTCACACCTAGTCGTCGCCCACCTCGGATCCGTCGGCAGATGTCCGGTCAAAAGATAATGAGATTATTTGACCTTCTCATTATTCATATAAATCACGATGGCATCATATTCGGTGATGGAGGACGAGCTACTGTGTGATACATGGTTGACCGTGTCTGCGAACTTCATAGGTATGAAGGAAGCTGACACGATCTTTTGACAAAGCGTCAATTCTTTGTTTCATGAGCAAAAGCACAACGAATACTATGAGTTGCACATGCTGTATAACCGCAATGTGAAATTGCTAGCCCATCAGTGGTACGCCATCTTCAACTCCGTCAACAAGTACTATTGTGTGGTTAGAAAAATGAAGGATATGTTGTAGCAGGGCACCTAAGCTATGGAGATCGTAAGTTATTGTTCATTCTAATGCTATATATTGATCAATTCATTGGTTTACTCCATGTTAGAAATGATGATCATCACATTTTTGTATAGACTGAACGCATTGACATGCTCTACCAAAGAGACGATGGAAGATCGTTCACATCGATGCAATGTTGGATATGAAGCTAAGGAGCCAACTTGTGGGAAATGGCGTCTGCACATTCTGAGGAGAGTTTCATTTTAATTGAATTCCATAAATTCTAAAACTTCTTGAGATCAATACATTGTTATTTGAAATAATATACTATTTATGTTATAAACGAATTATGCCATTTTCTATAATTATTTTGAGTGTTGAGACTTACAAAAATACTAGAGACTAACTTTTAGGGATACCGTTGGATGGTCAGCTCTCGTATCACTGTCCTCATACGTATGTGATGTCTGTTTGAGGAGTTAGCATTGAAGATGCCCTTATGCCGCAAAATTATGGAAAATCTAGCATTCCTCTAGCTCCAATCTTCCAAGACACAAGCATGAATACTGGCATAGCTTTGCTTGGCCGCGCATTTGAGTTGACCACTTCGGTCCACCAAGTGTGAATGGATCGAAATGTTGCCAATTTTAAGGGACGAGGACCTCTCTTCCAAGCCAATCTTCGATCATGCACCAAGTTCTTTTTGTGTATCGTCCTTGAAATAGGATGTGGGTCGGTGACACTTGCAAAGCTAACAAAGGCCACCATTAGGTCCCCCTCCATTTCCAACATGTCATTAGTTCAAACTCAGTTATTAATGATGTGGCAAGAAAAAACAATTAGACTTTGGAGGTGCCTATGATTTCAAACGGACAACTTGATCATTAACAAAGTCAAACAAAGAAATTGGGAAAGATATGCCGAGGCGGTGGAGTAACAAGCATTGGAGGTGAGCTTTTTAACTGATGGAGTTGTATTCACCATTAAGCTAGGCATCCCTGGAATGAGCTCAAGATCTAAAAACTTGCCAATGTGCTTCATGGATAAACCACTAGAGTCAAGTTGCTCCACCCAAGAATCATGGTCCATAGCCTGCTGAAGTTCCACTTCTTCTTTGTAGATAGATCACAAATGTCCCGATGTGTTGAGGCGGCGGCCCAACTAGTCAGGATGAGTCCCAAAAGGACGCCTTTTCCAATGCCCTCGCGGACCTTTGTGATAGCATGAAAGAGATCCATATTGTCGCAAGTGCACGCGTTTCCTAAACCAACCCAAGCCTTTCCTAGACCGACTCACTCCAACCAAGGCCATCGGGGCCTCAAAGTTCGAGTCAATTTGTTGAGGTGGAGGATACCAACGCCGCCCAGTTTGGTCGACAGGTATACCAAACCCTAGTTGACCTTTCTTTGTCCTCCTGAGACCTTATCGGAGCTTCCCGTACGAATGCCCTTATTAATCCGTCAAAACAAATCTTGGTGCTCAGAGCGATTTCAAGGAAGTTAACATGATAGATAGACTGCAAGGTGAGAACGGGTTGTACAAGGGCGCACCTTCCGACCATCATGAAGTGGCAATCTTTCAACGGGTTTAGCTTCACGACAACGTTATCCTGAATATAATAACAATAACCCGCTTCAAAAAATTTATAGAGAGCAGAAAGGCCGGGTATTTTCACATGGAAAGTAGTGATTAGTGCGGGAGGTTACTAAGGATGCCCTAAAGGTCCGTGGCATGGTACAGAATCAAAGTTTGTGACAAGGCCATTTACATTGGTACACCCCTCTCTCTTCTTTAATCATGAGTAATACTGTGTACACGGCTCGATAGGTCCGGTTTTTCGGTAATATATGATAAGATTCATGTGGGGAAGCTCTCTCCCGCTGTTGAAAATTAAAGAAAAACATTCTAATACCCTGTCAAAATGGCAAATAGAGTGGAGCTACAGTTATGCTAACTTGTTGAAATAATGAATTTGTGGTAGAAATTTTAACAGAGTTGCTAACTTCCCTCATCCAAGTTGGGGGAAAATGCCCGGATTTGAGTTTATTGGGTATGGGGGTCATCCGATCCTTCTGATGGGATGCCATGAATATATCTAGAAGACTCTAGCTAATCTATCCAACATGCATGAGGAAGAGTATATTATAGAACATACATGGCCACTGTAGCAACACAATGAGTGATCCTTCTCATGTGTTTCCTATGAGTGAACAAATAGTTAATCGTGGAGTCATGGACATGAGATGATGAGATGGATGATTGTGAAGAGCTTTCGCATGATTAAACAAACAATGATTGCTACTATATAAGATACAAACCTCTAGCATTTGTTGCAAGATAACATGAACTCCACAAGAACAACGAGGTTACAATGGCTTGTTTCGATCTTCAAATGTGGAATATTGGAGGAAAACAAATGCATAGCCACGTTATCGCCCCACGCTCCTGCCAAGATACTACGTGACTCTGCCACCTGGCAAAATCTCACTGCATCTTGGGCGTGCGGGCTTCATTGCGGCACTCGACGATCGTATTCAGGTCTATCCCGATGCAGTCTATGAACTCGTTCACCACCATAAAGACCGCTAGGTGCACGTCGAGTAGATTTTGTGTCTTCGGAGAAGTTGTTCCTTGGTCATCGGATCTGTATACACTGTGCCAATCAGATTTTTTTTACATGAGTCTAACCAGCTCATGGTATGATGCGGCATATATATATATAGTGCCAGCAGTCCACTGTTCCTGCAACTATTGCCCCCTTCTACACATCAAAAAACACTACCTTGCCTATACATACATATACAGTCCAAACAATTTTGAATTTTTTTTATCGATATACATACACATGTATAGGACATTTGTGCAAATTTTCATACATTATACCTTAACGCGCCACGGGAAAAAAGTTGACAAATATTTGATTTTAAATGGACCCTTTTTCCTTGTGTTTCAGGTCGAAATTTTGTTATTTTTATGCAGACTGCATATTACAATATTTTCAAACGAAATTTGGCATGTTCGTGTGGAATACATATAAGTTTCCACAGAATTGTTTTCGAAAATTTTCAATACTTTAAATAACATTTCCGAATTTTTCAAAATAAAGCGCTACGTGTATCTCGAGCTACAGAAATTCGCAATATGTATAAAAGAAAATGGAGTGAATCTATAAGAAAAATTAAAAAAATTATACCCAATATGTATAAAAATTAATTTTAAAGAAATATATTCAATAATAAGCATAAAATAGTCAAATGTTTGTAAAATAGTTTGTAAGATGGAATAAATAACTAAATTAATATCAATACAATAGAATTTTCTAAGGAACATGAATTAGTGGCATTGATGTTATTTTTAAAGAAGAAAGATAATAAGAAGAAAGATAAAAATAAACTTGAAATAACTTTACAGTTGAATTATCCCTTTTTGCATTATGCAAACAAAAATCATGTAATAGTGGAATTTTCACACATATTGCATATTATTTATGTCTATACATGTACACTCATTCAACATCCAAAAATACCCACAAAATAAATAAAAAACTACTAATAAAATAAAACAGACAAAAAACATAAAAAGGGAGAGAGGAAAGGGCTGGGTGGTACATCTAATGGGCTACACAGCCCAGTGCCAAATTGACTTACTCAAAAATATGTGTTCAGTCAAAAAAGAAAAAAGTCCAAAAATGCATATAGAATTGACCAAAAAACCGGATCTCAAAGTAGAAACCAAACACTCATAAAATAGATTGATTTAATATTTATTTTCAAGGCCCTACTATTATTGTGATATAAATTACACTGACCCATCAAAAGATGTTCCTTGGGTGGTTCCACGTAGTGAGGTTATCCTCTGCAACTCACAGTGGGCATAAAACCTGATACCCGAAGCCCAACCGAGAAACCCGAACACCATATCAGATTTTATTTTTTGAAAACCCGAATTATATTCGGGTAAAAGGCCACGGTACCCGAACAATAGCACAGCCCAATAAAAATTATGGACGCGTATAGAAGAAGGAGAAGGCCCAGCCCAAAATTTCCATCACTGCTCGTTACCCCAGCAAAACTAGGTCGGACATGCCCACTTCCTCCTTCCCTTTGACTTAGACTCGCGCGCCGCCAGGCTTCCTGCTGGCCACTACCACACATGGATGTGTCTTGGCTCAGGCGAGGGTGAGCAGCAATGCCATTTTGCCTGTTCGCCAGAGCATCCTCGGACGACGCTGCTTCCTTCCTTAGCATCCCTTGTCTCCATTTAGGGCTAATTTGGTATACTGGGATTAAAACCGGGGAAGTAAATCCCAGCGATGTGATTTTCTTAGGCAGTGGAGATCCCCTTCCTTTGAAGAGTTGATTTTTCTGTTAACTTTGAAGAAGGCGAGGCAGGGATTTTTCCTCCGATCCCTTGGGACGTGGATCGATCTCCCTGGAAAGCGCTATCGATCGAACCAGAAAACCACCAAGGACTATACGCTGACTTGTTCCGTGGGCTTAAGGCATGGATTTTTTACGGGGATCCCTCCGAAGAATTACCAAATGACGCCTTAGTATGTGACCAACCTCCTGATGGCTGATGTGGTACCAACAACAGCGCCGCCAGAAGCTACAACCTCCAATCGCCGTCCTCTGTGAGCTCCGGCCAGCGAGCTATACTACCTTTGCAGGTGTTGTCCCACCTCACTCGATGACCCCCCCCCCCTCTCCACTAGCCACCCCCCTGCACATCAACTCTGTGGCGTCTCCCAAGCATGTTGTCTGTGTGTGCGTGGGTGGTATTACGGATAATTCAAGCTTACCCGAACCCGAACCCGAACCCAATTTTTCGGGTATCTAAAATTTTGGACATAAATCGGATTTCATTTTTGAAAACCCGAATTACTTGACCAGGATTTTCGGGCAAATCCGAACGCCAAGCCTGATCCGCAACGACGAGGACAGTTGCAGTGACAAGAATAAGAAAGGCTTACGGACGATCCAGGAGCAGCGACAGGGGCGTGATGCGCTCAATAGCGGTTGTACAACAGCAACAAGAAGCGCAGCTGCACAGAGATGAATTGAGATCAGCAGCGATGCGTTACACTCCGCAGCGATCGTATGAATCGATAGTCCGTCACCTCTTCTGTAGCATGGGTGCTCGGGCACGGTACTCAGCTACAGCTGGCCTCCCATGTTGTTTCCAGCGGCATAGTGTTGCGGGCACTCGACTTCGGTACTCTACCTTGGAACTAAGGTGGTGGTGTCTGTCCCGACCATGCGGATGATGCTGCAGTCGGATATGGTGTCGGGCACACACAACTTCGGCATCTTTCATGGCCGACCTGGCTTGGTGGTGATTAGGACTCAATCGATCGGGTGGGGGTGCAGTTTGTGCTGCAACAACCTCCCGGCTCCACGGCTACGGGGTCACCGAAAGGTCTTCAAAGATGGTTCATCTCTTGAGACCCGGTAGTTGACTTAGGTGGTGAGATGCAAACTTAGGTAAAAGGCTTGACGTAAAGGGATGGTTGTGCGGCGGCGGCGGTCATATATCGCATGTACCTGGTGGGATTGTGAAAAACAATGGTGGAGACAACACATGTGTGACTTTGATTGTGATGTTGCGAATACTCGGTCTCGAGCTCCGGGTTGAAAACTTAAGTTGATTTTACCTGGCAATGATGATGTTTTTTTTCGTATTGCCATGTTGAAGTCATTGCTTGGATATGCTCGGTGCAAACCTTGATTCTAGTCTTGATGGGTGGATCCGATGGCGATCACATGGGTGTCACTTTTTCTTGAATACATTGTTGTTGAAGAACTTCCTCATCCGTGTGATGTAATGATATGGTTGGTACGGATATGATCATTATTACGGTTTGCCAATCGCGGATCTAATCAGTTAGATGTTTTTTCTTTCATCTATGCATAAATTTGGTCTTATATGCTTTTGCTAGCTATTGTGTTTTTATATGTGTGTTGGTGTTGGTTATGTGCATCTTAGTCATGCAGAACCAAATATGTGATCATTATGTTTGTATCCTCGTGATGCTTTATTATAAGCGAATAAAATTCAATTTTTATCTGAAAATAAAAGTTTCCATCCCCAAAGAGGTCAGCGCTCCAAAATGAAGGTTATTGATTTCTCATGTTGCATACGTTCATCAACATGTGACAAACTCTTTTTTTTTTTGCTACAAATGATTAGTAGTGGTTTAATATACATTTCTCAAACTAACGCACAATTTTCTAGGACCCGCATAAAAATGTGCCGTTTAATTAACGAGAAAGGAAACCAAAACCGAAATGGGAAGCAAATGAATGAGCATCACCACGGATTTCAAAAACCAAAAGATGAAACGGCTAGTTGCTATGGTACAGCCTAGTAGTAGTACTAGCCTATTCTGCCCTGCATCGTCACATCACATCACATAGTACACAGAACGGCTAGTACGCCCTGCACTGGCCTGACTTTTCAAAGCTTATGGAGCAAGCCACGGATTTCTTAATCGACCTGTGGACTGTGGTCGTGGTGGACTATAGCAGTGCAGCAGTGAGCAATGGAAGGAAGCTGCAGCTGCAGCGGCAAGAAGAAGAGGAAAGGGGATCACCATCAACTGCATCAGCAGCCGCAGGAGCAGATGAGCGACATGGCGGTGGCGGGCATCAGCGGCATCATCGACCCAGATGTTCTTGACTGCACCATCTGCTTCGACCCCCTCCGGCCTCCCGTGTTCCAGGTCTCATCTCATCCCTACCGTTTTCTCTATTGATGTTCCCCTGCAATCTTGCAAGCTGGAACTGAACAAGATCTTATATACGTTCTCAGCACGAGAGGAGCAGCTAGCAGTTGCGTCCTTTTCACAAGCATTGCATAGAAAATCATGGTGCATTTTCCTTCTTTGATGATAGACAGTGCGCAGTTGGGAACTTGGGACATAATAAGAAACCTGCAACTTCACATAGAAATCGCATAGCCTTTATGAGAAATAAAAATAAAAATCACAGGTAGACAGAGAGTGCTGCTGAAATCAAATGCATACCGTATCAAAATCAGATGGGACAAAGTAAATAAAAGAGGATCAGTTTCTAAACCCAAGGATAAAAACAGAAAACACAACAGATTTCTCTCACCGTTCTATTCCCTTTGGAGAAGATTTTGTTTTGTCTAAGTAGCCACCAGCAAGGAGTCTTAATCTTTAGTGGGAAACTTAACTTCTGAAGAAATTTGTGAAGGGTAATAAGCAAAACTGTGACAGCCTTATGAGCGTCTAAAAAAAATAGCACTGAAGTACTGCTTTTTGGCTACAGGATTAGGTCTGCAAAACCATTATTTCTAGTTTCCAAATATGGTATTTCTACCTAAACAACCAAGATTGGGTCTGCAAAACAGTTACATTGTTGCACAATCACCCTCCAGGCCTCCAGGACACTCCTAAATCAGTCTTGTAGAAAAACATATCCTTAACTCCAAAAATGCCAACACAAACTGAGAGCCTCCTTGATTTGGGGATACCTGTCGCGCGCAGAAGTACCCTTCTTTTTCAAAGATCGTGTAGTGAGTTTTGTCACCTGCACAACATTTCCAAGAACAAATTGATCAATCAAGTTTTGCATGGTTCCCGGCTGTTGTTTCCCTGTAACTTCATAAACTGAAATCAAAGAACTATATTTTCAGCATGCTCATCATTTTCAGACAGTATTTTAGAATAAGATCATGGATTCATGGTGTGTTCCCTTCTTGATACACAGTGTGCAGTTGGGCGTGTGATCTGCTCACCCTGCCATGGCAAACTCGTAAACAAGGACAACTGCAATGTATGCTCCGTCACCGGCGGGTACAACAGATGCAATGCACTCGACAAAATACTGGAGTCATTCCACATCCCTTGCGCCAACGCCGCGTACGGGTGCACCGCAAAGACGCACTATCACAAGGTGGAAGACCATGGCAAGTTGTGCCCACATGCGCCATGCTTCTGCTCGGAAACCGGCTGCAACTTCGCCGGCTCCACCGTCGCACTCCTGGCTCATCTAACCGACCATCACGTGTGGCCAGCCACCGAGTTGAAATACAATGTTAAGCTCACCGTGGAGGTGAAGGCAGGAGTTCATGTTCTCCACTGCCGAGGCGGCTTCCCTCTTTTCCTGGTGAAGTTCACTCCGACGCCACCGTATGGCAATGTGGGTCCCTCCACCAGGTATAAACATCAGAGTTGCTCGTGATAGTAGTGATGCGATGGAGCGGAGAGGAGACAACCAAACCGGACTACGGACCACACTCCAGAGGATGATGCGAAGCTGATGTTCAGCGAGGAGGGGTGTATGATGGGACTAATTTCATATTTTATGATGAGTGATTTTTTCTGAAACAAGGTAAAAGTCTTACCTTTCCGTTAATAACCAAATAGTAAAGAGTATATACAAGGCCTAAGCCAAAAAGGATCAAGCGGACTACTTTCCTGAAATGATCGGCCTTAAGTGCTTAGCCAATACACCACAAACTAGCCTCTTGATATTACCAAATACTCCCTCCGTAACTTAATCGTAGGAAAGGGCATCTTCAACTTCAATCCTCAAACCTCCCGCAACAGTTCTGATTGGATGATTAGAGACTATTTTATCATACAATGTAATCATGTATCCGTTCATGGGTCGTTCCGTATATCCTTTTTCCTCAAATCTGACGCAAACTAGGAGAGGTTTGCGGCAATCCGGACCTCCGCCATGTAAGACTTCGAAGTTCGACATCCCGGTCTGCTCAAATTTCCCTCCTGGATCAGTTTTCTTCCACTCCGCTTCTGCTACCCCTCACTGTTGTGCATATGTATCCTCCTCGTCCGACTATCTTCGTACTCTTCGGCCGCAGTTCAGCATGTTGCCGAACCTCTGGAACCTTTAGTAGTGCGCGTCACACCTAGTCGTCGCCCACCTCGGATCCGTCGGCAGATGTCCGGTCAAAAGATAATGAGATTATTTGACCTTCTCATTATTCATATAAATCACGATGGGATCATATTCGGTGATGGAGGACGAGCTACTGTGTGATACATGGTTGACCGTGTCTGCGAACTTCATAGGTATGAAGGAAGCTGACACGATCTTTTGACAAAGCGTCAATTCTTTGTTTCATGAGCAAAAGCACAACGAATACTATGAGTTGCACATGCTGTATAACCGCAATGTGAAATTGCTAGCCCATCAGTGGTACGCCATCTTCAACTCCGTCAACAAGTACTATTGTGTGGTTAGAAAAATGAAGGATATGTTGTAGCAGGGCACCTAAGCTATGGAGATCGTAAGTTATTGTTCATTCTAATGCTATATATTGATCAATTCATTGGTTTACTCCATGTTAGAAATGATGATCATCACATTTTTGTATAGACTGAACGCATTGACATGCTCTACCAAAGAAACGATGGAAGATCGTTGACATCGATGCAATGTTGGATATGAAGCTAAGGAGCCAACTTGTGGGAAATGGCGTCTGCACATTCTGAGGAGAGTTTCATTTTAATTGAATTCCATAAATTCTAAAACTTCTTGAGATCAATACATTGTTATTTGAAATAATATACTATTTATGTTATAAACGAATTATGCCATTTTCTATAATTATTTTGAGTGTTGAGACTTACAAAAATACTAGAGACTAACTTTTAGGGATACCGTTGGATGGTCAGCTCTCGTATCATTGTCCTCATACGTATGTGATGTCTGTTTTAGGAGTTAGCATTGAAGATGCCCTTATGCCGCAAAATTATGAAAAATCTAGCAATCCTCTAGCTCCAATCTTCCAAGACACAAGCATGAATACTGGCATAGCTTTGCTTGGCCGCGCATTTGAGTTGACCACTTCGGTCCACCAAGTGTGAATGGATCGAAATGTTGCCAATTTTAAGGGACGAGGACCTCTCTTCCAAGCCAATCTTCGATCATGCACCAAGTTCTTTTTGTGTATCGTCCTTGAAATAGGATGTGGGTCGGTGACACTTGCAAAGCTAACAAAGGCCACCATTAGGTCCCCCTCCATTTCCAACATGTCATTAGTTCATACTCAGTTATTAATGATGTGGCAAGAAAAAACAATTAGACTTTGGAGGTGCCTATGATTTCAAACGGACAACTTGATCATTAACAAAGTCAAACAAAGAAATTGGGAAAGATATGCCGAGGCGGTGGAGTAACAAGCATTGGAGGTGAGCTTTTTAACTGATGGAGTTGTATTCACCATTAAGCTAGGCATCCCTGGAATGAGCTCAAGATCTAAAAACTTGCCAATGTGCTTCGTGGATAAACCACTAGAGTCAAGTTGCTCCACCCAAGAATCATGGTCCATAGCCTGCTGAAGTTCCACTTCTTCTTTGTAAATAGATCACAAATGTCCCGATGTGTTGAGGCGGCGGCCCAACTAGTCAGGATGAGTCCCAAAAGGACGCCTTTTCCAATGCCCTCGCGGACCTTTGTGATAGCATGAAAGAGATCCATATTGTCGCAAGTGCACGCGTTTCCTAAACCAACCCAAGCCTTTCCTAGACCGACTCACTCCAACCAAGGCCATCGGGGCCTCAAAGTTCGAGTAAATTTGTTGAGGTGGAGGATACCAACGCCGCCCAGTTTGGTCGACAGGTATACCAAACCCTAGTTGACCTTTCTTTGTCCTCCTGAGACCTTATCGGAGCTTCCCGTACGAATGCCCTTATTAATCCGTCAAAACAAATCTTGGTGCTCAGAGCGATTTCAAGGAAGTTAACATGATAGATAGACTGCAAGGTGAGAACGGGTTGTACAAGGGCGCACCTTCCGACCATCATGAAGTGGCAATCTTTCAACGGGTTTAGCTTCACGACAACGTTATCCTCAATATAATAACAATAACCCGCTTCAAAAAATTTATAGAGAGCAGCAAGGCCGGGTATTTTCACATGGAAAGTAGTGATTAGTGCGGGAGGTTACTAAGGATGCCCTAAAGGTCCGTGGCATGGTACAGAATCAAAGTTTGTGACAAGGCCATTTACATTGGTACACCCCTCTCTCTTCTTTAATCATGAGTAATACTGTGTACACGGGTCGATAGGGCTGGTTTTTCGGTAATATATGATAAGATTCATGTGGGGAAGCTCTCTCCCGCTGTTGAAAATTAAAGAAAAACATTCTAATACCCTGTCAAAATGGCAAATAGAGTGGAGCTACAGTTATGCTAACTTGTTGAAATAATGAATTTGTGGTAGAAATTTTAACAGAGTTGCTAACTTCCCTCATCCAAGTTGGGGGAAAATGCCCGGATTTGAGTTTATTGGGTATGGGGGTCATCCGATCCTTCTGATGGGATGCCATGAATATATCTAGAAGACTCTAGCTAATCTATCCAACATGCATGAGGAAGAGTATATTATAGAACATACATGGCCACTGTAGCAACACAATGAGTGATCCTTCTCATGTGTTTCCTATGAGTGAACAAATAGTTAATCGTGGAGTCATGGACATGAGATGATGAGATGGATGATTGTGAAGAGCTTTCGCATGATTAAACAAACAATGATTGCTACTCTATAAGATACAAACCTCTAGCATTTGTTGCAAGATAACATGAACTCCACAAGAACAACGAGGTTACAATGGCTTGTTTCGATCTTCAAATGTGGAATATTGGAGGAAAACAAATGCATAGCCACGTTATCGCCCCACGCTCCTGCCAAGATACTACGTGACTCTGCCACCTGGCAAAATCTCACTGCATCTTGGGCGTGCGGGCTTCATTGCGGCACTCGACGATCGTATTCAGGTCTATCCCGATGCAGTCTATGAACTCGTTCACCACCATAAAGACCGCTAGGTCCACGTCGAGTAGATTTTGTGTCTTCGGAGAAGTTGTTCCTTGGTCATCGGATCTGTATACACTGTGCCAATCAGATTTTTTTTACATGAGTCTAACCAGCTCATGGTATGATGCGGCATATATATATAGTGCCAGCAGTCCACTGTTCCTGCAACTATTGCCCCCTTCTACACATCAAAAAACACTACCTTGCCTATACATACATATACAGTCCAAACAATTTTGAATTTTTTTTATCGATATACATACACATGTATAGGACATTTGTGCAAATTTTCATACATTATACCTTAACGCGCCACGGGAAAAAAGTTGACAAATATTTGATTTTAAATGGACCCTTTTTCCTTGTGTTTCAGGTCGAAATTTTGTTATTTTTATGCAGACTGCATATTACAATATTTTCAAACGAAATTTGGCATGTTCGTGTGGAATACATATAAGTTTCCACAGAATTGTTTTCGAAAATTTTCAATACTTTAAATAACATTTCCGAATTTTTCAAAATAAAGCGCTACGTGTAGCTCGAGCTACAGAAATTCGCAATATGTATAAAAGAAAATGGAGTTAATCTATAAGAAAAATTAAAAAAATTATACCCAATATGTATAAAAATTAATTTTAAAGAAATATATTCAATAATAAGCATAAAATAGTCAAATGTTTGTAAAATAGTTTGTAAGATGGAATAAATAACTAAATTAATATCAATACAATAGAATTTTCTAAGGAACATGAATTAGTGGCATTGATGTTATTTTTAAAGAAGAAAGATAATAAGAAGAAAGATAAAAATAAACTTGAAATAACTTTACAGTTGAATTATCCCTTTTTGCATTATGCAAACAAAAATCATGTAATAGTGGAATTTTCACACATATTGCATATTATTTATGTCTATACATGTACACTCATTCAACATCCAAAAATACCCACAAAATAAATAAAAAACTACTAATAAAATAAAACAGACAAAAAACATAAAAAGGGAGAGAGGAAAGGGCTGGGTGGTACATCTAATGGGCTACACAGCCCAGTGCCAAATTGACTTACTCAAAAATATGTGTTCAGTCAAAAAAGAAAAAAGTCCAAAAATGCATATAGAATTGACCAAAAAACCGGATCTCAAAGTAGAAACCAAACACTCATAAAATAGATTGATTTAATATTTATTTTCAAGGCCCTACTATTATTGTGATATAAATTACACTGACCCATCAAAAGATGTTCCTTGGTTGGTTCCACGTAGTGAGGTTATCCTCTGCCACTCACAGTGGGCATAAAACCTGATACCCGAAGCCCAACCGAGAAACCCGAACACCATATCAGATTTTATTTTTTGAAAACCCGAATTATATTCGGGTAAAAGGCCACGGTACCCGAACAATAGCACAGCCCAATAAAAATTATGGACGCGTATAGAAGAAGGAGAAGGCCCAGCCCAAAATTTCCATCACTGCTCGTTACCCCAGCAAAACTAGGTCGGACATGCCCACTTCCTCCTTCCCTTTGACTTAGACTCGCGCGCCGCCAGGCTTCCTGCTGGCCACTACCACACATGGATGTGTCTTGGCTCAGGCGAGGGTGAGCAGCAATGCCATTTTGCCTGTTCGCCAGAGCATCCTCGGACGACACTGCTTCCTTCCTTAGCCTCCCTTGTCTCCAGTTAGGGCTAATTTGGTATACTGGGATTAAAACCGGGGAAGTAAATCCCAGCGATGTGATTTTCTTAGGCAGTGGAGATCCCCTTCCTTTGAAGAGTTGATTTTTCTGTTAACTTTGAAGAAGGCGAGGCAGGGATTTTTCCTCCGATCCCTTGGGACGTGGATCGATCTCCCCGGAAAGCGCTATCGATCGAACCAGAGAACCTCCAAGGACTATACGCTGACTTGTTCCGTGGGCTTAAGGCATGGATTTTTTACGGGGATCCCTCCGAAGAATTACCAAATGACGCCTTAGTATGTGACCAACCTCCTGATGGCTGATGTGGTACCAACAACAGCGCCGCCAGAAGCTACAACCTCCAATCGCCGTCCTCTGTGAGCTCCGGCCAGCGAGCTATACTACCTTTGCAGGTGTTGTCCCACCTCACTCGATGACCCCCCCCCCCCCTCTCCACTAGCCACCCCCCTGCACATCAACTCTGTGGCGTCTCCCAAGCATGTTGTCTGTGTGTGCGTGGGTGGTATTACGGATAATTCAGGATTACCCGAACCCGAACCCGAACCCAATTTTTCGGGTATCTAAAATTTTGGACATAAATCGGATTTCATTTTTGAAAACCCGAATTACTTGTCCCGGATTTTCGGGCAAATCCGAACGCCAAGCCTGATCCGCAACGACGAGGACAGTTGCAGTGACAAGAATAAGAAAGGCTTACGGACGATCCAGGAGCAGCGACAGGGGCGTGATGCGCTCAATAGCGGTTGTACAACAGCAACAAGAAGCGCAGCTGCACAGAGATGAATTGAGATCAGCAGCGATGCGTTACACTCCGCAGCGATCGTATGAATCGATAGTCCGTCACCTCTTCTGTAGCATGGGTGCTCGGGCACGGTACTCAGCTACAGCTGGCCTCCCATGTTGTTGTCAGCGGCATAGTGTTGCGGGCACTCGACTTCGGTACTCTACCTTGGAACTAAGGTGGTGGTGTCTGTCCCGACCATGCGGATGACGCTGCAGTCGGATATGGTGTCGGGCACACACAACTTCGGCATCTTTCATGGCCGACCTGGCTTGGTGGTGATTAGGACTCAATCGATCGGGTGGGGGTGCAGTTTGTGCTGCAACAACCTCCCGGCTCCACGGCTACGGGGTCACCGAAAGGTCTTCAAAGATGGTTCATCTCTTGAGACCCGGTAGTTGACTTAGGTGGTGAGATGCAAACTTAGGTAAAAGGCTTGACGTATAGGGATGGTTGTGCGGCGGCGGCGGTCATATATCGCATGTACCTGGTGGGATTGTGAAAAACAATGGTGGAGACAACACATGTGTGACTTTGATTGTGATGTTGCGAATACTCGGTCTCGAGCTCCGGGTTGAAAACTTAAGTTGATTTTACCTGGCAATGATGATGTTTTTTTTCGTCATTGCCATGTTGAAGTCATTGCTTGGATATGCTCGGTGCAAACCTTGATTCTAGTCTTGATGGGTGGATCCGATGGCGATCACATGGCTGTCACTTTTTCTTGAATACATTGTTGTTGAAGAACTTCCTCATCCGTGTGATGTAATGATATGGTTGGTACGGATATGATCATTGTTACGGTTTGCCAATCGCGGATCTAATCAGTTAGATGTTTTTTCTTTCATCTATGCATAAATTTGGTCTTATATGCTTTTGCTAGCTATTGTGTTTTTATATGTGTGTTGGTGTTGGTTATGTGCATCTTAGTTATGCAGAACCAAATATGTGATCATTATGTTTGTATCCTCGTGATGCTTTATTATAAGCGAATAAAATTCAATTTTTATCTGAAAATAAAAGTTTCCATCCCCAAAGAGGTCAGCGCTCCAAAATGAAGGTTATTGATTTCTCATGTTGCATACGTTCATCAACATGTGACAAACTCTTTTTTTGTTTTGCTACAAATGATTAGTAGTGGTTTAATATACATTTCTCAAACTAACGCACAATTTTCTAGGACCCGCATAAAAATGTGCCGTTTAATTAACGAGAAAGGAAACCAAAACCGAAATGGGAAGCAAATGAATGAGCATCACCACGGATTTCAAAAACCAAAAGATGAAACGGCTAGTTGCTATGGTACAGCCTAGTAGTAGTACTAGCCTATTCTGCCCTGCATCGTCACATCACATCACATAGTACACAGAACGGCTAGTACGCCCTGCACTGGCCTGACTTTTCAAAGCTTATGGAGCAAGCCACGGATTTCTTAATCGACCTGTGGACTGTGGTCGTGGTGGACTATAGCAGTGCAGCAGTGAGCAATGGAAGGAAGCTGCAGCTGCAGCGGCAAGAAGAAGAGGAAAGGGGATCACCATCAACTGCATCAGCAGCCGCAGGAGCAGATGAGCGACATGGCGGTGGCGGGCATCAGCGGCATCATCGACCCAGATGTTCTTGACTGCACCATCTGCTTCGACCCCCTCCGGCCTCCCGTGTTCCAGGTCTCATCTCATCCCTACCGTTTTCTCTATTGATGTTCCCCTGCAATCTTGCAAGCTGGAACTGAACAAGATCTTATATACGTTCTCAGCACGAGAGGAGCAGCTAGCAGTTGCGTCCTTTTCACAAGCATTGCATAGAAAATCATGGTGCATTTTCCTTCTTTGATGATAGACAGTGCGCAGTTGGGAACTTGGGACATAATAAGAAACCTGCAACTTCACATAGAAATCGCATAGCCTTTATGAGAAATAAAAATAAAAATCACAGGTAGACAGAGAGTGCTGCTGAAATCAAATGCATACCGTATCAAAATCAGATGGGACAAAGTAAATAAAAGAGGATCAGTTTCTAAACCCAAGGATAAAAACAGAAAACACAACAGATTTCTCTCACGGTTCTATTCCCTTTGGAGAAGATTTTGTTTTGTCTAAGTAGCCACCAGCAAGGAGTCTTAATCTTTAGTGGGAAACTTAACTTCTGAAGAAATTTGTGAAGGGTAATAAGCAAATCTGTGACAGCCTTATGAGCGTCTAAAAAAAATAGCACTGAAGTACTGCTTTTTGGCTACAGGATTAGGTCTGCAAAACCATTATTTCTAGTTTCCAAATATGGTATTTCTACCTAAACAACCAAGATTGGGTCTGCAAAACAGTTACATTGTTGCACAATCACCCTCCAGGCCTCCAGGACACTCCTAAATCAGTCTTGTAGAAAAACATATCCTTAACTCCAAAAATGCCAACACAAACTGAGAGCCTCCTTGATTTGGGGATACCTGTCGCGCGCAGAAGTACCCTTCTTTTTCAAAGATCGTGTAGTGAGTTTTGTCACCTGCACAACATTTCCAAGAACAAATTGATCAATCAAGTTTTGCATGGTTCCCGGCTGTTGTTTCCCTGTAACTTCATAAACTGAAATCAAAGAACTATATTTTCAGCATGCTCATCATTTTCAGACAGTATTTTAGAATAAGATCATGGATTCATGGTGTGTTCCCTTCTTGATACACAGTGTGCAGTTGGGCGTGTGATCTGCTCACCCTGCCATGGCAAACTCGTAAACAAGGACAACTGCAATGTATGCTCCGTCACCGGCGGGTACAACAGATGCAATGCACTCGACAAAATACTGGAGTCATTCCACATCCCTTGCGCCAACGCCGCGTACGGGTGCACCGCAAAGACGCACTATCGCAAGGTGGAAGACCATGGCAAGTTGTGCCCACATGCGCCATGCTTCTGCTCGGAAACCGGCTGCAACTTCGCCGGCTCCACCGTCGCACTCCTGGCTCATCTAACCGACCATCACGTGTGGCCAGCCACCGAGTTGAAATACAATGTTAAGCTCACCGTGGAGGTGAAGGCAGGAGTTCATGTTCTCCACTGCCGAGGCGGCTTCCCTCTTTTCCTGGTGAAGTTCACTCCGACGCCACCGTATGGCAATGTGGGTCCCTCCACCAGGTATAAACATCAGAGTTGCTCGTGATAGTAGTGATGCGATGGAGCGGAGAGGAGACAACCAAACCGGACTACGGACCACACTCCAGAGGATGATGCGAAGCTGATGTTCAGCGAGGAGGGGTGTATGATGGGACTAATTTCATATTTTATGATGAGTGATTTTTTCTGAAACAAGGTAAAAGTCTTACCTTTCCGTTAATAACCAAAGAGTAAAGAGTATATACAAGGCCTAAGCCAAAAAGGATCAAGCAGACTACTTTCCTGAAATGATCGGCCTTAAGTGCTTAGCCAATACACCACAAACTAGCCTCTTGATATTACCAAATACTCCCTCCGTAACTTAATCGTAGGAAAGGGCATCTTCAACTTCAATCCTCAAACCTCCCGCAACAGTTCGGATTGGATGATTAGAGACTATTTTATCATACAACGTAATCATGTATCCGTTCATGGGTCATTCCGTATATCCTTTTTCCTCAAATCTGACGCAAACTAGGAGAGGTTTGCGGCAATCCGGACCTCCGTCATGTAAGACTTCGAAGTTCGACATCCCGGTCTGCTCAAATATCCCTCCTGGATCAGTTTTCTTCCACTCCGCTTCTGCTACCCCTCACTGTTGTGCATATGTATCCTCCTCGTCCGACTATCTTCGTACTCTTCGGCCGCAGTTCAGCATGTTGCCGAACCTCTGGAACCTTTAGTAGTGCGCGTCACACCTAGTCGTCGCCCACCTCGGATCCGTCGGCAGACGTCCGGTCAAAAGATAATGAGATTATTTGACCTTCTCATTATTCATATAAATCACGATGGCATCATATTCGGTGATGGAGGACGAGCTACTGTGTGATACATGGTTGACCGTGTCTGCGAACTTCATAGGTATGAAGGAAGCTGACACGATCTTTTGACAAAGCGTCAATTCTTTGTTTCATGAGCAAAAGCACAACGAATACTATGAGTTGCACATGCTGTATAACCGCAATGTGAAATTGCTAGCCCATCAGTGGTACTGTCAGATCCCTCTGTTAGGTATGTGCTAGGGTTAGCTAGTACCTTTGCATCATGCAAAAATTTCAAAAAGAAACCTCAAAAATCAATTCAAAATCCAAATGGGAGAAGGAACACCCCCCAGATGAATTAATTCAAAAGGCCAGATAAAAATATTTTCCAAAAATTCATGTTAGAGTTTTGAAAAGTCTTATAAATGAGTGTGATCACATATGAAGTGATGTGGGACCCATCCCATGCTCATAGATTTTTCAAATATTCAAACAGTACCTTGGAAATAAAGAAATCCCCCTATTTGATTTAAAATTCAAATCATTTGAATTTTAAAAATGTTGAAAGTTTACGAGTGGCTAGTCTATATTATTATGAGGCCACATAAAAAGTTTCAGCATTTAATAAAATGGTTTGGTATTTTTATCAGAGCCAAAACAAATAACAGAAAACAGAAAGGAAAGATTAAACAGAATAAAAGGAAAAGACTTACCTGTTGCCCAGGGCGAAGCCCACCTCTCCAGCCGGCCCAGCCCACCTGGACCCTCCCCTGTCGTCTTCCTCCCCACGCCCCGAAGCTGCTCGGTGGAATGCATGCAGCACTCCACCGACGCCGCCGACGAGCCCTGGCCACCTCCTGCTTCCCCCTCGCCACCTCTTCACACCTGGAGACGCCCTGGAGTCGTCCACGTCCATTTCCCCCCTCCTCATCGTCTTCCTCCTCCTCCTGCGCCGATTTCTTCAACGTCCGAGGACCCGCCGGAGCGCGCCACCGTGGAAGACATGGCCATCATGGCCTAGAGCTCAGGCCAACTTGTCCCGTGCGTGCATCGTCGTCGACTTCATCGCCTCGCAGAAGACGGCGCCTTGATTTGATCTAGAGGAGACGCGAGCCTCACCGAATCGCCGCCGGTCGCCGGAGAGCTACCTCGTCGATTCGCCACCACCAGACCCTCCCCGAGCCCGCTGACCACGCCATCGAATTCGTGGTGAGCTCCTGCCCGTTTCCCCCAACCTGGCGCCCTCTCTCTTGGTCTCTAGCCGCCTTCACCATGGACGCCGTAGCTCGTCGCCGCCATGGATGAGCTCGAGGTCACCCCTGTGCCCCTTCGACTCGTCCAGCGCACGCGTTTGGCTCCTGAGCCCGATAGCTTTCGAACGCAAGTGAAATCAACCCGATCCGTGCACGGTAGCGCCGACCACGACCTCGTCGCCGTACTGTTTCCGCCGGAGTCGTCGCCGTCGTCGACTGCGGGCACCCAGTGAACCCCCGATGCCACCAAACGACGCGGAAGACCTCCAGGAGCAAGATGGTGCCCTCCCCGTGCTCTCCCGTGGCCTGTAGCGGATTCCGGCGAGTCGCCGCCGTGGTTCTCGTCGCCGGCGTCAAGCCGCCGGTGGCTTAGCCACTAATCACGAGTTAAGTGACCCCTGTGTCACTGACCAGTGGGCCCAATGGCTTAATTAAGCCACTGGTTTAATTTTAACCACGGGTTTAAACACTAAGTCACAGACAGGTGGGACCCCCTCGTCAGTTTGACTGGTCAAACCCCCCTGCTGACGCAATAAACCAAAAATGATTAAAAATAAATCCAGAAAATCCAGAAAACACCCAAACTTTGGAAATTCATAATTAATTCATATTAACTCCAAATTGGACAAATAATATATGAAAAATGATCAGGAGAAAATTATCTTTCCAATTATGCAACTTTCAACTCTGTTTGAGTTGATTTTAAAATGGGATCAGTAGCATATATCATTTGCTTTATTTGAATTTATTTCAAATTCAAACCAAATGATTTTGCCACTTGGACCATGAATTTATGTTGCAAATCAACCACACTTCAGAGGCATATCGTACACATTGAAGTTAATTCAAATTGATCAAACTATATCATGTATAACTTGGTTAAGGTTGAATTCAAATGTGGAATTTGAATTTGCATTTTAAAAATGCAATATATTCCACTTAAATGGAATTGCCTCACACATCAAACTTGTACTTCAAGCTTAAACATTCTATCATGTGCTTGAGCATTGCATTCATATTGATTGCTAATTGTACTTGCTTGTCGAGTAGAGGTTGAACCGGAGCAAGAGGTCACCCCCTTCGCTGAAGATCCAGAGCCCGACTCTCGTCAGCAAGGCAAGCAAAACCCCATTGATCATGTCGATAAAATCCCACTTCCCTCTCATGTCTCGCTTATGCATTGTATAGGATGATCACCATGCTTCGTTTCTACCGCATAGATGAACCCATTCCTTTGCATGACCTATCTTTTGTCACAGTAGTAAGCAAACCACAATCCTAGCAACTGTAGGAGTTGTTTGATATCATGTGGCCCCTGCAAATGTTACTGCTTATTGCATGCTTAGTATGTTTCCATGTTGCTACTGTGATGTGAGTCGGGATGGGAATAATCATGTTGTTGATGGTAGAAAAGTGTTGGTGAATCGACCCTAATACTAGGTGAACGATGAGAGGCTGTGTAGGAGTACACGGTGGGTTGTCTCGTTGAACACCGCCCTAAGTCCGAGTTCTTGTGTGGTGATCCAAGTTGAAGAGTACAACCACACATTGGGCTCACTGACCCCTCTCGACTTATTAACTCATCCCTTTCGATGTCCAGATGTCGCAGTAGTTCGGAGTTCTGGTAGGCTTGTGGCCTGGATGCTAAGTGAGAGAACGGCTCATCCGAGACCGGCTTATGCACCACGCACACATCGCTTGGGTCCACTTCGGTAAACCGGCCGGGTTCACGATTGTGGTAGCCAACCCAAGTAGGCGGCTTTCTTGGACTAGATAGGCTATGAGGTAACAGTTTTGGTGAGCATCCTCGCTGGCACCCCTTGAATGGTGTCGAGATCAAAGGCGGTAAATGATGGTCATGTGTGTGTAGCGGTACACCCTTGCAAGGTTAACAAAACTATTCGAATAGCCGCGTCCGCGGTTATGGACTACTTGGAAAGCTTAGCTTGATTATTAGATAACTTGAACCGGATACTTCTAAAACACACCAAGATAAGTGTGAGTGCTATGGCGTGCTTTCTCGTGGGGAAGTCGAGGAAGGCATCATAGTGGTGTAATTGGTTGGTGGAAGTAGTGGACTCGTGTACGCTTCTTACCTCAAGTCTGGTACTCGTAGTTCAGGACTAGCCAAGTCAAAGCTGGCATTTCTGCAAGTGAACCCCACCTCCCTTTACCTTCATACATGTGCATGAGTAGCATAGCTCCTACGTAAGTCTTGCTGAGTACGATTTTGTACTCACGTTTGCTTAATCTATGTTTTAGATGACGCCACTGACCCCGAAGGTGGCTTCTTCATCGAGTTGGACGACTGAAGTTAAGCTAGTCTAGTCCCAGTCAGCAGACTGGTTCCCTCGTGGAGGGCTTTGTGTTTGAATAAGGCTTCTTAAGCCATTTGTTAAACTTGTCTGTACTCAGACATAATTTGCTTCCGTTCGGTGTTGTAATGTTGGATCACATGTATGTGATCTCTGTTTGTACTCTATAAGAGTTATAAATAAAATGTACACTTTGTAGAGAATTGCAATGGTACCTACTGTTCATACAAGGCGTGTGTGCTGCGTGTATGTTTATAACATGCATGTCTTTGTATGGGTTTCCGAGACCTTAGTTGTGTTCTGGCTGGCGGTCTTTCATACACCAAGTGGCCCTTAGATGTGCGCAGCTTGGGGCATCGCGATGCGATTGTTCGAGACTCGGTCTCGGGCACACTTTGTGGTATGATCGAGCCCGCCCTAGACCCCGACTAAGTGATCGGGCTGGAGTAAGTCTATGTAAGAGTCTAGAGATAGTCGATAGTATGGTTGAGGCGACTTGTCTTTGAATATGGGAGTTCACCACCCATATCAGTAGACTTGTGTGTGTACGATGAGGACCCATTACAGTTGATCATCCGGCCTGGATGGGATGCCCCTCACGTACGATGCTCTCCGAGAATGTTCAGTGCTTGGCCTTGTCTGCTTAGACAAGTGGGTGCGGTTCTCGGCTCTCCATATGACTATGTCTTAACTGTACTTGCATACGCTAACCCCGGGTCCCGACAGACTTGGTATCAGAGCAGGACTGACTGTAGGACTAGTAGCCTTGGCCGAAGTTGAGTCTAGCTTGCTATAGTTATATAGTTACTCTGGGTATATAAGGGAACAACGTAAGGCTTCATTTTTTCTCCTTACCCCCTTCGTTCTGAGTTCTGAGTCACCCTCATCTTACTCTACGGGAAGATAGGACTAGGCTCTCCTCTGTCTGATTAGCATATCTCGTTGATTGCTTCCTTATAGCCGTAGGAAAGTTGTGTCCAGGTTTTCCTAGCATTTTGATAATGCTGAATTCTTACATCGTATGATGTAAGTGCTGTTTTGCATGATTGAAAGAAATTGTCATTTCTTACAATTACAGCCGTTATGCTGTCCGAGTCATTCCAGGTTCATCATATAATCTGATGCATTTGCAAACTCTTGCTTTCTGTTTCAGATGGCAAATCTTCCCCCTCGGCAGATTGTTCGTTTGACCAGGTGCCTCGGTGTGCGTGGCCACCCCGCCACGTTGATCGAGATGATGTCCTACGTGGGATATCGATGGTACCCTGAGTACACCATCGAGGAGCAGTTCCACGACTTCAACCAGACACAGTTCCACTGCATTGTGCGGATTTACCCACACCACGTTGGAGTCACCCAGCCTATCCACTTTGGACATGGCATCGGCGTTACCGAGAACATGGCTGTGCAGGATGCTGCATACTCATGTATCACACTGCTGAGAGAGGAGCACACTTTGCTGAGAGAGACCTCATTCCGCTATATCCCAGCTGCACTTCCAGGAGAAGAGGGATATTACACCGGACTCTACTCAGATCACTCCGCAGAGGATCCAGCACTTCAGATGACTGCTAGGTTTGCTAGTGACAGAGACCGTGATGCACGTGCTCTCCGTTTTGAGCTCCACGCTACTCGTGTTCGTCTGTACCGAGCACTGACGCTCTTGGCACCCTTTGTGAGCGTGGGATCAGTGGAGTACGATGCGATCTATCCAGTGAGGACCCAGATGCCTTCTCGAGTTGCTTGGCCCGAGATTGGAGGAGTTTTTCCACCCCGTGGTCCTTTGCTTCCACCCTACACTGGACCTAGGCCCCATCCTTGCCCAAATGGATATCAGGGTCCACAAGCCTCCGTGTTTTCCGATGGTCACCTCCAGCTACCGGGATACGCGGGTAATTTTTATGAAGATTACTATGGAGATGGAGATGAGTGAGACCTCCTGTGGTCTTACTTAGTGAGGATGTAGTAGTATCCTAGTATATTGTAAGCAAGGTGTCTAAGTTCCAGAGGCTTAGATAAATAATGTATAGGAAGTCAGAGTGCCTCTTAAGGATGTATCATCTTCATCACGTTTGTATTAGCTTGGTGCTTGTACTAAAACGATGTATGGTTTGTATGACAGCTTGTGAATATATGGCTTGTATGCTTTTATCACCATGTTGTCAAGATGATTACTCCCTTTGCTCTGTAATCCTTCCAGTACTTCAATACCTTGATTAGACTCTTGAAATCAACTCTGTTTGACTTTGGTTTTTCACCTTCAGGATGTCTCAAGGAACCCGTGGCCAGGTTGGTCGTAACCAAGGTCGTGGGAACAATCAGGAGGAAGATAACCTTCCACCCCCACCCACAATGGCCCAAGTTCTGATGGAGGTCGAGAGGAACCGCCGTGACTCTCACCACCTGCTGGAAGTCATCGCACGCAACACCACTCAGCAGCGCAATGAGCTGGTGTCTCTGAACGACTTCATCCGGCTTCATCCCCCGGTTTTCCGTTACTCCACCGAGCCCCTTGACGCCGATGACTGGCTTCGCAGCATCGAGAGGAAGCTCCAAGCCGGCCATGTTGCAGATGGCGACAAGGTCAACTATGCCACCTATCACCTTGAAGGTGCAGCAAGTTCTTGGTGGGAGAATTTTCTGAATATGCGCCCAGTTGGACCACCTGCATCTTGGGAGGAGTTCTGCACCTCTTTCCGCGAGCACCACATTCCCAAAGGTCTCATGGACCGTAAGCGTGAGGAGTTCTGTAACCTCACTCAAGGCAGAAGGACCGTTGACGAGTTCAGTCGTGAGTTCAACCGACTTGCTCGTTATGCAATTGAAGAAGTCTCCACCGACTCCAAGAAACAAGAGAGGTTCCGTCGTGGCCTCAACAGTGGACTCCGTCGCGAGCTCAACCTTCATGACTTTGCCACATTTCAGGTCCTTGTCAACAAGGCCATCAAGGCAGAGGACATGAACACCCCCAATGACTTTCGCAAACACCCTAGAGAGGAAGGTTCATCCAGCTCTGGTTCCCAGAAACGCAAGATCTGGATCCCAAATAGCATGTTCCGCCAGAATAACCCACCGAGGCCATCCTATTCGGCGCCTCGTCCACCCACCCAGTTCCACCCAGCTCCACCAAACCACCCAGCTCCACGCACCGTTTTTGGAGCTTGCTACAAGTGTGGTCAGGCAGGCCACTACTCTCGCGAGTGTCCCCAGAACCAGCCCCAACACCAGAGTGTTCCACCACGTGCCGGAGGCAACAACAACAACAATGGTCGTGGCAAGCCACCCCAGAAGGTCTTCACCGCCAAACCCGCTCCTCCCGCCAATCGTGGACGTCTGAACCAGATTGCCGCCGAAGAGACTGACGACACCACTGACGTCATTCTTGGTACGCTCCCAGTCAATTTTGTTCCTACTTCCGTTCTTTTCGACCCAGGAGCATCTCATTCATTCATGTCGGAAAGTTATGCACTTCGTCATGAGTTACCTTTTGTTGAATTGTCCAACCCAATGATTATTCAAACTCCAGGGTCAAGATGGCAAACTAATAGAGTGAGCCATGGTAATCAAATAGCAATTGAGGGTTTAGTATTTCTTGCTTCACTCATAGCCCTCAAGTCTTCAGACATTGATGTCATCCTTGGCATGGATTGGCTATCAAGACAGAATGCCTATCTGGATTGCAAAGGCAAATCCGTGAAACTCACCCACCCTTCAGGCAAAACCATTAGCTATACCTCACCCAGAACAAGAACCCAAGTGCATTCCTTGAATGTACTTCCCCTTCCCGAACTTGAAGATATTCCGGTGGTTCGTGACTTCCCGGATGTCTTTCCTGAAGAGCTGCCGGGTATGCCACCCGACAGATGTGTAGAGTTTATAGTGGATCTTGTTCCAGGAACCGCACCAATTTCCAAACGCCCATACAAAATGGCCCCACATGAGTTAGCAGAGCTAAAAACCCAACTGGATGCTTCGTTGGCAAAAGGCTTCATCCGCCCTAGCTCATCGCCATGGGGTTGCCCCGTTCTGTTCGTGAAGAAGAAAGATGGAACAGAAAGGATGTGCGTAGACTATCGCCCGCTAAATTCAGCGACGATAAAGAACAAATACCCACTGCCCAGGATCAATGATCTTTATGATCAGCTTGCAGGATCCGCCGTCTTCTCAAAGATGGATTTAAGACTAGGTTATCATCAGATCCGAATCCGAAACGAGGACATTCCCAAAACGGCTTTCACTACTCGTTATGGTCTTTACGAGTACACCGTCATGTCCTTTGGTTTAACCAATGCCCCCGCCACATTCTCACGCTTGATGAATTCGATCTTCATGGAGTACCTAGATAAATTTGTTGTGGTTTATCTTGATGATATTCTCATCTACTCGGAGAACGAAGAAAATCATGCCAAACACTTAAGGCTGGTATTGATGAAACTTAGAGAGCATCGCCTGTACGCTAAATTCTCCAAGTGTGAATTCTGGCTACCAGAAGTGACCTACTTAGGCCACGTAATTTCTGCAAAAGGCATTGCTGTGAATCCCGAGAGAGTTCAGGCCGTCCTTGACTGGACTCCACCTGAATCGGTTAAGCAAGTTAGGAGTTTTCTTGGCCTAGCCAGCTATTGCCGTCGCTTCGTCGAGAACTTTTCTAAAGTTGCAAAGCCTCTAACTGAACTCCTCAAGAAAGATAAGAAGTTCCTATGGACTCCCAAGTGCGAGGAAAGCTTTCAGGAGCTAAAAAGAAGATTAACTTCCGCACCCGTGCTTGCACCTCCAGACACAAAAAGGGATTTCGAGATCTATTGTGATGCATCACGGCAAGGGTTAGGATGCATACTTCTGCAAGATCGACATGTGGTAGCTTATGCTTCACGCCAGTTGCGGCCACATGAAGAGAACTATCCTACCCATGACCTTGAACTCGCTGCCGTAGTTCATGCTCTAACAACTTGGCGACATTACCTCCTTGGTAATCGTTGTGAGATTTATTCCGACCACCAAAGCCTCAAATATATTTTCACCCAGCCAGATCTTAATCTCAGGCAAAGACGCTGGATTGAGTTGATAAAAGATTACGACGTAGCAATTTCTTACACCCCAGGCAAAGCCAATGTCATGGCTGATGCCCTAAGTCGTAAGTCGTACTGTAACAACCTCATGTTACAGCAGTATCAACCACTTCTTCATGAGGACTTTCGCAAACTCAATCTTGAGATTGTCCCTCATGGCTATCTTTCAACCTTGGTGGCGAAACCAACTCTTGAGGATCAAATTGTAGTTGCCCAAAGGCGTGCACGAGGTGTTCGCCGGATCAAGGAGAACATTGCTAGCGGAGTTGCTAAATGTTTCTCCACAGATAGCAAGGGAACGGTTTTCTTTGGGAATCGTTTAGTAGTACCTAAGAATAGGGAACTAAGGCAACTCATCCTCAAAGAAGCCCATGACACACCCCTCTCAATTCATCCCGGTAGCACGAAAATGTACCGAGATCTACGCTAGAGATTTTGGTGGACTAGGATGAAGAGAGACATTGCTCAATTTGTTGCCGAATGTGATACTTGTCGTCGCATTAAGGCAGAACATCAAAGACCTGCTGGTACACTTCAACCTTTGTCTATTCCCGAGTGGAAATGGGACAAAGTCGGTATGGACTTCATCACCGGCTTTCCAAAAACCCAGAAAGGAAACAATGCCATCTTCGTTGTCATAGATAGGCTTTCCAAAGTCGCTCACTTCCTTCCGGTTCGCGAGTCTATAACTGCTAGTCAGTTAGCGGACTTGTACATCTCCAGAATTGTATCACTTCACGGTGTTCCGTTGGAAATCAATTCTGATCGCGGTAGCCTTTTCACCTCTAGATTTTGGGGAAGCTTCCAACGTGCTCTGGGAACTCATCTCTCCTTTAGTACAGCTTTCCATCCTCAGTCTAGCGGTCAAGTCGAAAGGGTTAACCAGATTCTTGAAGACATGCTCAGAGCTTGTGTTATCTCATTCGGAAAGAATTGGGAGAATTCTCTTCCATATGCCGAATTTGCTTATAACAATAGTTTTCAATCTAGTCTGAACATGGCTCCATTTGAACTCCTTTATGGACGACGATGTCGAACACCTTTAAACTGGTCTGAAACCGGTGAAAGACAATTCTTTGGACCGGATATGATCAAGGAAGCAGAAGAGCAAGTTCGTATTATTCGTGATCAATTGAAAGCAGCCCAGTCTCGTCAGAAAAGCTACTATGATCGTCATCATAGGCAAGAGAGCTACAATCTGGATGAGAAGGCTTACCTTCGGGTTACTCCTCTGAAGGGAACCCAACGTTTCGGTATCAAAGGCAAATTGGCCCCACGTTACATCGGTCCTTTCCGCATTATTGCTAAACGTGGAGAAGTTGCCTACCAACTTGAACTACCTCCGCACCTTTCCCGAGTACACGATGTATTCCATGTGTCCCAACTCAGGCGTTGCTTCAAGGACCCCATCCGCGAAGTCGACCATGAAACGCTTGATCTCCAAGATGACCTTTCTTATCGAGAATACCCCATTCATATTCTTGATTCAGCAGAGCGTGTCACTCGTCGTCAGAAGATTAGGTTTCTGAAAGTGCAATGGTCACACCACTCCGAAAGAGAAGCTACGTGGGAGAGAGAAGACCGTCTTAGTGCCGAGTACCCCACCTTCCTCCCGCAGACTTCTGAATCTCGGGACGAGATTCTTTTGAGTGGGGGCGAGTTGTCAGATCCCTCTGTTAGGTATGTGCTAGGGTTAGCTAGTACCTTTGCATCATGCAAAAATTTCAAAAAGAAACCTCAAAAATCAATTCAAAATCCAAATGGGAGAAGGAACACCCCCCAGATGAATTAATTCAAAAGGCCAGATAAAAATATTTTCCAAAAATTCATGTTAGATTTTTGAAAAGTCTTATAAATGAGTGTGATCACATATGAAGTGATGTGGGACCCATCCCATGCTCATAGATTTTTCAAATATTCAAACAGTACCTTGGAAATAAAGAAATCCCCCTATTTGATTTAAAATTCAAATCATTTGAATTTTAAAAATGTTGAAAGTTTATGAGTGGCTAGTCTATATTATTATGAGGCCACATAAAAAGTTTCAGCATTTAATAAAATGGTTTGGTATTTTTATTAGAGCCAAAACAAATAACAGAAAACAGAAAGGAAAGATTAAACAGAATAAAAGGAAAAGACTTACCTGTTGCCCAGGGCGAAGCCCACCTCTCCAGCCGGCCCAGCCCACCTGGACCCTCCCCTGTCGTCTTCCTCCCCACGCCCCGAAGCTGCTCGGTGGAATGCATGCAGCACTCCACCGACGCCGCCGACGAGCCCTGGCCACCTCCTGCTTCCCCCTCGCCACCTCTTCACACCTGGAGACGCCCTGGAGTCGTCCACGTCCATTTCCCCCCTCCTCATCGTCTTCCTCCTCCTCCTGCGCCGATTTCTTCAACGTCCGAGGACCCGCCGGAGCGCGCCACCGTGGAAGACATGGCCATCATGGCCTAGAGCTCAGGCCAACTTGTCCCGTGCGTGCATCGTCGTCGACTTCATCGCCTCGCAGAAGACGGCGCCTTGATTTGATCCAGAGGAGACGCGAGCCTCACCGAATCGCCGCCGGTCGCCGGAGAGCTACCTCGTCGATTCGCCACCACCAGACCCTCCCCGAGCCCGCTGACCACGCCATCGAATTCGTGGTGAGCTCCTGCCCGTTTCCCCCAACCTGGCGCCCTCTCTCTTGGTCTCTAGCCGCCTTCACCATGGACGCCGTAGCTCGTCGCCGCCATGGATGAGCTCGAGGTCACCCCTGTGCCCCTTCGACTCGTCCAGCGCACGCGTTTGGCTCCTGAGCCCGATAGCTTTCGAACGCAAGTGAAATCAACCCGATCCGTGCACGGTAGCGCCGACCACGACCTCGTCGCCGTACTGTTTCCGCCGGAGTCGTCGCCGTCGTCGACTGCGGGCACCCAGTGAACCCCCGATGCCACCAAACGACGCGGAAGACCTCTAGGAGCAAGATGGTGCCCTCCCCGTGCTCTCCCGTGGCCTGTAGCGGATTCCGGCGAGTCGCCGCCGTGGTTCTCGTCGCCGGCGTCAAGCCGCCGGTGGCTTAGCCACTAATCACGAGTTAAGTGACCCCTGTGTCACTGACCAGTGGGCCCAATGGCTTAATTAAGCCACTGGTTTAATTTTAACCACGGGTTTAAACACTAAGTCACAGACAGGTGGGACCCCCTCGTCAGTTTGACTGGTCAAACCCCCCTGCTGACGCAATAAACCAAAAATGATTAAAAAGAAATCCAGAAAATCCAGAAAACACCCAAACTTTGGAAATTCATAATTAATTCATATTAACTCCAAATTGGACAAATAATATATGAAAAATGATCAGGAGAAAATTATCTTTCCAATTATGCAACTTTCAACTCTGTTTGAGTTGATTTTAAAATGGGATCAGTAGCATATATCATTTGCTTTATTTGAATTTATTTCAAATTCAAACCAAATGATTTTGCCACTTGGACCATGAATTTATGTTGCAAATCAACCACACTTCAGAGGCATATCGTACACATTGAAGTTAATTCAAATTGATCAAACTATATCATGTATAACTTGGTTAAGGTTGAATTCAAATGTGGAATTTGAATTTGCATTTTAAAAATGCAATATATTCCACTTAAATGGAATTGCCTCACACATCAAACTTGTACTTCAAGCTTAAACATTCTATCATGTGCTTGAGCATTGCATTCATATTGATTGCTAATTGTACTTGCTTGTCGAGTAGAGGTTGAACCGGAGCAAGAGGTCACCCCCTTCGCTGAAGATCCAGAGCCCGACTCTCGTCAGCAAGGCAAGCAAAACCCCATTGATCATGTCGATAAAATCCCACTTCCCTCTCATGTCTCGCTTATGCATTGTATAGGATGATCACCATGCTTCGTTTCTACCGCATAGATGAACCCATTCCTTTGCATGACCTATCTTTTGTCACAGTAGTAAGCAAACCACAATCCTAGCAACTGTAGGAGTTGTTTGATATCATGTGGCCCCTGCAAATGTTACTGCTTATTGCATGCTTAGTATGTTTCCATGTTGCTACTGTGATGTGAGTCGGGATGGGAATAATCATGTTGTTGATGGTAGAAAAGTGTTGGTGAATCGACCCTAATACTAGGTGAACGATGAGAGGCTGTGTAGGAGTACACGGTGGGTTGTCTCGTTGAACACCGCCCTAAGTCCGAGTTCTTGTGTGGTGATCCAAGTTGAAGAGTACAACCACACATTGGGCTCACTGACCCCTCTCGACTTATTAACTCATCCCTTTCGATGTCCAGATGTCGCAGTAGTTCGGAGTTCTGGTAGGCTTGTGGCCTGGATGCTAAGTGAGAGAACGGCTCATCCGAGACCGGCTTATGCACCACGCACACATCGCTTGGGTCCACTTCGGTAAACCGGCCGGGTTCACGATTGTGGTAGCCAACCCAAGTAGGCGGCTTTCTTGGACTAGATAGGCTATGAGGTAACAGTTGTGGTGAGCATCCTCGCTGGCACCCCTTGAATGGTGTCGAGATCAAAGGCGGTAAATGATGGTCATGTGTGTGTAGCGGTACACCCTTGCAAGGTTAACAAAACTATTCGAATAGCCGCGTCCGCGGTTATGGACTACTTGGAAAGCTTAGCTTGATTATTAGATAACTTGAACCGGATACTTCTAAAACACACCAAGATAAGTGTGAGTGCTATGGCGTGCTTTCTCGTGGGGAAGTCGAGGAAGGCATCATAGTGGTGTAATTGGTTGGTGGAAGTAGTGGACTCGTGTACGCTTCTTACCTCAAGTCTGGTACTCGTAGTTCAGGACTAGCCAAGTCAAAGCTGGCATTTCTGCAAGTGAACCCCACCTCCCTTTACCTTCATACATGTGCATGAGTAGCATAGCTCCTACGTAAGTCTTGCTGAGTACGATTTTGTACTCACGTTTTCTTAATCTATGTTTTAGATGACGCCACTGACCCCGAAGGTGGCTTCTTCATCGAGTTGGACGACTGAAGTTAAGCTAGTCTAGTCCCAGTCAGCAGACTGGTTCCCTCGTGGAGGGCTTTGTGTTTGAATAAGGCTTCTTAAGCCATTTGTTAAACTTGTCTGTACTCAGACATAATTTGCTTCCGTTCGGTGTTGTAATGTTGGATCACATGTATGTGATCTCTGTTTGTACTCTATAAGAGTTATAAATAAAATGTACACTTTGTAGAGAATTGCAATGGTACCTACTGTTCATACAAGGCGTGTGTGCTGCGTGTATGTTTATAACATGCATGTCTTTGTATGGGTTTCCGAGACCTTAGTTGTGTTCTGGCTGGCGGTCTTTCATACACCAAGTGGCCCTTAGATGTGCGCAGCTTGGGGCATCGCGATGCGATTGTTCGAGACTCGGTCTCGGGCACACTTTGTGGTATGATCGAGCCCGCCCTAGACCCCGACTAAGTGATCGGGCTGGAGTAAGTCTATGTAAGAGTCTAGAGATAGTCGATAGTATGGTTGAGGCGACTTGTCTTTGAATATGGGAGTTCACCACCCATATCAGTAGACTTGTGTGTGTACGATGAGGACCCATTACAGTTGATCATCCGGCCTGGATGGGATGCCCCTCACGTACGATGCTCTCCGAGAATGTTCAGTGCTTGGCCTTGTCTGCTTAGACAAGTGGGTGCGGTTCTCGGCTCTCCATATGACTATGTCTTAACTGTACTTGCATACGCTAACCCCGGGTCCCGACAGGTACGCCATCTTCAACTCCGTCAACAAGTACTATTGTGTGGTTAGAAAAATGAAGGATATGTTGTAGCAGGGCACCTAAGCTATGGAGATCGTAAGTTATTGTTCATTCTAATGCTATATATTGATCAATTCATTGGTTTACTCCATGTTAGAAATGATGATCATCACATTTTTGTATGGACTGAACGCATTGACATGCTCTACCAAAGAAACGATGGAAGATCGTTCACATCGATGCAATGTTGGATATGAAGCTAAGGAGCCAACTTGTGGGAAATGGCGTCTGCACATTCTGAGGAGAGTTTCATTTTAATTGAATTCCATAAATTCTAAAACTTCTTGAGATCAATACATTGTTATTTGAAATAATATACTATTTATGTTATAAACGAATTATGCCATTTTCTATAATTATTTTGAGTGTTGAGACTTACAAAAATACTAGAGACTAACTTTTAGGGATACCGTTGGATGGTCAGCTCTCGTATCACTGTCCTCATACGTATGTGATGTCTGTTTTAGGAGTTAGCATTGAAGATGCCCTTATGCCGCAAAATTATGGAAAATCTAGCATTCCTCTAGCTCCAATCTTCCAAGACACAAGCATGAATACTGGCATAGGTTTGCTTGGCCGCGCATTTGAGTTGACCACTTCGGTCCACCAAGTGTGAATGGATCGAAATGTTGCCAATTTTAAGGGACGAGGACCTCTCTTCCAAGCCAATCTTCGATCATGCACCAAGTTCTTTTTGTGTATCGTCCTTGAAATAGGATGTGGGTCGGTGACACTTGCAAAGCTAACAAAGGCCACCATTAGATCCCCCTCCATTTCCAACATGTCATTAGTTCAAACTCAGTTATTAATGATGTGGCAAGAAAAAACAATTAGACTTTGGAGGTGCCTATGATTTCAAACGGACAACTTTATCATTAACAAAGTCAAACAAAGAAATTGGGAAAGATATGCCGAGGCGGTGGAGTAACAAGCATTGGAGGTGAGCTTTTTAACTGATGGAGTTGTATTCACCATTAAGCTAGGCATCCCTGGAATGAGCTCAAGATCTAAAAACTTGCCAATGTGCTTCGTGGATAAACCACTAGAGTCAAGTTGCTCCACCCAAGAATCATGGTCCATAGCCTGCTGAAGTTCCACTTCTTCTTTGTAGATAGATCACAAATGTCTCGATGTGTTGAGGCGGCGGCCCAACTAGTCAGGATGAGTCCCAAAAGGACGCCTTTTCCAATGCCCTCGCGGACCTTTGTGATAGCATGAAAGAGATCCATATTGTCGCAAGTGCACGCGTTTCCTAAACCAACCCAAGCCTTTCCTAGACCGACTCACTCCAACCAAGGCCATCGGGGCCTCAAAGTTCGAGTAAATTTGTTGAGGTGGAGGATACCAACGCCGCCCAGTTTGGTCGACAGGTATACCAAACCCTAGTTGACCTTTCTTTGTCCTACTGAGACCTTATCGGAGCTTCCCGTACGAATGCCCTTATTAATCCGTCAAAACAAATCTTGGTGCTCAGAGCGATTTCAAGGAAGTTAACATGATAGATAGACTGCAAGGTGAGAACGGGTTGTACAAGGGCGCACCTTCCGACCATCATGAAGTGGCAATCTTTCAACGGGTTTAGCTTCACGACAACGTTATCCTCAATATAATAACAATAACCCGCTTCAAAAAATTTATACAGAGCAGCAAGGCCGGGTATTTTCACATGGAAAGTAGTGATTAGTGCGGGAGGTTACTAAGGATGCCCTAAAGGTCCGTGGCATGGTACAGAATCAAAGTTTGTGACAAGGCCATTTACATTGGTACACCCCTCTCTCTTCTTTAATCATGAGTAATACTGTGTACACGGCTTGATAGGTCTGGTTTTTCGGTAATATATGATAAGATTCATGTGGGGAAGCTCTCTCCCGCTGTTGAAAATTAAAGAAAAACATTCTAATACCCTGTCAAAATGGCAAATAGAGTGGAGCTACAGTTATGCTAACTTGTTGAAATAATGAATTTGTGGTAGAAATTTTAACAGAGTTGCTAACTTCCCTCATCCAAGTTGGGGGAAAATGCCCGGATTTGAGTTTATTGGGTATGGGGGTCATCCGATCCTTCTGATGGGATGCCATGAATATATCTAGAAGACTCTAGCTAATCTATCCAACATGCATGAGGAAGAGTATATTATAGAACATACATGGCCACTGTAGCAACACAATGAGTGATCCTTCTCATGTGTTTCCTATGAGTGAACAAATAGTTAATCGTGGAGTCATGGACATGAGATGATGAGATGGATGATTGTGAAGAGCTTTCGCATGATTAAACAAACAATGATTGCTACTATATAAGATACAAACCTCTAGCATTTGTTGCAAGATAACATGAACTCCACAAGAACAACGAGGTTACAATGGCTTGTTTCGATCTTCAAATGTGGAATATTGGAGGAAAACAAATGCATAGCCACGTTATCGCCCCACGCTCCTGCCAAGATACTACGTGACTCTGCCACCTGGCAAAATCTCACTGCATCTTGGGCGTGCGGGCTTCATTGCGGCACTCGACGATCGCATTCAGGTCTATCCCGATGCAGTCTATGAACTCGTTCACCACCATAAAGACCGCTAGGTGCACGTCGAGTAGATTTTGTGTCTTCGGAGAAGTTGTTCCTTGGTCATCGGATCTGTATACACTGTGCCAATCAGATTTTTTTTACATGAGTCTAACCAGCTCATGGTATGATGCGGCATATATATATAGTGCCAGCAGTCCACTGTTCCTGCAACTATTGCCCCCTTCTACACATCAAAAAACACTACCTAGCCTATACATACATATATAGTCCAAACAATTTTGAATTTTTTTTATCGATATACATACACATGTATAGGACATTTGTGCAAATTTTCATACATTATACCTTAACGCGCCACGGGAAAAAAGTTGACAAATATTTGATTTTAAATGGACCCTTTTTCCTTGTGTTTCAGGTCGAAATTTTGTTATTTTTATGCAGACTGCATATTACAATATTTTCAAACGAAATTTGGCATGTTCGTGTGGAATACATATAAGTTTCCACAGAATTGTTTTCGAAAATTTTCAATACTTTAAATAACATTTCCGAATTTTTCAAAATAAATCGCTACGTGGAGCTCGAGCTACAGAAATTCGCAATATGTATAAAAGAAAATGGAGTTAATCTATAAGAAAAATTAAAAAAATTATACCCAATATGTATAAAAATTAATTTTAAAGAAATATATTCAATAATAAGCATAAAATAGTCAAATGTTTGTAAAATAGTTTGTAAGATGGAATAAATAACTAAATTAATATCAATACAATAGAATTTTCTAAGGAACATGAATTAGTGGCATTGATGTTATTTTTAAAGAAGAAAGATAATAAGAAGAAAGATAAAAATAAACTTGAAATAACTTTACAGTTGAATTATCCCTTTTTGCATTATGCAAACAAAAATCATGTAATAGTGGAATTTTCACACATATTGCATATTATTTATGTCTATACATGTACACTCATTCAACATCCAAAAATACCCACAAAATAAATAAAAAACTACTAATAAAATAAAACAGACAAAAAACATAAAAAGGGAGAGAGGAAAGGGCTGGGTGGTACATCTAATGGGCTACACAGCCCAGTGCCAAATTGACTTACTCAAAAATATGTGTTCAGTCAAAAAAGAAAAAAGTCCAAAAATGCATATAGAATTGACCAAAAAAGCGGATCTCAAAGTAGAAACCAAACACTCATAAAATAGATTGATTTAATATTTATTTTCAAGGCCCTACTATTATTGTGATATAAATTACACTGACCCATCAAAAGATGTTCCTTGGGTGGTTCCACGTAGTGAGGTTATCCTCTGCAACTCACAGTGGGCATAAAACCTGATACCCGAAGCCCAACCGAGAAACCCGAACACCATATCAGATTTTATTTTTTGAAAACCCGAATTATATTCGGGTAAAAGGCCACGGTACCCGAACAATAGCACAGCCCAATAAAAATTATGGACGCGTATAGAAGAAGGAGAAGGCCCAGCCCAAAATTTCCATCACTGCTCGTTACCCCAGCAAAACTAGGTCGGACATGCCCACTTCCTCCTTCCCTTTGACTTAGACTCGCGCGCCGCCAGGCTTCCTGCTGGCCACTACCACACATGGATGTGTCTTGGCTCAGGCGAGGGTGAGCAGCAATGCCATTTTGCCTGTTCGCCAGAGCATCCTCGGACGACGCTGCTTCCTTCCTTAGCCTCCCTTGTCTCCAATTAGGGCTAATTTGGTATACTGGGATTAAAACCGGGGAAGTAAATCCCAGCGATGTGATTTTCTTAGGAAGTGGAGATCCCCTTCCTTTGAAGAGTTGATTTTTCTGTTAACTTTGAAGAAGGCGAGGCAGGGATTTTTCCTCCGATCCCTTGGGACGTGGATCGATCGAACCAGAGAACCTCCAAGGACTATACGCTGACTTGTTCCGTGGGCTTAAGGCATGGATTTTTTACGGGGATCCCTCCGAAGAATTACCAAATGACGCCTTAGTATGTGACCAACCTCCTGATGGCTGATGTGGTACCAACAACAGCGCCGCCAGAAGCTACAACCTCCAATCGCCGTCCTCTGTGAGCTCCGGCCAGCGAGCTATACTACCTTTGCAGGTGTTGTCCCACCTCACTCGATGACCCCCCCCCCCCTCTCCACTAGCCACCCCCCTGCACATCAACTCTGTGGCGTCTCCCAAGCATGTTGTCTGTGTGTGCGTGGGTGGTATTACGGATAATTCAGGATTACCCGAACCCGAACCCGAACCCAATTTTTCGGGTATCTAAAATTTTGGACATAAATCGGATTTCATTTTTGAAAACCCGAATTACTTGACCCGGATTTTCGGGAAAATCCGAACGCCAAGCCTGATCCGCAACGACGAGGACAGTTGCAGTGACAAGAATAAGAAAGGCTTACGGACGATCCAGGAGCAGCGACAGGGGCGTGATGCGCTCAATAGCGGTTGTACAACAGCAACAAGAAGCGCAGCTGCACAGAGATGAATTGAGATCAGCAGCGATGCGTTACACTCCGCAGCGATCGTATGAATCGATAGTCCGTCACCTCTTCTGTAGCATGGGTGCTCGGGCACGGTACTCAGCTACAGCTGGCCTCCCATGTTGTTGTCAGCGGCATAGTGTTGCGGGCACTCGACTTCGGTACTATACCTTGGAACTAAGGTGGTGGTGTCTATCCCGACCATGCGGATGACGCTGCAGTCGGATATGGTGTCGGGCACACACAACTTCGGCATCTTTCATGGCCGACCTGGCTTGGTGGTGATTAGGACTCAATCGATCGGGTGGGGGTGCAGTTTGTGCTGCAACAACCTCCCGGCTCCACGGCTACGGGGTCACCGAAAGGTCTTCAAAGATGGTTCATCTCTTGAGACCCGGTAGTTGACTTAGGTGGTGAGATGCAAACTTAGGTAAAAGGCTTGACGTAAAGGGATGGTTGTGCGGCGGCGGCGGTCATATATCGCATGTACCTGGTAGGATTGTGAAAAACAATGGTGGAGACAACACATGTGTGACTTTGATTGTGATGTTGCGAATACTCGGTCTCGAGCTCCGGGTTGAAAACTTAAGTTGATTTTACCTGGCAATGATGATGTTTTTTTTCGTCATTCCCATGTTGAAGTCATTGCTTGGATATGCTCGGTGCAAACCTTGATTCTAGTCTTGATGGGTGGATCCGATGGCGATCACATGGGTGTCACTTTTTCTTGAATACATTGTTGTTGAAGAACTTCCTCATCCGTGTGATGTAATGATATGGTTGGTACGGATATGATCATTGTTACGGTTTGCCAATCGCGGATCTAATCAGTTAGATGTTTTTTCTTTCATCTATGCATAAATTTGGTCTTATATGCTTTTGCTAGCTATTGTGTTTTTATATGTGTGTTGGTGTTGGTTATGTGCATCTTAGTTATGCAGAACCAAATATGTGATCATTATGTTTGTATCCTCGTGATGCTTTATTATAAGCGAATAAAATTCAATTTTTATCTGAAAATAAAAGTTTCCATCCCCAAAGAGGTCAGCGCTCCAAAATGAAGGTTATTGATTTCTCATGTTGCATACGTTCATCAACATGTGACAAACTCTTTTTTTGTTTTGCTACAAATGATTAGTAGTGGTTTAATATACATTTCTCAAACTAACGCACAATTTTCTAGGACCCGCATAAAAATGTGCCGTTTAATTAACGAGAAAGGAAACCAAAACCGAAATGGGAAGCAAATGAATGAGCATCACCACGGATTTCAAAAACCAAAAGATGAAACGGCTAGTTGCTATGGTACAGCCTAGTAGTAGTACTAGCCTATTCTGCCCTGCATCGTCACATCACATCACATAGTACACAGAACGGCTAGTACGCCCTGCACTGGCCTGACTTTTCAAAGCTTATGGAGCAAGCCACGGATTTCTTAATCGACCTGTGGACTGTGGTCGTGGTGGACTATAGCAGTGCAGCAGTGAGCAATGGAAGGAAGCTGCAGCTGCAGCGGCAAGAAGAAGAGGAAAGGGGATCACCATCAACTGCATCAGCAGCCGCAGGAGCAGATGAGCGACATGGCGGTGGCGGGCATCAGCGGCATCATCGACCCAGATGTTCTTGACTGCACCATCTGCTTCGACCCCCTCCGGCCTCCCGTGTTCCAGGTCTCATCTCATCCCTACCGTTTTCTCTATTGATGTTCCCCTGCAATCTTGCAAGCTGGAACTGAACAAGATCTTATATACGTTCTCAGCACGAGAGGAGCAGCTAGCAGTTGCGTCCTTTTCACAAGCATTGCATAGAAAATCATGGTGCATTTTCCTTCTTTGATGATAGACAGTGCGCAGTTGGGAACTTGGGACATAATAAGAAACCTGCAACTTCACATAGAAATCGCATAGCCTTTATGAGAAATAAAAATAAAAATCACAGGTAGACAGAGAGTGCTGCTGAAATCAAATGCATACCGTATCAAAATCAGATGGGACAAAGTAAATAAAAGAGGATCAGTTTCTAAACCCAAGGATAAAAACAGAAAACACAACAGATTTCTCTCACCGTTCTATTCCCTTTGGAGAAGATTTTTTTTTGTCTAAGTAGCCACCAGCAAGGAGTCTTAATCTTTAGTGGGAAACTTAACTTCTGAAGAAATTTGTGAAGGGTAATAAGCAAAACTGTGACAGCCTTATGAGCGTCTAAAAAAAATAGCACTGAAGTACTGCTTTTTGGCTACAGGATTAGGTCTGCAAAACCATTATTTCTAGTTTCCAAATATGGTATTTCTACCTAAACAACCAAGATTGGGTCTGCAAAACAGTTACATTGTTGCACAATCACCCTCCAGGCCTCCAGGACACTCCTAAATTATACTAGCCAACAAGTTTGCCAAAGGAAGTTTTTATTTTCTTTGCACGAAAAATCCATTTTCCATTTTCCGAGTGACAAAAGTAGGGGTTTTTTCTGAAGGATCTACCAAATATTTGATGTCAACTTGAACCACTTTATTTTTGTAAAATATTAGACCATGTGTTATTTACAATTGACCAAAGTTTCCATATAATATGGTTTTTATATACCTATTCTGAAAAAGACAAATTTCCGCAGATTTAGCTGGAACGGGGTCAAATTTGAACAACATGTGCTTGATAGTTTGCTCTTTATTTTTTGAAAAAATCATTTCTAGATACGCAACTAGTCATTTCATCAGGGATCCACCAAGACTTTTGTAAGATTCCACGCCTATCTATTACCGGTCATGCCCTCCGTTTTGACTACTTTTTGAAATCGACAAAAATAATTCAGAAAAAATAAAAAAATTGTACAACCTTCGCGTTGCATCCTAATTTATGTCTTAGTAACCATACAAAATAACAAACTTGGAATAAAGCAAATATCTTATAAAAGTCTTTTCAAAATGAGCTATCGAGTATGAAGATTCATGACTTTCAAGCCAAATGACCAATGTTACAGCTAGTTTGAAAGGATAGTTTTCCCAAATGATCTCATATTTTTCACATGTGTGTATATTATACTAGCCAACAAGTTTGCCAAAGGAAGTTTTTATTTTCTTTAAACGAAAAAGCCGTTTCCATTTTCCGAGTCACAAAAGTAGGGGTTTTTTGTGAAGGATCTACCAAATATTTGATGTCAACTTGAACCACTTTATTTTTGTAAAATATTATACCATGTGTTATTTCCAATTGACCAAAGTTTCCATGTAATATGGTTTTTATATACCTATTCTGAAAAAGACAAATTTCCGCAGATTCAGCTTGAACGGGGTCAAATTTGAACTACATGTGCTTGATAGTTTGCTCTTTATTTTTTCAAAAAATCATTTCTAGATACAAAACTAGTCATTTCATCAGGGATCCACCAAGACTTTTGTAAGATTCCACCCCTATTTATTACCGGTCATGCCCTCCGTTTTGACCACTTTTTGAAATCGACAAAAATAATTCAGAAAAAATAAAAAAATTGTAAAACCAACGGTCCCGGTTTTTGCGACAAACCGGGACCAATGCCTCGCCAGAGCATTGGTCCCGGTTTTGCCGTTGTAAAACCAATGGTCCCGGTTTTTGCCACAAACCGGGACCAATGCCTCGCCAGAGCATTGTTCCCGGTTGGTGGCAAAAACCGGGACCGTTGCCCCAGTTAAACCGGGACCAATGCCATATCCAGACGAACCGGGACCGTTGCCCGGCATCGGTCCCGGTTCTGTAATGAACCGGGAGCGATGCCTCTTTTGGGCTGGACGAAAGGGGGGTCTTTCTACTAGTGATTGGAACATATTATAAAATACAAAGCATAATTCTATTAAAATGTAGTTATTTATCGATGTGTCATTCATAATATTGTTATTAACCATCGCGCCTTATACTTATACTCGCAATGAACATAAACATGGCTTCAAAAATGAAAAGACATGTTTAATGTCACCATTGGTCCATCAATCTCTTCCCAATCATGTATAAAAAAAGTTAAAAGGGAAAAGAGTCCAAACATGAACATTAAAAGTATTGAATGGCATAGCAATAGACATGTTCTTGAGGCCTAACATAAAAAAGAGCCATATCTCACAAGATGCATGACAACTTACATAGGCTAGAACATCATAAGGATCTTTAATTAGTTGCAAAAGGGGGCTATAAAAAGATATAAAAGCAGATGAAATCTAACCATCAAAGGAGAACAAAAGCTGACAGTTTGTTAATTGTGTCCATGTGCCACTTAAATAACTTTTAGTCTCATGGATGAAGGGAACATTTATGGAATAGTTTTTACACCATGGGTCACACACTTCTCCTCCATGTATGTGGTGGAAGGCCAAAAAATGAAGATCTATCAGTGCCAAGAAAGGATCTTTCAGTTGTACTTTTCAATGATGTACTTTTAGTTATCCCCAGGTCAAGGTTTTCAATGATGTCTTTGTGAATTGCCAAGAAAGGATCTATCAGTTGTAGATGTTGTAGCACTACTAAGTTTGCTCTGTCAAAATCTGTGCGTCAACCCGAATAGTCCACATGCAATTCCCTTGAGCCAGTGATGTGACCTACTCCTTCGAGTTTGCCAAGGTGCTTCTTGATGGGAAAACCAACAACAGGGTTTTCGACACCTAGATAACTCTCGCAGAAAGAAATGCACTCATGGGTGAGATAGCCCTGTATGATGCTTGCATCCGGATGGGACATGTTACGAACGAAGCCTTTTATGAACTCATTCATCCTTTCGAATGGCATCATGTTATGCAGGAATTATTGAAGGTCAATTTTCATGAGAGTACTAATTTGATTGATAATCGATATTTACCTAGCATTGTTGCGTTTATTCATAATCATCGGCAAACTTTGAGTTCAAAACATCCATGATACAAACCAAAGGGATATAAAATCATGTCTTGCACAGTTCATTCATGCAATCTTCCTTTTACTCATAATGATTGAGTGATGGTTTGTTTAGCTGAATGTTTCACCCACGACCATGAAACCCGAAACTCATCGTTGAATGGTATTTCTACCTACACAACCAAATTAAGCCCGCAAAACAACTATATTCTTGCAGCATCGGCGTCCAAGCCTCCAGGCCCCTCTTAAATCAGGATACTGTTCAAACTAAATCAAACACATTACTTCAACATTTTTTTCCTTTTACAGTCCAAGGTTGCGAATTTCGTTTTTCTTATCGTATATGGGCGAATAGCCAAAATTTCTTGAAAAAATCCGAACGAAAAGAACAAAATGAAATTCAAAATTAATTTTTTTTATCGAAATTGGATCAGCAATGACCGGAATTTTCTATTTTTTAGAATTAAGGAAACCATAAACTGCATATCAGAGTCTTTAACAAAACTAGATGATTCTCCACGCATTGCGGCGGAAATATTCACTTACATGTTGTTTAAAAATAATGTATTTAATTTACATAGAAACTTTGAATTAATTAGCACTTAACATCTCAAAGAAGGATGTATGGAGAGTTAATTGTAAGTATCCAACTAGAAGATGAACTCGACTAAACCCGCTAGATAGATGTTATATACTTGTATTCATCAAATCAATATACCAATGATGCCAAGAAAAAATTTACCAATAGTGGAAAAATGATTAGCTCATTCATCATCAATTTTGTACAGGACACAATTTTATACTCAAGAGGACACATCATAAAAATGATGAACGTAAAATATGTACATCAAAAAGTGGCAGTAATCAGTTCAACCTGGTTGGGAACGTAAAACATGTACATCAAAAAGTTAATTGTATTTGTATTTCTTCTTCTTATTTTACACAAACTCCACCATTGCTTCTACTTTTAGGTTTCGGTTGACTCTGAAAATCCTTGTTTATGTGGTTCTCATATGGGACCTTGAACACTGAACCATGGTACTGAAGGCACAAGGAGTGCTCCAGTTTATTGTGTGGCATCATATATGGGGAATAGATTGTACCTACAAAAAACAAAAAGAGTAGAGGTCATAGATGTATCAAAATTGATGGCAAAAAAGGTAATACAAATTAAATCATGATAACAAAACTTAGCATGATTAGACAACTTAACAACACTTTAGAATGATTAGGACAACTGATGACTCCACCTTCATCCTTTTCGGTAAACAACTTAGCATGATTACATCATTTAGACAACTTAACAAAACTTCAAGTGATAGTAGAAAACCAAAAACTAATTTGAATCAAAAAATGGTTTGAAATCGATGGCACCATATCACTTGACCTTCTCATCATTCTTATAGATCACGATGGCACCATATTCGGTGATGGAGGATGACACTTTAGCATGATTAGGACAACTGATGACTCCACCTTCATCCTTTTCGGTAAACACCTTAGCATGATTACATCATTTAGACAACTTAACAAAACTTCAAGTGATAGTAGAAAACCAAAAACTAATTTAAATCAAAAAATGGTTTGAAATCGATGGCACCATATCACTTGACTTTCTCATCATTCTTATAGATCACGATGGCACCATATTCGGTGATGGATGATCATTCTTATAGATCACGATGGCACCACATCGTGATCTGCCACATTACTATCCTCGAATGTGTGTCCAGCTTTGGCTACCGTGGCAAGAGCACAGCCAGCAAGGTGGGAGGGTCATGCTCAGCTTGTCTAGCGACCATTAACTTCATCATCGCCAGAATGTCCATCAATGTTGTGACCAATTGAAGGTTTGATCGCCGGGTCAACGACGCGCCGGTTTTACTACAAATGATTAGCAATAGCTTAATCTTTCTCAAAATAGGGTTGTACGACCGATGTAAATATGTGCCATTTTATTACCACCCAAAAAACCAAAATTGGAAGAAAAGGAGTGAGCATCAGTACAGATTTTAAAAAAAAATTATGGTGCATCATACAATTTTGCACCGTTCATTTTTGGGAATCGACTGTCCAGAGGTCGCAATACGAGAGTTATTAATCCTGCATCCAGACTTCCTTGTTCCCCCAAAATATAGTTCTCTTTCTCCGTCATTCCCGTAGCCTAGAGCCGCCCTCCATGGCATGCATCGCTACGCATCAACCTAATGCGTGAGCTCATGGGCTTCCCCGTATACAAGAGCCTCGCTGGCAGGGCCTTCATCGGCTACCCGCCAGGCACAAAAGCCCGTGGCAAAATTGTTTGATGCACCATAACTTTTTTTGTTTAAGCGGGTTGACCAGTGTTCCCAAAAATGAACGGTGCAAAATTGTTTGATGCACCAAAATTGTGTAAAAGCCTAACGAAAAGGAGTGAGCATTAGTACGGATTCTAGCCACGACTTGTGAGGTTGAAGGTAGCGGCCGTTCGTGCAGGGTGTCGTCCTTGGGAACGAGTAAGGCGAGGGTGTGCAGCATGTGAGCAGGTGGCTGGCTAGCGGAGGCAGGAAGGCGGCCTGCGGTGTGGAAGATGGGTATTCATCATTAATTTAATTTATTAGGATTAAAACAGAAAAAAGATAAATCCACCCCCTCATAAAAAATTAACAATCTACCCTTGAGCACAACTCTGAGTTAGTCAATATTAATTAACCGCTTATCAAGTTAATAATACACGTCATATCTGATAGTATGATGTACCTTAAAAGGTCCCTTGTTTAATTATCTACTCCCTTATTATGGATAATGGATCGGAGGGAGTACTTTTTTTGGAAGCATTTCGTACATATTATCCTTGAACCAACCGTAGAAGACTCTGTATAATCTATCTAACATGGAGAAGCGTAGTTAGAGAAATGTACATGCCCACTGTAACCACACAATGGTTAATCTTTGTCATGTGTTTCCAGTGAGTCAACAAACAGTTATACATCGGGAGTGTGATTGGAGTCATGGTTATGAGATGGATGATAGCCAATAGATATCGCATGATCAAACAAACACTACTTGTTGTTATTATATATCTAACATGCAAAGCCTCTAGCGTGTATTGCCACATAACATGCACTTCATACAAACTCCCAGCCTGGTTATAGTGGGCTTGTTCCCATCTTTAAGAGACACCGGATGTGAAATATTGGAGGAAGACAAATGCAAGAACGTCGCTCCACCAGTACCGTGGCCACTGTGCTTGACCGAGCTTGAACACATTCTTCCACCTGCGATCCTGCCATGGCAAGACGTCAATACGCCCCCGGGTGAAGTGCCGCCGCATTATCCACGCCTGGACATCGTTCCGGTGCTCGGCTATACAGCGGGCGATGCAGCAAGCAATCTGTGAACTCGTTGACACGCTAGAGCGAGCTTTTTTCCACCATCGCGAGGACCGCCAAGTGCATGTCGAAGCGGTGTTGAACCGTGGATGAGGTTCCTTCTCCGTCACATGGGCTCCTCAGTGGCCAACTTTCACCTTCACCACCGGGTTAGCGATGTTGTAGACATCAAAGAGGCTGGTAAAAATGTTGACACCGATGAGCCGATGAGGTGCATGCCACACTCGTGGTTGGTCGACTACTGTCTTGGGTACTTACCCAGTGCTTGGCATCATGCTGCTGTGACGCTGTCAGTTGCATCAAAAATGCATTTTGATACGATGTAAAATCTGAAATTATGATGCTATAATGATACTTGTAATTCGCATGACCAGTCTAAATATGTGCAGACTGCTCCAACTCGACTTGTTATATATATATATATATATATATATATATATATATATATATATACACTAGATCATAATTATGTGCACGTTTAATCTTTAGAACATATTGATTACAAAATATGAGTGTACAAAAAATAAAAATGAAATTGCATCAATTGACCCGCATATTGATAAAGTTATCGACAGGGAATTTTTTCCAGTTTGTAGTCAAGTAGTAGGGAAGGGAAGGCTTGGTGTGTGTTGCCACACGTCCATCCCTCTTGATGAACAGAAGGTAGAAATGTATGAAAAGATGTGAATGGAATCAAGTTTGCTAAAAGTTCGAGATATGAGATTGAAAAAATAAACGCACATATTATGAAAAAAGAAAAGGAGAAAATTTCATACTTGAATTAAATCATGTCAGGTCATTGCGATCATACATAAAGGTCCAAAAATGTTAAAAAAAATATATAAAGCCTAACTCTAATAATATATCGGGGAGAAAAGAACATGAAAATACTACAAAATTTGCTACAGGAAGCACCTTGATATCGGTTCAATATTTATTTAAGATAAACATGTGTTTTTCACTGGAAGCTTATCTTCGGCACGTAAGTGGAACTTGATTAGTTCTTGTTTCCCAAGTCCTAAAAAACAATTCAAATTTAGGACCTCCAAATGTGAAATTTTCAAGCACAATCATTGGAACATATTATAAAATACAAAGCATAATTCTATTAAAATGTAGTTATTTATCGATGTGTCATTCATAATATTGTTATTAACCATCGCGCCTTATACTTATACTCGCAATGAACATAAACATGGCTTCAAAAATGAAAAGACATGTTTAATGTCACCATTGGTCCATCAATCTCTTCCCAATCATGTATAAAAAAAGTTTAAAGGGAAAAGAGTCCAAACATGAACATTAAAAGTATTGAATGGCATAGCAATAGACATGTTCTTGAGGCCTAACATAAAAAAGAGCCATATCTCACAAGATGCATGACAACTTACATAGGCTAGAACATCATAAGGATCTTTAATTAGTTGCAAAAGGGGGCTATAAAAAGATATAAAAGCAGATGAAATCTAACCATCAAAGGAGAACAAAAGCTGACAGTTTGTTAATTGTGTCCATGTGCCACTTAAATAACTTTTAGTCTCATGGATGAAGGGAACATTTATGGAATAGTTTTTACACCATGGGTCACACACTTCTCCTCCATGTATGTGGTGGAAGGCCACAAAATGAAGATCTATCAGTGCCAAGAGACTCTTGAAGTTGTACTTTTCAATGATGTACTTTTAGTTATCCCCAGGTCAAGGTTTTCAATGATGTCTTTGTGAATTGCCAAGAAAGGATCTATCAGTTGTAGATGTTGTAGCACTACTAAGTTTGCTCTGTCAAAATCTGTGCGTCAACCCGAATAGTCCACATGCAATTCCCTTGAGCCAGTGATGTGACCTACTCCTTCGAGTTTGCCAAGGTGCTTCTTGATGGGAAAACCAACAACAGGGTTTTCGACACCTAGATAACTCTCGCAGAAAGAAATGCACTCATGGGTGAGATAGCCCTGTATGATGCTTGCATCCGGATGGGACATGTTACGAACGAAGCCTTTTATGAACTCATTCATCCTTTCGAATGGCATCATGTTATGCAGGAATTATTGAAGGTCAATTTTCATGAGAGTACTAATTTGATTGATAATCGATATTTACCTAGCATTGTTGCGTTTATTCATAATCATCGGCAAACTTTGAGTTCAAAACATCCATGATACAAACCAAAGGGATATAAAATCATGTCTTGCACAGTTCATTCATGCAATCTTCCTTTTACTCATAATGATTGAGTGATGGTTTGTTTAGCTGAATGTTTCACCCACGACCATGAAACCCGAAACTCATCGTTGAATGGTATTTCTACCTACACAACCAAATTAAGCCCGCAAAACAACTATATTCTTGCAGCATCGGCGTCCAAGCCTCCAGGCCCCTCTTAAATCAGGATACTGTTCAAACTAAATCAAACACATTACTTCAACATTTTTTTCCTTTTACAGTCCAAGGTTGCGAATTTCGTTTTTCTTATCGTATATGGGCGAATAGCCAAAATTTCTTGAAAAAATCCGAACGAAAAGAACAAAATGAAATTCAAAATTAATTTTTTTTATCGAAATTGGATCAGCAATGACCGGAATTTTCTATTTTTTAGAATTAAGGAAACCATAAACTGCATATCAGAGTCTTTAACAAAACTAGATGATTCTCCACGCATTGCGGCGGAAATATTCACTTACATGTTGTTTAAAAATAATGTATTTAATTTACATAGAAACTTTGAATTAATTAGCACTTAACATCTCAAAGAAGGATGTATGGAGAGTTAATTGTAAGTATCCAACTAGAAGATGAACTCGACTAAACCCGCTAGATAGATGTTATATACTTGTATTCATCAAATCAATATACCAATGATGCCAAGCAAAAATTTACCAATAGTGGAAAAATGATTAGCTCATTCATCATCAATTTTGTACAGGACACAATTTTATACTCAAGAGGACACATCATAAAAATGATGAACGTAAAATATGTACATCAAAAAGTGGCAGTAATCAGTTCAACCTGGTTGGGAACGTAAAACATGTACATCAAAAAGTTAATTGTATTTGTATTTCTTCTTCTTATTTTAGACAAACTCCACCATTGCTTCTACTTTTAGGTTTCGGTTGACTCTGAAAATCCTTGTTTATGTGGTTCTCATATGGGACCTTGAACACTGAACCATGGTACTGAAGGCACAAGGAGTGCTCCAGTTTATTGTGTGGCATCATATATGGGGAATAGATTGTACCTACAAAAAACAAAAAGAGTAGAGGTCATAGATGTATCAAAATTGATGGCAAAAAAGGTAATACAAATTAAATCATGATAACAAAACTTAGCATGATTAGACAACTTAACAACACTTTAGAATGATTAGGACAACTGATGACTCCACCTTCATCCTTTTCGGTAAACAACTTAGCATGATTACATCATTTAGACAACTTAACAAAACTTCAAGTGATAGTAGAAAACCAAAAACTAATTTGAATCAAAAAATGGTTTGAAATCGATGGCACCATATCACTTGACCTTCTCATCATTCTTATAGATCACGATGGCACCATATTCGGTGATGGAGGATGACACTTTAGCATGATTAGGACAACTGATGACTCCACCTTCATCCTTTTCGGTAAACACCTTAGCATGATTACATCATTTAGACAACTTAACAAAACTTCAAGTGATAGTAGAAAACCAAAAACTAATTTAAATCAAAAAATGGTTTGAAATCGATGGCACCATATCACTTGACTTTCTCATCATTCTTATAGATCACGATGGCACCATATTCGGTGATGGATGATCATTCTTATAGATCACGATGGCACCACATCGTGATCTGCCACATTACTATCCTCGAATGTGTGTCCAGCTTTGGCTACCGTGGCAAGAGCACAGCCAGCAAGGTGGGAGGGTCATGCTCAGCTTGTCTAGCGACCATTAACTTCATTATCGCCAGAATGTCCATCAGTGTTGTGACCAATTGAAGGTTTGATCGCCGGGTCAACGACGCGCCGGTTTTACTACAAATGATTAGCAATAGCTTAATCTTTCTCAAAATAGGGTTGTACGACCGATGTAAATATGTGCCATTTTATTACCACCCAAAAAACCAAAATTGGAAGAAAAGGAGTGAGCATCAGTACGGATTTTAAAAAAATATTATGGTGCATCATACAATTTTGCACCGTTCATTTTTGGGAATCGACTGTCCAGAGGTCGCAATACGAGAGTTATTAATCCTGCATCCAGACTTCCTTGTTCCCCCAAAATATAGTTCTCTTTCTCCGTCATTCCCGTAGCCTAGAGCCGCCCTCCATGGCATGCATCGCTACGCATCAACCTAATGCGTGAGCTCATGGGCTTCCCCGTATACAAGAGCCTCGCTGGCAGGGCCTTCATCGGCTACCCGCCAGGCACAAAAGCCCGTGGCAAAATTGTTTGATGCACCATAACTTTTTTTGTTTAAGCGGGTTGACCAGTGTTCCCAAAAATGAACGGTGCAAAATTGTTTGATGCACCAAAATTGTGTAAAAGCCTAACGAAAAGGAGTGAGCATTAGTACGGATTCTAGCCACGACTTGTGAGGTTGAAGGTAGCGGCCGTTCGTGCAGGGTGTCGTCCTTGGGAACGAGTAAGGCGAGGGTGTGCAGCATGTGAGCAGGTGGCTGGCTAGCGGAGGCAGGAAGGCGGCCTGCGGTGTGGAAGATGGGTATTCATCATTAATTTAATTTATTAGGATTAAAACAGAAAAAAGATAAATCCACCCCCTCATAAAAAATTAACAATCTACCCTTGAGCACAACTCTGAGTTAGTCAATATTAATTAACCGCTTATCAAGTTAATAATACACGTCATATCTGATAGTATGATGTACCTTAAAAGGTCCCTTGTTTAATTATCTACTCCCTTATTATGGATAATGGATCGGAGGGAGTACTTTTTTTGGAAGCATTTCGTACATATTATCCTTGAACCAACCGTAGAAGACTCTGTATAATCTATCTAACATGGAGAAGCGTAGTTAGAGAAATGTACATGCCCACTGTAACCACACAATGGTTAATCTTTGTCATGTGTTTCCAGTGAGTCAACAAACAGTTATACATCGGGAGTGTGATTGGAGTCATGGTTATGAGATGGATGATAGCCAATAGATATCGCATGATCAAACAAACACTACTTGTTGTTATTATATATCTAACATGCAAAGCCTCTAGCGTGTATTGCCACATAACATGCACTTCATACAAACTCCCAGCCTGGTTATAGTGGGCTTGTTCCCATCTTTAAGAGACACCGGATGTGAAATATTGGAGGAAGACAAATGCAAGAACGTCGCTCCACCAGTACCGTGGCCACTGTGCTTGACCGAGCTTGAACACATTCTTCCACCTGCGATCCTGCCATGGCAAGACGTCAATACGCCCCCGGGTGAAGTGCCGCCGCATTATCCACGCCTGGACATCGTTCCGGTGCTCGGCTATACAGCGGGCGATGCAGCAAGCAATCTGTGAACTCGTTGACACGCTAGAGCGAGCTTTTTTCCACCATCGCGAGGACCGCCAAGTGCATGTCGAAGCGGTGTTGAACCGTGGATGAGGTTCCTTCTCCGTCACATGGGCTCCTCAGTGGCCAACTTTCACCTTCACCACCGGGTTAGCGATGTTGTAGACATCAAAGAGGCTAGTAAAAATGTTGACACCGATGAGCCGATGAGGTGCATGCCACACTCGTGGTTGGTCGACTACTGTCTTGGGTACTTACCCAGTGCTTGGCATCATGCTGCTGTGACGCTGTCAGTTGCATCAAAAATGCATTTTGATACGATGTAAAATCTGAAATTATGATGCTATAATGATACTTGTAATTCGCATGACCAGTCTAAATATGTGCAGACTGCTCCAACTCGACTTGTTATATATATATATATATATATATATATATATATATATATATATATATATATATATATATATACACTAGATCATAATTATGTGCACGTTTAATCTTTAGAACATATTGATTACAAAATATGAGTGTACAAAAAATAAAAATGAAATTGCATCAATTGACCCGCATATTGATAAAGTTATCGACAGGGAATTTTTTCCAGTTTGTAGTGAAGTAGTAGGGAAGGGAAGGCTTGGTGTGTGTTGCCACACGTCCATCCCTCTTGATGAACAGAAGGTAGAAATGTATGAAAAGATGTGAATGGAATCAAGTTTGCTAAAAGTTCGAGATATGAGATTGAAAAAATAAACGCACATATTATGAAAAAAGAAAAGGAGAAAATTTCATACTTGAATTAAATCATGTCAGGTCATTGCGATCATACATAAAGGTCCAAAAATGTTAAAAAAAATATATAAAGCCTAACTCTAATAATATATCGGGGAGAAAAGAACATGAAAATACTACAAAATTTGCTACAGGAAGCACCTTGATATCGGTTCAATATTTATTTAAGATAAACATGTGTTTTTCACTGGAAGCTTATCTTCGGCACGTAAGTGGAACTTGATTAGTTCTTGTTTCCCAAGTCCTAAAAAACAATTCAAATTTAGGACCTCCAAATGTGGAATTTTCAAGCACAATCATTGGAACATATTATAAAATACAAAGCATAATTCTATTAAAATGTAGTTATTTATCGATGTGTCATTCATAATATTGTTATTAACCATCGCGCCTTATACTTATACTCGCAATGAACATAAACATGGCTTCAAAAATGAAAAGACATGTTTAATGTCACCATTGGTCCATCAATCTCTTCCCAATCATGTATAAAAAAAGTTAAAAGGGAAAAGAGTCCAAACATGAACATTAAAAGTATTGAATGGCATAGCAATAGACATGTTCTTGAGGCCTAACATAAAAAAGAGCCATATCTCACAAGATGCATGACAACTTACATAGGCTAGAACATCATAAGGATCTTTAATTAGTTGCAAAAGGGGGCTATAAAAATATATAAAAGCAGATGAAATCTAACCATCAAAGGAGAACAAAAGCTGACAGTTTGTTAATTGTGTCCATGTGCCACTTAAATAACTTTTAGTCTCATGGATGAAGGGAACATTTATGGAATAGTTTTTACACCATGGGTCACACACTTCTCCTCCATGTATGTGGTGGAAGGCCACAAAATGAAGATCTATCAGTGCCAAGAGACTCTTGAAGTTGTACTTTTCAATGATGTACTTTTAGTTATCCCCAGGTCAAGGTTTTCAATGATGTCTTTGTGAATTGCCAAGAAAGGATCTATCAGTTGTAGATGTTGTAGCACTACTAAGTTTGCTCTGTCAAAATCTGTGCGTCAACCCGAATAGTCCACATGCAATTCCCTTGAGCCAGTGATGTGACCTACTCCTTCGAGTTTGCCAAGGTGCTTCTTGATGGGAAAACCAACAACAGGGTTTTCGACACCTAGATAACTCTCGCAGAAAGAAATGCACTCATGGGTGAGATAGCCCTGTATGATGCTTGCATCCGGATGGGACATGTTACGAACGAAGCCTTTTATGAACTCATTCATCCTTTCGAATGGCATCATGTTATGCAGGAATTATTGAAGGTCAATTTTCATGAGAGTACTAATTTGATTGATAATCGATATTTACCTAGCATTGTTGCGTTTATTCATAATCATCGGCAAACTTTGAGTTCAAAACATCCATGATACAAACCAAAGGGATATAAAATCATGTCTTGCACAGTTCATTCATGCAATCTTCCTTTTACTCATAATGATTGAGTGATGGTTTGTTTAGCTGAATGTTTCACCCACGACCATGAAACCCGAAACTCATCGTTGAATGGTATTTCTACCTACACAACCAAATTAAGCCCGCAAAACAACTATATTCTTGCAGCATCGGCGTCCAAGCCTCCAGGCCCCTCTTAAATCAGGATACTGTTCAAACTAAATCAAACACATTACTTCAACATTTTTTTCCTTTTACAGTCCAAGGTTGCGAATTTCGTTTTTCTTATCCTATATGGGCGAATAGCCAAAATTTCTTGAAAAAATCCGAACGAAAAGAACAAAATGAAATTCAAAATTAATTTTTTTTATCGAAATTGGATCAGCAATGACCGGAATTTTCTATTTTTTAGAATTAAGGAAACCATAAACTGCATATCAGAGTCTTTAACAAAACTAGATGATTCTCCACGCATTGCGGCGGAAATATTCACTTACATGTTGTTGAAAAATAATGTATTTAATTTACATAGAAACTTTGAATTAATTAGCACTTAACATCTCAAAGAAGGATGTATGGAGAGTTAATTGTAAGTATCCAACTAGAAGATGAACTCGACTAAACCCGCTAGATAGATGTTATATACTTGTATTCATCAAATCAATATACCAATGATGCCAAGCAAAAATTTACCAATAGTGGAAAAATGATTAGCTCATTCATCATCAATTTTGTACAGGACACAATTTTATACTCAAGAGGACACATCATAAAAATGATGAACGTAAAATATGTACATCAAAAAGTGGCAGTAATCAGTTCAACCTGGTTGGGAACGTAAAACATGTACATCAAAAAGTTAATTGTATTTGTATTTCTTCTTCTTATTTTAGACAAACTCCACCATTGCTTCTACTTTTAGGTTTCGGTTGACTCTGAAAATCCTTGTTTATGTGGTTCTCATATGGGACCTTGAACACTGAACCATGGTACTGAAGGCACAAGGAGTGCTCCAGTTTATTGTGTGGCATCATATATGGGGAATAGATTGTACCTACAAAAAACAAAAAGAGTAGAGGTCATAGATGTATCAAAATTGATGGCAAAAAAGGTAATACAAATTAAATCATGATAACAAAACTTAGCATGATTAGACAACTTAACAACACTTTAGAATGATTAGGACAACTGATGACTCCACCTTCATCCTTTTCGGTAAACAACTTAGCATGATTACATCATTTAGACAACTTAACAAAACTTCAAGTGATAGTAGAAAACCAAAAACTAATTTGAATCAAAAAATGGTTTGAAATCGATGGCACCATATCACTTGACCTTCTCATCATTCTTATAGATCACGATGGCACCATATTCGGTGATGGAGGATGACACTTTAGCATGATTAGGACAACTGATGACTCCACCTTCATCCTTTTCGGTAAACACCTTAGCATGATTACATCATTTAGACAACTTAACAAAACTTCAAGTGATAGTAGAAAACCAAAAACTAATTTAAATCAAAAAATGGTTTGAAATCGATGGCACCATATCACTTGACTTTCTCATCATTCTTATAGATCACGATGGCACCATATTCGGTGATGGATGATCATTCTTATAGATCACGATGGCACCACATCGTGATCTGCCACATTACTATCCTCGAATGTGTGTCCAGCTTTGGCTACCGTGGCAAGAGCACAGCCAGCAAGGTGGGAGGGTCATGCTCAGCTTGTCTAGCGACCATTAACTTCATCATCGCCAGAATGTCCATCAGTGTTGTGACCAATTGAAGGTTTGATCGCCGGGTCAACGACGCGCCGGTTTTACTACAAATGATTAGCAATAGCTTAATCTTTCTCAAAATAGGGTTGTACGACCGATGTAAATATGTGCCATTTTATTACCACCCAAAAAACCAAAATTGGAAGAAAAGGAGTGAGCATCAGTACGGATTTTAAAAAAATATTATGGTGCATCATACAATTTTGCACCGTTCATTTTTGGGAATCGACTGTCCAGAGGTCGCAATACGAGAGTTATTAATCCTGCATCCAGACTTCCTTGTTCCCCCAAAATATAGTTCTCTTTCTCCGTCATTCCCGTAGCCTAGAGCCGCCCTCCATGGCATGCATCGCTACGCATCAACCTAATGCGTGAGCTCATGGGCTTCCCCGTATACAAGAGCCTCGCTGGCAGGGCCTTCATCGGCTACCCGCCAGGCACAAAAGCCCGTGGCAAAATTGTTTGATGCACCATAACTTTTTTTGTTTAAGCGGGTTGACCAGTGTTCCCAAAAATGAACGGTGCAAAATTGTTTGATGCACCAAAATTGTGTAAAAGCCTAACGAAAAGGAGTGAGCATTAGTACGGATTCTAGCCACGACTTGTGAGGTTGAAGGTAGCGGCCGTTCGTGCAGGGTGTCGTCCTTGGGAACGAGTAAGGCGAGGGTGTGCAGCATGTGAGCAGGTGGCTGGCTAGCGGAGGCAGGAAGGCGGCCTGCGGTGTGGAAGATGGGTATTCATCATTAATTTAATTTATTAGGATTAAAACAGAAAAAAGATAAATCCACCCCCTCATAAAAAATTAACAATCTACCCTTGAGCACAACTCTGAGTTAGTCAATATTAATTAACCGCTTATCAAGTTAATAATACACGTCATATCTGATAGTATGATGTACCTTAAAAGGTCCCTTGTTTAATTATCTACTCCCTTATTATGGATAATGGATCGGAGGGAGTACTTTTTTTGGAAGCATTTCGTACATATTATCCTTGAACCAACCGTAGAAGACTCTGTATAATCTATCTAACATGGAGAAGCGTAGTTAGAGAAATGTACATGCCCACTGTAACCACACAATGGTTAATCTTTGTCATGTGTTTCCAGTGAGTCAACAAACAGTTATACATCGGGAGTGTGATTGGAGTCATGGTTATGAGATGGATGATAGCCAATAGATATCGCATGATCAAACAAACACTACTTGTTGTTATTATATATCTAACATGCAAAGCCTCTAGCGTGTATTGCCACATAACATGCACTTCATACAAACTCCCAGCCTGGTTATAGTGGGCTTGTTCCCATCTTTAAGAGACACCGGATGTGAAATATTGGAGGAAGACAAATGCAAGAACGTCGCTCCACCAGTACCGTGGCCACTGTGCTTGACCGAGCTTGAACACATTCTTCCACCTGCGATCCTGCCATGGCAAGACGTCAATACGCCCCCGGGTGAAGTGCCGCCGCATTATCCACGCCTGGACATCGTTCCGGTGCTCGGCTATACAGCGGGCGATGCAGCAAGCAATCTGTGAACTCGTTGACACGCTAGAGCGAGCTTTTTTCCACCATCGCGAGGACCGCCAAGTGCATGTCGAAGCGGTGTTGAACCGTGGATGAGGTTCCTTCTCCGTCACATGGGCTCCTCAGTGGCCAACTTTCACCTTCACCACCGGGTTAGCGATGTTGTAGACATCAAAGAGGCTAGTAAAAATGTTGACACCGATGAGCCGATGAGGTGCATGCCACACTCGTGGTTGGTCGACTACTGTCTTGGGTACTTACCCAGTGCTTGGCATCATGCTGCTGTGACGCTGTCAGTTGCATCAAAAATGCATTTTGATACGATGTAAAATCTGAAATTATGATGCTATAATGATACTTGTAATTCGCATGACCAGTCTAAATATGTGCAGACTGCTCCAACTCGACTTGTTATATATATATATATATATATATATATATATATATATATATATACACTAGATCATAATTATGTGCACGTTTAATCTTTAGAACATATTGATTACAAAATATGAGTGTACAAAAAATAAAAATGAAATTGCATCAATTGACCCGCATATTGATAAAGTTATCGACAGGGAATTTTTTCCAGTTTGTAGTGAAGTAGTAGGGAAGGGAAGGCTTGGTGTGTGTTGCCACACGTCCATCCCTCTTGATGAACAGAAGGTAGAAATGTATGAAAAGATGTGAATGGAATCAAGTTTGCTAAAAGTTCGAGATATGAGATTGAAAAAATAAACGCACATATTATGAAAAAAGAAAAGGAGAAAATTTCATACTTGAATTAAATCATGTCAGGTCATTGCGATCATACATAAAGGTCCAAAAATGTTAAAAAAAATATATAAAGCCTAACTCTAATAATATATCGGGGAGAAAAGAACATGAAAATACTACAAAATTTGCTACAGGAAGCACCTTGATATCGGTTCAATATTTATTTAAGATAAACATGTGTTTTTCACTGGAAGCTTATCTTCGGCACGTAAGTGGAACTTGATTAGTTCTTGTTTCCCAAGTCCTAAAAAACAATTCAAATTTAGGACCTCCAAATGTGGAATTTTCAAGCACAATCATTGGAACATATTATAAAATACAAAGCATAATTCTATTAAAATGTAGTTATTTATCGATGTGTCATTCATAATATTGTTATTAACCATCGCGCCTTATACTTATACTCGCAATGAACATAAACATGGCTTCAAAAATGAAAAGACATGTTTAATGTCACCATTGGTCCATCAATCTCTTCCCAATCATGTATAAAAAAAGTTAAAAGGGAAAAGAGTCCAAACATGAACATTAAAAGTATTGAATGGCATAGCAATAGACATGTTCTTGAGGCCTAACATAAAAAAGAGCCATATCTCACAAGATGCATGACAACTTACATAGGCTAGAACATCATAAGGATCTTTAATTAGTTGCAAAAGGGGGCTATAAAAATATATAAAAGCAGATGAAATCTAACCATCAAAGGAGAACAAAAGCTGACAGTTTGTTAATTGTGTCCATGTGCCACTTAAATAACTTTTAGTCTCATGGATGAAGGGAACATTTATGGAATAGTTTTTACACCATGGGTCACACACTTCTCCTCCATGTATGTGGTGGAAGGCCACAAAATGAAGATCTATCAGTGCCAAGAGACTCTTGAAGTGCCAAGAAAGGATCTTTCAGTTGTACTTTTCAATGATGTACTTTTAGTTATCCCCAGGTCAAGGTTTTCAATGATGTCTTTGTGAATTGCCAAGAAAGGATCTATCAGTTGTAGATGTTGTAGCACTACTAAGTTTGCTCTGTCAAAATCTGTGCGTCAACCCGAATAGTCCACATGCAATTCCCTTGAGCCAGTGATGTGACCTACTCCTTCGAGTTTGCCAAGGTGCTTCTTGATGGGAAAACCAACAACAGGGTTTTCGACACCTAGATAACTCTCGCAGAAAGAAATGCACTCATGGGTGAGATAGCCCTGTATGATGCTTGCATCCGGATGGGACATGTTACGAACGAAGCCTTTTATGAACTCATTCATCCTTTCGAATGGCATCATGTTATGCAGGAATTATTGAAGGTCAATTTTCATGAGAGTACTAATTTGATTGATAATCGATATTTACCTAGCATTGTTGCGTTTATTCATAATCATCGGCAAACTTTGAGTTCAAAACATCCATGATACAAACCAAAGGGATATAAAATCATGTCTTGCACAGTTCATTCATGCAATCTTCCTTTTACTCATAATGATTGAGTGATGGTTTGTTTAGCTGAATGTTTCACCCACGACCATGAAACCCGAAACTCATCGTTGAATGGTATTTCTACCTACACAACCAAATTAAGCCCGCAAAACAACTATATTCTTGCAGCATCGGCGTCCAAGCCTCCAGGCCCCTCTTAAATCAGGATACTGTTCAAACTAAATCAAACACATTACTTCAACATTTTTTTCCTTTTACAGTCCAAGGTTGCGAATTTCGTTTTTCTTATCCTATATGGGCGAATAGCCAAAATTTCTTGAAAAAATCCGAACGAAAAGAACAAAATGAAATTCAAAATTAATTTTTTTTATCGAAATTGGATCAGCAATGACCGGAATTTTCTATTTTTTAGAATTAAGGAAACCATAAACTGCATATCAGAGTCTTTAACAAAACTAGATGATTCTCCACGCATTGCGGCGGAAATATTCACTTACATGTTGTTGAAAAATAATGTATTTAATTTACATAGAAACTTTGAATTAATTAGCACTTAACATCTCAAAGAAGGATGTATGGAGAGTTAATTGTAAGTATCCAACTAGAAGATGAACTCGACTAAACCCGCTAGATAGATGTTATATACTTGTATTCATCAAATCAATATACCAATGATGCCAAGCAAAAATTTACCAATAGTGGAAAAATGATTAGCTCATTCATCATCAATTTTGTACAGGACACAATTTTATACTCAAGAGGACACATCATAAAAATGATGAACGTAAAATATGTACATCAAAAAGTGGCAGTAATCAGTTCAACCTGGTTGGGAACGTAAAACATGTACATCAAAAAGTTAATTGTATTTTTATTTCTTCTTCTTATTTTAGACAAACTCCACCATTGCTTCTACTTTTAGGTTTCGGTTGACTCTGAAAATCCTTGTTTATGTGGTTCTCATATGGGACCTTGAACACTGAACCATGGTACTGAAGGCACAAGGAGTGCTCCAGTTTATTGTGTGGCATCATATATGGGGAATAGATTGTACCTACAAAAAACAAAAAGAGTAGAGGTCATAGATGTATCAAAATTGATGGCAAAAAAGGTAATACAAATTAAATCATGATAACAAAACTTAGCATGATTAGACAACTTAACAACACTTTAGAATGATTAGGACAACTGATGACTCCACCTTCATCCTTTTCGGTAAACAACTTAGCATGATTACATCATTTAGACAACTTAACAAAACTTCAAGTGATAGTAGAAAACCAAAAACTAATTTGAATCAAAAAATGGTTTGAAATCGATGGCACCATATCACTTGACCTTCTCATCATTCTTATAGATCACGATGGCACCATATTCGGTGATGGAGGATGACACTTTAGCATGATTAGGACAACTGATGACTCCACCTTCATCCTTTTCGGTAAACACCTTAGCATGATTACATCATTTAGACAACTTAACAAAACTTCAAGTGATAGTAGAAAACCAAAAACTAATTTAAATCAAAAAATGGTTTGAAATCGATGGCACCATATCACTTGACTTTCTCATCATTCTTATAGATCACGATGGCACCATATTCGGTGATGGATGATCATTCTTATAGATCACGATGGCACCACATCGTGATCTGCCACATTACTATCCTCGAATGTGTGTCCAGCTTTGGCTACCGTGGCAAGAGCACAGCCAGCAAGGTGGGAGGGTCAAGCTCAGCTTGTCTAGCGACCATTAACTTCATCATCGCCAGAATGTCCATCAATGTTGTGACCAATTGAAGGTTTGATCGCCGGGTCAACGACGCGCCGGTTTTACTACAAATGATTAGCAATAGCTTAATCTTTCTCAAAATAGGGTTGTACGACCGATGTAAATATGTGCCATTTTATTACCACCCAAAAAACCAAAATTGGAAGAAAAGGAGTGAGCATCAGTACGGATTTTAAAAAAAAATTATGGTGCATCATACAATTTTGCACCGTTCATTTTTGGGAATCGACTGTCCAGAGGTCGCAATACGAGAGTTATTAATCCTGCATCCAGACTTCCTTGTTCCCCCAAAATATAGTTCTCTTTCTCCGTCATTCCCGTAGCCTAGAGCCGCCCTCCATGGCATGCATCGCTACGCATCAACCTAATGCGTGAGCTCATGGGCTTCCCCGTATACAAGAGCCTCGCTGGCAGGGCCTTCATCGGCTACCCGCCAGGCACAAAAGCCCGTGGCAAAATTGTTTGATGCACCATAACTTTTTTTGTTTAAGCGGGTTGACCAGTGTTCCCAAAAATGAACGGTGCAAAATTGTTTGATGCACCAAAATTGTGTAAAAGCCTAACGAAAAGGAGTGAGCATTAGTACGGATTCTAGCCACGACTTGTGAGGTTGAAGGTAGCGGCCGTTCGTGCAGGGTGTCGTCCTTGGGAACGAGTAAGGCGAGGGTGTGCAGCATGTGAGCAGGTGGCTGGCTAGCGGAGGCAAGAAGGCGGCCTGCGGTGTGGAAGATGGGTATTCATCATTAATTTAATTTATTAGGATTAAAACAGAAAAAAGATAAATCCACCCCCTCATAAAAAATTAACAATCTACCCTTGAGCACAACTCTGAGTTAGTCAATATTAATTAACCGCTTATCAAGTTAATAATACACGTCATATCTGATAGTATGATGTACCTTAAAAGGTCCCTTGTTTAATTATCTACTCCCTTATTATGGATAATGGATCGGAGGGAGTACTTTTTTTGGAAGCATTTCGTACATATTATCCTTGAACCAACCGTAGAAGACTCTGTATAATCTATCTAACATGGAGAAGCGTAGTTAGAGAAATGTACATGCCCACTGTAACCACACAATGGTTAATCTTTGTCATGTGTTTCCAGTGAGTCAACAAACAGTTATACATCGGGAGTGTGATTGGAGTCATGGTTATGAGATGGATGATAGCCAATAGATATCGCATGATCAAACAAACACTACTTGTTGTTATTATATATCTAACATGCAAAGCCTCTAGCGTGTATTGCCACATAACATGCACTTCATACAAACTCCCAGCCTGGTTATAGTGGGCTTGTTCCCATCTTTAAGAGACACCGGATGTGAAATATTGGAGGAAGACAAATGCAAGAACGTCGCTCCACCAGTACCGTGGCCACTGTGCTTGACCGAGCTTGAACACATTCTTCCACCTGCGATCCTGCCATGGCAAGACGTCAATACGCCCCCGGGTGAAGTGCCGCCGCATTATGCACGCCTGGACATCGTTCCGGTGCTCGGCTATACAGCGGGCGATGCAGCAAGCAATCTGTGAACTCGTTGACACGCTAGAGCGAGCTTTTTTCCACCATCGCGAGGACCGCCAAGTGCATGTCGAAGCGGTGTTGAACCGTGGATGAGGTTCCTTCTCCGTCACATGGGCTCCTCAGTGGCCAACTTTCACCTTCACCACCGGGTTAGCGATGTTGTAGACATCAAAGAGGCTGGTAAAAATGTTGACACCGATGAGCCGATGAGGTGCATGCCACACTCGTGGTTGGTCGACTACTGTCTTGGGTACTTACCCAGTGCTTGGCATCATGCTGCTGTGACGCTGTCAGTTGCATCAAAAATGCATTTTGATACGATGTAAAATCTGAAATTATGATGCTATAATGATACTTGTAATTCGCATGACCAGTCTAAATATGTGCAGACTGCTCCAACTCGACTTGTTATATATATATATATATTTATATATATATATATATATATATATATATATATATATATATATATATATATATATACACTAGATCATAATTATGTGCACGTTTAATCTTTAGAACATATTGATTACAAAATATGAGTGTACAAAAAATAAAAATGAAATTGCATCAATTGACCCGCATATTGATAAAGTTATCAACAGGGAATTTTTTCCAGTTTGTAGTGAAGTAGTAGGGAAGGGAAGGCTTGGTGTGTGTTGCCACACGTCCATCCCTCTTGATGAACAGAAGGTAGAAATGTATGAAAAGATGTGAATGGAATCAAGTTTGCTAAAAGTTCGAGATATGAGATTGAAAAAATAAACGCACATATTATGAAAAAAGAAAAGGAGAAAATTTCATACTTGAATTAAATCATGTCAGGTCATTGCGATCATACATAAAGGTCCAAAAATGTTAAAACAAATATATAAAGCCTAACTCTAATAATATATCGGGGAGAAAAGAACATGAAAATACTACAAAATTTGCTACAGGAAGCACCTTGATATCGGTTCAATATTTATTTAAGATAAACATGTGTTTTTCACTGGAAGCTTATCTTCGGCACGTAAGTGGAACTTGATTAGTTCTTGTTTCCCAAGTCCTAAAAAACAATTCAAATTTAGGACCTCCAAATGTGGAATTTTCAAGCACAATCATTGGAACATATTATAAAATACAAAGCATAATTCTATTAAAATGTAGTTATTTATCGATGTGTCATTCATAATATTGTTATTAACCATCGCGCCTTATACTTATACTCGCAATGAACATAAACATGGCTTCAAAAATGAAAAGACATGTTTAATGTCACCATTGGTCCATCAATCTCTTCCCAATCATGTATAAAAAAAGTTAAAAGGGAAAAGAGTCCAAACATGAACATTAAAAGTATTGAATGGCATAGCAATAGACATGTTCTTGAGGCCTAACATAAAAAAGAGCCATATCTCACAAGATGCATGACAACTTACATAGGCTAGAACATCATAAGGATCATTAATTAGTTGCAAAAGGGGGCTATAAAAAGATATAAAAGCAGATGAAATCTAACCATCAAAGGAGAACAAAAGCTGACAGTTTGTTAATTGTGTCCATGTGCCACTTAAATAACTTTTAGTCTCATGGATGAAGGGAACATTTATGGAATAGTTTTTACACCATGGGTCACACACTTCTCCTCCATGTATGTGGTGGAAGGCCACAAAATGAAGATCTATCAGTGCCAAGAGACTCTTGAAGTGCCAAGAAAGGATCTTTCAGTTGTACTTTTCAATGATGTACTTTTAGTTATCCCCAGGTCAAGGTTTTCAATGATGTCTTTGTGAATTGCCAAGAAAGGATCTATCAGTTGTAGATGTTGTAGCACTACTAAGTTTGCTCTGTCAAAATCTGTGCGTCAACCCGAATAGTCCACATGCAATTCCCTTGAGCCAGTGATGTGACCTACTCCTTCGAGTTTGCCAAGGTGCTTCTTGATGGGAAAACCAACAACAGGGTTTTCGACACCTAGATAACTCTCGCAGAAAGAAATGCACTCATGGGTGAGATAGCCCTGTATGATGCTTGCATCCGGATGGGACATGTTACGAACGAAGCCTTTTATGAACTCATTCATCCTTTCGAATGGCATCATGTTATGCAGGAATTATTGAAGGTCAATTTTCATGAGAGTACTAATTTGATTGATAATCGATATTTACCTAGCATTGTTGCGTTTATTCATAATCATCGGCAAACTTTGAGTTCAAAACATCCATGATACAAACCAAAGGGATATAAAATCATGTCTTGCACAGTTCATTCATGCAATCTTCCTTTTACTCATAATGATTGAGTGATGGTTTGTTTAGCTGAATGTTTCACCCACGACCATGAAACCCGAAACTCATCGTTGAATGGTATTTCTACCTACACAACCAAATTAAGCCCGCAAAACAACTATATTCTTGCAGCATCGGCGTCCAAGCCTCCAGGCCCCTCTTAAATCAGGATACTGTTCAAACTAAATCAAACACATTACTTCAACATTTTTTTCCTTTTACAGTCCAAGGTTGCGAATTTCGTTTTTCTTATCGTATATGGGCGAATAGCCAAATTTTCTTGAAAAATTCCGAACGAAAAGAACAAAATGAAATTCAAAATAAAAAAAATGATCGAAATTGGATCAGCAATGACCGGAATTTTCTATTTTTTAGAATTAAGGAAACCATAAACTGCATATGAGAGTCTTTAACAAAACTAGATGATTCTCCACGCGTTGCGGCGGAAATATTCAATTACATGTTGTTTAAAATAATGTATTTAATTTACATAGAAACTTTGAATTAATTAGCACTTAACATCTCAAAGAAGGATGTATGGAGAGTTAATTGTAAGTATCCAACTAGAAGATGAACTCGACTAAACCCGCTAGATAGATGTTATATACTTGTATTCATCAAATCAATATACCAATGATGCCAAGCAAAAATTTACCAATAGTGGAAAAGTGATTAGCTCATTCATCATCAATTTTGTACAGGGACACAATTTTATACTCAAGAGGACACATCATAAAAAGGATGAACGTAAAATATGTACATCAAAAAGTGGCAGTAATCAGTTCAACCTGGTTGGGAACGTAAAATATGTACATCAAAAAGGTAATTGTATTTGTATTTCTGCTTCTTATTTTAGACAAACTCCACCATTGCATCTACTTTTAGGTTTCGGTTGACCCTGAAAATCCTTGTTATGTGGTTCTCATGTGGGACCTTGAACACTGAACCATGGTACTGAAGGCACAAGGAGTGCTCCAGTTTATTGTGTGGCATCATATATGGGGAATAGATTGTACCTAGAAAAAAAAAGAGTAGAGGTCATAGATGTATTAAAAGTGAAGGCAAAAAAGGTAATACAAATTAAATCATGATAACAAAACTTAGCATGATTAGACAACTTAACAACACTTTAGCATGATTAGGACAACTGATGACTCCACCTTCATCCTTTTCGGTAAACACCTTAGCATGATTACATCATTTAGACAACTTAACAAAACTTCAAGTGATAGTAGAAAACCAAAAACTAATTTGAATCAAAAAATGGTTTGAAATCGATGGCACCATATCACTTGACCTTCTCATCATTCTTATAGATCACGATGGCACCATATTCGGTGATGGAGGATCATTCTTATAGATCACGATGGCACCACATCGTGATCTGCCACATTACTATCCTCGAATGTGTGTCCAACTTTGGCTACCGTGGCAGGAGCACAGCCAGCAAGGTGGGAGGGTCATGCTCAGCTTGTCTAGAGACCATTAACTTCATCATCGCCAGAGTCTCCGTCAATGTTGTGACCAATTGAAGGTTTGATCGCCGGGTCAGCGACGCACTGGTTTTACTACAAATGATTAGCAATAGCTTAATATTTCTCAAAATAGGGTTGTACGACCAATGTAAATATGTGCCATTTTATTACCACCCAAAACAAAAAACCAAAACTGGAAGAAAAGGAGTGAGCAACAGTACGGATTTTAAAAACAAAAAAAGTTATGGTGCATCATACAATTTTTCACCATTCATTTTTGGGAATCGACGATCCAGATGTCGCAATACGAGAGTTATCAATCCTGCATCCAGGCTTCCTTGTTCCCCCAAAATATATTTCTCTTTCTCTGTCATTCTAGTAGCCTAGAGCCGCCCTCCATGGCACGCATCGCTACGCATCAACCTAATGCGTGAGCTCATGGACGTCCCCGTATACAAGAGCCTCGCTGGCAGGGCCTTCATCGGCTACCCGCCGGCCACAAAAGCCCGTGCCAAAATTGTTTGATGCACCATAATTTTTTTTGTTTAAGCGGGGTTGACCAGTGTTCCCAAAAATGAACGGTGCAAAATTGTTTGATGCACCAAAATTGTTTAAAATCCTAACGAAAAGGAGTGAGCATGAGTACGGATTCTAGCCACGACTTTGTGAGGTTGAATGTAACGGGCGTTCGTGCAGGGTGCCGTCCTTGGGAACGAGTAAGGCGAGGGTGTGCAGCATGTGAGCAGGTGGCTGGCTAGCGGAGGCGGGAAGGCGGCCTGCGGTGTGGAAGATGGGTATTCATCATTAATTTAATTTATTAGGATTAAAACAGAAAAATGATAAATCCACCCCCTCATAAAAAATTAACAATCTACCCTTGAGCCCAACTCTTAGTTAGTCAATATTAATTAACCGTTTAACAAGTTAATAATACATGTCTTATCTGATAGTACGATGTACCTTAAAAATTCCCTTGCTTAATTACTACTCCCTTATTACGGATAATGGATCGGAGGGAGTACTTTTTTTGGAAGCATTTCGTACATATTATCTTGAACCAACCATAGAAGACTCTGCCTAATCTATCTAACATGGAGAAGCGTAGTTAGAGAAATGTACATTTTTTTGGATAAAGTAGAGAAATGTACATGCCCACTGTAACCACACAATGGTTAATCTATGTCATGTGTTTCCAGTGAGTCAACAAACAGTTATACATCGGGAGTGTGATTGGAGTCATGGTTATGAGATGGAGATAGCTAATAGCTCTCGCATGATCAAACAAACACTACTTGTTGTTACTATATATATAACATGCAAAGCCTCTAGCGTGTATTGCCACAGAACATGCACTTCATACAAACTCCCAGCCTGGTTATAGTGGGCTTGTTCCCATCTTTAAGAGACACCGAATGTGAACTATTGGAGGAAGACAAATGCAAGAACGTTGCTCCACGAGTACCGTGGCCACTGTGCTTGACCGCTGCTTGAACACGTTCTTCCACCCATGATCCTGCCATGGCAAGACGTCAATCCGCCCCCGGGTGAAGTGTCGCCGCATTATGCACGCCTGGACATCGTTCCGGCGCTCGGCTATGCAGCAGGCGATGCAGAAAATGCAATCTGTGAACTTGTTGACACGCTAGAGCGAGCTTTTTTCCACCATCGCAAGGACCGCCAAGTGCATGTCGAAAGGGTGGTGGACCATCGATGAGGTTCCTTCTCCGTCACATGGGCTCGTCGGTGAGTTGCATGATGCACTCGAGCTCGGCAGCATGTTGCAGTGATGCTGTCAGTTGCATAAAAAATGCATTTCTATACGATGTAAAATCTGCGATTATGATGCTATAATGATACTTTTAAAGTTGTAATTCAGCATGACCAGTCTAAATATGTGCAGCCGATCCCTACAACAGCTCCAACACAACTTGTTATATATATACAACAATATAGTAACTGTAGTCCCTGTATCCCTACAATTTCTTTTGCTCCCTTATAAACATAAAAAACACTATCTATGCACTCCTCTACGCCTCTTTATCTGAACCGAGGTTAGATTGAGATCAGGTGACTTGCCGTAGCCAAGTCACCGCTGAAAGGTACGGTAACATTCCTCTGGCCCTCTCCGGGTTGTTGATTGTTAATCAACGGACAGATCATGCCTAAACAATGTGTCGCTACAGCGTGTAGCTACAGTGTTTAGCTACATGACACATCTGCAGAACCGACATACAGTAGCGTCCACAGTGTTTCCTGCTACAATACTTGATCTTGGCTGTCTATTCTAGATCCATTACAAGGTGACATGTTGTGGACATATCACTGGATCTCAGTCCGCCACGGTCACCTGACGCTGAAACAAGAGCCCGACCCCTCCCACATACCTACCCTGGATCGACAATGTGGGTCCCTCCACCAGGTATAAACATCAGAGTTGCTCGTGATAGTAGCGATGCGATGGAGCGGAGAGGAGACAACCAAACCGGACTACGGACCACACTCCAGAGGATGATACGAAGCTGATGTTCAGCAAGGAGGGGTGTATGATGGGACTAATTTCATATTTTATGATGAGTGATTTTTTCTGAAACAAGGTAAAAGTCTTACCTTTCCGTTAATAACCAAAGAGTAAAGAGTATATACAAGGCCTAAGCCAAAAAGGATCAAGCGGACTACTTTCCTGAAATGATCGGCCTTAAGTGCTTAGCCAATACACCACAAACTAGCCTCTTGATATTACCAAATACTCCCTCCGTAACTTAATCGTAGGAAAGGGCATCTTCAACTTCAATCCTCAAACCTCCCGCAACAGTTCGGATTGGATGATTAGAGACTATTTTATCATACAACGTAATCATGTATCCGTTCATGGGTCGTTCCGTATATCCTTTTTCCTCAAATCTGACGCAAACTAGGAGAGGTTTGCGGCAATCCGGACCTCCGCCATGTAAGACTTCGAAGTTCGACATCCCGGTCTGCTCAAATTTCCCTCCTGGATCAGTTTTCTTCCACTCCGCTTCTGCTACCCCTCACTGTTGTGCATATGTATCCTCCTCGTCCGACTATCTTCGTACTCTTCGGCCGCAGTTCAGCATGTTGCCGAACCTCTGGAACCTTTAGTAGTGCGCGTCACACCTAGTCGTCGCCCACCTCGGATCCGTCGGCAGATGTCCGGTCAAAAGATAATGAGATTATTTGACCTTCTCATTATTCATATAAATCACGATGGCATCATATTCGGTGATGGAGGACGAGCTACTGTGTGATACATGGTTGACCGTGTCTGCGAACTTCATAGGTATGAAGGAAGCTGACACGATCTTTTGACAAAGCGTCAATTCTTTGTTTCATGAGCAAAAGCACAACGAATACTATGAGTTGCACATGCTGTATAACCGCAATGTGAAATTGCTAGCCCATCAGTGGTACGCCATCTTCAACTCCGTCAACAAGTACTATTGTGTGGTTAGAAAAATGAAGGATATGTTGTAGCAGGGCACCTAAGCTATGGAGATCGTAAGTTATTGTTCATTCTAATGCTATATATTGATCAATTCATTGGTTTACTCCATGTTAGAAATGATCATCATCACATTTTTGTATAGACTGAACGCGTTGACATGCTCTACCAAAGAAACGATGGAAGATCGTTCACATCAATGCAATGTTGGATATGAAGCTAAGGAGCCAACTTGTGGGAAATGGTGTCTGCACATTCTGAGGAGAGTTTCATTTTAATTGAATTCCATAAATTCTAAAACTTCTTGAGATCAATATATTGTTATTTGAAATAATATACTATTTATGTTATAAACAAATTATGCCATTTTCTATAATTATTTTGAGTGTTGAGACTTACAAAAATACTAGAGACTAACTTTTAGGGATACCGTTGGATGGTCAGCTCTCGTATCACTGTCCTCATACGTATGTGATGTCTGTTTTAGGAGTTAGCATTGAAGATGCCCTTATGCCGCAAAATTATGGAAAATCTAGCATTCCTCTAGCTCCAATCTTCCAAGACACAAGCATGAATACTGGCATAGCTTTGCTTGGCCGCGCATTTGAGTTGACCACTTCGGTCCACCAAGTGTGAATGGATCGAAATGTTGCCAATTTTAAGGGACGAGGACCTCTCTTCCAAGCCAATCTTCGATCATGCACCAAGTTCTTTTTGTGTATCGTCCTTGAAATAGGATGTGGGTCGGTGACACTTGCAAAGCGAACAAAGGCCACCATTAGGTCCCCCTCCATTTCCAACATGTCATTAGTTCAAACTCAGTTATTAATGATGTGGCAAGAAAAAATAATTAGACTTTGGAGGTGCCTATGATTTCAAACGGACAACTTGATCATTAACCAAGTCAAACAAAGAAATTGGGAAAGATATGCCGAGGTGGTGGAGTAACAAGCATTGGAGGTGAGCTTTTTAACTGATGGAGTTGTATTCACCATTAAGCTAGGCATCCCTGGAATGAGCTCAAGATCTAAAAACTTGCCAATGTGCTTCGTGGATAAACCACTAGAGTCAAGTTGCTCCACCCAAGAATCATGGTCCATAGCCTGCTGAAGTTCCACTTCTTCTTTGTAGATAGATCACAAATGTCCCGATGTGTTGAGGCGGTGGCCCAACTAGTCAGGATGAGTCCCAAAAGGACGCCTTTTCCAATGCCCTCGCGGACCTTTGTGATAGCATGAAAGAGATCCATATTGTCGCAAGTGCACGCGTTTCCTAAACCAACCCAAGCCTTTCCTAGACCGACTCACTCCAACCAAGGCCATCAGGGCCTCAAAGTTCGAGTAAATTTGTTGAGGTGGAGGATACCAACGCCGCCCAGTTTGGTCGACAGGTATACCAAACCCTAGTTGACCTTTCTTTGTCCTCCTAAGACCTTATCGGAGCTTCCCGTACGAATGCCCTTATTAATCCGTCAAAACAAATCTTGGTGCTCAGAGCGATTTCAAGGAAGTTAACATGATAGATAGACTGCAAGGTGAGAACGGGTTGTACAAGGGCGCACCTTCCGACCATCATGAAGTGGCAATCTTTCAACGGGTTTAGCTTCATGACAACGTTATCCTCAATATAATAACAATAACCCGCTTCAAAAAATTTATAGAGAGCAGAAAGGCCGGGTATTTTCACATGGAAAGTAGTGATTAGTGCGGGAGGTTACTAAGGATGCCCTAAAGGTCCGTGGCATGGTACAGAATCAAAGTTTGTGACAAGGCCATTTACATTGGTACACCCCTCTCTCTTCTTTAATCATGAGTAATACTGTGTACACGGCTCGATAGGTCCGGTTTTTCGGTAATATATGATAAGATTCATGTGGGGAAGCTCTCTCCCGCTGTTGAAAATTAAAGAAAAACATTCTAATACCCTGTCAAAATGGCAAATAGAGTGGAGCTACAGTTATGCTAACTTGTTGAAATAATGAATTTGTGGTAGAAATTTTAACAGAGTTGCTAACTTCCCTCATCCAAGTTGGGGGAAAATGCCCGGATTTGAGTTTATTGGGTATGGGGGTCATCCGATCCTTCTGATGGGATGCCATGAATATATCTAGAAGACTCTAGCTAATTTATCCAACATGCATGAGGAAGAGTATATTATAGAACATACATGGCCACTGTAGCAACACAATGGGTGATCCTTCTCATGTGTTTCCTATGAGTGAACAAATAGTTAATCGTGGAGTCATGGACATGAGATGATGAGATGGGTGATTGTGAAGAGCTTTCGCATGATTAAACAAACAATGATTGCTACTATATAAGATACAAACCTCTAGCATTTGTTGCAAGATAACATGAACTCCACAAGAACAACGAGGTTACAATGGCTTGTTTCGATCTTCAAATGTGGAATATTGGAGGAAAACAAATGCATAGCCACGTTATCGCCCCACGCTCCTGCCACGATACTACGTGACTCTGCCACCTGGCAAAATCTCACTGCATCTTGGGCGTGCGGGCTTCATTGCGGCACTCGACGATCGCATTCAGGTCTATCCCGATGCAGTCTATGAACTCGTTCACCACCATAAAGACCGCTAGGTGCACGTCGAGTAGATTTTGTGTCTTCGGAGAAGTTGTTCCTTGGTCATCGGATCTGTATACACTGTGCCAATCAGATTTTTTTTACATGAGTCTAACCAGCTCATGGTATGATGCGGCATATATATATAGTGCCAGCAGTCCACTGTTCCTGCAACTATTGCCCCCTTCTACACATCAAAAAAACACTACCTTGCCTATACATACATATACAGTCCAAACAATTTTGAATTTTTTTTATTGATATACATACACATGTATAGGACATTTGTGCAAATTTTCATACATTATACCTTAACGCGCCACGGGAAAAAAGTTGACAAATATTTGATTTTAAATGGACCCTTTTTCCTTGTGTTTCAGGTCGAAATTTTGTTATTTTTATGCAGACTGCATATTACAATATTTTCAAACGAAATTTGGCATGTTCGTGTGGAATACATATAAGTTTCCACAGAATTGTTTTCGAAAATTTTCAATACTTTAAATAACATTTTCGAATTTTTCAAAATAAAGCGCTACGTGTAGCTCGAGCTACAGAAATTCGCAATATGTATAAAAGAAAATGGAGTTAATCTATAAGAAAAATTACAAAAATTATACCCAATATGTATAAAAATTAATTTTAAATAAATATATTCAATAATAAGCATAAAATAGTCAAATGTTTGTAAAATAGTTTGTAAGATGGAATAAATAACTAAATTAATATCAATACAATAGAATTTTCTAAGGAACATGAATTAGTGGCATTGATGTTATTTTTAAAGAAGAAAGATAATAAGAAGAAAGATCAAAATAAACTTGAAATAACTTTACAGTTGAATTATCCCTTTTTGCATTATGCAAACAAAAATCATGTAATAGTGGAATTTTCACACATATTGCATATTATTTATGTCTATACATGTACACTCATTCAACATCCAAAAATACCCACAAAATAAATAAAAACTACTAATAAAATAAAACAGACAAAAAACATAAAAAGGGAGAGAGGAAAGGGCTGGGTGGTACATCTAATGGGCTACACAGCCCAGTGCCAAATTGACTTACTCAAAAATATGTGTTCAGTCAAAAAAGAAAAAAGTCCAAAAATGCATATAGAATTGACCAAAAAAACGGATCTCAAAGTAGAAACAAAACACTCATAAAATAGATTGATTTAATATTTATTTTCAAGGCCCTACTATTATTGTGATATAAATTACACTGACCCATCAAAAGATGTTCCTTGGGTGGTTCCACGTAGTGAGGTTATCCTCTGCAACTCACAGTGGGCATAAAACCTGATACCCGAAGCCCAACCGAGAAACCCGAACACCATATCAGATTTTATTTTTTTTAAACCCGAATTATATTCGGGTAAAAGGCCACGGTACCCGAACAATAGCACAGCCCAATAAAAATTATGGACGCGTATAGAAGAAGGAGAAGGCCCAGCCCAAAATTTCCATCACTGCTCGTTACCCCAGCAAAACTAGGTCGGACATGCCCACTTCCTCCTTCCCTTTGACTTAGACTCGCGCGCCGCCAGGCTTCCTGCTGGCCACTACCACACATGGATGTGTCTTGGCTCAGGCGAGGGTGAGCAGCAATGCCATTTTGCCTGTTCGCCAGAGCATCCTCGGACGACGCTGCTTCCTTCCTTAGCCTCCCTTGTCTCCAGTTAGGGCTAATTTGGTATACTGGGATTAAAACCGGGGAAGTAAATCCCAGCGATGTGATTTTCTTAGGCAGTGGAGATCCCCTTCCTTTGAAGAGTTGATTTTTCTGTTAACTTTGAAGAAGGCGAGGCAGGGATTTTTCCTCCGATCCCTTGGGACGTGGATCGATCTCCCTGGAAAGCGCTATCGATCGAACCAGAGAACCTCCAAGGACTATACGCGGACTTGTTCCGTGGGCTTAAGGCATGGATTTTTTACGGGGATCCCTCCGAAGAATTACCAAATGACGCCTTAGTATGTGACCAACCTCCTGATGGCTGATGTGGTAGCAACAACAGCGCCGCCAAAAGCTACAACCTCCAATCGCCGTCCTCTGTGAGCTCCGGCCAGCGAGCTATACTACCTTTGCAGGTGTTGTCCCACCTCACTCGATGACCCCCCCCTCTCCACTAGCCACCCCCCTGCACATCGACTCTGTGGCGTCTCCCAAGCATGTTGTCTGTGTGTGCGTGGGTGGTATTACAGATAATTCAGGATTACCCGAACCCGAACCCGAACCCAATTTTTCGGGTATCTAAAATTTTGGACATAAATCGGATTTCATTTTTGAAAACCCGAATTACTTGACCCGGATTTTCGGGCAAATCCGAACGCCAAGCCTGATCCGCAACGACGAGGACAGTTGCAGTGACAAGAATAAGAAAGGCTTACGGACGATCCAGGAGCAGCGACAGGGGCGTGATGCGCTCAATAGCGGTTGTACAACAGCAACAAGAAGCGCAGCTGCACAGAGATGAATTGAGATCAGCAGCGATGCGTTACACTCCGCAGCGATCGTATGAATCGATAGTCCGTCACCTCTTCTGTAGCATGGGTGCTCGGGCACGGTACTCAGCTACAGCTGGCCTCCCATGTTGTTGTCAGCGGCATAGTGTTGCGGGCACTCGACTTCGGTACTCTACCTTGGAACTAAGGTGGTGGTGTCTGTCCCGACCATGCGGATGACGCTGCAGTCGGATATGGTGTCGGGCACACACAACTTCGGCGTCTTTCATGGCCGACCTGGCTTGGTGGTGATTAGGACTCAATCGATCGGGTGGGGGTGCAGTTTGTGCTGCAACAACCTCCCGGCTCCACGGCTACGGGGTCACCGAAAGGTCTTCAAAGATGGTTCATCTCTTGAGACCCGGTAGTTGACTTAGGTGGTGAGATGCAAACTTAGGTAAAATGCTTGACGTAAAGGGATGGTTGTGCAGCGGCGGCGGTCATATATCGCATGTACCTGGTGGGATTGTGAAAAATAATGGTGGAGACAACACATGTGTGACTTTGATTGTGATGTTGCGAATACTCGGTCTCGAGCTCCGGGTTGAAAACTTAAGTTGATTTTACCTGGCAATGATGATGTTTTTTTTCGTCATTGCCATGTTCGAAGTCATTGCTTGGATATGCTCGGTGCAAACCTTGATTCTAGTCTTGATGGGTGGATCCGATGGCGATCACATGGGTGTCAATTTTTCTTGAATACATTGTTGTTGAAGAACTTCCTCATCCGTGTGATGTAATGATATGGTTGGTACGGATATGATCATTGTTACGGTTTGCCAATCGCGGATCTAATCAGTTAGATGTTTTTTCTTTCATCTATGCATAAATTTGGTCTTATATGCTTTTGCTAGCTATTGTGTTTTTATATGTGTGTTGGTGTTGGTTATGTGCATCTTAGTTATGCAGAACCAAATATGTGATCATTATGTTTGTATCCTCGTGATGCTTTATTATAAGCGAATAAAATTCAATTTTTATCTGAAAATAAAAGTTTCCATCCCCAAAGAGGTCAGCGCTCCAAAATGAAGGTTATTGATTTCTCATGTTGCATACGTTCATCAACATGTGACAAACTCTTTTTTTGTTTTGCTACAAATGATTAGTAGTGGTTTAATATACATTTCTCAAACTAACGCACAATTTTCTAGGACCCGCATAAAAATGTGCCGTTTAATTAACGAGAAAGGAAACCAAAACCGAAATGGGAAGCAAATGAATGAGCATCACCACGGATTTCAAAAACCAAAAGATGAAACGGCTAGTTGCTATGGTACAGCCTAGTAGTAGTACTAGCCTATTCTGCCCTGCATCGTCACATCACATCACATAGTACACAGAACGGCTAGTACGCCCTGCACTGGCCTGACTTTTCAAAGCTTATGGAGCAAGCCACGGATTTCTTAATCGACCTGTGGACTGTGGTCGTGGTGGACTATAGCAGTGCAGCAGTGAGCAATGGAAGGAAGCTGCAGCTGCAGCGGCAAGAAGAAGAGGAAAGGGGATCACCATCAACTGCATCAGCAGCTGCAGGAGCAGATGAGCGACATGGCGGTGGCGGGCATCAGCGGCATCATCGACCCAGATGTTCTTGACTGCACCATCTGCTTCGACCCCCTCCGGCCTCCCGTGTTCCAGGTCTCATCTCATCCCTACCGTTTTCTCTATTGATGTTCCCCTGCAATCTTGCAAGCTGGAACTGAACAAGATCTTATATACGTTCTCAGCACGAGAGGAGCAGCTAGCAGTTGCGTCCTTTTCACAAGCATTGCATAGAAAATCATGGTGCATTTTCCTTCTTTGATGATAGACAGTGCGCAGTTGGGAACTTGGGACATAATAAGAAACCTGCAACTTCACATAGAAATCGCATAGCCTTTATGAGAAATAAAAATAAAAATCACAGGTAGACAGAGAGTGCTGCTGAAATCAAATGCATACCGTATCAAAATCAGATGGGACAAAGTAAATAAAAGAGGATCAGTTTCTAAACCCAAGGATAAAAACAGAAAACACAACAGATTTCTCTCACCGTTCTATTCCCTTTGGAGAAGATTTTGTTTTGTCTAAGTAGCCACCAGCAAGGAGTCTTAATCTTTAGTGGGAAACTTAACTTCTAAAGAAATTTGTGAAGGGTAATAAGCAAAACTGTGACAGCCTTATGAGCGTCTAAAAAAAATAGCACTGAAGTACTGCTTTTTGGCTACAGGATTAGGTCTGCAAAACCATTATTTCTAGTTTCCAAATATGGTATTTCTACCTAAACAACCAAGATTGGGTCTGCAAAACAGTTACATTGTTGCACAATCACCCTCCAGGCCTCCAGGACACTCCTAAATCAGTCTTGTAGAAAAACATATCCTTAACTCCAAAAATGCCAACACAAACTGAGAGCCTCCTTGATTTGGGGATACCTGTCGCGCGCAGAAGTACCCTTCTTTTTCAAAGAAAGTGTAGTGAGTTTTGTCACCTGCACAACATTTCCAAGAACAAATTGATCAATCAAGTTTTGCATGGTTCCCGGCTGTTGTTTCCCTGTAACTTCATAAACTGAAATCAAAGAACTATATTTTCAGCATGCTCATCATTTTCAGACAGTATTTTAGAATAAGATCATGGATTCATGGTGTGTTCCCTTCTTGATACACAGTGTGCAGTTGGGCGTGTGATCTGCTCACCCTGCCATGGCAAACTCGTAAACAAGGACAACTACAATGTATGCTCCGTCACCGGCGGGTACAACAGATGCAATGCACTCGACAAAATACTGGAGTCATTCCACATCCCTTGCGCCAACGCCGCGTACGGGTGCACCGCAAAGACGCACTATCACAAGGTGGAAGACCATGGCAAGTTGTGCCCACATGCGCCATGCTTCTGCTCGGAAACCGGCTGCAACTTCGCCGGCTCCACCGTCGCACTCCTGGCTCATCTAACCGACCATCACGTGTGGCCAGCCACCGAGTTGAAATACAATGTTAAGCTCACCGTGGAGGTGAAGGCAGGAGTTCATGTTCTCCACTGCCGAGGCGGCTTCCCTCTTTTCCTGGTGAAGTTCACTCCGACGCCACCGTATGGCAATGTGGGTCCCTCCACCAGGTATAAACATCAGAGTTGCTCGTGATAGTAGTGATGCGATGGAGCGGAGAGGAGACAACCAAACCGGACTACGGACCACACTCCAGAGGATGATGCGAAGCTGATGTTCAGCGAGGAGGGGTGTATGATGGGACTAATTTCATATTTTATGATGAGTGATTTTTTCTGAAACAAGGTAAAAGTCTTACCTTTCCGTTAATAACCAAAGAGTAAAGAGTATATACAAGGCCTAAGCCAAAAAGGATCAAGCGGACTACTTTCCTGAAATGATCGGCCTTAAGTGCTTAGCCAATACACCACAAACTAGCCTCTTGATATTACCAAATACTCCCTCCGTAACTTAATCGTAGGAAAGGGCATCTTCAACTTCAATCCTCAAACCTCCCGCAACAGTTCGGATTGGATGATTAGAGACTATTTTATCATACAACGTAATCATGTATCCGTTCATGGGTCATTCCGTATATCCTTTTTCCTCAAATCTGACGCAAACTAGGAGAGGTTTGCGGCAATCCGGACCTCCGCCATGTAAGACTTCGAAGTTCGACATCCCGGTCTGCTCAAATTTCCCTCCCGGATCAGTTTTCTTCCACTCCGCTTCTGCTACCCCTCACTGTTGTGCATATGTATCCTCCTCGTCCGACTATCTTCGTACTCTTCGGCCGCAGTTCATCATGTTGCCGAACCTCTGGAACCTTTAGTAGTGCGCGTCACACCTAGTCGTCGCCCACCTCGGATCCGTCGGCAGATGTCCGGTCAAAAGATAATGAGATTATTTGACCTTCTCATTATTCATATAAATCACGATGGCATCATATTCGGTGATGGAGGACGAGCTACTGTGTGATACATGGTTGACCGTGTCTGCGAACTTCATAGGTATGAAGGAAGCTGACACGATCTTTTGACAAAGCGTCAATTCTTTGTTTCATGAGCAAAAGCACAACGAATACTATGAGTTGCACATGCTGTATAACCGCAATGTGAAATTGCTAGCCCATCAGTGGTACGCCATCTTCAACTCCGTCAACAAGTACTATTGTGTGGTTAGAAAAATGAAGGATATGTTGTAGCAGGGCACCTAAGCTATGGAGATCGTAAGTTATTGTTCATTCTAATGCTATATATTGATCAATTCATTGGTTTACTCCATGTTAGAAATGATGATCATCACATTTTTGTATAGACTGAACGCATTGACATGCTCTACCAAAGAGACGATGGAAGATCGTTCACATCGATGCAATGTTGGATATGAAGCTAAGGAGCCAACTTGTGGGAAATGGCGTCTGCACATTCTGAGGAGAGTTTCATTTTAATTGAATTCCATAAATTCTAAAACTTCTTGAGATCAATACATTGTTATTTGAAATAATATACTATTTATGTTATAAACGAATTATGCCATTTTCTATAATTATTTTGAGTGTTGAGACTTACAAAAATACTAGAGACTAACTTTTAGGGATACCGTTGGATGGTCAGCTCTCGTATCACTGTCCTCATACGTATGTGATGTCTGTTTGAGGAGTTAGCATTGAAGATGCCCTTATGCCGCAAAATTATGGAAAATCTAGCATTCCTCTAGCTCCAATCTTCCAAGACACAAGCATGAATACTGGCATAGCTTTGCTTGGCCGCGCATTTGAGTTGACCACTTCGGTCCACCAAGTGTGAATGGATCGAAATGTTGCCAATTTTAAGGGACGAGGACCTCTCTTCCAAGCCAATCTTCGATCATGCACCAAGTTCTTTTTGTGTATCGTCCTTGAAATAGGATGTGGGTCGGTGACACTTGCAAAGCTAACAAAGGCCACCATTAGGTCCCCCTCCATTTCCAACATGTCATTAGTTCAAACTCAGTTATTAATGATGTGGCAAGAAAAAACAATTAGACTTTGGAGGTGCCTATGATTTCAAACGGACAACTTGATCATTAACAAAGTCAAACAAAGAAATTGGGAAAGATATGCCGAGGCGGTGGAGTAACAAGCATTGGAGGTGAGCTTTTTAACTGATGGAGTTGTATTCACCATTAAGCTAGGCATCCCTGGAATGAGCTCAAGATCTAAAAACTTGCCAATGTGCTTCGTGGATAAACCACTAGAGTCAAGTTGCTCCACCCAAGAATCATGGTCCATAGCCTGCTGAAGTTCCACTTCTTCTTTGTAGATAGATCACAAATGTCCCGATGTGTTGAGGCGGCGGCCCAACTAGTCAGGATGAGTCCCAAAAGGACGCCTTTTCCAATGCCCTCGCGGACCTTTGTGATAGCATGAAAGAGATCCATATTGTCGCAAGTGCACGCGTTTCCTAAACCAACCCAAGCCTTTCCTAGACCGACTCACTCCAACCAAGGCCATCGGGGCCTCAAAGTTCGAGTAAATTTGTTGAGGTGGAGGATACCAACGCCGCCCAGTTTGGTCGACAGGTATACCAAACCCTAGTTGACCTTTCTTTGTCCTCCTGAGACCTTATCGGAGCTTCCCGTACGAATGCCCTTATTAATCCGTCAAAACAAATCTTGGTGCTCAGAGCGATTTCAAGGAAGTTAACATGATAGATAGACTGCAAGGTGAGAACGGGTTGTACAAGGGCGCACCTTCCGACCATCATGAAGTGGCAATCTTTCAACGGGTTTAGCTTCACGACAACGTTATCCTCAATATAATAACAATAACCCGCTTCAAAAAATTTATAGAGAGCAGCAAGGCCGGGTATTTTCACATGGAAAGTAGTGATTAGTGCGGGAGGTTACTAAGGATGCCCTAAAGGTCCGTGGCATGGTACAGAATCAAAGTTTGTGACAAGGCCATTTACATTGGTACACCCCTCTCTCTTCTTTAATCATGAGTAATACTGTGTACACGGCTCGATAGGTCTTGTTTTTCGGTAATATATGATAAGATTCATGTGGGGAAGCTCTCTCCCGCTGTTGAAAATTAAAGAAAAACATTCTAATACCCTGTCCAAATGGCAAATAGAGTGGAGCTACAGTTATGCTAACTTGTTGAAATAATGAATTTGTGGTAGAAATTTTAACAGAGTTGCTAACTTCCCTCATCCAAGTTGGGGGAAAATGCCCGGATTTGAGTTTATTGGGTATGGGGGTCATCCGATCCTTCTGATGGGATGCCATGAATATATCTAGAAGACTCTAGCTAATCTATCCAACATGCATGAGGAAGAGTATATTATAGAACATACATGGCCACTGTAGCAACACAATGAGTGATCCTTCTCATGTGTTTCCTATGAGTGAACAAATAGTTAATCGTGGAGTCATGGACATGAGATGATGAGATGGATGATTGTGAAGAGCTTTCGCATGATTAAACAAACAATGATTGCTACTATATAAGATACAAACCTCTAGCATTTGTTGCAAGATAACATGAACTCCACAAGAACAACGAGGTTACAATGGCTTGTTTCGATCTTCAAATGTGGAATATTGGAGGAAAACAAATGCATAGCCACGTTATCGCCCCACGCTCCTGCCAAGATACTACGTGACTCTGCCACCTGGCAAAATCTCACTGCATCTTGGGCGTGCGGGCTTCATTGCGGCACTCGACGATCGTATTCAGGTCTATCCCGATGCAGTCTATGAACTCGTTCACCACCATAAAGACCGCTAGGTGCACGTCGAGTAGATTTTGTGTCTTCGGAGAAGTTGTTCCTTGGTCATCGGATCTGTATACACTGTGCCAATCAGATTTTTTTTACATGAGTCTAACCAGCTCATGGTATGATGCGGCATATATATATAGTGCCAGCAGTCCACTGTTCCTGCAACTATTGCCCCCTTCTACACATCAAAAAACACTACCTTGCCTATACATACATATACAGTCCAAACAATTTTGAATTTTTTTTATCGATATACATACACATGTATAGGACATTTGTGCAAATTTTCATACATTATACCTTAACGCGCCACGGGAAAAAAGTTGACAAATATTTGATTTTAAATGGACCCTTTTTCCTTGTGTTTCAGGTCGAAATTTTGTTATTTTTATGCAGACTGCATATTACAATATTTTCAAACGAAATTTGGCATGTTCGTGTGGAATACATATAAGTTTCCACAGAATTGTTTTCGAAAATTTTCAATACTTTAAATAACATTTCCGAATTTTTCAAAATAAAGCGCTACGTGTAGCTCGAGCTACAGAAATTCGCAATATGTATAAAAGAAAATGGAGTTAATCTATAAGAAAAATTAAAAAAATTATACCCAATATGTATAAAAATTAATTTTAAAGAAATATATTCAATAATAAGCATAAAATAGTCAAATGTTTGTAAAATAGTTTGTAAGATGGAATAAATAACTAAATTAATATCAATACAATAGAATTTTCTAAGGAACATGAATTAGTGGCATTGATGTTATTTTTAAAGAAGAAAGATAATAAGAAGAAAGATAAAAATAACCTTGAAATAACTTTACAGTTGAATTATCCCTTTTTGCATTATGCAAACAAAAATCATGTAATAGTGGAATTTTCACACATATTGCATATTATTTATGTCTATACATGTACACTCATTCAACATCCAAAAATACCCACAAAATAAATAAAAAACTACTAATAAAATAAAACAAACAAAAAACATAAAAAGGGAGAGAGGAAAGGGCTGGGTGGTACATCTAATGGGCTACACAGCCCAGTGCCAAATTGACTTACTCAAAAATATGTGTTCAGTCAAAAAAGAAAAAAGTCCAAAAATGCATATAGAATTGACCAAAAAACCGGATCTCAAAGTAGAAACCAAACACTCATAAAATAGATTGATTTAATATTTATTTTCAAGGCCCTACTATTATTGTGATATAAATTACACTGACCCATCAAAAGATGTTCCTTGGGTGGTTCCACGTAGTGAGGTTATCCTCTGCAACTCACAGTGGGCATAAAACCTGATACCCGAAGCCCAACCGAGAAACCCGAACACCATATCAGATTTTATTTTTGGAAAACCCGAATTATATTCGGGTAAAAGGCCACGGTACCCGAACAATAGCACAGCCCAATAAAAATTATGGACGCGTATAGAAGAAGGAGAAGGCCCAGCCCAAAATTTCCATCACTGCTCGTTACCCCAGCAAAACTAGGTCGGACATGCCCACTTCCTCCTTCCCTTTGACTTAGACTCGCGCGCCGCCAGGCTTCCTGCTAGCCACTACCACACATGGATGTGTCTTGGCTCAGGCGAGGGTGAGCAGCAATGCCATTTTGCCTGTTCGCCAGAGCATCCTCGGACGACGCTGCTTCCTTCCTTAGCCTCCCTTGTCTCCAGTTAGGGCTAATTTGGTATACTGGGATTAAAACCGGGGAAGTAAATCCCAGCGATGTGATTTTCTTAGGCAGTGGAGATCCCCTTCCTTTGAAGAGTTGATTTTTCTGTTAACTTTGAAGAAGGCGAGGCAGGGATTTTTCCTCCGATCCATTGGGACGTGGATCGATCTCCCTGGAAAGCGCTATCGATCGAACCAGAGAACCTCCAAGGACTATACGCTGACTTGTTCCGTGGGCTTAAGGCATGGATTTTTTACGGGGATCCCTCCGAAGAATTACCAAATGACGCCTTAGTATGTGACCAACCTCCTGATGGCTGATGTGGTACCAATAACAGCGCCGCCAGAAGCTACAACCTCCAATCGCCGTCCTCTGTGAGCTCCGGCCAGCGAGCTATACTACCTTTGCAGGTGTTGTCCCACCTCACTCGATGACCCCCCCCCTCTCCACTAGCCACCCCCCTGCACATCAACTCTGTGGCGTCTCCCAAGCATGTTGTCTGTGTGTGCGTGGGTGGTATTACGGATAATTCAGGATTACCCGAACCCGAACCCGAACCCAATTTTTCGGGTATCTAAAATTTTGGACATAAATCGGATTTCATTTTTGAAAACCCGAATTACTTGTCCCGGATTTTCGGGCAAATCCGAACGCCAAGCCTGATCCGCAACGACGAGGACAGTTGCAGTGACAAGAATAAGAAAGGCTTACGGACGATCCAGGAGCAGCGACAGGGGCGTGATGCGCTCAATAGCGGTTGTACAACAGCAACAAGAAGCGCAGCTGCACAAAGATGAATTGAGATCAGCAGCGATGCGTTACACTCCGCAGCGATCGTATGAATCGATAGTCCGTCACCTCTTCTGTAGCAAGGGTGCTCGGGCACGGTACTCAGCTACAGCTGGCCTCCCATGTTGTTGTCAGCGGCATAGTGTTGCGGGCACTCGACTTCGGTACTCTACCTTGGAACTAAGGTGGTGGTGTCTGTCCCGACCATGCGGATGACGCTGCAGTCGGATATGGTGTCGGGCACACACAACTTCGGCATCTTTCATGGCCGACCTGGCTTGGTGGTGATTAGGACTCAATCGATCGGGTGGGGGTGCAGTTTGTGCTGCAACAACCTCCCGGCTCCACGGCTACGGGGTCACCGAAAGGTCTTCAAAGATGGTTCATCTCTTGAGACCCGGTAGTTGACTTAGGTGGTGAGATGCAAACTTAGGTAAAAGGCTTGACGTAAAGGGATGGTTGTGCGGCGGCGGCGGTCATATATCGCATGTACCTGGTGGGATTGTGAAAAACAATGGTGGAGACAACACATGTGTGACTTTGATTGTGATGTTGCGAATACTCGGTCTCGAGCTCCGGGTTGAAAACTTAAGTTGATTTTACCTGGCAATGATGATGTTTTTTTTCGTCATTGCCATGTTGAAGTCATTCCTTGGATATGCTCGGTGCAAACCTTGATTCTAGTCTTGATGGGTGGATCCGATGGCGATCACATGGGTGTCACTTTTTCTTGAATACATTGTTGTTGAAGAACTTCCTCATCCGTGTGATGTAATGATATGGTTGGTACGGATATGATCATTGTTACGGTTTGCCAATCGCGGATCTAATCAGTTAGATGTTTTTTCTTTCATCTATGCATAAATTTGGTCTTATATGCTTTTGCTAGCTATTGTGTTTTTATATGTGTGTTGGTGTTGGTTATGTGCATCTTAGTTATGCAGAACCAAATATGTGATCATTATGTTTGTATCCTCGTGATGCTTTATTATAAGCGAATAAAATTCAATTTTTATCTGAAAATAAAAGTTTCCATCCCCAAAGAGGTCAGCGCTCCAAAATGAAGGTTATTGATTTCTCATGTTGCATACGTTCATCAACATGTGACAAACTCTTTTTTTGTTTTGCTACAAATGATTAGTAGTGGTTTAATATACATTTCTCAAACTAACGCACAATTTTCTAGGACCCGCATAAAAATGTGCCGTTTAATTAACGAGAAAGGAAACCAAAACCGAAATGGGAAGCAAATGAATGAGCATCACCACGGATTTCAAAAACCAAAAGATGAAACGGCTAGTTGCTATGGTACAGCCTAGTAGTAGTACTAGCCTATTCTGCCCTGCATCGTCACATCACATCACATAGTACACAGAACGGCTAGTACGCCCTGCACTGGCCTGACTTTTCAAAGCTTATGGAGCAAGCCACGGATTTCTTAATCGACCTGTGGACTGTGGTCGTGGTGGACTATAGCAGTGCAGCAGTGAGCAATGGAAGGAAGCTGCAGCTGCAGCGGCAAGAAGAAGAGGAAAGGGGATCACCATCAACTGCATCAGCAGCTGCAGGAGCAGATGAGCGACATGGCGGTGGCGGGCATCAGCGGCATCATCGACCCAGATGTTCTTGACTGCACCATCTGCTTCGACCCCCTCCGGCCTCCCGTGTTCCAGGTCTCATCTCATCCCTACCGTTTTCTCTATTGATGTTCCCCTGCAATCTTGCAAGCTGGAACTGAACAAGATCTTATATACGTTCTCAGCACGAGAGGAGCAGCTAGCAGTTGCGTCCTTTTCACAAGCATTGCATAGAAAATCATGGTGCATTTTCCTTCTTTGATGATAGACAGTGCGCAGTTGGGAACTTGGGACATAATAAGAAACCTGCAACTTCACATAGAAATCGCATAGCCTTTATGAGAAATAAAAATAAAAATCACAGGTAGACAGAGAGTGCTGCTGAAATCAAATGCATACCGTATCAAAATCAGATGGGACAAAGTAAATAAAAGAGGATCAGTTTCTAAACCCAAGGATAAAAACAGAAAACACAACAGATTTCTCTCACCGTTCTATTCCCTTTGGAGAAGATTTTGTTTTGTCTAAGTAGCCACCAGCAAGGAGTCTTAATCTTTAGTGGGAAACTTAACTTCTGAAGAAATTTGTGAAGGGTAATAAGCAAAACTGTGACAGCCTTATGAGCGTCTAAAAAAAATAGCACTGAAGTACTGCTTTTTGGCTACAGGATTAGGTCTGCAAAACCATTATTTCTAGTTTCCAAATATGGTATTTCTACCTAAACAACCAAGATTGGGTCTGCAAAACAGTTACATTGTTGCACAATCACCCTCCAGGCCTCCAGGACACTCCTAAATCAGTCTTGTAGAAAAACATATCCTTAACTCCAAAAATGCCAACACAAACTGAGAGCCTCCTTGATTTGGGGATACCTGTCGCGCGCAGAAGTACCCTTCTTTTTCAAAGATCGTGTAGTGAGTTTTGTCACCTGCACAACATTTCCAAGAACAAATTGATCAATCAAGTTTTGCATGGTTCCCGGCTGTTGTTTCCCTGTAACTTCATAAACTGAAATCAAAGAACTATATTTTCAGCATGCTCATCATTTTCAGACAGTATTTTAGAATAAGATCATGGATTCATGGTGTGTTCCCTTCTTGATACACAGTGTGCAGTTGGGCGTGTGATCTGCTCACCCTGCCATGGCAAACTCGTAAACAAGGACAACTGCAATGTATGCTCCGTCACCGGCGGGTACAACAGATGCAATGCACTCCACAAAATACTGGAGTCATTCCACATCCCTTGCGCCAACGCCGCGTACGGGTGCACCGCAAAGACGCACTATCGCAAGGTGGAAGACCATGGCAAGTTGTGCCCACATGCGCCATGCTTCTGCTCGGAAACCGGCTGCAACTTCGCCGGCTCCACCGTCGCACTCCTGGCTCATCTAACCGACCATCACGTGTGGCCAGCCACCGAGTTGAAATACAATGTTAAGCTCACCGTGGAGGTGAAGGCAGGAGTTCATGTTCTCCACTGCCGAGGCGGCTTCCCTCTTTTCCTGGTGAAGTTCACTCCGACGCCACCGTATGGCAATGTGGGTCCCTCCACCAGGTATAAACATCAGAGTTGCTCGTGATAGTAGTGATGCGATGGAGCGGAGAGGAGACAACCAAACCGGACTACGGACCACACTCCAGAGGATGATGCGAAGCTGATGTTCAGCGAGGAGGGGTGTATGATGGGACTAATTTCATATTTTATGATGAGTGATTTTTTCTGAAACAAGGTAAAAGTCTTACCTTTCCGTTAATAACCAAAGAGTAAAGAGTATATACAAGGCCTAAGCCAAAAAGGATCAAGCGGACTACTTTCCTGAAATGATCGGCCTTAAGTGCTTAGCCAATACACCACAAACTAGCCTCTTGATATTACCAAATACTCCCTCCGTAACTTAATCGTAGGAAAGGGCATCTTCAACTTCAATCCTCAAACCTCCCGCAACAGTTCGGATTGGATGATTAGAGACTATTTTATCATACAACGTAATCATGTATCCGTTCATGGGTCATTCCGTATATCCTTTTTCCTCAAATCTGACGCAAACTAGGAGAGGTTTGCGGCAATCCGGACCTCCGCCATGTAAGACTTCGAAGTTCGACATCCCGGTCTGCTCAAATTTCCCTCCTGGATCAGTTTTCTTCCACTCCGCTTCTGCTACCCCTCACTGTTGTGCATATGTATCCTCCTCGTCCGACTATCTTCGTACTCTTCGGCCGCAGTTCAGCATGTTGCCGAACCTCTGGAACCTTTAGTAGTGCGCGTCACACCTAGTCGTCGCCCACCTCGGATCCGTCGGCAGATGTCCGTTCAAAAGATAATGAGATTATTTGACCTTCTCATTATTCATATAAATCACGATGGCATCATATTCGGTGATGGAAGACGAGCTACTGTGTGATACATGGTTGACCGTGTCTGCGAACTTCATAGGTATGAAGGAAGCTGACACGATCTTTTGACAAAGCGTCAATTCTTTGTTTCATGAGCAAAAGCACAACGAATACTATGAGTTGCACATGTTGTATAACCGCAATGTGAAATTGCTAGCCCATCAGTGGTACGCCATCTTCAACTCCGTCAACAAGTACTATTGTGTGGTTAGAAAATTGAAGGATATGTTGTAGCAGGGCACCTAAGCTATGGAGATCGTAAGTTATTGTTCATTCTAATGCTATATATTGATCAATTCATTGGTTTACTCCATGTTAGAAATGATGATCATCACATTTTTGTATAGACTGAACGCATTGACATGCTCTACCAAAGAAACGATGGAAGATCGTTCACATCGATGCAATGTTGGATATGAAGCTAAGGAGCCAACTTGTGGGAAATGGTGTCTGCACATTCTGAGGAGAGTTTCATTTTAATTGAATTCCATAAATTCTAAAACTTCTTGAGATCAATACATTGTTATTTGAAATAATATACTATTTATGTTATAAACGAATTATGCCATTTTCTATAATTATTTTGAGTGTTGAGACTTACAAAAATACTAGAGACTAACTTTTAGGGATACCGTTGGATGGTCAGCTCTCGTATCACTGTCCTCATACGTATGTGATGTCTGTTTTAGGAGTTAGCATTGAAGATGCCCTTATGCCGCAAAATTATGGAAAATCTAGCATTCCTCTAGCTCCAATCTTCCAAGACACAAGCATGAATACTGGCATAGCTTTGCTTGGCCGCGCATTTGAGTTGACCACTTCGGTCCACCAAGTGTGAATGGATCGAAATGTTGCCAATTTTAAGGGACGAGGACCTCTCTTCCAAGCCAATCTTCGATCATGCACCAAGTTCTTTTTGTGTATCGTCCTTGAAATAGGATGTGGGTCGGTGACACTTGCAAAGCTAACAAAGGCCACCATTAGGTCCCCCTCCATTTCCAACATGTCATTAGTTCAAACTCAGTTATTAATAATGTGGCAAGAAAAAACAATTAGACTTTGGAGGTGCCTATGATTTCAAACGGACAACTTGATCATTAACAAAGTCAAACAAAGAAATTGGGAAAGATATGCCGAGGCGGTGGAGTAACAAGCATTGGAGGTGAGCTTTTTAACTGATGGAGTTGTATTCACCATTAAGCTAGGCATCCCTGGAATGAGCTCAAGATCTAAAAACTTGCCAATGTGCTTCGTGGATAAACCACTAGAGTCAAGTTGCTCCACCCAAGAATCATGGTCCATAGCCTGCTGAAGTTCCACTTCTTCTTTGTAGATAGATCACAAATGTCCCGATGTGTTGAGGCGGCGGCCCAACTAATCAGGATGAGTCCCAAAAGGACGCCTTTTCCAATGCCCTCGCGGACCTTTGTGATAGCATGAAAGAGATCCATATTGTCGCAAGTGCACGCGTTTCCTAAACCAACCCAAGCCTTTCCTAGACCGACTCACTCCAACCAAGGCCATCGGGGCCTCAAAGTTCGAGTAAATTTGTTGAGGTGGAGGATACCAACGCCGCCCAGTTTGGTCGACAGGTATACCAAACCCTAGTTGACCTTTCTTTGTCCTCCTGAGACCTTATCGGAGCTTCCCGTACGAATGCCCTTATTAATCCGTCAAAACAAATCTTGGTGCTCAGAGCGATTTCAAGGAAGTTAACATGATAGATAGACTGCAAGGTGAGAACGGGTTGTACAAGGGCGCACCTTCCGACCATCATGAAGTGGCAATCTTTCAACGGGTTTAGCTTCACGACAACGTTATCCTCAATATAATAACAATAACCCGCTTCAAAAAATTTATAGAGAGCAGAAAGGCCGGGTATTTTCACATGGAAAGTAGTGATTAGTGCGGGAGGTTACTAAGGATGCCCTAAAGGTCCGTGGCATGGTACAGAATCAAAGTTTGTGACAAGGCCATTTACATTGGTACACCCCTCTCTCTTCTTTAATCATGAGTAATACTGTGTACACGGCTCGATAGGTCTGGTTTTTCGGTAATATATGATAAGATTCATGTGGGGAAGCTCTCTCCCGCTGTTGAAAATTAAAGAAAAACATTCTAATACCCTGTCAAAATGGCAAATAGAGTGGAGCTACAGTTATGCTAACTTGTTGAAATAATGAATTTGTGGTAGAAATTTTAACAGAGTTGCTAACTTCCCTCATCCAAGTTGGGGGAAAATGCCCGGATTTGAGTTTATTGGGTATGGGGGTCATCCGATCCTTCTGATGGGATGCCATGAATATATCTAGAAGACTCTAGCTAATCTATCCAACATGCATGAGGAAGAGTATATTATAGAACATACATGGCCACTGTAGCAACACAATGAGTGATCCTTCTCATGTGTTTCCTATGAGTGAACAAATAGTTAATCGTGGAGTCATGGACATGAGATGATGAGATGGATGATTGTGAAGAGCTTTCGCATGATTAAACAAACAATGATTGCTACTATATAAGATACAAACCTCTAGCATTTGTTGCAAGATAACATGAACTCCACAAGAACAACGAGGTTACAATGGCTTGTTTCGATCTTCAAATGTGGAATATTGGAGGAAAACAAATGCATAGCCACGTTATCGCCCCACGCTCCTGCCAAGATACTACGTGACTCTGCCACCTGGCAAAATCTCACTGCATCTTGGGCGTGCGGGCTTCATTGCGGCACTCGACGATCGCATTCAGGTCTATCCCGATGCAGTCTATGAACTCGTTCACCACCATAAAGACCGCTAGGTGCACATCGAGTAGATTTTGTGTCTTCGGAGAAGTTGTTCCTTGGTCATCGGATCTGTATACACTGTGCCAATCAGATTTTTTTTACATGAGTCTAACCAGCTCATGGTATGATGCGGCATATATATATAGTGCCAGCAGTCCACTGTTCCTGCAACTATTGCCCCCTTCTACACATCAAAAAACACTACCTTGCCTATACATACATATACAGTCCAAACAATTTTGAATTTTTTTTATCGATATACATACACATGTATAGGACATTTGTGCAAAATTTCATACATTATACCTTAACGCGCCACGGGAAAAAAGTTGACAAATATTTGATTTTAAATGGACCCTTTTTCCTTGTGTTTCAGGTCGAAATTTTGTTATTTTTATGCAGACTGCATATTACAATATTTTCAAACGAAATTTGGCATGTTCGTGTGGAATACATATAAGTTTCCACAGAATTGTTTTCGAAAATTTTCAATACTTTAAATAACATTTCCGAAATTTTCAAAATAAAGCGCTACTTGTAGCTCGAGCTACAGAAATTCGCAATATGTATAAAAGAAAATGGAGTTAATCTATAAGAAAAATTAAAAAAATTATACCCAATATGTATAAAAATTAATTTTAAAGAAATATATTCAATAATAAGCATAAAATAGTCAAATGTTTGTAAAATAGTTTGTAAGATGGAATAAATAACTAAATTAATATCAATACAATAGAATTTTCTAAGGAACATGAATTAGTGGCATTGATGTTATTTTTAAAGAAGAAAGATAATAAGAAGAAAGATAAAAATAAACTTGAAATAACTTTACAGTTGAATTATCCCTTTTTGCATTATGCAAACAAAAATCATGTAATAGTGGAATTTTCACACATATTGCATATTATTTATGTCTATACATGTACACTCATTCAACATCCAAAAATACCCACAAAATAAATAAAAAACTACTAATAAAATAAAACAGACAAAAAACATAAAAAGGGAGAGAGGAAAGGGCTGGGTGGTACATCTAATGGGCTACACAGCCCAGTGCCAAATTGACTTACTCAAAAATATGTGTTCAGTCAAAAAAGAAAAAAGTCCAAAAATGCATATAGAATTGACCAAAAAACCGGATCTCAAAGTAGAAACCAAACACTCATAAAATAGATTGATTTAATATTTATTTTCAAGGCCCTACTATTATTGTGATATAAATTACACTGACCCATCAAAAGATGTTCCTTGGGTGGTTCCACGTAGTGAGGTTATCCTCTGCAACTCACAGTGGGCATAAAACCTGATACCCGAAGCCCAACCGAGAAACCCGAACACCATATCAGATTTTATTTTTTGAAAACCCGAATTATATTCGGGTAAAAGGCCACGGTACCCGAACAATAGCACAGCCCAATAAAAATTATGGACGCGCATAGAAGAAGGAGAAGGCCCAGCCCAAAATTTCCATCACTGCTCGTTACCCCAGCAAAACTAGGTCGGACATGCCCACTTCCTCCTTCCCTTTGACTTAGACTCGCGCGCCGCCAGGCTTCCTGCTGGCCACTACCACACATGGATGTGTCTTGGCTCAGGCGAGGGTGAGCAGCAATGCCATTTTGCCTGTTCGCCAGAGCATCCTCGGACGACGCTGCTTCCTTCCTTAGCCTCCCTTGTCTCCAATTAGGGCTAATTTGGTATACTGGGATTAAAACCGGGGAAGTAAATCCCAGCGATGTGATTTTCTTAGGAAGTGGAGATCCCCTTCCTTTGAAGAGTTGATTTTTCTGTTAACTTTGAAGAAGGCGAGGCAGGGATTTTTCCTCCGATCCCTTGGGACGTGGATCGATCGAACCAGAGAACCTCCAAGGACTATACGCTGACTTGTTCCGTGGGCTTAAGGCATGGATTTTTTACGGGGATCCCTCCGAAGAATTACCAAATGACGCCTTAGTATGTGACCAACCTCCTGATGGCTGATGTGGTACCAACAACAGCGCCGCCAGAAGCTACAACCTCCAATCGCCGTCCTCTGTGAGCTCCGGCCAGCGAGCTATACTACCTTTGCAGGTGTTGTCCCACCTCACTCGATGACCCCCCCCCCCTCTCCACTAGCCACCCCCCTGCACATCAATTCTGTGGCGTCTCCCAAGCATGTTGTCTGTGTGTGCGTGGGTGGTATTACGGATAATTCAGGATTACCCGAACCCGAACCCGAACCCAATTTTTCGGGTATCTAAAATTTTGGACATAAATCGGATTTCATTTTTGAAAACCCGAATTACTTGACCCGGATTTTCGGGAAAATCCGAACGCCAAGCCTGATCCGCAACGACGAGGACAGTTGCAGTGACAAGAATAAGAAAGGCTTACGGACGATCCAGGAGCAGCGACAGGGGCGTGATGCGCTCAATAGCGGTTGTACAACAGCAACAAGAAGCGCAGCTGCACAGAGATGAATTGAGATCAGCAGCGATGCGTTACACTCCGCAGCGATCGTATGAATCGATAGTCCGTCACCTCTTCTGTAGCATGGGTGCTCGGGCACGGTACTCAGCTACAGCTGGCCTCCCATGTTGTTGTCAGCGGCATAGTGTTGCGGGCACTCGACTTCGGTACTCTACCTTGGAACTAAGGTGGTGGTGTCTATCCCGACCATGCGGATGACGCTGCAGTCGGATATGGTGTCGGGCACACACAACTTCGGCATCTTTCATGGCCGACCTGGCTTGGTGGTGATTAGGACTCAATCGATCGGGTGGGGGTGCAGTTTGTGCTGCAACAACCTCCCGGCTCCACGGCTACGGGGTCACCGAAAGGTCTTCAAAGATGGTTCATCTCTTGAGACCCGGTAGTTGACTTAGGTGGTGAGATGCAAACTTAGGTAAAAGGCTTGACGTAAAGGGATGGTTGTGCGGCGGCGGCGGTCATATATCGCATGTACCTGGTGGGATTGTGAAAAACAATGGTGGAGACAACACATGTGTGACTTTGATTGTGATGTTGCGAATACTCGGTCTCGAGCTCCGGGTTGAAAACTTAAGTTGATTTTACCTGGCAATGATGATGTTTTTTTTCTTCATTGCCATGTTGAAGTCATTGCTTGGATATGCTCGGTGCAAACCTTGATTCTAGTCTTGATGGGTGGATCCGATGGCGATCACATGGGTGTCACTTTTTCTTGAATACATTGTTGTTGAAGAACTTCCTCATCCGTGTGATGTAATGATATGGTTGGTACAGATATGATCATTGTTACGGTTTGCCAATCGCGGATCTAATCAGTTAGATGTTTTTTCTTTCATCTATGCATAAATTTGGTCTTATATGCTTTTGCTAGCTATTGTGTTTTTATATGTGTGTTGGTGTTGGTTATGTGCATCTTAGTTATGCAGAACCAAATATGTGATCATTATGTTTGTATCCTCGTGATGCTTTATTATAAGCGAATAAAATTCAATTTTTATCTGAAAATAAAAGTTTCCATCCCCAAAGAGGTCAGCGCTCCAAAATGAAGGTTATTGATTTCTCATGTTGCATACGTTCATCAACATGTGACAAACTCTTTTTTTGTTTTGCTACAAATGATTAGTAGTGGTTTAATATACATTTCTCAAACTAACGCACAATTTTCTAGGACCCGCATAAAAATGTGCCGTTTAATTAACGAGAAAGGAAACCAAAACCGAAATGGGAAGCAAATGAACGAGCATCACCACGGATTTCAAAAACCAAAAGATGAAACGGCTAGTTGCTATGGTACAGCCTAGTAGTAGTACTAGCCTATTCTGCCCTGCATCGTCACATCACATCACATAGTACACAGAACGGCTAGTACGCCCTGCACTGGCCTGACTTTTCAAAGCTTATGGAGCAAGCCACGGATTTCTTAATAGACCTGTGGACTGTGGTCGTGGTGGACTATAGCAGTGCAGCAGTGAGCAATGGAAGGAAGCTGCAGCTGCAGCGGCAAGAAGAAGAGGAAAGGGGATCACCATCAACTGCATCAGCAGCCGCAGGAGCAGATGAGCGACATGGCGGTGGCGGGCATCAGCGGCATCATCGACCCAGATGTTCTTGACTGCACCATCTGCTTCGACCCCCTCCGGCCTCCCGTGTTCCAGGTCTCATCTCATCCCTACCGTTTTCTCTATTGATGTTCCCCTGCAATCTTGCAAGCTGGAACTGAACAAGATCTTATATACGTTCTCAGCACGAGAGGAGCAGCTAGCAGTTGCGTCCTTTTCACAAGCATTGCATAGAAAATCATGGTGCATTTTCCTTCTTTGATGATAGACAGTGCGCAGTTGGGAACTTGGGACATAATAAGAAACCTGCAACTTCACATAGAAATCGCATAGCCTTTATGAGAAATAAAAATAAAAATCACAGGTAGACAGAGAGTGCTGCTGAAATCAAATGCATACCGTATCAAAATCAGATGGGACAAAGTAAATAAAAGAGGATCAGTTTCTAAACCCAAGGATAAAAACAGAAAACACAACAGATTTCTCTCACCGTTCTATTCCCTTTGGAGAAGATTTTGTTTTGTCTAAGTAGCCACCAGCAAGGAGTCTTAATCTTTAGTGGGAAACTTAACTATCTGAAGAAATTTGTGCAGGGTAATAACTCTAATTACCAAACCTGTGACAACCTTACTACCGTTTTAAAAAAAATAGCACTGAAGTACTGCTTCTTGGCTACAGGATAAGGTCTGCAAAACCATTATTTCTAGTTTCCAAATAATCCATTGTTGAATGGTATTTCTACCTAAACAACCAGATTAGGTCTGCTAAACAATTAGATTGTTGCACAGTCACGGAGTCACCGTTCAAGCCTCCAGGACCCTCCTAAATCAGTCTTGTAGAAAAACATCTCCTTAACTGCAAAAATGCCAATACAAACTGAGAGCCTCCTTGATTTGGGGATACCTCTGGCGCACAGAAGTACCCTTCTTTTTCAAATATCGTGTAGTGAGTTTTGTCACCTGCACAACAATTCCAAGAACAAATTGATCAATCAAGTTTTGCATGGTTCCCGGCTGTTGTTTCCATGTAACTTCATAAACTGAAATCAAAGAACTATATTTTCATCATGCTCCTAATTTTCAGACAGTATTTTAGAATAAGATCATGGATTCATGGTGTGTTCCCTTCTTGATACACAGTGCGCAGTTGGGCATGTGATATGCTCGCCCTGCCATGACAAACTCGTAAACAAGGACAACTGCAATGTATGCTCCGTCACCGGCGGGTACAACCGATGCAATGCACTCGGCAAAATACTGGAGTCATTCCACATCCCTTGCGCCAACGCCGCGTACGGGTGCACCGCGAAGACGCACTATCATAAGGTGGAAGACCATGGCAAGTTGTGCCCACATGCGCCATGCTTCTGCCCGGAAACCGGCTGCAACTTCGCCTGCTCCACCGTCGCACTCCTGGCTCATCTAACTGACCATCACATGTGGCCAGCCACCGAGTTAAAATATGTGAAGATCTCACTAGTAATTCATTGAACCGAGAGCACTACACTCGAATTACAGAGGATTGAAACTTGTCAATGGTGAATTTGGGAGGAAGCTAGGGGAAGAAAAAGAACTGCGAAGCCTCCTATCCTATCCTAGCCAGCCGAAGCCGCCGTCCGGTCCAAGCCACCTTCCACCAAGCAGCCTCCCTCTGTATAAGTAGTCCCGTATCCTTCATGGGCTGGATGGTGGCTGTATCCTTCATGGGCTGGATGTGGCTGAGGAACCAGCGAGGCCCAGGTCGCTGACAATCCCCCCTCCATAAGAATCGGCTTGCCCTCAAGCCGAAACCATGCCAACCTCTAGGATCCCATGGTATTCGCAATACCTTCAACGATATCGATGTAGTCCTCGTCAAGGCGGATGGGGACCAAATCAGTGCCATAAAAATCCGCCATCCTCGTGCCGACCGAGTAATTTCCAGGAATTTTTGCTTGATCTCCAGCTTCATTTTTCCTGTCCATCTGTACTCCCTCTTCAACATCTTATGGGAAATACTTGGCATTGGATATGTGCAAGATCTGAGCATCCCATTACTGTTGGTTGGTTTGGCAACTGGTATACAAGGAAAAAGAACTCCCACTGGGTGAATTTTCAAAGCATCTACAGATATGATGCTTTTGCAGTTGTAGTACTGCCCCAGATATATATCAAATGACCATGCAATTTCCTCTTGGAATCTGTCAGAGCTTGAAGGGACATATCCAGTTGGGTAAAAGTGAAAAATATAACTTGGCATCGGTGGCGGCCAAGGTGGTCGCAGCTCCTGAAAAGTACAGTAGTCCCTGGCATGCTTCAGCTGCTCATGATGGCGACAGTACAGCATGCTGATCAGCTGCATTTTTGTTGGGATTAAGAAGAATGACGACCGACGAACAAGCTGCCACTCCCATGCACTTCCTTGAGAATAATTTGGGTTAATAAATTTCCTCATACCAACATCCTGAGAGTGCCTCCTCAACATGACCAATGCTAATCCATGACTTGTTACTAGTTTGCTATGTTTCGCAAAAATGTGCAGCTGCAAGCATGTATATGAGGAATTAAGACCCATCTCCTCGTAGCTAGTCATTCTTGTGATTGATGGAGGAGAATACTTCATGTACATCACTCTCTTATGCAACAATATTCTCAGGTTAGGAAAAGCTGGCAAAGGAGCTGCACCAAGGATCTTTTTTGGCAAGTGAGGAACGGTTAGAGAAACTCCACTTAACAATTCTAGCCATGGTGTACTGATTGATGTCACTACCACAGTTGTTTGCACTTTCCCTTGCTCGGCATGTATCTCACCATATGTCTTCATAAGCAAGTGAAACAGAGAATGAATTTTGTGTACAACTGTGGCTTCTTCAACAATGAACGTACCATTTGGGTTATTGATTGGAGACCAAAGATGAAATTCCTCCACCAATGTGCAGCTCGTACAAAAAAAATCAGGGAAAATGAAATATTTCTAGAACCTATAATAAAATCATTTGGAAGAGTGCCAAACTGAAGGTCAGATTGCAGTATCATGATACTGATGAACCAGACTATCCTCCATTGCCTTAGCTCAAGACCATAGTGCAGAGGGTTATTAAGGATCACCACCCTTCCATAACTCACATCCCGAGGCAGCATGTTGCAGCACATCCCACCATACAGATTGGGGGAGAAGATGAGAGCTGATAATAAGTATAACCTAAATGAGACAGCATGGATGGGAAGCAAAGAATCCTTCCAGTTTGCAGTAGCTGTATTTGGTGACCATGGAAGCCAGAACATGCATTCATCTGGATGGAACAGGAAATAAGGCCACCGCTTCAGGTTCACCAGGAAAACGAAGTGATCCTTGAATTTCTCAACCTCCAGAAACATACAAATCCGACCAGGAAGACCTTGCAAAAATCCATATATCGGCCATATGGATTCCTAATTTAGTGAAGATTTCAGATGGATGAGAAAATGGACCAAACTCGCCAAATGTAAGAAACGACTATGAATTAGGCATTGGAATTGGTATCCAAGGGGACTTGTATTGCCACAACTGTGATTTCAGTAACGCCATCAACAAGCCCTGCAATTTCACGCCCACAGGAACTCCATCTTTCATCTACACAATTGGCCATGGTGGTTGCAATGGCAAACCATCAAGCAGTAACACCGCACCGAGTAACTCGTGCATCAGGACCTTCTCAGCAACAATATGCTCTCGAGCTGTAGTAGTTGATGACAAGGGAAACTCACTCAAGAACTTGCAAGGTGACGATTGTAAGGTTGTGAGAAGCAGCACGAAGCCAGTAGCAACCACTGAAACATCATCATCATCCTGTGAGCATGTCTGCGAGGCAACCAGGGTGGTCTCGAGCTCGAAGGAGGAAAACTCCACATGCCCCAGATTCGTCAGTAGTTTGTCCGCCACTAGCAGGGGCGCCTTGGTGACCTGAATGTTGCTGATGTCTGCTGTGAGACTGGTGGCGACAATAGCATTCCCCTGAGTCAAGGACGCGGACACATGGCCCTCGCCACCCATGTTGTGATCAGAGTCCATCATCAAACAGGTGATGGGCGTCTCAAGCACATGGTCCACCTCACTCAGCACGGTGGACGGAGGTGCGCCCATTGAGCCTGTGGATACCGGAGGAACGGGGTCTGGTGTTGCACCTGTGTCTGATGGAGCGGAGGTCGTGGCCGGCGTGGAGATGTCTGCGGCCATCGCCGTTTGCACGGAGCCTGCAGCCAAAGTGGTGGTGGAGACGGTGCCGCGCGGAACAGGCAGAAACGCCGCCGAACTCATCACTGATGAAGCCAACGTCGCTGCTGCAGGAGCGCGCCTGGTGCCGTCGTCGGTACGCACCTTCTGGCGGAGGCGGACGATAGTCTCGTCTAGCTTGGTGTGGAGGTGGTCGAACGCCTTCTCCACTGACTTCTCTAGCCTCGCCTTGGAGGCGGCGAAGCTTCGGTCCAGATCGCGAGCTAACTGGGCCTTCAGAACTTCATACGTCGCCAAACCCTCCGGCGAGAGGGTCGCCACGAGCTCCGTGCGCTGTCGTGAGTCCATGGAGTGGATTGGGGGGGGGGGGGGGGGGATTGGGTGGATTTTTTGTGAGGATTTGAAGAAAATTGAGGGAGGATCTATAGCTCTGAATACCAATTGTGAAGATCTCACTAGTAATTCATTGAACCGAGAGCAGTACACTCGAATTACAGAGGATTGAAACTTGTCAATGGAGAATTTGGGAGGAAGCTAGGAGAAGAAAAAGAACTGCGAAGCCTCCTATCCTATCCTAGCCAGCCGAAGCCGCCGTCCGGTCCAAGCCACCTTCCACCAAGCAGCTCCCTCTGTATAAGTAGTCCCGTATCCTTCATGGGCTGGATGGTGGCTGTATCCTTCATGGGCTGGATGTGGCTGAGGAACCAGCGAGGCCCAGGTCGCTGACAAAATACAATGTTAAGCTCACCGTCGAGGTGAAGGCAGGAGTCCATGTTCTCCACTGCCGAGGCTTCTTTCCTCTTTTCCTGGTGAAGTTCACTCCAACGCCACCGTATGGCAACGCCGCATCCGTCTTTTGTGTTGATCCTCATGCTACTGCCGCCACAGAGAAGGGACGCAAGTTCAGGTGCCATCTTGGTTCAAGCAACATCGAGATGGATTGATTCATAATTCATTTCAAGCGCCTACTATTTAGCTATTGTGATAAAAAAAATTACATGGCAATGGTGATGTTTTTTCGTCATTACCATGTTGAAGCCATTGCTTGGATATGTTGAGCGAAAACCTTGATTCTAGCCTTGATGGTTGGATCCAATGATGATGACACATGAGCGTTTCTTTCTTTTTGAAGACGTTGCCGTTGAAGAACTTTCTCATCCGTGTAATGTAATGAGATGGTTGGTACGGATATGATCATTGTTATAGTTTGGCAATCACAGATCTATTTTGTTTAGAGGTTTTTTTTTCGTGTATGCATAACTTTGGTATGAATGTATTATATGACTTTGCTAGTTGGTGTGTTTTTATATGTGTGTTTGTGATGGTTGTGTACATCTTAACTATGCAGAGACCAAATATGTGCTCATTATGTTTTGTACCCTCTTCGTGCTTTATTATAAACTAATAAATTCATATTTTATCGAAAAAAAACGTTCCTATCCCCAAAGAGGTCGGCACTCCAAAATGAAAGGTAAGTGATTTATCATGTTGTATGCGTTCATCAACATGTTACAAACCTGTTTTTTTTTTGCTACAAATGATTAGCGATGGTTTGATATGCATTTCCCAAAATAGCGCACAATTTTCTAGGATCCGTTTAAAAATATGTCGTTTTATATACAATAGTAAGTATGCACGTGCAACGCACATCTCAGTCAATGTGAATCTTTTGAACCTGGACATATATTTGTTCATGTTAAAGGCGTCGATAGAGAACATGATTTTCAAATATTAGAGAGCTATTTCATCATTGATTTAATCATCATAGACAGGCACATAGACACGGATGATTACTGGTTTTCCCTTAAATAGAAAATCAATAACAATTTTCAATTCAAAAGAAATGAGATTACTCGATCAGTGCTAAGAGTAATATTACATGGACTACAAGGCAAAGATGAATGGGATATATTGACAATACAATTAACAAATATGATAAAACATAGTAAGCAAGGATTACAAAGTATATTCCAGAACTAAAATCAAGAAAGGTAATGTCACGGTAATTACAAAGCTTATTTCCTACTCCTCCGATTCATAATAAGTGTCGCTCATTTAGTACAAAGTTTGTACTAGCTTAGTACAAAATGAGCGACATTTATTATGGATCGGAGGGAGTACTAATATGCGGGTAAGTAGAAGAGAGGGAAGAAAACAAGGGAGCGGCGGCGGCGTGGCAGCACCGCCGGCGGCGGACCTTGTCGTCTGAGGCGAACCAGGCGGCCGGAGCAGAATCGGATCCGGACTCTGGGCTTGAACGAACACAAAGAGAAACAAAGAGAAACAGGGAGGGGTCCTTCTAGGTTAGGATGTGTGCATGCTGCTGAGTTAGCTATCAAGTCAACTTTGACTAGATCAAAATCAGGTAATCAGCCTAAAACCTTGTAGGCTATTTTAAAATGTATTTCTTAGTAAGCTTATTCATGCAGCTTTAGCTAGAATTCAGTTAGATGATGAATAAGTGCAAAATAAGAAGTAGGAGGTAAAGTAGAAGAATAATGGGAAAAATAAATAGTTTAGTAATCTGTTTTGCATTGTCATTGATTTGTTTTGTTATTTACATTTAGTAAAAAATAGTTGATTTGTTTTGTTATTTACATTTAGTAAAAAATAGCTAGGCGATGAATAAATAGAAAAATAAGAAGTATGAGGTAAAGTAGAAGAACAATGAAAAATGAAAAAGAGTTTATAGTTAGTAATCTATTTTGCATTGTCATTCTCCACTCTAGGAGTAGTAATCTATTTTGCATTGCCATTGAATTTCGTTGTTATTTGTAGTTAGTAAGAAGTAGATAGGAGGAGAATAAGTAAAAAATAAGAAGCAGAAGCTAAATTAGAAGATGAATAGGAAAAACGAAAAGAATTTGCAGTTAGTAATTTATTTCCATTGTCATTGATTTTTTTGTTACTAATGCCATATTATATTATTTAGTGCTAAATGGATGCTTAGCACACACTAACGAATCTAGGACCCAGCTAACAACAACAACAACAACAACAACAACATCTCTTTTATAGTCGTCATGAATATGTTTATAATTCTATTGCCATGAATATGTTTTGTAATTGTCATAAAAAACAATGTTATTTTTTTGAATTTTCACCGGGGGAGGGCGAAACGCCCTCCACCTGAATATATTGCATCCACTATTGAAGGGGATGGGGCTACAAAGGTTCAAGTGAACCAGAAGTACAGGGGGCACAGAAAGAAGAAATAAAGGAAAAACTCTCCACACACATATAACACGGAGAACAAGGAGGGAAAAAAACAACACACCACTACAAAGAGCACTGCAGGGGAAGACGAACGGCATCAGCCAGCCGAGACCAGAGCACGACACAGCAACCGGCGACATTGTCGAAAGGCTTCGCATATCCGAGACTGCACAACGCCACGACATTGTTGGGGGTGCATTCGAAGGGGCACGTGAGGCCGAGACGACGCCCCGACACTTGTGTGCCAACAACCTAGTCGAAGGGCAACGCCAAGAAGACAAAGCGACGACACTGAATCGTCGACGCAATCGAAAGGCTCCCGACAACCGAGACTGCACAACGCCGCGACACCACGTGTGTCGGGGGCACATTCGAAAGGTTGCCCGGAGCCGAGACGACGCCACAACACCTCAAGTACCGTCAACGAAGCTACAGGGCACCGCCTAGCAGAGACTCACCAGGCGAGCAGACGATCACAACACACACCACCGTCGACCCCAGAATGGCCGCACCACCAACCGTACCACCACCACCACCTAACCTTCACTGGGCCCGTCGACAGATCCCTACTCCAAGATGAAGCCCGCAAGAGGGGTACGACGCAAGGCGCCGCCATCATCCGATCCGCGAGCACGAATCTGAGGTTTCCCTCGAAGCAAAGGACGAAGAGGGGGAAAGTGCATTACCACGGCAACGTCTTCAAGAAGATAGCGACGCCCGCGAACGTCGCCGTCGCCGGCACCAGCCATGGCCAGTGACAAGCTTTCACCTGGCATCAGCTCATTCCCGCCCTCCAAATCAGCCGACCCGCCAACCTTGGAATTCATTGAATCCCGAGCACATCCACCGAAGAAGGAACGCACAGCAGCCGCCAATAGCACATGGACGGCACCAGATCTAAAAATCTGGGAGGTGGAGGACTCCAAACCAGCTGAAGCCACGACGCCACCTTCGTTGACGAGCGGGACCAGGACGAGCAGTAGAGGTTGGCGAGACGAATTGCACCGTTGTTGCAGCTCCGCCATCCCCAGCACAGCACCACCACCACCATATCCGGCACGGGGCACCTCCGCCACAGCACCCCGACCGCCCAACAACACCTAGGCCAACAACACATAGGTGTTAGACCAGGCGCAGCCACCACCTCACCACACGTGAGAACCGCGAGATCCGGGCTGGGCAGCCACGAATCCGTGCCCAGACGGCCGTCGCGCCACCAGCAGCACGCCCCGCGCGCCGAGGGGCCAGCCCAGCACGTGGCCGCGCCTGAACCGCCGCCTCCCGACGGCAGCCAGCCCAGCACGCCTACCAGGCTGCCCGGCAACTGTCGCCGGAGCACCACCAGCACCCCCGACCACGAGCTCTGCAGCACCGCCGCCCGCCGCCGCAAGCTCCCCCTCACACCGGGATTCGGTGGAAGTGGCCCGCCGCCGCCGGATCCGCGCGGGCTTCGCCCGGCGGAGCCACTGGCGGCGGCGGGGGAGGGAATTGGGAGGGAGGCGCGGTGGGAAGGGCGGTAGATTCGCCGCCCGTGTCGCCCCGGGGAGGGAGCGATGCGAGGGACTTTTCAACTTCTGAAAAATAATGTAAGTAGAAGCGAGGAAAGAAAATAAGAAAGCGGTGGCCGTGTGGTGGCGCTTCCGGTCTACGGTCTCCGGCTGCGGACCTTGAGGCGAACCAGGCTGCGGCACTAGGATCTGGTCTGGACTCTGGGCTGGAACGGACACAAACACACACACACACACACACACAGAGAAGAGAGAGAGAGAGAGGGAGGGAGGGAGAGAGAGAGAGCTTTGACTAGATCAACACCAGTTAATTAGCCTAAAACAGATTTAAGGGTTGTTTTTTTAACTATGAGTGCCTCTCACAACATAAGATATCTTTATAGAATATTTTAGCCTTAAAAATGTATTATATTTTGATACCGAGAAAGTATATGGTAGATAAAGGGTACAATGCGATTGGTTAGTTTAGGGTAGAAATATGAACTTCCCTGAAATAAAAACTGTATGAGGCTGTTACAACCCACTTCAGGATTCCAAACAAGCAAGGCATGTAGAGTGATTTGGTTAGAAAGCCGACAATTTTTATTAACCGAACCAGGCACAAAACATGAGCAAATTAAGACTTACAAAACCAGGCCTTCATACCCGAGTTGCATTGCATGCAATGCAACACAGATCTTAAAGGAACACAAACACACACAAGCGGCACTAAGCGCGTTTTTCATGGGCGATTCGTGGAAGAAGGTGTTTTTTTTTACGTTTACATCCTGACAGCATACAACGGTAAGGTAAAGCGGCTGCCATGACCACGATATACAACAAAAACGTGCAACATATAAAACCCAAACCCACCCATGTATAAATGCAACACCAGGCCGCCCACTTGATGATCACGGATTCGGTGGCACCGCAGCGACATAGATGCCTAACCCATCGAGGTACTTGCCCGAACGTGCATGGAAGCCGATGATTTGGTTACCGGCTGGTGCCGGGAGCTGGAAGTGCTCGTGTGGGCTTTTACTATTATTCTTATTGAACCAATTAATGTTTGGATGGTTAGTTACGCTACCTAGCCAATTATTCTCAACCCTATAGGGCAACTAGTGTACGTTAAGAAACAAGTTAAATAAGTATTCAAATTAGATTGCCTAACATATATATCTATATCTCTTATATAGAGAAACCCCACTAAGATACATTAAATATGTCTATCTTAACATGCAGGGTAGCCACGTCACCAACTTACCACAGCCGTATGATCTATATAAACGAACAATCCATTAGTCAATTCGTCAAAGGAACAAAGAACGACTCATTAGTTTATCTCCACCCATGACCTGCCAGGTAACGAATCCACACGGAGAGTAAAAGCCCACACGAGCACTTCTCAATTATTATATCTTTCCCCAACTCCCGTTTCCCACTTCCTTTCTAATCTTCTTCCTGCAGCCATGGCGTGAGCGCCAGATGCAGACCACTCCCTGTCCAGCTCCACTTCCAAGTCCCTTGCCTCTGTCCTCCACCCTGCTCTCTGCCGGCCGCGGCCGCAACTCTCCATTAGAGTTTGCAGCTCTCGACCGCAATTCCCAATGGCGCCTGCATCCATCTGCCCGACGAGCTCATCTGCGCCTCTCCTCGCGCGTCTGCCCGGTGAGCTCAGTCGCGTCTTTCCCCGCGCGTCCACGCACTTCCAATACGCCTCCACCTCGCTCCTGGGGTCTACATCGGCTGCCCGGGCAGTTACCATCGCCATTATTCTGCACGCCATCTGCACACACGTTAAATCACACAATCTCCATTGCCCTCTGCTCCATTGCCCTCAAGAAGTCGTTGGGTCAGAAAATTTACTGTCGGTAACCACTGAATAGGCCCATGAGCACACCCAAATTAATTCATGATTAATGTTCATATTATTACCCATGCCTTTTGGCTTGCACGTCCTATATAGATTGCTGCTACAACCTGGTCTATACCCAGACTCAGGTAATGACGTTCCATGTCTTCCCCTTTTAGCTTCTCTCTCTTTCTCTCTCTCTCAATGCTTTAGTTTTGCTTTAGTTCTTTGTGCAGATTTCTTCCAAATCGATGGGAGCGCACAAAGTCTGTAGGTTCATGCTGCATTTTATTTAGTTCCCTGTCAATTCTTGATTTTCCAATGAATCATTTCTTACCCATTATACCAAACATGCTTTTTGGTAAGAGATTTTTCAGTCAACTCATAACCCCTCTTACAGGTGGATCCCCTCGACGTGGTGCTGACCGTCAGCTAAATTGAAATATTCATTTCTTGCCTATGAAAATCAGGTATGACTCACAATCATGTAATTCTGACCAGATCCTATTCATAGGTACAAGCTTCCTCTCGGAATTACAGATACTTCATCGACTATGGATGCAATAGCTTTCCATCAAGTGGTTGAGGAATTAGTTGAATCAAGATTATTTAACATAGGCATGAGTCAGGACTTCTCATCAAGATACTCTATCAAGTATGTCCTTAAGAAATCTTTCAAAGTTGATGATCATGATAAAAGTATCACAATTTCAACTACAAAAATCAGCATCACATGAAAACTAATTTTATTCAACTAAAGTCTATGAATTCTATTATGTCTTACTAATTTCAAGTACACTTTCAGGAAAGTATTGATGCAATACAAATTTATGAAATAGGCAATGATACTCAAAGGTTTGCATGCAGAAGGTATGTAACTCGATTCTAATCCTATGAAAAGACACAAAAAAGGGTATGTACCTACTGCTACTGTATAAAATATTCTAACAAATAGAAGTTTTATCTCAAATATTAATAGTTTTGAATCTTCTCCTTAATCAGCAGTGTCAATGATAATATTGTGATTCAGAACTACAAACAACCGGAATCAAACCAACATGCAAGTGATATATCATCGGTAATCTATATGAACACCATAGAATAATTTCATTCGATCATTTAGTCTTTTCTTACTTGCATTACTAACATATTTTTGGCTATCTTATATTTTTCAATACACGCAGGAGAACTTGCACTACGGTACCAACAAAGAATAAGCGCCATCACCTGCAACCACAACGACAAACGTCCTTGCTTTTATCTTCCAGTATGATTCGAACAAATAATAAGCTTCACTTCCTACAACTGCAGCAACACAACATTACTTGCGTTGATCAAAATTTAGGCTAGCAGTATCGGCGGCTATTGTAACTGAGAAACTTTATCTATGTTTAGTCTGAGACTTTATCTATGTCATTCACTATGAACAGATGCTTCTCATGGATATATTATTAGTACGAGTTTGAATTTTCAGTACACTATTATCAAAAGGTAGAGAAGATAGATGAAGGTTCCCCCTGACATCCTATCTTACCTTTTCTGTTGACCGATTATGTCTATAATTTTATTGGTTGGTGTAAAAATAATAATTTCATCAACTGTCGATGAATGCAGCATATTGATAGTATATACTCAACTGTTAAATGCTATATTAAAGTTGCAATATAGTTGTTTAATTTGAGCATTTCTACACATTCATTCCATAATTAATTCTGTATTAACCATTTTTTAAACACTTCCAAGGCAAACGACCTATATAACACAAATTCTTGCAAGTTTGATCGATACAAATTTATCATTCATTCCATATAGTAGTGTTCGTTCCATACAACAGTGTCTTCACAGAGACATGGACAATTGGTAGGAAGACAAAATGTATGGTTACTAAAATTCATAGTTCATTTGTCAACTCTGCACTCACGCCTCTGCTATTTACAACATACACATACCAATTTTCCTACAGGAAACGACATGATCCACCAACAAATAGTCTACCTTCAGCAAGTCATTCAACCAAAGAAACTCATCAAAAGTACAAGGAAGCTCTTGCAAATATGAAAAATACTACGAGGCCACTAACATTTCTCATTTTGAAAAACAGCGTCACACATAATGAAAACATCACACGGTTATCAGAGGACTATCAGCTCAAAAACACCAAGTATATCTTCGAGTACATCAAAAAGGGTACCCCCGCATGCCCAAATTGTTCTCGGTGAAGAAGATACCCATCTCGACAAATGAAAATTATTTAACACATTACATCCAAATATTTTCTAATATGTATTGAAATAAAACATATACCACACGTTTCTCCTGTTTCACTTCTCATATTTTCATCAATCTATGTATTTATCTTGAATAAAACTTAATATAATACAAATATAATGCAACAAATACCCGCAGCAACGCGCGGGGAATTCTTCTAGTATCTTATAAAGCAAAACCTCACTAAGATGCATTTAAGGTGTCTATCTCAACATGCAAGCTATCCACATCACCCACCATTGTTGCCAATCATTTGTCCAAGTCATCCACTAAAAAAATCCACTAAGATGCATTTATGTTATCTATTTTAACATGCAAATTATCCACATCACCCACTATTGTAGCCAATCATTTTTCTATGTCATCCATTTTCATTTACATTCATTTTATACCCTTTTAATTTACATTGTAGAGTTCTTATAGAGATTTTTGCTGCAACACGCGGGGTATTCTTCTAGTTTATAAGACAAGGTATGCACTCCTTAATTAAAAGAAACCCGGACTTAATTATCCTAAACACACAATGTTATTGTATGTTGGATTGTCTACTTGTCCCCAACTGGGATTTAGCATGACCGGAACACTGGATCAATGACACCTCACTTTTAAATGATATCAATGATGATCATCATCCTCAAATTGCGGCGTGTCGTGTTCTTAATAGTGATTGGAATGCCTATCCGACCTACAAATTTTTCCCAACGAGGAAGTCCTTTCATCCTCTCTCCACGCCTAAGACAATATGACCGTCCGTGTCCACCTTGTACGCACACGTGGTGAATGTGCCCCTTGTTATATGTCTCACTCCAACAAATGCATCTTCATCCGCCTCAATGCCACAGCTATCAGCTAAGCTATTAAGCATTTTCTAAAACCTACATATAACAAAGATGTCAGTCAACAAGCATCATGCATACTATCGTAAGCAAATATCATCAAATTGTACACTAATTTTGTTGTGTACACTAAGATAATCAATCAAATCTTAACTAAATAATTTCTATACGAGATTCTACACTAAACTAATGACTCTAGATATCATACTATTACATGTCTGAAAAGATTGGTCCTTTCTAGACGTGCCATGAATGACACCCCAACGTAGTCCTCACGTGGTTGCAATCTATCACAGAGATGGTTGGTCTCATCATCCTTGAGCCAAGTCATTTCTGCAAAAACGGCATCGTCATATGAATTTTCACCATCGTCTATATAGATAATAGCAATCCTCGATCTTCGTCCTCTTAAGGTGAAACTAAACATCTCACCTCCATTGAGATGATTGTGGGCGATGAAATGACGCCAATCTTCTATTTCCATCTTGATCTTTGTTGATCCTTTCTGTAGCTCCATTGTGTAGGCCCCTCAGGAGCATCGAAAACCACAATATCTTTGATACATTCATTGAACTACAAGTGGATTACATAAACTTTTTTATGTTTTTTGAAGGTTCAAGTTGCAAACGGTGGGTACTATGTGGAATTTTTCTTCTTCAACTAACGCTAGAGATAAACATTGCTATGTCAAATTGCATTGGAAAACTCAAAGTCACACCATACGGATTCAACGAGATATTAATTAATCGAGTTGATTCGTTCAGTACCTATCCTGATCATGAACTTGCTAATAAGGAGTACTATTATTCTTATTGAACCAATTAAGGCTTGGATGGTTAGTTACGCTAGCTAGCCAATTATTCTCAACCCTATAGGACACCTAGTGTATGTTAAGAAACAAGTTAAGTATCAATTAAAATTAGATGGTCTAACATATCTATCTATATATCTCTTATAAAGAAAAGAAAAACCACTAAGATGCATTTATCGTATCTATCTTAACATGCAAGCTATCAACATCACCCTCTATTGTAGGCAATCATTTGTTCATGTCATACACTAACAAAATTCTATAAAGATCCATTTATGGTATCTATCTCAAAATGCAAGCAATCCACATCTCCCACTATTGTAGTCAATCATTTGTCCATGTCACCCACTTTCATTTAGATGCATTTTATAACTTTTCAGTTTATACTGTAGAGTTTTTATAGATATTTTCGCTGCAATGCGCGGGGTAATCGTCTAGTTTATTAGACAAGCTATACACTCCTTAATTAAAAGCAATCCAAATTTAGTTCCCCTGAACACACAATGTTATTGTATATCGGTGCCTGTGTCGATAGTGAACTTGTCCACAACTGGCCATCCGAATAGATATTGCTTACTGGTAGCAGATCATCAATTTATACTTGGACTGCTGCTTGGTCAATTTACTGATGTGTACCGTCGTTGTTGCCATCTTCTAGATCTCGATGTCCATCCGAGGTCTCAAAGTGGCAAGACAGATTAGGGCCACATCGGAACGCGGCGCGGCTGTAGTTGCAACCGAGCCACCCTTGTAGGCGCCTTGACCACCAAGATCCATTGATGTGGATGCGCCAAGGACTTTCCCCGGCTTCCATCACTATGAGAAGGGTGGAAGGAGGGCAGTCGGACGAGGAATCCTCTCATACATAGCTCAGAGAGGTTGGTGCATACCAGCAGCCCAGCCGGTCCGTCGTTCATTTGCAGCCCAATCAACCATAACAACCCTAGATAAGTATGTGGAGCAGCAAGACCAGCAACCCACGAAACACCTTTTTGGGTGGAAGCATTTCATACATATTATCTTCAACCAATCCTATACAATGGATGTATCTAGAGGAAGCTTGTATTAGAGAAATGTACATACCCACTGTAAGCACAAGATGATTAATCCTTGTCATGTGGTCTGTGTGAGCAGTTATATATGGGCATGAGATGGATGATTGCCAATCGCTCTCGCATGATTAACCAAACACTACTTCTTATTACCATATAACATACAAAGCCTCAAGCGTCTATTGCAAGATAACATGCACTGTGGAAGAACTGTGAGGTTATAGTGGGCTTGTTTCGATCTTCAAAAAACACAATAAGTGAAATATTGGAGGAAGACAAATGCAAGAACGACACCACGTGAGTAGCATGGCCATTGTGTTGGGCCGCACCACGAACAAGTTCTTCCACCCGCGTTCCTACCACGGCGCCAGCGTTCCTGCGAGGTGCCGCCACGTCCTTCATGCATGTGTATCGTTCTAGCGGCAATGTCTCTTGCTCTATCGCTCGGGTGGTCCGTCAATTTTCTCCATTTCACTGTCGTGAAGATTGCCAGGTGCAACTGGAGCTTGCGATTTGTCGTTGGTGAAGTTGATCATCTTTAAATTCTTCTTCTTCAAAAAATAAAGCAAATAACTCGTGATATAGCTTCTGTAATCTCACCACCTCCATGAGAAAGTTACCATAATATATGTGCCGCATGTAACCAAACACCGTGCCTTGCGTTTGCGCCTAAACAAGCAGGCAAGCAAACAACGTGTCTTCCGTTTTATTGGAGTGCAGATGTTGATTTCTTGTCTGTTTTTTTCTCAATAAGGCTACAGTACTGAGCCTGATTCGTCTAGTCAGATCACCCCAGTGAGAAATCAACCAAACACGCCCCTAATGCGTGAGCTCATGGGCTTCCCGGGACACGAGAGGCTCGTGGGTAGGGTCTTCATTGGCGATCCGCGCGTGTTCCCGGCTACAAGAGGAGGTGCTTGTTGGCCTTGATTCCGAACGTAGGACACTGGTCAGACGAGTTCTTCCCGTTAACGACGTGTACGTGCACAACCTCGATCACATGTGCGCTACTGATCACCGATGCTAAAAGCTGGCTAATGATCCGCCGGAAGATACACGCGTGTACGCACAAGGGTACGGTAATCTCACGCACCCGAGACCATGGATTGATGGAATCATAGTTATGTACAGGCCGTGTAGACGAGGCTAGCTGCCACGAGTTGTGAGGTTGAAGGTAACGGGCGTTCGTGCAGGCAGCGCGCGGTGTGGAAGATGGCAGCATACGTCATTAATTTAATTTATTAGTATTAAAACAGAAAAATGATAAATCCACCCCCCCCCCCATGCCCCCTCATAAAATGATAAATTGACCCCGCTCTATTGTTGCAAAGAGCACCATGTGCACAGCAAGCACGTGCGTCTGTGGAAGACACGAGGATGTTGATGCAGGTGAAGCACATTGCGTGCTGGTATTATGATACTCGCCCAAGTGATCAGCAGGCCATGCATCAATAATGCACTACTACACATAGTAAAATCCCAAATTATGTATGCTGACTTTTAATATATATATAATACTATGTGGGTATGTGGTGCCGATCAAAACCTGAAAAAAACTTGGCTAACCAGCTCCTACAAGACTCGTTATATTTACGCGACAAATAATGCCTGCAGTGATCATTTGTTCTTACAAAATTTTATTTTTATTAAAACAAAAAACTAACAAAGCACTACTCTTTTTGTTGCTACACTTTGTAGTCATCAGTTTCGGACTTTCGGTAGACTAGTAGGAACATCAGCAATCGCTTCTCGGATTTCCTCTTTCTTGGTTTGGAAAGAGCGGCTAGCTCGTGTGCAAGCCTATTCTGACACGCTAGAGCAAGCTTTTTTCCACCATCGCGAGGACCGCCAAGTGCATGTCGAAGCGGTGTTGAACCGTGGATGAGGTTCCTTCTCCGTCACATGGGCTCCTCAGTGGCCAACTTTCACCTTGACCACCGGGTTAGCGATGTTGTAGACATCAAAGAGGCTGGTAAAAATGTTGACACCGATGAGCCGATGAGGTGCATGCCACACTCGTGGTTGGTCGACTACTGTCTTGGGTACTTACCCAGTGCTTGGCATCATGCTGCTGTGACGCTGTCAGTTGCATCAAAAATGCATTTTGATACGATGTAAAATCTGAAATTATGATGCTATAATGATACTTGTAATTCGCATGACCAGTCTAAATATGTGCAGACTACTCCAACTCGACTTGTTATATATATATATATATATATATATATATATATATATATATATATATACACTAGATCATAATTATGTGCACGTTTAATCTTTAGAACATATTGATTACAAAATATGAGTGTACAAAAAATAAAAATGAAATTGCATCAATTGACCCGCATATTGATAAAGTTATCGACAGGGAATTTTTTCCAGTTTGTAGTGAAGTAGTAGGGAAGGGAAGGCTTGGTGTGTGTTGCCACACGTCCATCCCTCTTGATGAACAGAAGGTAGAAATGTATGAAAAGATGTGAATGGAATCAAGTTTGCTAAAAGTTCGAGATATGAGATTGAAAAAATAAACGCACATATTATGAAAAAAGAAAAGGAGAAAATTTCATACTTGAATTAAATCATGTCAGGTCATTGCGATCATACATAAAGGTCCAAAAATGTTAAAACAAATATATAAAGCCTAACTCTAATAATATATCGGGGAGAAAAGAACATGAAAATACTACAAAATTTGCTACAGGAAGCACCTTGATATCGGTTCAATATTTATTTAAGATAAACATGTGTTTTTCACTGGAAGCTTATCTTCGGCACGTAAGTGGAACTTGATTAGTTCTTGTTTCCCAAGTCCTAAAAAACAATTCAAATTTAGGACCTCCAAATGTGGAATTTTCAAGCACAATCATTGGAACATATTATAAAATACAAAGCATAATTCTATTAAAATGTAGTTATTTATCGATGTGTCATTCATAATATTGTTATTAACCATCGCGCCTTATACTTATACTCGCAATGAACATAAACATGGCTTCAAAAATGAAAAGACATGTTTAATGTCACCATTGGTCCATCAATCTCTTCCCAATCATGTATAAAAAAAGTTAAAAGGGAAAAGAGTCCAAACATGAACATTAAAAGTATTGAATGGCATAGCAATAGACATGTTCTTGAGGCCTAACATAAAAAAGAGCCATATCTCACAAGATGCATGACAACTTACATAGGCTAGAACATCATAAGGATCTTTAATTAGTTGCAAAAGGGGGCTATAAAAAGATATAAAAGCAGATGAAATCTAACCATCAAAGGAGAACAAAAGCTGACAGTTTGTTAATTGTGTCCATGTGCCACTTAAATAACTTTTAGTCTCATGGATGAAGGGAACATTTATGGAATAGTTTTTACACCATGGGTCACACACTTCTCCTCCATGTATGTGGTGGAAGGCCACAAAATGAAGATCTATCAGTGCCAAGAGACTCTTGAAGTGCCAAGAAAGGATCTTTCAGTTGTACTTTTCAATGATGTACTTTTAGTTATCCCCAGGTCAAGGTTTTCAATGATGTCTTTGTGAATTGCCAAGAAAGGATCTATCAGTTGTAGATGTTGTAGCACTACTAAGTTTCCTCTGTCAAAATCTGTGCGTCAACCCGAATAGTCCACATGCAATTCCCTTGAGCCAGTGATGTGACCTACTCCTTCGAGTTTGCCAAGGTGCTTCTTGATGGGAAAACCAACAACAGGGTTTTCGACACCTAGATAACTCTCGCAGAAAGAAATGCACTCATGGGTGAGATAGCCCTGTATGATGCTTGCATCCGGATGGGACATGTTACGAACAAAGCCTTTTATGAACTCATTCATCCTTTCGAATGGCATCATGTTATGCAGGAATTATTGAAGGTCAATTTTCATGAGAGTACTAATTTGATTGATAATCGATATTTACCTAGCATTGTTGCGTTTATTCATAATCATCGGCAAACTTTGAGTTCAAAACATCCATGATACAAACCAAAGGGATATAAAATCATGTCTTGCACAGTTCATTCATGCAATCTTCCTTTTACTCATAATGATTGAGTGATGGTTTGTTTAGCTGAATGTTTCACCCACGACCATGAAATCCGAAACTCATCGTTGAATGGTATTTCTACCTACACAACCAAATTAAGCCCGCAAAACAACTATATTCTTGCAGCATCGGCGTCCAAGCCTCCAGGCCCCTCTTAAATCAGGATACTGTTCAAACTAAATCAAACACATTACTTCAACATTTTTTTCCTTTTACAGTCCAAGGTTGCGAATTTCGATTTTCTTATCGTATATGGGCGAATAGCCAAATTTTCTTGAAAAAATCCGAACGAAAAGAACAAAATGAAATTCAAAATTAAATTTTTTTATCGAAATTGGATCAGCAATGACCGGAATTTTCTATTTTTTAGAATTAAGGAAACCATAACTGCATATCAGAGTCTTTAACAAAACTAGATGATTCTCCACGCATTGCGGCGGAAATATTCACTTACATGTTGTTTAAAAATAATGTATTTAATTTACATAGAAACTTTGAATTAATTAGCACTTAACATCTCAAAGAAGGATGTATGGAGAGTTAATTGTAAGTATCCAACTAGAAGATGAACTCGACTAAACCCGCTAGATAGATGTTATATACTTGTATTCATCAAATCAATATACCAATGATGCCAAGCAAAAATTTACCAATAGTGGAAAAATGATTAGCTCATTCATCATCAATTTTGTACAGGACACAATTTTATACTCAAGAGGACACATCATAAAAATGATGAACGTAAAATATGTACATCAAAAAGTGGCAGTAATCAGTTCAACCTGGTTGGGAACGTAAAACATGTACATCAAAAAGTTAATTGTATTTGTATTTCTTCTTCTTATTTTAGACAAACTCCACCATTGCTTCTACTTTTAGGTTTCGGTTGACTCTGAAAATCCTTGTTTATGTGGTTCTCATATGGGACCTTGAACACTGAACCATGGTACTGAAGGCACAAGGAGTGCTCCAGTTTATTGTGTGGCATCATATATGGGGAATAGATTGTACCTACAAAAAACAAAAAGAGTAGAGGTCATAGATGTATCAAAATTGATGGCAAAAAAGGTAATACAAATTAAATCATGATAACAAAACTTAGCATGATTAGACAACTTAACAACACTTTAGAATGATTAAGACAACTGATGACTCCACCTTCATCCTTTTCGGTAAACAACTTAGCATGATTACATCATTTAGACAACTTAACAAAACTTCAAGTGATAGTAGAAAACCAAAAACTAATTTGAATCAAAAAATGGTTTGAAATCGATGGCACCATATCACTTGACCTTCTCATCATTCTTATAGATCACGATGGCACCATATTCGGTGATGGAGGATGACACTTTAGCATGATTAGGACAACTGATGACTCCACCTTCATCCTTTTCGGTAAACACCTTAGCATGATTACATCATTTAGACAACTTAACAAAACTTCAAGTGATAGTAGAAAACCAAAAACTAATTTAAATCAAAAAATGGTTTGAAATCGATGGCACCATATCACTTGACTTTCTCATCATTCTTATAGATCACGATGGCACCATATTCGGTGATGGATGATCATTCTTATAGATCACGATGGCACCACATCGTGATCTGCCACATTACTATCCTCGAATGTGTGTCCAGCTTTGGCTACCGTGGCAAGAGCACAGCCAGCAAGGTGGGAGGGTCATGCTCAGCTTGTCTAGCGACCATTAACTTCATCATCGCCAGAATCTCCATCAATGTTGTGACGAATTGAAGGTTTGATCGCCGGGTCAACGACGCGCCGGTTTTACTACAAATGATTAGCAATAGCTTAATCTTTCTCAAAATAGGGTTGTACGACCGATGTAAATATGTGCCATTTTATTACCACCCAAAAAACCAAAATTGGAAGAAAAGGAGTGAGCATCAGTACGGATTTAAAAAAAAAATTATGGTGCATCATACAATTTTGCACCGTTCATTTTTGGGAATCGACTGTCCAGAGGTCGCAATACGAGAGTTATTAATCCTGCATCCAGACTTCCTTGTTCCCCCAAAATATAGTTCTCTTTCTCCGTCATTCCCGTAGCCTAGAGCCGCCCTCCATGGCATGCATCGCTACGCATCAACCTAATGCGTGAGCTCATGGGCTTCCCCGTATACAAGAGCCTCGCTGGCAGGGCCTTCATCGGCTACCAGCCAGCCACAAAAGCCCGTGGCAAAATTGTTTGATGCACCATAACTTTTTTTGTTTAAGCGGGTTGACCAGTGTTCCCAAAAATGAACGGTGCAAAATTGTTTGATGCACCAAAATTGTGTAAAAGCCTAACGAAAAGGAGTGAGCATTAGTACGGATTCTAGCCACGACTTGTGAGGTTGAAGGTAGCGGCCGTTCATGCAGGGTGTCGTCCTTGGGAACGAGTAAGGCGAGGGTGTGCAGCATGTGAGCAGGTGGCTGGCTAGCGGAGGCAGGAAGGCGGCCTGCGGTGTGGAAGATGGGTATTCATCATTAATTTAATTTATTAGGATTAAAACAGAAAAAAGATAAATCCACCCCCTCATAAAAAATTAACAATCTACCCTTGAGCACAACTCTGAGTTAGTCAATATTAATTAACCGCTTATCAAGTTAATAATACACGTCATATCTGATAGTATGATGTACCTTAAAAGGTCCCTTGTTTAATTATCTACTCCCTTATTATGGATAATGGATCGGAGGGAGTACTTTTTTTGGAAGCATTTCGTACATATTATCCTTGAACCAACCGTAGAAGACTCTGTATAATCTATCTAACATGGAGAAGCGTAGTTAGAGAAATGTACATGCCCACTGTAACCACACAATGGTTAATCTTTGTCATGTGTTTCCAGTGAGTCAACAAACAGTTATACATCGGGAGTGTGATTGGAGTCATGGTTATGAGATGGATGATAGCCAATAGATATGGCATGATCAAACAAACACTACTTGTTGTTATTATATATCTAACATGCAAAGCCTCTAGCGTGTATTGCCACATAACATGCACTTCATACAAACTCCCAGCCTGGTTATAGTGGGCTTGTTCCCATCTTTAAGAGACACCGGATGTGAAATATTGGAGGAAGACAAATACAAGAACGTCGCTCCACCAGTACCGTGGCCACTGTGCTTGACCGAGCTTGAACACATTCTTCCACCTGCGATCCTGCCATGGCAAGACGTCAATACGCACCCGGGTGAAGTGCCGCCGCATTATGCACGCCTGGACATCGTTCCTGTGCTCGGCTATACAGCGGGCGATGCAGCAAGCAATCTGTGAACTCGTTGACACGCTAGAGCGAGCTTTTTTCCACCATCGCGAGGACCGCCAAGTGCATGTCGAAGCGGTGTTGAACCGTGGATGAGGTTTCTTCTCCGTCACATGGGCTCCTCAGTGGCCAACTTTCACCTTGACCACCGGGTTAGCGATGTTGTAGACATCAAAGAGGCTGGTAAAAATGTTGACACCGATGAGCCGATGAGGTGCATGCCACACTCGTGGTTGGTCGACTACTGTCTTGGGTACTTACCCAGTGCTTGGCATCATGCTGCTGTGACGCTGTCAGTTGCATCAAAAATGCATTTTGATACGATGTAAAATCTGAAATTATGATGCTATAATGATACTTGTAATTCGCATGACCAGTCTAAATATGTGCAGACTACTCCAACTCGACTTGTTATATATATATATATATATATATATATATATATACACTAGATCATAATTATGTGCACGTTTAATCTTTAGAACATATTGATTACAAAATATGAGTGTACAAAAAATAAAAATGAAATTGCATCAATTGACCCGCATATTGATAAAGTTATCGACAGGGAATTTTTTCCAGTTTGTAGTGAAGTAGTAGGGAAGGGAAGGCTTGGTGTGTGTTGCCACACGTCCATCCCTCTTGATGAACAGAAGGTAGAAATGTATGAAAAGATGTGAATGGAATCAAGTTTGCTAAAAGTTCGAGATATGAGATTGAAAAAATAAACGCACATATTATGAAAAAAGAAAAGGAGAAAATTTCATACTTGAATTAAATCATGTCAGGTCATTGCGATCATACATAAAGGTCCAAAAATGTTAAAACAAATATATAAAGCCTAACTCTAATAATATATCGGGGAGAAAAGAACATGAAAATACTACAAAATTTGCTACAGGAAGCACCTTGATATCGGTTCAATATTTATTTAAGATAAACATGTGTTTTTCACTGGAAGCTTATCTTCGGCACGTAAGTGGAACTTGATTAGTTCTTGTTTCCCAAGTCCTAAAAAACAATTCAAATTTAGGACCTCCAAATGTGGAATTTTCAAGCACAATCATTGGAACATATTATAAAATACAAAGCATAATTCTATTAAAATGTAGTTATTTATCGATGTGTCATTCATAATATTGTTATTAACCATCGCGCCTTATACTTATACTCGCAATGAACATAAACATGGCTTCAAAAATGAAAAGACATGTTTAATGTCACCATTGGTCCATCAATCTCTTCCCAATCATGTATAAAAAAAGTTAAAAGGGAAAAGAGTCCAAACATGAACATTAAAAGTATTGAATGGCATAGCAATAGACATGTTCTTGAGGCCTAACATAAAAAAGAGCCATATCTCACAAGATGCATGACAACTTACATAGGCTAGAACATCATAAGGATCTTTAATTAGTTGCAAAAGGGGGCTATAAAAATATATAAAAGCAGATGAAATCTAACCATCAAAGGAGAACAAAAGCTGACAGTTTGTTAATTGTGTCCATGTGCCACTTAAATAACTTTTAGTCTCATGGATGAAGGGAACATTTATGGAATAGTTTTTACACCATGGGTCACACACTTCTCCTCCATGTATGTGGTGGAAGGCCACAAAATGAAGATCTATCAGTGCCAAGAGACTCTTGAAGTGCCAAGAAAGGATCTTTCAGTTGTACTTTTCAATGATGTACTTTTAGTTATCCCCAGGTCAAGGTTTTCAATGATGTCTTTGTGAATTGCCAAGAAAGGATCTATCAGTTGTAGATGTTGTAGCACTACTAAGTTTGCTCTGTCAAAATCTGTGCGTCAACCCGAATAGTCCACATGCAATTCCCTTGAGCCAGTGATGTGACCTACTCCTTCGAGTTTGCCAAGGTGCTTCTTGATGGGAAAACCAACAACAGGGTTTTCGACACCTAGATAACTCTCGCAGAAAGAAATGCACTCATGGGTGAGATAGCCCTGTATGATGCTTGCATCCGGATGGGACATGTTACGAACGAAGCCTTTTATGAACTCATTCATCCTTTCGAATGGCATCATGTTATGCAGGAATTATTGAAGGTCAATTTTCATGAGAGTACTAATTTGATTGATAATCGATATTTACCTAGCATTGTTGCGTTTATTCATAATCATCGGCAAACTTTGAGTTCAAAACATCCATGATACAAACCAAAGGGATATAAAATCATGTCTTGCACAGTTCATTCATGCAATCTTCCTTTTACTCATAATGATTGAGTGACGGTTTGTTTAGCTGAATGTTTCACCCACGACCATGAAACCCGAAACTCATCGTTGAATGGTATTTCTACCTACACAACCAAATTAAGCCCGCAAAACAACTATATTCTTGCAGCATCGGCGTCCAAGCCTCCAGGCCCCTCTTAAATCAGGATACTGTTCAAACTAAATCAAACACATTACTTCAACATTTTTTTCCTTTTACAGTCCAAGGTTGCGAATTTCGTTTTTCTTATCGTATATGGGCGAATAGCCAAATTTTCTTGAAAAATTCCGAACGAAAAGAACAAAATGAAATTCAAAATAAAAAAAATGATCGAAATTGGATCAGCAATGACCGGAATTTTCTATTTTTTAGAATTAAGGAAACCATAAACTGCATATGAGAGTCTTTAACAAAACTAGATGATTCTCCACGCGTTGCGGCGGAAATATTCAATTACATGTTGTTTAAAATAATGTATTTAATTTACATAGAAACTTTGAATTAATTAGCACTTATCATCTCAAAGAAGGATGTATGGAGAGTTAATTGTAAGTATCCAACTAGAAGATGAACTCGACTAAACCCGCTAGATAGATGTTATATACTTGTATTCATCAAATCAATATACCAATGATGCCAAGCAAAAATTTACCAATAGTGGAAAAGTGATTAGCTCATTCATCATCAATTTTGTACAGGGACACAATTTTATACTCAAGAGGACACATCATAAAAAGGATGAACGTAAAATATGTACATCAAAAAGTGGCAGTAATCAGTTCAACCTGGTTGGGAACGTAAAATATGTACATCAAAAAGGTAATTGTATTTGTATTTCTGCTTCTTATTTTAGACAAACTCCACCATTGCATCTACTTTTAGGTTTCGGTTGACCCTGAAAATCCTTGTTATGTGGTTCTCATGTGGGACCTTGAACACTGAACCATGGTACTGAAGGCACAAGGAGTGCTCCAGTTTATTGTGTGGCATCATATATGGGGAATAGATTGTACCTAGAAAAAAAAGAGTAGAGGTCATAGATGTATTAAAAGTGAAGGCAAAAAAGGTAATACAAATTAAATCATGATAAAAAAACTTAGCATGATTAGACAACTTAACAACACTTTAGCATGATTAGGACAACTGATGACTCCACCTTCATCCTTTTCGGTAAACACCTTAGCATGATTACATCATTTAGACAACTTAACAAAACTTCAAGTGATAGTAGAAAACCAAAAACTAATTTGAATCAAAAAATGGTTTGAAATCGATGGCACCATATCACTTGACCTTCTCATCATTCTTATAGATCACGATGGCACCATATTCGGTGATGGAGGATCATTCTTATAGATCACGATGGCACCACATCGTGATCTGCCACATTACTATCCTCGAATGTGTGTCCAACTTTGGCTACCGTGGCAGGAGCACAGCCAGCAAGGTGGGAGGGTCATGCTCAGCTTGTCTAGAGACCATTAACTTCATCATCGCCAGAGTCTCCGTCAATGTTGTGACCAATTGAAGGTTTGATCGCCGGGTCAGCGACGCACTGGTTTTACTACAAATGATTAGCAATAGCTTAATATTTCTCAAAATAGGGTTGTACGACCAATGTAAATATGTGCCATTTTATTACCACCCAAAACAAAAAACCAAAACTGGAAGAAAAGGAGTGAGCATCAGTACGGATTTTAAAAACAAAAAAAGTTATGGTGCATCATACAATTTTCCACCATTCATTTTTGGGAATCGACGATCCAGATGTCGCAATACGAGAGTTATCAATCCTGCATCCAGGCTTCCTTGTTCCCCCAAAATATAGTTCTCTTTCTCTGTCATTCTAGTAGCCTAGAGCCGCCCTCCATGGCACGCATCGCTACGCATCAACCTAATGCGTGAGCTCATGGACGTCCCCGTATACAAGAGCCTCGCTGGCAGGGCCTTCATCGGCTATCCGCCGGCCACAAAAGCCCGTGCCAAAATTGTTTGATGCACCATAATTTTTTTTGTTTAAGCGGGGTTGACCAGTGTTCCCAAAAATGAACGGTGCAAAATTGTTTGATGCACCAAAATTGTTTAAAATCCTAACGAAAAGGAGTGAGCATCAGTACGGATTCTAGCCACGACTTTGTGAGGTTGAATGTAACGGGCGTTCGTGCAGGGTGCCGTCCTTGGGAACGAGTAAGGCGAGGGTGTGCAGCATGTGAGCAGGTGGCTGGCTAGCGGAGGCGGGAAGGCGGCCTGCGGTGTGGAAGATGGGTATTCATCATTAATTTAATTTATTAGGATTAAAACAGAAAAATGATAAATCCACCCCCTCATAAAAAATTAACAATCTACCCTTGAGCCCAACTCTTAGTTAGTCAATATTAATTAACCGTTTAACAAGTTAATAATACATGTCTTATCTGATAGTACGATGTACCTTAAAAATTCCCTTGCTTAATTATCTACTCCCTTATTACGGATAATGGATCGGAGGGAGTACTTTTTTTGGAAGCATTTCGTACATATTATCTTGAACCAACCATAGAAGACTCTGCCTAATCTATCTAACATGGAGAAGCGTAGTTAGAGAAATGTACATTTTTTTGGATAAAGTAGAGAAATGTACATGCCCACTGTAACCACACAATGGTTAATCTATTTCATGTGTTTCCAGTGAGTCAACAAACAGTTATACATCGGGAGTGTGATTGGAGTCATGGTTATGAGATGGAGATAGCTAATAGCTCTCGCATGATCAAACAAACACTACTTGTTGTTACTATATATATAACATGCAAAGCCTCTAGCGTGTATTGCCACAGAACATGCACTTCATACAAACTCCCAGCCTGGTTATAGTGGGCTTGTTCCCATCTTTAAGAGACACCGAATGTGAACTATTGGAGGAAGACAAATGCAAGAACGTCGCTCCACGAGTACCGTGGCCACTGTGCTTGACCGCTGCTTGAACACGTTCTTCCACCCATGATCCTGCCATGGCAAGACGTCAATCCGCCCCCGGGTGAAGTGTCGCCGCATTATGCACGCCTGGACATCGTTCCGGCGCTCGGCTAGGCAGCAGGCGATGCAGAAAATGCAATCTGTGAACTTGTTGACACGCTAGAGCGAGCTTTTTTCCACCATCGCAAGGACCGCCAAGTGCATGTCGAAAGGGTGGTGGACCATCGATGAGGTTCCTTCTCCGTCACATGGGCTCGTCGGTGAGTTGCATGATGCACTCGAGCTCGGCAGCATGTTGCAGTGACGCTGTCAGTTGCATAAAAAATGCATTTCTATACGATGTAAAATCTGCGATTATGATGCTATAATGATACTTTTAAAGTTGTAATTCAGCATGACCAGTCTAAATATGTGCAGCCGATCCCTACAACAGCTCCAACACAACTTGTTATATATATACAACAATATAGTAACTGTAGTCCCTGTATCCCTACAATTTCTTTTGCTCCCTTATAAACATAAAAAACACTATCTATGCACTCCTCTACGCCTCTTTATCTGAACCGAGGTTAGATTGAGATCAGGTGACTTGCCGTAGCCATGTCACCGCTGAAAGGTACGGAGACATTCCTCTGGCCCTCTCCGGGTTGTTGATTGTTAATCAACGGACAGATCATGCCTAAACAATGTGTCGCTACAGCGTGTAGCTACAGTGTTTAGCTACATGACACATCTGCAGAACCGACATACAGTAGCGTCCACAGTGTTTCCTGCTACAATACTTGATCTTGGCTGTCTATTCTAGATCCATTACAAGGTGACATGTTGTGGACATATCACTGGATCTCAGTCCGCCACGGTCACCTGACGCTGAAACAAGAGCCCGACCCCTCCCACATACCTACCCTGGATCGACAATGTGGGTCCCTCCACCAGGTATAAACATCAGAGTTGCTCGTGATAGTAGCGATGCGATGGAGCGGAGAGGAGACAACCAAACCGGACTACGGACCACACTCCAGAGGATGATACGAAGCTGATGTTCAGCAAGGAGGGGTGTATGATGGGACTAATTTCATATTTTATGATGAGTGATTTTTTTCTGAAACAAGGTAAAAGTCTTACCTTTCCGTTAATAACCAAAGAGTAAAGAGTATATACAAGGCCTAAGCCAAAAAGGATCAAGCGGACTACTTTCCTGAAATGATCGGCCTTAAGTGCTTAGCCAATACACCACAAACTAGCCTCTTGATATTACCAAATACTCCCTCCGTAACTAAATCGTAGGAAAGGGCATCTTCAACTTCAATCCTCAAACCTCCCGCAACAGTTCGGATTGGATGATTAGAGACTATTTTATCATACAACGTAATCATGTATCCGTTCATGGGTCGTTCCGTATATCCTTTTTCCTCAAATCTGACGCAAACTAGGAGAGGTTTGCGGCAATCCGGACCTCCGCCATGTAAGACTTCGAAGTTCGACATCCCGGTCTGCTCAAATTTCCCTCCTGGATCAGTTTTCTTCCACTCCGCTTCTGCTACCCCTCACTGTTGTGCATATGTATCCTCCTCGTCCGACTATCTTCGTACTCTTCGGCCGCAGTTCAGCATGTTGCCGAACCTCTGGAACCTTTAGTAGTGCGCGTCACACCTAGTCGTCGCCCACCTCGGATCCGTCGGCAGATGTCCGGTCAAAAGATAATGAGATTATTTGACCTTCTCATTATTCATATAAATCACGATGGCATCATATTCGGTGATGGAGGACGAGCTACTGTGTGATACATGGTTGACCGTGTCTGCGAACTTCATAGGTATGAAGGAAGCTGACACGATCTTTTGACAAAGCGTCAATTCTTTGTTTCATGAGCAAAAGCACAACGAATACTATGAGTTGCACATGCTGTATAACCGCAATGTGAAATTGCTAGCCCATCAGTGGTACGCCATCTTCAACTGCGTCAACAAGTACTATTGTGTGGTTAGAAAAATGAAGGATATGTTGTAGCAGGGCACCTAAGCTATGGAGATCGTAAGTTATTGTTCATTCTAATGCTATATATTGATCAATTCATTGGTTTACTCCATGTTAGAAATGATCATCATCACATTTTTGTATAGACTGAACGCGTTGACATGCTCTACCAAAGAAACGATGGAAGATCGTTCACATCAATGCAATGTTGGATATGAAGCTAAGGAGCCAACTTGTGGGAAATGGTGTCTGCACATTCTGAGGAGAGTTTCATTTTAATTGAATTCCATAAATTCTAAAACTTCTTGAGATCAATACATTGTTATTTGAAATAATATACTATTTATGTTATAAACAAATTATGCCATTTTCTATAATTATTTTGAGTGTTGAGACTTACAAAAATACTAGAGACTAACTTTTAGGGATACCGTTGGATGGTCAGCTCTCGTATCACTGTCCTCATACGTATGTGATGTCTGTTTTAGGAGTTAGCATTGAAGATGCCCTTATGCCGCAAAATTATGGAAAATCTAGCATTCCTCTAGCTCCAATCTTCCAAGACACAAGCATGAATACTGGCATAGCTTTGCTTGGCCGCGCATTTGAGTTGACCACTTCGGTCCACCAAGTGTGAATGGATCGAAATGTTGCCAATTTTAAGGGACGAGGACCTCTCTTCCAAGCCAATCTTCGATCATGCACCAAGTTCTTTTTGTGTATCGTCCTTGAAATAGGATGTGGGTCGGTGACACTTGCAAAGCTAACAAAGGCCACCATTAGGTCCCCCTCCATTTCCAACATGTCATTAGTTCAAACTCAGTTATTAATGATGTGGCAAGAAAAAACAATTAGACTTTGGAGGTGCCTATGATTTCAAACGGACAACTTGATCATTAACCAAGTCAAACAAAGAAATTGGGAAAGATATGCCGAGGCGGTGGAGTAACAAGCATTGGAGGTGAGCTTTTTAACTGATGGAGTTGTATTCACCATTAAGCTAGGCATCCCTGGAATGAGCTCAAGATCTAAAAACTTGCCAATGTGCTTCGTGGATAAACCACTAGAGTCAAGTTGCTCCACCCAAGAATCATGGTCCATAGCCTGATGAAGTTCCACTTCTTCTTTGTAGATAGATCACAAATGTCCCGATGTGTTGAGGCGGTGGCCCAACTAGTCACGATGAGTCCCAAAAGGACGCCTTTTCCAATGCCCTCGCGGACCTTTGTGATAGCATGAAAGAGATCCATATTGTCGCAAGTGCACGCGTTTCCTAAACCAACCCAAGCCTTTCCTAGACCGACTCACTCCAACCAAGGCCATCAGGGCCTCAAAGTTCGAGTAAATTTGTTGAGGTGGAGGATACCAACGCCGCCCAGTTTGGTCGACAGGTATACCAAACCCTAGTTGACCTTTCTTTGTCCTCCTAAGACCTTATCGGAGCTTCCCGTACGAATGCCCTTATTAATCCGTCAAAACAAATCTTGGTGCTCAGAGCGATTTCAAGGAAGTTAACATGATAGATAGACTGCAAGGTGAGAACGGGTTGTACAAGGGCGCACCTTCCGACCATCATGAAGTGGCAATCTTTCAACGGGTTTAGCTTCACGACAACGTTATCCTCAATATAATAACAATAACCCGCTTCAAAAAATTTATAGAGAGCAGAAAGGCCGGGTATTTTCACATGGAAAGTAGTGATTAGTGCGGGAGGTTACTAAGGATGCCCTAAAGGTCCGTGGCATGGTACAGAATCAAAGTTTGTGACAAGGCCATTTACATTGGTACACCCCTCTCTCTTCTTTAATCATGAGTAATACTGTGTACACGGCTCGATAGGTCCGGTTTTTCGGTAATATATGATAAGATTCATGTGGGGAAGCTCTCTCCCGCTGTTGAAAATTAAAGAAAAACATTCTAATACCCTGTCAAAATGGCAAATAGAGTGGAGCTACAGTTATGCTAACTTGTTGAAATAATTAATTTGTGGTAGAAATTTTAACAGAGTTGCTAACTTCCCTCATCCAAGTTGGGGGAAAATGCCCGGATTTGAGTTTATTGGGTATGGGGGTCATCCGATCCTTCTGATGGGATGCCATGAATATATCTAGAAGACTCTAGCTAATCTATCCAACATGCATGAGGAAGAGTATATTATAGAACATACATGGCCACTGTAGCAACACAATGAGTGATCCTTCTCATGTGTTTCCTATGAGTGAACAAATAGTTAATCGTGGAGTCATGGACATGAGATGATGAGATGGGTGATTGTGAAGAGCTTTCGCATGATTAAACAAACAATGATTGCTACTATATAAGATACAAACCTCTAGCATTTGTTGCAAGATAACATGAACTCCACAAGAACAACGAGGTTACAATGGCTTGTTTCGATCTTCAAATGTGGAATATTGGAGGAAAACAAATGCATAGCCACGTTATCGCCCCACGCTCCTGCCACGATACTACGTGACTCTGCCACCTGGCAAAATCTCACTGCATCTTGGGCGTGCGGGCTTCATTGCGGCACTCGACGATCGCATTCAGGTCTATCCCGATGCAGTCTATGAACTCGTTCACCACCATAAAGACCGCTAGGTGCACGTCGAGTAGATTTTGTGTCTTCGGAGAAGTTGTTCCTTGGTCATCGGATCTGTATACACTGTGCCAATCAGATTTTTTTTACATGAGTCTAACCAGCTCATGGTATGATGCGGCATATATATATAGTGCCAGCAGTCCACTGTTCCTGCAACTATTGCCCCCTTCTACACATCAAAAAAACACTACCTTGCCTATACATACATATACAGTCCAAACAATTTTGAATTTTTTTTATTGATATACATACACATGTATAGGACATTTGTGCAAATTTTCATACATTATACCTTAACGCGCCACGGGAAAAAAGTAGACAAATATTTGATTTTAAATGGACCCTTTTTCCTTGTGTTTCAGGTCGAAATTTTGTTATTTTTATGCAGACTGCATATTACAATATTTTCAAACGAAATTTGGCATGTTCGTGTGGAATACATATAGGTTTCCACAGAATTGTTTTCGAAAATTTTCAATACTTTAAATAACATTTTCGAATTTTTCAAAATAAAGCGCTACGTGTAGCTCGAGCTACAGAAATTCGCAATATGTATAAGAGAAAATGGAGTTAATCTATAAGAAAAATTACAAAAATTATACCCAATATGTATAAAAATTAATTTTAAATAAATATATTCAATAATAAGCATAAAATAGTCAAATGTTTGTAAAATAGTTTGTAAGATGGAATAAATAACTAAATTAATATCAATACAATAGAATTTTCTAAGGAACATGAATTAGTGGCATTGATGTTATTTTTAAAGAAGAAAGATAATAAGAAGAAAGATCAAAATAAACTTGAATTAACTTTACAGTTGAATTATCCCTTTTTGCATTATGCAAACAAAAATCATGTAATAGTGGAATTTTCACACATATTGCATATTATTTATGTCTATACATGTACACTCATTCAACATCCAAAAATACCCACAAAATAAATAAAAACTACTAATAAAATAAAACAGACAAAAAACATAAAAAGGGAGAGAGGAAAGGGCTGGGTGGTACATCTAATGGGCTACACAGCCCAGTGCCAAATTGACTTACTCAAAAATATGTGTTCAGTCAAAAAAGAAAAAATTCCAAAAATGCATATAGAATTGACCAAAAAAACGGATCTCAAAGTAGAAACCAAACACTCATAAAATAGATTGATTTAATATTTATTTTCAAGGCCCTACTATTATTGTGATATAAATTACACTGACCCATCAAAAGATGTTCCTTGGGTGGTTCCACGTAGTGAGGTTATCCTCTGCAACTCACAGTGGGCATAAAACCTGATACCCGAAGCCCAACCGAGAAACCCGAACACCATATCAGATTTTATTTTTTGAAAACCCGAATTATATTCGGGTAAAAGGCCACGGTACCCGAACAATAGCACAGCCCAATAAAAATTATGGACGCGTATAGAAGAAGGAGAAGGCCCAGCCCAAAATTTCCATCACTGCTCGTTACCCCAGCAAAACTAGGTCGGACATGCCCACTTCCTCCTTCCCTTTGACTTAGACTCGCGCGCCGCCAGGCTTCCTGCTGGCCACTACCACACATGGATGTGTCTTGGCTCAGGCGAGGGTGAGCAGCAATGCCATTTTTCCTGTTCGCCAGAGCATCCTCGGACGACGCTGCTTCCTTCCTTAGCCTCCCTTGTCTCCAGTTAGGGCTAATTTGGTATACTGGGATTAAAACCGGGGAAGTAAATCCCAGCGATGTGATTTTCTTAGGCAGTGGAGATCCCCTTCCTTTGAAGAGTTGATTTTTCTGTTAACTTTGAAGAAGGCGAGGCAGGGATTTTTCCTCCGATCCCTTGGGACGTGGATCGATCTCCCTGGAAAGCGCTATCGATCGAACCAGAGAACCTCCAAGGACTATACGCTGACTTGTTCCGTGGGCTTAAGGCATGGATTTTTTACGGGGATCCCTCCGAAGAATTACCAAATGACGCCTTAGTATGTGACCAACCTCCTGATGGCTGATGTGGTACCAACAACAGCGCCGCCAGAAGCTACAACCTCCAATCGCCGTCCTCTGTGAGCTTCGTCCAGCGAGCTATACTACCTTTGCAGGTGTTTTCCCACCTCACTCGATGACCCCCCCCCCCCCCTCTCCACTAGCCACCCCCCTGCACATCAACTCTGTGGCGTCTCCCAAGCATGTTGTCTGTGTGTGCGTGGGTGGTATTACGGATAATTCAGGATTACCCGAACCCGAACCCGAACCCAATTTTTCGGGTATCTAAAATTTTGGACATAAATCGGATTTCATTTTTGAAAACCCGAATTACTTGACCCGGATTTTCGGGCAAATCCGAACGCCAAGCCTGATCCGCAACGACGAGGACAGTTGCAGTGACAAGAATAAGAAAGGCTTACGGACGATCCAGGAGCAGCGACAGGGGCGTGATGCGCTCAATAGCGGTTGTACAACAGCAACAAGAAGCGCAGCTGCACAGAGATGAATTGAGATCAGCAGCGATGCGTTACACTCCGCAGCGATCGTATGAATCGATAGTCCGTCACCTCTTCTGTAGCATGGGTGCTCGGGCACGGTACTCAGCTACAGCTGGCCTCCCATGTTGTTTTCAGCGGCATAGTGTTGCGGGCACTCGACTTCGGTACTCTACCTTGGAACTAAGGTGGTGGTGTCTGTCCCGACCATGCGGATGACGCTGCAGTCGGATATGGTGTCGGGCACACACAACTTCGGCATCTTTCATGGCCGACCTGGCTTGGTGGTGATTAGGACTCAATCGATCGGGTGGGGGTGCAGTTTGTGCTGCAACAACCTCCCGGCTCCACGGCTACGGGGTCACCGAAAGGTCTTCAAAGATGGTTCATCTCTTGAGACCCGGTAGTTGACTTAGGTGGTGAGATGCAAACTTAGGTAAAAGGCTTGACGTAAAGGGATGGTTGTGCGGCGGCGGCGGTCATATATCGCATGTACCTGGTGGGATTGTGAAAAACAATGGTGGAGACAACACATGTGTGACTTTGATTGTGATGTTGCGAATACTCGGTCTCGAGCTCCGGGTTGAAAACTTAAGTTGATTTTACCTGGCAATGATGATGTTTTTTTTCGTCATTGCCATGTTGAAGTCATTGCTTGGATATGCTCGGTGCAAACCTTGATTCTAGTCTTGATGGGTGGATCCGATGGCGATCACATGGGTGTCACTTTTTCTTGAATACATTGTTGTTGAAGAACTTCCCCATCCGTGTGATGTAATGATATGGTTGGTACGGATATGATCATTGTTACGGTTTGCCAATCGCGGATCTAATCAGTTAGATGTTTTTTCTTTCATCTATGCATAAATTTGGTCTTATATGCTTTTGCTAGCTATTGTGTTTTTATATGTGTGTTGGTGTTGGTTATGTGCATCTTAGTTATGCAGAACCAAATATGTGATCATTATGTTTGTATCCTCGTGATGCTTTATTATAAGCGAATAAAATTCAATTTTTATCTGAAAATAAAAGTTTCCATCCCCAAAGAGGTCAGCGCTCCAAAATGAAGGTTATTGATTTCTCATGTTGCATACGTTCATCAACATGTGACAAACTCTTTTTTTGTTTTGCTACAAATGATTAGTAGTGGTTTAATATACATTTCTCAAACTAACGCACAATTTTCTAGGACCCGCATAAAAATGTGCCGTTTAATTAACGAGAAAGGAAACCAAAACCGAAATGGGAAGCAAATGAATGAGCATCACCACGGATTTCAAAAACCAAAAGATGAAACGGCTAGTTGCTATGGTACAGCCTAGTAGTAGTACTAGCCTATTCTGCCCTGCATCGTCACATCACATCACATAGTACACAGAACGGCTAGTACGCCCTGCACTGGCCTGACTTTTCAAAGCTTATGGAGCAAGCCACGGATTTCTTAATCGAGCTGTGGACTGTGGTCGTGGTGGACTATAGCAGTGCAGCAGTGAGCAATGGAAGGAAGCTGCAGCTGCAGCGGCAAGAAGAAGAGGAAAGGGGATCACCATCAACTGCATCAGCAGCCGCAGGAGCAGATGAGCGACATGGCGGTGGCGGGCATCAGCGGCATCATCGACCCAGATGTTCTTGACTGCACCATCTGCTTCGACCCCCTCCGGCCTCCCGTGTTCCAGGTCTCATCTCATCCCTACCGTTTTCTCTATTGATGTTCCCCTGCAATCTTGCAAGCTGGAACTGAACAAGATCTTATATACGTTCTCAGCACGAGAGGAGCAGCTAGCAGTTGCGTCCTTTTCACAAGCATTGCATAGAAAATCATGGTGCATTTTCCTTCTTTGATGATAGACAGTGCGCAGTTGGGAACTTGGGACATAATAAGAAACCTGCAACTTCACATAGAAATCGCATAGCCTTTATGAGAAATAAAAATAAAAATCACAGGTAGACAGAGAGTGCTGCTGAAATCAAATGCATACCGTATCAAAATCAGATGGGACAAAGTAAATAAAAGAGGATCAGTTTCTAAACCCAAGGATAAAAACAGAAAACACAACAGATTTCTCTCACCGTTCTATTCCCTTTGGAGAAGATTTTGTTTTGTCTAAGTAGCCACCAGCAAGGAGTCTTAATCTTTAGTGGGAAACTTAACTTCTGAAGAAATTTGTGAAGGGTAATAAGCAAAACTGTGACAGCCTTATGAGCGTCTAAAAAAAATAGCACTGAAGTACTGCTTTTTGGCTACAGGATTAGGTCTGCAAAACCATTATTTCTAGTTTCCAAATATGGTATTTCTACCTAAACAACCGAGATTGGGTCTGCAAAACAGTTACATTGTTGCACAATCACCCTCCAGGCCTCCAGGACACTCCTAAATCAGTCTTGTAGAAAAACATATCCTTAACTCCAAAAATGCCAACACAAACTGAGAGCCTCCTTGATTTGGGGATACCTGTCGCGCGCAGAAGTACCCTTCTTTTTCAAAGATCGTGTAGTGAGTTTTGTCACCTGCACAACATTTCCAAGAACAAATTGATCAATCAAGTTTTGCATGGTTCCCGGCTGTTGTTTCCCTGTAACTTCATAAACTGAAATCAAAGAACTATATTTTCAGCATGCTCATCATTTTCAGACAGTATTTTAGAATAAGATCATGGATTCATGGTGTGTTCCCTTCTTGATACACAGTGTGCAGTTGGGCGTGTGATCTGCTCACCCTGCCATGGCAAACTCGTAAACAAGGACAACTGCAATGTATGCTCCGTCACCGGCGGGTACAACAGATGCAATGCACTCGACAAAATACTGGAGTCATTCCACATCCCTTGCGCCAACGCCGCGTACGGGTGCACCGCAAAGACGCACTATCGCAAGGTGGAAGACCATGGCAAGTTGTGCCCACATGCGCCATGCTTCTGCTCGGAAACCGGCTGCAACTTCGCCGGCTCCACCGTCGCACTCCTGGCTCATCTAACCGACCATCACGTGTGGCCAGCCACCGAGTTGAAATACAATGTTAAGCTCACCGTGGAGGTGAAGGCAGGAGTTCATGTTCTCCACTGCCGAGGCGGCTTCCCTCTTTTCCTGGTGAAGTTCACTCCGACGCCACCGTATGGCAATGTGGGTCCCTCCACCAGGTATAAACATCAGAGTTGCTCGTGATAGTAGTGATGCGATGGAGCGGAGAGGAGACAACCAAACCGGACTACGGACCACACTCCAGAGGATGATGCGAAGCTGATGTTCAGCGAGGAGGGGTGTATGATGGGACTAATTTCATATTTTATGATGAGTGATTTTTTCTGAAACAAGGTAAAAGTCTTACCTTTCCGTTAATAACCAAAGAGTAAAGAGTATATACAAGGCCTAAGCCAAAAAGGATCAAGCGGACTACTTTCCTGAAATGATCGGCCTTAAGTGCTTAGCCAATACACCACAAACTAGCCTCTTGATATTACCAAATACTCCCTCCGTAACTTAATCGTAGGAAAGGGCATCTTCAACTTCAATCCTCAAACCTCCCGCAACAGTTATGATTGGATGATTAGAGACTATTTTATCATACAACGTAATCATGTATCCGTTCATGGGTCGTTCCGTATATCCTTTTTCCTCAAATCTGACGCAAACTAGGAGAGGTTTGCAGCAATCCGGACCTCCGCCATGTAAGACTTCGAAGTTCGACATCCCGGTCTGCTCAAATTTCCCTCCTGGATCAGTTTTCTTCCACTCCGCTTCTGCTACCCCTCACTGTTGTGCATATGTATCCTCCTCGTCCGACTATCTTCGTACTCTTCGGCCGCAGTTCAGCATGTTGCCGAACCTCTGGAACCTTTAGTAGTGCGCGTCACACCTAGTCGTCGCCCACCTCGGATCCGTCGGCAGATGTCCGGTCAAAAGATAATGAGATTATTTGACCTTCTCATTATTCATATAAATCACGATGGCATCATATTCGGTGATGGAGGACGAGCTACTGTGTGATACATGGTTGACCGTGTCTGCGAACTTCATAGGTATGAAGGAAGCTGACACGATCTTTTGACAAAGCGTCAATTCTTTGTTTCATGAGAAAAAGCACAACGAATACTATGAGTTGCACATGTTGTATAACCGCAATGTGAAATTGCTAGCCCATCAGTGGTACGCCATCTTCAACTCCGTCAACAAGTACTATTGTGTGGTTAGAAAAATGAAGGATATGTTGTAGCAGGGCACCTAAGCTATGGAGATCGTAAGTTATTGTTCATTCTAATGCTATATATTGATCAATTCATTGGTTTACTCCATGTTAGAAATGATGATCATCACATTTTTGTATAGACTGAACGCATTGACATGCTCTACCAAAGAAACGATGGAAGATCGTTCACATCGATGCAATGTTGGATATGAAGCTAAGGAGCCAACTTGTGGGAAATGGAGTCTGCACATTCTGAGGAGAGTTTCATTTTAATTGAATTCCATAAATTCTAAAACTTCTTGAGATCAATACATTGTTATTTGAAATAATATACTATTTATGTTATAAACGAATTATGCCATTTTCTATAATTATTTTGAGTGTTGGGACTTACAAAAATACTAGAGACTAACTTTTAGGGATACCGTTGGATGGTCAGCTCTCGTATCACTGTCCTCATACGTATGTGATGTCTGTTTTAGGAGTTAGCATTGAAGATGCCCTTATGCCGCAAAATTATGGAAAATCTAGCATTCCTCTAGCTCCAATCTTCCAAGACACAAGCATGAATACTGGCATAGCTTTGCTTGGCCGCGCATTTGAGTTGACCACTTCGGTCCACCAAGTGTGAATGGATCGAAATGTTGCCAATTTTAAGGGACGAGGACCTCTCTTCCAAGCCAATCTTCGATCATGCACCAAGTTCTTTTTGTGTATCGTCCTTGAAATAGGATGTGGGTCGGTGACACTTGCAAAGCTAACAAAGGCCACCATTAGGTCCCCCTCCATTTCCAACATGTCATTAGTTCAAACTCAGTTATTAATGATGTGGCAAGAAAAAACAATTAGACTTTGGAGGTGCCTATGATTTCAAACGGACAACTTGATCATTAACAAAGTCAAACAAAGAAATTGGGAAAGATATGCCGAGGCGGTGGAGTAACAAGCATTGGAGGTGAGCTTTTTAACTGATGGAGTTGTATTCACCATTAAGCTAGGCATCCCTGGAATGAGCTCAAGATCTAAAAACTTGCCAATGTGCTTCGTGGATAAACCACTAGAGTCAAGTTGCTCCACCCAAGAATCATGGTCCATAGCCTGCTGAAGTTCCACTTCTTCTTTGTAGATAGATCACAAATGTCCCGATGTGTTGAGGCGGCGGCCCAACTAGTCAGGATGAGTCCCAAAAGGACGCCTTTTCCAATGCCCTCGCGGACCTTTGTGATAGCATGAAAGAGATCCATATTGTCGCAAGTGCACGCGTTTCCTAAACCAACCCAAGCCTTTCCTAGACCGACTCACTCCAACCAAGGCCATCGGGGCCTCAAAGTTCGAGTAAATTTGTTGAGGTGGAGGATACCAACGCCGCCCAGTTTGGTCGACAGGTATACCAAACCCTAGTTGACCTTTCTTTGTCCTCCTGAGACCTTATCGGAGCTTCCCGTACGAATGCCCTTATTAATCCGTCAAAACAAATCTTGGTGCTCAGAGCGATTTCAAGGAAGTTAACATGATAGATAGACTGCAAGGTGAGAACGGGTTGTACAAGGGCGCACCTTCCGACCATCATGAAGTGGCAATCTTTCAACGGGTTTAGCTTCACGACAACGTTATCCTCAATATAATAACAATAACCCGCTTCAAAAAATTTATAGAGAGCAGCAAGGCCGGGTATTTTCACAAAAATTGACTTACTCAAAAATATGTGTTCAGTCAAAAAAGAAAAAAGTCCAAAAATGCATATAGAATTGACCAAAAAACCGGATCTCAAAGTAGAAACCAAACACTCATAAAATAGATTGATTTAATATTTATTTTCAAGGCCCTACTATTATTGTGATATAAATTACACTGACCCATCAAAAGATGTTCCTTGGGTGGTTCCACGTAGTGAGGTTATCCTCTGCAACTCACAGTGGGCATAAAACCTGATACCCGAAGCCCAACCGAGAAACCCGAACACCATATCAGATTTTATTTTTTGAAAACCCGAATTATATTCGGGTAAAAGGCCACGGTACCCGAACAATAGCACAGCCCAATAAAAATTATGGACGCGTATAGAAGAAGGAGAAGGCCCAGCCCAAAATTTCCATCACTGCTCGTTACCCCAGCAAAACTAGGTCGGACATGCCCACTTCCTCCTTCCCTTTGACTTAGACTCGCGCGCCGCCAGGCTTCCTGCTGGCCACTACCACACATGGATGTGTCTTGGCTCAGGCGAGGGTGAGCAGCAATGCCATTTTTCCTGTTCGCCAGAGCATCCTCGGACGACGCTGCTTCCTTCCTTAGCCTCCCTTGTCTCCAGTTAGGGCTAATTTGGTATACTGGGATTAAAACCGGGGAAGTAAATCCCAGCGATGTGATTTTCTTAGGCAGTGGAGATCCCCTTCCTTTGAAGAGTTGATTTTTCTGTTAACTTTGAAGAAGGCGAGGCAGGGATTTTTCCTCCGATCCCTTGGGACGTGGATCGATCTCCCTGGAAAGCGCTATCGATCGAACCAGAGAACCTCCAAGGACTATACGCTGACTTGTTCCGTGGGCTTAAGGCATGGATTTTTTACGGGGATCCCTCCGAAGAATTACCAAATGACGCCTTAGTATGTGACCAACCTCCTGATGGCTGATGTGGTACCAACAACAGCGCCGCCAGAAGCTACAACCTCCAATCGCCGTCCTCTATGAGCTCCGGCCAGCGAGCTATACTACCTTTGCAGGTGTTGTCCCACCTCACTCGATGACCCCCCCCTCTCCACTAGCCACCCCCCTGCACATCAACTCTGTGGCGTCTCCCAAGCATGTTGTCTGTGTGTGCGTGGGTGGTATTACGGATAATTCAGGATTAGCCGAACCCGAACCCGAACCCAATTTTTCGGGTATCTAAAATTTTGGACATAAATCGGATTTCATTTTTGAAAACCCGAATTACTTGACCCGGATTTTCGGGAAAATCCGAACGCCAAGCATGATCCGCAACGACGAGGACAGTTGCAGTGACAAGAATAAGAAAGGCTTACGGACGATCCAGGAGCAGCGACAGGGGCGTGATGCGCTCAATAGCGGTTGTACAACAGCAACAAGAAGCGCAGCTGCACAGAGATGAATTGAGATCAGCAGCGATGCGTTACACTCCGCAGCGATCGTATGAATCGATAGTCCGTCACCTCTTCTGTAGCATGGGTGCTCGGGCACGGTACTCAGCTACAGCTGGCCTCCCATGTTGTTGTCAGCGGCATAGTGTTGCGGGCACTCGACTTCGGTACTCTACCTTGGAACTAAGGTGGTGGTGTCTGTCCCGACCATGCGGATGACGCTGCAGTCGGATATGGTGTCGGCACACACAACTTCGGCATCTTTCATGGCCGACCTGGCTTGGTGGTGATTAGGACTCAATCGATCGGGTGGGGGTGCAGTTTGTGCTGCAACAACCTCCCGGCTCCACGGCTACGGGGTCACCGAAAGGTCTTCAAAGATGGTTCATCTCTTGAGACCCGGTAGTTGACTTAGGTGGTGAGATGCAAACTTAGGTAAAAGGCTTGACGTAAAGGGATGGTTGTGCGGCGGCGGCGGTCATATATCGCATGTACCTGGTGGGATTGTGAAAAACAATGGTGGAGACAACACATGTGTGACTTTGATTGTGATGTTGCGAATAGTCGGTCTCGAGCTCCGGGTTGAAAACTTAAGTTGATTTTACCTGGCAATGATGATGTTTTTTTTCGTCATTGCCATGTTGAAGTCATTGCTTGGATATGCTCGGTGCAAACCTTGATTCTAGTCTTGATGGGTGGATCCGATGGCGATCACATGGGTGTCACTTTTTCTTGAATACATTGTTGTTGAAGAACTTCCTCATCCGTGTGATGTAATGATAAGGTTGGTACGGATATGATCATTGTTACGGTTTGCCAATCGCGGATCTAATCAGTTAGATGTTTTTTCTTTCATCTATGCATAAATTTGGTCTTATATGCTTTTGCTAGCTATTGTGTTTTTATATGTGTGTTGGTGTTGGTTATGTGCATCTTAGTTATGCAGAACCAAATATGTGATCATTATGTTTGTATCCTCGTGATGCTTTATTATAAGCGAATAAAATTCAATTTTTATCTGAAAATAAAAGTTTCCATCCCCAAAGAGGTCAGCGCTCCAAAATGAAGGTTATTGATTTCTCATGTTGCATACGTTCATCAACATGTGACAAACTCTTTTTTTGTTTTGCTACAAATGATTAGTAGTGGTTTAATATACATTTCTCAAACTAACGCACAATTTTCTAGGACCCGCATAAAAATGTGCCGTTTAATTAACGAGAAAGGAAACCAAAACCGAAATGGGAAGCAAATGAATGAGCATCACCACGGATTTCAAAAACCAAAAGATGAAACGGCTAGTTGCTATGGTACAGCCTAGTAGTAGTACTAGCCTATTCTGCCCTGCATCGTCACATCACATCACATAGTACACAGAACGGCTAGTACGCCCTGCACTGGCCTGACTTTTCAAAGCTTATGGAGCAAGCCACGGATTTCTTAATCGAGCTGTGGACTGTGGTCGTGGTGGACTATAGCAGTGCAGCAGTGAGCAATGGAAGGAAGCTGCAGCTGCAGCGGCAAGAAGAAGAGGAAAGGGGATCACCATCAACTGCATCAGCAGCCGCAGGAGCAGATGAGCGACATGGCGGTGGCGGGCATCAGCGGCATCATCGACCCAGATGTTCTTGACTGCACCATCTGCTTCGACCCCCTCCGGCCTCCCGTGTTCCAGGTCTCATCTCATCCCTACCGTTTTCTCTATTGATGTTCCCCTGCAATCTTGCAAGCTGGAACTGAACAAGATCTTATATACGTTCTCAGCACGAGAGGAGCAGCTAGCAGTTGCGTCCTTTTCACAAGCATTGCATAGAAAATCATGGTGCATTTTCCTTCTTTGATGATAGACAGTGCGCAGTTGGGAACTTGGGACATAATAAGAAACCTGCAACTTCACATAGAAATCGAATAGCCTTTATGAGAAATAAAAATAAAAATCACAGGTAGACAGAGAGTGCTGCTGAAATCAAATGCATACCGTATCAAAATCAGATGGGACAAAGTAAATAAAAGAGGATCAGTTTCTAAACCCAAGGATAAAAACAGAAAACACAACAGATTTCTCTCACCGTTCTATTCCCTTTGGAGAAGATTTTGTTTTGTCTAAGTAGCCACCAGCAAGGAGTCTTAATCTTTAGTGGGAAACTTAACTTCTGAAGAAATTTGTGAAGGGTAATAAGCAAAACTGTGACAGCCTTATGAGCGTCTAAAAAAAATAGCACTGAAGTACTGCTTTTTGGCTACAGGATTAGGTCTGCAAAACCATTATTTCTAGTTTCCAAATATGGTATTTCTACCTAAACAACCAAGATTGGGTCTGCAAAACAGTTACATTGTTGCACAATCACCCTCCAGGCCTCCAGGACGATCCTAAATCAGTCTTGTAGAAAAACATATCCTTAACTCCAAAAATGCCAACACAAACTGAGAGCCTCCTTGATTTGGGGATACCTGTCGCGCGCAGAAGTACCCTTCTTTTTCAAAGCTCGTGTAGTGAGTTTTGTCACTTGCACAACATTTCCAAGAACAAATTGATCAATCAAGTTTTGCATGGTTCCCGGCTGTTGTTTCCCTGTAACTTCATAAACTGAAATCAAAGAACTATATTTTCAGCATGCTCATCATTTTCAGACAGTATTTTAGAATAAGATCATGGATTCATGGTGTGTTCCCTTCTTGATACACAGTGTGCAGTTGGGCGTGTGATCTGCTCACCCTGCCATGGCAAACTCGTAAACAAGGACAACTGCAATGTATGCTCCGTCACCGGCGGGTACAACAGATGCAATGCACTCGACAAAATACTGGAGTCATTCCACATCCCTTGCGCCAACGCCGCGTACGGGTGCACCGCAAAGACGCACTATCGCAAGGTGGAAGACCATGGCAAGTTGTGCCCACATGCGCCATGCTTCTGCTCGGAAACCGGCTGCAACTTCGCCGGCTCCACCGTCGCACTCCTGGCTCATCTAACCGACCATCACGTGTGGCCAGCCACCGAGTTGAAATACAATGTTAAGCTCACTGTGGAGGTGAAGGCAGGAGTTCATGTTCTCCACTGCCGAGGCGGCTTCCCTCTTTTCCTGGTGAAGTTCACTCCGACGCCACCGTATGGCAATGTGGGTCCCTCCACCAGGTATAAACATCAGAGTTGCTCGTGATAGTAGTGATGCGATGGAGCGGAGAGGAGACAACCAAACCGGACTACGGACCACACTCCAGAGGATGATGCGAAGCTGATGTTCAGCGAGGAGGGGTGTATGATGGGACTAATTTCATATTTTATGATGAGTGATTTTTTCTGAAACAAGGTAAAAGTCTTACCTTTCCGTTAATAACCAAAGAGTAAAGAGTATATACAAGGCCTAAGCCAAAAAGGATCAAGCGGACTACTTTCCTGAAATGATCGGCCTTAAGTGCTTAGCCAATACACCACAAACTAGCCTCTTGATATTACCAAATACTCCCTCCGTAACTTAATCGTAGGAAAGGGCATCTTCAACTTCAATCCTCAAACCTCCCGCAACAGTTCGGATTGGAATATTAGAGACTATTTTATCATACAACGTAATCATGTATCCGTTCATGGGTCATTCCGTATATCCTTTTTCCTCAAATCTGACGCAAACTAGGAGAGGTTTGCGGCAATCCGGACCTCCGCCATGTAAGACTTCGAAGTTCGACATCCCGGTCTGCTCAAATTTCCCTCCTGGATCAGTTTTCTTCCACTCTGCTTCTGCTACCCCTCACTGTTGTGCATATGTATCCTCCTCGTCCGACTATCTTCGTACTCTTCGGCCGCTGTTCAGCATGTTGCCGAACCTCTGGAACCTTTAGTAGTGCGCGTCACACCTAGTCGTCGCCCACCTCGGATCCGTCGGCAGATGTCCGGTCAAAAGATAATGAGATTATTTGACCTTCTCATTATTCATATAAATCACGATGGCATCATATTCGGTGATGGAGGACGAGCTACTGTGTGATACATGGTTGACCGTGTCTGCGAACTTCATAGGTATGAAGGAAGCTGACACGATCTTTTGACAAAGCGTCAATTCTTTGTTTCATGAGCAAAAGCACAACGAATACTATGAGTTGCACATGCTGTATAACCGCAATGTGAAATTGCTAGCCCATCAGTGGTACGCCATCTTCAACTCCGTCAACAAGTACTATTGTGTGGTTAGAAAAATGAAGGATATGTTGTAGCAGGGCACCTAAGCTATGGAGATCGTAAGTTATTGTTCATTCTAATGCTATATATTGATCAATTCATTGGTTTACTCCATGTTAGAAATGATGATCATCACATTTTTGTATAGACTGAACGCATTGACATGCTCTACCAAAGAAACGATGGAAGATCGTTCACATCGATGCAATGTTGGATATGAAGCTAAGGAGCCAACTTGTGGGAAATGGAGTCTGCACATTCTGAGGAGAGTTTCATTTTAATTGAATTCCATAAATTCTAAAACTTCTTGAGATCAATACATTGTTATTTGAAATAATATACTATTTATGTTATAAACGAATTATGCCATTTTCTATAATTATTTTGAGTGTTGGGACTTACAAAAATACTAGAGACTAACTTTTAGGGATACCGTTGGATGGTCAGCTCTCGTATCACTGTCCTCATACGTATGTGATGTCTGTTTTAGGAGTTAGCATTGAAGATGCCCTTATGCCGCAAAATTATGGAAAATCTAGCATTCCTCTAGCTCCAATCTTCCAAGACACAAGCATGAATACTGGCATAGCTTTGCTTGGCCGCGCATTTGAGTTGACCACTTCGGTCCACCAAGTGTGAATGGATCGAAATGTTGCCAATTTTAAGGGACGAGGACCTCTCTTCCAAGCCAATCTTCGATCATGCACCAAGTTCTTTTTGTGTATCGTCCTTGAAATAGGATGTGGGTCGGTGACACTTGCAAAGCTAACAAAGGCCACCATTAGGTCCCCCTCCATTTCTAACATGTCATTAGTTCAAACTCAGTTATTAATGATGTGGCAAGAAAAAACAATTAGACTTTGGAGGTGCCTATGATTTCAAACGGACAACTTGATCATTAACAAAGTCAAACAAAGAAATTGGGAAAGATATGCCGAGGCGGTGGAGTAACAAGCATTGGAGGTGAGCTTTTTAACTGATGGAGTTGTATTCACCATTAAGCTAGGCATCCCTGGAATGAGCTCAAGATCTAAAAACTTGCCAATGTGCTTCGTGGATAAACCACTAGAGTCAAGTTGCTCCACCCAAGAATCATGGTCCATAGCCTGCTGAAGTTCCACTTCTTCTTTGTAGATAGATCACAAATGTCCCGATGTGTTGAGGCGGCGGCCCAACTAGTCAGGATGAGTCCCAAAAGGACGCCTTTTCCAATGCCCTCGCGGACCTTTGTGATAGCATGAAAGAGATCCATATTGTCGCAAGTGCACGCGTTTCCTAAACCAACCCAAGCCTTTCCTAGACCGACTCACTCCAACCAAGGCCATCGGGGCCTCAAAGTTCGAGTAAATTTGTTGAGGTGGAGGATACCAACGCCGCCCAGTTTGGTCGACAGGTATACCAAACCCTAGTTGACCTTTCTTTGTCCTCCTGAGACCTTATCGGAGCTTCCCGTACGAATGCCCTTATTAATCCGTCAAAACAAATCTTGGTGCTCAGAGCGATTTCAAGGAAGTTAACATGATAGATAGACTGCAAGGTGAGAACGGGTTGTACAAGGGCGCACCTTCCGACCATCATGAAGTGGCAATCTTTCAACGGGTTTAGCTTCACGACAACGTTATCCTCAATATAATAACAATAACCCGCTTCAAAAAATTTATAGAGAGCAGCAAGGCCGGGTATTTTCACATGGAAAGTAGTGATTAGTGCGGGAGGTTACTAAGGATGCCCTAAAGGTCCGTGGCATGGTACAGAATCAAAGTTTGTGACAAGGCCATTTACATTGGTACACCCCTCTCTCTTCTTTAATCATGAGTAATACTGTGTACACGGCTCGATAGGTCTGGTTTTTCGGTAATATATGATAAGATTCATGTGGGGAAGCTCTCTCCCGCTGTTGAAAATTAAAGAAAAACATTCTAATACCCTGTCAAAATGGCAAATAGAGTGGAGCTACAGTTATGCTAACTTGTTGAAATAATGAATTTGTGGTAGAAATTTTAACAGAGTTGCTAACTTCCCTCATCCAAGTTGGGGGAAAATGCCCGGATTTGAGTTTATTGGGTATGGGGGTCATCCGATCCTTCTGATGGGATGCCATGAATATATCTAGAAGACTCTAGCTAATCTATCCAACATGCATGAGGAAGAGTATATTATAGAACATACATGGCCACTGTAGCAACACAATGAGTGATCCTTCTCATGTGTTTCCTATGAGTGAACAAATAGTTAATCGTGGAGTCATGGACATGAGATGATGAGATGAATGATTGTGAAGAGCTTTCGCATGATTAAACAAACAATGATTGCTACTATATAAGATACAAACCTCTAGCATTTGTTGCAAGATAACATGAACTCCTCAAGAACAACGAGGTTACAATGGCTTGTTTCGATCTTCAAATGTGGAATATTGGAGGAAAACAAATGCATAGCCACGTTATCGCCCCACGCTCCTGCCAAGATACTACGTGACTCTGCCACCTGGCAAAATCTCACTGCATCTTGGGCGTGCGGGCTTCATTGCGGCACTCGACGATCGCATTCAGGTCTATCCCGATGCAGTCTATGAACTCGTTCACCACCATAAAGACCGCTAGGTGCACGTCGAGTAGATTTTGTGTCTTCGGAGAAGTTGTTCCTTGGTCATCGGATCTGTATACACTGTGCCAATCAGATTTTTTTTACATGAGTCTAACCAGCTCATGGTATGATGCGGCATATATATATAGTGCCAGCAGTCCACTGTTCCTGCAACTATTGCCCCCTTCTACACATCAAAAAACACTACCTTGCCTATACATACATATACAGTCCAAACAATTTTGAATTTTTTTTATCGATATACATACACATGTATAGGACATTTGTGCAAATTTTCATACATTATACCTTAACGCGCCACGGGAAAAAAGTTGACAAATATTTGATTTCAAATGGACCCTTTTTCCTTGTGTTTCAGGTCGAAATTTTGTTATTTTTATGCAGACTGCATATTACAATATTTTCAAACGAAATTTGGCATGTTCGTGTGGAATACATATAAGTTTCCACAGAATTGTTTTCGAAAATTTTCAATACTTTAAATAACATTTCCGAATTTTTCAAAACAAAGCGCTACGTGTAGCTCGAGCTACAGAAATTCGCAATATGTATAAAAGAAAATGGAGTTAATCTATAAGAAAAATTAAAAAAATTATACCCAATATGTATAAAAATTAATTTTAAAGAAATATATTCAATAATAAGCATAAAATAGTCAAATGTTTGTAAAATAGTTTGTAAGATGGAATAAATAACTAAATTAATATCAATACAATAGAATTTTCTAAGGAACATGAATTAGTGGCATTGATGTTATTTTTAAAGAAGAAAGATAATAAGAAGAAAGATAAAAATAAACTTGAAATAACTTTACAGTTGAATTATCCCTTTTTGCATTATGCAAACAAAAATCATGTAATAGTGGAATTTTCACACATATTGCATATTATTTATGTCTATACATGTACACTCATTCAACATCCAAAAATACCCACAAAATAAATAAAAAACTACTAATAAAATAAAACAGACAAAAAACATAAAAAGGGAGAGAGGAAAGGGCTGGGTGGTACATCTAATGGGCTACACAGCCCAGTGCCAAATTGACTTACTCAAAAATATGTGTTCAGTCAAAAAAGAAAAAAGTCCAAAAATGCATATAGAATTGACCAAAAAACCGGATCTCAAAGTAGAAACCAAACACTCATAAAATAGATTGATTTAATATTTATTTTCAAGGCCCTACTATTATTGTGATATAAATTACACTGACCCATCAAAAGATGTTCCTTGGGTGGTTCCACGTAGTGAGGTTATCCTCTGCAACTCACAGTGGGCATAAAACCTGATACCCGAAGCCCAACCGAGAAACCCGAACACCATATCAGATTTTATTTTTTGAAAACCCGAATTATATTCGGGTAAAAGGCCACGGTACCCGAACAATAGCACAGCCCAATAAAAATTATGGACGCGTATAGAAGAAGGAGAAGGCCCAGCCCAAAATTTCCATCACTGCTCGTTACCCCAGCAAAACTAGGTCGGACATGCCCACTTCCTCCTTCCCTTTGACTTAGACTCGGGCGCCGCCAGGCTTCTTGCTGGCCACTACCACACATGGATGTGTCTTGGCTCAGGCGAGGGTGAGCAGCAATGCCATTTTGCCTGTTCGCCAGAGCATCCTCGGACGACGCTGCTTCCTTCCTTAGCCTCCCTTGTCTCCAGTTAGGGCTAATTTGGTATACTGGGATTAAAACCGGGGAAGTAAATCCCAGCGATGTGATTTTCTTAGGCAGTGGAGATCCCCTTCCTTTGAAGAGTTGATTTTTCTGTTAACTTTGAAGAAGGCGAGGCAGGGATTTTTCCTCCGATCCCTTGGGACGTGGATCGATCTCCCTGGAAAGCGCTATCGATCGAACCAGAGAACCTCCAAGGACTATACGCTGACTTGTTCCGTGGGCTTAAGGCATGGATTTTTTACGGGGATCCCTCCGAAGAATTACCAAATGACGCCTTAGTATGTGACCAACCTCCTGATGGCTGATGTGGTACCAACAACAGCGCCGCCAGAAGCTACAACCTCCAATCGCCGTCCTCTGTGAGCTCCGGCCAGCGAGCTATACTACCTTTGCAGGTGTTGTCCCACCTCACTCGATGACCCCCCCCCCCCCCTCTCCACTAGCCACCCCCCTGCACATCAACTCTGTGGCGTCTCCCAAGCATGTTGTCTGTGTGTGCGTGGGTGGTATTACGGATAATTCAGGATTACCCGAACCCGAACCCGAACCCAATTTTTCGGGTATCTAAAATTTTGTACATAAATCGGATTTCATTTTTGAAAACCCGAATTACTTGACCCGGATTTTCGGGCAAATCCGAACGCCAAGCCTGATCCGCAACGACGAGGACAGTTGCAGTGACAAGAATAAGAAAGGCTTACGGACGATCCAGGAGCAGCGACAGGGGCGTGATGCGCTCAATAGCGGTTGTACAACAGCAACAAGAAGCGCAGCTGCACAGAGATGAATTGAGATCAGCAGCGATGCGTTACACTCCGCAGCGATCGTATGAATCGATAGTCCGTCACCTCTTCTGTAGCATGGGTGCTCGGGCACGGTACTCAGCTACAGCTGGCCTCCCATGTTGTTTTCAGCGGCATAGTGTTGCGGGCACTCGACTTCGGTACTCTACCTTGGAACTAAGGTGGTGGTGTCTGTCCCGACCATGCGGATGACGCTGCAGTCGGATATGGTGTCGGGCACACACAACTTCGGCATCTTTCATGGCCGACCTGGCTTGGTGGTGATTAGGACTCAATCGATCGGGTGGGGGTGCAGTTTGTGCTGCAACAACCTCCCGGCTCCACGGCTACGGGGTCACCGAAAGGTCTTCAAAGATGGTTCATCTCTTGAGACCCGGTAGTTGACTTAGGTGGTGAGATGCAAACTTAGGTAAAAGGCTTGACGTAAAGGGATGGTTGTGCGGCGGCGGCGGTCATATATCGCATGTACCTGGTGGGATTGTGAAAAACAATGGTGGAGACAACACATGTGTGACTTTGATTGTGATGTTGCGAATACTCGGTCTCGAGCTCCGGGTTGAAAACTTAAGTTGATTTTACCTGGCAATGATGATGTTTTTTTTCGTCATTGCCATGTTGAAGTCATTGCTTGGATATGCTCGGTGCAAACCTTGATTCTAGTCTTGATGGGTGGATCCGATGGCGATCACATGGGTGTCACTTTTTCTTGAATACATTGTTGTTGAAGAACTTCCCCATCCGTGTGATGTAATGATATGGTTGGTACGGATATGATCATTGTTACGGTTTGCCAATCGCGGATCTAATCAGTTAGATGTTTTTTCTTTCATCTATGCATAAATTTGGTCTTATATGCTTTTGCTAGCTATTGTGTTTTTATATGTGTGTTGGTGTTGGTTATGTGCATCTTAGTTATGCAGAACCAAATATGTGATCATTATGTTTGTATCCTCGTGATGCTTTATTATAAGCGAATAAAATTCAATTTTTATCTGAAAATAAAAGTTTCCATCCCCAAAGAGGTCAGCGCTCCAAAATGAAGGTTATTGATTTCTCATGTTGCATACGTTCATCAACATGTGACAAACTCTTTTTTTGTTTTGCTACAAATGATTAGTAGTGGTTTAATATACATTTCTCAAACTAACGCACAATTTTCTAGGACCCGCATAAAAATGTGCCGTTTAATTAACGAGAAAGGAAACCAAAACCGAAATGGGAAGCAAATGAGTGAGCATCACCACGGATTTCAAAAACCAAAAGATGAAACGGCTAGTTGCTATGGTACAACCTAGTAGTAGTACTAGCCTATTCTGCCCTGCATCGTCACATCACATCACATAGTACACAGAACGGCTAGTACGCCCTGCACTAGCCTGACTTTTCAAAGCTTATGGAGCAAGCCACGGATTTCTTAATCGACCTGTGGACTGTGGTCGTGGTGGACTATAGCAGTGCAGCAGTGAGCAATGGAAGGAAGCTGCAGCTGCAGCGGCAAGAAGAAGAGGAAAGGGGATCACCATCAACTGCATCAGCAGCCGCAGGAGCAGATGAGCGACATGGCGGTGGCGGGCATCAGCGGCATCATCGACCCAGATGTTCTTGACTGCACCATCTGCTTCGACCCCCTCCGGCCTCCCGTGTTCCAGGTCTCATCTCATCCCTACCGTTTTCTCTATTGATGTTCCCCTGCAATCTTGCAAGCTGGAACTGAACAAGATCTTATATACGTTCTCAGCACGAGAGGAGCAGCTAGCAGTTGCGTCCTTTTCACAAGCATTGCATAGAAAATCATGGTGCATTTTCCTTCTTTGATGATAGACAGTGCGCAGTTGGGAACTTGGGACATAATAAGAAACCTGCAACTTCACATAGAAATCGCATAGCCTTTATGAGAAATAAAAATAAAAATCACAGGTAGACAGAGAGTGCTGCTGAAATCAAATGCATACCGTATCAAAATCAGATGGGACAAAGTAAATAAAAGAGGATCAGTTTCTAAACCCAAGGATAAAAACAGAAAACACAACAGATTTCTCTCACCGTTCTATTCCCTTTGGAGAAGATTTTGTTTTGTCTAAGTAGCCACCAGCAAGGAGTCTTAATCTTTAGTGGGAAACTTAACTTCTGAAGAAATTTGTGAAGGGTAATAAGCAAAACTGTGACAGCCTTATGAGCGTCTAAAAAAAATAGCACTGAAGTACTGCTTTTTGGCTACAGGATTAGGTCTGCAAAACCATTATTTCTAGTTTCCAAATATGGTATTTCTACCTAAACAACCAAGATTGGGTCTGCAAAACAGTTACATTGTTGCACAATCACCCTCCAGGCCTCCAGGACACTCCTAAATCAGTCTTGTAGAAAAACATATCCTTAACTCCAAAAATGCCAACACAAACTGAGAGCCTCCTTGATTTGGGGATACCTGTCGCGCGCAGAAGTACCCTTCTTTTTCAAAGATCGTGTAGTGAGTTTTGTCACCTGCACAACATTTCCAAGAACAAATTGATCAATCAAGTTTTGCATGGTTCCCGGCTGTTGTTTCCCTGTAACTTCATAAACTGAAATCAAAGAACTATATTTTCAGCATGCTCATCATTTTCAGACAGTATTTTAGAATAAGATCATGGATTCATGGTGTGTTCCCTTCTTGATACACAGTGTGCAGTTGGGCGTGTGATCTGCTCACCCTGCCATGGCAAACTCGTAAACAAGGACAACTGCAATGTATGCTCCGTCACCGGCGGGTACAACAGATGCAACGCACTCGACAAAATACTGGAGTCATTCCACATCCCTTGCGCCAACGCCGCGTACGGGTGCACCGCAAAGACGCACTATCGCAAGGTGGAAGACCATGGCAAGTTGTGCCCACATGCGCCATGCTTCTGCTCGGAAACCGGCTGCAACTTCGCCGGCTCCACCGTCGCACTCCTGGCTCATCTAACCGACCATCACGTGTGGCCAGCCACCGAGTTGAAATACAATGTTAAGCTCACCGTGGAGGTGAAGGCAGGAGTTCATGTTCTCCACTGCCGAGGCGACTTCCCTCTTTTCCTGGTGAAGTTCACTCCGACGCCACCGTATGGCAATGTGGGTCCCTCCACCAGGTATAAACATCAGAGTTGCTCGTGATAGTAGTGATGCGATGGAGCGGAGAGGAGACAACCAAACCGGACTACGGACCACACTCCAGAGGATGATGCGAAGCTGATGTTCAGCGAGGAGGGGTGTATGATGGGACTAATTTCATATTTTATGATGAGTGATTTTTTCTGAAACAAGGTAAAAGTCTTACCTTTCCGTTAATAACCAAAGAGTAAAGAGTATATACAAGGCCTAAGCCAAAAAGGATCAAGCGGACTACTTTCCTGAAATGATCGGCCTTAAGTGCTTAGCCAATACACCACAAACTAGCCTCTTGATATTATTACCAAATACTCCCTCCGTAACTTAATCGTAGGAAAGGGCATCTTCAACTTCAATCCTCAAACCTCCCGCAACAGTTCGGATTGGATGATTAGAGACTATTTTATCATACAACGTAATCATGTATCCGTTCATGGGTCATTCCGTATATCCTTTTTCCTCAAATCTGACGCAAACTAGGAGAGGTTTGCGGCAATCCGGACCTCCGCCATGTAAGACTTCGAAGTTCGACATCCCGGTCTGCTCAAATTTCCCTCCTGGATCAGTTTTCTTCCACTCCGCTTCTGCTACCCCTCACTGTTGTGCATATGTATCCTCCTCGTCCGACTATCTTCGTACTCTTCGGCCGCAGTTCAGCATGTTGCCGAACCTCTGGAACCTTTAGTAGTGCGCGTCACACCTAGTCGTCGCCCACCTCGGATCCGTCGGCAGATGTCCGGTCAAAAGATAATGAGATTATTTGACCTTCTCATTATTCATATAAATCACGATGGCATCATATTCGGTGATGGAGGACGAGCTACTGTGTGATACATGGTTGACCGTGTCTGCGAACTTCATAGGTATGAAGGAAGCTGACACGATCTTTTGACAAAGCGTCAATTCTTTGTTTCATGAGCAAAAGCACAACGAATACTATGAGTTGCACATGCTGTATAACCGCAATGTGAAATTGCCAGCCCATCAGTGGTACGCCATCTTCAACTCCGTCAACAAGTACTATTGTGTGGTTAGAAAAATGAAGGATATGTTGTAGCAGGGCACCTAAGCTATGGAGATCGTAAGTTATTGTTCATTCTAATGCTATATATTGATCAATTCATTGGTTTACTCCATGTTAGAAATGATGATCATCACATTTTTGTATAGACTGAACGCATTGACATGCTCTACCAAAGAAACGATGGAAGATCGTTCACATCGATGCAATGTTGGATATGAAGCTAAGGAGCCAACTTGTGGGAAATGGAGTCTGCACATTCTGAGGAGAGTTTCATTTTAATTGAATTCCATCAATTCTAAAACTTCTTGAGATCAATACATTGTTATTTGAAATAATATACTATTTATGTTATAAACGAATTATGCCATTTTCTATAATTATTTTGAGTGTTGAGACTTACAAAAATACTAGAGACTAACTTTTAGGGATACCGTTGGATGGTCAGCTCTCGTATCACTGTCCTCATACGTATGTGATGTCTGTTTTAGGAGTTAGCATTGAAGATGCCCTTATGCCGCAAAATTATGGAAAATCTAGCATTCCTCTAGCTCCAATCTTCCAAGACACAAGCATGAATACTGGCATAGCTTTGCTTGGCCGCGCATTTGAGTTGACCACTTCGGTCCACCAAGTGTGAATGGATCGAAATGTTGCCAATTTTAAGGGACGAGGACCTCTCTTCCAAGCCAATCTTCGATCATGCACCAAGTTCTTTTTGTGTATCGTCCTTGAAATAGGATGTGGGTCGGTGACACTTGCAAAGCTAACAAAGGCCACCATTAGGTCCCCCTCCATTTCCAACATGTCATTAGTTCAAACTCAGTTATTAATGATGTGGCAAGAAAAAAAATTAGACTTTGGAGGTGCCTATGATTTCAAACGGACAACTTGATCATTAACAAAGTCAAACAAAGAAATTGGGAAAGATATGCCGAGGCGGTGGAGTAACAAGCATTGGAGGTGAGCTTTTTAACTGATGGAGTTGTATTCACCATTAAGCTAGGCATCCCTGGAATGAGCTCAAGATCTAAAAACTTGCCAATGTGCTTCGTGGATAAACCACTAGAGTCAAGTTGCTCCACCCAAGAATCATGGTCCATAGCCTGCTGAAGTTCCACTTCTTCTTTGTAGATAGATCACAAATGTCCCGATGTGTTGAGGCGGCGGCCCAACTAGTCAGGATGAGTCCCAAAAGGACGCCTTTTCCAATGCCCTCGCGGACCTTTGTGATAGCATGAAAGAGATCCATATTGTCGCAAGTGCACGCGTTTCCTAAACCAACCCAAGCCTTTCCTAGACCGACTCACTCCAACCAAGGCCATCGGGGCCTCAAAGTTCGAGTAAATTTGTTGAGGTGGAGGATACCAACGCCGCCCAGTTTGGTCGACAGGTATACCAAACCCTAGTTGACCATTCTTTGTCCTCCTGAGACCTTATCGGAGCTTCCCGTACGAATGCCCTTATTAATCCGTCAAAACAAATCTTGGTGCTCAGAGCGATTTCAAGGAAGTTAACATGATAGATAGACTGCAAGGTGAGAACGGGTTGTACAAGGGCGCACCTTCCGACCATCATGAAGTGGCAATCTTTCAACGGGTTTAGCTTCACGACAACGTTATCCTCAATATAATAACAATAACCCGCTTCAAAAAATTTATAGAGAGCAGAAAGGCCGGGTATTTTCACATGGAAAGTAGTGATTAGTGCGGGAGGTTACTAAGGATGCCCTAAAGGTCCGTGGCATGGTACAGAATCAAAGTTTGTGACAAGGCCATTTACATTGGTACACCCCTCTCTCTTCTTTAATCATGAGTAATACTGTGTACACGGCTCGATAGGTCCCGTTTTTCGGTAATATATGATAAGATTCATGTGGGGAACCTCTCTCCCGCTGTTGAAAATTAAAGAAAAACATTCTAATACCCTGTCAAAATGGCAAATAGAGTGGAGCTACAGTTATGCTAACTTGTTGAAATAATGAATTTGTGGTAGAAATTTTAACAGAGTTGCTAACTTCCCTCATCCAAGTTGGGGGAAAATGCCCGGATTTGAGTTTATTGGGTATGGGGGTCATCCGATCCTTCTGATGGGATGCCATGAATATATCTAGAAGACTCTAGCTAATCTATCCAACATGCATGAGGAAGAGTATATTATAGAACATACATGGCCACTGTAGCAACACAATGAGTGATCCTTCTCATGTGTTTCCTATGAGTGAACAAATAGTTAATCGTGGAGTCATGGACATGAGATGATGAGATGGATGATTGTGGAGAGCTTTCACATGATTAAACAAACAATGATTACTACTATATAAGATACAAACCTCTAGCATTTGTTGCAAGATAACATGAACTCCACAAGAACAACGAGGTTACAATGGCTTGTTTCGATCTTCAAATGTGGAATATTGGAGGAAAACAAATGCATAGCCACGTTATCGCCCCACGCTCCTGCCAAGATACTACGTGACTCTGCCACCTGGCAAAATCTCAGTGCATCTTGGGCGTGCGGGCTTCATTGCGGCACTCGACGATCGCATTCAGGTCTATCCCGATGCAGTCTATGAACTCGTTCACCACCATAAAGACCGCTAGGTGCACGTCGAGTAGATTTTGTGTCTTCGGAGAAGTTGTTCCTTGGTCATCGGATCTGTATACACTGTGCCAATCAGATTTTTTTTACATGAGTCTAACCAGCTCATGGTATGATGCGGCATATATATATAGTGCCAGCAGTCCACTGTTCCTGCAACTATTGCCCCCTTCTACACATCAAAAAACACTACCTTGCCTATACATACATATACAGTCCAAACAATTTTGAATTTTTTTTATCGATATACATACACATGTATAGGACATTTGTGCAAATTTTCATACATTATACCTTAACGCGCCACGGGAAAAAAGTTGACAAATATTTGATTTTAAATGGACCCTTTTTCCTTGTGTTTCAGGTCGAAATTTTGTTATTTTTATGCAGACTGCATATTACAATATTTTCAAACGAAATTTGGCATGTTCGTGTGGAATACATATAAGTTTCCACAGAATTGTTTTCGAAAATTTTCAATACTTTAAATAACTTTTCCGAATTTTTCAAAATAAAGCGCTACGTGTAGCTCGAGCTACAGAAATTCGCAATATGTATAAAAGAAAATGGAGTTAATCTATAAGAAAAATTAAAAAAATTATACCCAATATGTATAAAAATTAATTTTAAAGAAATATATTCAATAATAAGCATAAAATAGTCAAATGTTTGTAAAATAGTTTGTAAGATGGAATAAATAACTAAATTAATATCAATACAATAGAATTTTCTAAGGAACATGAATTAGTGGCATTGATGTTATTTTTAAAGAAGAAAGATAATAAGAAGAAAGATAAAAATAAACTTGAAATAACTTTACAGTTGAATTATCCCTTTTTGCATTATGCAAACAAAAATCATGTAATAGTGGAATTTTCACACATATTGCATATTATTTATGTCTATACATGTACACTCATTCAACATCCAAAAATACCCACAAAATAAATAAAAAACTACTAATAAAATAAAACAGACAAAAAACATAAAAAGGGAGAGAGGAAAGGGCTGGGTGGTACATCTAATGGGCTACACAGCCCAGTGCCAAATTGACTTACTCAAAAATATGTGTTCAGTCAAAAAAGAAAAAAGTCCAAAAATGCATATAGAATTGACCAAAAAACCGGATCTCAAAGTAGAAACCAAACACTCATAAAATAGATTGATTTAATATTTATTTTCAAGGCCCTACTATTATTGTGATATAAATTACACTGACCCATCAAAAGATGTTCCTTGGGTGGTTCCACGTAGTGAGGTTATCCTCTGCAACTCACAGTGGGCATAAAACCTGATACCCGAAGCCCAACCGAGAAACCCGAACACCATATCAGATTTTATTTTTTGAAAACCCGAATTATATTCGGGTAAAAGGCCACGGTACCCGAACAATAGCACAGCCCAATAAAAATTATGGACGCGTATAGAAGAAGGAGAAGGCCCAGCCCAAAATTTCCATCACTGCTCGTTACCCCAGCAAAACTAGGTCGGACATGCCCACTTCCTCCTTCCCTTTGACTTAGACTCGCGCGCCGCCAGGCTTCCTGCTGGCCACTACCACACATGGATGTGTCTTGGCTCAGGCGAGGGTGAGCAGCAATGCCATTTTGCCTGTTCGCCAGAGCATCCTCGGACGACGCTGCTTCCTTCCTTAGCCTCCCTTGTCTCCAGTTAGGGCTAATTTGGTATACTGGGATTAAAACCGGGGAAGTAAATCCCAGCGATGTGATTTTCTTAGGCAGTGGAGATCCCCTTCCTTTGAAGAGTTGATTTTTCTGTTAACTTTGAAGAAGGCGAGGCAGGGATTTTTCCTCCGATCCCTTGGGACGTGGATCGATCTCCCTGGAAAGCGCTATCGATCGAACCAGAGAACCTCCAAGGACTATACGCTGACTTGTTCCGTGGGCTTAAGGCATGGATTTTTTACGGGGATCCCTCCGAAGAATTACCAAATGACGCCTTAGTATGTGACCAACCTCCTGATGGCTGATGTGGTACCAACAACAGCGCCGCCAGAAGCTACAACCTCCAATCGCCGTCCTCTGTGAGCTCCGGCCAGCGAGCTATACTACCTTTGCAGGTGTTGTCCCACCTCACTCGATGACCCCCCCCCCTCTCCACTAGCCACCCCCCTGCACATCAACTCTGTGGCGTCTCCCAAGCATGTTGTCTGTGTGTGCGTGGGTGGTATTACGGATAATTCAGGATTACCCGAACCCGAACCCGAACCCAATTTTTCGGGTATCTAAAATTTTGGACATAAATCGGATTTCATTTTTGAAAACCCGAATTACTTGACCCGGATTTTCGGGCAAATCCGTACGCCAAGCCTGATCCGCAACGACGAGGACAGTTGCAGTGACAAGAATAAGAAAGGCTTACGGATGATCCAGGAGCAGCGACAGGGGCGTGATGCGCTCAATAGCGGTTGTACAACAGCAACAAGAAGCGCAGCTGCACAGAGATGAATTGAGATCAGCAGCGATGCGTTACACTCCGCAGCGATCGTATGAATCGATAGTCCGTCACCTCTTCTGTAGCATGGGTGCTCGGGCACGGTACTCAGCTACAGCTGGCCTCCCATGTTGTTGTCAGCGGCATAGTGTTGCGGGCACTCGACTTCGGTACTCTACCTTGGAACTAAGGTGGTGGTGTCTGTCCCGACCATGCGGATGACGCTGCAGTCGGATATGGTGTCGGGCACACACAACTTCGGCATCTTTCATGGCCGACCTGGCTTGGTGGTGATTAGGACTCAATCGATCGGGTGGGGGTGCAGTTTGTGCTGCAACAACCTCCCGGCTCCACGGCTACGGGGTCACCGAAAGGTCTTCAAGGATGGTTCATCTCTTGAGACCCGGTAGTTGACTTAGGTGGTGAGATGCAAACTTAGGTAAAAGGCTTGACGTAAAGGGATGGTTGTGCGGCGGCGGCGGTCATATATCGCATGTACCTGGTGGGATTGTGAAAAACAATGGTGGAGACAACACATGTGTGACTTTGATTGTGATGTTGCGAATACTCGGTCTCGAGCTCCGGGTTGAAAACTTAAGTTGATTTTACCTGGCAATGATGATGTTTTTTTCGTCATTGCCATGTTGAAGTCATTGCTTGGATATGCTCGGTGCAAACCTTGATTCTAGTCTTGATGGGTGGATCCGATGGCGATCACATGGGTGTCACTTTTTCTTGAATACATTGTTGTGGAAGAACTTCCTTATCCGTGTGATGTAATGATATGGTTGGTACGGATATGATCATTGTTACGGTTTGCCAATCGCGGATCTAATCAGTTAGATGTTTTTTCTTTCATCTATGCATAAATTTGGTCTTATATGCTTTTGCTAGCTATTGTGTTTTTATATGTGTGTTGGTGTTGGTTATGTGCATCTTAGTTATGCAGAACCAAATATGTGATCATTATGTTTGTATCCTCGTGATGCTTTATTATAAGCGAATAAAATTCAATTTTTATCTGAAAATAAAAGTTTCCATCCCCAAAGAGGTCAGCGCTCCAAAATGGAGGTTATTGATTTCTCATGTTGCATACGTTCATCAACATGTGACAAACTCTTTTTTTGTTTTGCTACAAATGATTAGTAGTGGTTTAATATACATTTCTGAAACTAACGCACAATTTTCTAGGACCCGCATAAAAATGTGCCGTTTAATTAACGAGAAAGGAAACCAAAACCGAAATGGGAAGCAAATGAATGAGCATCACCACGGATTTCAAAAACCAAAAGATGAAACGGCTAGTTGCTATGGTACAGCCTAGTAGTAGTACTAGCCTATTCTGCCCTGCATCGTCACATCACATCACATAGTACACAGAACGGCTAGTACGCCCTGCACTGGCCTGACTTTTCAAAGCTTATGGAGCAAGCCACGGATTTCTTAATCGACCTGTGGACTGTGGTCGTGGTGGACTATAGCAGTGCAGCAGTGAGCAATGGAAGGAAGCTGCAGCTGCAGCGGCAAGAAGAAGAGGAAAGGGGATCACCATCAACTGCATCAGCAGCCGCAGGAGCAGATGAGCGACATGGCGGTGGCGGGCATCAGCGGCATCATCGACCCAGATGTTCTTGACTGCACCATCTGCTTCGACCCCCTCCGGCCTCCCGTGTTCCAGGTCTCATCTCATCCCTACCGTTTTCTCTATTGATGTTCCCCTGCAATCTTGCAAGCTGGAACTGAACAAGATCTTATATACGTTCTCAGCACGAGAGGAGCAGCTAGCAGTTGCGTCCTTTTCACAAGCATTGCATAGAAAATCATGGTGCATTTTCCTTCTTTGATGATAGACAGTGCGCAGTTGGGAACTTGGGACATAATAAGAAACCTGCAACTTCACATAGAAATCGCATAGCCTTTATGAGAAATAAAAATAAAAATCACAGGTAGACAGAGAGTGCTGCTGAAATCAAATGCATACCGTATCAAAATCAGATGGGACAAAGTAAATAAAAGAGGATCAGTTTCTAAACCCAAGGATAAAAACAGAAAACACAACAGATTTCTCTCACCGTTCTATTCCCTTTGGAGAAGATTTTGTTTTGTCTAAGTAGCCACCAGCAAGGAGTCTTAATCTTTAGTGGGAAACTTAACTTCTGAAGAAATTTGTGAAGGGTAATAAGCAAAACTGTGACAGCCTTATGAGCGTCTAAAAAAAATAGCACTGAAGTACTGCTTTTTGGCTACAGGATTAGGTCTGCAAAACCATTATTTCTAGTTTCCAAATATGGTATTTCTACCTAAACAACCAAGATTGGGTCTGCAAAACAGTTACATTGTTGCACAATCACCCTCCAGGCCTCCAGGACACTCCTAAATCAGTCTTGTAGAAAAACATATCCTTAACTCCAAAAATGCCAACACAAACTGAGAGCCTCCTTGATTTGGGGATACCTGTCGCGCGCAGAAGTACCCTTCTTTTTCAAAGATCGTGTAGTGAGTTTTGTCACCTGCACAACATTTCCAAGAACAAATTGATCAATCAAGTTTTGCATGGTTCCCGGCTGTTGTTTCCCTGTAACTTCATAAACTGAAATCAAAGAACTATATTTTCAGCATGCTCATCATTTTCAGACAGTATTTTAGAATAAGATCATGGATTCATGGTGTGTTCCCTTCTTGATACACAGTGTGCAGTTGGGCGTGTGATCTGCTCACCCTGCCATGGCAAACTCGTAAACAAGGACAACTGCAATGTATGCTCCGTCACCGGCGGGTACAACAGATGCAATGCACTCGACAAAATACTGGAGTCATTCCACATCCCTTGCGCCAACGCCGCGTAAGGGTGCACCGCAAAGACGCACTATCGCAAGGTGGAAGACCATGGCAAGTTGTGCCCACATGCGCCATGCTTCTGCTCGGAAACCGGCTGCAACTTCGCCGGCTCCACCGTCGCACTCCTGGCTCATCTAACCGACCATCACGTGTGGCCAGCCACCGAGTTGAAATACAATGTTAAGCTCACCGTGGAGGTGAAGGCAGGAGTTCATGTTCTCCACTGCCGAGGCGGCTTCCCTCTTTTCCTGGTGAAGTTCACTCCGACGCCACCGTATGGCAATGTGGGTCCCTCCACCAGGTATAAACATCAGAGTTGCTCGTGATAGTAGTGATGCGATGGAGCGGAGAGGAGACAACCAAACCGGACTACGGACCACACTCCAGAGGATGATGCGAAGCTGATGTTCAGCGAGGAGGGGTGTATGATGGGACTAATTTCATATTTTATGATGAGTGATTTTTTCTGAAACAAGGTAAAAGTCTTACCTTTCCGTTAATAACCAAAGAGTAAAGAGTATATACAAGGCCTAAGCCAAAAAGGATCAAGCGGACTACTTTCCTGAAATGATCGGCCTTAAGTGCTCAGCCAATACACCACAAACTAGCCTCTTGATATTACCAAATACTCCCCCCGTAACTTAATCGTAGGAAAGGGCATCTTCAACTTCAATCCTCAAACCTCCCGCAACAGTTCGGATTGGATGATTAGAGACTATTTTATCATACAACGTAATCATGTATCCGTTCATGGGTCATTCCGTATATCCTTTTTCCTCAAATCTGACGCAAACTAGGAGAGGTTTGCGGCAATCCGGACCTCCGCCATGTAAGACTTCGAAGTTCGACATCCCGGTCTGCTCAAATTTCCCTCCTGGATCAGTTTTCTTCCACTCCGCTTCTGCTACCCCTCACTGTTGTGCATATGTATCCTCCTCGTCCGACTATCTTCGTACTCTTCGGCCGCAGTTCAGCATGTTGCCGAACCTCTGGAACCTTTAGTAGTGCGCGTCACACCTAGTCGTCGCCCACCTCGGATCCGTCGGCAGATGTCCGGTCAAAAGATAATGAGATTATTTGACCTTCTCATTATTCATATAAATCACGATGGCATCATATTCGGTGATGGAGGACGAGCTACTGTGTGATACATGGTTGACCGTGTCTGCGAACTTCATAGGTATGAAGGAAGCTGACACGATCTTTTGACAAAGCGTCAATTCTTTGTTTCATGAGCAAAAGCACAACGAATACTATGAGTTGCACATGCTGTATAACCGCAATGTGAAATTGCCAGGCCATCAGTGGTACGCCATCTTCAACTCCGTCAACAAGTACTATTGTGTGGTTAGAAAAATGAAGGATATGTTGTAGCAGGGCACCTAAGCTATGGAGATCGTAAGTTATTGTTCATTCTAATGCTATATATTGATCAATTCATTGGTTTACTCCATGTTAGAAATGATGATCATCACATTTTTGTATAGACTGAACGCATTGACATGCTCTACCAAAGAAACGATGGAAGATCGTTCAGATCGATGCAATGTTGGATATGAAGCTAAGGAGCCAACTTGTGGGAAATGGAGTCTGCACATTCTGAGGAGAGTTTCATTTTAATTGAATTCCATCAATTCTAAAACTTCTTGAGATCAATACATTGTTATTTGAAATAATATACTATTTATGTTATAAACGAATTATGCCATTTTCTATAATTATTTTGAGTGTTGAGACTTACAAAAATACTAGAGACTAACTTTTAGGGATACCGTTGGATGGTCAGCTCTCGTATCACTGTCCTCATACGTATGTGATGTCTGTTTTAGGAGTTAGCATTGAAGATGCCCTTATGCCGCAAAATTATGGAATATCTAGCATTCCTCTAGCTCCAATCTTCCAAGACACAAGCATGAATACTGGCATAGCTTTGCTTGGCCGCGCATTTGAGTTGACCACTTCGGTCCACCAAGTGTGAATGGATCGAAATGTTGCCAATTTTAAGGGACGAGGACCTCTCTTCCAAGCCAATCTTCGATCATGCACCAAGTTCTTTTTGTGTATCGTCCTTGAAATAGGATGTGGGTCGGTGACACTTGCAAAGCTAACAAAGGCCACCATTAGGTCCCCCTCCATTTCCAACATGTCATTAGTTCAAACTCAGTTATTAATGATGTGGCAAGAAAAAACAATTAGACTTTGGAGGTGCCTATGATTTCAAACGGACAACTTGATCATTAACAAAGTCAAACAAAGAAATTGGGAAAGATATGCCGAGGCGGTGGAGTAACAAGCATTGGAGGTGAGCTTTTTAACCGATGGAGTTGTATTCACCATTAAGCTAGGCATCCCTGGAATGAGCTCAAGATCTAAAAACTTGCCAATGTGCTTCGTGGATAAACCACTAGAGTCAAGTTGCTCCACCCAAGAATCATGGTCCATAGCCTGCTGAAGTTCCACTTCTTCTTTGTAGATAGATCACAAATGTCCCGATGTGTTGAGGCGGCGGCCCAACTAGTCAGGATGAGTCCCAAAAGGACGTCTTTTCCAATGCCCTCGCGGACCTTTGTGATAGCATGAAAGAGATCCATATTGTCGCAAGTGCACGCGTTTCCTAAACCAACCCAAGCCTTTCCTAGACCGACTCACTCCAACCAAGGCCATCGGGGCCTCAAAGTTCGAGTAAATTTGTTGAGGTGGAGGATACCAACGCCGCCCAGTTTGGTCGACAGGTATACCAAACCCTAGTTGACCTTTCTTTGTCCTCCTGAGACCTTATCGGAGCTTCCCGTACGAATGCCCTTATTAATCCGTCAAAACAAATCTTGGTGCTCAGAGCGATTTCAAGGAAGTTAACATGATAGATAGACTGCAAGGTGAGAACGGGTTGTACAAGGGCGCACCTTCCGACCATCATGAAGTGGCAATCTTTCAACGGGTTTAGCTTCACGACAACGTTATCCTCAATATAATAACAATAACCCGCTTCAAAAAATTTATAGAGAGCAGCAAGGCCGGGTATTTTCACATGGAAAGTAGTGATTAGTGCGGGAGGTTACTAAGGATGCCCTAAAGGTCCGTGGCATGGTACAGAATCAAAGTTTGTGACAAGGCCATTTACATTGGTACACCCCTCTCTCTTCTTTAATCATGAGTAATACTGTGTACACGGCTCGATAGGTCTGGTTTTTCGGTAATATATGATAAGATTCATGTGGGGAAGCTCTCTCCCGCTGTTGAAAATTAAAGAAAAACATTCTAATACCCTGTCAAAATGGCAAATAGAGTGGAGCTACAGTTATGCTAACTTGTTGAAATAATGAATTTGTGGTAGAAATTTTAACAGAGTTGCTAACTTCCCTCATCCAAGTTGGGGGAAAATGCCCGGATTTGAGTTTATTGGGTATGGGGGTCATCCGATCCTTCTGATGGGATGCCATGAATATATCTAGAAGACTCTAGCTAATCTATCCAACATGCATGAGGAAGAGTATATTATAGAACATACATGGCCACTTTAGCAACACAATGAGTGATCCTTCTCATGTGTTTCCTATGAGTGAACAAATAGTTAATCGTGGAGTCATGGACATGAGATGATGAGATGGATGATTGTGAAGAGCTTTCGCATGATTAAACAAACAATGATTGCTACTATATAAGATACAAACCTCTAGCATTTGTTGCAAGATAACATGAACTCCACAAGAACAACGAGGTTACAATGGCTTGTTTCGATCTTCAAATGTGGAATATTGGAGGAAAACAAATGCATAGCCACGTTATCGCCCCACGCTCCTGCCAAGATACTACGTGACTCTGCCACCTGGCAAAATCTCACTGCATCTTGGGCGTGCGGGCTTCATTGCGGCACTCGACGATCGCATTCAGGTCTATCCCGATGCAGTCTATGAACTCGTTCACCACCATAAAGACCGCTAGGTGCACGTCGAGTAGATTTTGTGTCTTCGGAGAAGTTGTTCCTTGGTCATCGGATCTGTATACACTGTGCCAATCAGATTTTTTTTACATGAGTCTAACCAGCTCATGGTATGATGCGGCATATATATATAGTGCCAGCAGTCCACTGTTCCTGCAACTATTGCCCCCTTCTACACATCAAAAAACACTACCTTGCCTATACATACATATACAGTCCAAACAATTTTGAATTTTTTTTATCGATATACATACACATGTATAGGACATTTGTGCAAATTTTCATACATTATACCTTAACGCGCCACGGGAAAAAAGTTGACAAATATTTGATTTTAAATGGACCCTTTTTCCTTGTGTTTCAGGTCGAAATTTTGTTATTTTTATGCAGACTGCATATTACAATATTTTCAAACGAAATTTGGCATGTTCGTGTGGAATACATATAAGTTTCCACAGAATTGTTTTCGAAAATTTTCAATACTTTAAATAACTTTTCCGAATTTTTCAAAATAAAGCGCTACGTGTAGCTCGAGCTACAGAAATTCGCAATATGTATAAAAGAAAATGGAGTTAATCTATAAGAAAAATTAAAAAAATTATACCCAATATGTATAAAAATTAATTTTAAAGAAATATATTCAATAATAAGCATAAAATAGTCAAATGTTTGTAAAATAGTTTGTAAGATGGAATAAATAACTAAATTAATATCAATACAATAGAATTTTCTAAGGAACATGAATTAGTGGCATTGATGTTATTTTTAAAGAAGAAAGATAAGAAGAAGAAAGATAAAAATAAACTTGAAATAACTTTACAGTTGAATTATCCCTTTTTGCATTATGCAAACAAAAATCATGTAATAGTGGAATTTTCACACATATTGCATATTATTTATGTCTGTACATGTACACTCATTCAACATCCAAAAATACCCACAAAATAAATAAAAAACTACTAATAAAATAAAACAGACAAAAAACATAAAAAGGGAGAGAGGAAAGGGCTGGGTGGTACATCTAATGGGCTACACAGCCCAGTGCCAAATTGACTTACTCAAAAATATGTGTTCAGTCAAAAAAGAAAAAAGTCCAAAAATGCATATAGAATTGACCAAAAAACCGGATCTCAAAGTAGAAACCAAACACTCATAAAATAGATTGATTTAATATTTATTTTCAAGGCCCTACTATTATTGTGATATAAATTACACTGACCCATCAAAAGATGTTCCTTGGGTGGTTCCACGTAGTGAGGTTATCCTCTGCAACTCACAGTGGGCATAAAACCTGATACCCGAAGCCCAACCGAGAAACCCGAACACCATATCAGATTTTATTTTTTGAAAACCCGAATTATATTCGGGTAAAAGGCCACGGTACCCGAACAATAGCACAGCCCAATAAAAATTATGGACGCGTATAGAAGAAGGAGAAGGCCCAGCCCAAAATTTCCATCACTGCTCGTTACCCCAGCAAAACTAGGTCGGACATGCCCACTTCCTCCTTCCCTTTGACTTAGACTCGCGCGCCGCCAGGCTTCCTGCTGGCCACTACCACACATGGATGTGTCTTGGCTCAGGCGAGGGTGAGCAGCAATGCCATTTTGCCTGTTCGCCAGAGCATCCTCGGACGACGCTGCTTCCTTCCTTAGCCTCCCTTGTCTCCAGTTAGGGCTAATTTGGTATACTGGGATTAAAACCGGGGAAGTAAATCCCAGCGATGTGATTTTCTTAGGCAGTGGAGATCCCCTTCCTTTGAAGAGTTGATTTTTCTGTTAACTTTGAAGAAGGCGAGGCAGGGATTTTTCCTCCGATCCCTTGGGACGTGGATCGATCTCCCTGGAAAGCGCTATCGATCGAACCAGAGAACCTCCAAGGACTATACGCTGACTTGTTCCGTGGGCTTAAGGCATGGATTTTTTACGGGGATCCCTCCGAAGAATTACCAAATGACGCCTTAGTATGTGACCAACCTCCTGATGGCTGATGTGGTACCAACAACAGCGCCGCCAGAAGCTACAACCTCCAATCGCCGTCCTCTGTGAGCTCCGGCCAGCGAGCTATACTACCTTTGCAGGTGTTGTCCCACCTCACTCGATGACCCCCCCCCCCTCTCCACTAGCCACCCCCCTGCACATCAACTCTGTGGCGTCTCCCAAGCATGTTGTCTGTGTGTGCGTGGGTGGTATTACGGATAATTCAGGATTACCCGAACCCGAACCCGAACCCAATTTTTCGGGTATCTAAAATTTTGGACATAAATCGGATTTCATTTTTGAAAACCCGAATTACTTGACCCGGATTTTCGGGCAAATCCGAACGCCAAGCCTGATCCGCAACGACGAGGACAGTTGCAGTGACAAGAATAAGAAAGGCTTACGGACGATCCAGGAGCAGCGACAGGGGCGTGATGCGCTCAATAGCGGTTGTACAACAGCAACAAGAAGCGCAGCTGCACAGAGATGAATTGAGATCAGCAGCGATGCGTTACACTCCGCAGCGATCGTATGAATCGATAGTCCGTCACCTCTTCTGTAGCATGGGTGCTCGGGCACGGTACTCAGCTACAGCTGGCCTCCCATGTTGTTGTCAGCGGCATAGTGTTGCGGGCACTCGACTTCGGTACTCTACCTTGGAACTAAGGTGGTGGTGTCTGTCCCGACCATGCGGATGACGCTGCAGTCGGATATGGTGTCGGGCACACACAACTTCGGCATCTTTCATGGCCGACCTGGCTTGGTGGTGATTAGGACTCAATCGATCGGGTGGGGGTGCAGTTTGTGCTGCAACAACCTCCCGGCTCCACGGCTACGGGGTCACCGAAAGGTCTTCAAAGATGGTTCATCTCTTGAGACCCGGTAGTTGACTTAGGTGGTGAGATGCAAACTTAGGTAAAAGGCTTGACGTAAAGGGATGGTTGTGCGGCGGCGGCGGTCATATATCGCATGTACCTGGTGGGATTGTGAAAAACAATGGTGGAGACAACACATGTGTGACTTTGATTGTGATGTTGCGAATACTCGGTCTCGAGCTCCGGGTTGAAAACTTAAGTTGATTTTACCTGGCAATGATGATGTTTTTTTTCGTCATTGCCATGTTGAAGTCATTGCTTGGATATGCTCGGTGCAAACCTTGATTCTAGTCTTGATGGGTGGATCCGATGGCGATCACATGGGTGTCACTTTTTCTTGAATACATTGTTGTTGAAGAACTTCCTCATCCGTGTGATGTAATGATATGGTTGGTACGGATATGATCATTGTTACGGTTTGCCAATCGCGGATCTAATCAGTTAGATGTTTTTTCTTTCATCTATGCATAAATTTGGTCTTATATGCTTTTGCTAGCTATTGTGTTTTTATATGTGTGTTGGTGTTGGTTATGTGCATCTTAGTTATGCAGAACCAAATATGTGATCATTATGTTATTATCCTCGTGATGCTTTATTATAAGCGAATAAAATTCAATTTTTATCTGAAAATAAAAGTTTCCATCCCCAAAGAGGTCAGCGCTCCAAAATGAAGGTTATTGATTTCTCATGTTGCATACGTTCATCAACATGTGACAAACTCTTTTTTTGTTTTGCTACAAATGATTAGTAGTGGTTTAATATACATTTCTCAAACTAACGGACAATTTTCTAGGACCCGCATAAAAATGTGCCGTTTAATTAACGAGAAAGGAAACCAAAACCCAAATGGGAAGCAAATGAATGAGCATCACCACGGATTTCAAAAACCAAAAGATGAAACGGCTAGTTGCTATGGTACAGCCTAGTAGTAGTACTAGCCTATTCTGCCCTGCATCGTCACATCACATCACATAGTACACAGAACGGCTAGTACGCCCTGCACTGGCCTGACTTTTCAAAGCTTATGGAGCAAGCCACGGATTTCTTAATCGACCTGTGGACTGTGGTCGTGGTGGACTATAGCAGTGCAGCAGTGAGCAATGGAAGGAAGCTGCAGCTGCAGCGGCAAGAAGAAGAGGAAAGGGGATCACCATCAACTGCATCAGCAGCCGCAGGAGCAGATGAGCGACATGGCGGTGGCGGGCATCAGCGGCATCATCGACCCAGATGTTCTTGACTGCACCATCTGCTTCGACCCCCTCCGGCCTCCCGTGTTCCAGGTCTCATCTCATCCCTACTTTTTTCTCTATTGATGTTCCCCTGCAATCTTGCAAGCTGGAACTGAACAAGATCTTATATACGTTCTCAGCACGAGAGGAGCAGCTAGCAGTTGCGTCCTTTTCACAAGCATTGCATAGAAAATCATGGTGCATTTTCCTTCTTTGATGATAGACAGTGCGCAGTTGGGAACTTGGGACATAATAAGAAACCTGCAACTTCACATAGAAATCGCATAGCCTTTATGAGAAATAAAAAAAAAATCACAGGTAGACAGAGAGTGCTGCTGAAATCAAATGCATACCGTATCAAAATCAGATGGGACAAAGTAAATAAAAGAGGATCAGTTTCTAAACCCAAGGATAAAAACAGAAAACACAACAGATTTCTCTCACCGTTCTATTCCCTTTGGAGAAGATTTTGTTTTGTCTAAGTAGCCACCAGCAAGGAGTCTTAATCTTTAGTGGGAAACTTAACTTCTGAAGAAATTTGTGAAGGGTAATAAGCAAAACTGTGACAGCCTTATGAGCGTCTAAAAAAAATAGCACTGAAGTACTGCTTTTTGGCTACAGGATTAGGTCTGCAAAACCATTATTTCTAGTTTCCAAATATGGTATTTCTACCTAAATAACCAAGATTGGGTCTGCAAAACAGTTACATTGTTGCACAATCACCCTCCAGGCCTCCAGGACACTCCTAAATCAGTCTTGTAGAAAAACATATCCTTAACTCCAAAAATGCCAACACAAACTGAGAGCCTCCTTGATTTGGGGATACCTGTCGCGCGCAGAAGTACCCTTCTTTTTCAAAGATCGTGTAGTGAGTTTTGTCACCTGCACAACATTTCCAAGAACAAATTGATCAATCAAGTTTTGCATGGTTCCCGGCTGTTGTTTCCCTGTAACTTCATAAACTGAAATCAAAGAACTATATTTTCAGCATGCTCATCATTTTCAGACAGTATTTTAGAATAAGATCATGGATTCATGGTGTGTTCCCTTCTTGATACACAGTGTGCAGTTGGGCGTGTGATCTGCTCACCCTGCCATGGCAAACTCGTAAACAAGGACAACTGCAATGTATGCTCCGTCACCGGCGGGTACAACAGATGCAATGCACTCGACAAAATACTGCAGTCATTCCACATCCCTTGCGCCAACGCCGCGTACGGGTGCACCGCAAAGACGCACTATCGCAAGGTGGAAGACCATGGCAAGTTGTGCCCACATGCGCCATGCTTCTTCTCGGAAACCGGCTGCAACTTCGCCGGCTCCACCGTCGCACTCCTGGCTCATCTAACCGACCATCACGTGTGGCCAGCCACCGAGTTGAAATACAATGTTAAGCTCACCGTGGAGGTGAAGGCAGGAGTTCATGTTCTCCACTGCCGAGGCGGCTTCCCTCTTTTCCTGGTGAAGTTCACTCCGACGCCACCGTATGGCAATGTGGGTCCCTCCACCAGGTATAAACATCAGAGTTGCTCGTGATAGTAGTGATGCGATGGAGCGGAGAGGAGACAACCAAACCGGACTACGGACCACACTCCAGAGGATGATGCGAAGCTGATGTTCAGCGAGGAGGGGTGTATGATGCGACTAATTTCATATTTTATGATGAGTGATTTTTTCTGAAACAAGGTAAAAGTCTTACCTTTCCGTTAATAACCAAAGAGTAAAGAGTATATACAAGGCCTAAGCCAAAAAGGATCAAGCGGACTACTTTCCTGAAATGATCGGCCTTAAGTGCTTAGCCAATACACCACAAACTAGCCTCTTGATATTACCAAATACTCCCTCCGTAACTTAATCGTAGGAAAGGGCATCTTCAACTTCAATCCTCAAACCTCCCGCAACAGTTCGGATTGGATGATTAGAGACTATTTTATCATACAACGTAATCATGTATCCGTTCATGGGTCATTCCGTATATCCTTTTTCCTCAAATCTGACGCAAACTAGGAGAGGTTTGCGGCAATCCGGACCTCCGCCATGTAAGACTTCGAAGTTCGACATCCCGGTCTGCTCAAATTTCCCTCCTGGATCAGTTTTCTTCCACTCCGCTTCTGCTACCCCTCACTGTTGTGCATATGTATCCTCCTCGTCCGACTATCTTCGTACTCTTCGGACGCAGTTCAGCATGTTGCCGAACCTCTGGAACCTTTAGTAGTGCGCGTCACACCTAGTCGTCGCCCACCTCGGATCCGTCGGCAGATGTCCGGTCAAAAGATAATGAGATTATTTGACCTTCTCATTATTCATATAAATCACGATGGCATCATATTCGGTGATGGAGGACGAGCTACTGTGTGATACATGGTTGACCGTGTCTGCGAACTTCATAGGTATGAAGGAAACTGACACGATCTTTTGACAAAGCGTCAATTCTTTGTTTCATGAGCAAAAGTACAACGAATACTATGAGTTGCACATGCTGTATAACCGCAATGTGAAATTGCCAGCCCATCAGTGGTACGCCATCTTCAACTCCGTCAACAAGTACTATTGTGTGGTTAGAAAAATGAAGGATATGTTGTAGCAGGGCACCTAAGCTATGCAGATCGTAAGTTATTGTTCATTCTAATGCTATATATTGATCAATTCATTGGTTTACTCCATGTTAGAAATGATGATCATCACATTTTTGTATAGACTGAACGCATTGACATGCTCTACCAAAGAAACGATGGAAGATCGTTCACATCGATGCAATGTTGGATATGAAGCTAAGGAGCCAACTTGTGGGAAATGGAGTCTGCACATTCTGAGGAGAGTTTCATTTTAATTGAATTCCATCAATTCTAAAACTTCTTGAGATCAATACATTGTTATTTGAAATAATATACTATTTATGTTATAAACGAATTATGCCATTTTCTATAATTATTTTGAGTGTTGAGACTTACAAAAATACTAGAGACTAACTTTTAGGGATACCGTTGGATGGTCAGCTCTCGTATCACTGTCCTCATACGTATGTGATGTCTGTTTTAGGAGTTAGCATTGAAGATGCCCTTATGCCGCAAAATTATGGAAAATCTAGCATTCCTCTAGCTCCAATCTTCCAAGACACAAGCATGAATACTGGCATAGCTTTGCTTGGCCGCGCATTTGAGTTGACCACTTCGGTCCACCAAGTGTGAATGGATCGAAATGTTGCCAATTTTAAGGGACGAGGACCTCTCTTCCAAGCCAATCTTCGATCATGCACCAAGTTCTTTTTGTGTATCGTCCTTGAAATAGGATGTGGGTCGGTGAGACTTGCAAAGCTAACAAAGGCCACCATTAGGTCCCCCTCCATTTCCAACATGTCATTAGTTCAAACTCAGTTATTAATGATGTGGCAAGAAAAAACAATTAGACTTTGGAGGTGCCTATGATTTCAAACGGACAACTTGATCATTAACAAAGTCAAACAAAGAAATTGGGAAAGATATGCCGAGGCGGTGGAGTAACAAGCATTGGAGGTGAGCTTTTTAACTGATGGAGTTGTATTCACCATTAAGCTAGGCATCCCTGGAATGAGCTCAAGATCTAAAAACTTGCCAATGTGCTTCGTGGATAAACCACTAGAGTCAAGTTGCTCCACCCAAGAATCATGGTCCATAGCCTGCTGAAGTTCCACTTCTTCTTTGTAGATAGATCACAAATGTCCCGATGTGTTGAGGCGGCGGCCCAACTAGTCAGGATGAGTCCCAAAAGGACGCCTTTTCCAATGCCCTCGCGGACCTTTGTGATAGCATGAAAGAGATCCATATTGTCGCAAGTGCACGCGTTTCCTAAACCAACCCAAGCCTTTCCTAGACCGACTCACTCCAACCAAGGCCATCGGGGCCTCAAAGTTCGAGTAAATTTGTTGAGGTGGAGGATACCAACGCCGCCCAGTTTGGTCGACAGGTATACCAAACCCTAGTTGACCATTCTTTGTCCTCCTGAGACCTTATCGGAGCTTCCCGTACGAATGCCCTTATTAATCCGTCAAAACAAATCTTGGTGCTCAGAGCGATTTCAAGGAAGTTAACATGATAGATAGACTGCAAGGTGAGAACGGGTTGTACAAGGGCGCACCTTCCGACCATCATGAAGTGGCAATCTTTCAACGGGTTTAGCTTCACGACAACGTTATCCTCAATACAATAACAATAACCCGCTTCAAAAAATTTATAGAGAGCAGAAAGGCCGGGTATTTTCACATGGAAAGTAGTGATTAGTGCGGGAGGTTACTAAGGATGCCCTAAAGGTCCGTGGCATGGTACAGAATCAAAGTTTGTGACAAGGCCATTTACATTGGTACACCCCTCTCTCTTCTTTAATCATGAGTAATACTGTGTACACGGCTCGATAGGTCCGGTTTTTCGGTAATATATGATAAGATTCATGTGGGGAAGCTCTCTCCCGCTGTTGAAAATTAAAGAAAAACATTCTAATACCCTGTCAAAATGGCAAATAGAGTGGAGCTACAGTTATGCTAACTTGTTGAAATAATGAATTTGTGGTAGAAATTTTAACAGAGTTGCTAACTTCCCTCATCCAAGTTGGGGGAAAATGCCCGGATTTGAGTTTATTGGGTATGGGGGTCATCCGATCCTTCTGATGGGATGCCATGAATATATCTAGAAGACTCTAGCTAATCTATCCAACATGCATGAGGAAGAGTATATTATAGAACATACATGGCCACTGTAGCAACACAATGAGTGATCCTTCTCATGTGTTTCCTATGAGTGAACAAATAGTTAATCGTGGAGTCATGGACATGAGATGATGAGATGGATGATTGTGGAGAGCTTTCACATGATTAAACAAACAATGATTGCTACTATATAAGATACAAACCTCTAGCATTTGTTGCAAGATAACATGAACTCCACAAGAACAACGAGGTTACAATGGCTTGTTTCGATCTTCAAATGTGGAATATTGGAGGAAAACAAATGCATAGCCACGTTATCGCCCCACGCTCCTGCCAAGATACTACGTGACTCTGCCACCTGGCAAAATCTCAGTGCATCTTGGGCGTGCGGGCTTCATTGCGGCACTCGACGATCGCATTCAGGTCTATCCCGATGTAGTCTATGAACTCGTTCACCACCATAAAGACCGCTAGGTGCACGTCGAGTAGATTTTGTGTCTTCGGAGAAGTTGTTCCTTGGTCATCGGATCTGTATACACTGTGCCAATCAGATTTTTTTTACATGAGTCTAACCAGCTCATGGTATGATGCGGCATATATATATAGTGCCAGCAGTCCACTGTTCCTTCAACTATTGCCCCCTTCTACACATCAAAAAACACTACCTTGCCTATACATACATATACAGTCCAAACAATTTTGAATTTTTTTTATCGATATACATACACATGTATAGGACATTTGTGCAAATTTTCATACATTATACCTTAACGCGCCACGGGAAAAAAGTTGACAAATATTTGATTTTAAATGGACCCTTTTTCCTTGTGTTTCAGGTCGAAATTTTGTTATTTTTATGCAGACTGCATATTAGAATATTTTCAAACGAAATTTGGCATGTTCGTGTGGAATACATATAAGTTTCCACAGAATTGTTTTCGAAAATTTTCAATACTTTAAATAACTTTTCCGAATTTTTCAAAATAAAGCGCTACGTGTAGCTCGAGCTACAGAAATTCGCAATATGTATAAAAGAAAATGGAGTTAATCTATAAGAAAAATTAAAAAAATTATACCCAATATGTATAAAAATTAATTTTAAAGAAATATATTCAATAATAAGCATAAAATAGTCAAATGTTTGTAAAATAGTTTGTAAGATGGAATAAATAACTAAATTAATATCAATACAATAGAATTTTCTAAGGAACATGAATTAGTGGCATTGATGTTATTTTTAAAGAAGAAAGATAATAAGAAGAAAGATAAAAATAAAATTGAAATAACTTTACAGTTGAATTATCCCTTTTTGCATTATGCAAACAAAAATCATGTAATAGTGGAATTTTCACACATATTGCATATTATTTATGTCTATACATGTACACTCATTCAACATCCAAAAATACCCACAAAATAAATAAAAAACTACTAATAAAATAAAACAGACAAAAAACATAAAAAGGGAGAGAGGAAAGGGCTGGGTGGTACATCTAATGGGCTACACAGCCCAGTGCCAAATTGACTTACTCAAAAATATGTGTTCAGTCAAAAAAGAAAAAAGTCCAAAAATGCATATAGAATTGACCAAAAAACCGGATCTCAAAGTAGAAACCAAACACTCATAAAATAGATTGATTTAATATTTATTTTCAAGGCCCTACTATTATTGTGATATAAATTACACTGACCCATCAAAAGATGTTCCTTGGGTGGTTCCACGTAGTGAGGTTATCCTCTGCAACTCACAGTGGGCATAAAACCTGATACCCGAAGCCCAACCGAGAAACCCGAACACCATATCAGATTTTATTTTTTGAAAACCCGAATTATATTCGGGTAAAAGGCCACGGTACCCGAACAATAGCACAGCCCAATAAAAATTATGGACGCGTATAGAAGAAGGAGAAGGCCCAGCCCAAAATTTCCATCACTGCTCGTTACCCCAGCAAAACTAGGTCGGACATGCCCACTTCCTCCTTCCCTTTGACTTAGACTCGCGCGCCGCCAGGCTTCCTGCTGGCCACTACCACACATGGATGTGTCTTGGCTCAGGCGAGGGTGAGCAGCAATGCCATTTTGCCTGTTCGCCAGAGCATCCTCGGACGACGCTGCTTCCTTCCTTAGCCTCCCTTGTCTCCAGTTAGGGCTAATTTGGTATACTGGGATTAAAACCGGGGAAGTAAATCCCAGCGATGTGATTTTCTTAGGCAGTGGAGATCCCCTTCCTTTGAAGAGTTGATTTTTCTGTTAACTTTGAAGAAGGCGAGGCAGGGATTTTTCCTCCGATCCCTTGGGACGTGGATCGATCTCCCTGGAAAGCGCTATCGATCGAACCAGAGAACCTCCAAGGACTATACGCTGACTTGTTCCGTGGGCTTAAGGCATGGATTTTTTACGGGGATCCCTCCGAAGAATTACCAAATGACGCCTTAGTATGTGACCAACCTCCTGATGGTTGATGTGGTACCAACAACAGCGCCGCCAGAAGCTACAACCTCCAATCGCCGTCCTCTGTGAGCTCCGGCCAGCGAGCTATACTACCTTTGCAGGTGTTGTCCCACCTCACTCGATGACCCCCCCCCCCCCTCTCCACTAGCCACCCCCCTGCACATCAACTCTGTGGCGTCTCCCAAGCATGTTGTCTGTGTGTGCGTGGGTGGTATTACGGATAATTCAGGATTACCCGAACCCGAACCCGAACCCAATTTTTCGGGTATCTAAAATTTTGGACATAAATCGGATTTCATTTTTGAAAACCCGAATTACTTGACCCGGATTTTCGGGCAAATCCGTACGCCAAGCCTGATCCGCAACGACGAGGACAGTTGCAGTGACAAGAATAAGAAAGGCTTACGGACGATCCAGGAGCAGCGACAGGGGCGTGATGCGCTCAATAGCGGTTGTACAACAGCAACAAGAAGCGCAGCTGCACAGAGATGAATTGAGATCAGCAGCGATGCGTTACACTCCGCAGCGATCGTATGAATCGATAGTCCGTCACCTCTTCTGTAGCATGGGTGCTCGGGCACGGTACTCAGCTACAGCTGGCCTCCCATGTTGTTGTCAGCGGCATAGTGTTGCGGGCACTCGACTTCGGTACTCTACCTTGGAACTAAGGTGGTGGTGTCTGTCCCGACCATGCGGATGACGCTGCAGTCGGATATGGTGTCGGGCACACACAACTTCGGCATCTTTCATGGCCGACCTGGCTTGGTGGTGATTAGGACTCAATCGATCGGGTGGGGGTGCAGTTTGTGCTGCAACAACCTCCCGGCTCCACGGCTACGGGGTCACCGAAAGGTCTTCAAAGATGGTTCATCTCTTGAGACCCGGTAGTTGACTTAGGTGGTGAGATGCAAACTTAGGTAAAAGGCTTGACGTAAAGGGATGGTTGTGCGGCGGCGGCGGTCATATATCGCATGTACCTGGTGGGATTGTGAAAAACAATGGTGGAGACAACACATGTGTGACTTTGATTGTGATGTTGCGAATACTCGGTCTCGAGCTCCGGGTTGAAAACTTAAGTTGATTTTACCTGGCAATGATGATGTTTTTTTTCGTCATTGCCATGTTGAAGTCATTGCTTGGATATGCTCGGTGCAAACCTTGATTCTAGTCTTGATGGGTGGATCCGATGGCGATCACATGGGTGTCACTTTTTCTTGAATACATTGTTGTTGAAGAACTTCCTCATCCGTGTGATGTAATGATATGGTTGGTACGGATATGATCATTGTTACGGTTTGCCAATCGCGGATCTAATCAGTTAGATGTTTTTTCTTTCATCTATGCATAAATTTGGTCTTATATGCTTTTGCTAGCTATTGTGTTTTTATATGTGTGTTGGTGTTGGTTATGTGCATCTTAGTTATGCAGAACCAAATATGTGATCATTATGTTTGTATCCTCGTGATGCTTTATTATAAGCGAATAAAATTCAATTTTTATCTGAAAATAAAAGTTTCCATCCCCAAAGAGGTCAGCGCTCCAAAATGAAGGTTATTGATTTCTCATGTTGCATACGTTCATCAACATGTGACAAACTCTTTTTTTGTTTTGCTACAAATGATTAGTAGTGGTTTAATATACATTTCTCAAACTAACGCACAATTTTCTAGGACCCGCATAAAAATGTGCCGTTTAATTAACGAGAAAGGAAACCAAAACCGAAATGGGAAGCAAATGAATGAGCATCACCACGGATTTCAAAAACCAAAAGATGAAACGGCTAGTTGCTATGGTACAGCCTAGTAGTAGTACTAGCCTATTCTGCCCTGCATCGTCACATCACATCACATAGTACACAGAACGGCTAGTACGCCCTGCACTGGCCTGACTTTTCAAAGCTTATGGAGCAAGCCACGGATTTCTTAATCGACCTGTGGACTGTGGTCGTGGTGGACTATAGCAGTGCAGCAGTGAGCAATGGAAGGAAGCTGCAGCTGCAGCGGCAAGAAGAAGAGGAAAGGGGATCACCATCAACTGCATCAGCAGCCGCAGGAGCAGATGAGCGACATGGCGGTGGCGGGCATCAGCGGCATCATCGACCCAGATGTTCTTGACTGCACCATCTGCTTCGACCCCCTCCGGCCTCCCGTGTTCTAGGTCTCATCTCATCCCTACCGTTTTCTCTATTGATGTTCCCCTGCAATCTTGCAAGCTGGAACTGAACAAGATCTTATATACGTTCTCAGCACGAGAGGAGCAGCTAGCAGTTGCGTCCTTTTCACAAGCATTGCATAGAAAATCATGGTGCATTTTCCTTCTTTGATGATAGACAGTGCGCAGTTGGGAACTTGGGACATAATAAGAAACCTGCAACTTCACATAGAAATCGCATAGCCTTTATGAGAAATAAAAATAAAAATCACAGGTAGACAGAGAGTGCTGCTGAAATCAAATGCATACCGTATCAAAATCAGATGGGACAAAGTAAATAAAAGAGGATCAGTTTCTAAACCCAAGGATAAAAACAGAAAACACAACAGATTTCTCTCACCGTTCTATTCCCTTTGGAGAAGATTTTGTTTTGTCTAAGTAGCCACCAGCAAGGAGTCTTAATCTTTAGTGGGAAACTTAACTTCTGAAGAAATTTGTGAAGGGTAATAAGCAAAACTGTGACAGCCTTATGAGCGTCTAAAAAAAATAGCACTGAAGTACTGCTTTTTGGCTACAGGATTAGGTCTGCAAAACCATTATTTCTAGTTTCCAAATATGGTATTTCTACCTAAACAACCAAGATTGGGTCTGCAAAACAGTTACATTGTTGCACAATCACCCTCCAGGCCTCCAGGACACTCCTAAATCAGTCTTGTAGAAAAACATATCCTTAACTCCAAAAATGCCAACACAAACTGAGAGCCTCCTTGATTTGGGGATACCTGTCGCGCGCAGAAGTACCCTTCTTTTTCAAAGATCGTGTAGTGAGTTTTGTCACCTGCACAACATTTCCAAGAACAAATTGATCAATCAAGTTTTGCATGGTTCCCGGCTGTTGTTTCCCTGTAACTTCATAAACTGAAATCAAAGAACTATATTTTCAGCATGCTCATCATTTTCAGACAGTATTTTAGAATAAGATCATGGATTCATGGTGTGTTCCCTTCTTGATACACAGTGTGCAGTTGGGCGTGTGATCTGCTCACCCTGCCATGGCAAACTCGTAAACAAGGACAACTGCAATGTATGCTCCGTCACCGGCGGGTACAACAGATGCAATGCACTCGACAAAATACTGCAGTCATTCCACATCCTTTGCGCCAACGCCGCGTACGGGTGCACCGCAAAGACGCACTATCGCAAGGTGGAAGACCATGGCAAGTTGTGCCCACATGCGCCATGCTTCTGCTCGGAAACCGGCTGCAACTTCGCCGGCTCCACCGTCGCACTCCTGGCTCATCTAACCGACCATCACGTGTGGCCAGCCACCGAGTTGAAATACAATGTTAAGCTCACCGTGGAGGTGAAGGCAGGAGTTCATGTTCTCCACTGCCGAGGCGGCTTCCCTCTTTTCCTGGTGAAGTTCACTCCGACGCCACCGTATGGCAATGTGGGTCCCTCCACCAGGTATAAACATCAGAGTTGCTCGTGATAGTAGTGATGCGATGGAGCGGAGAGGAGACAACCAAACCGGACTACGGACCACACTCCAGAGGATGATGCGAAGCTGATGTTCAGCGAGGAGGGGTGTATGATGCGACTAATTTCATATTTTATGATGAGTGATTTTTTCTGAAACAAGGTAAAAGTCTTACCTTTCCGTTAATAACCAAAGAGTAAAGAGTATATACAAGGCCTAAGCCAAAAAGGATCAAGCGGACTACTTTCCTGAAATGATCGGCCTTAAGTGCTTAGCCAATACACCACAAACTAGCCTCTTGATATTACCAAATACTCCCTCCGTAACTTAATCGTAGGAAAGGGCATCTTCAACTTCAATCCTCAAACCTCCCGCAACAGTTCGGATTGGATGATTAGAGACTATTTTATCATACAACGTAATCATGTATCCGTTCATGGGTCATTCCGTATATCCTTTTTCCTCAAATCTGACGCAAACTAGGAGAGGTTTGCGGCAATCCGGACCTCCGCCATGTAAGACTTCGAAGTTCGACATCCCGGTCTGCTCAAATTTCCCTCCTGGATCAGTTTTCTTCCACTCCGCTTCTGCTACCCCTCACTGTTGTGCATATGTATCCTCCTCGTCCGACTATCTTCGTACTCTTCGGCCGCAGTTCAGCATGTTGCCGAACCTCTGGAACCTTTAGTAGTGCGCATCACACCTAGTCGTCGCCCACCTCGGATCCGTCGGCTGATGTCCGGTCAAAAGATAATGAGATTATTTGACCTTCTCATTATTCATATAAATCACGATGGCATCATATTCGGTGATGGAGGACGAGCTACTGTGTGATACATGGTTGACCGTGTCTGCGAACTTCATAGGTATGAAGGAAGCTGACACGATCTTTTGACAAAGCGTCAATTCTTTGTTTCATGAGCAAAAGCACAACGAATACTATGAGTTGCACATGCTGTATAACCGCAATGTGAAATTGCTAGCCCATCAGTGGTACGCCATCTTCAACTCCGTCAACAAGTACTATTGTGTGGTTAGAAAAATGAAGGATATGTTGTAGCAGGGCACCTAAGCTATGGAGATCGTAAGTTATTGTTCATTCTAATGCTATATATTGATCAATTCATTGGTTTACTCCATGTTAGAAATGATGATCATCACATTTTTGTATAGACTGAACGCATTGACATGCTCTACCAAAGAAACGATGGAAGATCGTTCACATCGATGCAATGTTGGATATGAAGCTAAGGAGCCAACTTGTGGGAAATGGAGTCTGCACATTCTGAGGAGAGTTTCATTTTAATTGAATTCCATCAATTCTAAAACTTCTTGAGATCAATACATTGTTATTTGAAATAATATACTATTTATGTTATAAACGAATTATGCCATTTTCTATAATTATTTTGAGTGTTGAGACTTACAAAAATACTAGAGACTAACTTTTAGGGATACCGTTGGATGGTCAGCTCTCGTATCACTGTCCTCATACGTATGTGATGTCTGTTTTAGGAGTTAGCATTGAAGATGCCCTTATGCCACAAAATTATGGAAAATCTAGCATTCCTCTAGCTCCAATCTTCCAAGACACAAGCATGAATACTGGCATAGCTTTGCTTGGCCGCGCATTTGAGTTGACCACTTCGGTCCACCAAGTGTGAATGGATCGAAATGTTGCCAATTTTAAGGGACGAGGACCTCTCTTCCAAGCCAATCTTCGATCATGCACCAAGTTCTTTTTGTGTATCGTCCTTGAAATAGGATGTGGGTCGGTGACACTTGCAAAGCTAACAAAGGCCACCATTAGGTCCCCCTCCATTTCCAACATGTCATTAGTTCAAACTCAGTTATTAATGATGTGGCAAGAAAAAACAATTAGACTTTGGAGGTGCCTATGATTTCAAACGGACAACTTGATCATTAACAAAGTCAAACAAAGAAATTGGGAAAGATATGCCGAGGCGGTGGAGTAACAAGCATTGGAGGTGAGCTTTTTAACTGATGGAGTTGTATTCACCATTAAGCTAGGCATCCCTGGAATGAGCTCAAGATCTAAAAACTTGCCAATGTGCTTCGTGGATAAACCACTAGAGTCAAGTTGCTCCACCCAAGAATCATGGTCCATAGCCTGCTGAAGTTCCACTTCTTCTTTGTAGATAGATCACAAATGTCCCGATGTGTTGAGGCGGCGGCCCAACTAGTCAGGATGAGTCCCAAAACGACGCCTTTTCCAATGCCCTCGCGGACCTTTGTGATAGCATGAAAGAGATCCATATTGTCGCAAGTGCACGCGTTTCCTAAACCAACCCAAGCCTTTCCTAGACCGACTCACTCCAACCAAGGCCATCGGGGCCTCAAAGTTCGAGTAAATTTGTTGAGGTGGAGGATACCAACGCCGCCCAGTTTGGTCGACAGGTATACCAAACCCTAGTTGACCTTTCTTTGTCCTCCTGAGACCTTATCGGAGCTTCCCGTACGAATGCCCTTATTAATCCGTCAAAACAAATCTTGGTGCTCAGAGCGATTTCAAGGAAGTTAACATGATAGATAGACTGCAAGGTGAGAACGGGTTGTACAAGGGCGCACCTTCCGACCATCATGAAGTGGCAATCTTTCAACGGGTTTAGCTTCACGACAACGTTATCCTCAATATAATAACAATAACCCGCTTCAAAAAATTTATAGAGAGCAGCAAGGCCGGGTATTTTCACATGGAAAGTAGTGATTAGTGCGGGAGGTTACTAAGGATGCCCTAAAGGTCCGTGGCATGGTACAGAATCAAAGTTTGTGACAAGGCCATTTACATTGGTACACCCCTCTCTCTTCTTTAATCATGAGTAATACTGTGTACACGGCTCGATAGGTCTGGTTTTTCGGTAATATATGATAAGATTCATGTGGGGAAGCTCTCTCCCGCTGTTGAAAATTAAAGAAAAACATTCTAATACCCTGTCAAAATGGCAAATAGAGTGGAGCTACAGTTATGCTAACTTGTTGAAATAATGAATTTGTGGTAGAAATTTTAACAGAGTTGCTAACTTCCCTCATCCAAGTTGGGGGAAAATGCCCGGATTTGAGTTTATTGGGTATGGGGGTCATCCGATCCTTCTGATGGGATGCCATGAATATATCTAGAAGACTCTAGCTAATCTATCCAACATGCATGAGGAAGAGTATATTATAGAACATACATGGCCACTGTAGCAACACAATGAGTGATCCTTCTCATGTGTTTCCTATGAGTGAACAAATAGTTAATCGTGGAGTCATGGACATGAGATGATGAGATGGATGATTGTGAAGAGCTTTCGCATGATTAAACAAACAATGATTGCTACTATATAAGATACAAACCTCTAGCATTTGTTGCAAGATAACATGAACTCCACAAGAACAACGAGGTTACAATGGCTTGTTTCGATCTTCAAATGTGGAATATTGGAGGAAAACAAATGCATAGCCACGTTATCGCCCCACGCTCCTGCCAAGATACTACGTGACTCTGCCACCTGGCAAAATCTCACTGCATCTTGGGCGTGCGGGCTTCATTGCGGCACTCGACGATCGCATTCAGGTCTATCCCGATGCAGTCTATGAACTCGTTCACCACCATAAAGACCGCTAGGTGCACGTCGAGTAGATTTTGTGTCTTCGGAGAAGTTGTTCCTTGGTCATCGGATCTGTATACACTGTGCCAATCAGATTTTTTTTACATGAGTCTAACCAGCTCATGGTATGATGCGGCATATATATATAGTGCCAGCAGTCCACTGTTCCTGCAACTATTGCCCCCTTCTACACATCAAAAAACACTACCTTGCCTATACATACATATACAGTCCAAACAATTTTGAATTTTTTTTATCGATATACATACACATGTATAGGACATTTGTGCAAATTTTCATACATTATACCTTAACGCGCCACGGGAAAAAAGTTGACAAATATTTGATTTTAAATGGACCCTTTTTCCTTGTGTTTCAGGTCGAAATTTTGTTATTTTTATGCAGACTGCATATTACAATATTTTCAAACGAAATTTGGCATGTTCGTGTGGAATACATATAAGTTTCCACAGAATTGTTTTCGAAAATTTTCAATACTTTAAATAACTTTTCCGAATTTTTCAAAATAAAGCGCTACGTGTAGCTCGAGCTACAGAAATTCGCAATATGTATAAAAGAAAATGGAGTTAATCTATAAGAAAAATTAAAAAAATTATACCCAATATGTATAAAAATTAATTTTAAAGAAATATATTCAATAATAAGCATAAAATAGTCAAATGTTTGTAAAATAGTTTGTAAGATGGAATAAATAACTAAATTAATATCAATACAATAGAATTTTCTAAGGAACATGAATTAGTGGCATTGATGTTATTTTTAAAGAAGAAAGATAAGAAGAAGAAAGATAAAAATAAACTTGAAATAACTTTACAGTTGAATTATCCCTTTTTGCATTATGCAAACAAAAATCATGTAATAGTGGAATTTTCACACATATTGCATATTATTTATGTCTATACATGTACACTCATTCAACATCCAAAAATACCCACAAAATAAATAAAAAACTACTAATAAAATAAAACAGACAAAAAACATAAAAAGGGAGAGAGGAAAGGGCTGGGTGGTACATCTAATGGGCTACACAGCCCAGTGCCAAATTGACTTACTCAAAAATATGTGTTCAGTCAAAAAAGAAAAAAGTCCAAAAATGCATATAGAATTGACCAAAAAACCGGATCTCAAAGTAGAAACCAAACACTCATAAAATAGATTGATTTAATATTTATTTTCAAGGCCCTACTATTATTGTGATATAAATTACACTGACCCATCAAAAGATGTTCCTTGGGTGGTTCCACGTAGTGAGGTTATCCTCTGCAACTCACAGTGGGCATAAAACCTGATACCCGAAGCCCAACCGAGAAACCCGAACACCATATCAGATTTTATTTTTTGAAAACCCGAATTATATTCGGGTAAAAGGCCACGGTACCCGAACAATAGCACAGCCCAATAAAAATTATGGACGCGTATAGAAGAAGGAGAAGGCCCAGCCCAAAATTTCCATCACTGCTCGTTACCCCAGCAAAACTAGGTCGGACATGCCCACTTCCTCCTTCCCTTTGACTTAGACTCGCGCGCCGCCAGGCTTCCTGCTGGCCACTACCACACATGGATGTGTCTTGGCTCAGGCGAGGGTGAGCAGCAATGCCATTTTGCCTGTTCGCCAGAGCATCCTCGGACGACGCTGCTTCCTTCCTTAGCCTCCCTTGTCTCCAGTTAGGGCTAATTTGGTATACTGGGATTAAAACCGGGGAAGTAAATCCCAGCGATGTGATTTTCTTAGGCAGTGGAGATCCCCTTCCTTTGAAGAGTTGATTTTTCTGTTAACTTTGAAGAAGGCGAGGCAGGGATTTTTCCTCCGATCCCTTGGGACGTGGATCGATCTCCCTGGAAAGCGCTATCGATCGAACCAGAGAACCTCCAAGGACTATACGCTGACTTGTTCCGTGGGCTTAAGGCATGGATTTTTTACGGGGATCCCTCCGAAGAATTACCAAATGACGCCTTAGTATGTGACCAACCTCCTGATGGCTGATGTGGTACCAACAACAGCGCCGCCAGAAGCTACAACCTCCAATCGCCGTCCTCTGTGAGCTCCGGCCAGCGAGCTATACTACCTTTGCAGGTGTTGTCCCACCTCACTCGATGACCCCCCCCCCCTCTCCACTAGCCACCCCCCTGCACATCAACTCTGTGGCGTCTCCCAAGCATGTTGTCTGTGTGTGCGTGGGTGGTATTACGGATAATTCAGGATTACCCGAAACCGAACCCGAACCCAATTTTTCGGGTATCTAAAATTTTGGACATAAATCGGATTTCATTTTTGAAAACCCGAATTACTTGACCCGGATTTTCGGGCAAATCCGAACGCCAAGCCTGATCCGCAACGACGAGGACAGTTGCAGTGACAAGAATAAGAAAGGCTTACGGACGATCCAGGAGCAGCGACAGGGGCGTGATGCGCTCAATAGCGGTTGTACAACAGCAACAAGAAGCGCAGCTGCACAGAGATGAATTGAGATCAGCAGCGATGCGTTACACTCCGCAGCGATCGTATGAATCGATAGTCCGTCACCTCTTCTGTAGCATGGGTGCTTGGGCACGGTACTCAGCTACAGCTGGCCTCCCATGTTGTTGTCAGCGGCATAGTGTTGCGGGCACTCGACTTCGGTACTCTACCTTGGAACTAAGGTGGTGGTGTCTGTCCCGACCATGCGGATGATGCTGCAGTCGGATATGGTGTCGGGCACACACAACTTCGGCATCTTTCATGGCCGACCTGGCTTGGTGGTGATTAGGACTCAATCGATCGGGTGGGGGTGCAGTTTGTGCTGCAACAACCTCCCGGCTCCACGGCTACGGGGTCACCGAAAGGTCTTCAAAGATGGTTCATCTCTTGAGACCCGGTAGTTGACTTAGGTGGTGAGATGCAAACTTAGGTAAAAGGCTTGACGTAAAGGGATGGTTGTGCGGCGGCGGCGGTCATATATCGCATGTACCTGGTGGGATTGTGAAAAACAATGGTGGAGACAACACATGTGTGACTTTGATTGTGATGTTGCGAATACTCGGTCTCGAGCTCCGGGTTGAAAACTTAAGTTGATTTTACCTGGCAATGATGATGTTTTTTTTCGTCATTGCCATGTTGAAGTCATTGCTTGGATATGCTCGGTGCAAACCTTGATTCTAGTCTTGATGGGTGGATCCGATGGCGATCACATGGGTGTCACTTTTTCTTGAATACATTGTTGTTGAAGAACTTCCTCATCCGTGTGATGTAATGATATGGTTGGTACGGATATGATCATTGTTACGGTTTGCCAATCGCGGATCTAATCAGTTAGATGTTTTTTCTTTCATCTATGCATAAATTTGGTCTTATATGCTTTTGCTAGCTATTGTGTTTTTATATGTGTGTTGGTGTTGGTTATGTGCATCTTAGTTATGCAGAACCAAATATGTGATCATTATGTTTGTATCCTCGTGATGCTTTATTATAAGCGAATAAAATTCAATTTTTATCTGAAAATAAAAGTTTCCATCCCCAAAGAGGTCAGCGCTCCAAAATGAAGGTTATTGATTTCTCATGTTGCATAAGTTCATCAACATGTGACAAACTCTTTTTTTGTTTTGCTACAAATGATTAGTAGTGGTTTAATATACATTTCTCAAACTAACGCACAATTTTCTAGGACCCGCATAAAAATGTGCCGTTTAATTAACGAGAAAGGAAACCAAAACCGAAATGGGAAGCAAATGAATGAACATCACCACGGATTTCAAAAACCAAAAGATGAAACGGCTAGTTGCTATGGTACAGCCTAGTAGTAGTACTAGCCTATTCTGCCCTGCATCGTCACATCACATCACATAGTACACAGAACGGCTAGTACGCCCTGCACTGGCCTGACTTTTCAAAGCTTATGGAGCAAGCCACGGATTTCTTAATCGACCTGTGGACTGTGGTCGTGGTGGACTATAGCAGTGCAGCAGTGAGCAATGGAAGGAAGCTGCAGCTGCAGCGGCAAGAAGAAGAGGAAAGGGGATCACCATCAACTGCATCAGCAGCCGCAGGAGCAGATGAGCGACATGGCGGTGGCGGGCATCAGCGGCATCATCGACCCAGATGTTCTTGACTGCACCATCTGCTTCGACCCCCTCCGGCCTCCCGTGTTCCAGGTCTCATCTCATCCCTACCGTTTTCTCTATTGATGTTCCCCTGCAATCTTGCAAGCTGGAACTGAACAAGATCTTATATACGTTCTCAGCACGAGAGGAGCAGCTAGCATTTGCGTCCTTTTCACAAGCATTGCATCGAACATCATGGTGCATTTTCCTTCTTTGATGATAGACAGTGCGCAGTTGGGAACTTGGGACATAATAAGAAACCTGCAACTTCACATAGAAATCGCATAGCCTTTATGAGAAATAAAAATAAAAATCACAGGTAGACAGAGAGTGCTGCTGAAATCAAATGCATACCGTATCAAAATCAGATGGGACAAAGTAAATAAAAGAGGATCAGTTTCTAAACCCAAGGATAAAAACAGAAAACACAACAGATTTCTCTCACCGTTCTATTCCCTTTGGAGAAGATTTTGTTTTGTCTAAGTAGCCACCAGCAAGGAGTCTTAATCTTTAGTGGGAAACTTAACTTCTGAAGAAATTTGTGAAGGGTAATAAGCAAAACTGTGACAGCCTTATGAGCGTCTAAAAAAAATAGCACTGAAGTACTGCTTTTTGGCTACAGGATTAGGTCTGCAAAACCATTATTTCTAGTTTCCAAATATGGTATTTCTACCTAAACAACCAAGATTGGGTCTGCAAAACAGTTACATTGTTGCACAATCACCCTCCAGGCCTCCAGGACACTCCTAAATCAGTCTTGTAGAAAAACATATCCTTAACTCCAAAAATGCCAACACAAACTGAGAGCCTCCTTGATTTGGGGATACCTGTCGCGCGCAGAAGTACCCTTCTTTTTCAAAGATCGTGTAGTGAGTTTTGTCACCTGCACAACATTTCCAAGAACAAATTGATCAATCAAGTTTTGCATGGTTCCCGGCTGTTGTTTCCCTGTAACTTCATAAACTGAAATCAAAGAACTATATTTTCAGCATGCTCATCATTTTCAGACAGTATTTTAGAATAAGATCATGGATTCATGGTGTGTTCCCTTCTTGATAAACAGTGTGCAGTTGGGCGTGTGATCTGCTCACCCTGCCATGGCAAACTCGTAAACAAGGACAACTGCAATGTATGCTCCGTCACCGGCGGGTACAACAGATGCAATGCACTCGACAAAATACTGGAGTCATTCCACATCCCTTGCGCCAACGCCGCGTACGGGTGCACCGCAAAGACGCACTATCGCAAGGTGGAAGACCATGGCAAGTTGTGCCCACATGCGCCATGCTTCTGCTCGGAAACCGGCTGCAACTTCGCCGGCTCCACCGTCGCACTCCTGGCTCATCTAACCGACCATCACGTGTGGCCAGCCACCGAGTTGAAATACAATGTTAAGCTCACCGTGGAGGTGAAGGCAGGAGTTCATGTTCTCCAGTGCCGAGGCGGCTTCCCTCTTTTCCTGGTGAAGTTCACTCCGACGCCACCGTATGGCAATGTGGGTCCCTCCACCAGGTATAAACATCAGAGTTGCTCGTGATAGTAGTGATGCGATGGAGCGGAGAGGAGACAACCAAACCGGACTACGGACCACACTCCAGAGGATGATGCGAAGCTGATGTTCAGCGAGGAGGGGTGTATGATGGGACTAATTTCATATTTTATGATGAGTGATTTTTTCTGAAACAAGGTAAAAGTCTTACCTTTCCGTTAATAACCAAAGAGTAAAGAGTATATACAAGGCCTAAGCCAAAAAGGATCAAGCAGACTACTTTCCTGAAATGATCGGCCTTAAGTGCTTAGCCAATACACCACAAACTAGCCTCTTGATATTACCAAATACTCCCTCCGTAACTTAATCGTAGGTAAGGGCATCTTCAACTTCAATCCTCAAACCTCCCGCAACAGTTCGGATTGGATGATTACAGACTATTTTATCATACAACGTAATCATGTATCCGTTCATGGGTCATTCCGTATATCCTTTTTCCTCAAATCTGACGCAAACTAGGAGAGGTTTGCGGCAATCCGGACCTCCGCCATGTAAGACTTCGAAGTTCGACATCCCGGTCTGCTCAAATTTCCCTCCTGGATCAGTTTTCTTCCACTCCGCTTCTGCTACCCCTCACTGTTGTGCATATGTATCCTCCTCGTCCGACTATCTTCGTACTCTTCGGCCGCAGTTCAGCATGTTGCCGAACCTCTGGAACCTTTAGTAGTGCGCGTCACACCTAGTCGTCGCCCACCTCGGATCCGTCGGCAGATGTCCGGTCAAAAGATAATGAGATTATTTGACCTTCTCATTATTCATATAAATCACGATGGCATCATATTCGGTGATGGAGGACGAGCTACTGTGTGATACATGGTTGACCGTGTCTGCGAACTTCATAGGTATGAAGGAAGCTGACACGATCTTTTGACAAAGCGTCAATTCTTTGTTTCATGAGCAAAAGAACAACGAATACTATGAGTTGCACATGCTGTATAACCGCAATGTGAAATTGCCAGCCCATCAGTGGTACGCCATCTTCAACTCCGTCAACAAGTACTATTGTGTGGTTAGAAAAATGAAGGATATGTTGTAGCAGGGCACCTAAGCTATGGAGATCGTAAGTTATTGTTCATTCTAATGCTATATATTGATCAATTCATTGGTTTACTCCATGTTAGAAATGATGATCATCACATTTTTGTATAGACTGAACGCATTGACATGCTCTACCAAAGAAACGATGGAAGATCGTTCACATCGATGCAATGTTGGATATGAAGCTAAGGACCCAACTTGTGGGAAATGGAGTCTGCACATTCTGAGGAGAGTTTCATTTTAATTGAATTCCATCAATTCTAAAACTTCTTGAGATCAATACATTGTTATTTGAAATAATATACTATTTATGTTATAAACGAATTATGCCATTTTCTATAATTATTTTGAGTGTTGAGACTTACAAAAATACTAGAGACTAACTTTTAGGGATACCGTTGGATGGTCAGCTCTCGTATCACTGTCCTCATACGTATGTGATGTCTGTTTTAGGAGTTAGCATTGAAGATGCCCTTATGCCGCAAAATTATGGAAAATCTAGCATTCCTCTAGCTCCAATCTTCCAAGACACAAGCATGAATACTGGCATAGCTTTGCTTGGCCGCGCATTTGAGTTGACCACTTCGGTCCACCAAGTGTGAATGGATCGAAATGTTGCCAATTTTAAGGGACGAGGACCTCTCTTCCAAGCCAATCTTCGATCATGCACCAAGTTCTTTTTGTGTATCGTCCTTGAAATAGGATGTGGGTCGGTGACACTTGCAAAGCTAACAAAGGCCACCATTAGGTCCCCCTCCATTTCCAACATGTCATTAGTTCAAACTCAGTTATTAATGATGTGGCAAGAAAAAACAATTAGACTTTGGAGGTGCCTATGATTTCAAACGGACAACTTGATCATTAACAAAGTCAAACAAAGAAATTGGGAAAGATATGCCGAGGCGGTGGAGTAACAAGCATTGGAGGTGAGCTTTTTAACTGATGGAGTTGTATTCACCATTAAGCTAGGCATCCCTGGAATGAGCTCAAGATCTAAAAACTTGCCAATGTGCTTCGTGGATAAACCACTAGAGTCAAGTTGCTCCACCCAAGAATCATGGTCCATAGCCTGCTGAAGTTCCACTTCTTCTTTGTAGATAGATCACAAATGTCCCGATGTGTTGAGGCGGCGGCCCAACTAGTCAGGATGAGTCCCAAAAGGACGCCTTTTCCAATGCCCTCGCGGACCTTTGTGATAGCATGAAAGAGATCCATATTGTCGCAAGTGCACGCGTTTCCTAAACCAACCCAAGCCTTTCCTAGACCGACTCACTCCAACCAAGGCCATCGGGGCCTCAAAGTTCGAGTAAATTTGTTGAGGTGGAGGATACCAACGCCGCCCAGTTTGGTCGACAGGTATACCAAACCCTAGTTGACCTTTCTTTGTCCTCCTGAGACCTTATCGGAGCTTCCCGTACGAATGCCCTTATTAATCCGTCAAAACAAATCTTGGTGCTCAGAGCGATTTCAAGGAAGTTAACATGATAGATAGACTGCAAGGTGAGAACGGGTTGTACAAGGGCGCACCTTCCGACCATCATGAAGTGGCAATCTTTCAACGGGTTTAGCTTCACGACAACGTTATCCTCAATATAATAACAATAACCCGCTTCAAAAAATTTATAGAGAGCAGCAAGGCCGGGTATTTTCACATGGAAAGTAGTGATTAGTGCGGGAGGTTACTAAGGATGCCCTAAAGGTCCGTGGCATGGTACAGAATCAAAGTTTGTGACAAGGCCATTTACATTGGTACACCCCTCTCTCTTCTTTAATCATGAGTAATACTGTGTACACGGCTCGATAGGTCTGGTTTTTCGGTAATATATGATAAGATTGATGTGGGGAAGCTCTCTCCCGCTGTTGAAAATTAAAGAAAAACATTCTAATACCCTGTCAAAATGGCAAATAGAGTGGAGCTACAGTTATGCTAACTTGTTGAAATAATGAATTTGTGGTAGAAATTTTAACAGAGTTGCTAACTTCCCTCATCCAAGTTGGGGGAAAATGCCCGGATTTGAGTTTATTGGGTATGGGGGTCATCCGATCCTTCTGATGGGATGCCATGAATATATCTAGAAGACTCTAGCTAATCTATCCAACATGCATGAGGAAGAGTATATTATAGAACATACATGGCCACTGTAGCAACACAATGAGTGATCCTTCTCATGTGTTTCCTATGAGTGAACAAATAGTTAATCGTGGAGTCATGGACATGAGATGATGAGATGGATGATTGTGAAGAGCTTTCGCATGATTAAACAAACAATGATTGCTACTATATAAGATACAAACCTCTAGCATTTGTTGCAAGATAACATGAACTCCACAAGAACAACGAGGTTACAATGGCTTGTTTCGATCTTCAAATGTGGAATATTGGAGGAAAACAAATGCATAGCCACGTTATCGCCCCACGCTCCTGCCAAGATACTACGTGACTCTGCCACCTGGCAAAATCTCACTGCATCTTGGGCGTGCGGGCTTCATTGCGGCACTCGACGATCGCATTCAGGTCTATCCCGATGCAGTCTATGAACTCGTTCACCACCATAAAGACCGCTAGGTGCACGTCGAGTAGATTTTGTGTCTTCGGAGAAGTTGTTCCTTGGTCATCGGATCTGTATACACTGTGCCAATCAGATTTTTTTTACATGAGTCTAACCAGCTCATGGTATGATGCGGCATATATATATAGTGCCAGCAGTCCACTGTTCCTGCAACTATTGCCCCCTTCTACACATCAAAAAACACTACCTTGCCTATACATACATATACAGTCCAAACAATTTTGAATTTTTTTTATCGATATACATACACATGTATAGGACATTTGTGCAAATTTTCATACATTATACCTTAACGCGCCACGGGAAAAAAGTTGACAAATATTTGATTTTAAATGGACCCTTTTTCCTTGTGTTTCAGGTCGAAATTTTGTTATTTTTATGCAGACTGCATATTACAATATTTTCAAACGAAATTTGGCATGTTCGTGTGGAATACATATAAGTTTCCACAGAATTGTTTTCGAAAATTTTCAATACTTTAAATAACTTTTCCGAATTTTTCAAAATAAAGCGCTACGTGTAGCTCGAGCTACAGAAATTCGCAATATGTATAAAAGAAAATGGAGTTAATCTATAAGAAAAATTAAAAAAATTATACCCAATATGTATAAAAATTAATTTTAAAGAAATATATTCAATAATAAGCATAAAATAGTCAAATGTTTGTAAAATAGTTTGTAAGATGGAATAAATAACTAAATTAATATCAATACAATAGAATTTTCTAAGGAACATGAATTAGTGGCATTGATGTTATTTTTAAAGAAGAAAGATAAGAAGAAGAAAGATAAAAATAAACTTGAAATAACTTTACAGTTGAATTATCCCTTTTTGCATTATGCAAACAAAAATCATGTAATAGTGGAATTTTCACACATATTGCATATTATTTATGTCTGTACATGTACACTCATTCAACATCCAAAAATACCCACAAAATAAATAAAAAACTACTAATAAAATAAAACAGACAAAAAACATAAAAAGGGAGAGAGGAAAGGGCTGGGTGGTACATCTAATGGGCTACACAGCCCAGTGCCAAATTGACTTACTCAAAAATATGTGTTCAGTCAAAAAAGAAAAAAGTCCAAAAATGCATATAGAATTGACCAAAAAACCGGATCTCAAAGTAGAAACCAAACACTCATAAAATAGATTGATTTAATATTTATTTTCAAGGCCCTACTATTATTGTGATATAAATTACACTGACCCATCAAAAGATGTTCCTTGGGTGGTTCCACGTAGTGAGGTTATCCTCTGCAACTCACAGTGGGCATAAAACCTGATACCCGAAGCCCAACCGAGAAACCCGAACACCATATCAGATTTTATTTTTTGAAAACCCGAATTATATTCGGGTAAAAGGCCACGGTACCCGAACAATAGCACAGCCCAATAAAAATTATGGACGCGTATAGAAGAAGGAGAAGGCCCAGCCCAAAATTTCCATCACTGCTCGTTACCCCAGCAAAACTAGGTCGGACATGCCCACTTCCTCCTTCCCTTTGACTTAGACTCGCGCGCCGCCAGGCTTCCTGCTGGCCACTACCACACATGGATGTGTCTTGGCTCAGGCGAGGGTGAGCAGCAATGCCATTTTTCCTGTTCGCCAGAGCATCCTCGGACGACGCTGCTTCCTTCCTTAGCCTCCCTTGTCTCCAGTTAGGGCTAATTTGGTATACTGGGATTAAAACCGGGGAAGTAAATCCCAGCGATGTGATTTTCTTAGGCAGTGGAGATCCCCTTCCTTTGAAGAGTTGATTTTTCTGTTAACTTTGAAGAAGGCGAGGCAGGGATTTTTCCTCCGATCCCTTGGGACGTGGATCGATCTCCCTAGAAAGCGCTATCGATCGAACCAGAGAACCTCCAAGGACTATACGCTGACTTGTTCCGTGGGCTTAAGGCATGGATTTTTTACGGGGATCCCTCCGAAGAATTACCAAATGACGCCTTAGTATGTGACCAACCTCCTGATGGCTGATGTGGTACCAACAACAGCGCCGCCAGAAGCTACAACCTCCAATCGCCGTCCTCTGTGAGCTCCGGCCAGCGAGCTATACTACCTTTGCAGGTGTTGTCCCACCTCACTCGATGACCCCCCCCCCCTCTCCACTAGCCACCCCCCTGCACATCAACTCTGTGGCGTCTCCCAAGCATGTTGTCTGTGTGTGCGTGGGTGGTATTACGGATAATTCAGGATTACCCGAACCCGAACCCGAACCCAATTTTTCGGGTATCTAAAATTTTGGACATAAATCGGATTTCATTTTTGAAAACCCGAATTACTTGACCCGGATTTTCGGGCAAATCCGTACGCCAAGCCTGATCCGCAACGACGAGGACAGTTGCAGTGACAAGAATAAGAAAGGCTTACGGACGATCCAGGAGCAGCGACAGGGGCGTGATGCGCTCAATAGCGGTTGTACAACAGCAACAAGAAGCGCAGCTGCACAGAGATGAATTGAGATCAGCAGCGATGCGTTACACTCCGCAGCGATCGTATGAATCGATAGTCCGTCACCTCTTCTGTAGCATGGGTGCTCGGGCACGGTACTCAGCTACAGCTGGCCTCCCATGTTGTTGTCAGCGGCATAGTGTTGCGGGCACTCGACTTCGGTACTCTACCTTGGAACTAAGGTGGTGGTGTCTGTCCCGACCATGCGGATGACGCTGCAGTCGGATATGGTGTCGGGCACACACAACTTCGGCATCTTTCATGGCCGACCTGGCTTGGTGGTGATTAGGACTCAATCGATCGGGTGGGGGTGCAGTTTGTGCTGCAACAACCTCCCGGCTCCACGGCTACGGGGTCACCGAAAGGTCTTCAAAGATGGTTCATCTCTTGAGACCCGGTAGTTGACTTAGGTGGTGAGATGCAAACTTAGGTAAAAGGCTTGACGTAAAGGGATGGTTGTGCGGCGGCGGCGGTCATATATCGCATGTACCTGGTGGGATTGTGAAAAACAATGGTGGAGACAACACATGTGTGACTTTGATTGTGATGTTGCGAATACTCGGTCTCGAGCTCCGGGTTGAAAACTTAAGTTGATTTTACCTGGCAATGATGATGTTTTTTTTCGTCATTGCCATGTTGAAGTCATTGCTTGGATATGCTCGGTGCAAACCTTGATTCTAGTCTTGATGGGTGGATCCGATGGCGATCACATGGGTGTCACTTTTTCTTGAATACATTGTTGTTGAAGAACTTCCTCATCCGTGTGATGTAATGATATGGTTGGTACGGATATGATCATTGTTACGGTTTGCCAATCGCGGATCTAATCAGTTAGATGTTTTTTCTTTCATCTATGCATAAATTTGGTCTTATATGCTTTTGCTAGCTATTGTGTTTTTATATGTGTGTTGGTGTTGGTTATGTGCATCTTAGTTATGCAGAACCAAATATGTGATCATTATGTTTGTATCCTCGTGATGCTTTATTATAAGCGAATAAAATTCAATTTTTATCTGAAAATAAAAGTTTCCATCCCCAAAGAGGTCAGCGCTCCAAAATGAAGGTTATTGATTTCTCATGTTGCATACGTTCATCAACATGTGACAAACTCTTTTTTTGTTTTGCTACAAATGATTAGTAGTGGTTTAATATACATTTCTCAAACTAACGCACAATTTTCTAGGACCCGCATAAAAATGTGCCGTTTAATTAACGAGAAAGGAAACCAAAACCGAAATGGGAAGCAAATGAATGAGCATCACCACGGATTTCAAAAACCAAAAGATGAAACGGCTAGTTGCTATGGTACAGCCTAGTAGTAGTACTAGCCTATTCTGCCCTGCATCGTCACATCACATCACATAGTACACAGAACGGCTAGTACGCCCTGCACTGGCCTGACTTTTCAAAGCTTATGGAGCAAGCCACGGATTTCTTAATCGACCTGTGGACTGTGGTCGTGGTGGACTATAGCAGTGCAGCAGTGAGCAATGGAAGGAAGCTGCAGCTGCAGCGGCAAGAAGAAGAGGAAAGGGGATCACCATCAACTGCATCAGCAGCCGCAGGAGCAGATGAGCGACATGGCGGTGGCGGGCATCAGCGGCATCATCGACCCAGATGTTCTTGACTGCACCATCTGCTTCGACCCCCTCCGGCCTCCCGTGTTCCAGGTCTCATCTCATCCCTACCGTTTTCTCTATTGATGTTCCCCTGCAATCTTGCAAGCTGGAACTGAACAAGATCTTATATACGTTCTCAGCACAAGAGGAGCAGCTAGCATTTGCGTCCTTTTCACAAGCATTGCATAGAAAATCATGGTGCATTTTCCTTCTTTGATGATAGACAGTGCGCAGTTGGGAACTTGGGACATAATAAGAAACCTGCAACTTCACATAGAAATCGCATAGCCTTTATGAGAAATAAAAATAAAAATCACAGGTAGACAGAGAGTGCTGCTGAAATCAAATGCATACCGTATCAAAATCAGATGGGACAAAGTAAATAAAAGAGGATCAGTTTCTAAACCCAAGGATAAAAACAGAAAACACAACAGATTTCTCTCACCGTTCTATTCCCTTTGGAGAAGATTTTGTTTTGTCTAAGTAGCCACCAGCAAGGAGTCTTAATCTTTAGTGGGAAACTTAACTTCTGAAGAAATTTGTGAAGGGTAATAAGCAAAACTGTGACAGCCTTATGAGCGTCTAAAAAAAATAGCACTGAAGTACTGCTTTTTGGCTACAGGATTAGGTCTGCAAAACCATTATTTCTAGTTTCCAAATATGGTATTTCTACCTAAACAACCAAGATTGGGTCTGCAAAACAGTTACATTGTTGCACAATCACCCTCCAGGCCTCCAGGACACTCCTAAATCAGTCTTGCAGAAAAACATATCCTTAACTCCAAAAATGCCAACACAAACTGAGAGCCTCCTTGATTTGGGGATACCTGTCGCGCGCAGAAGTACCCTTCTTTTTCAAAGATCGTGTAGTGAGTTTTGTCACCTGCACAACATTTCCAAGAACAAATTGATCAATCAAGTTTTGCATGGTTCCCGGCTGTTGTTTCCCTGTAACTTCATAAACTGAAATCAAAGAACTATATTTTCAGCATGCTCATCATTTTCAGACAGTATTTTAGAATAAGATCATGGATTCATGGTGTGTTCCCTTCTTGATACACAGTGTGCAGTTGGGCGTGTGATCTGCTCACCCTGCCATGGCAAACTCGTAAACAAGGACAACTGCAATGTATGCTCCGTCACCGGCGGGTACAACAGATGCAATGCACTCGACAAAATACTGGAGTCATTCCACATCCCTTGCGCCAACGCCGCGTACGGGTGCACCGCAAAGACGCACTATCGCAAGGTGGAAGACCATGGCAAGTTGTGCCCACATGCGCCATGCTTCTGCTCGGAAACCGGCTGCAACTTCGCCGGCTCCACCGTCGCACTCCTGGCTCATCTAACCGACCATCACGTGTGGCCAGCCACCGAGTTGAAATACAATGTTAAGCTCACCGTGGAGGTGAAGGCAGGAGTTCATGTTCTCCAGTGCCGAGGCGGCTTCCCTCTTTTCCTGGTGAAGTTCACTCCGACGCCACCGTATGGCAATGTGGGTCCCTCCACCAGGTATAAACATCAGAGTTGCTCGTGATAGTAGTGATGCGATGGAGCGGAGAGGAGACAACCAAACCGGACTACGGACCACACTCCAGAGGATGATGCGAAGCTGATGTTCAGCGAGGAGGGGTGTATGATGGGACTAATTTCATATTTTATGATGAGTGATTTTTTCTGAAACAAGGTAAAAGTCTTACCTTTCCGTTAATAACCAAAGAGTAAAGAGTATATACAAGGCCTAAGCCAAAAAGGATCAAGCAGACTACTTTCCTGAAATGATCGGCCTTAAGTGCTTAGCCAATACACCACAAACTAGCCTCTTGATATTACCAAATACTCCCTCCATAACTTAATCGTAGGTAAGGGCATCTTCAACTTCAATCCTCAAACCTCCCGCAACAGTTCGGATTGGATGATTAGAGACTATTTTATCATACAACGTAATCATGTATCCGTTCATGGGTCATTCCGTATATCCTTTTTCCTCAAATCTGACGCAAACTAGGAGAGGTTTGCGGCAATCCGGACCTCCGCCATGTAAGAATTCGAAGTTCGACATCCCGGTCTGCTCAAATTTCCCTCCTGGATCAGTTTTCTTCCACTCCGCTTCTGCTACCCCTCACTGTTGTGCATATGTATCCTCCTCGTCCGACTATCTTCGTACTCTTCGGCCGCAGTTCAGCATGTTGCCGAACCTCTGGAACCTTTAGTAGTGCGCGTCACACCTAGTCGTCGCCCACCTCGGATCCGTCGGCAGATGTCCGGTCAAAAGATAATGAGATTATTTGACCTTCTCATTATTCATATAAATCACGATGGCATCATATTCGGTGATGGAGGACGAGCTACTGTGTGATACATGGTTGACCGTGTCTGCGAACTTCATAGGTATGAAGGAAGCTGACACGATCTTTTGACAAAGCGTCAATTCTTTGTTTCATGAGCAAAAGCACAACGAATACTATGAGTTGCACATGCTGTATAACCGCAATGTGAAATTGCTAGCCCATCAGTGGTACGCCATCTTCAACTCCGTCAACAAGTACTATTGTGTGGTTAGAAAAATGAAGGATATGTTGTAGCAGGGCACCTAAGCTATGGAGATCGTAAGTTATTGTTCATTCTAATGCTATATATTGATCAATTCATTGGTTTACTCCATGTTAGAAATGATGATCATCACATTTTTGTATAGACTGAACGCATTGACATGCTCTACCAAAGAAACGATGGAAGATCGTTCACATCGATGCAATGTTGGATATGAAGCTAAGGAGCCAACTTGTGGGAAATGGAGTCTGCACATTCTGAGGAGAGTTTCATTTTAATTGAATTCCATCAATTCTAAAACTTCTTGAGATCAATACATTGTTATTTGAAATAATATACTATTTATGTTATAAACGAATTATGCCATTTTCTATAATTATTTTGAGTGTTGAGACTTACAAAAATACTAGAGACTAACTTTTAGGGATACCGTTGGATGGTCAGCTCTCGTATCACTGTCCTCATACGTATGTGATGTCTGTTTTAGGAGTTAGCATTGAAGATGCCCTTATGCCGCAAAATTATGGAAAATCTAGCATTCCTCTAGCTCCAATCTTCCAAGACACAAGCATGAATACTGGCATAGCTTTGCTTGGCCGCGCATTTGAGTTGACCACTTCGGTCCACCAAGTGTGAATGGATCGAAATGTTGCCAATTTTAAGGGACGAGGACCTCTCTTCCAAGCCAATCTTCGATCATGCACCAAGTTCTTTTTGTGTATCGTCCTTGAAATAGGATGTGGGTCGGTGACACTTGCAAAGCTAACAAAGGCCACCATTAGGTCCCCCTCCATTTCCAACATGTCATTAGTTCAAACTCAGTTATTAATGATGTGGCAAGAAAAAACAATTAGACTTTGGAGGTGCCTATGATTTCAAACGGACAACTTGATCATTAACAAAGTCAAACAAAGAAATTGGGAAAGATATGCCGAGGCGGTGGAGTAACAAGCATTGGAGGTGAGCTTTTTAACTGATGGAGTTGTATTCACCATTAAGCTAGGCATCCCTGGAATGAGCTCAAGATCTAAAAACTTGCCAATGTGCTTCGTGGATAAACCACTAGAGTCAAGTTGCTCCACCCAAGAATCATGGTCCATAGCCTGCTGAAGTTCCACTTCTTCTTTGTAGATAGATCACAAATGTCCCGATGTGTTGAGGCGGCGGCCCAACTAGTCAGGATGAGTCCCAAAAGGACGCCTTTTCCAATGCCCTCGCGGACCTTTGTGATAGCATGAAAGAGATCCATATTGTCGCAAGTGCACGCGTTTCCTAAACCAACCCAAGCCTTTCCTAGACCGACTCACTCCAACCAAGGCCATCGGGGCCTCAAAGTTCGAGTAAATTTGTTGAGGTGGAGGATACCAACGCCGCCCAGTTTGGTCGACAGGTATACCAAACCCTAGTTGACCTTTCTTTGTCCTCCTGAGACCTTATCGGAGCTTCCCGTACGAATGCCCTTATTAATCCGTCAAAGCAAATTTTGGTGCTCAGAGCGATTTCAAGGAAGTTAACATGATAGATAGACTGCAAGGTGAGAACGGGTTGTACAAGGGCGCACCTTCCGACCATCATGAAGTGGCAATCTTTCAACGGGTTTAGCTTCACGACAACGTTATCCTCAATATAATAACAATAACCCGCTTCAAAAAATTTATAGAGAGCAGCAAGGCCGGGTATTTTCACATGGAAAGTAGTGATTAGTGCGGGAGGTTACTAAGGATGCCCTAAAGGTCCGTGGCATGGTACAAAATCAAAGTTTGTGACAAGGCCATTTACATTGGTACACCCCTCTCTCTTCTTTAATCATGAGTAATACTGTGTACACGGCTCGATAGGTCTGGTTTTTCGGTAATATATGATAAGATTCATGTGGGGAAGCTCTCTCCCGCTGTTGAAAATTAAAGAAAAACATTCTAATACCCTGTCAAAATGGCAAATAGAGTGGAGCTACAGTTATGCTAACTTGTTGAAATAATGAATTTGTGGTAGAAATTTTAACAGAGTTGCTAACTTCCCTCATCCAAGTTGGGGGAAAATGCCCGGATTTGAGTTTATTGGGTATGGGGGTCATCCGATCCTTCTGATGGGATGCCATGAATATATCTAGAAGACTCTAGCTAATCTATCCAACATGCATGAGGAAGAGTATATTATAGAACATACATGGCCACTGTAGCAACACAATGAGTGATCCTTCTCACGTGTTTCCTATGAGTGAACAAATAGTTAATCGTGGAGTCATGGACATGAGATGATGAGATGGATGATTGTGAAGAGCTTTCGCATGATTAAACAAACAATGATTGCTACTATATAAGATACAAACCTCTAGCATTTGTTGCAAGATAACATGAACTCCACAAGAACAACGAGGTTACAATGGCTTGTTTCGATCTTCAAATGTGGAATATTGGAGGAAAACAAATGCATAGCCACGTTATCGCCCCACGCTCCTGCCAAGATACTACGTGACTCTGCCACCTGGCAAAATCTCACTGCATCTTGGGCGTGCGGGCTTCATTGCGGCACTCGACGATCGCATTCAGGTCTATCCCGATGCAGTCTATGAACTCGTTCACCACCATAAAGACCGCTAGGTGCACGTCGAGTAGATTTTGTGTCTTCGGAGAAGTTGTTCCTTGGTCATCGGATCTGTATACACTGTGCCAATCAGATTTTTTTTACATGAGTCTAACCAGCTCATGGTATGATGCGGCATATATATATAGTGCCAGCAGTCCACTGTTCCTGCAACTATTGCCCCCTTCTACACATCAAAAAACACTACCTTGCCTATACATACATATACAGTCCAAACAATTTTGAATTTTTTTTATCGATATACATACACATGTATAGGACATTTGTGCAAATTTTCATACATTATACCTTAACGCGCCACGGGAAAAAAGTTGACAAATATTTGATTTTAAATGGACCCTTTTTCCTTGTGTTTCAGGTCGAAATTTTGTTATTTTTATGCAGACTGCATATTACAATATTTTCAAACGAAATTTGGCATGTTCGTGTGGAATACATATAAGTTTCCACAGAATTGTTTTCGAAAATTTTCAATACTTTAAATAACTTTTCCGAATTTTTCAAAATAAAGCGCTACGTGTAGCTCGAGCTACAGAAATTCGCAATATGTATAAAAGAAAATGGAGTTAATCTATAAGAAAAATTAAAAAAATTATACCCAATATGTATAAAAATTAATTTTAAAGAAATATATTCAATAATAAGCATAAAATAGTCAAATGTTTGTAAAATAGTTTGTAAGATGGAATAAATAACTAAATTAATATCAATACAATAGAATTTTCTAAGGAACATGAATTAGTGGCATTGATGTTATTTTTAAAGAAGATAGATAAGAAGAAGAAAGATAAAAATAAACTTGAAATAACTTTACAGTTGAATTATCCCTTTTTGCATTATGCAAACAAAAATCATGTAATAGTGGAATTTTCACACATATTGCATATTATTTATGTCTATACATGTACACTCATTCAACATCCAAAAATACCCACAAAATAAATAAAAAACTACTAATAAAATAAAACAGACAAAAAACATAAAAAGGGAGAGAGGAAAGGGCTGGGTGGTACATCTAATGGGCTACACAGCCCAGTGCCAAATTGACTTACTCAAAAATATGTGTTCAGTCAAAAAAGAAAAAAGTCCAAAAATGCATATAGAATTGACCAAAAAACCGGATCTCAAAGTAGAAACCAAACACTCATAAAATAGATTGATTTAATATTTATTTTCAAGGCCCTACTATTATTGTGATATAAATTACACTGACCCATCAAAAGATGTTCCTTGGGTGGTTCCACGTAGTGAGGTTATCCTCTGCAACTCACAGTGGGCATAAAACCTGATACCCGAAGCCCAACCGAGAAACCCGAACACCATATCAGATTTTATTTTTTGAAAACCCGAATTATATTCGGGTAAAAGGCCACGGTACCCGAACAATAGCACAGCCCAATAAAAATTATGGACGCGTATAGAAGAAGGAGAAGGCCCAGCCCAAAATTTCCATCACTGCTCGTTACCCCAGCAAAACTAGGTCGGACATGCCCACTTCCTCCTTCCCTTTGACTTAGACTCGCGCGCCGCCAGGCTTCCTGCTGGCCACTACCACACATGGATGTGTCTTGGCTCAGGCGAGGGTGAGCAGCAATGCCATTTTGCCTGTTCGCCAGAGCATCCTCGGACGACGTTGCTTCCTTCCTTAGCCTCCCTTGTCTCCAGTTAGGGCTAATTTGGTATACTGGGATTAAAACCGGGGAAGTAAATCCCAGCGATGTGATTTTCTTAGGCAGTGGAGATCCCCTTCCTTTGAAGAGTTGATTTTTCTGTTAACTTTGAAGAAGGCGAGGCAGGGATTTTTCCTCCGATCCCTTGGGACGTGGATCGATCTCCCTGGAAAGCGCTATCGATCGAACCAGAGAACCTCCAAGGACTATACGCTGACTTGTTCCGTGGGCTTAAGGCATGGATTTTTTACGGGGATCCCTCCGAAGAATTACCAAATGACGCCTTAGTATGTGACCAACCTCCTGATGGCTGATGTGGTACCAACAACAGCGCCGCCAGAAGCTACAACCTCCAATCGCCGTCCTCTGTGAGCTCCGGCCAGCGAGCTATACTAGCTTTGCAGGTGTTGTCCCACCTCACTCGATGACCCCCCCCCCTCTCCACTAGCCACCCCCCTGCACATCAACTCTGTGGCGTCTCCCAAGCATGTTGTCTGTGTGTGCGTGGGTGGTATTACGGATAATTCAGGATTACCCGAACCCGAACCCGAACCCAATTTTTCGGGTATCTAAAACTTTGGACATAAATCGGATTTCATTTTTGAAAACCCGAATTACTTGACCCGGATTTTCGGGCAAATCCGAACGCCAAGCCTGATCCGCAACGACGAGGACAGTTGCAGTGACAAGAATAAGAAAGGCTTACGGACGATCCAGGAGCAGCGACAGGGGCGTGATGCGCTCAATAGCGGTTGTACAACAGCAACAAGAAGCGCAGCTGCACAGAGATGAATTGAGATCAGCAGCGATGCGTTACACTCCGCAGCGATCGTATGAATCGATAGTCCGTCACCTCTTCTGTAGCATGGGTGCTCGGGCACGGTACTCAGCTACAGCTGGCCTCCCATGTTGTTGTCAGCGGCATAGTGTTGCGGGCACTCGACTTCGGTACTCTACCTTGGAACTAAGGTGGTGGTGTCTGTCCCGACCATGCGGATGATGCTGCAGTCGGATATGGTGTCGGGCACACACAACTTCGGCATCTTTCATGGCCGACCTGGCTTGGTGGTGATTAGGACTCAATCGATCGGGTGGGGGTGCAGTTTGTGCTGCAACAACCTCCCGGCTCCACGGCTACGGGGTCACCGAAAGGTCTTCAAAGATGGTTCATCTCTTGAGACCCGGTAGTTGACTTAGGTGGTGAGATGCAAACTTAGGTAAAAGGCTTGACGTAAAGGGATGGTTGTGCGGCGGCGGCGGTCATATATCGCATGTACCTGGTGGGATTGTGAAAAACAATGGTGGAGACAACACATGTGTGACTTTGATTGTGATGTTGCGAATACTCGGTCTCGAGCTCCGGGTTGAAAACTTAAGTTGATTTTACCTGGCAATGATGATGTTTTTTTTCGTCATTGCCATGTTGAAGTCATTGCTTGGATATGCTCGGTGCAAACCTTGATTCTAGTCTTGATGGGTGGATCCGATGGCGATCACATGGGTGTCACTTTTTCTTGAATACATTGTTGTTGAAGAACTTCCTCATCCGTGTGATGTAATGATATGGTTGGTACGGATATGATCATTGTTACGGTTTGCCAATCGCGGATCTAATCAGTTAGATGTTTTTTCTTTCATCTATGCATAAATTTGGTCTTATATGCTTTTGCTAGCTATTGTGTTTTTATATGTGTGTTGGTGTTGGTTATGTGCATCTTAGTTATGCAGAACCAAATATGTGATCATTATGTTTGTATCCTCGTGATGGTTTATTATAAGCGAATAAAATTCAATTTTTATCTGAAAATAAAAGTTTCCATCCCCAAAGAGGTCAGCGCTCCAAAATGAAGGTTATTGATTTCTCATGTTGCATACGTTCATCAACATGTGACAAACTCTTTTTTTGTTTTGCTACAAATGATTAGTAGTGGTTTAATATACATTTCTCAAACTAACGCACAATTTTCTAGGACCCGCATAAAAATGTGCCGTTTAATTAACGAGAAAGGAAACCAAAACCGAAATGGGAAGCAAATGAATGAGCATCACCACGGATTTCAAAAACCAAAAGATGAAACGGCTAGTTGCTATGGTACAGCCTAGTAGTAGTACTAGCCTATTCTGCCCTGCATCGTCACATCACATCACATAGTACACAGAACGGCTAGTACGCCCTGCACTGGCCTGACTTTTCAAAGCTTATGGAGCAAGCCACGGATTTCTTAATCGAGCTGTGGACTGTGGTCGTGGTGGACTATAGCAGTGCAGCAGTGAGCAATGGAAGGAAGCTGCAGCTGCAGCGGCAAGAAGAAGAGGAAAGGGGATCACCATCAACTGCATCAGCAGCCGCAGGAGCAGATGAGCGACATGGCGGTGGCGGGCATCAGCGGCATCATCGACCCAGATGTTCTTGACTGCACCATCTGCTTCGACCCCCTCCGGCCTCCCGTGTTCCAGGTCTCATCTCATCCCTACCGTTTTCTCTATTGATGTTCCCCTGCAATCTTGCAAGCTGGAACTGAACAAGATCTTATATACGTTCTCAGCACGAGAGGAGCAGCTAGCATTTGCGTCCTTTTCACAAGCATTGCATAGAAAATCATGGTGCATTTTCCTTCTTTGATGATAGACAGTGCGCAGTTGGGAACTTGGGACATAATAAGAAACCTGCAACTTCACATAGAAATCGCATAGCCTTTATGAGAAATAAAAATAGAAATCACAGGTAGACAGAGAGTGCTGCTGAAATCAAATGCATACCGTATCAAAATCAGATGGGACAAAGTAAATAAAAGAGGATCAGTTTCTAAACCCAAGGATAAAAACAGAAAACACAACAGATTTCTCTCACCGTTCTATTCCCTTTGGAGAAGATTTTGTTTTGTCTAAGTAGCCACCAGCAAGGAGTCTTAATCTTTAGTGGGAAACTTAACTTCTGAAGAAATTTGTGAAGGGTAATAAGCAAAACTGTGACAGCCTTATGAGCGTCTAAAAAAAATAGCACTGAAGTACTGCTTTTTGGCTACAGGATTAGGTCTGCAAAACCATTATTTCTAGTTTCCAAATATGGTATTTCTACCTAAACAACCAAGATTGGGTCTGCAAAACAGTTACATTGTTGCACAATCACCCTCCAGGCCTCCAGGACACTCCTAAATCAGTCTTGTAGAAAAACATATCCTTAACTCCAAAAATGCCAACACAAACTGAGAGCCTCCTTGATTTGGGGATACCTGTCGCGCGCAGAAGTACCCTTCTTTTTCAAAGATCGTGTAGTGAGTTTTGTCACCTGCACAACATTTCCAAGAACAAATTGATCAATCAAGTTTTGCATGGTTCCCGGCTGTTGTTTCCCTGTAACTTCATAAACTGAAATCAAAGAACTATATTTTCAGCATGCTCATCATTTTCAGACAGTATTTTAGAATAAGATCATGGATTCATGGTGTGTTCCCTTCTTGATACACAGTGTGCAGTTGGGCGTGTGATCTGCTCACCCTGCCATGGCAAACTCGTAAACAAGGACAACTGCAATGTATGCTCCGTCACCGGCGGGTACAACAGATGCAATGCACTCGACAAAATACTGGAGTCATTCCACATCCTTTGCGCCAACGCCGCGTACGGGTGCACCGCAAAGACGCACTATCGCAAGGTGGAAGACCATGGCAAGTTGTGCCCACATGCGCCATGCTTCTGCTCGGAAACCGGCTGCAACTTCGCCGGCTCCACCGTCGCACTCCTGGCTCATCTAACCGACCAACACGTGTGGCCAGCCACCGAGTTGAAATACAATGTTAAGCTCACCGTGGAGGTGAAGGCAGGAGTTCATGTTCTCCACTGCCGAGGCGGCTTCCCTCTTTTCCTGGTGAAGTTCACTCCGACGCCACCGTATGGCAATGTGGGTCCCTCCACCAGGTATAAACATCAGAGTTGCTCGTGATAGTAGTGATGCGATGGAGCGGAGAGGAGACAACCAAACCGGACTACGGACCACACTCCAGAGGATGATGCGAAGCTGATGTTCAGCGAGGAGGGGTGTATGATGGGACTAATTTCATATTTTATGATGAGTGATTTTTTCTGAAACAAGGTAAAAGTCTTACCTTTCCGTTAATAACCAAAGAGTAAAGAGTATATACAAGGCCTAAGCCAAAAAGGATCAAGCGGACTACTTTCCTGAAATGATCGGCCTTAAGTGCTTATCCAATACACCACAAACTAGCCTCTTGATATTACCAAATACTCCCTCCGTAACTTAATCGTAGGAAAGGGCATCTTCAACTTCAATCCTCAAACCTCCCGCAACAGTTCGGATTGGATGATTAGAGACTATTTTATCATACAACGTAATCATGTATCCGTTCATGGGTCATTCCGTATATCCTTTTTCCTCAAATCTGACGCAAACTAGGAGAGGTTTGCGGCAATCCGGACCTCCGCCATGTAAGACTTCGAAGTTCGACATCCCGGTCTGCTCAAATTTCCCTCCTGGATCAGTTTTCTTCCACTCCGCTTCTGCTACCCCTCACTGTTGTGCATATGTATCCTCCTCGTCCGACTATCTTCGTACTCTTCGGCCGCAGTTCAGCATGTTGCCGAACCTCTGGAACCTTTAGTAGTGCGCGTCACACCTAGTCGTCGCCCACCTCGGATCCGTCGGCAGATGTCCGGTCAAAAGATAATGAGATTATTTGACCTTCTCATTATTCATATAAATCACGATGGCATCATATTCGGTGATGGAGGACGAGCTACTGTGTGATACATGGTTGACCGTGTCTGCGAACTTCATAGGTATGAAGGAAGCTGACACGATCTTTTGACAAAGCGTCAATTCTTTGTTTCATGAGCAAAAGCACAACGAATACTATGAGTTGCACATGCTGTATAACCGCAATGTGAAATTGCTAGCCCATCAGTGGTACGCCATCTTCAACTCCGTCAACAAGTACTATTGTGTGGTTAGAAAAATGAAGGATATGTTGTAGCAGGGCACCTAAGCTATGGAGATCGTAAGTTATTGTTCATTCTAATGCTATATATTGATCAATTCATTGGTTTACTCCATGTTAGAAATGATGATCATCACATTTTTGTATAGACTGAACGCATTGACATGCTCTACCAAAGAAACGATGGAAGATCGTTCACATCGATGCAATGTTGGATATGAAGCTAAGGAGCCAACTTGTGGGAAATGGAGTCTGCACATTCTGAGGAGAGTTTCATTTTAATTGAATTCCATCAATTCTAAAACTTCTTGAGATCAATACATTGTTATTTGAAATAATATACTATTTATGTTATAAACGAATTATGCCATTTTCTATAATTATTTTGAGTGTTGAGACTTACAAAAATACTAGAGACTAACTTTTAGGGATACCGTTGGATGGTCAGCTCTCGTATCACTGTCCTCATACGTATGTGATGTCTGTTTTAGGAGTTAGCATTGAAGATGCCCTTATGCCGCAAAATTATGGAAAATCTAGCATTCCTCTAGCTCCAATCTTCCAAGACACAAGCATGAATACTGGCATAGCTTTGCTTGGCCGCGCATTTGAGTTGACCACTTCGGTCCACCAAGTGTGAATGGATCGAAATGTTGCCAATTTTAAGGGACGAGGACCTCTCTTCCAAGCCAATCTTCGATCATGCACCAAGTTCTTTTTGTGTATCGTCCTTGAAATAGGATGTGGGTCGGTGACACTTGCAAAGCTAACAAAGGCCACCATTAGGTCCCCCTCCATTTCCAACATGTCATTAGTTCAAACTCAGTTATTAATGATGTGGCAAGAAAAAACAATTAGACTTTGGAGGTGCCTATGATTTCAAACGGACAACTTGATCATTAACAAAGTCAAACAAAGAAATTGGGAAAGATATGCCGAGGCGGTGGAGTAACAAGCATTGGAGGTGAGCTTTTTAACTGATGGAGTTGTATTCACCATTAAGCTAGGCATCCCTGGAATGAGCTCAAGATCTAAAAACTTGCCAATGTGCTTCGTGGATAAACCACTAGAGTCAAGTTGCTCCACCCAAGAATCATGGTCCATAGCCTGCTGAAGTTCCACTTCTTCTTTGTAGATAGATCACAAATGTCCCGATGTGTTGAGGCGGCGGCCCAACTAGTCAGGATGAGTCCCAAAAGGACGCCTTTTCCAATGCCCTCGCGGACCTTTGTGATAGCATGAAAGAGATCCATATTGTCGCAAGTGCACGCGTTTCCTAAACCAACCCAAGCCTTTCCTAGACCGACTCACTCCAACCAAGGCCATCGGGGCCTCAAAGTTCGAGTAAATTTGTTGAGGTGGAGGATACCAACGCCGCCCAGTTTGGTCGACAGGTATACCAAACCCTAGTTGACCTTTCTTTGTCCTCCTGAGACCTTATCGGAGCTTCCCGTACGAATGCCCTTATTAATCCGTCAAAACAAATCTTGGTGCTCAGAGCGATTTCAAGGAAGTTAACATGATAGATAGACTGCAAGGTGAGAACGGGTTGTACAAGGGCGCACCTTCCGACCATCATGAAGTGGCAATCTTTCAACGGGTTTAGCTTCACGACAACGTTATCCTCAATATAATAACAATAACCCGCTTCAAAAAATTTATAGAGAGCAGCAAGGCCGGGTATTTTCACATGGAAAGTAGTGATTAGTGCGGGAGGTTACTAAGGATGCCCTAAAGGTCCGTGGCATGGTACAGAATCAAAGTTTGTGACAAGGCCATTTACATTGGTACACCCCTCTCTCTTCTTTAATCATGAGTAATACTGTGTACACGGCTCGATAGGTCTGGTTTTTCGGTAATATATGATAAGATTCATGTGGGGAAGCTCTCTCCCGCTGTTGAAAATTAAAGAAAAACATTCTAATACCCTGTCAAAATGGCAAATAGAGTGGAGCTACAGTTATGCTAACTTGTTGAAATAATGAATTTGTGGTAGAAATTTTAACAGAGTTGCTAACTTCCCTCATCCAAGTTGGGGGAAAATGCCCGGATTTGAGTTTATTGGGTATGGGGGTCATCCGATCCTTCTGATGGGATGCCATGAATATATCTAGAAGACTCTAGCTAATCTATCCAACATGCATGAGGAAGAGTATATTATAGAACATACATGGCCACTGTAGCAACACAATGAGTGATCCTTCTCATGTGTTTCCTATGAGTGAACAAATAGTTAATCGTGGAGTCATGGACATGAGATGATGAGATGGATGATTGTGAAGAGCTTTCGCATGATTAAACAAACAATGATTGCTACTATATAAGATACAAACCTCTAGCATTTGTTGCAAGATAACATGAACTCCACAAGAACAACGAGGTTACAATGGCTTGTTTCGATCTTCAAATGTGGAATATTGGAGGAAAACAAATGCATAGCCACGTTATCGCCCCACGCTCCTGCCAAGATACTACGTGACTCTGCCACCTGGCAAAATCTCACTGCATCTTGGGCGTGCGGGCTTCATTGCGGCACTCGACGATCGCATTCAGGTCTATCCCGATGCAGTCTATGAACTCGTTCACCACCATAAAGACCGCTAGGTGCACGTCGAGTAGATTTTGTGTCTTCGGAGAAGTTGTTCCTTGGTCATCGGATCTGTATACACTGTGCCAATCAGATTTTTTTTACATGAGTCTAACCAGCTCATGGTATGATGCGGCATATATATATAGTGCCAGCAGTCCACTGTTCCTGCAACTATTGCCCCCTTCTACACATCAAAAAACACTACCTTGCCTATACATACATATACAGTCCAAACAATTTTGAATTTTTTTTATCGATATACATACACATGTATAGGACATTTGTGCAAATTTTCATACATTATACCTTAACGCGCCACGGGAAAAAAGTTGACAAATATTTGATTTTAAATGGACCCTTTTTCCTTGTGTTTCAGGTCGAAATTTTGTTATTTTTATGCAGACTGCATATTACAATATTTTCAAACGAAATTTGGCATGTTCGTGTGGAATACATATAAGTTTCCACAGAATTGTTTTCGAAAATTTTCAATACTTTAAATAACATTTCCGAATTTTTCAAAATAAAGCGCTACGTGTAGCTCGAGCTACAGAAATTCGCAATATGTATAAAAGAAAATGGAGTTAATCTATAAGAAAAATTAAAAAAATTATACCCAATATGTATAAAAATTAATTTTAAAAAAATATATTCAATAATAAGCATAAAATAGTCAAATGTTTGTAAAATAGTTTGTAAGATGGAATAAATAACTAAATTAATATCAATACAATAGAATTTTCTAAGGAACATGAATTAGTGGCATTGATGTTATTTTTAAAGAAGAAAGATAAAAATAAACTTGAAATAACTTTACAGTTGAATTATCCCTTTTTGCATTATGCAAACAAAAATCATGTAATAGTGGAATTTTCACACATATTGCATATTATTTATGTCTATACATGTACACTCATTCAACATCCAAAAATACCCACAAAATAAATAAAAAACTACTAATAAAATAAAACAGACAAAAAACATAAAAAGGGAGAGAGGAAAGGGCTGGGTGGTACATCTAATGGGCTACACAGCCCAGTGCCAAATTGACTTACTCAAAAATATGTGTTCAGTCAAAAAAGAAAAAAGTCCAAAAATGCATATAGAATTGACCAAAAAACCGGATCTCAAAGTAGAAACCAAACACTCATAAAATAGATTGATTTAATATTTATTTTCAAGGCCCTACTATTATTGTGATATAAATTACACTGACCCATCAAAAGATGTTCCTTGGGTGGTTCCACGTAGTGAGGTTATCCTCTGCAACTCACAGTGGGCATAAAACCTGATACCCGAAGCCCAACCGAGAAACCCGAACACCATATCAGATTTTATTTTTTGAAAACCCGAATTATATTCGGGTAAAAGGCCACGGTACCCGAACAATAGCACAGCCCAATAAAAATTATGGACGCGTATAGAAGAAGGAGAAGGCCCAGCCCAAAATTTCCATCACTGCTCGTTACCCCAGCAAAACTAGGTCGGACATGCCCACTTCCTCCTTCCCTTTGACTTAGACTCGCGCGCCGCCAGGCTTCCTGCTGGCCACTACCACACATGGATGTGTCTTGGCTCAGGCGAGGGTGAGCAGCAATGCCATTTTGCCTGTTCGCCAGAGCATCCTCGGACGACGCTGCTTCCTTCCTTAGCCTCCCTTGTCTCCAGTTAGGGCTAATTTGGTATACTGGGATTAAAACCGGGGAAGTAAATCCCAGCGATGTGATTTTCTTAGGCAGTGGAGATCCCCTTCCTTTGAAGAGTTGATTTTTCTGTTAACTTTGAAGAAGGCGAGGCAGGGATTTTTCCTCCGATCCCTTGGGACGTGGATCGATCTCCCTGGAAAGCGCTATCGATCGAACCAGAGAACCTCCAAGGACTATACGCTGACTTGTTCCGTGGGCTTAAGGCATGGATTTTTTACGGGGATCCCTCCGAAGAATTACCAAATGACGCCTTAGTATGTGACCAACCTCCTGATGGCTGATGTGGTACCAACAACAGCGCCGCCAGAAGCTACAACCTCCAATCGCCGTCCTCTGTGAGCTCCGGCCAGCGAGCTATACTACCTTTGCAGGTGTTGTCCCACCTCACTCGATGACCCCCCCCCCCTCTCCACTAGCCACCCCCCTGCACATCAACTCTGTGGCGTCTCCCAAGCATGTTGTCTGTGTGTGCGTGGGTGGTATTACGGATAATTCAGGATTACCCGAACCCGAACCCGAACCCAATTTTTCCGGTATCTAAAATTTTGGACATAAATCGGATTTCATTTTTGAAAACCCGAATTACTTGACCCGGATTTTCGGGCAAATCCGTACGCCAAGCCTGATCCGCAACGACGAGGACAGTTGCAGTGACAAGAATAAGAAAGGCTTACGGACGATCCAGGAGCAGCGACAGGGGCGTGATGCGCTCAATAGCGGTTGTACAACAGCAACAAGAAGCGCAGCTGCACAGAGATGAATTGAGATCAGCAGCGATGCGTTACACTCCGCAGCGATCGTATGAATCGATAGTCCGTCACCTCTTCTGTAGCATGGGTGCTCGGGCACGGTACTCAGCTACAGCTGGCCTCCCATGTTGTTGTCAGCGGCATAGTGTTGCGGGCACTCGACTTCGGTACTCTACCTTGGAACTAAGGTGGTGGTGTCTGTCCCGACCATGCGGATGACGCTGCAGTCGGATATGGTGTCGGGCACACACAACTTCGGCATCTTTCATGGCCGACCTAGCTTGGTGGTGATTAGGACTCAATCGATCGGGTGGGGCTGCAGTTTGTGCTGCAACAACCTCCCGGCTCCACGACTACGGGGTCACCGAAAGGTCTTCAAAGATGGTTCATCTCTTGAGACCCGGTAGTTGACTTAGGTGGTGAGATGCAAACTTAGGTAAAAGGCTTGACGTAAAGGGATGGTTGTGCGGCGGCGGCGGTCATATATCGCATGTACCTGGTGGGATTGTGAAAAACAATGGTGGAGACAACACATGTGTGACTTTGATTGTGATGTTGCGAATACTCGGTCTCGAGCTCCGGGTTGAAAACTTAAGTTGATTTTACCTGGCAATGATGATGTTTTTTTTCGTCATTGCCATGTTGAAGTCATTGCTTGGATATGCTCGGTGCAAACCTTGATTCTAGTCTTGATGGGTGGATCCGATGGCGATCACATGGGTGTCACTTTTTCTTGAATACATTGTTGTTGAAGAACTTCCTCATCCGTGTGATGTAATGATATGGTTGGTACGGATATGATCATTGTTACGGTTTGCCAATCGCGGATCTAATCAGTTAGATGTTTTTTCTTTCATCTATGCATAAATTTGGTCTTATATGCTTTTGCTAGCTATTGTGTTTTTATATGTGTGTTGGTGTTGGTTATGTGCATCTTAGTTATGCAGAACCAAATATGTGATCATTATGTTTGTATCCTCGTGATGCTTTATTATAAGCGAATAAAATTCAATTTTTATCTGAAAATAAAAGTTTCCATCCCCAAAGAGGTCAGCGCTCCAAAATGAAGGTTATTGATTTCTCATGTTGCATACGTTCATCAACATGTGACAAACTCTTTTTTTGTTTTGCTACAAATGATTAGTAGTGGTTTAATATACATTTCTCAAACTAACGCACAATTTTCTAGGACCCGCATAAAAATGTGCCGTTTAATTAACGAGAAAGGAAACCAAAACCGAAATGGGAAGCAAATGAATGAGCATCACCACGGATTTCAAAAACCAAAAGATGAAACGGCTAGTTGCTATGGTACAGCCTAGTAGTAGTACTAGCCTATTCTGCCCTGCATCGTCACATCACATCACATAGTACACAGAACGGCTAGTACGCCCTGCACTGGCCTGACTTTTCAAAGCTTATGGAGCAAGCCACGGATTTCTTAATCGACCTGTGGATTGTGGTCGTGGTGGACTATAGCAGTGCAGCAGTGAGCAATGGAAGGAAGCTGCAGCTGCAGCGGCAAGAAGAAGAGGAAAGGGGATCACCATCAACTGCATCAGCAGCCGCAGGAGCAGATGAGCAACATGGCGGTGGCGGGCATCAGCGGCATCATCGACCCAGATGTTCTTGACTGCACCATCTGCTTCGACCCCCTCCGGCCTCCCGTGTTCCAGGTCTCATCTCATCCCTACCGTTTTCTCTATTGATGTTCCCCTGCAATCTTGCAAGCTGGAACTGAACAAGATCTTATATACGTTCTCAGCACGAGAGGAGCAGCTAGCAGTTGCGTCCTTTTCACAAGCATTGCATAGAAAATCATGGTGCATTTTCCTTCTTTGATGATAGACAGTGCGCAGTTGGGAACTTGGGACATAATAAGAAACCTGCAACTTCACATAGAAATCGCATAGCCTTTATGAGAAATAAAAATAAAAATCACAGGTAGACAGAGAGTGCTGCTGAAATCAAATGCATACCGTATCAAAATCAGATGGGACAAAGTAAATAAAAGAGGATCAGTTTCTAAACCCAAGGATAAAAACAGAAAACACAACAGATTTCTCTCACCGTTCTATTCCCTTTGGAGAAGATTTTGTTTTGTCTAAGTAGCCACCAGCAAGGAGTCTTAATCTTTAGTGGGAAACTTAACTTCTGAAGAAATTTGTGAAGGGTAATAAGCAAAACTGTGACAGCCTTATGAGCGTCTAAAAAAAATAGCACTGAAGTACTGCTTTTTGGCTACAGGATTAGGTCTGCAAAACCATTATTTCTAGTTTCCAAATATGGTATTTCTACCTAACAACCAAGATTGGGTCTGCAAAACAGTTACATTGTTGCACAATCACCCTCCAGGCCTCCAGGACACTCCTAAATCAGTCTTGTAGAAAAACATATCCTTAACTCCAAAAATGCCAACACAAACTGAGAGCCTCCTTGATTTGGGGATACCTGTCGCGCGCAGAAGTACCCTTCTTTTTCAAAGATCGTGTAGTGAGTTTTGTCACCTGCACAACATTTCCAAGAACAAATTGATCAATCAAGTTTTGCATGGTTCCCGGCTGTTGTTTCCCTGTAACTTCATAAACTGAAATCAAAGAACTATATTTTCAGCATGCTCATCATTTTCAGACAGTATTTTAGAATAAGATCATGGATTCATGGTGTGTTCCCTTCTTGATACACAGTGTGCAGTTGGGCGTGTGATCTGCTCACCCTGCCATGGCAAACTCATAAACAAGGACAACTGCAATGTATGCTCCGTCACCGGCGGGTACAACAGATGCAATGCACTCGACAAAATACTGGAGTCATTCCACATCCCTTGCGCCAACGCCGCGTACGGGTGCACCGCAAAGACGCACTATCGCAAGGTGGAAGACCATGGCAAGTTGTGCCCACATGCGCCATGCTTCTGCTCGGAAACCGGCTGCAACTTCGCCGGCTCCACCGTCGCACTCCTGGCTCATCTAACCGACCATCACGTGTGGCCAGCCACCGAGTTGAAATACAATGTTAAGCTCACCGTGGAGGTGAAGGCAGGAGTTCATGTTCTCCACTACCGAGGCGGCTTCCCTCTTTTCCTGGTGAAGTTCACTCCGACGCCACCGTATGGCAATGTGGGTCCCTCCACCAGGTATAAACATCAGAGTTGCTCGTGATAGTAGTGATGCGATGGAGCGGAGAGGAGACAACCAAACCGGACTACGGACCACACTCCAGAGGATGATGCGAAGCTGATGTTCAGCGAGGAGGGGTGTATGATGGGACTAATTTCATATTTTATGATGAGTGATTTTTTCTGAAACAAGGTAAAAGTCTTACCTTTCCGTTAATAACCAAAGAGTAAAGAGTATATACAAGGCCTAAGCCAAAAAGGATCAAGCGGACTACTTTCCTGAAATGATCGGCCTTAAGTGCTTAGCCAATACACCACAAACTAGCCTCTTGATATTACCAAATACTGCCTCCGTAACTTAATCGTAGGAAAGGGCATCTTCAACTTCAATCCTCAAACCTCCCGCAACAGTTCGGATTGGATGATTAGAGACTATTTTATCATACAACGTAATCATGTATCCGTTCATGGGTCATTCCGTATATCCTTTTTCCTCAAATCTGACGCAAACTAGGAGAGGTTTGCGGCAATCCGGACCTCCGCCATGTAAGACTTCGAAGTTCGACATCCCGGTCTGCTCAAATTTCCCTCCTGGATCAGTTTTCTTCCACTCCGCTTCTGCTACCCCTCACTGTTGTGCATATGTATCCTCCTCGTCCGACTATCTTCGTACTCTTCGGCCGCAGTTCAGCATGTTGCCGAACCTCTGGAACCTTTAGTAGTGCGCGTCACACCTAGTCCTCGCCCACCTCGGATCCGTCGGCAGATGTCCGGTCAAAAGATAATGAGATTATTTGACCTTCTCATTATTCATATAAATCACGATGGCATCATATTCGGTGATGGAGGACGAGCTACTGTGTGATACATGGTTGACCGTGTCTGCGAACTTCATAGGTATGAAGGAAGCTGACACGATCTTTTGACAAAGCGTCAATTCTTTGTTTCATGAGCAAAAGCACAACGAATACTATGAGTTGCACATGCTGTATAACCGCAATGTGAAATTGCTAGCCCATCAGTGGTACGCCATCTTCAACTCCGTCAACAAGTACTATTGTGTGGTTAGAAAAATGAAGGATATGTTGTAGCAGGGCACCTAAGCTATGGAGATCGTAAGTTATTGTTCATTCTAATGCTATATATTGATCAATTCATTGGTTTACTCCATGTTAGAAATGATGATCATCACATTTTTGTATAGACTGAACGCATTGACATGCTCTACCAAAGAAACGATGGAGGATCGTTCACATCGATGCAATGTTGGATATGAAGCTAAGGAGCCAACTTGTGGGAAATGGAGTCTGCACATTCTGAGGAGAGTTTCATTTTAATTGAATTCCATCAATTCTAAAACTTCTTGAGATCAATACATTGTTATTTGAAATAATATACTATTTATGTTATAAACGAATTATGCCATTTTCTATAATTATTTTGAGTGTTGAGACTTACAAAAATACTAGAGACTAACTTTTAGGGATACCGTTGGATGGTCAGCTCTCGTATCACTGTCCTCATACGTATGTGATGTCTGTTTTAGGAGTTAGCATTGAAGATGCCCTTATGCCGCAAAATTATGGAAAATCTAGCATTCCTCTAGCTCCAATCTTCCAAGACACAAGCATGAATACTGGCATAGCTTTGCTTGGCCGCGCATTTGAGTTGACCACTTCGGTCCACCAAGTGTGAATGGATCGAAATGTTGCCAATTTTAAGGGACGAGGACCTCTCTTCCAAGCCAATCTTCGATCATGCACCAAGTTCTTTTTGTGTATCGTCCTTGAAATAGGATGTGGGTCGGTGACACTTGCAAAGCTAACAAAGGCCACCATTAGGTCCCCCTCCATTTCCAACATGTCATTAGTTCAAACTCAGTTATTAATGATGTGGCAAGAAAAAACAATTAGACTTTGGAGGTGCCTATGATTTCAAACGGACAACTTGATCATTAACAAAGTCAAACAAAGAAATTGGGAAAGATATGCCGAGGCGGTGGAGTAACAAGCATTGGAGGTGAGCTTTTTAACTGATGGAGTTGTATTCACCATTAAGCTAGGCATCCCTGGAATGAGCTCAAGATCTAAAAACTTGCCAATGTGCTTCGTGGATAAACCACTAGAGTCAAGTTGCTCCACCCAAGAATCATGGTCCATAGCCTGCTGAAGTTCCACTTCTTCTTTGTAGATAGATCACAAATGTCCCGATGTGTTGAGGCGGCGGCCCAACTAGTCAGGATGAGTCCCAAAAGGACGCCTTTTCCAATGCCCTCGCGGACCTTTGTGATAGCATGAAAGAGATCCATATTGTCGCAAGTGCACGCGTTTCCTAAACCAACCCAAGCCTTTCCTAGACCGACTCACTCCAACCAAGGCCATCGGGGCCTCAAAGTTCGAGTAAATTTGTTGAGGTGGAGGATACCAACGCCGCCCAGTTTGGTCGACAGGTATACCAAACCCTAGTTGACCTTTCTTTGTCCTCCTGAGACCTTATCGGAGCTTCCCGTACGAATGCCCTTATTAATCCGTCAAAACAAATCTTGGTGCTCAGAGCGATTTCAAGGAAGTTAACATGATAGATAGACTGCAAGGTGAGAACGGGTTGTACAAGGGCGCACCTTCCGACCATCATGAAGTGGCAATCTTTCAACGGGTTTAGCTTCACGACAACGTTATCCTCAATATAATAACAATAACCCGCTTCAAAAAATTTATAGAGAGCAGCAAGGCCGGGTATTTTCACATGGAAAGTAGTGATTAGTGCGGGAGGTTACTAAGGATGCCCTAAAGGTCCGTGGCATGGTACAGAATCAAAGTTTGTGACAAGGCCATTTACATTGGTACACCCCTCTCTCTTCTTTAATCATGAGTAATACTGTGTACACGGCTCGATAGGTCTGGTTTTTCGGTAATATATGATAAGATTGATGTGGGGAAGCTCTCTCCCGCTGTTGAAAATTAAAGAAAAACATTCTAATACCCTGTCAAAATGGCAAATAGAGTGGAGCTACAGTTATGCTAACTTGTTGAAATAATGAATTTGTGGTAGAAATTTTAACAGAGTTGCTAACTTCCCTCATCCAAGTTGGGGGAAAATGCCCGGATTTGAGTTTATTGGGTATGGGGGTCATCCGATCCTTCTGATGGGATGCCATGAATATATCTAGAAGACTCTAGCTAATCTATCCAACATGCATGAGGAAGAGTATATTATAGAACATACATGGCCACTGTAGCAACACAATGAGTGATCCTTCTCATGTGTTTCCTATGAGTGAACAAATAGTTAATCGTGGAGTCATGGACATGAGATGATGAGATGGATGATTGTGAAGAGCTTTCGCATGATTAAACAAACAATGATTGCTACTATATAAGATACAAACCTCTAGCATTTGTTGCAAGATAACATGAACTCCACAAGAACAACGAGGTTACAATGGCTTGTTTCGATCTTCAAATGTGGAATATTGGAGGAAAACAAATGCATAGCCACGTTATCGCCCCACGCTCCTGCCAAGATACTACGTGACTCTGCCACCTGGCAAAATCTCACTGCATCTTGGGCGTGCGGGCTTCATTGCGGCACTCGACGATCGCATTCAGGTCTATCCCGATGCAGTCTATGAACTCGTTCACCACCATAAAGACCGCTAGGTGCACGTCGAGTAGATTTTGTGTCTTCGGAGAAGTTGTTCCTTGGTCATCGGATCTGTATACACTGTGCCAATCAGATTTTTTTTACATGAGTCTAACCAGCTCATGGTATGATGCGGCATATATATATAGTGCCAGCAGTCCACTGTTCCTGCAACTATTGCCCCCTTCTACACATCAAAAAACACTACCTTGCCTATACATACATATACAGTCCAAACAATTTTGAATTTTTTTTATCGATATACATACACATGTATAGGACATTTGTGCAAATTTTCATACATTATACCTTAACGCGCCACGGGAAAAAAGTTGACAAATATTTGATTTTAAATGGACCCTTTTTCCTTGTGTTTCAGGTCGAAATTTTGTTATTTTTATGCAGACTGCATATTACAATATTTTCAAACGAAATTTGGCATGTTCGTGTGGAATACATATAAGTTTCCACAGAATTGTTTTCGAAAATTTTCAATACTTTAAATAACTTTTCCGAATTTTTCAAAATAAAGCGCTACATGTAGCTCGAGCTACAGAAATTCGCAATATGTATAAAAGAAAATGGAGTTAATCTATAAGAAAAATTAAAAAAATTATACCCAATATGTATAAAAATTAATTTTAAAGAAATATATTCAATAATAAGCATAAAATAGTCAAATGTTTGTAAAATAGTTTGTAAGATGGAATAAATAACTAAATTAATATCAATACAATAGAATTTTCTAAGGAACATGAATTAGTGGCATTGATGTTATTTTTAAAGAAGAAAGATAAGAAGAAGAAAGATAAAAATAAACTTGAAATAACTTTACAGTTGAATTATCCCTTTTTGCATTATGCAAACAAAAATCATGTAATAGTGGAATTTTCACACATATTGCATATTATTTATGTCTATACATGTACACTCATTCAACATCCAAAAATACCCACAAAATAAATAAAAAACTACTAATAAAATAAAACAGACAAAAAACATAAAAAGGGAGAGAGGAAAGGGCTGGGTGGTACATCTAATGGGCTACACAGCCCAGTGCCAAATTGACTTACTCAAAAATATGTGTTCAGTCAAAAAAGAAAAAAGTCCAAAAATGCATATAGAATTGACCAAAAAACCGGATCTCAAAGTAGAAACCAAACACTCATAAAATAGATTGATTTAATATTTATTTTCAAGGCCCTACTATTATTGTGATATAAATTACACTGACCCATCAAAAGATGTTCCTTGGGTGGTTCCACGTAGTGAGGTTATCCTCTGCAACTCACAGTGGGCATAAAACCTGATACCCGAAGCCCAACCGAGAAACCCGAACACCATATCAGATTTTATTTTTTGAAAACCCGAATTATATTCGGGTAAAAGGCCACGGTACCCGAACAATAGCACAGCCCAATAAAAATTATGGACGCGTATAGAAGAAGGAGAAGGCCCAGCCCAAAATTTCCATCACTGCTCGTTACCCCAGCAAAACTAGGTCGGACATGCCCACTTCCTCCTTCCCTTTGACTTAGACTCGCGCGCCGCCAGGCTTCCTGCTGGCCACTACCACACATGGATGTGTCTTGGCTCAGGCGAGGGTGAGCAGCAATGCCATTTTGCCTATTCGCCAGAGCATCCTCGGACGACGCTGCTTCCTTCCTTAGCCTCCCTTGTCTCCAGTTAGGGCTAATTTGGTATACTGGGATTAAAACCGGGGAAGTAAATCCCAGCGATGTGATTTTCTTAGGCAGTGGAGATCCCCTTCCTTTGAAGAGTTGATTTTTCTGTTAACTTTGAAGAAGGCGAGGCAGGGATTTTTCCTCCGATCCCTTGGGACGTGGATCGATCTCCCTGGAAAGCGCTATCGATCGAACCAGAGAACCTCCAAGGACTATACGCTGACTTGTTCCGTGGGCTTAAGGCATGGATTTTTTACGGGGATCCCTCCGAAGAATTACCAAATGACGCCTTAGTATGTGACCAACCTCCTGATGGCTGATGTGGTACCAACAACAGCGCCGCCAGAAGCTACAACCTCCAATCGCCGTCCTCTGTGAGCTCCGGCCAGCGAGCTATACTACCTTTGCAGGTGTTGTCCCACCTCACTCGATGACCCCCCCCCCTCTCCACTAGCCACCCCCCTGCACATCAACTCTGTGGCGTCTCCCAAGCATGTTGTCTGTGTGTGCGTGGGTGGTATTACGGATAATTCAGGATTACCCGAACCCGAACCCGAACCCAATTTTTCGGGTATCTAAAATTTTGGACATAAATCGGATTTCATTTTTGAAAACCCGAATTACTTGACCCGGATTTTCGGGCAAATCCGAACGCCAAGCCTGATCCGCAACGACGAGGACAGTTGCAGTGACAAGAATAAGAAAGGCTTACGGACGATCCAGGAGCAGCGACAGGGGCGTGATGCGCTCAATAGCGGTTGTACAACAGCAACAAGAAGCGCAGCTGCACAGAGATGAATTGAGATCAGCAGCGATGCGTTACACTCCGCAGCGATCGTATGAATCGATAGTCCGTCACCTCTTCTGTAGCATGGGTGCTCGGGCACGGTACTCAGCTACAGCTGGCCTCCCATGTTGTTGTCAGCGGCATAGTGTTGCGGGCACTCGACTTCGGTACTCTACCTTGGAACTAAGGTGGTGGTGTCTGTCCCGACCATGCGGATGATGCTGCAGTCGGATATGGTGTCGGGCACACACAACTTCGGCATCTTTCATGGCCGACCTGGCTTGGTGGTGATTAGGACTCAATCGATCGGGTGGGGGTGCAGTTTGTGCTGCAACAACCTCCCAGCTCCACGGCTACGGGGTCACCGAAAGGTCTTCAAAGATGGTTCATCTCTTGAGACCCGGTAGTTGACTTAGGTGGTGAGATGCAAACTTAGGTAAAAGGCTTGACGTAAAGGGATGGTTGTGCGGCGGCGGCGGTCATATATCGCATGTACCTGGTGGGATTGTGAAAAACAATGGTGGAGACAACACATGTGTGACTTTGATTGTGATGTTGCGAATACTCGGTCTCGAGCTCCGGGTTGAAAACTTAAGTTGATTTTACCTGGCAATGATGATGTTTTTTTTCGTCATTGCCATGTTGAAGTCATTGCCTGGATATGCTCGGTGCAAACCTTGATTCTAGTCTTGATTGGTGGATCCGATGGCGATCACATGGGTGTCACTTTTTCTTGAATACATTGTTGTTGAAGAACTTCCTCATCCGTGTGATGTAATGATATGGTTGGTACGGATATGATCATTGTTATGGTTTGCCAATCGCGGATCTAATCAGTTAGATGTTTTTTCTTTCATCTATGCATAAATTTGGTCTTATATGCTTTTGCTAGCTATTGTGTTTTTATATGTGTGTTGGTGTTGGTTATGTGCATCTTAGTTATGCAGAACCAAATATGTGATCATTATGTTTGTATCCTCGTGATGCTTTATTATAAGCGAATAAAATTCAATTTTTATCTGAAAATAAAAGTTTCCATCCCCAAAGAGGTCAGCGCTCCAAAATGAAGGTTATTGATTTCTCATGTTGCATACGTTCATCAACATGTGACAAACTCTTTTTTTGTTTTGCTACAAATGATTAGTAGTGGTTTAATATACATTTCTCAAACTAACGCACAATTTTCTAGGACCCGCATAAAAATGTGCCGTTTAATTAACGAGAAAGGAAACCAAAACCGAAATGGGAAGCAAATGAATGAGCATCACCACGGATTTCAAAAACCAAAAGATGAAACGGCTAGTTGCTATGGTACAGCCTAGTAGTAGTACTAGCCTATTCTGCCCTGCATCGTCACATCACATCACATAGTACACAGAACGGCTAGTACGCCCTGCACTGGCCTGACTTTTCAAAGCTTATGGAGCAAGCCACGGATTTCTTAATCGACCTGTGGACTGTGGTCGTGGTGGACTATAGCAGTGCAGCAGTGAGCAATGGAAGGAAGCTGCAGCTGCAGCGGCAAGAAGAAGAGGAAAGGGGATCACCATCAACTGCATCAGCAGCCGCAGGAGCAGATGAGCGACATGGCGGTGGCGGGCATCAGCGGCATCATCGACCCAGATGTTCTTGACTGCACCATCTGCTTCGACCCCCTCCGCCCTCCCGTGTTCCAGGTCTCATCTCATCCCTACCGTTTTCTCTATTGATGTTCCCCTGCAATCTTGCAAGCTGGAACTGAACAAGATCTTATATACGTTCTCAGCACGAGAGGAGCAGCTAGCATTTGCGTCCTTTTCACAAGCATTGCATAGAAAATCATGGTGCATTTTCCTTCTTTGATGATAGACAGTGCGCAGTTGGGAACTTGGGACATAATAAGAAACCTGCAACTTCACATAGAAATCGCATAGCCTTTATGAGAAATAAAAATAAAAATCACAGGTAGACAGAGAGTGCTGCTGAAATCAAATGCATACCGTATCAAAATCAGATGGGACAAAGTAAATAAAAGAGGATCAGTTTCTAAACCCAAGGATAAAAACAGAAAACACAACAGATTTCTCTCACCGTTCTATTCCCTTTGGAGAAGATTTTGTTTTGTCTAAGTAGCCACCAGCAAGGAGTCTTAATCTTTAGTGGGAAACTTAACTATCTGAAGAAATTTGTGCAGGGTAATAACTCTAATTACCAAACCTGTGACAACCTTACTACCGTTTTAAAAAAAATAGCACTGAAGTACTGCTTCTTGGCTACAGGATAAGGTCTGCAAAACCATTATTTCTAGTTTCCAAATAATCCATTGTTGAATGGTATTTCTACCTAAACAACCAGATTAGGTCTGCTAAACAATTAGATTGTTGCACAGTCACGGAGTCACCGTTCAAGCCTCCAGGACCCTCCTAAATCAGTCTTGTAGAAAAACATCTCCTTAACTGCAAAAATGCCAATACAAACTGAGAGCCTCCTTGATTTGGGGATACCTCTGGCGCACAGAAGTACCCTTCTTTTTCAAAGATCGTGTAGTGAGTTTTGTCACCTGCACAACAATTCCAAGAACAAATTGATCAATCAAGTTTTGCATGGTTCCCGGCTGTTGTTTCCATGTAACTTCATAAACTGAAATCAAAGAACTATATTTTCATCATGCTCCTAATTTTCGGACAGTATTTTAGAATAAGATCATGGATTCATGGTGTGTTCCCTTCTTGATACACAGTGCGCAGTTGGGCATGTGATCTGCTCGCCCTGCCATGACAAACTCGTAAACAAGGACAACTGCAATGTATGCTCCGTCACCGGCGGGTACAACCGATGCAATGCACTCGGCAAAATACTGGAGTCATTCCACATCCCTTGCGCCAACGCCGCGTACGGGTGCACCGCGAAGACGCACTATCATAAGGTGGAAGACCATGGCAAGTTGTGCCCACATGCGCCATGCTTCTGCCCGGAAATCGGCTGCAACTTCGCCTGCTCCACCGTCGCACTCCTGGCTCATCTAACTGACCATCACATGTGGCCAGCCACCGAGTTAAAATATGTGAAGATCTCACTAGTAATTCATTGAACCGAGAGCACTACACTCGAATTACAGAGGATTGAAACTTGTCAATGGAGAATTTGGGAGGAAGCTAGGGGAAGAAAAAGAACTGCGAAGCCTCCTATCCTATCCTAGCCAGCTGAAGCCGCCGTCCGGTCCAAGCCACCTTCCACCAAGCAGCCTCCCTTTGTATAAGTAGTCCCGTATCCTTCATGGGCTGGATGGTGGCTGTATCCTTCATGGGCTGGATGTGGCTGAGGAACCAGCGAGGCCCAGGTCGCTGACAATCCCCCCTCCATAAGAATCGGCTTGCCCTCAAGCCGAAACCATGCCAACCTCTAGGATCCCATGGTATTCGCAATACCTTCAACGATATCGATGTAGTCCTCGTCAAGGCGGATGGGGACCAAATCAGTGCCATAAAAATCCGCCATCCTCGTGCCGACCGAGTAATTTCCAGGAATTTTTGCTTGATCTCCAGCTTCATTTTTCCTGTCCATCTGTACTCCCTCTTCAACATCTTATGGGAAATACTTGGCATTGGATATGTGCAAGATCTGAGCATCCCATTACTGTTGGTTGGTTTGGCAACTGGTATACAAGGAAAAAGAACTCCCACTGGGTGAATTTTCAAAGCATCTACAGATATGATGCTTTTGCAGTTGTAGTACTGCCCCAGATATATATCAAATGACCATGCAATTTCCTCTTGGAATCTGTCAGAGCTTGAAGGGACATATCCAGTTGGGTAAAAGTGAAAAATATAACTTGGCATCGGTGGCGGCCAAGGTGGTCGCAGCTCCTGAAAAGTACAGTAGTCCCTGGCATGCTTCAGCTGCTCATGATGGCGACAGTACAGCATGCTGATCAGCTGCATTTTTTTTGGGATTAAGAAGAATGACGACCGACGAACAAGCTGCCACTCCCATGCACTTCCTTGAGAATAATTTGGGTTAATAAATTTCCTCATACCAACATCCTGAGAGTGCCTCCTCAACATGACCAATGCTAACCCATGACTTGTTACTAGTTTGCTATGTTTCGCAAAAATGTGCAGCTGCAAGCATGTATATGAGGAATTAAGACCCATCTCCTCGTAGCTAGTCATTCTTGTGATTGATGGAGGAGAATACTTCATGTACATCACTCTCTTATGCAACAATATTCTCAGGTTAGGAAAAGCTGGCAAAGGAGCTGCACCAAGGATCTTTTTTGGCAAGTGAGGAACGGTTAGAGAAACTCCACTTAACAATTCTAGCCATGGTGTACTGATTGATGTCACTACCACAGTTGTTTGCACTTTCCCTTGCTCGGCATGTATCTCACCATATGTCTTCATAAGCAAGTGAAACAGAGAATGAATTTTGTGTACAACTGTGGCTTCTTCAACAATGAACGTACCATTTGGGTTATTGATTGGAGACCAAAGATGAAATTCCTCCACCAATGTGCAGCTCGTACAAACAAAGGTCAGGGAAAATGAAATATTTCTAGAACCTATAATAAAATCATTTGGAAGAGTGCCAAACTGAAGGTCAGATTGCAGTATCATGATACTGATGAACCAGACTATCCTCCATTGCCTTAGCTCAAGACCATAGTGCAGAGGGTTATTAAGGATCACCACCCTTCCATAACTCACATCCCGAGGCAGCATGTTGCAGCACATCCCACCATACAGATTGGGGGAGAAGATGAGAGCTGATAATAAGTATAACCTAAATGAGACAGCATGGATGGGAAGCAAAGAATCCTTCCAGTTTGCAGTAGCTGTATTTGGTGACCATGGAAGCCAGAACATGCATTCATCTGGATGGAACAGGAAATAAGGCCACCGCTTCAGGTTCACCAGGAAAACGAAGTGATCCTTGAATTTCTCAACCTCCAGAAACATACAAATCCCACCAGGAAGACCTTGCAAAAATCCATATATCGGCCATATGGATTCCTAATTTAGTGAAGATTTCAGATGGATGAGAAAATGGACCAAACTCGCCAAATGTAAGAAACGACTATGAATTAGGCATTGGAATTGGTATCCAAGGGGACTTGTATTGCCACAACTGTGATTTCAGTAACGCCATCAACAAGCCCTGCCATTTCACGCCCACAGGAACTCCATCTTTCATCTACACAATTGGCCATGGTGGTTGCAATGGCAAACCATCAAGCAGTAACACCGCGCCGAGTAACTCGTGCATCAGGACCTTCTCAGCAACAATATGCTCTCGAGCTGTAGTAGTTGATGACAAGGGAAACTCACTCAAGAACTTGCAAGGTGACGATTGTAAGGTTGTGAGAAGCAGCACGAAGCCAGTAGCAACCACTGAAACATCATCATCATCCTGTGAGCATGTCTGCGAGGCAACCAGGGTGGTCTCGAGCTCGAAGGAGGAAAACTCCACATGCCCCAGATTCGTCAGTAGTTTGTCCGCCACTAGCAGGGGCGCCTTGGTGACCTGAATGTTGCTGATGTCTGCTGTGAGACTGGTGGCGACAATAGCATTCCCCTGAGTCAAGGACGCGGACACATGGCCCTCGCCACCCATGTTGTGATCAGAGTCCATCATCAAACAGGTGATGGGCGTCTCAAGCACATGGTCCACCTCACTCAGCACGGTGGACGGAGGTGCGCCCATTGAGCCTGTGGATACCGGAGGAACGGGGTCTGGTGTTGCACCTGTGTCTGATGGAGCGGAGGTCGTGGCCGGCGTGGAGATGTCTGCGGCCATCGCCGTTTGCACGGAGCCTGCAGCCAAAGTGGTGGTGGAGACGGTGCCGCGCGGAACAGGCAGAAACGCCGCCGAACTCATCACTGATGAAGCCAACGTCGCTGCTGCAGGAGCGCGCCTGGTGCCGTCGTCGGTACGCACCTTCTGGCGGAGGCGGACGATAGTCTCGTCTAGCTTGGTGTGGAGGTGGTCGAACGCCTTCTCCACTGACTTCTCTAGCCTCGCCTTGGAGGCGGCGAAGCTTCGGTCCAGATCGCGAGCTAACTGGGCCTTCAGAACTTCATACGTCGCCAAACCCTCCGGCGAGAGGGTCGCCACGAGCTCCGTGCGCTGTCGTGAGTCCATGGAGTGGATTGGGGGGGGGGGGGGGGGGGGATTGGGTGGATTTTTTGTGAGGATTTGAAGAAAATTGAGGGAGGATCTATAGCTCTGAATACCAATTGTGAAGATCTCACTAGTAATTCATTGAACCGAGAGCAGTACACTCGAATTACAGAGGATTGAAACTTGTCAATGGAGAATTTGGGAGGAAGCTAGGAGAAGAAAAAGAACTGCGAAGCCTCCTATCCTATCCTAGCCAGCCGAAGCCGCCGTCCGGTCCAAGCCACCTTCCACCAAGCAGCTCCCTCTGTATAAGTAGTCCCGTATCCTTCATGGGCTGGATGGTGGCTGTATCCTTCATGGGCTGGATGTGGCTGAGGAACCAGCGAGGCCCAGGTCGCTGACAAAATACAATGTTAAGCTCACCGTCGAGGTGAAGGCAGGAGTCCATGTTCTCCACTGCCGAGGCTTCTTTCCTCTTTTCCTGGTGAAGTTCACTCCAACGCCACCGTATGGCAACGCCGCATCCGTCTTTTGTGTTGATCCTCATGCTACTGCCGCCACAGAGAAGGGACGCAAGTTCAGGTGCCATCTTGGTTCAAGCAACATCGAGATGGATTGATTCATAATTCATTTCAAGCGCCTACTATTTAGCTATTGTGATAAAAAAAATTACATGGCAATGGTGATGTTTTTTCGTCATTACCATGTTGAAGCCATTGCTTGGATATGTTGAGCGAAAACCTTGATTCTAGCCTTGATGGTTGGATCCAATGATGATGACACATGAGCGTTTCTTTCTTTTTGAAGACGTTGCCGTTGAAGAACTTTCTCATCCGTGTAATGTAATGAGATGGTTGGTACGGATATGATCATTGTTATAGTTTGGCAATCACAGATCTATTTTGTTTAGAGGTTTTTTTTTCGTGTATGCATAACTTTGGTATGAATGTATTATATGACTTTGCTAGTTGGTGTGTTTTTATATGTGTGTTTGTGATGGTTGTGTACATCTTAACTATGCAGAGACCAAATATGTGCTCATTATGTTTTGTACCCTCTTCGTGCTTTATTATAAACTAATAAATTCATATTTTATCGAAAAAAAACGTTCCTATCCCCAAAGAGGTCGGCACTCCAAAATGAAAGGTAAGTGATTTATCATGTTGTATGCGTTCATCAACATGTTACAAACCTGTTTTTTTTTTGCTACAAATGATTAGCGATGGTTTGATATGCATTTCCCAAAATAGCGCACAATTTTCTAGGATCCGTTTAAAAATATGTCGTTTTATATACAATAGTAAGTATGCACGTGCAACGCACATCTCAGTCAATGTGAATCTTTTGAACCTGGACATATATTTGTTCATGTTAAAGGCGTCGATAGAGAACATGATTTTCAAATATTAGAGAGCTATTTCATCATTGATTTAATCATCATAGACAGGCACATAGACACGGATGATTACTGGTTTTCCCTTAAATAGAAAATCAATAACAATTTTCAATTCAAAAGAAATGAGATTACTCGATCAGTGCTAAGAGTAATATTACATGGACTACAAGGCAAAGATGAATGGGATATATTGACAATACAATTAACAAATATGATAAAACATAGTAAGCAAGGATTACAAAGTATATTCCAGAACTAAAATCAAGAAAGGTAATGTCACGGTAATTACAAAGCTTATTTCCTACTCCTCCGATTCATAATAAGTGTCGCTCATTTAGTACAAAGTTTGTACTAGCTTAGTACAAAATGAGCGACATTTATTATGGATCGGAGGGAGTACTAATATGCGGGTAAGTAGAAGAGAGGGAAGAAAACAAGGGAGCGGCGGCGGCGTGGCAGCACCGCCGGCGGCGGACCTTGTCGTCTGAGGCGAACCAGGCGGCCGGAGCAGAATCGGATCCGGACTCTGGGCTTGAACGAACACAAAGAGAAACAAAGAGAAACAGGGAGGGGTCCTTCTAGGTTAGGATGTGTGCATGCTGCTGAGTTAGCTATCAAGTCAACTTTGACTAGATCAAAATCAGGTAATCAGCCTAAAACCTTGTAGGCTATTTTAAAATGTATTTCTTAGTAAGCTTATTCATGCAGCTTTAGCTAGAATTCAGTTAGATGATGAATAAGTGCAAAATAAGAAGTAGGAGGTAAAGTAGAAGAATAATGGGAAAAATAAATAGTTTAGTAATCTGTTTTGCATTGTCATTGATTTGTTTTGTTATTTACATTTAGTAAAAAATAGTTAGGCGATGAATAAATAGAAAAATAAGAAGTATGAGGTAAAGTAGAAGAACAATGAAAAATGAAAAAGAGTTTATAGTTAGTAATCTATTTTGCATTGTCATTCTCCACTCTAGGAGTAGTAATCTATTTTGCATTGCCATTGAATTTCGTTGTTATTTGTAGTTAGTAAGAAGTAGATAGGAGGAGAATAAGTAAAAAATAAGAAGCAGAAGCTAAATTAGAAGATGAATAGGAAAAACGAAAAGAATTTGCAGTTAGTAATTTATTTCCATTGTCATTGATTTTTTTGTTACTAATGCCATATTATATTATTTAGTGCTAAATGGATGCTTAGCACACACTAACGAATCTAGGACCAAGCTAACAACAACAACAACAACAACAACAACATCTCTTTTATAGTCGTCATGAATATGTTTATAATTCTATTGCCATGAATATGTTTTGTAATTGTCATAAAAAACAATGTTATTTTTTTGAATTTTCACCGGGGGAGGGCGAAACGCCCTCCACCTGAATATATTGCATCCACTATCGAAGGGGATGGGGCTACAAAGGTTCAAGTGAACCAGAAGTACAGGGGGCACAGAAAGAAGAAATAAAGGAAAAACTCTCCACACACATATAACACGGAGAACAAGGAGGGAAAAAACAACACACCACTACAAAGAGCACCGCAGGGGAAGACGAACGGCATCAGCCAGCCGAGACCAGAGCACGACACAGCAACCGGCGACATTGTCGAAAGGCTTCGCATATCCGAGACTGCACAACGCCACGACATTGTTGGGGGTGCATTCGAAGGGGCACGTGAGGCCGAGACGACGCCCCGACCTTGTGTGCCAACAACCTAGTCGAAGGGCAACGCCAAGCAGACAAAGCGACGACACTGAATCGTCGACGCAATCGAAAGGCTCCCGACAACCGAGACTGCACAACGCCGCGACACCACCTGTGTCGGGGGCACATTCGAAAGGTTGCCCGGAGCCGAGACGACGCCACAACACCTCAAGTACCGTCAACGAAGCTACAGGGCACCGCCTAGCAGAGACTCACCAGGCGAGCAGACGATCACAACACACACCACCGTCGACCCCAGAATGGCCGCACCACCAACCGTACCACCACCACCACCTAACCTTCACTGGGCCCGTCGACAGATCCCTACTCCAAGATGAAGCCCGCAAGAGGGGTACGACGCAAGGCGCCGCCATCATCCGATCCGCGAGCACGAATCTGAGGTTTCCCTCGAAGCAAAGGACGAAGAGGGGGAAAGTGCATTACCACGGCAACGTCTTCAAGAAGATAGCGACGCCCGCGAACGTCGCCGTCGCCGGCACCAGCCATGGCCAGTGACAAGCTTTCACCTGGCATCAGCTCATTCCCGCCCTCCAAATCAGCCGACCCGCCAACCTTGGAATTCATTGAATCCCGAGCACATCCACCGAAGAACGAACGCACAGCAGCCGCCAATAGCACATGGACGGCACCAGATCTGAAAATCTGGGAGGTGGAGGACTCCAAACCAGCTGAAGCCACGACGCCACCTTCGTTGACGAGCGGGACCAGGACGAGCAGTAGAGGTTGGCGAGACGAATTGCACCGTTGTTGCAGCTCCGCCATCCCCAGCACAGCACCACCACCACCATATCCGGCACGGGGCACCTCCGCCACAGCACCCCGACCGCCCAACAACACCTAGGCCAACAACACATAGCTGTTAGACCAGGCGCAGCCACCACCTCACCACACGCGAGAACCGCGAGATCCGGGCTGGGCAGCCACGAATCCGCGCCCAGACGGCCGTCGCGCCACCAGCAGCACGCCCCGCGCGCCGAGGGGCCAGCCCAGCACGTGGCCGCGCCTGAACCGCCGCCTCCCGACGGCAGCCAGCCCAGCACGCCTACCAGGCTGCCCGGCAACCGTCGCCGGAGCACCACCAGCACCCCCGACCACGAGCTCTGCAGCACCGCCGCCCGCCGCCGCAAGCTCCCCCTCACACCGGGATTCGGTGGAAGTGGCCCGCCGCCGCCGGATCCGCGCGGGCTTCGCCCGGCGGATCCACTGGCGGCGGCGGGGGAGGGAATTGGGAGGGAGGCGCGGTGGGAAGGGCGGTAGATTCGCCGCCCGTGTCGCCCCGGGGAGGGAGCGATGCGAGGGACTTTTCAACTTCTGAAAAATAATGTAAGTAGAAGCGAGGAAAGAAAATAAGAAAGCGGTGGCCGTGTGGTGGCGCTTCCGGTCTACGGTCTCCGGCTGCGGACCTTGAGGCGAACCAGGCTGCGGCACTAGGATCTGGTCTGGACTCTGGGCTGGAACGGACACAAACACACACACACACACACACACACACACAGAGAAGAGAGAGAGAGAGAGGGAGGGAGGGAGAGAGAGAGAGCTTTGACTAGATCAACACCAGTTAATTAGCCTAAAACAGATTTAAGGGTTGTTTTTTTAACTATGAGTGCCTCTCACAACATAAGATATCTTTATAGAATATTTTAGCCTTAAAAATGTATTATATTTTGATACCGAGAAAGTATATGGTAGATAAAGGGTACAATGCGATTGGTTAGTTTAGGGTAGAAATATGAACTTCCCTGAAATAAAAACTGTATGAGGCTGTTACAACCCACTTCAGGATTCCAAACAAGCAAGGCATGTAGAGTGATTTGGTTAGAAAGCCGACAATTTTTATTAACCGAACCAGGCACAAAACATGAGCAAATTAAGACTTACAAAACCAGGCCTTCATACCCGAGTTGCATTGCATGCAATGCAACACAGATCTTAAAGGAACACAAACACACACAAGCGGCACTAAGCGCGTTTTTCATGGGCGATTCGTGGAAGAAGGTGTTTTTTTTTACGTTTACATCCTGACAGCATACAACGGTAAGGTAAAGCGGCTGCCATGACCACGATATACAACAAAAACGTGCAACATATAAAACCCAAACCCACCCATGTATAAATGCAACACCAGGCCGCCCACTTGATGATCACGGATTCGGTGGCACCGCAGCGACATAGATGCCTAACCCATCGAGGTACTTGCCCGAACGTGCATGGAAGCCGATGATTTGGTTACCGGCTGGTGCCGGGAGCTGGAAGTGCTCGTGTGGGCTTTTACTATTATTCTTATTGAACCAATTAATGTTTGGATGGTTAGTTACGCTACCTAGCCAATTATTCTCAACCCTATAGGGCAACTAGTGTACGTTAAGAAACAAGTTAAATAAGTATTCAAATTAGATTGCCTAACATATATATCTATATCTCTTATATAGAGAAACCCCACTAAGATACATTAAATATGTCTATCTTAACATGCAGGGTAGCCACGTCACCAACTTACCACAGCCGTATGATCTATATAAACGAACAATCCATTAGTCAATTCGTCAAAGGAACAAAGAACAACTCATTAGTTTATCTCCACCCATGACCTGCCAGGTAACGAATCCACACGGAGAGTAAAAGCCCACACGAGCACTTCTCAATTATTATATCTTTCCCCAACTCCCGTTTCCCACTTCCTTTCTAATCTTCTTCCTGCAGCCATGGCGTGAGCGCCAGATGCAGACCACTCCCTGTCCAGCTCCACTTCCAAGTCCCTTGCCTCTGTCCTCCACCCTGCTCTCTGCCGGCCGCGGCCGCAACTCCCCATTAGAGTTTGCAGCTCTCGACCGCAACTCCCAATGGCGCCTGCATCCATCTGCCCGACGAGCTCATCTGCGCCTCTCCTCGCGCGTCTGCCCGGTGAGCTCAGTCGCGTCTTTCCCCGCGCGTCCACGCACTTCCAATACGCCTCCACCTCGCTCCTGGGGTCTACATCGGCTGCCCGGGCAGTTACCATCGCCATTATTCTGCACGCCGTCTGCACACACGTTAAATCACACAATCTCCATTGCCCTCTGCTCCATTGCCCTCAAGAAGTCGTTGGGTCAGAAAATTTACTGTCGGTAACCACTGAATAGGCCCATGAGCACACCCAAATTAATTCATGATTAATGTTCATATTATTACCCATGCCTTTTGGCTTGCACGTCCTATATAGATTGCTGCTACAACCTGGTCTATACCCAGACTCAGGTAATGACGTTCCATGTCTTCCCCTTTTAGCTTCTCTCTCTTTCTCTCTCTCTCAATGCTTTAGTTTTGCTTTAGTTCTTTGTGCAGATTTCTTCCAAATCGATGGGAGCGCACAAAGTCTGTAGGTTCATGCTGCATTTTATTTAGTTCCCTGTCAATTCTTGATTTTCCAATGAATCATTTCTTACCCATTATACCAAACATGCTTTTTGGTAAGAGATTTTTCAGTCAACTCATAACCCCTCTTACAGGTGGATCCCCTCGACGTGGTGCTGACCGTCAGCTAAATTGAAATATTCATTTCTTGCCTATGAAAATCAGGTATGACTCACAATGATGTAATTCTGACCAGATCCTATTCATAGGTACAAGCTTCCTCTCGGAATTACAGATACTTCATCAACTATGGATGCAATAGCTTTCCATCAAGTGGTTGAGGAATTAGTTGAATCAAGATTATTTAACATAGGCATGAGTCAGGACTTCTCATCAAGATACTCTATCAAGTATGTCCTTAAGAAATCTTTCAAAGTTGATGATCATGATAAAAGTATCACAATTTCAACTACAAAAATCAGCATCACATGAAAACTAATTTTATTCAACTAAAGTCTATGAATTCTATTATGTCTTACTAATTTCAAGTACACTTTCAGGAAAGTATTGATGCAATACAAATTTATGAAATAGGCAATAATACTCAAAGGTTTGCATGCAGAAGGTATGTAACTCGATTCTAATCCTATGAAAAGACACAAAAAAGGGTATGTACCTACTGCTACTGTATAAAATATTCTAACAAATAGAAGTTTTATCTCAAATATTAATAGTTTTGAATCTTCTCCTTAATCAGCAGTGTCAATGATAATATTGTGATTCAGAACTACAAACAACCGGAATCAAACCAACATGCAAGTGATATATCATCGGTAATCTATATGAACACCATAGAATAATTTCATTCGATCATTTAGTCTTTTCTTACTTGCATTACTAACATATTTTTGCCTATCTTATATTTTTCAATACACGCAGGAGAACTTGCACTACGGTACCAACAAAGAATAAGCGCCATCACCTGCAACCACAACGACAAACGTCCTTGCTTTTATCTTCCAGTATGATTCGAACAAATAATAAGCTTCACTTCCTACAACTGCAGCAACACAACATTACTTGCGTTGATCAAAATTTAGGCTAGCAGTATCGGCGGCTATTGTAACTGAGAAACTTTATCTATGTTTAGTCTGAGACTTTATCTATGTCATTCACTATGAACAGATGCTTCTCATGGATATATTATTAGTACGAGTTTGAATTTTCAGTACACTATTATCAAAAGGTAGAGAAGATAGATGAAGGTTCCCCCTGACATCCTATCTTACCTTTTCTGTTGACCGATTATGTCTATAATTTTATTGGTTGGTGTAAAAATAATAATTTCATCAACTGTCGATGAATGCAGCATATTGATAGTATATACTCAACTGTTAAATGCTATATTAAAGTTGCAATATAGTTGTTTAATTTGAGCATTTCTACACATTCATTCCATAATTAATTCTGTATTAACCATTTTTTAAACACTTCCAAGGCAAACGACCTATATAACACAAATTCTTGCAAGTTTGATCGATACAAATTTATCATTCATTCCATATAGTAGTGTTCGTTCCATACAACAGTGTCTTCACAGAGACATGGACAATTGGTAGGAAGACAAAATGTATGGTTACTAAAATTCATAGTTCATTTGTCAACTCTGCACTCACGCCTCTGCTATTTACAACATACACATACCAATTTTCCTACAGGAAACGACATGATCCACCAACAAATAGTCTACCTTCAGCAAGTCATTCAACCAAAGAAACTCATCAAAAGTACAAGGAAGCTCTTGCAAATATGAAAAATACTACGAGGCCACTAACATTTCTCATTTTGAAAAACAGCGTCACACATAATGAAAACATCACACGGTTATCAGAGGACTATCAGCTCAAAAACACCAAGTATATCTTCGAGTACATCAAAAAGGGTACCCCCGCATGCCCAAATTGTTCTCGGTGAAGAAGATACCCATCTCGACAAATGAAAATTATTTAACACATTACATCCAAATATTTTCTAATATGTATTGAAATAAAACATATACCACACGTTTCTCCTGTTTCACTTCTCATATTTTCATCAATCTATGTATTTATCTTGAATAAAACTTAATATAATACAAATATAATGCAACAAATACCCGCAGCAACGCGCGGGGAATTCTTCTAGTATCTTATAAAGCAAAACCTCACTAAGATGCATTTAAGGTGTCTATCTCAACATGCAAGCTATCCACATCACCCACCATTGTAGCCAATCATTTGTCCAAGTCATCCACTAAAAAAATCCACTAAGATGCATTTATGTTATCTATTTTAACATGCAAATTATCCACATCACCCACTATTGTAGCCAATCATTTTTCTATGTCATCCATTTTCATTTACATTCATTTTATACCCTTTTAATTTACATTGTAGAGTTCTTATAGAGATTTTTGCTGCAACACGCGGGGTATTCTTCTAGTTTATAAGACAAGGTATGCACTCCTTAATTAAAAGAAACCCGGACTTAATTATCCTAAACACACAATGTTATTGTATGTTGGATTGTCTACTTGTCCCCAACTGGGATTTAGCATGACCGGAACACTGGATCAATGACACCTCACTTTTAAATGATATCAATGATGATCATCATCCTCAAATTGCGGCGTGTCGTGTTCTTAATAGTGATTGGAATGCCTATCCGACCTACAAATTTTTCCCAACGAGGAAGTCCTTTCATCCTCTCTCCACGCCTAAGACAATATGACCGTCCGTGTCCACCTTGTACGCACACGTGGTGAATGTGCCCCTTGTTATATGTCTCACTCCAACAAATGCGTCTTCATCCGCCTCAATGCCACAGCTATCAGCTAAGCTATTAAGCATTTTCTAAAACCTACATATAACAAAGATGTCAGTCAACAAGCATCATGCATACTATCGTAAGCAAATATCATCAAATTGTACACTAATTTTGTTGTGTACACTAAGATAATCAATCAAATCTTAACTAAATAATTTCTATACGAGATTCTACACTAAACTAATGACTCTAGATATCATACTATTACATGTCTGAAAAGATTGGTCCTTTCTAGACGTGCCACGAATGACACCCCAACGTAGTCCTCACGTGGTTGCAATCTATCACAGAGATGGTTGGTCTCATCATCCTTGAGCCAAGTCATTTCTGCAAAAACGGCATCGTCATATGAATTTTCACCATCGTCTATATAGATAATAGCAATCCTCGATCTTCGTCCTCTTAAGGTGAAACTAAACATCTCACCTCCATTGAGATGATTGTGGGCGATGAAATGACGCCAATCTTCTATTTCCATCTTGATCTTTGTTGATCCTTTCTGTAGCTCCATTGTGTAGGCCCCTCAGGAGCATCAAAAACCACAATATCTTTGATACATTCATTGAACTACAAGTGGATTACATAAACTTTTTTATGTTTTTTGAAGGTTCAAGTTGCAAACGGTGGGTACTATGTGGAATTTTTCTTCTTCAACTAACGCTAGAGATAAACATTGCTATGTCAAATTGCATTGGAAAACTCAAAGTCACACCATACGGATTCAACGAGATATTAATTAATCGAGTTGATTCGTTCAGTACCTATCCTGATCATGAACTTGCTAATAAGGAGTACTATTATTCTTATTGAACCAATTAAGGCTTGGATGGTTAGTTACGCTAGCTAGCCAATTATTCTCAACCCTATAGGACACCTAGTGTATGTTAAGAAACAAGTTAAGTATCAATTAAAATTAGATGGTCTAACATATCTATCTATATATCTCTTATAAAGAAAAGAAAAACCACTAAGATGCATTTATCGTATCTATCTTAACATGCAAGCTATCAACATCACCCTCTATTGTAGGCAATCATTTGTTCATGTCATACACTAACAAAATTCTATAAAGATCCATTTATGGTATCTATCTCAAAATGCAAGCAATCCACATCTCCCACTATTGTAGTCAATCATTTGTCCATGTCACCCACTTTCATTTAGATGCATTTTATAACTTTTCAGTTTATACTGTAGAGTTTTTATAGATATTTTCGCTGCAATGCTCGGGGTAATCGTCTAGTTTATTAGACAAGCTATACACTCCTTAATTAAAAGCAATCCAAATTTAGTTCCCCTGAACACACAATGTTATTGTATATCGGTGCCTGTGTCGATAGTGAACTTGTCCACAACTGGCCATCCGAATAGATATTGCTTACTGGTAGCAGATCATCAATTTATACTTGGACTGCTGCTTGGTCAATTTACTGATGTGTACCGTCGTTGTTGCCATCTTCTAGATCTCGATGTCCATCCGAGGTCTCAAAGTGGCAAGACAGATTAGGGCCACATCGGAACGCGGCACGGCTGTAGTTGCAACCGAGCCACCCTTGTAGGCGCCTTGACCACCAAGATCCATTGATGTGGATGCGCCAAGGACTTTCCCCGGCTTCCATCACTATGAGAAGGGTGGAAGGAGGGCAGTCGGACGAGGAATCCTCTCATACATAGCTCAGAGAGGTTGGTGCATACCAGCAGCCCAGCCGGTCCGTCGTTCATTTGCAGCCCAATCAACCATAACAACCCTAGATAAGTATGTGGAGCAGCAAGACCAGCAACCCACGAAACACCTTTTTGGGTGGAAGCATTTCATACATATTATCTTCAACCAATCCTATACAATGGATGTATCTAGAGGAAGCTTGTATTAGAGAAATGTACATACCCACTGTAAGCACAAGATGATTAATCCTTGTCATGTGGTCTGTGTGAGCAGTTATATATGGGCATGAGATGGATGATTGCCAATCGCTCTCGCATGATTAACCAAACACTACTTCTTATTACCATATAACATACAAAGCCTCAAGCGTCTATTGCAAGATAACATGCACTGTGGAAGAACTGTGAGGTTATAGTGGGCTTGTTTCGATCTTCAAAAAACACAATAAGTGAAATATTGGAGGAAGACAAATGCAAGAACGACACCACGTGAGTAGCATGGCCATTGTGTTGGGCCGCACCACGAACAAGTTCTTCCACCCGCGTTCCTACCACGGCGCCAGCGTTCCTGCGAGGTGCCGCCACGTCCTTCATGCATGTGTATCGTTCTAGCGGCAATGTCTCTTGCTCTATCGCTCGGGTGGTCCGTCAATTTTCTCCATTTCACTGTCGTGAAGATTGCCAGGTGCAACTGGAGCTTGCGATTTGTCGTTGGTGAAGTTGATCATCTTTAAATTCTTCTTCTTCAAAAAATAAAGCAAATAACTCGTGATATAGCTTCTGTAATCTCACCACCTCCATGAGAAAGTTACCATAATATATGTGTCGCATGTAACCAAACACCGTGCCTTGCGTTTGCGCCTAAACAAGCAGGCAAGCAAACAACGTGTCTTCGGTTTTATTGGAGTGCAGATGTTGATTTCTTGTCTGTTTTTTTCTCAATAAGGCTACAGTACTGAGCCTGATTCGTCTAGTCAGATCACCCCAGTGAGAAATCAACCAAACACGCCCCTAATGCGTGAGCTCATGGGCTTCCCGGGACACGAGAGGCTCGTGGGCAGGGTCTTCATTGGCGATCCGCGCGTGTTCCCGGCTACAAGAGGAGGTGCTTGTTGGCCTTGATTCCGAACGTAGGACACTGGTCAGACGAGTTCTTCCCGTTAACGACGTGTACGTGCACAACCTCGATCACATGTGCGCTACTGATCACCGATGCTAAAAGCTGGCTAATGATCCGCCGGAAGATACACGCGTGTACGCACAAGGGTACGGTAATCTCACGCACCCGAGACCATGGATTGATGGAATCATAGTTATGTACAGGCCGTGTAGACGAGGCTAGCTGCCACGAGTTGTGAGGTTGAAGGTAACAGGCGTTCGTGCAGGCAGCGCGCGGTGTGGAAGATGGCAGCATACGTCATTAATTTAATTTATTAGTATTAAAACAGAAAAATGATAAATCCACCCCCCCCCCCCATGCCCCCTCATAAAATGATAAATTGACCCCGCTCTATTGTTGCAAAGAGCACCATGTGCACAGCAAGCACGTGCGTCTGTGGAAGGCACGAGGATGTTGATGCAGGTGAAGCACATTGCGTGCTGGTATTATGATACTCGCCCAAGTGATCAGCAGGTCATGCATCAATAATGCACTACTACACATAGTAAAATCCCAAATTATGTATGCTGACTTTTAATATATATATATAATACTATGTGGGTATGTGGTGCCGATCAAAACCTGAAAAAAACTTGGCTAACCAGCTCCTACAAGACTCGTTATATTTACGCGACAAATAATGCCTGCAGTGATCATTTGTTCTTACAAAATTTTATTTTTATTAAAACAAAAAACTAACAAAGCACTACTCTTTTTGTTGCTACACTTTGTAGTCATCAGTTTCGGACTTTCGGTAGACTAGTAGGAACATCAGCAATCGCTTCTCGGATTTCCTCTTTCTTGGTTTGGAAAGAGCGGCTAGCTCGTGTGCAAGCCTATTCTGATCCCTTTTGACTGCAGCAACCTGGTAAGAGCTTTGAAAGGATGTCAGCAATGGTGGAGTAACATACTGATGGAAAGGGGGGACTGTGTGGTCAGAGCATTCAGGCTGTCATACAATCCGTTTCAAGAATAACCGGCCCTTGATAGACACGAGCCAGGCAATTTAGACCAATCAATGCCCTGCCGCCCCCATAATCTGCTTCTTCAGCATTTTGACACATAATTACTGACCCTTCTCATGTGTTTTCTGCGAGTGAACATGGAGTCATGAACATATGATGGTGAGATGGATGACTGTGAATAGCTTTCGCATAATTGAACGGACAGTGACAGTGATTGCTACTACTATATAACATACAAATCTCTAGCATTTGTTGCCAGATAACATGAACTGCACAAAAACGCCAATGTTACCTTGGCTTGTTCCCATCTCCAAATATGAAATATTCGAGGAAAACAAATGCATAGCAATAGTATCAACCCCCCGCTCCTGCAGCAGCATATCGTGACTCTGGCCTTTGGCGAGATTCCGCCTTATCCTGACCTTGTGGGCTTCTTTCCTGCACTCAACGGTCACACTCTCATCCATCCTCATACACTCCGTGAACTCGTCCACCACCACGAATTCTGCCAAGCGCATGTCGAGCTGGGTGTTATTCGTTGATGAGGTTGCATCTTCGTCACCCATTCTGATTACGCCACGTTGTGCAGGTGCATGCTGATCGGCTCATAAGTGTTGTTGTGGGTGTAGTCGTACATCATGATCTGCCACATCACTATCCTCGAATGTGTGTCCAGCTTTATCTACTGTGGCAAGAGCACACCCAGCAAGGTGGGTGGGCCGTACTCAGGCTGTCTCACGAGTCACGACCACGAACTTCATCAACACTATCGTCTCCGAAAATGTTCTGATTGTACTCCCCACCGGATGGGAGGCCAATCGGAGGAGGTTTGATCGTCGGGGCGCCACGCATCGGTTTTATCAGAAATGATTAGCCATGGTTTGATATTTCTCCAAATAGCGTTGCAGGACCCACATAAAAATGTGCAATTTTATTACAACCCAGATGTCAAACAGAAATGGGAAGAAAAGGAGTGAGCATCAGTACTGATTTCAAAAACAAATAAAGTTACGGTGCATCAAACAATTTCGCACACTTCATTTTCGGGAATCGACGGTCCAGATGTTGCAATACGAGATCAGAATTCCGGTAGTATATTATGACATAAGGGGTATTTTTGGATAGTTGGAGTTATCAATCCTGCAGCCAGGCTTCCTTGTTTCTTATCCCCAAAATGCAGTTCTCTTTCTCGGTCTTTCCGGTAGCCTAGAGCCGCTCTCCATGGCACGCATCGCTGCACATCAACCTAATGCATGAGCTCATGGGCTTCCCGGGACACAAGAACCTCGTGGGCACTGGACAGGGCCTTCATCGGCGACCCGCGCCGGTCACTGAAACACTGGTCAACCGAGTTCTTTCCGTTAACTACGTGTACGTGCACAACCTCCCTTCACAAGTGAGCTACTGGCCGGTGCTAAAGGCTCGCTAGGAAGATACACGCGTGTAAATGAGCTAGCTTGAGCGATTTTGGGCTGCCACGAGTTATATGCCTGCAACATTTTCACTACATTTTTTCTTGTCAGAAACACGAGGAACTTACGTTGCAGCATTTTAAATATCCTTGTATGTTCCGACCGGCACCACATACTTGTATATATTTTAGACTCATAATGTTTAATTACAAATCATGATAATTCAAAATTATATCTTGTGTAAGGTGATCAATTTCACGGATCACGCCAGAGGCTGAGGCCCGTCAAGAATTACGCCCAAACATGATATGGCATTTCACCAGGCCATCGAATCACATCGTGCCGCACCAGGAACGGGGTTGGAACAGCGCGCTCAAGGGACGGCTACCATAGTGGCCACGCTGCTCATGCAGTGGTGTTGTTTCATTTGTTTTCCTCCAATTTTTCACATATGATTTCACTTGTTCCACATTAATGCATATGTTATCCGGCAACAGGCGCTAGTTGCTCTGTATGTTATATAGTAACAATAAGTAGTGTTTGTTTAATCATGCGATGGCTATTGGCAGTCATCCATTTCATGCCCATGACTCCCATCATTCACCATGCATAATTGTTTGTTCACTCGCACGAAACACATGACAAGGATTAACCATTGTGTGCTCACGGTGGGCATGTCCATTTCTCTAATCTACGATTTCCCGTGCTAGATAGGTTAACTAGTCTACGGTTGGTTGAACATAATATGTATAAAATGCTTTCACGGAAAGAAATTAAAAATTAACGACAAGCATGATATATAGGGGTATATAGATCATTAACGAAACTAGTGGGGAAATCACCACATAAGAATTGAACTTTTTTTAGGGAACATAGTAATTGAACTGGAATGAATAATTACATATGATTAGTCAGTAACACTTGCGGGTTCCACGGGCTAGTTTCTAATATATCTACCGGTTAATTGCCCGTGTGTTGCAACGGAACATGTATATTGTAACAATTCAACAACTATCGTTCATGACATAGACCTTTATGAATTTATGCACATCACACTTTATTGAAACACATTTATCGTTACATCGCTCCTTTTATTCTTCTTCCTCTATTCTACCTCCCCGGTTCAAGCTCGGAACCTCTATTAGTGGTGCATCCAATTGGCATAATTATGATACGGAAACAATTTAAAGCTTTTGTCCAAAACCCTATGATTGTATCTTTGCCATCAGTAGCATCAATAGTCAAGCCTTCAGGATAATTGATGACTCAACCTTCATCCTTTTCGGTAAACACCTTAGCATGATTACATCATTTAGACAACTTAACAATAGTTCACGTGATAGCTGGAAAACAAGAACAGAAGATTGGCATCCAATATGTTTGGTGTGGATACCTTATCTTCAAGAACATGTAACGCGGTTGTACCACATTACATGAGCGGTGTACTTTGAAGGTGGCTCAAAATACATTGATAGTCTAAAAGGGAATAGGTGTTCCCCTCATTCAACAACTTCATATGGAGATTCAAGTTGTATTATTTGTATAAATTCGAGAGAAAGGAAATTATCAAATAAATATAGCATGTGTGAATGCTACACAACAAAAGCTCTCGCTCTCTCTTTTTCTTATGTGCACAATAGCAGCAGCAAAAATACCATACAAAATGCCATCTCTCTCTCTCTTACCTGAACAACACTCGTATGGCTGTCATGTGTCACTGCATGCACGCCACCCATACGGCACGACAATCTATTGACAATGTAACTGAAGCGTGACATTAGTTTTACAAAAGTTCCCGCGACATGTTATTACCACCAGATTATTGGTATGTCCATCCCGATGAAAGAAAATCAAAGAAGACAATTATACAGCCATGTGACATAGCAAGGGAGCACAAGACGATGTGTTCTCGCTCCGCCACCCCGCCTCCAAGCTTGGGTTGCATGGCCCACCCAGCGGAGCCACATATTTGGCCACGAGCTTGGGTGAGCTGGCCAAGGGGGCGACGACGGCACCACCCGGGCCTCACTGGCCGCACTGATCTGGAGCAAGCTGGCCAATGGGCTGACAGCGAGCTGGCCAAGGGGGAGATGGTGAGCTGAAGCGAGTTGGCCAAGGGGGTGAATCTGGCGCTTCCTTTGGTATAGAGGGAACGGGCGGCGGTTGTAGCCGAGTGGTGGTTGAGATGGTGGGTGGGGAGAGAGGGAATGGGATCTTTTAATTTGGCTAACTGTTGGGCCCTCAAGTGCATGTGGTGGATAGGGAAGGACGTGGAGGACGCGCAGGACGTCCGCTTTGTGTTTGTTTTGGATGCAAAGCAGATCCAAATTTACTTCAAAAATGGGTCCAAACAAACAATAAATAGAATGCATCTCCGCATTGAGCCATTATTTTTGGCCGTTTGGATCCAAACGGATAGAACTAATGGAGAAGTCACCTCATAAGAATTGAAGTTTTTTTAGGGGACATAGTAATTGAACTTGAATAAAAAATTACATATGATTAGTCAGTAACACTTGCAGGTTGCACGGGCTAGTTTCTTATATATCTACTAGTTAATTTCCCGTGTGTTGCAACAGAACATGTATATTGTAACAATTCAACATGTATATAGGGGTCAACCGATCTGACTTGTGATGGGATGCCATGAATATATCTAGAAGACTCTAGCTAATCTATCAGACATGTTGAAGAGTATATTAGAGAACGTACATGGCCACTGTAGCAACACAATGAGTGATCCTTCTCATGTGTTTCCTGTGAGTCAGCAAACCGTTAATGATGGAGTCATGGACATGAGATGATGAGATGGATGATTGTGAAGGGTTTTCGCATTGTTAAACAAACAATGATTGCTAGTACTATATAAGATACAAACCTCTAGTATTTGTTGCAAGATAGCATGAACTGCACAAGAACATCGAGGTTACAGTGGCTTGTTCCCATCTTCAAATGTGGAATATTAGAGGAAGACAAATGCATAGCCACATTGTCGCCCAGCGCTTCTGCCGCGATACGACGAGACACTGCCACCCGGCGAGATGCCACCACATCCTAATCGTGTGTGCTTCGTTCCGGAGCTCAACGATCCCTCTCAAGTCCATCCCCATGCAGTATGTGAACGCGTTCACCGCCATAAAGGTCGTCGGATGCACGTCGAGCTGGGGTTGTGTGTCTTCCATAAAGTTGCTCCTTGGTCATCGGATCCGTGTACGTCGTGTCGTTCAGTTGCAGGCTCGTCGACTCGACGGTGTCTTTCTAGATGTACTAGTATATCCTGATCTACAACATCACCAACGCGTGATGTGCATCCATCTTCAGTTACCATGCATGAGCGTCGCCGGCACGGTGTATGGGTCGTGCTCAGGTTCCCTCGCGACCATGAACTTCATCACGACCACCGTGTCCGTCCATGTTCCAGTCATACTACCTGCTGGAGCTGAGGCCAAGTGGAGGTTTGTTCGCGTGTCAGGCGCATATGGTGTGGTTGTGATACCAAATGTTTGCAGCACGCAGTTGCGGATGCGCCAGCCGATCAAAATCTGCAAGTTTTTTTTCTTTTTTACATAAGGTTAACCAGCTCACGGTATGATGTGGCATATATATAGGGAGTTTTTACGGTACATCGTACTACCCAATTTAAGAGGTAGTATTAAGTTAATCTAATGGTTAATATGGTTCCACTTAGATGGACAATTTGGTAATTTTCTATGAGACTGATATGTGTAGATTTGTTATACAATTAATTAATCCCTATAAATACGTCACCGTTCAAATAATTACAATTACGAACATGTTATATATGTATGTATCATCCATCGCCACATGCCGCCAGTGGCCGGCCTAGGTCCTCCGCCGCCTATGGCCATGCAATACAGCGCATCCTCAACCAAAAGGCCATGCAATACAGCGCATCCTCAACCAAAACTAGCAATCCACCGGGTGTGCAAAGCTAACTAAACAAGGTGTGACCGGTTGATTCATGATCATAGCAACTAGTAGAGCAATTGATCACGGCAATCAGCCTCTGTCTAGGTACTTATTGCAGGTTATACCTAAAATCAGTCAGCTTCCAAACAATTGGATCAATTTGCAGGATCGACCAGCTTCACCTACGGACGTTTAGAGAAGAGCTTTTGATGGATTCATGGATAGCAACCTAGCTTCGCATATCAAAGTTGCTCTCGCTAGAAGGCAGGCAGGTCAAGCCTGAAAAAATACGATTTGGTTGCAGCTTCTTCCGGGACGTGTCCCTCCTCCACGCCCTCGCCGCCGCTTGGCCTAACACATTCACGATTTTCCCTTGCTTCCTCACGGACAATCAAAAGCTCGACGAATAAAAAACTGCACCGAACCAGTGCCAAGTAAAACAATACGGGTGATAAATTAGCATTATAGATAGATAAACATACTTATGTCAAGAAGATCACACAATTATGGAAGGAAATCAACCAAATGGTGGCCTAATTGATCTCCTAACAACGTGTAAACTACCCAAAGTGCCCTTAAAGCGTGAATATACTACAAGATTTGTGATGTAGTATTGCGTAATTTGGGCCGTTGGATCATAAAAATGAACGGTTTAAAACGATTTGATGTACTGTAAAAGGTCTCATATAGGGAGCATGCAGTCCATTTTCCCTGCAACTATTGCCCCTTTGTACACATCAAAAAACACTACCATGCCTATACATACATATATCGGGTTAGCCTACAAGTATTGCACGACATCGCATCCTATCACATTTAGATGGTGGGTGTGCGAGTTCGTTTCATGGATGCCCAATCTTACGATGAAGATGGGGCTTTCATCACCAAAGTTGACAAAGAAAATGCTAGGATTAGCGGTGAGTGGTTTTGGGGTCACCCAACAATCCAAAATGACTAGGGCGCAAAAAAAAACATGGGTCGTGCTCGGGTTCCCCCCTCGCGACCATGAACTTCATCACGCTGAGCCCAAAGCAGCGAATCAAGGTTTTGGGTATAAAAATTGGACGCTGCTACAGTATAGTGGCCTAAATTTTTTGCTTGAGTTAGTCTTCTAAACAAATAGTATTAGTCGATTTTGCTTTTTGGCAGTGGCAGCTCACGTACGTTTTTTTTGTTTTTTGAGGCAAGCAGCTCTCACGTACGTAACAGTACGTAACAGCCACGTTCTCACTCTAAAGCCCATTGAGTTGCGCACCGAACGAACTACCAACACTCAATCTTTTTGCAAAAAGGCCCATTATGCACAGTTTTATTCAATAAACACCGATCATTAGCAATTAATTAACCACATACAAAATCATCTGTCACGAACGACAACGAGATGTTTTGCATGCAACCGATAGTGACTATATATGCACTCTTATACATATATTTTTTTTATTTTTTTATTTTTACATACATGCATACAATACATGTATCCGACATGCATACAACATATGTATGCATGGGGTTTGGTTTGAGTTGTTTCAGCTGCCTCCTTTTCCTTCGCCACGGGAAACAAGGATCGGATGCCGAACTGTCCCCCCCCCCCCCCCCGTCTCTCCTCCTCTCTCTCCCTGCTCCCTTGAGCGCTCCGGCATACGTTGAAGACTGCGGCCCCCTCCCTCCTGCTCCCTCCGACGGCCTAGCCGGCCGAGGTGGAGTAGGGGGGAGGAGGTGCTCGCGCGTAGATAGGCTTTTTTCCAGTATTTCCCTTTTCCCATCGGAGTTCTTCCTGTGGCCTCCAAGCGACTGCGGGATCCAATTTTTCTCTGTTCTTAGGCGCTCATGGTGGGCGGCATGGACACAGGGAGGATCTTGGAGCTCCTCTAATAAGCTTGCTTATCCGGAAGGGGCAGATCCATGGCGAATCTGGTGTTTCTGGCTCATCTTGCTCCATGGTGGTGGAGGAGGAGGCAGGACGCGAAACATCCGTGGTGGAGATGCTTCTTGGAGACTAGCTGCAACAATACTTCTTTATGAGCTTCTTCTCGGCGGCGACCATCAGTCGGCTCTGCTCCGAAACGCCGTCGAATCTGCTGGCCGAAGGGCGGCCCTCTCTGGTTCAGACGCGTCTGGCAGCTAGCCGGCGTCTCCAGATTTCGAACCTCCAGGCCATGATGCCATATTGGAGGCCTTTACGCTCCTGTAGCACGACAGCCTTCGGCGACCTCAACCCAAGTGGCGAGTTACCCGGCGTTGAGGAAGCAGGCCGTGACGGGAGGCAGCGACGCGACTACGGCGGCGGAAGAGGACCTGATCGCTTTTTCAGTTTTATTTTCAGGGTTCTCTTTGTAATCTTTAAGCCCCTATCTGTTTTTTGTGCTTTATAAGGGGCTATCTTGTAAGTTGTACGACCGCCGATGATTAATGCAGTCTGGGTCTTCGAGACCCTTCTCTTGTTCAAAAAAAACATATGTATGCATACATATACATCATTTTCAAGGGAGAGAAGAGGGTACATAAACCCATAAGTATTAATTCATTTATGTCTAATAATATATAATCATCACAGAAATATACCCTAATATTAGAATCGTTCCAAAAAATTATATTGGCCGTACTGAATGTTCAAAATAATTTTAGAGAAGATAAGCAATATCTGAATTGGGGATCCAATTGTTCTAGTAAATGTTCCGCATGAAAATTCTTCATTTTAATCCGCTAACGGCGATAGCAAAATAAAAGTCTCATCCGAACATTAGACTAGAAATGAAGAAATACGAAATATTAAATTATGAATCTAATACTTGTGTTGGTTTCACCTTCAAAAATAAAAATGCCAAAAAAATAAAATAAAGAAAGAACAATGTTTTCTAAGAAATTATGAATTAATGGCATTGGCATTATCCTTAACATGAAATAAAGTAAAAAGTATGGGAAAAATAAGGAAACATCTTGCAAAAAATAAACATAAAAATTTATGTCTTTATAATATGCTATAATAAACATATAATAGTGTAATTTTTGCTCATAATTAACAATGAAATTGCGCTTTGTTATAATATGCAAGAATGAACATATAATAGTGAAATTTTTGCATAAGAATAAGTTTTCTAAAAAAATGAAATTGCGGCAATTTTATTACCCCTAAAAATAAATAAATAAATAATGAAGTTTTCCTAAGGAATAATGAATTAGTTGCACTTGTATTACCCTTCAAGAAGAAAGAAAATTAAATAAATGCTAACACAAAAACAAAATAACGTACTTCACTAAAGAAAATAATGAACTAGTGTCTTTTGTATTATACTTATACAAAAAATAAAAAATAAAGCAAAAAACTTAAAAAAAACATAAAATTGAAGTTTTCTAAGAAAATATGAACTAGCGGCATTGATATTACCATTCAAGAAGAAAAAATGAAACAAAAACAAAATAATGAATATTTTTATTATATGCAAGGATAATCATAGAATATTTGAAATTTTAAAATAAATAAGTTATTTAAGAAGTAATGAATTAGTAGCATTGCTATTACCCTTGAAAGAAGAAAATGAGATAAAAATTAAATGTAATCTAAATACTGAAGTTTTCTAAAAAATAATGAATTAATGACATTGGTATTGCCCTTTAAGAAGAAAGAAAGAAAATAATGGAAACACCAACAAAATTTTCATAGAATTTACATAGAAATTGCGCTTTTTATGCAAGAATAAACATATAATAGTGCAATTTTCACAATCTAAACAATGTACACACATATTGTATCATACTTGTGTGTATATTTACACATACACAAAAATGTAGTTGTCTAAGGAATAATGAATTGGTGGCATTAGCATTAACCTTTAAGAAGGGGAAAATAAAAAAAATGAATTAATGGCATTGATATTACCCTTTAGAAATAAAGAAACATAAAAAACACTACCCTTTAGAGCATGCAGTCCATTTTCCCTGCAACTATTGCCCCTTTGTACACATCAAAAAACACTACCATGCCTATACATACATATATCGGGTTAGCCTACAAGTATTGCACGACATCGCATCCTATCACATTTAGATGGTGGGTGCGCGAGCTCGTTTCATGGATGCCCAATCTCACGATGAAGATGGGGCTTTCATCACCAAAGTTGACAAAGAAAATGCTAGGATTAGCGGTGAGTGGTTTTGGTGTCACCCAACAATCCAAAATGACTAGGGCGCAAAAAAAAACATGGGTCGTGCTCGGGTTCCCCCCTCGCGACCATGAACTTCATCACGCTGAGCCCAAAGCAGCGAATCAAGGTTTTGGGTATAAAAATTGGACGCCGCTACAGCATAGTGGCCTAAATTTTTTGGTTGAGTTAGTCTTCTAAACATATAGTATCAGTCGATTTTGCTTTTTGGCAGTGGCAGCTCACGTACGTTTTTTTTGTTTTTTGAGGCAAGCAGCTCTCACGTACCTAACAGTACGTAACAGCCACGTTCTCACTCTAAAGCCCATTGAATTGCGCACCGAACGAACTACCAACACTCAATCTTTTTGCAAAAAGGCCCATTATGCACAGTTTTATTCAATAAACACCGATCATTAGCAATTAATTAACCACATACAAAATCATCTGTCACGAACGGCAACGAGATGTTTTGCATGCAACCGATAGTGACTATATATGCACTCTTATACATATATTTATTTATTTATTTATTTTTACATACATGCATACAATACATGTATCCGACATGCATACAACATATGTATGCATGGGGTTTGGTTTGGGTTGTTTCAGCTGCCTCCATTTCCTTCGCCACTGGAAACAAGGATCGGATGCCGAACTGTCCCCCCCGTCTCTCCTCCTCTCTCTCCCTGCTCCCTTGAGCGCTCCGGCATACGTTGAAGACTGCGGCCCCCTCCCTCCTGCTCCCTCCGGCGGCCTAGCCGGCCGAGGAGGAGTAGGGGGAGGCGGTGCTCGCGCGTAGATAGGTTTTTTTCCAGTATTTCCCTTTTCCCATCGGAGTTCTTCCCGTGGCCTCCAAGCGACTGCGGGATCCAATTTTTCTCTGTTCTTAGGCGCTCATGGTGGGCGGCATGGACACAGGGAGGATCTTGGAGCTCCTCTAATAAGCTTGCTTATCCGGAAGGGGCAGATCCATGGCGAATCTGGTGTTTCTGGCTCATCTTGCTCCATGGTGGTGGAGGAGGAGGCAGGATGCGAAAGATCCGTGGTGGAGATGCTTCTTGGAGACTAGCTGCAGCAATACTTCTTTATGAGCTTCTTCTCGGCGGCGACCATCAGTCGGCTCTGCTCCGACATGCCGTCGAATCTGCTGGCCGAAGGGCGGCCCTCTCTAGTTCAGACGCATCTGGCAGCTAGCCGGCGTCCCCAGATTTCGAACCTCCAGGCCATGATGCCATATTGGAGGCCTTTACGCTCCTGTAGCACGACAGCCTTCGGCGACCTCAACCCAAGTGGCGAGTTACCCGGCGTTGAGGAAGCTGGCCGTGACGGGAGGCAGCGACGCGACTACGGCGGCGGAAGAGGACCTGATCGCTTTTTTAGTTTTATTTTCAGGGTTCTCTTTGTAATCTTTAAGCCCCTATCTGTTTTTTTGTGCTTTATAAGGGGCTTTCTTGTAAGTTGTACGACCGCCGATGATTAATGCAGTCTGGGTCTTTGAGACCCTTCTCTTGTTCAAAAAAAACATATGTATGCATACATATACATCATTTTCAAGGGAGAGAAGAGGGTACATAAACCCATAAGTATTAATTCATTTATGTCTAATAATATATAATCATCACAGAAATATACCCTAATATTAGAATCGTTCCAAAAAATTATATTGGCCGTACTGAATGTTCAAAATAATTTTAGAGAAGATAAGCAATATCTGAATTGGGGATCCAATTGTTCTAGTAAATGTTCCGCATGAAAATTCTTCATTTTAATCCGCTAACGGCGATAGCAAAAAAAAGTCTCATCCGAACATTAGACTAGAAATGAAGAAATACGAAATATTAAATTATGAATCTAATACTTGTGTTGGTTTCACCTTCAAAAATAAAAATGCCAAAAAAATAAAATAGATAAAGAACAATGTTTTCTAAGAAATTATGAATTAATGGCATTGGCATTATCCTTAACATGAAATAAAGTAAAAAGTATGGGAAAAATAAGGAAACATCTTGCACAAAATAAACATAAAAATTTATGTCTTTATAATATGCTAGAATAAACATATAATTGTGTAATTTTTGCTCATAATTAACAATGAAATTGCGCTTTGTTATAATATGCAAGAATGAACATATAATAGTGAAATTTTTGCATAAGAATAAGTTTTCTAAAAGAATGAAATAGCGGCAATTTTATTACCCCTAAAAATAAATAAATAAATAATGAAGTTTTCCTAAGGAATAATGAATTAGTTGCACTTGTATTACCCTTCAAGAAGAAAGAAAATTAAATAAATGCTAACACAAAAACAAAATAACGTACTTCACTAAAGAAAATAATGAACTAGTGTCTTTTGTATTATACTTATACAAAAAATAAAAAATAAAGCAAAAACCTTAAACAAAAACATAAAAGTTGAAGTTTTCTAAGAAAATATGAACTAGCGGCATTGATATTACCATTCAAGAAGAAAAAATGAAACAAAAACAAAATAATGAATGTTTTTATTATATGCAAGGATAATCATAGAATATTTGAAATTTGAAAATAAATAAATTATTTAAGAAGTAATGAATTACTAGCATTGCTATTACCCTTGAAAGAAGAAAATGAGATAAAAATTAAATGTAATCTAAATACTGAAGTTTTCTAAAAAATAATGAATTAATGACATTGGTATTGCCCTTTAAGAAGAAAGAAATAAAATAATGGAAACACCAACAAAATTTTCATAGAATTTACATAGAAATTGCGCTTTTTATGCAAGAATAAACATATAATAGTGCAATTTTCACAATCTAAACAATGTACACACATATTGTATCATACTTGTGTGTATATTTACACATACACAAAAATGTAGTTGTCTAAGGAATAATGAATTGGTGGCATTAGCATTACCCTTTAAGAAGGGGAAAATAAAAAAATGAATTAATGGCATTGATATTACCCTTTAGAAATAAAGAAACATAAAAAACACTACCCTTTAGAGCATGCAGTCCATTTTCCCTGCAACTATTGCCCCTTTGTACACATCAAAAAACACTACCATGCCTATACATACATATATCGGGTTAGCCTACAAGTATTGCACGACATCGCATCCTATCACATTTAGATGGTGGGTGCGCGAGCTCGTTTCATGGATGCCCAATCTCACGATGAAGATGGGGCTTTCATCACCAAAGTTGACAAAGAAAATGCTAGGATTAGCGGTGAGTGGTTTTGGGGTCACCCAACAATCCAAAATGACTAGGGCGCAAAACAAAACATGGGTCGTGCTCGGGTTCCCACCTCGCGACCATGAACTTCATCACGCTTAGCCCAAAGCAGCGAATCAAGGTTTTGGGTATAAAAATTTGACGCTGCTACAGTGGCCTGAACTTGAGTCAGTCTTCTAAACATGTAGTATCAGTCGATTTTGCTTTTTAACAATGGCAGCTCACGTACGTTTTTTTTGGCAACCAGCTCATGTACGTAACAGTACGTAACAGCCACGTACTGTTACGTACTCTAAAGCCCATTGAGAGGTGGCTTTGCGCACCAAACGAACTACCAACACTCAATCTTTTTACAAAAAGGCCCATTATGCACAGTTTTATTCAATAAACACCGGCCATTAGAAATTAATTAACCACATACAAAATCATCTGTCACGAACGGCAACCAGATTTTTTGCATGCAACCGATAGTGACTATATATGCACTCTTATATGTATACTTCTTTATTTATTTTTACATACATGCATACAACACATGTATGCATACGTATATATCATTTTCAAGAGAGAGAAGAGGGTACTTAGACCCATAAGTATTAATTCATTTATGTCTAATAATCTATAATCATCACAGAAATATAACTTAATATTAGAATTAATCGAAAAATTTATGTCGGCCGTAGTGAATATTCAAAATAATTTTACAGAAGAAAAGAAATATCTAAATTGGGGATCCAATAGTTCTGGTAAATGTTCCGCGTGAACACTCTTCATTTTAAGCCGCTAACGGCGATAGAAAAAAAGAGTCTCATCCGAACATTAGACTTGAAAAGAAGAAATAAGACATATTAGATTATGAATCTAATACTTGTTGGTTCCACCTTCAACATAAAAATTCCAAAAAAGGAAAATAAAGAAAATTTATTGTTTTCTAAGAAATTATGAATTAATGGCTTTGTCATTATTCTTAAAAAGGAAATAAAGTTAAAAAGTATGGGGAAAAGGACACATCTTGCACAAAATTAACATAAAAATCATATCTTTATAATATGCTAAAATAAACATATAAATGTGTATTTTTTGCACATAATTAACAATGAAATTGTGTTTTCTATAATATGCATGAATGACCATATAATAGTAAAAAAATTGCATAAAAATAAGTTTTCTAAAAAATGAATTAGCGGCAATTTTATTACCCCTAAATAGAAATCATAAAAATAATGAAGTTTTTCTAATGAATTAGTTGCATTTGTATTACCCTTCAAGAAGAAAGAAAATGAAATAAATCCTACACAAAAACAAAATAATGTACTTCACTAAAGAAAATAATGAACTAGTGACTTTTGTATAATACTTATATAATAAATAAATAATAAAGCAAAAAACTTAAACAAAAACACAAATATTGAAGCTTTCTAAGAAAATGATATCAATGACCGGAACACTGGATCAATGACACCTCACTTTTAAATGATATCAATGATGATCATCATCCTCAAATTGCGGCGTGTCGTGTTCTTAATAGTGATTGGAATGCCTATCCGACCTACAAATTTTTCCCAACGAGGAAGTCCTTTCATCCTCTCTCCACGCCTAAGACAATATGACCGTCCGTGTCCACCTTGTACGCACACGTGGTGAATGTGCCCCTTGTTATATGTCTCACTCCAACAAATGCGTCTTCATCCGCCTCAATGCCACAGCTATCAGCTAAGCTATTAAGCATTTTCTAAAACCTACATATAACAAAGATGTCAGTCAACAAGCATCATGCATACTATCGTAAGCAAATATCATCAAATTGTACACTAATTTTGTTGTGTACACTAAGATAATCAATCAAATCTTAACTAAATAATTTCTATACGAGATTCTACACTAAACTAATGACTCTAGATATCATACTATTACATGTCTGAAAAGATTGGTCCTTTCTAGACGTGCCACGAATGACACCCCAACGTAGTCCTCACGTGGTTGCAATCTATCACAGAGATGGTTGGTCTCATCATCCTTGAGCCAAGTCATTTCTGCAAAAACGGCATCGTCATATGAATTTTCACCATCGTCTATATAGATAATAGCAATCCTCGATCTTCGTCCTCTTAAGGTGAAACTAAACATCTCACCTCCATTGAGATGATTGTGGGCGATGAAATGACGCCAATCTTCTATTTCCATCTTGATCTTTGTTGATCCTTTCTGTAGCTCCATTGTGTAGGCCCCTCAGGAGCATCGAAAACCACAATATCTTTGATACATTCATTGAACTACAAGTGGATTACATAAACTTTTTTATGTTTTTTGAAGGTTCAAGTTGCAAACGGTGGGTACTATGTGGAATTTTTCTTCTTCAACTAACGCTAGAGATAAACATTGCTATGTCAAATTGCATTGGAAAACTCAAAGTCACACCATACGGATTCAACGAGATATTAATTAATCGAGTTGATTCGTTCAGTACCTATCCTGATCATGAACTTGCTAATAAGGAGTACTATTATTCTTATTGAACCAATTAAGGCTTGGATGGTTAGTTACGCTAGCTAGCCAATTATTCTCAACCCTATAGGACACCTAGTGTATGTTAAGAAACAAGTTAAGTATCAATTAAAATTAGATGGTCTAACATATCTATCTATATATCTCTTATAAAGAAAAAAAAACCACTAAGATGCATTTATCGTATCTATCTTAACATGCAAGCTATCAACATCACCCTCTATTGTAGGCAATCATTTGTTCATGTCATACACTAACAAAATTCTATAAAGATCCATTTATGGTATCTATCTCAAAATGCAAGCAATCCACATCTCCCACTATTGTAGTCAATCATTTGTCCATGTCACCCACTTTCATTTAGATGCATTTTATAACTTTTCAGTTTATACTGTAGAGTTTTTATAGATATTTTCGCTGCAATGCGCGGGGTAATCGTCTAGTTTATTAGACAAGCTATACACTCCTTAATTAAAAGCAATCCAAATTTAGTTCCCCTGAACACACAATGTTATTGTATATCGGTGCCTGTGTCGATAGTGAACTTGTCCACAACTGGCCATCCGAATAGATATTTCTTACTGGTAGCAGATCATCAATTTATACTTGGACTGCTGCTTGGTCAATTTACTGATGTGTACCGTCGTTGTTGCCATCTTCTAGATCTCGATGTCCATCCGAGGTCTCAAAGTGGCAAGACAGATTAGGGCCACATCGGAACGCGGCGCAGCTGTAGTTGCAACCGAGCCACCCTTGTAGGCGCCTTGACCACCAAGATCCATTGATGTGGATGCGCCAAGGACTTTCCCCGGCTTCCATCACTATGAGAAGGGTGGAAGGAGGGCAGTCGGACGAGGAATCCTCTCATACATAGCTCAGAGAGGTTGGTGCATACCAGCAGCCCAGCCGGTCCGTCGTTCATTTGCAGCCCAATCAACCATAACAACCCTAGATAAGTATGTGGAGCAGCAAGACCAGCAACCCACGAAACACCTTTTTGGGTGGAAGCATTTCATACATATTATCTTCAACCAATCCTATACAATGGATGTATCTAGAGGAAGCTTGTATTAGAGAAATGTACATACCCACTGTAAGCACAAGATGATTAATCCTTGTCATGTGGTCTGTGTGAGCAGTTATATATGGGCATGAGATGGATGATTGCCAATCGCTCTCGCATGATTAACCAAACACTACTTCTTATTACCATATAACATACAAAGCCTCAAGCGTCTATTGCAAGATAACATGCACTGTGGAAGAACTGTGAGGTTATAGTGGGCTTGTTTCGATCTTCAAAAAACACAATAAGTGAAATATTGGAGGAAGACAAATGCAAGAACGACACCACGTGAGTAGCATGGCCATTGTGTTGGGCCGCACCACGAACAAGTTCTTCCACCCGCGTTCCTACCACGGCGCCAGCGTTCCTGCGAGGTGCCGCCACGTCCTTCATGCATGTGTATCGTTCTAGCGGCAATGTCTCTTGCTCTATCGCTCGGGTGGTCCGTCAATTTTCTCCATTTCACTGTCGTGAAGATTGCCAGGTGCAACTGGAGCTTGCGATTTGTCGTTGGTGAAGTTGATCATCTTTAAATTCTTCTTCTTCAAAAAATAAAGCAAATAACTCGTGATATAGCTTCTGTAATCTCACCACCTCCATGAGAAAGTTACCATAATATATGTGTCGCATGTAACCAAACACCGTGCCTTGCGTTTGCGCCTAAACAAGCAGGCAAGCAAACAACGTGTCTTCGGTTTTATTGGAGTGCAGATGTTGATTTCTTGTCTGTTTTTTTCTCAATAAGGCTACAGTACTGAGCCTGATTCGTCTAGTCAGATCACCCCAGTGAGAAATCAACCAAACACGCCCCTAATGCGTGAGCTCATGGGCTTCCCGGGACACGAGAGGCTCGTGGGCAGGGTCTTCATTGGCGATCCGCGCGTGTTCCCGGCTACAAGAGGAGGTGCTTGTTGGCCTTGATTCCGAACGTAGGACACTGGTCAGACGAGTTCTTCCCGTTAACGACGTGTACGTGCACAACCTCGATCACATGTGCGCTACTGATCACCGATGCTAAAAGCTGGCTAATGATCCGCCGGAAGATACACGCGTGTACGCACAAGGGTACGGTAATCTCACGCACCCGAGACCATGGATTGATGGAATCATAGTTATGTACAGGCCGTGTAGACGAGGCTAGCTGCCACGAGTTGTGAGGTTGAAGGTAACAGGCGTTCGTGCAGGCAGCGCGCGGTGTGGAAGATGGCAGCATACGTCATTAATTTAATTTATTAGTATTAAAACAGAAAAATGATAAATCCACCCCCCCCCCCCCATGCCCCCTCATAAAATGATAAATTGACCCCGCTCTATTGTTGCAAAGAGCACCATGTGCACAGCAAGCACGTGCGTCTGTGGAAGGCACGAGGATGTTGATGCAGGTGAAGCACATTGCGTGCTGGTATTATGATACTCGCCCAAGTGATCAGCAGGTCATGCATCAATAATGCACTACTACACATAGTAAAATCCCAAATTATGTATGCTGACTTTTAATATATATATATAATACTATGTGGGTATGTGGTGCCGATCAAAACCTGAAAAAAACTTGGCTAACCAGCTCCTACAAGACTCGTTATATTTACGCGACAAATAATGCCTGCAGTGATCATTTGTTCTTACAAAATTTTATTTTTATTAAAACAAAAAACTAACAAAGCACTACTCTTTTTGTTGCTACACTTTGTAGTCATCAGTTTCGGACTTTCGGTAGACTAGTAGGAACATCAGCAATCGCTTCTCGGATTTCCTCTTTCTTGGTTTGGAAAGAGCGGCTAGCTCGTGTGCAAGCCTATTCTGATCCCTTTTGACTGCAGCAACCTGGTAAGAGCTTTGAAAGGATGTCAGCAATGGTGGAGTAACATACTGATGGAAAGGGGGGACTGTGTGGTCAGAGCATTCAGGCTGTCATACAATCCGTTTCAAGAATAACCGGCCCTTGATAGACACGAGCCAGGCAATTTAGACCAATCAATGCCCTGCCGCCCCCATAATCTGCTTCTTCAGCATTTTGACACATAATTACTGACCCTTCTCATGTGTTTTCTGCGAGTGAACATGGAGTCATGAACATATGATGGTGAGATGGATGACTGTGAATAGCTTTCGCATAATTGAACGGACAGTGACAGTGATTGCTACTACTATATAACATACAAATCTCTAGCATTTGTTGCCAGATAACATGAACTGCACAAAAACGCCAATGTTACCTTGGCTTGTTCCCATCTCCAAATATGAAATATTCGAGGAAAACAAATGCATAGCAATAGTATCAACCCCCCGCTCCTGCAGCAGCATATCGTGACTCTGGCCTTTGGCGAGATTCCGCCTTATCCTGACCTTGTGGGCTTCTTTCCTGCACTCGACGGTCACACTCTCATCCATCCTCATACACTCCGTGAACTCGTCCACCACCACGAATTCTGCCAAGCGCATGTCGAGCTGGGTGTTATTCGTTGATGAGGTTGCATCTTCGTCACCCATTCTGATTACGCCACGTTGTGCAGGTGCATGCTGATCGGCTCATAAGTGTTGTTGTGGGTGTAGTCGTACATCATGATCTGCCACATCACTATCCTCGAATGTGTGTCCAGCTTTATCTACTGTGGCAAGAGCACACCCAGCAAGGTGGGTGGGCCGTACTCAGGCTGTCTCACGAGTCACGACCACGAACTTCATCAACACTATCGTCTCCGAAAATGTTCTGATTGTACTCCCCACCGGATGGGAGGCCAATCGGAGGAGGTTTGATCGTCGGGGCGCCACGCATCGGTTTTATCAGAAATGATTAGCCATGGTTTGATATTTCTCCAAATAGCGTTGCAGGACCCACATAAAAATGTGCAATTTTATTACAACCCAGATGTCAAACAGAAATGGGAAGAAAAGGAGTGAGCATCAGTACTGATTTCAAAAACAAATAAAGTTACGGTGCATCAAACAATTTCGCACACTTCATTTTCGGGAATCGACGGTCCAGATGTTGCAATACGAGATCAGAATTCCGGTAGTATATTATGACATAAGGGGTATTTTTGGATAGTTGGAGTTATCAATCCTGCAGCCAGGCTTCCTTGTTTCTTATCCCCAAAATGCAGTTCTCTTTCTCGGTCTTTCCGGTAGCCTAGAGCCGCTCTCCATGGCACGCATCGCTGCACATCAACCTAATGCATGAGCTCATGGGCTTCCCGGGACACAAGAACCTCGTGGGCACTGGACAGGGCCTTCATCGGCGACCCGCGCCGGTCACTGAAACACTGGTCAACCGAGTTCTTTCCGTTAACTACGTGTACGTGCACAACCTCCCTTCACAAGTGAGCTACTGGCCGGTGCTAAAGGCTCGCTAGGAAGATACACGCGTGTAAATGAGCTAGCTTGAGCGATTTTGGGCTGCCACGAGTTATATGCCTGCAACATTTTCACTACATTTTTTCTTGTCAGAAACACGAGGAACTTACGTTGCAGCATTTTAAATATCCTTGTATGTTCCGACCGGCACCACATACTTGTATATATTTTAGACTCATAATGTTTAATTACAAATCATGATAATTCAAAATTATATCTTGTGTAAGGTGATCAATTTCACGGATCACGCCAGAGGCTGAGGCCCGTCAAGAATTACGCCCAAACATGATATGGCATTTCACCAGGCCATCGAATCACATCGTGCCGCACCAGGAACGGGGTTGGAACAGCGCGCTCAAGGGACGGCTACCATAGTGGCCACGCTGCTCATGCAGTGGTGTTGTTTCATTTGTTTTCCTCCAATTTTTCACATATGATTTCACTTGTTCCACATTAATGCATATGTTATCCGGCAACAGGCGCTAGTTGCTCTGTATGTTATATAGTAACAATAAGTAGTGTTTGTTTAATCATGCGATGGCTATTGGCAGTCATCCATTTCATGCCCATGACTCCCATCATTCACCATGCATAATTGTTTGTTCACTCGCACGAAACACATGACAAGGATTAACCATTGTGTGCTCACGGTGGGCATGTCCATTTCTCTAATCTACGATTTCCCGTGCTAGATAGATTAACTAGTCTACGGTTGGTTGAACATAATATGTATAAAATGCTTTCACGGAAAGAAATTAAAAATTAACGACAAGCATGATATATAGGGGTATATAGATCATTAACGAAACTAGTGGGGAAATCACCACATAAGAATTGAACTTTTTTTAGGGAACATAGTAATTGAACTGGAATGAATAATTACATATGATTAGTCAGTAACACTTGCGGGTTCCACGGGCTAGTTTCTAATATATCTACCGGTTAATTGCCCGTGTGTTGCAACGGAACATGTATATTGTAACAATTCAACAACTATCGTTCATGACATAGACCTTTATGAATTTATGCACATCACACTTTATTGAAACACATTTATCGTTACATCGCTCCTTTTATTCTTCTTCCTCTATTCTACCTCCCCGGTTCAAGCTCGGAACCTCTATTAGTGGTGCATCCAATTGGCATAATTATGATACGGAAACAATTTAAAGCTTTTGTCCAAAACCCTATGATTGTATCTTTGCCATCAGTAGCATCAATAGTCAAGCCTTCAGGATAATTGATGACTCAACCTTCATCCTTTTCGGTAAACACCTTAGCATGATTACATCATTTAGACAACTTAACAATAGTTCACGTGATAGCTGGAAAACAAGAACAGAAGATTGGCATCCAATATGTTTGGTGTGGATACCTTATCTTCAAGAACATGTAACGCGGTTGTACCACATTACATGAGCGGTGTACTTTGAAGGTGGCTCAAAATACATTGATAGTCTAAAAGGGAATAGGTGTTCCCCTCATTCAACAACTTCATATGGAGATTCAAGTTGTATTATTTGTATAAATTCGAGAGAAAGGAAATTATCAAATAAATATAGCATGTGTGAATGCTACACAACAAAAGCTCTCGCTCTCTCTTTTTCTTATGTGCACAATAGCAGCAGCAAAAATACCATACAAAATGCCATCTCTCTCTCTCTCTTACCTGAACAACACTCGTATGGCTGTCATGTGTCACTGCATGCACGCCACCCATACGGCACGACAATCTATTGACAATGTAACTGAAGCGTGACATTAGTTTTACAAAAGTTCCCGCGACATGTTATTACCACCAGATTATTGGTATGTCCATCCCGATGAAAGAAAATCAAAGAAGACAATTATACAGCCATGTGACATAGCAAGGGAGCACAAGACGATGTGTTCTCGCTCCGCCACCCCGCCTCCAAGCTTGGGTTGCATGGCCCACCCAGCGGAGCCACATATTTGGCCACGAGCTTGGGTGAGCTGGCCAAGGGGGCGACGACGGCACCACCCGGGCCTCACTGGCCGCACTGATCTGGAGCAAGCTGGCCAATGGGCTGACAGCGAGCTGGCCAAGGGGGAGATGGTGAGCTGAAGCGAGTTGGCCAAGGGGGTGAATCTGGCGCTTCCTTTGGTATAGAGGGAACGGGCGGCGGTTGTAGCCGAGTGGTGGTTGAGATGGTGGGTGGGGAGAAAGGGAATGGGATCTTTTAATTTGGCTAACTGTTGGGCCCTCAAGTGCATGTGGTGGATAGGGAAGGACGTGGAGGACGCGCAGGACGTGGAGGACGCGCAGGACGTCCGCTTTGTGTTTGTTTTGGATGCAAAGCAGATCCAAATTTACTTCAAAAATGGGTCCAAACAAACAATAAATAGAATGCATCCCTGCATTGAGCCATTATTTTTGGCCGTTTGGATCCAAACGGATAGAACTAATGGAGAAGTCACCTCATAAGAATTGAAGTTTTTTTAGGGGACATAGTAATTGAACTTGAATAAAAAATTACATATGATTAGTCAGTAACACTTGCAGGTTGCACGGGCTAGTTTCTTATATATCTACTAGTTAATTTCCCGTGTGTTGCAACAGAACATGTATATTGTAACAATTCAACATGTATATAGGGGTCAACCGATCTGACTTTGATGGGATGCCATGAATATATCTAGAAGACTCTAGCTAATCTATCAGACATGTTGAAGAGTATATTAGAGAACGTACATGGCCACTGTAGCAACACAATGAGTGATCCTTCTCATATGTTTCCTGTGAGTCAACAAACCGTTAATGATGGAGTCATGGACATGAGATGATGAGATGGATGATTGTGAAGAGTTTTCGCATTGTTAAACAAACAATGATTGCTAGTACTATATAAGATACAAACCTCTAGTATTTGTTGCAAGATAGCATGAACTGCACAAGAACATCGAGGTTACAGTGGCTTGTTCCCATCTTCAAATGTGGAATATTAGAGGAAGACAAATGCATAGCCACATTGTCGCCCAGCGCTTCTGCCGCGATACGACGAGACACTGCCACCCGGCGAGATGCCACCACATCCTAATCGTGTGTGCTTCGTTCCGGAGCTCAACGATCCCTCTCAAGTCCATCCCCATGCAGTATGTGAACGCGTTCACCGCCATAAAGGTCGTCGGATGCACGTCGAGCTGGGGTTGTGTGTCTTCCATAAAGTTGCTCCTTGGTCATCGGATCCGTGTACGTCGTGTCGTTCAGTTGCAGGCTCGTCGACTCGACGGTGTCTTTCTAGATGTACTAGTATATCCTGATCTACAACATCACCAACGCGTGATGTGCATCCATCTTCAGTTACCATGCATGAGCGTCGCCGGCACGGTGTATGGGTCGTGCTCAGGTTCCCTCGCGACCATGAACTTCATCACGGCCACCGTGTCCGTCCATTTTCCAGTCATACTACCTGCTGGAGCTGAGGCCAAGTGGAGGTTTGTTCGCGTGTCAGGCGCATATGGTGTGGTTGTGATACCAAATGTTTGCAGCACGCAGTTGCGGATGCGCCAGCCGATCAAAATCTGCAAGTTTTTTTTCTTTTTTACATAAGGTTAACCAGCTCACGGTATGATGCGGCATATATATAGGGAGTTTTTACGGTACATCGTACTACCCAATTTAAGAGGTAGTATTAAGTTGATCTAATGGTTAATATGGTTCCACTTAGATGGACAATTTGGTAATTTTCTATGAGACTGATATGTGTAGATTTGTTATACAATTAATTAATCCCTATAAATACGTCACCGTTCAAATAATTACAATTACGAACATGTTATATATGTATGTATCATCCATCGCCACATGCCGCCAGTGGCCGGCCTAGGTCCTCCGCCGCCTATGGCCATGCAATACAGCGCATCCTCAACCAAAAGGCCATGCAATACAGCGCATCCTCAACCAAAACTAGCAATCCACCGGGTGTGCAAAGCTAACTAAACAAGGTGTGACCGGTTGATTCATGATCATAGCAACTAGTAGAGCAATTGATCACGGCAATCAGCCTCTGTCTAGGTACTTATTGCAGGTTATACCTAAAATCAGTCAGCTTCCAAACAATTGGATCAATTTGCAGGATCGACCAGCTTCACCTACGGACGTTTAGAGAAGAGCTTTTGATGGATTCATGGATAGCAACCTAGCTTCGCATATCAAAGTTGCTCTCGCTAGAAGGCAGGCAGGTCAAGCCTGAAAAAATACGATTTGGTTGCAGCTTCTTCCGGGACGTGTCCCTCCTCCACGCCCTCGCCGCCGCTTGGCCTAACACATTCACGATTTTCCCTTGCTTCCTCACGGACAATCAAAAGCTCGACGAATAAAAAACTGCACCGAACCAGTGCCAAGTAAAACAATACGGGTGATAAATTAGCATTATAGATAGATAAACATACTTATGTCAAGAAGATCACACAATTATGGAAGGAAATCAACCAAATGGTGGCCTAATTGATCTCCTAACAACGTGTAAACTACCCAAAGTGCCCTTAAAGCGTGAATATACTACAAGATTTGTGATGTAGTATTGCGTAATTTGGGCCGTTGGATCATAAAAATGAACGGTTTAAAACGATTTGATGTACTGTAAAAGGTCTCATATAGGGAGCATGCAGTCCATTTTCCCTGCAACTATTGCCCCTTTGTACACATCAAAAAACACTACCATGCCTATACATACATATATCGGGTTAGCCTACAAGTATTGCACGACATCGCATCCTATCACATTTAGATGGTGGGTGCGCGAGCTCGTTTCATGGATGCCCAATCTCACGATGAAGATGGGGCTTTCATCACCAAAGTTGACAAAGAAAATGCTAGGATTAGCGGTGAGTGGTTTTGGTGTCACCCAACAATCCAAAATGACTAGGGCGCAAAAAAAACATGGGTCGTGCTCGGGTTCCCCCCTCGCGACCATGAACTTCATCACGCTGAGCCCAAAGCAGCGAATCAAGGTTTTGGGTATAAAAATTGGACGCTGCTACAGTATAGTGGCCTAAATTTTTTGCTTGAGTTAGTCTTCTAAACAAATAGTATTAGTCGATTTTGCTTTTTGGCAGTGGCAGCTCACGTACGTTTTTTTTGTTTTTTGAGGCAAGCAGCTCTCACGTACGTAACAGTACGTAACAGCCACGTTCTCACTCTAAAGCCCATTGAGTTGCGCACCGAACGAACTACCAACACTCAATCTTTTTGCAAAAAGGCCCATTATGCACAGTTTTATTCAATAAACACCGATCATTAGCAATTAATTAACCACATACAAAATCATCTGTCACGAACGACAACGAGATGTTTTGCATGCAACCGATAGTGACTATATATGCACTCTTATACATATATTTTTTTATTTTTTTATTTTTACATACATGCATACAATACATGTATCCGACATGCATACAACATATGTATGCATGGGGTTTGGTTTGGGTTGTTTCAGCTGCCTCCTTTTCCTTCGCCACGGGAAACAAGGATCGGATGCCGAACTGTCCCCCCCCCCCCCCCCGTCTCTCCTCCTCTCTCTCCCTGCTCCCTTGAGCGCTCCGGCATACGTTGAAGACTGCGGCCCCCTCCCTCCTGCTCCCTCCGGCGGCCTAGCCGGCCGAGGTGGAGTAGGGGGGAGGCGGTGCTCGCGCGTAGATAGGCTTTTTTCCAGTATTTCCCTTTTCCCATCGGAGTTCTTCCTGTGGCCTCCAAGCGACTGCGGGATCCAATTTTTATCTGTTCTTAGGCGCTCATGGTGGGCGGCATGGACACAGGGAGGATCTTGGAGCTCCTCTAATAAGCTTGCTTATCCGGAAGGGGCAGATCCATGGCGAATCTGGTGTTTCTGGCTCATCTTGCTCCATGGTGGTGGAGGAGGAGGCAGGACGCGAAACATCCGTGGTGGAGATGCTTCTTGGAGACTAGCTGCAACAATACTTCTTTATGAGCTTCTTCTCGGCGGCGACCATCAGTCGGCTCTGCTCCGAAACGCCGTCGAATCTGCTGGCCGAAGGGCGGCCCTCTCTGGTTCAGACGCGTCTGGCAGCTAGCCGGCGTCCCCAGATTTCGAACCTCCAGGCCATGATGCCATATTGGAGGCCTTTACGCTCCTGTAGCACGACAGCCTTCGGCGACCTCAACCCAAGTGGCGAGTTACCCGGCGTTGAGGAAGCAGGCCGTGACGGGAGGCAGCGACGCGACTACGGCGGCGGAAGAGGACCTGATCGCTTTTTCAGTTTTATTTTCAGGGTTCTCTTTGTAATCTTTAAGCCCCTATCTGTTTTTTGTGCTTTATAAGGGGCTTTCTTGTAAGTTGTACGACCGCCGATGATTAATGCAGTCTGGGTCTTCGAGACCCTTCTCTTGTTCAAAAAAAAACATATGTATGCATACATATACATCATTTTCAAGGGAGAGAAGAGGGTACATAAACCCATAAGTATTAATTCATTTATGTCTAATAATATATAATCATCACAGAAATATACCCTAATATTAGAATCGTTCCAAAAAATTATATTGGCCGTACTGAATGTTCAAAATAATTTTAGAGAAGATAAGCAATATCTGAATTGGGGATCCAATTGTTCTAGTAAATGTTCCGCATGAAAATTCTTCATTTTAATCCGCTAACGGCGATAGCAAAATAAAAGTCTCATCCGAACATTAGACTAGAAATGAAGAAATACGAAATATTAAATTATGAATCTAATACTTGTGTTGGTTTCACCTTCAAAAATAAAAATGCCAAAAAAATAAAATAAAGAAAGAACAATGTTTTCTAAGAAATTATGAATTAATGGCATTGGCATTATCCTTAACATGAAATAAAGTAAAAAGTATGGGAAAAATAAGGAAACATCTTGCAAAAAATAAACATAAAAATTTATGTCTTTATAATATGCTATAATAAACATATAATAGTGTAATTTTTGCTCATAATTAACAATGAAATTGCGCTTTGTTATAATATGCAAGAATGAACATATAATAGTGAAATTTTTGCATAAGAATAAGTTTTCTAAAAAAATGAAATTGCGGCAATTTTATTACCCCTAAAAATAAATAAATAAATAATGAAGTTTTCCTAAGGAATAATGAATTAGTTGCACTTGTATTACCCTTCAAGAAGAAAGAAAATTAAATAAATGCTAACACAAAAACAAAATAACGTACTTCACTAAAGAAAATAATGAACTAGTGTCTTTTGTATTATACTTATACAAAAAATAAAAAATAAAGCAAAAAACTTAAACAAAAACATAAAAATTGAAGTTTTCTAAGAAAATATGAACTAGCGGCATTGATATTACCATTCAAGAAGAAAAAATGAAACAAAAACAAAATAATGAATATTTTTATTATATGCAAGGATAATCATAGAATATTTGAAATTTTAAAATAAATAAGTTATTTAAGAAGTAATGAATTAGTAGCATTGCTATTACCCTTGAAAGAAGAAAATGAGATAAAAATTAAATGTAATCTAAATACTGAAGTTTTCTAAAAAATAATGAATTAATGACATTGGTATTGCCCTTTAAGAAGAAAGAAAGAAAATAATGGAAACACCAACAAAATTTTCATAGAATTTACATAGAAATTGCGCTTTTTATGCAAGAATAAACATATAATAGTGCAATTTTCACAATCTAAACAATGTACACACATATTGTATCATACTTGTGTGTATATTTACACATACACAAAAATGTAGTTGTTTAAGGAATAATGAATTGGTGGCATTAGCATTAACCTTTAAGAAGGGGAAAATAAAAAAAAATGAATTAATGGCATTGATATTACCCTTTAGAAATAAAGAAACATAAAAAACACTACCCTTTAGAGCATGCAGTCCATTTTCCCTGCAACTATTGCTCCTTTGTAAACATCAAAAAACACTACCATGCCTATACATACATATATCGGGTTAGCCTACAAGTATTGCACGACATCGCATCCTATCACATTTAGATGGTGGGTGCGCGAGCTCGTTTCATGGATGCCCAATCTCACGATGAAGATGGGGCTTTCATCACCAAAGTTGACAAAGAAAATGCTAGGATTAGCGGTGAGTGGTTTTGGTGTCACCCAACAATCCAAAATGACTAGGGCGCAAAAAAAACATGGGTCGTGCTCGGGTTCCCCCCTCGCGACCATGAACTTCATCACGCTGAGCCCAAAGCAGCGAATCAAGGTTTTGGGTATAAAAATTGGACGCCGCTACAGCATAGTGGCCTAAATTTTTTGGTTGAGTTAGTCTTCTAAACATATAATATGAGTCGATTTTGCTTTTTGGCAGTGGCAGCTCACGTACGTTTTTTTTTGTTTTTTGAGGCAAGCAGCTCTCACGTACCTAACAGTACGTAACAGCCACGTTCTCACTCTAAAGCCCATTGAATTGCGCACCGAACGAACTACCAACACTCAATCTTTTTGCAAAAAGGCCCATTATGCACAGTTTTATTCAATAAACACCGATCATTAGCAATTAATTAACCACATACAAAATCATCTGTCACGAACGGCAACGAGATGTTTTGCATGCAACCGATAGTGACTATATATGCACTCTTATACATATATTTATTTATTTATTTATTTTTACATACATGCATACAATACATGTATCCGACATGCATACAACATATGTATGCATGGGGTTTGGTTTGGGTTGTTTCAGCTGCCTCCATTTCCTTCGCCACTGGAAACAAGGATCGGATGCCGAACTGTCCCCCCCCCCCCCGTCTCTCCTCCTCTCTCTCCCTGCTCCCTTGAGCGCTCCGGCATACGTTGAAGACTGCGGCCCCCTCCCTCCTGCTCCCTCCGGCGGCCTAGCCGGCTGAGGAGGAGTAGGGGGAGGCGGTGCTCGCGCGTAGATAGGTTTTTTTCCAGTATTTCCCTTTTCCCATCGGAGTTCTTCCCGTGGCCTCCAAGCGACTGCGGGATCCAATTTTTCTCTGTTCTTAGGCGCTCATGGTGGGCGGCATGGACACAGGGAGGATCTTGGAGCTCCTCTAATAAGCTTGCTTATCCGGAAGGGGCAGATCCATGGCGAATCTGGTGTTTCTGGCTCATCTTGCTCCATGGTGGTGGAGGAGGAGGCAGGATGCGAAAGATCCGTGGTGGAGATGCTTCTTGGAGACTAGCTGCAGCAATACTTCTTTATGAGCTTCTTCTCGGCGGCGACCATCAGTCGGCTCTGCTCCGACACGCCGTCGAATCTGCTGGCCGAAGGGCGGCCCTCTCTAGTTCAGACGCATCTGGCAGCTAGCCGGCGTCCCCAGATTTCGAACCTCCAGGCCATGATGCCATATTGGAGGCCTTTACGCTCCTGTAGCACGACAGCCTTCGGCGACCTCAACCCAAGTGGCGAGTTACCCGGCGTTGAGGAAGCTGGCCGTGACGGGAGGCAGCGACGCGACTACGGCGGCGGAAGAGGACCTGATCGCTTTTTCAGTTTTCTTTTCAGGGTTCTCTTTGTAATCTTTAAGCCCCTATCTGTTTTTTTGTGCTTTATAAGGGGCTTTCTTGTAAGTTGTACGACCGCCGATGATTAATGCAGTCTGGGTCTTTGAGACCCTTCTCTTGTTCAAAAAAAACATATGTATGCATACATATACATCATTTTCAAGGGAGAGAAGAGGGTACATAAACCCATAAGTATTAATTCATTTATGTCTAATAATATATAATCATCACAGAAATATTCCCTAATATTAGAATCGTTCCAAAAAATTATATTGGCCGTACTGAATGTTCAAAATAATTTTAGAGAAGATAAGCAATATCTGAATTGGGGATCCAATTGTTCTAGTAAATGTTCCGCATGAAAATTCTTCATTTTAATCCGCTAACGGCGATAGCAAAAAAAAGTCTCATCCGAACATTAGACTAGAAATGAAGAAATACGAAATATTAAATTATGAATCTAATACTTGTGTTGGTTTCACCTTCAAAAATAAAAATGCCAAAAAAATAAAATAAATAAAGAACAATGTTTTCTAAGAAATTATGAATTAATGGCATTGGCATTATCCTTAACATGAAATAAAGTAAAAAGTATGGGAAAAATAAGGAAACATCTTGCACAAAATAAACATAAAAATTTATGTCTTTATAATATGCTAGAATAAACATATAATTGTGTAATTTTTGCTCATAATTAACAATGAAATTGCGCTTTGTTATAATATGCAAGAATGAACATATAATAGTGAAATTTTTGCATAAGAATAAGTTTTCTAAAAAAATGAAATAGCGGCAATTTTATTACCCCTAAAAATAAATAAATAAATAATGAAGTTTTCCTAAGGAATAATGAATTAGTTGCACTTGTATTACCCTTCAAGAAGAAAGAAAATTAAATAAATGCTAACACAAAAACAAAATAACGTACTTCACTAAAGAAAATAATGAACTAGTGTCTTTTGTATTATACTTATACAAAAAATAAAAAATAAAGCAAAAACCTTAAACAAAAACATAAAAGTTGAAGTTTTCTAAGAAAATATGAACTAGCGGCATTGATATTACCATTCAAGAAGAAAAAATGAAACAAAAACAAAATAATGAATGTTTTTATTATATGCAAGGATAATCATAGAATATTTGAAATTTGAAAATAAATAAATTATTTAAGAAGTAATGAATTAGTAGCATTGCTATTACCCTTGAAAGAAGAAAATGAGATAAAAATTAAATGTAATCTAAATACTGAAGTTTTCTAAAAAATAATGAATTAATGACATTGGTATTGCCCTTTAAGAAGAAAGAAAGAAAATAATGGAAACATCAACAAAATTTTCATAGAATTTACATAGAAATTGCGCTTTTTATGCAAGAATAAACATATAATAGTGCAATTTTCACAATCTAAACAATGTACACACATATTGTATCATACTTGTGTGTATATTTACACATACACAAAAATGTAGTTGTCTAAGGAATAATGAATTGGTGGCATTAGCATTAACCTTTAAGAAGGGGAAAATAAAAAAAATGAATTAATGGCATTGATATTACCCTTTAGAAATAAAGAAACATAAAAAACACTACCCTTTAGAGCATGCAGTCCATTTTCCCTGCAACTATTGCTCCTTTGTACACATCAAAAAACACTACCATGCCTATACATACATATATCGGGTTAGCCTACAAGTATTGCACGACATCGCATCCTATCACATTTAGATGGTGGGTGCGCGAGCTCGTTTCATGGATGCCCAATCTCACGATGAAGATGGGGCTTTCATCACCAAAGTTGACAAAGAAAATGCTAGGATTAGCGGTGAGTGGTTTTGGGGTCACCCAACAATCCAAAATGACTAGGGCGCAAAACAAAACATGGGTCGTGCTCGGGTTCCCCCCTCGCGACCATGAACTTCATCACGCTTAGCCCAAAGCAGCGAATCAAGGTTTTGGGTATAAAAATTGGACGCTGCTACAGTGGCCTGAACTTGAGTCAGTCTTCTAAACATGTAGTATCAGTCGATTTTGCTTTTTAACAATGGCAGCTCACGTACGTTTTTTTTGGCAACCAGCTCATGTACGTAACAGTACGTAACAGCCACGTACTGTTACGTACTCTAAAGCCCATTGAGAGGTGGCTTTGCGCACCAAACGAACTACCAACACTCAATCTTTTTACAAAAAGGCCCATTATGCACAGTTTTATTCAATAAACACCGGCCATTAGAAATTAATTAACCACATACAAAATCATCTGTCACGAACGGCAACCAGATTTTTTGCATGCAACCGATAGTGACTATATATGCACTCTTATATGTATACTTCTTTATTTATTTTTACATACATGCATACAACACATGTATGCATACGTATATATCATTTTCAAGAGAGAGAAGAGGGTACTTAGACCCATAAGTATTAATTCATTTATGTCTAATAATCTATAATCATCACAGAAATATAACTTAATATTAGAATTAATCGAAAAATTTATGTCGGCCGTAGTGAATATTCAAAATAATTTTACAGAAGAAAAGAAATATCTAAATTGGGGATCCAATAGTTCTGGTAAATGTTCCGCGTGAACATTCTTCATTTTAAGCCGCTAACGGCGATAGAAAAAAAGAGTCTCATCCGAACATTAGACTTGAAAAGAAGAAATAAGACATATTAGATTATGAATCTAATACTTGTTGGTTCCACCTTCAACATAAAAATTCAAAAAAAGGAAAATAAAGAAAATTTATTGTTTTCTAAGAAATTATGAATTAATGGCTTTGTCATTATTCTTAAAAAGGAAATAAAGCTAAAAAGTATGGGGAAAAGGACACATCTTGCACAAAATTAACATAAAAATCATATCTTTATAATATGCTAAAATAAACATATAAATGTGTATTTTTTGCACAAAATTAACAATGAAATTGTGTTTTATATAATATGCATGAATGACCATATAATAGTAAAAAAATTGCATAAAAATAAGTTTTCTAAAAAATGAATTAGCGGCAATTTTATTACCCCTAAATAGAAATCATAAAAATAATGAAGTTTTTCTAATGAATTAGTTGCATTTGTATTACCCTTCAAGAAGAAAGAAAATGAAATAAATCCTACACAAAAACAAAATAATGTACTTCACTAAAGAAAATAATGAACTAGTGACTTTTGTATAATACTTATATAATAAATAAATAATAAAGCAAAAAACTTAAACAAAAACACAAATATTGAAGCTTTCTAAGAAAATACTCCCTCCGTTCAAATTAGATGACTTCATTTTGTGTACATGTATGGAACGGAGGGAGTATGAACTAGCGGCATTGATATTACCATTCAAGAAGAAAAAATGAAACAAAAACAAAATAATGAAGGTTTTATTATATGCAAGGATAAGCATAGAATAGTTGAAATTTGAAAATAAATAAATTATTTAAGAACTAATGAATTAGTAGCATTGCTATTCCCTTGAAAAAAGAAAAAGAAATAAAAACTAAACGTAATCTAAATACTGAAGTTTTCTAAAAAAATAATGAATTAATGACATTGGTATTGCCCTTTAAGAAGAAAGAAAGAAAATAATGAAAACACCAATAAAATTTGCATATAATTTACATAGAAATTGCGCTTATTATGCAAGAATAAACATATAAGAGTGCAATTTTCACAATCTAAACAATGTACACACATATTGTATCATACTTGTGTGTATATTTAAACATACACAAAAATGTAGTTGTCTAAGGAATAATGAATTGGTGGCATTAGCATTACCTTTTAAGAAGGGGGAAAATGAATTAATGGCATTGATATTACCCTTTAGAAAGAAAGAAACATAAAAAACAAAAAAAAATATGCACACAATTTAAACAAAAAATATGCTTTAATAATATGCAATAATAAGCATATAATAGTGCAATTTTCACAAAACATGTATGTCAGAACCCTCTGTTAGGTAATGTGCTAGGATCAAAGACTTCTTGCATCATGTTAAAAATTTCAAAAGAAATCTTTGAAATCAATTTCAAAAGCAAAATGGGAGAAGGAACCCCCCAGATGAATTAATTCAAAAGGCCAGATAAAAATCTTCTCCAAAAATTCATGTTAGAATTTTGAAAAGTCTTATAAATGAGTGTGGTCACATATCAAGTGATGTGGGACCCACCCCATGCTCATGAATTTTTCAAATATTCGAACAGTGTCTTGGAATTAATCAAAAACACCTATTTGATTTAAAATTCAAATTATTTGAATTTTAAAAATGTTCAAACTTTACAAGTGGCTAGCCTAATATATTGTGATGCCACATAAAAAGTTTCAGCATTTAATAAAATGGCTAGGTATTTATTTTTGCTAGCCAAAACAAATGTCAGAACAGAAAACAGAAAGGAAAAAAAGAAAAAAGAGCTTACCTGGCCATTCGGCCTAACTCATCGCCCCCTGGCCCAAGCCCACCTGGAACCCCCCTTGTCTTCTTCCAGCGCGGCGGCAAGCAGCTCGGTGGCCGGCATGCCGCAGCCGCCACGCCACCTGCCTGCCTGGTGCCTCCCGCGCCTTCTAGCCACGCGTGGAGACGCCTCTCGGCCGTCCCGTTCTATTCCCCCCCTCCAGAGCTTCTTCCCCTCCTCCTGCGCTCGATTTCGTCGCCGCCCGAGGACCGCCGTGGAGCACGCCGCCGAGTCCACGCAGCCACCGTCGTCCCCGAGTCGTGCCACCGTGTCCAGAAGAACCGCAGCAGACGTCTTCGCCGTTCCCCCCAGTCAATCGAGCCCGAGCGCCTCAGCAGACGACGCCAGCTTCATCGAGACCACGTCGGAGCCGCAGATCGCCGTCGCCAATTACTCCGGCCACAGAGCTCCTCCGACCACACCACCGCCTCCACTGCAACCGTGGTGAGCTTCTGCTTCACCCCATCTATTCCATGGTTGCCCCCTTGGCATGTACCGCCTTTTGCCATGGAAGCCGGGGCACCTCGCCGCCGGGAAGTTCCTCGCCGCACAACCTTGAACCCCAGCACCCCACGGTCATGTCCTCCGCAAACCCCACGCACTGCTGCTTCGTTTGATCCCAGCCCCGCTTCAAATGGCGCCTTGTAACGAATTTCCACCCCACGGGAACGCCGTTCCAGAGGACGCCGCCGCACGGGATGGTCGTCGGCCACTTGCCGCCGGTGAGTTCCACGTGGCTGGCGTGTTTAAACGTTAACCACCCCCCCTAATGACCCCCAGAGCCGATGACAAGTGGGCCCAGGGCCCTTAATCCTCCCCCCCCGGTTAGTTTAAACTAACCGGGTTAATTAACTCAGTGACTGACACCCCGGCCCCACACGTCAGAGACCCCCCCACGTCACCCTTGCGCAAGCATGACGCAATAAAAATTCCAGATTAAAAGAAAATCAGACAAATTCAGAAAATTCCAAAAAAAGGCTGAAACTTTGAAAATTCATAGAAAATTCATATTAATTCCAAATTTAACAAATAATATATGAAAAATGATCAGGAGAAAATAAGCTATCAAAAAATCCAACTTTCAACTATGTTTGAGTTGAATTTAAATTGATATCAGTAGCATTTGTCATTTGATTTAATTGGAATTTATTCAAATTAAATTCAAATGCTTTTGCTTTTTGAACCATATCAACATATCACATTATACTTGAACTTCAGAGGCATATCATACACATTTCAAAATGTTTTAACTTGATCAAACAATGTCAATTATAACTTGGCTAAAATGAATTCAAATTGGAGTTTGAATTTTCAATTCAATTTGCAATATACTCCATTTAAATGGAATTGCTTCACACATCAAAGCATATACATCAAGTTTCAACCTTCAACCATGTGATTGTGCATTGTATTTACTTTGCTACCTTGTTTGTTGTTTGTCGAGTAGAGGTGGAACCCGAACAGGAGGCTGCCCCCTTCGTTGAAGACCCTGGACCCGAACCTCGTCAGCAAGGCAAGCAAACCCCCATTGATCATGTCGATAAAATCCCACTTCCCTCTCATGTCTCGCTTATGCATTGTATAGGATGATTACCATGCTACGTTTCTACCGCATAGATGAACCCATTCCTTTGCATGGCCTATCATTTGTCACAGTAGTAAGCAAACCAAAATCCTAGCAAATGTAGGAGTTGATTGATATCATGTGTCCCCTGCAATTGTTATTGCTTATTGCATGCTTAGAGTGATACAGTCATGTTACTGTTATGTGAGTCTACCCTAATACAAGGTGAACGATGAGAGCCTGTGTAGGAGTACATAGTGAGTTGTCTCGTTGAACACCGCCCTAAGTCCGAGTTCTTGTGTGGTGATCCAAGATGAAGAGTACAACCACACATTGGGCTCACTGACCCCTCTCAACCTATTAACTCATCCCTTTCGATGTCCAGATGTCGCCGTAGTTCGGAGTTCTGGTAGGCTTGTGGCCTGGATGCTAAGTGAGAGAACGGCTCAACCGAGACCGGCTTATGCACCACGCACACATCACCTGGGTCCACTTCGGTAAACCGGCCGGGTTCACGATAGTGGTAGCCAACCCAGGTAGGCGGCTTTCTTGGACTAGATAGGCTATGAGGTAACAGTTGTGGTGAGCATCCTCGCTGACATCCCTTGAATGGTGTCGAGATCAAAGGCGGTAAATGATGATCATGTGTGTGTAGCGGTACACCCCTGCAGGGTCAACAAAACTATTCGAATAGCCGCGTCCGCGGTTAAGGACTGCTTGCAAAGCTTAGCTTGATTATTAGACAACTTGAACTGGATACTTCTAAAACACACCAAGATAAGTGTGAGTGCTATGGAGTGCTTTCTCGTGGGGAAGTCGAGGAAGGCACCATAGTGGTGTAATTGGTTGGAGATGTAGTGGACTCGTGTACGCTTCTTACCTCAAGTCTGGTACTCGTAGTTCAGGATTAGCCAAGTCAAAGCTGGCACTTCTGCAAGTGAAACCCCACCTCCCTTTACCTTGATACATGTGCATGAGTAGTATAGCTCCTATGTAAGTCTTGTTGAGTACGACTTTGTACTCACGTTTGCTTATTCTATGTTTTAGATGAACCCACTGACCCCGAAGGTGGCTTCTTCATCGAGCTCGACGACTGAAGATCAAGCTAGTCTAGTCCCAGTCAGACGACTGGTTCCCTCGTGGAGGGCTTGTGTTTAAATAAGGCTTCTCAAGCCATTTGTTAAACTTGTCTGTACTCAGACATACTTTGCTTCCGCTTGTCTGTTGTAATGTTGGATCACATACTTGTGATCTCTGTGTGCACTCTGTGAGAGTTATCAATAAAATGTATACTTTGTAGAGAATTGCAAGGATACCTGCTGTTCATACAAGGCATGTGTGCTGCGTGTATGTTTATAACATGCATGTCTTTGTATGGGTTTTCGAGACCTTAGTTGTGATCTGGCTGGCGGTCTTTCATACACCAAGTGGCCCTTAGATGTGCGCAGCTTGGGGCATCGCGATGCGATTGCTCGAGACTCCGTCTCGTGCACACTTTGTGGTATGATCGAGCCCGCCCTAGACCCCGACTAAGTGATCGGGCTGGAGTAAGTCTATGTAAGAGTTATGAGATAGTCGATAGTATGGTTGAGGCGACTTGTCTTTGAATATGGGAGTTCATCACCCATATCATTAGACTTGTGTGCGAACGATGAGGACCCATCTCAGTTGATCATCCGGCCTGGATGGGATGCCCCTCACGTACGATGCTTTCCAAGAACGTTCTGTGCTTGGCCTTGTCTGCTTAGACAAGTGGGTACGGTTCTCGGCTCTCCATATGACTATGTCGTAGCGGGACTTGCATACGCTAACCCCGGGTCCCGACAGACTTGGTATCAGAGCAGGAGTGACTGTAGGACTAGCAGCCTTGGCCGAAGTCGAGTCTAGCCTTCCATAGTTATATAGTTACTCTGGGTATATTAGGGAACAACGTAAGGCTTCTTTTTTCTCCTTACCTCCTTCGTTCTGAGTTCTAAGTCACCCTCATCTTATTCTACGGGAAGATAGGACTAGGCTCACCTCTGTCTGATTAGAACATCTCATTGTTTGCTTCCTTGTAGCCGTAGGAAGGTTGTGTTCGGTTCGTTAGAGTTATTGTGCTTCCTGATTTCTTACATCGTATGTAAGTGTTGTTTTCATGTTGGAAGAAATTGTCATTTCTTACAAATACAACCGTTATGCTGCCCGAGTCATTCCAAGTTTCTTCATAATCTGATGCATTTGCAAACTCCTTCTTTCTGTTTCAGATGGCAGATCTTCCCCCTCGGCAGATTGTTCGTCTGACCCGGTGCCTCGATGTGCGTGGGCATCCAGCCATGCTCACCGAGATGATGTCCTTCATTGGCTATCGGTGGTATCCTGAGTACACAGTTGAGGAGTAGTTCCTTGACTTCAACCAGACTCAGTTCCACTGCACTGTCAGGATTTACCCGCACCACATTGGAGTCTCTCAGCCTGTCCTTTTTGGGCATGGCATTGGTGTCACCGAGAACATGGCTGTGCAGGATGCTGCATACTCATGTATTACACTACTGAGAGAGGAGCATGCACTGCTTGCAGGATCACCTTTCCGTTATATCCCTGCTGCACTTCCAGGAGAGGAGGGTTATTACACCGGACTATACTCAGATCACTCTGCAGAGGATCCAATACTTCAGATGACTGCTAGGTTTGCTTGTGATCGAGATCGTGATGCACGCGCTCTCCGTTTCGAGCTTCACGCCACCCGTGTTCGTCTGTATCGAGCACTTACACTCCTGACTCCTTTTGTGAGTGTTGGATCGGTCGAGTATGATGCTATCTACCCAGCCAGGACGCAGATGCCTTCTCGAGTTGCTTGGCCCGAGATTGGAGGCATTTTTCCACCCCGTGGTCCTTTGCTTCCACCCTACGCTAGACCTAGGCCCCATCCTTGCCCAAATGGATATCAGGGTCCACAGGCCTCCGTGTTTTCCGATGGTCACCTTCAGCTACCGGGATACGCGGGTAAATTTTACGAGGACTACTATGGAGATGAGTGAGACCGCCTGTGGTCTTACTTAGTGAGGATGTAGTAGTATCCTAGTATATTGTACGCAAGGTGTTCTAAGTTCCAGAGGCTTAGATAAATAATGTATAGGAAGTCAGAGTGCCTCTGAAGGATGTATCATCTTCATCACGTTTGTATTAGCTTAGTGCTTGTACTAAAACGATGTATGGTTTGTATGACAGCTTGTGAATATATGGCTTGTATGCTTTTATCACCATGTTATCAAGATGATTACTTCCTTTGCTCTGTAATCCTTCCAGTACTTCAATACCTTGTTTAGACTCTTCCATTCAACTCTGTTTGACTTTGGTTTTCACCTTCAGGATGTCTCAAGGAACCCGTGGCCAGCTTGGTCGTGCCCAGGGTCGTGGGAATGAACAGGAGGAAGGCAACCTTCCACCCCCACCCACGATGGCTCAGGTTCTGATGGAGGTTGAGAGGAACCGTCGAGACTCTCACCATTTGGTGGAGGTCATTTCCCGCAACACCACTCAGCAGCGCAACGAGTTGGTGTCTCTAAACGACTTCATCCGGCTTCATCCCTCGGTTTTCAGTTACTCCACCGAGCCCCTTGACGCCGATGACTGGCTTCGCAGCATCGAGCGGAAGCTCCAGGCAGGCCATGTTGCAGATGGCGACAGGGTCATCTATGCCACCTATCACCTTGAAGGTGCAGCTAGCTCTTGGTGGGAGAACTTCCTGAACATGCGTCCCGTTGGACCGCCCACATCTTGGGATGAATTCTGCACTTCCTTCCGCGAGCACCACATTCCAAAGGGTCTTATGGACCGCAAGCGTGAGGAGTTCTGCAACCTCACCCAAGGCAGAAGGACCGTTGACGAGTTTAGTCGTGAGTTCAACCGACTGGCTCGCTATGCTACTGAAGAGGTCTCCACCGATGCAAAGAAGCAAGAGAGGTTCCGTCGTGGACTCAATTCTGGATTCCGTCGTGAGCTCAACCTGCATGACTTTGCCACCTTCCAGGTCCTTGTCAACAAGGCCATCAAGGCAGAGGACATGAACACCCCCAATGACTTCCGCAAACACCCTAGGGACGATGGTTCATCCAGTTCCAGCTCTCAGAAGTGCAAGATCTGGATCCCCAACAGTATATTCCGCCAGAACAACTCACCGAGGCCATCCTATGTGGCGCCTCATCCACCAGCTCAGTTCCACCCCGCTCCACCGAACAACCCAGCTCCACGCACTGTTTTTGGAGCCTGTTACAAGTGTGGTCAGGCAGGCCACTACTCCCGTGAGTGTCCCCAGAACCAGCTCCAGAATCAGAATGCTCCACCCCGTGCCGGAGGCAACAACATTGGTCGTGGCAAGCCACCCCAGAAGGTCTACACCACCAAACCCGCTCCTCCCACCACTCGTGGACGCGTGAACCAGATTGCCGCCGAAGAGACTGACGACACCACTGACGTCATTCTTGGTACGCTCCCAGTCAATTATGTTCCTACTTCCGTTCTTTTCGACCCAGGAGCATCTCATTCATTCATGTCGGAAAGTTATGCACTTCGTCATGAGTTATCTTTTGTTGAATTGTCCACCCCAATGATTATTCAAACTCCAGGGTCAAGATGGAAAACTAATAGAGTAAGCCATGGTAATCAAATTGCAATTGAGGGTTTAGTATTCCTTGCTTCACTCATAGCCCTCAAGTCTTCAGACATTGATGTCATCCTTGGCATGGATTGGCTATCAAGACAGAATGCCTACCTAGATTGCAAAGGCAAATCAGTGAAAATCACCCACCCTTCAGGAAAGACAGTCAACTACACCTCACCCAGAACAAGAATCCAAGTGCATTCTTTGAATGTACTTCCCCTTCCCGACCTTGAAGATGTTCCGGTGGTTCGTGACTTCCCGGATGTCTTTCCTGAAGAGCTGCCGGGCATGCCACCCGACAGATGTGTAGAGTTCATAGTGGATCTTGTGCCAGGAATCGCACCAATTTCTAGACGCCCATACAAAATGGCCCCACGTGAGTTAGCTGAGCTTAAAACCCAACTGGAAGCTTTGTTGGAAAAAGGCTTCATCCTCCCTAGCTCATCGCCACGGGGTTGCCCCGTTCTGTTCGTAACGAAGAAAGATGGAACAGAAAGGATGTGCGTAGACTATCGCCCGCTAAATTTAGCGACGATAAAGAACAAGTACCCATTGCCCAGGATCAATGATCTTTATGATCAACTTGCAGGATCCTCTGTCTTCTCCAAGATGGATTTGAGATTAGGTTATCATCAAATCAAAATCCGAAACGAGGACATTCCCAACACAGCTTTTACTACTCGTTATGGTCTTTACGAGTACACCGTCATGTCAATTGGTTTAACCAATGCCCCCGCCACTTTCTCACGCATGATGAAGTCGATCTTCATGGAGTACTTAGATAAATTTGTTTTAGTTTATCACGATGACATTCTCATCTACTCGAAGAACAAAGAAGAACATGCCAAACACCTAAGGCTGGTATTGATGAAACTTAGAGAGCATCGCCTATATGCTAAATTCTCCAAGTGTGAATTTTGGCTACCAGAAGTGACCTACTTAGGCCACGTGATTTCTGCAAAAGGCATTGCTGTGAATCCCAAGAGAGTTCAGGCCGTCCTTGACTGGACTCCACCTGAATCGGTTAAGCAAGTTAGGAGTTTTCTTGGCCTAGCCAGCTATTGCCGTCGTTTCGTCGAGAACTTTTCTAAAGTTGCAAAGCCTCTAACTGAACTCCTCAAGAAAGATAAGAAATTCCTATGGACTCCCAAGTGCGAGGAAAGCTTTCAAGAGTTAAAAAGAAGATTGACTTCTGCACCCGTACTTGCACCTCCGGACACCAAAAAGGATTTCGAGATCTATTGTGACGCATCACGGCAAGGGTTAGGATGCATACTTCTGCAAGATAGACATGTGGTAGCTTATGCTTCACGCCAGTTGCGGCCACATGAAGAGAACTATCCTACCCATGACCTTGAACTCACTGCCGTAGTTCATGCCCTAACAACTTGGCGACATTACCTCCTTGGTAATCGTTGTGAGATCTATTCCGACCACCAAAGCCTCAAATACATTTTCACCCAGCCAGATCTTAATCTCAGGCAAAGACGCTGGATTGAGTTGATAAAAGATTACGACGTAGGAATTTCTTACACCCCAGGCAAAGCCAATGTCATGGCTGATGCACTAAGTCGTAAGTCGTATTGTAACAACCTCATGTTACAACAGTATCAACCACTTCTTCATGAGGAATTTTGCAAGCTTAATCTTGAGATTGTTCCTCATGGCTATCTTTCTACCTTGGTGGCGAAACCAACTCTTGAGGATCAAATCATAGTTGCCCAAAGGCGTGCACGAGGTGTTCGCCGGATCAAGGAGAACATTGCTAGCGGAGTTGCTAAATGTTTCTCCACAGATAGCAAGGGAACGGTATTCTTTGGAAATCGTTTGGTAGTACCTAAGAATAGGGAGCTAAGGCAACTCATCCTCAAGGAAGCCCATGACACACCCCTCTCGATTCATCCCGGTAGCACAAAAATGTACCGAGATCTACGCCAGAGATTTTGGTGGACTAGGATGAAGAGAGACATTGCTCAATTTGTTGCCGAATGTGATGTTTGTCGTCGCATTAAGGCAGAACATCAAAGACCTGCTGGTACACTTCAACCTTTGCCTATTCCAGAGTGGAAATGGGACAAAGTCGGTATGGACTTCATCACCGGCTTTCCAAAAACCCAGAAAGGAAACGATGCCATCTTCGTTGTCATAGATAGGCTTTCCAAAGTTGCTCACTTCCTTCCAGTTCGCGAGTCTATAACTGCTAGCCAGTTAGCGGACTTGTACGTCTCTAGAATTGTATCCCTTCACGGTGTTCCTTTGGAAATCAATTCTGATCGTGGTAGCCTTTTCACCTCTAGCTTTTGGGGAAGCTTTCAGAATGCTATGGGAACTCATCTCTCCTTTAGTACAGCTTTCCATCCTCAGTCTAGCGGTCAAGTAGAAAGGGTTAACCAAATTCTTGAAGACATGCTCAGAGCTTGTGTTATCTCATTCGGAAAGAATTGGGAGAAGTCTCTGCCATTCGCCAAATTTGCTTATAACAATAGTTTTCAATCTAGTCTGAACATGGCTCCTTTTGAACTCCTCTATGGACGACGATGTCGAACACCTTTAAACTGGTCAGAAACCGGTGAAAGACAATTCTTTGGACCGGATATGATCAAGGAAGCAGAAGAGCAAGTTTGCATTGTTTGTGATCAATTGAAAGCAGCCCAGTCTCGTCAGAAAAGCTACTATGATCGTCATCATAGGCAAGAGAGCTACAATCTGGATGAGAAGGCTTACCTCCGGGTTACTCCTCTGAAGGGAACCCAACGTTTCAGTATCAAAGGCAAGTTGGCCCCACGTTACATCGGACCTTTCCGCATTCTTGCTAAACGTGGAGAAGTTGCCTACCAGCTTGAACTACCCCCGCACCTTTCCCGAGTACATGATGTATTCCATGTGTCCCAACTCAGGCGTTGCTTCAAGGACCCCATCCGCGAAGTCGACCATGAAACGCTTGATCTCCAAGATGACCTTTCTTATCGAGAATACCCCGTTCGTATTCTTGATTCCGCAGAGCGTGTCACTCGTCGTCAGAAGATTAAATTTCTGAAAGTGCAATGGTCACACCACTCTGAGAGAGAAGCCAAGTGGGAAAGAGAAGACCGTCTCAGTGCGAGTATCCCTCCTTCCTCCCGCAGACTTCTGAATCTCGGGACGAGATTCTTTTGAGTGGGGGCGAGTTGTCAGAACCCTCTGTTAGGTAATGTGCCAGGATCAAAGTCTTCTTGCATCATGTTAAAAATTTCAAAAGAAATCTTTGAAATCAATTTCAAAAGCAAAATGGGAGAAGGAACCCCCCCAGATGAATTAATTCAAAAGGCCAGATAAAAATCTTCTCCAAAAATTCATGTTAGAATTTTGAAAAGTCTTATAAATGAGTGTGATCACATATCAAGTGATGTGGGACCCACCCCATGCTCATTGATTTTTCAAATATTCGAACAGTGCCTTGGAATTAATCAAAAACCCCTATTTGATTTAAAGTTCAAATTATTTGAATTTTAAAAATGTTCAAACTTTACAAGTGGCTAGCCTAGTATATTGTGATCCACATAAAAAGTTTCAGCATTTAATAAAATGGCTAGGTATTTATTTTTGCTAGCCAAAACAAATGTCAGAACAGAAAACAGAAAGGAAAAAGAAAAAGAGCTTACCTGGCCATTCGGCCAAACTCATCGCCCCCTGGCCCAAGCCCACCTGGAACCCCCCTTGTCTTCTTCCAGCGCGGCGGCAAGCAGCTCGGTGGCCGGCATGCCGCGGCCGCCATGCCACCTGCCTGCCTGGCGCCTCCCGCGCCTTCTAGCCACGCCTGGAGACGCCTCTCGGCCGTCCCGTTCCATTCCCCCCTCCAGAGCTTCTTCCCCTCCTCCTACGCTCGATTTCGTCGCCCCCCGAGGACCGCCGTGGAGCACGCCGCCGAGTCCACGCAGCCACCGTCGTCCCCGAGCCGTGCCACCGTGTCCAGAAGAACCGCAGCAGACGTCTTCGCCGTTCCCCCCAGTCAATCGAGCCCGAGCGCCTCAGCAGACGACGCCAGCTTCATCGAGACCTCGTCGGAGCCGCAGATAGCCGTCGCCAATTACTCCGGCCACAGAGCTCCTCCGACCACACCACCGCCTCCACTGCAACCGTGGTGAGCTTCTGCTTCACCCCATCTATTCCATGGTTGCCCCTTGGCCTGTACCGCCTTTTTCCATGGAAGCTGGGGCACCTCGCCGCCGGGAAGTTCCTCGCCGCACAACCTTGAACCCCAGCACCCCACGGTCATGTCCTCCGCAAACCCCACGCACTGCTGCTTGGTTTGATCCCAGTCCCGCTTCAAATGGCGCCTTGTAACGAATTTCCACCTCGCGTCCGTGCCCCTGTTGCCGCAAAGCTCGTCGCCGGCGAGCGTACAGAGCACCCCAGCCTCTCCAACCGGTCCCAATCGACGCGCGTTGACGAGGGCTTCAACCTGGTGGAAGCAGCGCCCGATTTGTCCCACGGGAACGCCGTTGCAGAGGACGCCGCCGCACGGGATGGTCGCCGGCGACTTGCCGCCGGTGAGGTCCACGTGGCCGGCGTGTTTAAACGTTAACCACCCCCCTAATGACCCCCAGAGCCGATGACAAGTGGGCCCAGGGCCCTTAATCCCCCCCGGTTAGTTTAAACTAACTGGGTTAATTAACCCAGTGACTGACACCCCGGCCCCACACGTCAGAGACCCCCTCCCACACGTCACCCTTGCGCAAGCATGACGCAATAAAAGAATTTCCAGATTAAAAGAAAATCAAAAAAATTCAGAAAATTCCAGAAAAAGGCTGAAACTTTGAAAATTCATAGAAATATCATATTAACTACAAATTTAACAAATAATATATGAAAAATGATCAGGAGAAAATAAGCTATCCAAAAATCCAACTTTCAACTATGTTTGAGTTGAATTTAAATTGGGACCAGTAGCATTTTTCATTTGATTTAATTGGAATTTATTCAAATTAAATTCAAATGCTTTTGCTTTTTGAACCATATCAACATATCACATTATACTTGAACTTCAGAGGCATATCATACACATTTCAAAAGGTTTTAACTTGATCAAACAATGTCAATTATAACTTGGCTAAAATGAATTCAAATTGGAGTTTGAATTTGCAATTCAATTTGCAATATACTCCATTTAAATGGAATTGCTTCACACATCAAAGCATATACATCAAGTTTCAACCTTCAACCATGTGATTGTGCATTGTATTTACTTTGCTACCTTGTTTGTTGTTTGTCGAGTAGAGGTGGAACCGGAACAGGAGGCTGCCCCCTTCGTTGAAGACCCCGAACCCGAACCTCGTCAGCAAGGCAAGCAAACCCCCATTGATCATGTCGATAAAATCCCACTTCCCTCTCATGTCTCGCTTATGCATTGTATAGGATGATTACCATGCTACGTTTCTACCGCATAGATGAACCCATTCCTTTGCATGACCTATCATTTGTCACAGTAGTAAGCAAACCAAAATCCTAGCAAATGTAGGAGTTGATTGATATCATGTGGCCCCTGCAATTTTTACTGCTTATTGCATGCTTAGAGTGATACAGTGATGTTACTATTATGTGAGTCGGGATGGTAGTGATCATGGTGATGTTGGTGGAAATGTGTTGGTGAATCTACCCTAATACAAGGTGAACGATGAGAGGCTGTATAGGAGTACACAGTGGGTTGTCTCGTTGAACACCGCCCTAAGTCCGAGTTCTTGTGTGGTGATCCAAGATGAAGAGTACAACCACACATTGGGCTCACTGACCCCTCTCAACCTATTAACTCATCCCTTTCGATGTCCAGATGTCGCAGTAGTTCGGAGTTCTGGTAGGCTTGTGGCCTGGATGCTAAGTGAGAGAACGGCTCAACCGAGACCGGCTTATGCACCACGCACACATCACCTGGGTCCACTTCGGTAAACCGGTCGGGTTCACGATAGTGGTAGCCAACCCAGGTAGGTGGCTTTCTTGGACTAGATAGGCTATGAGGTAACAGTTGTGGTGAGCATCCTCGCTGACATCCCTTGAATGGTGTCGAGATCAAAGGCGGTAAATGATGATCATGTGTGTGTAGCGGTACACCCCTGCAGGGTCAACAAAACTATTCGAATAGCCGCGTCCGCGGTTAAGGACTGCTTGCAAAGCTTAGCTTGATTATTAGACAACTTGAACTGGATACTTCTAAAACACACCAAGATAAGTGTGAGTGCTATGGAGTGCTTTCTCGTGGGGAAGTCGAGGAAGGCACCATAGTGGTGTAATTGGTTGGAGATGTAGTGGACTCGTGTACGCTTCTTACCTCAAGTCTGGTACTCGTAGTTCAGGATTAGCCAAGTCAAAGCTGGCACTTCTGCAAGTGAAACCCCACCTCCCTTTACCTTGATACATGTGCATGAGTAGTATAGCTCCTATGTAAGTCTTGCTGAGTACGACTTTGTACTCACGTTTGCTTATTCTATGTTTTAGATGAACCCACTGACCCCGAAGGTGGCTTCTTCATCGAGCTCGATGACTGAAGATCAAGTTAGTCTAGTCCCAGTCAGACGACTGGTTCCCTCGTGGAGGGCTTGTGTTTAAATAAGGCTTCTCAAGCCATTTGTTAAACTTGTCTGTACTCAGACATACTTTGCTTCCGCTTGTCTGTTGTAATGTTGGATCACATACTTGTGATCTCTGTGTGCACTCTGTGAGAGTTATCAATAAAATGTATACTTTGTAGAGAATTGCAAGGATACCTGCTGTTCATACAAGGCATGTGTGATGCGTGTATGTTTATAACATGCATGTCTTTGTATGGGTTTTCGAGACCTTAGTTGTGATCTGGCTGGCAGTCTTTCATACACCAAGTGACCCTTAGATGTGCGCAGCTTGGGACATCGCGATGCGATTGCTCGAGACTCCGTCTCGTGCACACTTTGTGGTATGATCGAGCCCGCCCTAGACCCTGACTAAGTGATCGGGCTGGAGTAAGTCTATGTAAGAGTTATGAGATAGTCGATAGTATGGTTGAGGCGACTTGTCTTTGAATATGGGAGTTCATCACCCATATCATTAGACTTGTGTGCGGAAGATGAGGACCCATCTCAGTTGATCATCCGGCCTGGACGGGATGCCCCTCACGTACGATGCTTTCCGAGAACGTTCTGTGCTTGGCCTTGTCTGCTTAGACAAGTGGGTACGGCTCTCGGCTCTCCATATGACTACGTCGTAGCGGGACTTGTATACGCTAACCCCGGGTCCCGACAATGTAAGTATACTAAGAAGGAATGAATTAGTGGCATTGATATTACCATTAAAGAAGAAGTAAAAAAGAAATAAAAACTATACAAATCATTCAAAGAAAGAATGAATTAAAGGCTATGGAATTAGCCTTTAGGAATAAAGAAAATAAAATAAAGACTAAATCAAACTCGAAATAATGAGATTTATATGGATGCATAAATATACCCTTTAAGAAGAAAGGAAACGAAAAAATAACAAAAATAATTACTCACAATATAAAGAAAATTTGTGCTTTTATATTATGCAAGAATAATCATATAATAGCAGAATTTTCGCAAAACATGGAAGTTTCCTAAGAAGGAATGAATTAGTGGCATTAAAGAAGAAAGTAAATGAAATAATAACTAAACATTTTTTAAATAATGAAGTTTTCGAATAAAGAATGGATTAAAGGCTTTGGATCCTATAAGAAAAATAAAAAGAAATAAAAACTAAAATAAAATAAAAATAATAAGATTTATAAGGATTAATGAATTAGTGGCATTATAATTACCCTTTAAAAATAGAAAATGAAATAAATCTAAAACAAAAAATGACAACTTTTTAAAACAGTATGCCCAATACTTATATTTAAAGAAATATATGTGATAATAAGCATAAAATAGTAAAAAGTTTTTAAGATAGTTCATGAGAAGGAATGGATTAGTGGCATTCCTATCACCCTTAAAAAGATAAAAAAATAAAATAAAAACTATATAAATATCAATAAAATATATTTTTTAAGGAACATGAATTAGTGGCACTGATATTACTCTTAAAAAAGAAATATAATAAGAAGAAAGATAAAACAAACTTGCAATAACTTTACAATAGAATTATCCCTTTTTGCATTATGCAAACAACCATCATATAATAGTGAAATTTTCGCACATATTCCATATTATTTATGTCTATATATGTAATTCAAAAATACCGACAAAATAAAAAAATAAAACCAACTAATAAAATAAAACACATAAAAACATACAAGGGAGAGACGAAAGGACAGGGCGATATATGTAATGGCTACAACTCAGTACGAAATTGACTTACTCAAATACGTGTTCAGTCAAAAAAAGAAACAGCGAAAGCAATAGTTTCAGAGTACTCGTAGCGTGCTTTCTCCGCGCACTCGAAGTGGCGCGCTCTGGAGCTTTTTTTTTTAAAGGCACGAGTGCCTCTCGCGGAGGCATGATAGTGCCTCTCACAGAGGCATGATAATGTCTTTTCACGGAGGCAAGAGTGTCTTTCGTGGAGGCATGATAGTGCCTCTCACAGAGGCATCACAGTGCTTTTTCACGGAGGCACGAGTGTCTTTCGTGGAGGCACGATAGTGCCTTTCCCGGAGGCACGACTCGTGCCTCCTTTTCTGAGGCACGACTCCTGCCTCCCGCGAAGGCAAGGCCGTGCCTCTTTTTTATTGAATTTTTTTTTTACAAAAACGTATAGCAAAAAAACATGCGGAAACCGAGAAAACTGAAAAAACTAATTTTAAACACCAAAAATACGTACACAAAAATTGAAAAAATGAAATCCCGTGGGAATGTTGTAAACATGACACATGGCGCTGTTCGCTGGACCGGGCCGCGAACGAGTACTCTAGAACTAGTTGCTCTCCAGTCCAAAACTGCATATAGAATTGACCAAAAAAAAACGGATCTCAAAGTGGAAATCAAAGGATCATAAAATCGATTGATTCATAATTTATTTCAAGCGCCTACTATTTAGCTATTGTGATAAAAATTACCTATCAATGGTGATGTTTTTTCTTCGTCGTTACCATGTTGAAGAAATTGCTTGGATATGTTGAGTGAAAACCATGATTCTAGCATTGATGGTTGGATCCAATGAGTGTCGCTTTCCTTTTGAAGACGTTGTCGTTGAAGAACTTTCTCATTCGTGTGATGTAATGAGATGGTAGGTACTGATATGATCATTGTCACAGTTTGGCGATCGCGGATCTATTTTGTTTAGAGATTTTTTTTCATCTTTGCATAACTTTGGTATTAATCTATTATATGAATTTGCTAGTTGATGTGTTTTTATATGTGTGTTTGTGTTGGTTGTATGTATCTTAGCTATGCAGAGACCAAATACGTGCTCCGTAAACTAATCTAGTTTAGTTATCTAAAACATCTTATATTAATATACTTATATTAATTTACAGAGGGAGTACCCTCTTGATGCTTTATTTTAAACTAATAAAATTCATTTTTTATTGGAAAAAAACGTTCCTATCCCCAAAGAGGTCGGCAGTCCAAAATGAGGCAAGTGATTTCTCATGTTGCATACGTTCATCAGCATGTTACAAACTTGTTATTTTGTTTTGCTACAAAAATGATTAGCGATGGTTTAATATGCATTTCCCAAAATAGCGCACAATTTTCTAGGACCCGCATAAAAATGTGCCGTTTTATATACAAGAAAATTACACAGAATGTTTCCAGGAAAACAAAACTGAGGGCTTGTTTGATTCATAGGGTAGGAAAATCATAAGAATAGGAAAAGCATAGGATTGCAATGACATGCCCACTCCAATCCTATAGGATTTTTTTGCACCAAAGTTTGTTTGATTTCATCAAAGGAATTGTAGAAAGAGGTTGGAGTGAATGTTAGGGTTCCTATAGGAAGTAGTACAAAAATTCCTATGGGAAAAATTTCTATAGGAACAATTCCTATGAATCAAATGAATAACGTAGGGAAAAATTCTATGGGATAAAATCCTACAAGAATCCTATGAAATTCCTATGAATCAAACGAGCCCTGAAATGGGAAGCAAAGGAGTGAGCATCACCACGGATTTCAAAAACCAAAAGATGAAACGTCTAGTTGCTATAGTACAGCCTAGTAGTACTAGCCTATTCTGCCCTGCATCGTCACATCACATCACATAGTACGCAGAACGGCTAGTAAGCCCTGCACTGGCCTGACTTTTCAAAGCTTATGGAGCAAACCACGGATTTCTTCACCGACCTGTGGACCGTGGTCGTGGTGGACTGTAGTAGTGCAGCAGTGAGCAATGGAAGGTAGCTGCAGCGGCAGCGGCAAGAAGAAGAGGAAAGGGGATCACCATCAACTGCATCAGCAGCAGCAGGCGCAGATGAGCGAGATGGCGGCGGCGGGCATCAGCGGCATCATCGACCCGGATGTTCTTGACTGCACCATCTGCTTCGACCCCCTCCGGCCTCCCGTGTTCCAGGTCTCATCTCATCCCTACCGTTTTCTCCATTGATGTTCCCCTGCAATCTTGCAAGCTGGAACTGAACAAGATCTTATATATGTTCTCAGCACGAGAGGAGCAGCTAGCAGTTGCGTCCTTTTCACAAGCATTGCATAGAAAATCATGGTGCATTTTCCTTCTTTGATGATAGACAGTGCGCAGTTGGGAACTTGGGACATAAGAAACCTGCAACTTCACATAGAAATCGCATAGCCTTTATGAGAAATAAAAATAAAAATCACAGGTAGAGAGAGAGTGCTGCTGAAATCAAATGCATACCGTATCAAAATCAATTGGGACAAAGTAAATGAAAGAGGATCAGTTTCTAAACCCAAGGATAAAAACAGAAAACACAACAGATTTCTCTCACCGTTCTATTCCCTTTGGAGAAGATTTTGTTTTGTCTAAGTAGCCACCAGCAAGGAGTTTTAATCTTTAGTGGGAAACTTAACTTCTGAAGAAATTTGTGAAGGGTAATAAGCAAAACTGTGATAACCTTATTGCCGTCTAAAAAAAATAGCACTGAAGTACTGCTTATTGGCTACAGGATTTCTGCAAAACCATTATTTCTAGTTTCCAAATATGGTATTTCTACCTAAACAACCAAGATTGGGTCTGCAAAACAGTTACATTGTTGCACAATCACCCTCCAGGCCTCCTGGACACTCCTAAATCAGTCTTGCGGAAAAACATATCCTTAACTCCAAAAATGCCAACACAAACTGAGAGCCTCCTTGATTTGGGGATACCTGTGGCGCGCAGAAGTACCCTTCTTTTTCAAAGATCGTGTAGTGAGTTTTGTCACCTGCACAACATTTCCAAGAACAAATTGATCAATCAAGTTTTGCATGGTTCCCGGCTGTTGTTTCCCTGTAACTTCATAAACTGAAATCAAAGAACTATATTTTCAGCATGCTCATCATTTTCAGACAGTATTTTAGAATAAGATCATGGATTCATGGTGTGTTCCCTTCTTGATACACAGTGCGCAGTTGGGCATGTGATCTGCTCACCCTGCCATGGCAAACTCGTAAACAAGGACAACTGCAATGTATGCTCCGTCACCGGCGGGTACAACAGATGCAATGCACTCGACAAAATACTGGAGTCATTCCACATCCCTTGCGCCAACGCCGCGTATGGGTGCACCGCGAAGACGCACTATCACAAGGTGGAAGACCATGGCAAGTTGTGCCCACATGCGCCATGCTTCTGCTCAGAAACCGGCTGTAACTTCGCCGGCTCCACCGTCGCACTCCTGGCTCATCTAACCGACCATCACATGTGGCCAGCCACCGAGTTGAAATACAATGTTAAGCTCACCGTGGAGGTGAAGGCAGGAGTCCATGTTCTCCACTGCCGAGGCGGCTTCCCTCTTTTCCTGGTGAAGTTCACTCCGACGCCACCGTATGGCAATGCCGCATCCGTCTTTTGTGTTGATCCACATGCCACTGCCGCCACAGAGAAGGGACGCAAGTTCAGGTGCCATCTTGGTTCAAGCAACGTCGAGATGGATTGGCAACAATCTGCGCATTTCCAAGTCAGGAGCACCACCCTCTCCGACGGGTGGCCACCGTCAGAGGACGGCGGTATCTTCTATGTTGCTCCCAGCACCGACAGCATCACTGTCAGTATCACGAAGATAATGCGTGACAAGCGTGGAAATGAGATCCAACTGACGCCTAGCCGTATGCAACAAAGTAAACTTCCATTCACGCCAGCAAGCTAGTTGATCAGTGTTTCGGATTCCTGGGATTCATGCTAGATGATTGATGTAGAATGAATAAACTAGTGCTAAAACTAATGCATGCTAGTTGAGATGGAGTCTGAAGAATTGCTTGTGCAGCAGTGGACTGCTACACCAGCTTAAAGTTCAGAGCAATTTGTTACTGACTAGTACTCCCTCCGTTCCAAATTAGATGACTTCCATTTGTTCACATGTGTATCTAGACATGTAGACAAATAAAAGTCATCTAATTTGGAACGGAGGGAGTATGTCGTAGAGAACTACAGATGTATATGTGTGCCTAATTAATTAATTTAAGTACTTCAAGGGATGAACTGCGTGTTTTGTGTGAAATACTATTCCTGGCAGGAAATGGGTGTATGTTCCAGCGAAGCTTGTTCTGCTATCTGCTACTACATTTACCAGGAAAACACTGTATGATGCTGTTACAACTATATTCAGGAGATGTTGCATACCTGTTCAACATAAGCAACCATGTAGACTGATTTCAAGTAAAAAGTTTTTTCTTTCAATAGGAAGTCTGTGATTTCGAGATTGCTCACCAAACAGAGCCGCGCTAGTTTACCAGATTCCATGCAGGATGCTTCTTCAGGCAATGAGATTCCTTACTTTGCTTCAGCTTCCTGAACACCAGAATTCCAACAATACCTAACCATGAGAACTCGAGGGCAGCGTAGAGATTCTACAAGCTTGTGGTGCTAATCATCATGATGATGAATCTTGAAGGTCTTTGAAGCACAGGCCACCTACTTTTTTGGTTTCAGCAACTCACCCAGCCTATTCTGTTTGCCACTTTGCCTCATAGTGGCATCCTGCTAGCTCCACTGAAACATGATGCAGATAGTAACATGACATAATGTTATAGTTGGTGTTGCTTGGGCTACCACCCAGACTATTTCTTTGCCAACTTCTGAGAACTTTTCTTTTCCATCTCCATTTGAGGTACTTCAAGGGATGAACTGCGTGTTTCAGGTGATATATCCTGGCAGGCCATAAATATATGATCCAGGGAAGTTTGTTCTGGTAACTGTTACTACAGTTTACCAGGAAAAACACGGTGCGAGAACGTAACGCCTTATGGTTGTCCTGAGACGGAAAAATAATTCAAGGAACAGTGACATATATCGCAGTGGCAGTTCATCATCAGCTGATCATCCTGACCAAGAGAACCACCATGAGACCACGAGCATGTGCAACCAGAACATTCTTTCAAGTGAATCAAACCACAAAAGAACAGGCTTGGGCACTCCAGCCAGTTAACTAGGCTCCAGGGTAGGCGGCACACAGGTTCACATGATCAATCGGCACCAAGTAGCCACTTGGACACTGTTACGGACACCCATCAGGTCACAGCATCTAGAGCAATGCTGCAAAAGAAAGTCATGCAACCCTGATGTGAAGACCTTCAGTCAACCGCAGACAGGAGAATCTGCAAAAAGCAACATATTGGTACGATGTAGACTGTAGACTTGCAGCTAAAACACACAATGTGCTTACAGCTCCACAATGATATGGACTTCCTAAGATCCCACCATGGATTTGTGGTGTGCACTACCTCCACCTTAATGCTAACCATTGATTCCGCATCAAATTTAGACTAGCCAGCGAAGACTCACCAGCTGGTCTTTTACGATACGCGGCAAGAGCATGCATGCATCTATCTCAACAACACCTTATATATACCTTGAAACCTGATCTCTACAAGGTGAAAACCATAACAAGTTTTTAGTTCAGCATCAGCATTCCCTGTCAGTTCAGTAGCCACTCTCAGCCCAAAGTTCTCAGGATGGAGATTGTTCTCTCTGCGGCTGTGGGTGACCTTGTTAGCAGATTGTTCTCCTTTTTGATTGGCAGGTATTCTCAAGTGTCATGCTCAGAGGAGAAGCATGTGGAGAGGTTGCAGCAACTCCTGCTGAGAGCTAAAACGGTTGTCGAGGAGGCGGATGGGCGGTACATCACCAACTCTGGTATGCTTCTGCAACTGAAGATGCTAGCTAGGGCTATGTACCATGGTTATCATGCCCTAGACACCTTCAAGTGCAACCAACTAATCAGAGAGGGCCCTAAGGAAGTGATGAGGTCTGGCTCATTCGTGCCATATCTTGGCACTCCCCTGAAGCGCTTCCGTGCAAATGCTGGTTTGTCAAATCACCAAGTTGATAACTGTGACCTACAAGATGCCTTGTTAAATTTAGAGACTGTCATTTCTAATATCACAGAGTTTGTCATACTTTTGGGTGGGTGCGAACCCATGTTTCGCCGACCCTATGACACATATCTTTACGTCGACAACTGCATGTTCGGTCGTTGGACCGAGAAGCAACAAGTTATCAACTTCTTGTTACAGCGCAACCCTCTTGGTTATCCATCTGTGCTTCCCATCATAGGCGGCTACCTAGTCGGGAAGAAAACTCTGGTTGCTCATGTATGCAATGATGAGAAGGTCCGTAGTTGCTTCTCTTCAATTTTGCACTTCAATGGAGAAAACTTCCATAGAATACATAATGAAGGGTGCACAGGGAGGACACTGGTTGTCGTCAAATTTATTTCCGATGTCAACGATGACGAGTGGAAATCTTTTTACCGGGCAGTGACATCCATAAGCACAGAAAGTAAGGTTATAATCATAAGTAGGTTAGAAAGTTTGATGAGATATGGTACTGTGAAGCCAATCCACCTGAGTAGATTGCCGGATGAGGAGTACAGCTATCTCTTCAAGGCACTAGCATTTGGAAGTGCCCACAGTGAGGACCACCCAAAGCTGGCAGTGTTGGCACAAGAGTTCATCAAATTGTTGGATGGGTCATTTGTGGCAGCATATTCACTTACCAATGGGTTGAGGACGAATCTAAGCCTTCAATTCTGGCTCTGCATGTTGAAGAGATACAAGAATGTGACACAAAACAACTTGTCAATGTTTGGTGAGCATCCATCACACCGTTTTGAAAAACGATGTGCAGTAGACTTCACCAACTTTCTCCCCTCCCCCGCTGCTCCGCTACACCTTATGCCTCCTCGAAGTAAAGCCGGGAAACTACCCAAGATGAGGATTGGAGACATCATAGAGAATCCCTCCCTTCGTCCCAAGGGTGACTTTGTATTAGTGACATGGGAATCACAGATACCTCCTTATACCGAGTTCAGTTACCATGTCCCGTATTGTGCTCAACAGCAGCCTAAAACAACCTTGCGGAGGAAGCGTGAAGCTCCTATTTCTCTCTAGTGTACTTTTCTTTCATATTATACCGAAACTTGTGAGTTTTTTTCTATGTTCTACTTTTTACAATTTTGAATCAAGAACTACTCCTTGTATATCACTATAGGTTCTGATTATAATTGTCAAGTTAAATTGTGTGTTGCGTACATGTTTGTAATTCTTAAAGAAGCTAAAATTGCCTAATTCTTTGGATATATGCAGGAGAAATAATTTGACAAAAAATACGGTCTAATTTACTGAAGTTAATGATTGTCGGTGGCAGATAAAAACACTAAACTGCAATCAAACTTATTGCATATCCACTATTTGCAGGCTTTTTTCGAGACTCCACAATAATTTTTGGAAAAACAATCAAAGAGTTACTTTTTTAGGAACTGGCAGGAAAGCTGCCTTTCTATTAAGTAGTGTTTTTTCTTTTAACCATGCAGGAAGGCTGCATGTATTTCATCCGAAAGGAAGAAGAAAGTACAGAACTGTTCCACCAGATTAAGCACAAAACTACCAGAAGATTTTTTATTTATAGAACAAGTGGTTTAGTGAGGTCAAACCACGAAAAACCAAAGCCCAAAGCAACAATCAAAACATTTATGACCAGTCCTAAAACATTCAGCCTTTGTTTTGACATGCTAACAAACCAAAAGTCATAGACCTTCGTAATCAACATGCGTTCTCTCACACTATAGTCCTTCCACGCTACTACGTAAGGCATGGTACACATCAATCAATTAACAGAGCATATGTTGCAAGATGTGTTCTCCAAACTATCCTTGTTGTCTGATGGAAGATGACTGATGCAGAAGTTCACATTGGTATAATTTTACATGCGAAAAATATTTCAGGCATTTTCTTAATTTTTTAGAGTAAATTGCTGTTTACACCCGGTAACTTGCCACTAGTTTCAGTGAGAATTGCGATGGAGCTTGAAGAATTGGTGGTGCAGCAGTGAAATGCTACACCTGAACTTAAAAGTTCAGACCTATTTTTCGAGAAAACGAAAAAGAGTTTTGCGTTTCATTTCATTGAACAGGAAGATAACACGGGTACAACCTCCACAAAGGAGGGACACACACACACACACACACACACACACACACACAAGCGATACTAATATGTGGTGAAAAGCCTTGTTCAGCATGGCACTACATACTTGTTCAAAACAAGCAAGCAACATGAGAGTTTTGCACTGAAATGGATTATTCCATGATCTATATTGCGGTATGATCAAAGGCTTAAAACATAAGGACAATGCAGAATGAAGCTCACCTAGATTTATCCCAGTCTCAGGGAAAGCCTACAAATCATCATTAGTTGGGCCTTCTAAGCGATCAACAAGGCCGGAAGAGGAGAGTCTTGACGCCTGATCGATAACAAAATACCACAATGTTCCCTAAAAAACACAACAATGACAACAATGGCTTATGTCAGTCTTAGCAATTACAGCAAATGTGGCAGCAAACTAATGTTCCAGGTATGGATAAATGGACCAAACTCAATACAAGGTACGAAATTCCTTTAAACGAAAGAGGCCCTAAACTCTTTAGTCTTTACAGTACTATTTACAGTATACATTAATAGTGTACATGGACGTCAGCTTTTGAAACCATATTACTTTACACTTCAAGAATAAAATCTAGTCGTTATGGTATTCAAAACATTGTATACAAACGAATCATCTGTTGCACCATGACGCCATCTCCTGTTCTGGGGAGATTCACCTCCAGGAAATGTTGTTGTGTTGATCAATTCATTCCCCATTAACTCTTGCAGGGATTTCAAGTTCTGCTCTGTGAGCTCGAGTAATTGTAGCTTGCACAACACATCCCATTGGCCGGCACTCAACCTGAAAGCCCAAGGATCTTCCCAGGCACACACAGATCTATCACATGCACATCATTTCAATGCCCCTTTCATCTTGCTCTCAATTTTGTAATCATGCCGGCCTGCAAACCGTTGGAGCTGGTCATACCCAGCAAGAACTCCAGCTCCTGCCATTCCCGAGAGGATATTTGCACCGACCCCTCTGAATAGAGTGAAGAACCCTTCGGTGGAAACTATCTGTTTTACGGCATGGAAAGCGCTCCTGTATTTGAATGGCTGCCCGGAAGTTAACATCATTCTTCTTCGGAGTGTATCAAATGGATAGGCGCAGGCCCCAGAGAATGTAGTTATTGTCCATCCCAAGGCAAAACTGGCCAGAAAATTTCCCTGCAAAAGCATCCAATGATAAGTAATTGTGTCAAACTGGTCTCACGGGAACCTCATCTTTGAGATGCAGATGACACAAGAATGAGGTTACCTCCAATGGCCCTACTAGTACAATAGGCTTCATGGTGTCGTATATGCCAAAATAAAGACCCCGATATAGAGTGATACCCACAATAGACACACTGAAGCCTCGGTACAATCCACGAATACCATCAGTTGCAAGTGTCTTCTTGTAGACATCTAGCAACCCCCTGAACTGACGTTTGTTAGCTCGAGATTCAATCGCGTCAGTGGCTAGCCGTGTCCGTGCATAATCCAGATGGTATAGCAGGGACGACGTTGTAGCTCCTGCAGCACTGCCACATGCTACATTTCCAGCTAGCCATTTCCATTTCCCATCTTTCTCCTTGTCATAGCCGAAGAAGCTCTTGAAGTAGCCTTTGAATGCAAAGTTGCAGGCCTGCACAGAAAGTGCACAAGGGAGATTTCATTATGTTTTTTGAACTGCAAAGGTTTTCATGACAAGAAAGTGTTTCCTCAAATCAACAAGTTAGGCCGCGCCTGGAAGGAGTGTAAATTAATACGGGGTTGTTTAACTTACAGGTGTATTTTACTGGTCACTGTACAAATTCCGGCCGGAAACAAAACAACCGGACAGAGACATGTACTTTTTCTACAGGTGTATTCAAAAGAAAACGAGGAACCAAACAGGGCCTTAAGGGTATATGCATGTCCTCTGAGTCATGTTTGACAGTTCAACATGAAATGGGTTGTGGTTCCCACTCTTAGCTATTACGCAGAACCTGCAGAAATAATTGTGACAGCAGGAGCATAAGTTTCTTCTGCAATAGCAAACTATCCGCACACTAGTTATTTTCCTAAATCCACTATATACAGCACCCATCAGAAAATCCTGGTTTATACATGTACAGAGGGTATAAAAATGTTGCTCAGGGTCATGTTTGATAGTTCAACATGAAAGGAAATGCAGTTCTCACTCTTAGCTATTTTCACAAAACCTACAGAAAATAATAGTAACAGTGGAAGCATATATTTATTATGCGATAGCAAACAGTCCGCACACTAGCTAATTTCCTAATTCCACTATATAGAGCACCCATTAGAATCCATGATCAAGAACATGCTACAGACCTTTAGTGATTGGTCGTACAGATAACAGTAGCAAGTTTGAACAGTATTCACCCATAAACGATTTAGCTGCATAACCACTATCAGACCAGACCCTGTGTGGGCATGAACCTGTGATGTTATCATCTTTGTTTTTATCCAGAAAGTTTGTGCCCTTGCGTTGTGGTGTATGCATCATGGATGTGAATGTGGAGTCTTGATTATTCATATTGCGAGGGGTGGAACGATTCTGTGTTATTTTGAAGACACGGTGACGTCTTTGTTTTTTGCGATAAATCTGACAGTAACTCATTCACACATAACCGATCAGATTCTAAGCCATTCCCGCTTTCCCTGTGCCAGATATAAAATTACAACTAGTCTTGTAAAAGGGAGAGGCACACTATATATATTCTGTGGTGAGAAAAAATTGCGAGCTAACAGCCAGTCAGACATCACCTCACTACCTCAAAGTCTTGAGGAAATTTGAGGCCACAGAAAATACGTGTGGGTGAAGAGAATTACACAAATAAGCCTCACCCGATCCACCGCATCAGCAAATTTCCGCACTAAATCAACTGGCTAAAAATAGATTTCTGGATGCTCAAATAGGATTGTGTTGCCTGTTGATTCTGCTACTGAATGCAGGAATGGCATGCATCATGATTCAGACAGTCAGTTCGTCGGAAGGGTGGATTCGCCAGTCGAGAATGTACTGGAATTGACGGATCGTGGAAGGGAGGGAGGGAGGGGGGACTGACCTGGGTGGGGAAGTATCGGATGACGTTGGCCTGGTTCCCACGCCAGAGAGCGGCGACGCCCTCCTCGCGGAGCACGCGGGCGAAGGCGTCGGCGATGCCTTTGTAGGGCCGCGTGAGGGCGCCCCGGCGCAGCATCTCGGCCTGGTTCTGCAGAAGCAGCTTGACGCGCTCCACCGGCGCCGCCCCCGTCTTGGCCACCACCGCCGCGGCGCCGCCCATGGCGAAGTCCGCCGCCACCATGGAGGGAGACCTGAGGCGATGGGGCGGGCGGGCGTCGGCGCCGTCCTTCCTCGTGGCCGCCGCGGCGGCGGCGGTGGCGGCAGCCATTGGTGGAGTGGCGCCGCGGGCGAGAGTTGGTGGTGCGTGGCGTGGGGAATTTCCATGGCCTGATTTTTGTGATTATAATCATCAAAGGAAAGGCCGCCAGGAAGAAGAAAACAAAACGAAGCTGCAATAGCCTGTCGTTGATTGGGCCTTCTTCTAAGTGGGCTTCAGGGCTTCTATATAGGCCGAAATTTGGCCCGAAGATGTCCGATGTCACAGAAAAATTTCACCTTCGCTGTGACTTTTGCGTGATTTGGACAGTTAGGAGGAAGGCCATCCATGAGAGTATTTTCCAGAGCCCTTTGGGGACCAAAATCTTTGTCGACAGATTCGTCCAAGAACTAGACATGATCCAGAGTCCGACACCACCTAAAGCCCCGCGTGCTGCGGGAGTCAGCGCTAGCTCGACATCACGCGGGAAGGGAAAGAGCAGTAGAAGTGCTTGGTCTCGACCCCCACTTGGGCACGCGAAAATCAAGGTTGATGGTGGTTTCGACGCAGCTGGTACCACATGTGCGGCTGCCGCAGTGTGCCAGGATGATCAAGGTCGCTTCCTCGGCTCCTCAGCCCTGGTCATCAAGGGAATCGCTCACCCAGCGACAGTTGAAGCAATTGCCTGCAGAGAAGCTTTAGCCCTGTCAGAAGATCTCCTTCTCCGGTGCATCGTTATTTCATGTGACGCTAAGGAAGTGGTGGTAGCTATCCACCATGGCAAGGGAGGAATTTTTGAGTCTGTGATCAAAGAAATTAACCTCAGGAAACAGAAGCTTGAAGTATGCAACTTCATCCATGAAGACAGAGTTTCGAACCTTAATGATCATAATACAGCAAAGTTTGCTTGTAATCTTTCTCCGGGCCGCCATGTGTGGCTCTCGAGCCCTTTTGATCCTAATTGTATCGAACATGTTATCAATTTTGCGCAATAAAATTTTTTACCTCTCAAAAAAATTTATGTTCCTCCCTTAAAAAAGATTTATTCCTTATACGGGGTTGAGGACTCTGGAGGCACTCTCTCTTGAAATGTTCCATGTCTAGATGCATATAGGCACTTACAGATAACGATCTTCTTGAGCATCTTATTTCAACAACTAAGCCTAACCCAAAACATTTGATCTTCTCTATGATTGATACTCTACCGCATGATGTTTTTATGAAAATGAAAATCAATTTATGGGCAATTTGGTATGCACAAAGGCATGTGATCCATGAAAATATATTTCAAAGTCATCTCTCTACCAAGCTTATCTTCAGATACATTGAAGAGTTGGAAGAGATTACATGCAAGCCCACGAGTAGAAACAATGTTCGAACAATGAGTCCAACCACTCAGTGGTTAGCCCATCTTATGGGTTTCACAAAGATTCATGTGGATGTTGGGGTTGCACGATCAGATCTTGGGGGCCAGTTGTTGTTGTGTGACGGGATGATCAAGGCAGGTTCATGGAATGACAGATCTAGCAACTCTCAAAGCATTGCATGTGAGAGGCCCTCTAACTTGTTGATGATTTTTCTATTAAGCAAGATAACAGTTGCTTCAGATTCTAAGCAAGTAGTTCAAGATATCCCTAAAGGAGAAGGAGGAGCTTACGGTTTCATCAGAAGGGAGATTATTGCTAGGAGGAGCTCCGTTAATGATTGAATTTTTTATTTAAAGCCAGGTTCTTCTTGAGCCTACATCTTCTCCTAAATAGCTACAACTCACTACCTATTTTTTGTCTATACATGCAACCATGCCACATAAGCAAGACATGCATGCATGCATATCATAAATTACATAATTTGTATATTGCTCTATGCATGTTGCACTACTATATAATTAATTTATGCATGTTATCCTAAATTATTTATTGTAATATGTTTTATGTTCATCTTTTACATTTTTGTTAGAACTAATATTAGTTTATCAAATGTTTTATCTTTCTATAGCCTTTGTATTTTCTTTAGATTACATTTTCTTTTCAAATTTTTAAATATTTGAACAATTTTATGCATTTTTCTTAGCAAGGTTCGCGCAGCAACGCGCGGGGCATCGTCTAATTCTATAAAAGCAAAATAACGCACACGCTTGTATACTTTAGCAAAGCCATGTCTCGTGTCTATTTCTCAATATTATGGTACAAACTCACACGACCATTGTGCTTATATACATGCGTGCACATGCATGGTTTATACTCAGGATCATAATCTAGACCTACACTGGTTTTCCAACTTTTCTGATAAATGATGATTTCACTGATTCATGGCGTCACATCAAGATAGCTCATAAACATAACGAGTTTACATCTGAAATTTTCTGCATATTTAGAATGCATATTTTTTCGATGAGGATTTAGAATGCACATAGATACATCACACACACTAGAGCAAGATGAAATACATAGGCGGACTTGGTATCCACCGGCCAGTCCACCACTCAGGCAAGAACACATATGCAACACAGAGATACCAACTCAAACTCGACTCGTGTTGTCCAGCGGTCGACTCGTGTCGTCCCACACCTCGACCTCGACCTCGACCTCGCGGGTCAACAATCCCAGGTTAGGGGATGCGACGTCATTCCTACAATGGTTCACTTGGACTCTTACACACAAGTTGCTTCCCTAATCTAATCACACGGGGATATCTAGACCCAACTACTAATGAATCTAAGACTAGGATTAAAAAAGACAAAATCATTTCCAACAGACCTGTCACTAAAAGGGCACCATCTGCTTACAATTCCACAATGACTTGGACGACACATTATTTCCAAGAGAACACCTGTCACTGAAAGTGAACGATGAGCTCACAATTCCACAATGATTTGGACTTCCCAAATTATCAAGACGCATACGTGGTGTGAACTACTTCCACCTTAATTATGCTTGTCACTAATTAGTTCCACATTGACGTGGACTGGTAACCAAGAACGCACTCAGTTGGTCTTTCAGGCTACACGGCAACACCATGGCATCCATATTTAAAGAAGGCCATAGCTCAGAACTTGATCTCTACAAGGTGAAAGCCAAAACAGTTTCCTCTACAAGGTGAAAACCAAAACAATCTCCTTGCTCGTCCCCTTCAATCTCAACCAAGCTAGAGGTTTTCCGGATGGAAGCGATTCTGTCTGCGGCTGCAGGCGATCTTGTTAGCAGATTTTTCTCCTTTTTGGTAAACATGTATCGGGACCCTACATGCTTGGAGGAGAAGCATATGGAGAGGCTGCAACAACTCCTGCTAAGAGCTCAAACGGTTGTCGAGGAGGCGGATGGGCGGTACATCACCAACTCTGGTATGCTTCTGCAACTCAAGATGCTAGCTAAAGCTATGTACCATGGTTATCATGTGCTAGACACCTTCATGTGCAACAACCTTGTCAAAGAGAGCTCCGAGGGAGTGATGCATGGATCATTCGCGTCATATCTTACCACTCCCGTGAAGCGATTTCGTGCAAATTCTGGTATATCAAATCTCAAAGTTGACAGCAGTCTACAAGGTGCCTTGTTAAATTTAGAAACTGCCGTTTCTAATATCACTGAGTTCGTTATACTTTTGAGCGGATGCGAACGAATGGTTCGCAGACCCTATGATATGTATCTTTTTGTTGACAACTTCATGTTCAGTCGTCGAACCGAGAAGCAACAAGTTATCAATTTCTTGTTACAGCATAATAACCCTCTTGGTTCTCCATCTGTGCTTCCAATCATTGGTGGCAGCCTAGTTGGGAAGAAAACTTTGGTAACACATGTATCGAATGATGAGAAGGTGCGTAGTTACTTCTCTTCTGTTGTGTACCTCAATGGCGACAACTTCAGTAAAATAGACACCGAAAGGTGCACATCAGGGAGAACATTGGTTGTTGTCACATTTGTCTCAGATGTGGATGATCAGGATTGGAAATCGTTCTACCGAGCGGTGACATCCATAGGCGCAGAAAGTAAGGTTATAATCATAAGTAGGATGGAAAGTTTGACAAGATATGGTACTGTGAAGCCAATTCACCTAAGTAAATTACAAAATGAGGAGTACATCTACTTCTTCAAGACACTAGCATTTGGAAGTGAGCATACAAAGGACCACCCAAATCTAACACTGCTGATAGAAGACTTCATCAAATTACTGGGTGGGTCATTTGTGGGAGCATATTCAATTGCCAATATACTGAGGAGGGATCTGAGCCTTCAATTCTGGCTTTGCATATTGAACAGATACAAGAATGTGACGAAGGCCAACTTATCAATGTTTGGTGAGCACCTGTCGCTCCGTGTTAGAATACGCTACCCAGTAGACTTCACTGACTTTCTCCCGGCGCCTGCTGCTCCGCTTCTTCTTATGCCTCCTCGAACTGAAGCCGAGATTTTCGAAAGAAAACTGCCTAGGCTAAGGATTGGAGACCTCGTTGTGGATCCGACCCTTCGTCCGAAGGGTGAGTTCGATTTAGTGACATGGGAATCACAGATACCGCCTTATACTGAGTTCGTTTACCATGTCCCGTCTTGTGCACAAAAGCAGCCTAAAACAACCTTACGGAGGAAACGTGAAGAAACTATTTGACTCTATTGTTTTTTTTTGTATTACACGAGCTTGTCAAGATTGAACATATTTCTTCTTTTAGGAAGTGTTTGCTTTATGTTTTACTCTGAAACAAGAATTACTCATTTGTATGTATCTACATGTTCCCATCACAATTGACATGTTAATTTTGTGCACTGATTACATGTGTTAAATTCTTTTAGAAGAATTTGCCTCAGTGGTAGTAATTGAAACATAAACACCTTGAGTATTAAAAACAAACGTTGGCACATAAAAGAAGGCGTCTACGTCGCTCCCAGGCAAACCCTAGTCGCGGCCGCCCCCACTCCTCCTCCCCTTTAACCTCCCGCCGCCGGAGGAGTTGACCGGCAGAAAAAACCCTTCCCGGTGGACGGTGGACGACCGGCTCTCGTCTCTTCGTTCACGTGTGAGATCTTCAGCTTGGAGCACGGATGCGGCCCTAGATATCGGCCATACGTGAGGTGGATCTTGGATCCCGAGGTGGCGGCCTCAGGACGATGGTGGTTGAGTTGTCAGTGGCTGCAAGGAAAGTTGATGATGGCCTGACAACTCGCTAGTAGGACCATCGAGGCAACTCCGTTGGGAAACCCTAGATCTCATTGGGGTCGAGCGATGGTGGTGCTTCTGTGTCGTAGTCCCTTTTAAGGGCATCGTTTTTGGAGCTTGCATCGGTTGGAACGACTAGCAGCGACATGGCTGAGGTCGCAACAACCTCGTTTCTTTGTGTTGTCGGGCCTTTTGGGGCGGGACCTGTAGCGACTTGCAGTGCGAAGGTGGTGTCTTTTGGGGAATCAATTAGAAGATGATAATCTCCATAAATATTTGCTAATCAATTCATAGAAATGAATCAATCATAAAACGGTAATTAATTAATTATCTGCCTAAATAGATAAAAACTCCACTTCTAATTATCTACAGGTCTAGTTAGGTCTCTACCTAAGTAATTAATTACATTAATGATTCGGTTTCCAAATTGATTCGGGTTGAGAGTGGCTCCAGCAAGGACTGCAGCGATTCAGGCCGGTGACGGCGCAGGGTTGTGGTGGTGACCTGCTTTCTTCTGGATGTGTCCTCGGGGCTGGGTATGTCCATATCAGGATGCTCCTTGCTCATCGGACAACGCGATCTGTTTCGACGGAGCGCGAGGCGTTTAGTTTTTTCGATGCTCTTTGTTGATCGCGTAGGTGCCTACGTTTGTGTTGATTATCTTAGGATTAGTTTTGTAAAGGGACTACATCATCATCTTCTTTTTAACGGGTAAAAAGACTTTATTCCTCACATAATAGACATATCATTACAATGTATTGAGAAACAAAGTCAGGGATATCAGACTCCCAGAGGATTTATCCAAGAAACTATTTTTTGCTAGAATGTCGGCAACTTGATTAGCTTCACGACTGCAGTGTTGATACTTCTTGGGAAATCCATTGTGAGCACCTTACATTCCAAGATAGTCGCTGCATTTGGTCCGAGGGCTTCATCAGGACTTTGCATAGCTTCCACGGCTGTCAGACAATCCGATTCAAATTTCACTTGGTTGCATCCAATTTTTGCAGCCAAGTCTTCTATATCACTAAACCCCCTAGGGGTGAAAGTCATGAGAATCAATTGAAAATTCAATTTTGACTTGGTCATACCTTTGGTCATGTATGTTAATTATTTTTTCTTTTTTTAAGCTTCTTATAGGTGAAAGCCATGCGAGTCAATTGAGAATTCAGTTTTGACTTGGTCCTATCCTTGGTCATATGTGTAAATTATTATTATTATTACTATTTTTTAAATTTATCTCATTTAAAGAAATGAATGCACGGTACACGTACATTATTAACATTTGTTTTTTTAGAGAAAAGAAATGTTACTTTTTATATGCTTTGTACACTCATGCTATAGTGAAATTATTGGGAGTTTATAATCAAGACGTTATAGTAAATAATTTTTGACTTGACGCTTGGATCATTCATCTTATACAGTAGATGTCGTTCCAAAAAAGTAATCATGACATGAACAACAACTCAATACTCCATTTTAACGTTGAAACTAGACACAATTAGTTGGCATTTTAAAAACCAATATATCTCTAGCTTTACTAATTAAACTTTCTAATTTTAAAGTCTCCTCATTCGATTGAGGTCTCTAATTTATTGAATACAAGATTTTGATTATGTCGTTTAGGTTTTATGATGAAATATTTTCATGGATGTCCCTCTTTGTTAAAAGATTGGATGATGTGAGCTTTGGTTGGCAAGAAAAAAGCGATGGCTACGATATGTTTAGTATCATCATAACACACACGATCTATAATATAATAAACTCGTGTATGTGTATTCATTAAAAACTATCTTTCAATCACACACAAAAAAATTCACCCAAACATAACAGAAAATAAAAACTTAAGAAAACTAACACATAAAAATAGAACTTATGCGATCCAAAATACAAAAACGAAGCGGCAAAGCGCGCATTGCATCTATAATACTATAATAGATCATCCACATTATCTTATCTATCTTAACATGCAAGCATGCCACATCATCACACAATTATGAGTGAGATAAACTCTACCTCAACATGCAACCATGCATGAGATTAGACCCACCACCACATTCAACCATGCATGGAAACATATTTTTTTTATTTTCTTACTATATTTATATTCTAAAAAATATAACTAAAAGTTATATGTGTTTTAATTTTTTGGTTCATTTGCTATTAATCTAAATATTTAAAATTCACATTATTAAATTTCTTTGAAATATATGCGACTAATTTCCGCAGCAAAGCGCGGGGTATCATCTAGTTTCTAGTTAATACCATTCCTGATTGCAAGAATTTCAGCAGCTTCCGCCGTCAAGACATGAGGTATTTATATCAAGTGATTGATCGTATACCTTGTTCGGTTCCTTATCAATAAATGGAAGCGTAAGCCTGTTTTCTAAGTAAATAAAAGGTAGAGAAAGAAAGAAATGCTAAAAGCGATGCCAACCTATCAACTTTTCTTCTGTGATACTTCCATCCTAGAAAAATACTCTTTCGGATGGTGATTGATCTGGACACAAATGAGTTGAAGAAGATGACATCGCAGGAACGTCACAGCTTGCGTATGGGCACAAATGAAATGAGGATCACGGGTCCCTGTTTTGTTCACGTTGTTTTTGTCTCTGAATCACGGACCGACAGCATCGACTCAGGATCCCTAAACCACACGAACGGCCGACATAAATTTAAATTTGACAAATCGTACTACAACCCAATTGACTGATGGAGTATTGACGGATCCGGCGACACGTCAGTTATCTTCCTCCGGCAGGCAGGCCACCTGTCCACTTGCGCACGACCGCATCTAGCGCGGCGGTGGCGGCGCCGCCCTCGAGGAGACCATCAATGGCCGCCTTCCGCAGCGTGGCCACCTTGGCTCTGACCTCAGCGCCCTTGTCTTTGCCCGCCATCACCTCCCTCACCGCGGCGGCGATCTCCTCCCTCCTTTTGGTCGCCGGCACCCGCAAGGCGGCGCCGACCCCGTCGGCCAGCATCACGGCGTTCTGGCGCTGCTCCGCGAAGAGCGGCCAGGCGACCATGGGCACGCCGTGCGCCAGGCTCTCTAAAACCGAGTTCCAGCCGCAGTGCACCAGGAAGGCCCCCGTGGCCTGGTGCGCCAGCACCTCCGTCTGCGGCGCCCACGACGGCACGATGAGCCCGATCTCCTTGGTCCTCTCGATGAACCCCTCCGGCAGGTACGCCAGCGGGTCCTTCTTGCTCTCCGCGTCGTAGTAGTTGGCGTTCACGGCGCCCTCGTCGCTCGGGCTCCGCACCACCCACAGGAACCGCTGCCCGGAGAGCTCCAGCCCGTGCGCCAGCTCGTGCATCTGCTCCGTCGGCAGCGAGCCGCCGGACCCAAAGGACACGAAGATGACCGACTTGGCCGGCTGCCGGTCCAGCCACTCCAGGCACGCGTCACGCGGCGGCGGCGGCGGCGCCAGCGCGTCGGTGGAAAAAACAGTGACGGCGTCGGTGCGTATCACCGGACCGACGTTGTACACCGGAGGGCGGCCGGGCTCAGGGAGAGAGAGCACCGCGGCGGCGTCCGGCTCCAGGGCGTCGAAGGAGTTGACGAGGATGGCGTGGGCCTCGCGGTAGCGCCTGCCGTGGTGCACCATCCAGCGGTAGCTGGGGCTGGACTTGTCCTGCAGCGGCGAGAGCACGTCGGCGCCCGGGATGGGCACGCAGCCGGGGAGCCGGAGGGGCTCGGCGAGGTCGCGGAACTCGCCGGGCATGGAGACGTCGAGCTCGGGGAGGTGGAGGATGAGGGTGAGCCCCTGGAGGTTCCCCGGGAAGAAGATGCACCTCCTCGGCACTCCCGCGGCCACGGCGGCGTCGAACGAGTCCGCGCCGAAGAGGTCGGCGACGTAGGCCACCATGCGCGTCGTCTCCATGAGCGCCGAGAGGATCCCCGTGAGCGCCGGCACCGAGCGCGCGCACTCCTCGGACATGAGCATCTCGATGGAGGCGTCGGCGGGCAGGTCGGAGAGGTCGACGGGCGGGAGCGGCAGGGAGGCGATGGCCGGCGGGAGGGAGGCGAGGAAGGCCCGCTGCGTGGCGGACGCCGTGGAGGCGAAGGTGATGAGCGTGGCCGTGACGCCGTGCCGCGCCGCCAGGCGCTTGGCGAGCTCGGCCAGAGGGATCAGGTGGCCCATCCCCGGCGTAACCAGCATGGCCACGTGCGGAGGACGGCGGCGAGCCCCAGCCGCCGCGCCGCCGGAGATGATGCCGTTCGCCTCCATTTTCCTGCCCTGCACTGCACTTGAGTTGCGCTTCTCGGGAGAGAGGGATTGATTGATGATTCTCTGTGTGATGATTCGATATGGATTGTGGTTGGTTTGGTTGGACTGCTGTTCTTTGGGGGGGTTTATAACTTCCAAAATATGATTTTTTTAGTCAGTTTTTAAAACAGATACTACCAATCAATTTGGCACAATTTTTCTGCATGGCGGCTACGCGGACAACTATTAAGTGGACAGTTTTCGACTGCTGACGTCATTACTGATGTCACTTCCTTTTAAGTAGAATAAGGAATAAGATTGCTTACATCAATTTTTTTGCGAGGAAGATTGTTTACATCATTGCTGATGTCATGCCTTGTAACAAAGATCCCTCCGAGCAGCTCTTGCGGAATCATAGCATCAGGAACACCCCCACCAAACCCAAAAAACATGCACGCACAAGCCGTGAGTCAAACACGGTACGCTCCTACCGTACATACATAATCATGATAGTTCATCAGAGTTAAAATCTCATATTTGACATTGGCGTTCGCATTTTCTATATATACTAGGACAATGCCCATGCGTTGCAACGGGAAAATAAATCCTTGTGTCCCTCACAATATATTCATGTGATTTAGTGACATGAAAAGGTTTAACTAATGTGATTGAACGACTTATGGAAATATTTAATTAACGTAATTGAATTATGCATGGAAAAATGTTAATGTGATTTAAGTCGTATATGGTAAGGTGTGGTTAAATAAGATTTGGTGGGATAGAAAAATCGGTTATACGAAAAACTCGATGAAGAGGCGTAGTGGCAAAAAATAAACCGGTTGACGAAACAGCTGGCAAAACACTTGGAAGGGTCCGTGAGGGACCGTTAGCCTTTTTTTAGATAGTAGAGATTTTAGGTTTTTCGGTGCTGTACTTTCAATGGAAGAAGACATTTCCGTTGTAGATGAGATGGTAACTTCGTTAATCTTAAGATGGTGTAATGCCTCAGTATTGCAAAGATGTTAATAGAGATAGAGTGTGCGTGTGTAGATGAGTGTGTATTCGTGTATGTGAGTGTCTGCATTGTACTATGCTCTCTCTAAAACCAACTCAACGCTTACGCTAGTACATTAAAATTACGATGGTACTTTAAAACTTATTTTAAAAGTGTTAAAATTATCATAAAGGTGCCCTGCCTCTAGCAGATCACACTATTTGGCTGCCCCACGCTTGCGCTCTGGTGAGGAAAGCGACGGAGGTGTCGCGCGGGGGACCTCACATTCACTTGTCATCCATGAAGTAAGGATTAATTTAAAAAAAATTTGATGAATACTACCTCTGTCCCAAAATATAGTACTTCCTCTGATCCATATTACTTGTCCTAAAATTAATGTATGTATCACTAAAATGCATCTAGATACATTCATTTTAAGACAAATAATATGGATCGGAGGGAGTATCATTTTATAAGCTAGTTTAAGTTACAAAATGTATACAGGAAGATGAAATAAAATTCAACAGTTATAAAAACCCTTTAGTTAAGAAAGAATATTAAATAAACAAAATTTAAAAGCCTGAAATAAAATGAGGTTTCTAATTAATATACAAAAATATAATAAAAAGGAAAAAACAAAACTAAGAAAAAACATTATACCTTATTTACAATATACAAGAATATTCATATAATGTAGGATAATTTTGTACGGACCAGAAAGTTTATTAGTGGCGTTTAAAAAAATAACACTCCATAGGTACTGAAAATAGTGTTGGCGTAGTGATTTATGCATCGCCACCTATGTCTCAGGTCTTTTTTAAACGATGGACCCCACATACAAGTGGCGTCCATACAAAATTCCACACTAGCATTAAGCGTACATAATTGACGTACGAAAAAAATAAGACGCCAGCACTATTTGTGAAAAATAGTGATTACGTGTTTCGAATTTGGCGTCAGCAATTAAAGTTGGGATAAGCTTTTTTCTACTAGTGATTCTGGCGATGACGCGCAGCCCGCGGAGACAGCTTTGACAAGTCGCAATTTGATCAAGACACCGGTCCATGTGTATATAATCTCCATCTCAACTTCTAGGGTTTTCTGGTTGGTAAAACGGAACCCTAGAAAGAACATGGCAACCCAATTCCCCAATGAAAAGATAGATCTAGACGATTTTGAACGAGGCCAGTGAGATAGGTTGTGGGCGTACCGGGAAGACGGGAGGACCGAGGGCATGATAGCAGCAGGGTTAGTCCAGCGCCTCCAAAGCGATGTCACTATTGCCAGTGGCAGACTTCTCTCCCCTCCTCCTCTTCACATCCATCTTAGATATCTACGCCCTCCTGTGGTGGAAAAACTCCGTGGACCTCGTGCTCGTTGCTCAATTTCCTCCAGGGATATAGGCGAGGAGTCGGAAAGCGAGCTTCTAGTTGGGCTTCTCATGTGAGCTTTTTCAGATATGTGCTCTTGAGCCCACAAGAAGTGCCCATTGCTTTCACTTGTTACCTCTAAGTTTTTTAGAAAGGCCTGTTTTATGAAAGGTGATCTTCAATGACTAAGGGCATGTTCTGAAGTCCTCCAACTTCACAAAACTCCACAAAACCAGCTTCTTCTCCTAGCTTCTCACTCCACAGCTATTTCCTTCCCGTTCGGCAGCTAAAACAGCTTCTCCATCGCTATCTTGGGCTGGCAGCTGTTGATGGGCTTTCTAGCACCATATTGGGCCGACTAGAACCGGTCCAGGACGGATTTTCTAGCGATAAACAACTAACGAACAGATGAATCGTTTTCTTTCGAGGGGATGTACAAATCGTTTTCCTTGGCGGTGGCACTTTGGCTGTAATATGTGTGAACTTCATATTTTCGTTTTGGTGAAGCTGGGTCTTGGTCACTCCACGATTTTGCACTGCGATAGGCCACAACTTCAGGAAGCTAGCTTCTTGCAGCTATTCCGTTCGGCTCAGCTCCATACAAATAATTTGTGAAGCTTGGAGTGGGAGGACTTCAGAACAGGCCCTTAAACAAAGTACATGAAGTGAAAAAAGGAGTAAACATATTATATTGGCCTCAAATTCACTTGTCATCAATGGAGTAAGGATAGATTTAAAAGGTTATATATTGATCGTAAATACTTCAGGGTAGTAGACAAACACACATTAAGGAGAAGATTCACCTTTCTATGTGACATATGTGTGCCTCTTGACATTGAAGCTACTAGACATGACGATGTCCATAGGATGCCTTGCTTCTAAATGCATTGGAGTATAAAATTCACAGGTTTATGTCATCTCTACTTAATTCATTGCATTGTACATAAGCCCCCCCCCTGCCCCCCAAAGTGATAATATGAATAATATTTGTTATGTGTTTCGTCTATCCTAGCAGGATAAATTTGATTGAAGGCGTATAGAAGGTACTCCCTCCTATCCACAAAGGAGTGTGTTATATTTTCATGATACATACACTCTAATGATGGAGAAAAAACAAAGGTGACACAATGACATTACGGGTACCAAAACCTTCAGGCTAATCACCGTCCAAGCGGTTCATCCCACTATTTTTGCAAAAAAATGTTCTTCATTCTTATCGAGTAGGTTAAGTTCAACATAAATATATTGGTTTGGCACACAAAACACCGGAATGTTCTAGAAATTTATCATGCAAATTTTCATGACTCATGTGTAATTTCTATTGGTTAGTGGGTGCATATGCCCGCGTGCTCCGTTTGAAGTTTCCCAAACATAGATATATACCAAGTCAGGAGCCAAGTAGGGTGCCCTGGTCGAGTTCCTCTCCCCGCATGTGATGCATTCTCTGAACAATCTGAAGGAGCCATGCTGCTGCTGCCCCCAACCTCTTCGACTACTTGTCAGGCACAAGAGATGTTCATCTAACATCTAAGTAGTTGTAGCATATCCGTCAACTTTCTACATCGTCCATCTAACGGTTCTTGTAATATTTAGCGTAACTAAATCAATCCGTGCCGTCCATCTTAGTTACAATTGTAACAATCATTATGAGTTCTTTATTTTTACCGTGAGTTAAGTGTGAGACCTATAAAGGAGTCAGGCTGTGGTGAGATTCTTATTTTTTGTCCATTTGACGTAATCGCAAGGCTTAGATTTGATACTTAAATCATACTCCCTTCGTTCTGAAATAAGTGTCTCAAGTTTATACTAACTTTAGTACAAATTTATATTAGAGTCAAGATACTTATTTCAGAATGGAGAAAGTAGCAATGTGTTGCCTTATTGTGTAGTTCAGTAGTGTATTACGGATTAAATAAGAATAGTGTGTCATGGAAATAATAGTCAATGGCACAAGCTGCATGGCTTGGTAAAGTTGGGCACAACTGTTCATGTGGCTAGAGAGAGTGGAGTGAACAATGCTTTTAAGTGACATATGTTGTAGCCCCACATGTTTGAAATGACAGTATGCTTGTGCCAAACATTATCACATATTTTGATTTCTTTGTCACTTCCCTTCATGATAGAGAATAATTGTATGTCTTGCACTACACTATTTGCGAGAAAAATGGTATATACACACGTGCTTTCACTATAAAACTTGAAAAAGCAATTTGAGTTGGGAATGTGCTTTAAAATTTCATTATTATTGTTTGATGGTTTCTTCATAGTCGTGTTTTACTAGCACGTAAATTTCATGTGCATTGGTTGAAACATGCGTTGCACGTGCATCTTATATATATATCTCCTCAAATTCGTGCATAAATTTGTTGTTCTTCCTTGATCTGTGAGTTTAGTCCTGAAGGACAGGGATCAGGTAACATGCATGTGGCATGTCACTGCCCTCCCATCTGCCATCCAAAGCCAATCAAAAGGCCAACAACAATCCAAGGCAATAACATACACGTACAGCAACAGCCCAAGGCAAAAATAACTTAACACCAGTAGCAAATCTGAATTTGTACTAATTCATATACTAATCTGAATTCTTACTAATTCATATGGCATAAAAAATCTAAATCTATAGCAAAAATAGCTTAACATCAGTAGTAAATCTGAATTCATATGGCATCAAAAATAGCCAATCCAAACAGCAGACTTATACCATGCACACTATAGTTTTCTAAATCTGTAGTGTAAATCTGTAGCAAACAACATTCTTGTCTACCAAATCTGTAGAAAATAACAATAGTTTAAAATCATTCGGTCTGCATGTTGTACCATACTTAAAAGTAGTCATTGATATTTCAGATTTAGTACAATCTGTAGCAAACACAAATTCTGCACCAAACAAGTGCTACTACTGAGTTTGCATACAAGTCTGCACCAAAGACATGAGGAAATCTGGCCAATTTCACTTGTACACTTAGGCCCCAAAATGCTATATAAATGAGTCACGTGTATCATCAAACATCAATGCAGCACCAAAAATGATTGTTTCTCTAAACTGGTTGAGCCTAAGAAAAATACCAAATGGCATATACTCTTTGTTTGTGCCAAATGTAGTGTCAAATGTAACAACATCACCAAAGTGTGCATAGTCAAGTAGCATTTTAGCATCAACCCAAAATATGGTAGCTATATGCTCCTCACAATCCAACTGCAAATGATATTGGAACGATGGATTCTCAACTATCTTGTCACGAAAAAACTTCAACATACTACCAGCCTGTCCATAAGCTAACTCTCGCTGCCTCTTGCTTCACAAATGATTCTTTTGATCACCACAAGTGTAACCAAGGTTAAACGGCCCACCAACTAGATGACAGGCAAACTCATGTGATTGTTTTGGCATAATTCCAACATCATCGGCTGTTTCTATCTTGAAAGCTTGCAATTCTAAAAATTTAGTGACGGGTTTGTGGCAATTGAAGGAGGTGATTGTGTTCCAATTCAACTTCGGTGACTTCAAAAAATTTGGCCACTCGATCAAATGTAACAATCATCTGAGCTTTACAGTTGATTCTTGTCTTAGCTCTAATACGCTTTGGCTCATGATCTGTTTGATTTTTTTTCCTTCGATGACCTTCATTGGAACAAACAAATCTGCGAGAAGTGATAATCTTTTGATCACATTTGCTTTTTATTGTAGATCTTATCCTCACATTAAAGCCAATGTGACCCCCATAATCTACCCACACTTTCCAACCATCATCCGAATTTATGAACCTCATACAAACTTCCGGTGTCTTCTTGTCAATTTCTGCCATTGGACAATGACCCAATTCTGCCAAATTCGAGAGCAAGATTAACTAAATTAGGCAGCACCAAATATATCCTACAAGGTAGTAGTAAAACAACATCTAAGAAAAATTTCTAACAAGAAAAAATAGCAAAGAAAACAACAAGCTAATCTGGACTAAGAGGACAGGGGACCTTTGAAAGAGATAAATACCTGTTGTACTCGCTGCTACGCTGTAGGCGGAAAATAACCGGCGGGAGCTCGGCCCACGACGGCGCTCCTCCCTAGCCCGCGGCGGCGCTCCCCCTTGACCGCAGCAGCGCTCCTCCCTAGCCGCTCCTGCCTGGCTCTCCCGGCGACGGGGCGTTGGCTATCCTTCGCGGCGCCGGCTCGACGATGCACGAACTAGGCTCTCGGCGGCGAGGTGCAGGAGAGCAGCGGATGCCGGCGTCGGTGCCAGCGCCAAGCCCTCCCTTTCCCCGCCACAATTTTTCCCTTCGTTCTCAATCTGTTTCAGCCGTGGTATGTACCAACGTGTATGTTATGTAGCGTTGGGTAGCTGTTGGCCTTTGGATGGCAGATGAAAGGGGGCATGTCCGTGCGTGACATGCCACATGCATGTTACCTGATCCCTGTTCGGTCCTGACACTACTCCCGTGGAGCAGATCAGATCGAGCAGCTGCCGCGTCTGGATCCGCCCGTTCCTGCATGGATCCGTCTGCCCAGCTTAGGCCTGCAGGTGGGGGTGGGATTTCAGTGGTACTACTTATCCCATCCCACTTAAATAGTACTAGGAAAATTGCCCGTGCGTTGCAACGGAAAAATAATTATTTATTCTGTGCAAACACAACGTTTTATAGCTAATGCGCTATGACAAAAATGATAGTTGTCCTGTCCACAAAACCGATCAACAATGCAACATTTAGATGGTGCACCCGGCGGGAGGGAGGCGCTTGCCAAAATCTATAAAAATGCATATCAGTCATGCAATAATCATGTATGTTCATGAGTTATAACAAAGAAGAAAGTTATCAATTATCTGCGACCACGACGTTGTTAGTGAGTTCGCTACAATGGTGCCACCCGGTGATAGGAAGGGCTTGCTAAAACTGCATATAAATAATACATTAATCACACATGGAAGTGAAAATTACCAATTATGTGCAAACATAACGCCTTGTAGCAAATCCGCTACGAAGAACAAATACAACATTTAAAAAGTGGCATCCGGTGAGACACTTGTCATATCAATCAGGTATTAAAAATAAGTTAGATCGCCCCCCTCCCCCCCCCCCCCTTAAGGGTGCTCCCAATATACTATTATATCGCCCATTATCCCCATTTTAGTTATCATCAAGGTTTTTTTTAAATAGCTCAATACCAATAAATATATTTTTTAATAATAATAATATTTTCACACAAATATGTATGCAGCCGCTCTAAGTATCTGCCCATTTTCATTCAAAAGATATTCTTTTATCACAAATTTTGTAGAAAAACAAAAACATTTTTTCCTGTAATTATATTTTTATATCTTTTACATGCACAAACCAATAAAATCTGATTTATATGTGGCTAGGGATTTTTTTAACGTTGTCAATCTCCCCCTTAAGTTATTTTATTTATCACGTGCAACGTGCATCTTCCTCCTTTAGTTTGTTTATTTCTCTCATATCGTTTGAATTTCAACCCATATGCATCACCATCATTTTATTTGGGTATTTTTTTCTTTCCAATTAGACCTCGTAAATTATCTCATCCTTTTAGAATGAATTTTTTCTTTGAGCCCACCCAATCCTTCAATTATTTATCCGACCTGTATTATATCCACAAAGCTTCGTTTAAGTCCCCAATTCCTCCTTTAATTATTTCATCCGTATGAAGCCCATAATTCCTACTTTAGTTATTCCATCCATACCACAATTTGTTTTAATTGGCTCATAATCCCTTTTCATTGACTTCTAAGGAGGCTTGTTGATTTCAAAGGATTGGCATATTTAAACTGGTGTAATTCTGCAGAAGGGAGCAAGGTGGGACTATTTAATATGTAAAAAACGTGAAAGTGTAGTTGACATGTTGCCCGCCTGGGCCTTGGGTCGTAGAATTCAAAGATAAAAGGCTTGGTTTTTTTTATCATGTGTTTAAATTTATTTAAAATATATGTGCTTAATGAAAAATATTTAGCACAAAACAAGCTTAGCGTCGGTGAGAAGGAACAATTTGTTTATGGACTAATTTTACTCTGTGTGTAAAGATACAATTTATGGACTAATTTTACTCGTGCATATGAAGATAGACCACACAGTGGCATGGCGGCTCGCCGGCGTGGTGGTGGCTGCCTCTCTTCTCCTGAAGTGCCTCTCATTTGTTTGCTTTTTTAGCCACCAGTACAGAGATATGGATGTTGCATGGTGGCTGCATCCTGAAGTGCCTCTCATTTGTTTGAGCTCTTACGAGCAGTCCAGCGTTGGATCTTTCTTCCTCTTTTTATTTGGGGTCCAGCTATGACGCATCTAGCTTATCTTTTTATTTTGAGTCCCTTTCTTTTCTATTGCCATGTACAGCCCCCCACAACCAAGCTTAGTACATTATTTTAGAGTAGGCTTGTTGTTTGTTTTGCAACTCATGGCGTATATAAATTAGTGCAATTTGTTTGAAAGGAGCGGGGTGGGACTATTTACAAACAAAATATGAATCCTAGCGTAAGTACATGCATGACCGTTTGGCTATGGCTAAGAAATCCGAAGGTGAGGTTGCGTGATCGATACATATCACGCACGAATATAATTTTCCACATTGCTGGCGAATAAGGCCCGTTCAGCAGCGTAAAACAGGCCTAACCGAGTGGGCTTTTTTGATCGAATCATCTTTTTTTGTGCCCATCCGAGTGGGGCTTTCTTAGCGAAACGTTTTTTCCCCAGAAATCACTGTACCACGGGTTAATTTAGCTAAAAGGGAGGAGCTTTTTAGCAAAAACGCTAAAACGGACTAAGAAAACAACCTTCCTTTATTATTAGGTATATATATAAATTAGTGGAGTCCCATTGGATAGAAAAAATATTAAGTGGGCTATTAATTGGGATCCCACCTTAACCCACTTGTTTTTATTCGAGCCCCTTGAGTGCCCCACCTGGAAAGAGCCCCTTGAGGCCTTGAACGCTGCACTTCATCGCCGCACCTTCGGCCGGCTACCCCTCGCCGACGTCAGCTCGGGCATGTCCGGCACCGCCCAACGCCGATCGCCAGCTTCCTCCTCCTGGTGGCCTCCGCCATCTGCCGGCGCCGGCCAGTCCCTTGGCCTCCAAGGCGAGAAGGCGAAGTAGTGCTCGCGTCACGTCTCCGGGGACTCCGGCGTCCTTCTGCCAAGAGGAGCTGTACTCTGCGTATCAGCACCACTAGAGCGGCCTCCTCTCAGCCCCAAGAAAGAAGAAGAGGGCACGCGCTAGAGGCAATGCGCCCGACGACCTCAGCCGTCACGAAGGATTCCCCGGCGTCGGCGTCGGGGGCGACGGGCGGGAAGCCGCGCGTTCATGTGGCCGGCGGCGGCATCGGCGGCCTGGTTTTTCGCGCTGGCCGTACCTGGAGGAGCGGGCCATCAACATGTATGTAGCCGACAAAGTCATGCTTGGCATTTGGCAAGGAGCTGGCCAACCTCACCAGGGCGCGGCACGGCTGCCCCGACGCTCTCGCGAACTGGGACGTCGCGCTCAACGACATTGTTATGTACCTGCAGCTTCAAATGATGCCCTGGCTGTAGCACGGAATACCCTTCGATCATTCTCGTGCTTGTTATAGACAGCAGTAGCGTGTAGCGGCCAACCTTCAACAACGAGGAGCAAACAAATCTTCAAACAGGAGAGTTTGTTACACACAGCAGCAACACTAAAACAAAACAGTAGCCAACAGTAAATGGGACTGGATGTGTTGCTGGTGGGACTCCCACCTACAGTCCCACTTGCATCCTAAGCCCAGCTGCGAGGAATCCCAGGAGGCGGACTCCCAACTCCCGATTCCCACCGCCGCCACACGCTGATACTACAACCCCGCCGTCCTGGATCGGCGCCAGATCCAGTCCGCGGCTGGCTCGTCCCACTCCGTGGCGGCCCAATCTGCACGCCGCCGCCGATTCCTCATGTTGCCTGACGCCGCCGGCACATACCCCGACACCGCTGGCCCTCCCCTTCCTCTGGCGCCGCCCCAGGCCTGCTCTCCCGGATGTGTGGCACCAGTCTATGCGCGTGAGTGGTTGATTGAAAAAAAATGCTTCAAAAAAACTCAAAAAGGTGTCATGGGCTGCTGGTGGGCTGCCCTACAACTCGGCTGATAGGCGTACTAACCTGATTGCTTCGCTACCCCTCAAAAATAAAAAACCTGATTGCTCTGTTGCATAAAAAAGGGAGTAAAAAACTGAAAAAAAGTGCTATGTCTTTTTTTTTAGAAACACAGTACAACTCTGATGCTTACATACACGAGTATACAATTACCCCCTATGACGCACACACGGACAGTACATCATCTTGAGATTAACGAAGTCATCACCTCGTCTTCGACGGGAACGTCTCCTCCCACTGAAAGCGCATCACCGGAAGCCCTGGAATAAATCCAGGAAAATGCGAGCACCATTGTCAAATCTGAGATTTGAACTCTGATGGGTTGGGGATACAACCATCCACCTAACCAACTCAACCACAGGTTGATTCGCAGGTGCTATGTTTTTATCGGTGGATTATGTTGCTATCGCTCGCCGCCGAACCATCTGTAACGTTTGCAGTCAACGTTGTGTTGTTCTTGCCAGTTGCTCTGTTGGCTGCTGCGTGTCCGCTTCTTCTTTCCAGGGGTGTCGTTTGTGGCGAGGTCTTTCATCTGCCATATCCGTTTTCTGTGCCTTCTATATCACTACTAACAATTCCCTCTACATGCATATAGTCCACATCATCACGCATGCCACATTAAATTTCGGTTCAAAACATCAACCAATTCATCAATCAATAACTCCCCACTCCTCACATGCATGATGACATATATTTTCCACATTACCAAATTAATCAATTTTTATGGACAGATTTTTAACTTTTTCCCGGCGTGATAGCCTGCCATTTCTTATCGCCTCTTGGTCCGACGTGTTTTTTCATCTCCTCTCCTACAATGTTGGCTCCTTTGTCCAGTCTCATTGTTCAGTTTTTCGCACCTTCCCGACTGATGTTTGTTAGAAATGCTAGTATGGTATTGTTTCGTATCAGATTCTTAGTTTTGTGCCATCCAGTAGCACCTAGGCTTCTTTTTCCTGAAACCTCATGTTTCTCTTTCTGAGTGACTCCAGTCTTGTTTCGAGCCTTTCCTCGATCCTTTTATCTCATATCTTTTGGAAGCGCCTTCTTCGACATCGGCATCTCCCGACAAATTGGATCCTGATGGAAGCAACAACATCGTCACGATGAGCAGAGCCTTTGTTGGTGGTGTTGGGAAGCTTCATCTTCGTTCGATCTTTCTTCTTCAATATCTCGTCTCCCCTCCCGGGGGGGGGGGGAGGGGGTATGCCTAGATTTTGGGATGAGATCCTTTGTTGTTGGTGGTGAGTTGTAACAGCAAAAAACCGGTAATTTCCAGAAAAAAAACATTTTTTATTTTCCAATTGGGGTGAGACTTTGTGCAATTATTTTCCATAATCCATGTGCCACAAAAATGCCCAAACATTTTACTGTTATTTAAAACAATTATTTCAAATTCTTTTCATTTTCCCTCTTCTAGCCTTTTATTCATGTCAATTATTGAATATGAAAATCAGAAAATCTTCCTAATGTTGGTATACGGGGCAGAAAACACAAATTTTTCATACCTACGGTACCCGAACCCAAGATCTATGCTATGGCGATGTAAAGTAACGGAGGGAATCAGTGTTCATACCTTTGAAGACCGAAAAAGGGAAACGTTCTTGCGAACGTGGCTGACGTAGACTCGGAACTACGACCTCCCTGTCATGTAGAAGACCACCACCGGCGAGGATGACTCCCGGTAAACCTCCAGCGACGAAGTAGCACCATAGGTGTAGTGCCTCGAAGAGATTATACACGTACGGTACAATCGATGTTCCTCCCGGGCCCCGAAGCAGGCGAGCAGCGGAAGAAAGACGGCTACGGATCCCGACTCCAGCAGAACGACGGCCTGCCTTATGGTGGAGAACTCCAATCCAGGTGCAGACTCCTAACAAGGGGAGTCCACTTCCGAGAAGGAGAAGGAGGAAGAAGGAGATATTGGTGTGTTGGAAAAAAGGGGGTCTACCCCTCCTTATATAGGCCAAGGGGGGGTGCCATCCTCCTCCCATCCCCCATGTGGGACTAAAACCCCAAGGGGGGGGGGAGTGCGCCGGCCAGGGGGGGGGGGGGGGGTGGGCCCCACCCTTGGCGCCAAGCCCAAGGGGGGAGACCCCCTCCTCCCGTACTGGGCCCCATGGGCCCATTTAGCATTTTTCCCATTTTTTTTAATTTATTTAATATGTTTTAAATATTTAATTCAGATAATTAAATAATAAAACATTATTAAAATAATTAAATTTTATTTTGAACTATTCAAAATGTCTGGAAACCATTCCGTCCTCCTCCGGAACTATTCCGGTGATTCCTCCTATTTCACCGATTGATCCCGTAACTGTCCTATGCATCGATTGCCCTTAAGTGTAACACCCTAACGGTCCGGGAAACAGAAGACATGGTCGAGACTCTTCTCATTGACCAATGACTAGTCAGTTGGACTTGGTTACAATCCTTGACAGCCCCTGCGCTTCCATCGAATGAACTTCGATCGCTTTTGGAAACCGTTAACGATACGACGTAATCCCTTTGTGTTGCGGTACTTTGTTTGTCTGAGGTTTGATCGTCGGTATCCTACATACCGTGTTCACATCTCGTTCACAACAGACAACTTCTCTCGTCCATGATCATTGCATCTCTTGTGACCTAGTCACGTCCTTGCAAGGTGTTGATGCAATATCACCGAGTGGGCCCAGAGTACCTGTCCTGTCACAAGGACTGACAAATCCCGCTCTGATCTATTAACATACTCATCAACCATCTATTTCGGAATACCCAAAGTGCACCGTTATAGCCAGCATATTTCAGTCAGGCGGTGGGATACAAATCAAAGTCTCCTCATAGATGACAATTATGTATGATCATTACGCTCTAAGGACTAAGCCATATGTTACAAAGTCATAGCAACGCTGAACTATGTGACTCGATCACATTGCAATACTTTAGGTGGGTGTACGTCCATCACGTCATTCCCCTTAACGATATGACCTCATTGTCAATGGACTTAAGTGTCGCCATGATCAGGAAAGCTTGATCAATCAATTTCCCAATGAGATAGTTTACCCGAGTTAAACCATGGACCATGTTTTATACTACACCTGTATTAGTATTTCCAAGTAATACAGTTATAGCACAGTATAAAACGTATTATGAACAAAACGGATATGTGACAAATATCTTTATTAATTTGTCTCTAGGGCACATATCCAACAGTCTCCCACTTGCACTAGAGTACAAATTACACTAGTTTACATCAGGTATGTATCTAACACCAATGGTATCTCGGTGTTCTTCAAACTTGCCCTGTGGAAGAGGTTTAGTCATCGGGTCTGCTGCGTTCAGATCCGTATGTATCTTGTGAATCCTAGTGTGTCCATCCCTGACGTAATCTCGCGTCACATGGAACTTTCGGAGGATGTGCTTGGCTGTAGAGTGAGTTCTTGGCTCCTTCGCGTTAGCAATGGCACCCGTGTTGTCGCAGAAGATTCCCACGGGGTCAGTGCAGCTGGGAAAGACGCCAAGCTCGATCACGAACTTCTTCAGCCACAGCGCCTCGTTTGACGCTTCGCAAGCGGCAATATACTCCGACTCCATTATAGATTGGGCGACGACTGACTGTTTGCCGCTCCTCCAGCTAATTGCGCCACCGTTCAACATGAAAACATATCCCGTCTGGGATTTCGAGTCATCTAGATCTGAGCCGAGGCTTGCGTCAACGTAACCCTTTACGGTGAGCTCCTCATCAACTCCTCCATAAACGAGAAAGAGATCCTTGGTTCTTCTCAAGTACTTAAGGATGTTCTTTACTGCTGTCAAGTGAGCCATTCCCGGGTTACTCTGGTAGCGATTAGTCATACTAATGGCCAGCGCTAAATCCGGTCTGGTACATAACATAGCATACATGAGAGAACCTATGGCTGAGGCATAGGGCTTTGAGGACATCTCCTCCTTCTCTTTTGCTGTGGTTGGGCATTGAGTCACGCTTAATTTGATACCTTTTATAACTGGCAAGAGGCCTCTCTTGGAGTTACCCATACTGAACCTTTTCAATATCTTGTCAATATAAGTGCTCTGACTCAAGGCCAACCGTCGATTAGGTCTATCTCTATAGATCTTAATCCCCAATATGTACGCAGCTTCACCTAGGTCCTTCATGGAAAATTGTCCATTCAGATATTCCTTCATTTCCTCTAAGAATTTCTTATCGTTCCCTATTAGTAATATGTCATCTACATATAACACAAGGAATGCTACAGAGCTCCCACTCAGTTTCTTATAGACGCAGAACTCTTCGACGTTTTGGACAAATCCAAAAGCTTTAATGACCTCATCAAATCGAAGATTCCAGCTCCGAGATGCCTGCTTCGACCCATAGATGGACCGTTGAAGCTTGCACACCTTACCAACGTTCCTTGGATCGACAAACCCCTCTGGTTGCATCATATACAACTCTTCCTCAATGTTTCCATTTAGGAATGCAGTTTTCACATCCATCTGCCATATCTCGTAATCATGATATGCAGCTATTGCTAGTAGGATCCGAATAGACTTTATCATCGCTACAGGAGAGAACGTCTCCTCGTAGTCAACTCCTTGAATTTGTCGGAACCCCTTCGCGACAAGTCGAGCTTTGTAGACAGATACGTTTCCGTCTGCGTCAGTCTTTTTCTTGAAAATCCATTTATTCTCGACGGCCTTGCGGTCCTCGGGAATATCCACCAAAGTCCATACTTTGTTGGTGTACATGGAGTCTATTTCGGATTTCATGGCTTCAAGCCATTTCTCGGACTCGGGTCCCTCCATTGCTTCTTTGTAACTTGTAGGTTCATCCGACTCATCAGCCGAGATTGCATTCACAAGCTGTCCGTAAAACTCAGTAGGTTGACGGACTCTTGATGACCTACGGGGCACAAAAGGTTCCTCTTCATTCTCATCATCATCATCATCAATGTCATGATCGTTATGAATGTCGTTCTGGCCATTCTCTTCAGCTCCCACTGTGAAGACGGTTCCAGAACAATTTCTGTAGCCGTTTCTTCCAATTGGAGTGATTGGTCAGTCACTTCATCGAGGTCTATTTTCCTCCCACTCAACTCTTTTGCGAGAAACTCCTTCTCAAGAAAGTGTCCCGTCTTGGCAACAAACGTTTTGCTGTCAGACTTGTTGTAGAAGGTGTATCCACAAGTTTCCTTGGGATAGCCCACAAAGATGCACTTATCCACCTTGGATTCAAGTTTGTCAGGCTGTAGTTTCCTAACATAAGCCTCACAACCCCAAATCTTCAGGTGAGACAACTTAGGTTTCGTGCCATGCCATTCTTCAAATGGTGTTGTCTTTACGGATTTGGATGGTGCCCTATTAAGAATATGAGCGGCAGTTTCTAATGCATACCCCCAGAATGACACAGGCAAATCAGTATGAAACATCATCGATCGTACGCTATCCAATAGGGTTCGATTACGTCGCTCAGCCACACCGTTTCTCTGAGGTGTGCCTGCCGGCGTAAGCTGTGGTACTATGCCACAACACTTTAGATGATTGCCAAACTCGTGACTCAAATACTCGCCACCTCGATCCGATCGAAGGTGCTTGATTTTCTTTCCGAGTTGATTTTCGACCTCATTCTGAAATTCCTTGAACTTCTCAAAGGTTTCAGAATTGTGCTTCATCAAGTAAATATACCCATATCTACTCAAGTCATCAGTAAAGGTCACGAAGTAACGAAGACCATTGCGAGTGGGGACGTTCATGGGTCCACATACATCCGTGTGTATATGATCCCCAATAAGTCATCCGCACGCTCCATTATCCCATTGAATGGAGTCCTTGTCATTTTTCCCATGAGGCATGGTTCACATGTATCAAGGGATCCAAAATCCAATGACTCAAAAAGTCCATCCTTATGGAGCTTCTCCATGCGCTTTACACCAATATGACCAAGTCGGCAATGCCACATCTTCATGTGATCTTCATTATTCTTCAATCTTTTGGCCTCAATATTGTTAATGTGACACACGTCACCATCGAGATCAAGTACGAATAAACCATGCAACTCCGGTGCGTGAACATAAAACATTTCATCCTTATAAATTGAACAACCAATTGTATCAGACTTAAAAGAATAGCGGTTTCGCTTCAAGCAAGAGCCACTAACGATGTTCACACTCAACGCGGGTACATAGTAGCAATTATTCAGAACTAAAACCAATCCCGAAGGGATACTAAGATGCTTCGTGTCGACCGCCAAGACTTCAATTTGACAGCCATTCCCCACGCGCATCGTCACTTCATCCTTGAGCAAGCGTCTCCTATTCCTTAGTCCCTGAATGGAATTAGAAATATGAGCGACAGATCCTGTATCAAGTATCCAGGATGTGTTCCCGGCGCTTGTCAAGAGAAGATCAACAATATGTATATCAAATATACCTTCGTCTCTCTTGGCGACCTTCCCAACCTTCTTGTCCTTTAGGTACTTGGGGCAGTTGCGTTTCCAGTGACCTTCACCCTTGCAGTAGAAGCACTCCACTCCGGGTCTAGGCTTGGGTGCCTTGGGAGGAGAGGCAACTAACTTGCCATCCCTCTTGGGGCCACCTCTCTTGGCCTTCTCCCGCGTGCTTGACTTCTTGAAGTCAGTGGTCTTGTTGACCATGAAGACGGCGTGCTCCTTCTTGATCTCAACCTCGACGCTCTTCAGCATGGCGAACAACTCAGAAGGGGTTTTGGTCATCCCCTGCATGTTGTAGTTCAGCACAAAGCCTTTGTAGCTAGGGGGAAGCGACTGCAACACCCTATCAACAGCAAGTTCATCTGGAATCTGGCATTCCAAAGCATTCAAGCGCTGAACGTAGCAAGACATTTTGACTACATGCTCACTCACGCTGCCGTGCTCGTCCATCTTTTCTGAGAAGAAGGCTTCAGAAGCCTCGTACCGTTCAGCCCTGGCTTGAGGTGCGAAGACTGCCTTGAGGTCGGTGATAATCTCATATGCACCCATCCTCTCAAAGCGTTTCTGCAGCTCAGCCTCCATGGAGTAGAGCATGCCACTCTGGACAAGGTTGTAATCATCAGTCCTGGAGAGATAGACATTCTTCTCGTCCTGACTGGCATCATCTGCTGGTGCGTCACCTAACGCGCCCTTTAGTACGTATGCCATCTTGAGGGGAACGAGGAGAATCCTCAGGGTGCGGAACCAGTTGGTGAAGTTTGTCCCATCTGTTTTTAGCTTATCTTTCTCTAGGAATGATCCTAAGTTGAACGAGGGGCGAGGTGCTGCCATCTACAAGGTTGATTCACAAGGATACATATTTAGACTTTTTTTCATAATGTGGAGTTTCAATTTAATCTCAAAAATCTAAAAAGCTCCCACTTAGATAAACACCTCTCAATTTAACTAAGTGATTACACAGTCCCAACCCCCATACCTCCCCCGATCGTCACGGCCATCAGTATGCGAACCAGGTAGGCCTCTAAGCCAATCACATCAGGCATGTGACTCGTGCTCGACCTTTCGGTCTCCTGTGTTCCAGCCCCGCATCTACATACGTCAAGCCTGCCAATCGAACCTTGATGTTAGTTGTTCAGCAAGGCCATATCTGCATATGCCTGGCTTGCCGAACCCAACCTCATGCGAACTCCGTTGAATATGTAGGACAACTCCGGTATGTACGGAGCATCAAGCCATATGGGAGAACCTTCCAGGCGGTGCCCACCATGGGAGAACACAATGTTGGTATTGTGAGAGATGGTCCTGTTTCGTGCTACCGTCGATATATCTAGCATACTAGCATAAAACAGGAAGTAAAACTGTAAATCATACAACCTATGATCCCCCTTCATGCAAAGCAAAGTTAAACGCCTTTCTACTTTAGCTTGTACAAATTTTACGTGGCTGCTAGGGGTTTCGAGAGAGAGAACCGTTTCTATCCTGCGAAAAACATGCCACAACACCGTCTCCCATCCGTCTCTATTACACCCCTGTCGGGGTCCTCCGTTGCAAACATCTTCGCATCGCTAATGCAGAGAGACAGACACCCCCAGCCACTTTATATGGTACAAGCCATATGTCAAGCATGGAACCAGTCTCGCGTAAACGCGTAAGGTCGGTCGGGGGCCGCTTCATCAAACATTGCCACAATGCTAAATGAGTACACGTGGGAGGGTAACGAATGAAGATTCGATGCCCACATCCTAGATGTGTTCTACCCGTACAATACATCTACGCATAGCTAGCTCATGATACCACTGTTGGGATACGGGGCAGAAAACACAATTTTTTCATACCGACGGTACCCGAACCCAAGATCTATGCTATGGCGATGTAAAGTAACGGAGGGAATCGGTGTTCATACCTTTGAAGACCGAAAGAGGGAAACGTTCTTGCGAACGTGGCTGGCGTAGACTCGGAACTACGACCTCCCTATCGTGTAGAAGACCACCACCGGCGAGGATGACTCCCGGTAAACCTCCAGCGACGAAGTAGCACCACAGGTGTAGTGCCTCGAAGAGATTATACACGTACGGTACAATCGATGTTCCTCCCGGGCCCCGAACCAGGCGAGCAGCGGAAGAAAGACGGCTACGGATCCCGACTCCAGCAGAACGACGGCCTGCCTTATGGTGGAGAACTCCAATCCAGGTGCAGACTCCTAACAAGGGGAGTCCACTTCCGGGAAGGAGAAGGAGGAAGAAGGAGATATTGGTGTGTTGGAAAAAGGGGGGGTCTACCCCTCCTTATATAGGCCAAGGGGGGGTGCCATCCTCCTCCCCTCCCCCATGTGGGACTAAGACCCCAAGGGGGGGGGGAGTGCGCCGGCCAGGGGGGTGGTGGGCCCCACCCTTGGCGCCAAGCCCAAGGGGGGAGACCCCCTCCTCCCTTAATGGGCCCCATGGGCCCATTTAGCCTTTTTCCCATTTTTTAATTTATTTAATATGTTTTAAATATTTAATTCAGATAATTAAATAATAAAACATTATTAAAACAATTAAACTTTATTTTGAACTATTCAAAATGTTCGGAAACCATTCCGTCCTCCTCCGGAACTATTCCGGTGATTCCTCCTATTTCACCGGTTGATCCCGTAACTGTCCTATGCATCGATTGCCCTTAAGTGTAACATCCTAACGGTCCGGGAAACAGCAGACATGGTTGAGACTCTTCTCATTGACCAATGACTAGTCATTTGGACCTGATTACAATCCTTGACAGCTCTTGCGCTTCCATCGAATGAACTTCGATCGCTTTTGGAAACCGTTAACGATACGACGTAATCCCTTTGTGCTGCGGTACTTTGTTTGTCCGAGGTTTGATCGTCGGTATCCTACATACCGTGTTCACATCTCGTTCACAACAAACAACTTCTCTCGTCCATGATCATTGCATCTCTTGTGACCTAGTCACGTCCTTGCAAGGTGTTGATGCAATATCACCGAGTGGGCCCAGAGTAACTGTCCTGTCACAAGGACTGACAAATCCCGCTCTGATCTATTAACATACTCATCAACCATCTATTTCGGAATACCCAAAGTGCACCGTTATAGCCAACATATTTCAGTCAGGCGGTGAGATACAAATCAAAGTCTCCTCATAGATGACAATTACGTATGATCATTACGGTCTAAGGACTAAGCCATATGTTACAAAGTCATAGCAACGTTGAACTATGTGACTCGATCACATTGCAATACTTTAGGTGGGTGTACGTCCATCACATCATTCCCCTTAACGATATGACCTCATTGTCAATGGACTTAAGTGTCGCCATGATCAGGAAAGCTTGATCAATCAATTGCCCAATGAGATAGTTTATCCGAGTTAAACTACGGACCATGTTTTATACTACACCTGTATTACTATTTCCAAGTAATACGGTTATAGCACAGTATAAAACGTATTATGAACAAAAAGGATATGTGACAAATATCTTTATTAATTTGTCTCTAGGGCACATATCCAACACATAAGTCCATACCTAATCATTTAGTCCCAATCCCACATGGAGTATGCATCTTCCTCCTTCGTACGGAAGTTCTCCAGAAGAGCCCATCACCTCCTGGCTGATTTGACAGTCGGTGATGCCTTCCCCGTCGCTATATAAAAGACATACCTAGTGCCCTAGTGACCTCGATCCTCTCCTCATTTGTCTCTCCCTCTAGTGTTCCGTCGCTAGTAGGATCTCTCCTTTTCCACCATTGTCATGGTCGTGGTGTGGTTCAAGCTAGGCTTCCGTCGATGAAAACACAATCAATATGGCCATTCAGAATTACTAAGAAACTATAAATAGTTGATCCCATTATCGTGTATTTATATTAAACTATTTTATTTTATTTATTTATTTTGATTATTCATCTTGCTAGAAAATCCATTTAATTTCTCATTTATGCATCATTTTATATGTCACATTTAAATTTGTTTTTAAGTATAACTAGCATATTTAAGAATGCATCATGCTATATATTTTTAGAAGCATGTTTAGTGAAACATATAGTATTAATTATTTTAATTAAATTATAATATGCGCTAAATTAAATTTTATTTCGTCACAAAAAATAGTTTATTCAATTAGTTCAATTTAAGTTGTCAAACAAGATATTCTGATGAAACTCATTTCTCATAAACCAAAAGTATCAATTTATTTTGCAATTAAATTATAAATATTAATATAATTTAGTGCATATTTAGGAATCTTTGTATGCGTTTTTTCTCAATATCTACGAAATTTGGTAACATGCTATGCATTATATAAATCTAACAGATATATCGAGGGAAATTTCTAGAGTATGACACCATTAAGTTTATATACCATTAAGTAAAAAAACTAATCTTCTCCACGCTCGCTCCCCGATGGTTTCTAGTTGCTTGGAAAATAAGTTATCCTTCTTGTTTCTTGTTTCTGTGTGCTAAAATTGGGGTGTGTGTGTGTGTGGGGGGGGGGGGGGCGGGTAGAAGGCCTACCTAGACAATGGCATATGTGTGCTTTGCACTTAGTATCAAAATCTAACCATTTGTCACATTCATGAGAAACTATAATTCAAATATGCATGTTAGGATGTTGTTCGATCGATTATTATATCGATCACTATTACAAATAATGGTGCAAGACACCTAAGGTATGTAACAGTTCCAATACATCAGCGACTTAGGCTATCTTCAAACCAGTCCAAAAATATCTCAGAGACCAATCAATACTAATCTGCTCCTTCCGAAACAAACCTAATTTGTCATTTTTTTGCGTACTCAAATGGATAATTTCAAAATTTAATTTTTACTCCAAAAGTTATGAAATTGCAAACATCTATTTAAATTGTGAATGTGAAAGTGCAGACCTACTACTGTATCAATTTTACTCGATTTTATAATATTGATGTTTATATGTGTCCCTTTAAACCCTATAATTAGAGTATTGTGATGTTTTCATATGTGTGGACCACGATCGTGGCATTTTTAGTTGAGGGGTTGTGACCTTGTTGAGTTTTTGGTTGGCAAGGGCATCCCTACGAGCTCCACTCACAATTTTGACTGAGTATTGAATAATGTCGGCCCTGATCCAGCACAAAACAGACCCATTTCCATCTGCACGCCCACTTCTCCTTCTTCTCTCTTGCGTTCCTCTAACTAACTAACTACCATGGGCACACCAAAGTAGCACCACCCCACCCCGCCTCGCCTTCTGCCCATAACATAATAATCACGGAAGGAACATCGGCTGAGGCAACATCGGAGACACAATGCAGGCTTGCAATCTTTCATCATCAATCGGGGGGAGGGTGTGTGTAAAAATCAAAAATTGACATAGAACAAAACAAATGAAGAGGTCAAAATCGTTGCGGCAATAATGAAGCAACCGCTTTCCTAGATAAACACACTACTCGCCAAGATCCGAAGAGAACCAAAAAAACTGATGATGAATACTCTCGTATGCCCTACTTTAACATCGAATTGAATGCCACCAGGGTAGAAAAAAGGGCGAAGAGAGCTTATTTGGACCTCATTCTTACTTTTCTCTCCATGAAGGTAAGGATATGACGCATTATCATTTATACTAGTGGCTGATGCGCGCCTTGGCGCGCCCCCTCGTGGCATGTTACAGAATTGCAATACAAAACACACCGAACATATCTGATACGAATATAAATAAACACATGCTGAAAAGATACTCCATAGATTGTTCACAGTGATACAAACGGTCCTCCATGTTACTAACGATTCAAGGAAACCTGAGCGAAATTTTGATGGGACCATCTGCACTTATACTCCTTGCATGACACACTGCATGCCTATTATTTGATTCAAGCAAGTTAGTCTATCAAACAAATGCTTCAAATCTAAACACCCTAAAATTCTGCAATGGAGCAATCAAGATAGTCTATTAAATAGATAATCCATCACTATATGTAAGTCATCAGTGATATAATTCTACATGCACCTGGTCTTGCTTTACGCTGCAACATTGAAATGTAGTGAAATAATATTAGGACACACAAATTATGAAAGACTGAGAGCAAACCCATCTTCTTCCGCGCTGACCGCAAAAAATAACAATTTGATCCGAGATCAACAGCGCTTCTTTATGTTGTAAATATGCGTCAGAATCACTAAAAATGAATGTGATGCATCTTATGTTTGTTAAGGCTCTCTCTAAACATCTTATGGATTCCTAAAAGCTCAACTTCATCAGTAAAAAACCAATGGCTTTCAAGTACTGAAAACAAAAATTAGAGAATAAGATCTCACAGATGCATTTTCTGATAATCACCTTGTCTTCTTTCCTTTGACCTGCATAGCATTTCTCCGATTCCTATAGAATCTGATAAGAAAAAGAGACAAAACATCACATGAACGGTGTAATGGAACAAAATATTTTTCTTATACGAGATTAAGGTCGTGGATCACCTGAAATCTGTGTACGATGATGATTTACCTTAATTGGAAATGAAACCGAGCGGATGTAGTACACAGCCATCGGAAGGTGCCCCTGACCACTTTGACATCCATGGAAGAATGCAGGAGATGGCAAGCAGAAGCCTGCAAGAGGCTCAGTGCAGCAGTCAACGAGCGACTAAATCCAAAACAACATAGACAATGAATTTACCTCAGCCAAATGGTTCAATGGCAGCCCAATGCGAAGCTGTGTGACAAGAGAGCAAGGCTGCAGCAGGAAAGAGAGGCATAATTTAAAGCAAGAAGAAGAAGCACGGGTTTCTAAACCGGGAGAAAGCAAGAAAGCATCAAGACCATAAAATGGAGGCAAACCAGGTTCAGATGGGAAACGAAGTTGACCCAACACACGATAGCGGCACGAACAAAAAAACAAATCAATGGCAAGCAGAGGGGAGGACAAGCGGATCCACGGCGATGGAAAAGAAAGGAGAGGAGGGGCGGATCGGCAGCGAGGAGACTGGGCAGCTAGATGGACACAATACTCCCACTGCAGACGAGGAAAGTGGCTGAAATCCTAAAAGCATACGGGGAGAAGGAGCAGGGACGACGCCGCGTGACTGGCCTCTCCTCTCTTTTCCTCGCCGCACGTCGCGCACAACAGGGAGGACCCCCATGAAGAGGAGCGAGTAGGCGCCGGCGAGGCGCTCGCAGGCGTCGCAGATGCGCGCGAGCAGCGGGAGCGAGCGCGAAGTGGAGATGAGGTGGAGGATGACCTCCGTGTCCGAGGTGGTGTTGAAGATGGAGCCTCGCGCCTCCAGCTTGCTCCGCAGCGCATGGTACTTGACGAGGCCGTCGTTGTGCGCCACGGCCACCTGCCCGAACCTATAGCCGGCCAGGAACGGCTGCACGTTCCGCAGGGACACGGCGGTGCCGACGGTGGAGTAGCGCATGTGCGCGATGGCGGCGGGGCCGGGCAACGACGCGAGCCTGGACGGGTCGTCGAACACGTTCGCGACCAGCCCGAGACCGGTCACGGATTTGAGCTTGCCGTCTCCCCCGACGACGTCAATCCCGGCGCCCTCCTCCCCGCGGTGCTGCAGCTTCTGCAGGCAAAGGTAGCGGAGCGAGGCCGCGTACGGGTGGCTGACGACCCACACCAGCCCGCACTCCTCCAGCGGGTGGTCGTCGGATTCGTCGTCCGCTCCGTAGGAGAACGGGGTCACGACGTTGGCGTGGACGGTCTCGACGCGGTGGGTGTCGCACCAGTCGACGTTGGGCCGGCCGGTGACGCCCGCGGCATTGAAGACGTGGGTGGGCGCGGCTGGTCGAGGTCGGCCTCGAGCTGGGCGCGGTTCTCGAGCCGCTCGGCGCCGTAGGCGAAGGGGACGCCCTGCGTGTCGCAGAGCTTGCCGAGCAGACCCCTGTTCCAGCCGGTGCAGCCGTAGATGAGGAACTTGAGCGCCGCCGCCGCCGGCGACGAGCCATTGGTGGAGGCCGCCATGGCGGGTCGGCAAGATCCGACCGCGGATGGGAAGGGATTGAGAGGAGAGTGCGAGCGGGGGAGTGGTGGCGAGATCGAGATGGAGACGAGAAGGGGACGGGAGGCGGGCGGTTATCCGCAAAATCGCCACAGTTTTCCGAATTTTCCCTTCTTGAGGCGTAGGATTTCTATTACACAGGTACCTAAGCGGAAAAAAAACAAAATGCAGTTACTGTATAGCAACGACCTGGGTGGACAAAAACAGGATTTTAGCAAAACGGAAGGGCCTTTTCGCAAAATAAATCGAGCCAATCACAAAATTGCAGGCGACGTGGACAGGCTGAGCGCGGAGAGCCTCGCGCGAAACTTCTCTTGGAGGATCCTACATTTTCCATGAGTTTTTTTTTTTGAGAAACACATTTTCCATGGAGCTTTGCTACAACTACAGGCAATTACAAGGTGAAGGGGTTTACAGGGTAAGGTGGCTGTCTTTCATTGGCTATTAATGGGCCAAAGGCACCACCCCTTTTAATTCAGGAGGGCAGTTATGATTAGGAGAGAAGCAGTCCGTAAAGGTTGTATTAATTTTTTGTAAATCTAGCATTTTTGTTTTCCATGAGTTGGGGGGTCGCATGTGGAGTTTTGGACAATTACACAGGCCTCCATTTCCACGTCCACGCTCATGGCCCACTCTGCCTTCTTTCTTCTCCCCTCCCGGCGCGTTCCACGGCGCCAATGGCTCGCCGCCACCTCTCCCCGCACCTCCGCCTCCGCGCGTGCTGTCCGGCGCCCTCTCCCTCGCCCGCCTTCGCCGTCGCGCGCCGCCTGACCCGCGGCCCGGCCTCGTCTCCACCCGTCTGGGCGCCCCAAGGTGCGACCTCTCCGAGTTCGACCCCCCGTGTTCCCCATACCTCCTCCCTCTGGTTTTAGGGCTTGTTGTGGCAGTTGGAGCCACCACCTCTGCAACTCCGAATGCTTTCTGAATTCCACCGGCCGCGTAGTGACAGTCACGCACATACTCTATGTGTTGCTGTGTTCTGGTATTGTGTAAGCTATCTAGTTAAACCTGTGCTGGCTCTGGATGGTTGACCTAGTTAAACCAATTGACCCGAGTTCTAGGATGGTAGGAAATGCTAATTCTGCCGTGTGCTTGGCGTTCTGCTGCTGTATGACTCAGGTTGAGAAGAGATCCCGTGAGTGTCTCTGTATAGGTCTGAAGATAAATAAATATACACTGTCCTTATTTCCTGAGAAGGGCAGATGCGGCAAATACAATTCCCATGTTGCAGATGAGAATCAGACAGCACATAACCTGAGAACCTAGTGCTGGAATGGGCATCACATAGATGATATTTCAGCAATCAAATGCTCTCATCAAATATTTTGTCTCACATCATTTTTTAATTTCTGTGCCTGTGAATTACCTGAGGCGCTTCGTTCATATGGTATTTTCTAAACCATATGCTGAATAGGAGGGTCTTTTTTCCTAGTATAAAAAATAATACACATCTTCATCATATTCATGTTGGTACTCTGTTGCCATCCTTCTAATCAGTGCTTATGATGTTAATCTGTACAACTCTAGTGATTTTATATCCTTTTCACTTGTTGTATGGAAGATATGCCTGCTATGGTGCTACGGTATCAGGTGGTAGATGATCTAATAGAATGACCACTCCCCTCCATCTGGTTATAGGATGAAAGCTGCAACTGCCTGCAACTGCTAATGCTTTCTGAATTCCTGTACTGCTTAATGACAGACATGCATTCATACGTTCTAGTGTGGTGTAAGCCATTTCATTTCATTCACCTGTACTGGTTGATTGATCTATCTTGTTAAACCTATTGGTCTGAGCTCTAGGCTGTAGGAACTGTGCACCCTACGGCATAGCTGTGCGAAATTTGCCATGTTGCTGGTTCTGCTGTATGAATAGAGGGTGAAAAGCGATGCTGAAAGCTGACAGCATTGCTGTCAGTGTCTCTGTATAGATCTGAAGATAACTCAGTACTGTGCTTATTTCCCAAGAAATTGATGAGAAAAATATAATCAACAATTTGCAGATGCGAAATGTATAACACATAACGTGAGAACCTACTGCTGAAATGGAATTCAGACAGATGATCTTTCGGCAACCAAGTGTTCTACATGTATCCTTAAATTTCTGTGTGCGCGAATTACCTAATGCACTTAGTGCATACTATAGCTTCTAAACTATATTCTGACTTGCATTCTTTCTATATGGGAAATAATATGCATCTTCATCATAGAAATCATGAGTACAATGTTGCCATCCTTTTTAGTTAATGTTTTTCATGTTACTCTACTATTCCAGTGATTTTATACATTTTCACTTGTTGTATGGAAACTATGCCTGCGACTGTGCTACCGTCTGTACCAAGTGGTCGATGATCTAATAGAAAGGTCCATTCGATGACATTCTTCATGCCGATGAATGATTATTTACACCAAATCCTTGCTGAGTACAATTGTTTGCCTGCAAACGAATTGTTACTGAAATGTATTGTCTTTGTCCAGGATCACGATTCTTTGCTGATGATTGCTAATGCTCACACTACGATCTGTTTGGTAATCGAAGGCCAGGTGATGAAGAGTTCCGGAAAACTTGGCAGGAGAATGTTGACGAGGAGGACTGCCTATGGACTGCCAGTGAGGACGAGGATGAGGAGGATGGTACAAATATGGAGAGGGAAATCAAGAAAGTGAAGAAGCAAGCCAAGGAAAATGCAAACCTTATATATGGTGATGACAGTGATGAGTTAAGAAATATATGCCCTGAGAGTGATGAAGATGATATGAATCTTTGGAGTGGCAGTGAAGAGGACGGTGACAATGATATCCCTACCGAGCCACATCCCAATGATCGCAGTGTTCATATATAGATAAGATGTTTGAATTTGATGAGACGCCTAAATAGCGCACAATCTTTGAGCTGTTAAAAGCTGAGAATGAAGCACCAGAGCTCTCGCCAGGAAAGCAAGCAAGACAACTTGCTCTCGAAAATGCTCTCAAGAAATTGAAAAAAGGACCAGATGGACGCTACATTAACGTATTTGATGTTGTCACTGATAAATATCCTGATTGGAGCATTTGAGAACATTGTTTCAGGGCCAGAATACGCCGAGGTGCAGGAGGGTGTACCAGGGAAGCACAATATCCAGTTCTTTAAGTCAGTGTCAAAGAAGAAATGGCAGAAAGCATAATCAAGGAAGAGGAAAAGTGACAGACGTTTAGCTGAGAACAGTCAACAGCAATGTATTTCTCTTCCAGAATGAAATGGTGGTCAAGTTCTCTGCAGTGTTGTTATCCACAATGAATATCTTCTGTAAGACAACACAAGTACTTAAGAAAAGTACCCCTGTCCATTTCATTTCAATAAATGTTCTATTTGGCAAACAAATGGGGTCTCAATTCAGTAGTGCATTTTAGTTCAACAAGCAGGGAACCTGAATACCTGATTCTATCTGTTTAAACCGTAAATAGGTGGAAATTATGCACTCAAACTGTTGCTCTTGCATGCTTCTTTTTTACCTAAGAAAACTAACCAACTTCTTTCAAAATACTTGATTTATGTGTGAGTTGGATCAGTAATATTATGTGTGAGTACTTCCTTTTTATTGCATGACAAGCTGTAGTTTCCCTTACACAATGGTTCCTATATGCTCATTCCGCTGTTTGGAGTTCTGCATGTTGCATTGTTTCTCTTTGGCTGCCTTTTCTTCCTCTTTTTTGTATTTATTGAGTGGTGGACATGCTTGGGATGACGAAATGTATATTTACATTTGCTAGTCTTTTATGCGGCACACCTATGCACTTGCTTATTATCTGGGATGTGTTCAACTTCAAACCCAAAATAATCTGTTTTAGGTAATTAAAGTATGATCGGGTGTTATCTCTTTGGTTTGGGTACCGCTGGCGAACTTTCTAGCGTGCTAATGCTAACCTTGTGAAGACTGTTGTCGTTCCACTACACCATGTTTTGATAAGCTGGACACTGGAAAGATTCAGTTTGCATGTTAAAAAACTTGAATTTGTCCTAGAACAGTCCAAAGCCGCTCAACCTGGCCTGCTTTTATTTGCTAGCTGGATCAGATTGGCACACTAACCATGCTCATAAACATGCTGGCGATTGGTTATCATTAGTTTGTGCATAATATTCTGTCGGGGACTGAACTTTCAAGCTTTCAGTATGTCACACTTTACTACTATCCAATCTAATACATACAAACGGCATGAGAAGACAAGAAGTTACCTTCTCAGTCGAAGTTTGATTAGTTTATTTAGTAAAAAATTGGAATCTTTGATATGAACGATTATTGGGGTTGTCGAAGAGTAACATGCAGATAGTTTACCTGGATTTGTTTAGTTCGGCCTTTCAGGAAGAGGGATTGAGCAAAGGAAAGGAAGCTTCGTGTGGAATCATGCAGGTAAGTGCTCGTGCGTCCTCATAGTTAACCTTATTTTATCCACCCATCTGGCCTCAATTATAGCATCGGCCATATTTAATTGTACCCAAACATTTCTATAAGCTTCGGCGTGCTAAGCTTCTTATCTGGAAGCACGGGTGAAGAGTGAAGAAATTAATTTTGTAAATTCTACTGTTCAAATGGTATTAGTAGGGCCTGAAAAGCAGCATATTGTTCTGAAGGTTCCTGGATGGGTATGGTGGTCAGCTGCTCCACGCCTATTGTTCCTTTTTCCTAAAGCTTTCAGGCTAGTTTTGATAGAAACCAAGTTTTATCATTCCCTTTACGAGAGAAAGAAAAGGCAAAACATGCACTGAAGATTCATCTACGAGTTTAAGGTTAGAAAAGACACATTACTTTTAACCAAGGGGGTTTGTTTAATTGGATTAGTACTAGGATCCATTTCGTTATGATGGTTGTCCTTTCATCAATTGAATACAACAAGTACTTATGCAATCATGACTTGCCATTTCTTATGAATTCTTATGAAAAGATGTATATTGTTATAAGGCATCTATTTTGGTTCTTATATTTTAGAGGTAATTTCACTGACCTCCCTCAAATTTGAGTTTTTTAGCTAGTTCATTTAGGTCATATTAATTGAAACTGAACCTCCTCACCACGAAAATTGTGCAAGAATCCAGAAATACAGCCACCTCGCTAGAATGTTGGTGCACAATAAAATTCCCCCAACTTATTTTTGTCAGAAATATACCACTGGACTGGACAGCTATGACCCAAATAGCAAAGCTCTGAAGCAAAACTCTATTCAGGCGGGTGCTGCATTGCAGAGAGAAACGCCATCACTCACCCCAATGGTTCTGTGCTCTCTTTGTCCATGTTGCAGGGGCCAAGTTTTCTTGGTAGTTGCAAGCACCAGTTCACTGTGCTTGGGCAACCTCAGGTCAAAAAAGACATTCCCCAAACGGTGCTCCTCTGCAGGCCTGGCTGTCCCAAGGCCCCTCCTCTTCCCTGAACATTGGTTACTCCTTTTCATGCCGCTGCCCTTCCTCTGTTCTGCCATCATAATCCCTTGTACTAAAAGCAACTAATAACCTACAAATACTCTAATGAAACCACCAAAGCTGCCTGATAAAGTCTAAACATGGTCTTTTGTGTTTAAGTTCACTCAGCTGAGCTCCAGCTTTTGCCCACTGCCCTTTTCTGCTCTTTTTTGTAGGACTTTTCTGTTCTGGTCCCTGGTTTGATGAGAGGTCTGTTGTACCTGAGTCTCGCATGTATGTGCGTGATGGAATATATTGACTGAAATGACGAGAAAGCTTTATATCAACTCCACCGGCAGCATGGCAGTACACTACGGTAGCAGTGGTTGTGCCTATCTTTCACGGATCTTTTTTCTGTTCGGGCAAAAAACTTCTTTCCCACAAAGCTAGTATGTTGGGTACCAATATGGGAAGTGACTCATGGCTTTCCCTACATCTCTAGTGGAAAGAAAAAATGGGGTTGCGAGGGCAACTCCAAAGGGCCGTCTCAAACGGACCGTCATTTCATCCGTCATTTGTCTGTTTGGGTCGCCAAACGGACCAATGTTCAGCCCATGTCCGTCCTCCCCAGGTCGCTTCGCCCAACGGTACGAACGCGACCCAATTTAGTCTCACGTTGCCATTAGAGGGACGCGTCGTGGTGTTTAAAAGGGGGGGCCGTCGGCGGCCACATTGTAAATTGTAGCAAAGCAAAAATTGTAGTTCTCGTGATGAGCTACTTATGGGTGATATCTATCTAATCCAAAGAGTTTCTAAAAAGATGAAGAACCTTTCGAGAATAGATGGATATCACCCTCCATAGGCCACTCGTGAGAACTATCATTGACATATTTGCTATAAAAAATTACAACCATACATCGTAGCACATAATATTATTACAAATCAAATAAATTATTCATTATAGCACACAATATTATTACAAACCAAAGAAATCATTCATTGTATGAAATACTTGTATTACAAACCATACATTGTAGCATGTAACATGCTACTAAGCTCCTATGTGAGCCCACATATGTTCAACCAAATCGTTTTGCAACTGTACATGGGTTCCCGATCACGCAAATCACGATGAAACTGGAGAAAGTTTTGGTATGATGTCGGTAGACCATTGGGCACAACATTATCACCCTGATATTGTCAGTTATGATCAATGAGCCTTTCTGGACGCTCAGCCTCGGCGATCATGTTGTGCATATGATCACACATGCATTCATCACCTCCCCCAAAATCTCAACACTCCAACATCTCACAGGATGCCGAATAATTGCCCACCGAGATTGAAGCATACCAAAAGAACGCTCCACATCCTTTCTACAACTCTCTTGTTCTTTCGCAAACCTTGCTCTCTTCTTTCCTTGCGGGTTGGGGATTGTCTTCACAAAAGTTGACCATTGAGGATAAATACCATCCGCGAGGTAGTATCCCTGGTTGTACTGGTGACCATTGACCTCAAGGTTCACAGTTGGGGCATTACCTTTCGCAGGCCTGGAAAACACAGGGGAGCGCTGAAGCACGTTGATATCATTGTGAGAACCTGTCGTGCCAAAAGAAGAGTGCCAAATACAAAGATCCGGAGATACCACGGCCTCGAGGATCACCGTGCAGCCCTCGGCATGTCCCTTGCACATTCCCTGCCAAGCAAATGGGCAGTTCTTCCACTCCCAATGCATACAATCAATCCTACCAAGCATGCCCGGGAAGCCTTTAGCACCATTGATCTGTAACAACCGAGTTGTATCATCGGCATTTGGTTGCCGCAAGTACTCGGGACCAAACACCGTAACCACAGCTCAGAAAAATCTGTACAATGCCTCCAGACAAGTAGACTCATTCATGCGCACATACTCATCAACTAGGTCACGGACAACTCCATATGCAAGCATTCGAATAGCTCCTATGCATTTCTGATAAGAGGAGAACTCAATCTTGCCAATATAATCATGCTTGCATTTGAAATAATCATCATAATCTGTCACTCCATCCCGAATACGGTCTACATATGCGGAAGCGTCGTCGGAATAGCCTCAGAGGGAACAGTGGCTTTGGCTAAAAGTAGTCATCATACAACAAACGATAACCACGCTCTCTGTTTCGATTAAAAGCAGGAGTATGCCCCGGTATCAAACCTCTAAATTTTGGCCATCGCCTCTCAAAATGATCATTCACGAGAAGGGTAGCCACCAAAATATCAGTATCATCATCGGATGACTCCTCTGACGTGGACGACTCGATGAAATTGTTGTAGAAAAATTCATCCGCACTATCAGCCGTGATTGAATTCGTACCTCACACGGGTCAGGAAATTTCACTGAACACCTCACGGGAAGCCAAGCTCGATGAAGAGTCCGACATGTTCGTGTCGACAAAGCAGTCGGTCTGGGCGTCGGAGATGTTGGCGGTGCTACTCCTCGCTCTGATGTCCTCCTCCCACCAGCTTCCTCCTCCACTCCGGCGTCCTCCTACCTCCGACCAGTCCCGTACTAGGGTCAGCGGCGGGCGTAGTGAGACAGGCGGCGCAAATGGTGGTGGCGACGCAAATGTGTCGGAACAATGGGGTGGTTGTGTGGCGAGAGGGAGCACAAGTGGTGGCGGCGGCGCCAACGAGACAGAGGGGGAACAGATCAGCACGCAAGGAGGAAGGGTTTCGGTTGTGAGGCAAGCAGGCGGGCCAGGGCGGACAAGGGGGATAAAGAAGACCGTCCGTCTCGTGTTTGCTGTGTTTACGCACGGACCCAAATCATACGCAGATTTGGGCCGGGATTTGGTCGTGGTGGACCAAAAAACAGACACTGGTCCGTTTGTGGCTCCCCGTTGGGCCAAGATTTTTATCCGCGGCGACCCAAACAGAGGTCGGCGGACCAAAAGAGGACAAATGTTTCGATCCTTTGGAGATGCCCTGAGTTATCTGGATTTGGCTTGTTTGGTGCCTGCATATGGTTTTGTCCTCTGCCATTTTGATTTTAGGACCATCAGTTTGGTGAGATGGGAATCCAAGCTAGGGAATTTATTAACTTCTTCTTGGGGATCAGTGAACTTGTTCACAGGTCTTGGTGGAGGTGTTAGCTTGAAGATGTTCTCGTGAAGTGATGGTGGAGAAATGGCATGGTAAAATCATGGTGAAACCTAGGCCGATGGACGATCATCGATTTTATATTCACATCTTTTTCCTACTAATCTTACGACTACAAACAACATAGAGCAAAGTTGTTTGGCAGATCATGATGTCGATGTTTTTGCATGTCCATATTGTTTGCCTCACCGGATAGTTCATATGAATGGAGCTCTGATGATCGAAGAGTTAGGAGGGAACCATTATGTTAGTAACAACGACCTTGTAGTCATACATGATTTGTTTCTTTTGTTGCAGGATTCTTGTTATTGTTTCATGTATCATGTATGTTTATCGTTGTAAATCTTAGTGTATTATTTTTAGAAGAAAAAATGTAGAAAAACATTACTTAATAAAAATCTCAAAACATACTCCTTTTGTCCCACCTATATATCAATTAACACGGGAATAGAAAGCCGTCCACTATTTGAGTTTCAAGCATCAAAAGTTCAACAATGGGACTAGTTTTGGTAAAAGAGAACCTTCTTTCGAAGATTCATCAAATCACAACAAACTTCTAAATTCATTTAATTCCGTCTTTGAGGATAAAAAAACATCAAACTATTCATGACCTAGTAATCAACTCTCAAGTAGCAATGGAACATATCACAAAGCCACCACGCATGTGTCCGAGACTCGCTTACAATGATCTTCTTCTCCAATGCAAGTCACTAGGTCTCGATTACCTCTAGGAGATTAATGGAGAGATTTTTGTTGATGTTGGTGTGCTGGTCAGATGACATAGTTGGCAGAAAAAATGAGTAGCTTCCCTCCTCAGTTGGAAACCCGTTGGAGAGATTGGTGTTTAAGATCTGGAAAACTGAATGGTGTTCCGTTCCCGTGATGGCGCAATAGAAATCAACATGGCACTCAAACCTACTCTTCCTCATCACGGCATGGGGATCAAGGCACAAGATGGAGACAATATTGCCAAAATGTGGAACCAGCGTGAACTTAACTAGGAACAGGGGACCACCTTCTTCTTTGTACTGGAGCATGTGCATACCTTCTTTCATTTGAATGGTGAAGGGACATTCCGCGGTAAACTCAGTTGTAGGCAACATGTGATCAGTGGTGAGATGGTGATGGAGCTCGGTGACTGGTCCGGCGAAGCCACAACCGCCTTGGGGGCAGAAGCATGGTGCATGCAGGCATGAATTCTCATGCTCCTCTCGCTTGTGGTAATGTGTCTTTATGGTGCACCCATAGATGGAGTTGGAGCAAGGGGTCTTGACAGACTGCAGGATGTGCTCAAAAGTGATGCAACGGTTGTAGCCTCCGGTAATGGCACACACATGGCACTTGTCCTTATTCAGAAGCTTATCATGGCATGATGAACATATCACATGCCCAACTGCACACTGCATGATATTACAAAAGAAAATCTTTAATATATGGGCATGCTTATGAGAAGGATATAACTGCTGCATTGAAAAAACATTTGCACACACATAAACAAAGGAGACTCCTCAGAGTTAGTATGATGTTTTCAAAGTTTTAAAATATATTTTTTGGTTGAATAATGAATTTGTTGGAGTTTGTCATTTTTGCATCCTTGTGTTCTAGATAGTTTAAATCTATTAGGTTGTCACTTTTCCACAGGTTGAAATGGAAGTCAAGAGACATCATGACCTACGATAGCAAACCATTAAGATATTGGAGGAGAGAGAATTAATCGATGGACTGTGGTCACATACTGAAACCATGAAAGATAAAGAGTTGGATGAAGGGATGTAAATAATTAGGAAGAGGAACAAGTTGACTATGAACTTAGCAAAGAATCTAATGTATCACTGACTAAAAAAATCAATGAACCCTACATATGAAAACTAAATGTCAACAAACAAGGGGATGGGAATATGAGAACATGAGATAGATTGTAGTCTAAGGAGGACAACAAGCTTGAATGTCTTGCCAAAGAGAATGGAAGGTTGCTGCCAAGAATCAGTACAACAACTACAAGATTTTTCTTTTTGGTGATGCTATTAGAAAATATGACATTTCCAAACAATTTTCACGTGTCCTCTTGGTTCTTTGACAATGATATACCTAGGCTTACCTATTGTTCATATAATGATTAGAAAAGACAAGTGAAATGTTTAGAAGATAAGAAAATATATATAGTAGTTAGCAATGGAGACTTTTATCCATAAGTGGCAGAATGAAAAATAAATACATTCAAGTTTATATATAGTATTCCCAATTAGATGATGTCCTTGTATGGACTACCTGATGGTGTGAAGTAATAATTAATTTTTAAGATCTAGAATACTCTGGCAAAAAGACATGAACAAAAGGAAATACCATTTAGTCAAGGATTAGGGGAGCAAACTCTTGACCTGATAAACTATTCTCTTATATGTTAAAATTGTGGTGGAAAGTTTCCACATCAAACAATGTTTGACAAAACATCATTAGAAATAAAAACTCATATCTAGCATTAATCATAAATAGAGAAACTCTCATTTCCAGTGTGGGTTGCTTAAGAATAAAAACATTGGTTTTAATTTATGTAGGATTCAAGTGTGGAATGAGAGAAATACGTAATCCTGGAAGATTGATGGATTGGGGATAAACCCCTAAAAATGGCATATCCAAGATTACATGATGTATGATTTGATTTGTGTGTCATTGATGTACTATAAAAAAAGTCTAAATAATATGTTGTTTCATCGAGATTTGTGTGGCGACTCCCTGGATGTATGGAATAGTATCAAATGTCATGTGCAGAAAATCTTGAATGTACATGAAGATACTTTGTCATGGTCTTGGAAAACAAACAATATGTTCCCAGTTACATCTTTGTATAGACATCTAATAGAAAATTAAAATTCTAACAAAGATCAAGGTATTCATGTGGCTAGTTGTGAGGAATAGTGTTCTCACTAAGAACTATTTGATTAGTAGAGGATGGCAAGGTAGAAAAACTTGCTAATTCTATGGGGGAGATTTGTCAGTTGGTCATCTTTTCCTTCAATTATCACTGGAAAGACTATTGTGGAATATATTGAAGTGTGATTTTAACCTTACTGGCATCCGAGAGAAATTTAATAACATGTGTCGTGTGCGGATGCCCAAATTCAAGAAGATAGAAAAAATACGTTATGATGGTGAGTGTTGCAGCTTTTCTAAACAATTTGAAAACTAAAATATAATTCCATTATTGAAAACAAAAGAGTGAATGATCCTTGTGCTATTATTAATATGTTATTGAATTAAATCTTTTTTCTATTGTTGGGAAAATAGTTAAACCAAAAAGGCTTTGAGGTGGGGAATAATATGTTCAAACTCGTAGCAAATCGAGTGTTTCGGCTGGTGCATATCTGGCATACAAATGCCAGATGAACTGCGTGATGAACAGGTGATTCTACTTACAAAATTTGTTGAAGTTGATGATAACCCTCACAACTTTGTTGCTAACAGATGTTGTCGTTTCCCTTTTGATGTATTATAGGAGAAGCCTATAGTCTCTCTGACGATCTAAACCCTTAGCTATGTTTTATTTTTTTCTTAGTGATGTAATTGTTTGACTCCTACTCCCTCCGTTCCGAAATAAATGTCACAACTCTAGTACAACTTTGTAATAAAGTTCGTACAAGGTTGAGACATTTATTTCAGAACGGAGGGAGTATGCTTTATTATTTATAAATGCATGATACTTGGTTTAACTAAAATAAAATCCGAGAGGAGGCTCTGTTTCATAGGTTAGTTACCCCCATTAATTTCTTTAGGAAGTTTACGTTCAGCTTAATGGTGACACGTTCATGTCATGTACAATTGTGTTAGCAAAACAGATCTCATACGCAGGGGATGAATCTATCAGAAGGTAACCCTTTCTTTTCTATCTATATTAGTCATATGAAGAGTGAATGATCTCATATGAAGACGGTAATTAACATTTGTGTATGATACATATCAGGATAATTGCATTCTATATGAGATTCATGTATATAATCTCCATCTCAATTTCTAGGGTTTTCTGGTTGGGAAAACGGAACCTTGGAAAGAACATGGCAACCCAATTCCCCAATGGAATGATAGATCTAGACGATTTTTAGCTAGGCCAACGAGATAGGTTGTGGGCGTACCTGGAAGACGGGAGGACTGAGGGCATGATAGCAGCAGGGGCAGTCCAGCGCCTCCAAATCGATGTAACCATAGCTGGCGGCGGACTTCTCTCCCCTCCTCCTCTTCACATCCATCTTAGATACCTACGCCCTCCTGCGGTGGAAAAACTTCGTGGACCTCGTGCTCGTCGCTCAATTTCCTCCTGGGATATAGGTGAGGAGTCGGAAAGCGGGCTTCTCTAGTTGGGCTTTTCACATGGGCTTTTTTCAGATGTATGCTCTTGAGCCCACAAGAAATCCCCATTGCATTTTCTTTGTTACCTCGAAGTTTTTCAGAGAGGCCCTTTTTATCAAAGGTGATCTTCAACGACTAAACAAAGTACATGAAGTGAAAAAGTACTAAACATATTATATTGGCCTCACATTCACTTGTCATCGATGAAGTAAGGATAAATTCAAAAGGTTATATATTAATGGTAAATCCTTCATAATAGTAGACAAACACACATTAAGGAGAAGATTCACCTTTCTATGTGACATATGCGTGCCTCTTCACATTGAAGCTATTTGACATGGCGATGTCCATAGGATGCCCTGCTTCTAAATGTACTGGAGTATAAAATTGGCAGGTTTATATCATCTCTACTTAATTGAATGCATTGTACATAACCCCCCCCCCCCCCCACACACACACCCCAGTGATAATAATAAGAATAATAGTTGTTATGTGTTTCGTCTATCCTAGGAGGATGAATTTGATTGATGGATTATAGCAGGTACTCCCTCCTGTCCACAAAGGGGTGTCTTCTATTTCCTTCCATAAGCCGCGCTGTGATGACGGAGAATACACAAAGGTGACGTAGTGACATCACGGGTACCAAAACCTCACGCTAATCACCATCCACGCAATTCACCCCGCTATCTTTGCAAAAAATGTTCTTCATTCTTAGCGAGTAGGTAAGTTCAATATAAATATATTGGTTTGGCACACAAAACATGGGAATGTTCAAGAAATTTATCGTGCAAATTTTCGTGACTCATGTGTAATTCTATTGGTCAAATATGTTGGAATCATGCCCTAGAGGCAATAATAAAATGTATTATTATAATTCCAGGTTCATTATTAATGTTTATATTTCTGTGCTATAACTGTAATGGCTTATGCGAAGGTTTGCAAAGTGCATGTTAACTACCTTCGGAAGAAAATTCATATGCAGGTGTGGAGTACAAATATAAAGTGTTTTTAGTCTTGCCTTTAGAATTAACGTGTGTGTTATGCATATTATGTTTTCCTAACCATGGGGCATTGAATATGCCGGTAACACATAGGAGCACATGTTATCAAGGGTGCTGAACCGACCCAATCATATGATTTACTATGAGATCACATAGTTTTCATGTTATGAGTAAAATCATCTAAAATTTAATATGCATGTGTCCTTAATGACAGTAATAATGTTTCGTAACTTTATATTGTAAGGTGGGCTTTGACTCTGTCCTAACACCATGCGTAACAGGCGTGGCAATAACAGATTTGCTCCTGCACACCTGAAAGTATGTCAAGGGACTTAAAGATTCAAGTTGGAAATTTTCTCCTCTGATGATGGAGAGATACTTCTTTGGGCCCTGTTGGTATTATCGTATCCAACATCGTCTGGCCAGATACCTAAAAGATCTCACCTCGGGTTTTGTATAGTATCGTGAAGCAAATAGGACTAGCATGTTAAGCTTATGGTTCACTCAAAGTTATATTCGTGTAGGTGTGGGGACTGTTATCGATGTCCATGGCTTCGCTATCGGTTATTGTTCCACGAGAACAGAACGTTTCCGGTTCATGTGTATCTTTATATCAACTTCACTAGCAGCATGTACATTACACTACGGTAGTAATGGTTGTGCATATCTTTCGCGGATCTTTTTTCTGTTCGGGCAAAAAACTTCTTTCCCACAAAGCTATAGTATGTTGGGTACCAATATGGGAAGTGGCTCATGGCTTTCCCTACATTTCTAATGGAAAGAAAAATGGGGTTGTGAGTGATCTGGATTTCGCTTGTTTGGTGCCTGCATATGGTTTTGTCCTCTGCCATTTTGATTTTAGGACCCATCAGTTTGGTGAGGGGAATCTAGGCTAGGGAATTTATTCTTGGGGATCAGTGAGCTTGTTAACATATCCATATTTTCAGCTAAACTATCCTTGTTAACTCATATGCTACGATTACTGCTATGCATCAACTCCAGTTCAAATTGATGGAACTTCTTCTCCTGCAAGTAGCCCTGCACTTGATAATTTGTCTATTCTGGCCCGTGGATCTTGCGTTGAGTTGACCATCTTTGCTATAGTTGTATTTTCTGCACGATCGTGTAAGTACTTGCAATATTATAATCATCATCACTTCCAGTTTGACCCAGACATCAAGGAAAAAACAAATCTCTCTGTGGAGCAATTTCTTTTTCCGAGAACTCCGATCAGTTAATTTGGAACCGTGGGAATACTTCAGTAGTATTTCCTTTGTAGATCGCACAGTTAGCTAACTGCTTGCAAATGGATAAATTGTAGTATACCAAAAGTTCTTTCAGAACAACATCTATCACTGATATGGGATTTTTAATCCCATCTCTTGCACCACGCTCTCCCTAGTCACAATACCAGTTACAGGTGTAATCCTGCCAAAAAATGAATAGCAAACCGTGAATAGCATCATTAGCTGTACTCACTCAATATTTGCTTTTCTGGAAACTGGATCTGTCTTTGGTTCATTTGGTGGGCTTTGTGAACTCTGTACTCTATAGTACGACAAAATCTCGAAGATATCCATGAGGAAATGGGAATTCATTTTGGTCAAGGACCAATGTGCATGAAGGGAGGGACAATCATGTATGCATTCATTTTCAACCACCTTTTCCAGCATAAACTTTCATCATGAAATTCTATCATAATTGGCATCTTTGGTTTTTAGCAGGTCACATTTTTTTCTTCTGTGAAGCCTCCAATGGAGTCCTCATCCCTCAATAAGAGCATCTCCAGCCGTTCGCCCCTCCAAGGCGATTTTCGGCGCTATTTTAGCGCCGCTTGGGGGTCACTCGGGCGACGATAGCGGCTTGGGGAGCCGGCTACCCAGCCGCAGCCCCAAGATATCCCCCAAGTTCGGCCAAATTTTGACCAATTCTAAGTAAATTTGGGCCAAATCAAGTAAATTAGACCAACTTCGACCGATTTCATTAAAATACGGGCATATTTTACATAAATGACGGAAAAAAAGAAAACTAGTCTACTGCTGGAACAAGAAGGCGTAGAGGGCGTCCATGGACGTCTCCTGGGCGCCTCCTCCAGCAGTGCCACCGGCGGCGCCATCGTCGTCGTCGCCGCCATCCTTTGGCTCCGGCTTGATGCCGGACTGCGCGCCACAGGTCCCGCCGCCGAGCGGCCCCCTTCTCCTGCGCACCCGCAGCAACGCTTCCTCCTTCTCGTCGTCTGTGGCGTCCAGCACAATGAATGGCGGCGGTGGAGGCGCCCACTTGTTGCGGCTGCTGCTGCCCGCGCCGCGTGACGCCTTCTTCTTCGCCGCCTCGGCCCTCGCCGCCTCGGCGCGCTTCTTCGCCTCGGCGAGGTCCCACGCCTCCTGCTGGAGGCGCATCTGCTCGACGAGGTAATCATTCCTCGCCCACGCCATCTGGGCGTCGAGCTCCTCGTCGTCGTCGTCCTTGCGGTGGAGGCGAAGGCGGGGAGACTTCCTTGCCCTTCTTCTTGCCGAGCATGGAGCCCAGGAAGCCACGGCGCTTTGGCTGCGCCGATGGGGTGCCGATGGTGATGTCGCGGCTGAGGCGACCGGAAGGCGCCGGGGTGGGCTCCTTCTTCACCTCCAGCTTCACCTCGGTTTTCACCGGGGTGAAGAACCGCGGCGACGAGAATGCCGGCCCCGATGAATGGGAGCCGGTGGAGCGCGAAGGTCGGCCGCCGGAGGCGGAAGAAGATCCGCCGTCGTCGCGCGGCAGTGTCGCCCACAGCGGCGTGGCGCGGCTGTAGGAGCGGCGGGCCGTCACCGCGGCCCCGTAGCCCAGCGGTGGGTACTCGAGACGCGGCGTGTTCCCATTCTCGATGTACCGCATCACATAATCCAGCGTGCGGCCCTGCGCGCTCCACCACCGGAGGCGCCCATCGCGGTTGTTGTGCCCAACCACCGGCGTCAGGCCGTTGGTGGAGGCGACGGCCTGGGCTCGTCGGGAGGAGAAGTATGCCTCCCAGGCCGGCGTGTTGTTTGGCGCGTTGTCGGCGTCGGCGCGCTCTGCCGCCGTCATCGTAGCGCGGATGGCGTCCACCTCCCGGCGAAACGCGCCGGAGCCCACCAGAGGCACTGGAAGCACCGGCACCCCGCCGGTGGACAGCACCCACCCGTGGGGTGGTTTGGTGTCCGACAGACATGGGTAGCCAGCCTGCGCGAGGAGGAGTGCCTCCATCTGCGACAGGTTGCGGCTCCTGAAGCCGTTGCGGGCGAGGTTACCGTCGGCCATGGCGATCGAGAGGAGAGCTCGAGAAAAGAAGGCGAGAAAGAGAGCAGAGCTCGAGAAGAAAATGCGCGGCTAGAGCGCCCCGGCGAGCCCCTTTTTATAGCGAGGGAAGAACGCGAACAGACAGCGGGACACGCGGCAGCGCGGTCAACGGACCGTTGGGTATCTCGACGCGCCGCATTGATGCTCTCTGCGCCGATTGGACTCGTCACCGGCGCCGCATTGATTCGCTGCGGCGGCGGCAGGTGCGGGGAAGCCGAGGCGAGAGGATGACGACGACGCATGTTCACACGCCGACAGGTGGGTCGCGGCGCGAGCGCGCGCGAAATCGCGCGCACTTTCCTTCCGTTCGCGCGCTTTCCTTTCATCCGGCGACCCCAAGCGACCCCAGCGCGTCGGGTTTGGCTTGGGATCGCCGGACTCAATTTTGGCCCAATCCGGCGCTATTTGGGCTCTTGGGATCGTGGCTGGGCGATTTCCTCCATTCGACGCAAATAGCACCGTCTTGAAGGCCTCTTGGAGGCGCGGCTGAAGATGCTCTAATCGTTACTGAACTGGACGATCTCTTCTGTATCAGAGGTGTGCAAGTTTCCTCTTGGTTCTTGGAATATAATTGCAATATATAACTGCTCTCTCCCATTCTCCTGATAGTATTTCACCACCTCGAACACTGCCCTGAGAAATTGTTTAGCTTTACTTATAAGATACGGCGTCATGGCTTAAAATTGCCCAGTCCAGTCCTCTGTAGTATGTACTTAGTTTACTACTGTAGTACCTGTTAGTGTTTATTTCCTGTTCACAGGGCATGCTCACCGTCTCCACTCATATCTCATGATGATCATCATCCTTAGATGGTCTGTGGGACAATTTCTGCCAGAGATATAGCATCCCGGTACACTGACAACTACACAGCACAACACATCAAAGGTAATTACACTAGACAGTTTGGTCATGGCTTCAGAGGGCAGGGCCAAAGCACAATGCAGTTAAAGTTAATTACACCACTGCTTTCAGTTTCAAACACCACATCCCAAGCCAAACACCCCAGCTCAAAGTGTAGCACTCCCTCTTTGGTTAGATAATTATTCACCGGATAACAGTGTAGTGAGTAGCAATCACGCATTTAGGTTGAATCACCCAATGCGTGCATGGTGATGGGTATAGTACGTACCCCCTATGTCCTCCCGACGTTGGCGACTTTCCAAGCCACAGAATGCACGGCTGCTCAGTACTCACTCACGGCCATGACGCCAAAAGCAACCATTGGTTGTTGCCTCTGCACGCAATGCAGCGCTGGTGCACAGTCGCCATTGGAGAAACCTGAAAAAGCTAGCACAGCAGCCGTGGTGCTTTGCTCCATGGCCGGTGATTTGACTGCATCATGACGCCGGCCGGCACAATCTCATGCAACGCAAAGCAGCCAGGCAGCAAGCAGTGTCGTGAGCGACGACACCGACGAAAGAAACAGGCAACAGTAGCCGCCTAGACCTGGCCGCATAGGAGTGGTACTCCTACCAGACGGGAGGTGGTGGTAAGGCGCCATTGCCCTAGGGCAGGCAGGACAAAACCGCCACTGCGTCCCCTGTACTAGCTTCCATGGCGATTTTTCGCCCGTTCCTTTCGAAAAGGCTTCTTCCTCCCTCCTTCAGAGCTCTCAGTCCATGGCGACTTTATCAATTTGGCGTGTGCGTGCACTGTGCACAGTGCAGGGAGCGCGTTGTCGCCTCACCTTACCAGCTTACCTTGCTGCAACAGACACGGGCGCGTCGTTCACGCACGTATGACGACGGCAGGCCCGCTCTGTGACTGTGTAACAAGTATAAAAATCCATGCTACGTCCGTGTACGGGTCCAGAGATGGCATTCATACGGCAGTGTACCGCCCCAGAAATGACCACTCGGTAAGCGACATTGTTCAGAATGGGTAGGGTTAGGGTACGTACCCCCTAATCCTGGCCCAATGCATGCAATGTCCATGCATGCCAATCTGTTAGCAAAAGACAGCAGGATGAGGATCATGCATGGATTCAGAGAAGAGAAGACAAGACCAGTGCATGAACATAAGCAAATAGGAGGGCATTTTCATCTCTTTTGTTTGGTTCTTGGTTGCAAATCTGAGGATTATTATTACCTGGATTTCGAGAAAGTGCAAGCAGGAGAGGACACACCGCCATGATGCCGGAATGAGGAACACATCCCATCGCGTCAAACCGGGAGATATCCAAAATCCAAGCACGTACCCTGGAAACTCTTTTATAAATCCATCACGTCGAATTGAACACCAAAGAGGACAGGACTGCAGAAATAAATTCTACTCTACGTACTTACCTACGTGCCCATCTATCCCCCGGCAGGCTCCACTGTTTGGTCATTTCAGCAGGACCCATGCGCCACTGGCTTGCTTGCTCCAGGATCGATCTGCTTCGACACTCCAGCTCTCTGCGCACACTCAAATCAGAACCAACTTCCTTCCTTCCTTGTCAAATTGCTGGCGACCAAGAAATCCAGCCAACTAGTACAGTATTAAAAAGCAGATGCAGAGCGCCCTGCAAGGCTGCAACATCAACAACACAAGGATGGATGGAATCTGCAAACCAACCGGCATCAGCCATGAAATAACTCCTACTACCTGAAGATATTTATCATCAGGGAAGAAGCTTCATCAGTCGAACTTGTTACCAACTTTCTTAACTTATCCTTCGGCAACAGCAGTTGGATGAGAAGAAGCTTCATAAGTTCATTGCTCACCAACTTTCTTACCGCTGAGGAAAGCCATGTGCTGCTTAGGCCACCCCGGCCGTCTGATCGGAGAGAAGTATGCATGCGTGTTTTCATCCAGACCGTCTATTTCTCATCCAGTTCGACAAGGAAACACAGACGGGGCACATGGGATGAAAACATGCACACACACGTTCATCTCATCCATGGGGGAGCTAGCAACGATAGCTCAGCAGCTCGGCCAACAGAGAGATGCCAAAAGCAAAGCCCTGAAATCCAGCAAAAGAAACCAGTCACTGTTGGGTGCCGTCAAGGGGCCTACATTCTCCTCCCCTCACTTTTATTTTTCACTTTTACAGACTCCATCATCAGCTTGCTTTCACCACCCCACACAAGGTGGCGGTAATAAGTAACAAAAACACCATCATAATACTGCGCAGAGGAGGAGGAGGAGGAGGACACGCTCCCAGTCCCAGCCAGCCCAGACAGCAAAACTGTCACCGCGGGTCCCGCGTATGGTCCTTTTTACCCGTTGGAGGGGGCAAGGCCGCAGGCATGGAGGGGAGATTTTAATTGGCAAGATCATCAAGGAGTTTGGGTCGTTCGCGCGCTGCTGTGGCGCCAGTGCTGGAACAGTGCAGGGCAATGCTGCACTGAACTATGCATGCATGCTTGCTCCAGCTCCAGGCCCAGGGCTCCAGCCACTGCCTTGTGATGCACATGCACACGCATGCATTGGGTGCCTCTGATTAGCTACTCTTGTTGCCAATGCCGGCACACTAGCTAGGCAGGCAGGCATGAATGCATTTCTTTCATGCTGACTGTGACACATTTGGCTGGTGTTCTTTTCATTCATTTGCACGATGTTGAATGAGTTTAGCAAACAGATAAACAGTGTGTATCGACCCACCTGCCGAAAGAGAAGCTTGTGATGTTCATGGTTGCTCCTCCCTGAAGAAGATGTCTGCACTTGTGCTTCCATGGATCTCTCCTCAGATCTTGGCAGTAAAAGGGCGTCACCTAAATGGCAGACAAGCATGGGAATTGTGGTAAGCAACTGCATTTGTTATACAGAAGAGCATTCAAAATAAAATAGATATAGGAGTAGTGGTATTTGTTTTCACATACCTCCCTGTGGATGATGATGAAGTGGAGTAATGCAAATGTACGATGCAAAGGAAAAAAAAAGTAGTGTACTGTAGTAAGTCTCCATACAGGCAGCACAAGCCCCAACGAGAATACATACGTACTTGGTGGACTTGAAGAGCAGCAGTACACCTACATGACTATGGACTATAGTGGTGGCAACATCCTTGAATTCCGGATGCTAGCTATCTAGCCACACCGCACTAGTATCTTTGATCTTCCATAGCACAGCACGCTAGCTTGGAGCAAGATCTTTGAGCAGCAGCAGCGGCAGCGGCATCGTACGACGACGCTACTGGGAGAGTGTAAACTTGGAGAAGCAAGGCAGCAGCCATCATACCTGCCCTCCTCTGTTCCTCCTTGCTTGTGTGTTCATGCATGCAAAGCTCCACACTCCACAGTCCTCCACAGTGTGTGAGGAACGGGCAAAGCTGTGCCCCCTGTGACGCTGCTACTGTTTGCGAGGCCGACATTTGGGTCCACGTTCGCGATCCATCCATCCATCTACTGGCTGCTGTTTTCTGTCTATCGCTCGACGGAATTGCTCTGTTAATTGACAGCCCGGCGATCAGATTGCAAACCAGATGCCTGGGAAGAAAGGACAGTAACAGGGATAACAACACTTGTTATAATTATTTAAGATCACTACATTTCACATCAACAATCAATCCCTACTACTAGTTATTAGTGGGTTGGTTTCAGAAAGGGCAATTGTCTTTTGTTGTATTACGGTCACGGATGAATAAAATCACTTGTAATCGTCATGCTGGACTACAACTCTACTAGCTAGCTAGCAATGGTGGCAGACAATGAGGCTGTTGTGTGGGGGTGTGGCTCTCAAAGTGCGGTTGCTCACCAACTAGTTAGACATTTGGAAGTCTCTTCGATGAACTAAAGGTGACAACTTTATGGTACTCCCATGAATCTTCCTTCCATTCCGTCCACAACAAAAAGGAGAGGCTAACTGTACATCAGTGGCTAATTAAACTGAGCTGACGTCCCAATTTTAGTTTACACCAACCCCAACCCTCAAGCATGTAAAGTGCCACTCTAATAATAGTAAGTCCAATAACACCGTACCCTCCTAATTAGTTAAAGGATTAGCAGAGGCTTGGCGCACGGCCAGCCAGCCACCACCCAACTAGCAGCAGACCATGCACTAAGCTGGTAACATGCTGGGCCTACAACATGTTCTTGACCAGCTAATAATAGTCAGCCAGCTATACTAACTAGTAGTAGTAGTACACTACATCCCATTACATTACCACTATACATATGTGTACAGCACACATCCACGTACGGTCATTAGTTCACTGGACCGTAGCGCCCTTCACAATTTTATGACGATGATACAAAGTCCAAACTCCAGAGCCAGAGAGCCCCACTCAGTCACAGTCTGTTTAGACAATCTCCTGGATAGAATGCAAAACAAGTGATATTTTTTCACCACACCATCCTATCCTAACGAGAAACTGTGTGTGCGCGTGCGTGCGTACACTGTGTCGTGGTACAAACCTTGCAATATAATTTTACCAGAGTGGTGGGGGCATGCAGGGAGAGGGTGAAGAGAGAAGGGGGCCCTCACCCTCACCCTCACCCCATGTGGAAGGGGCAGTGGAGTCACTGGAGTGAGTGAGATTATATGCAAGAGGAGAGTGCCTGTAGCAGTTGGAGGAAGGAAGAAGGGGAGGAGGAGTGGAACACATTCTTAAATGCAGGGAAGGAGGGGTGGCTTCTCCTCCTCCTGCAACGGTACAAGAGCCAACACCAGCACCATCACTTCCCCACTCCCCCACTAGCCACTGCCCCTCCCTCCAACCCTCCATCCTGCTTGGCTTGGCTCCCACACACCTCACACACTCTTCATCCATCCTCCTCTTCTCCCTTCTCCCAAAGAAAGCTTGCGAGACAACTTGCAAACAGTGGCGCCCTGTCTGCAGAATGACCAAAGATGAGGAGTTCAAGCTGGTCAAGATCCAGGTACATCTCTCCATCCTTCCCTCTCTTGGCACTCTCTCTGTGTCTATCTTTCTCTCTATAGTGTGTGCATTTGTGTGGAGCTCAACTGTTCTTGTGTGGTGCTTGAGACCTCAACTGTTCTTCTTTCTTGGGGCTTCCTGCAGACCCATGTCCTGAGGGTGAACATACACTGTGATGGCTGCAAGCACAAGGTCAAGAAGCTGCTCCAGAAGATCGAAGGTACGCACACACTGCCTTCTCCACGTTTATCGCCCTCCAATCCTCCATGTTTTCTCTGTTGATTCCTTCCTTCCTGCACATGTAGTGCCATTCTAGTGGTCTAAGCTGGTGGAGATACTTGCTGTAGCTCTCCCTTTTTATCTTGACAAACACACTCTGCCTTGCCTGGTTAATAAAGGTCGAAAGCTTTGTCCACTTGCATCTCAAAGCACCCCCCAGAGTCTTGCCAAATGCGCTTAAACGACAAGAAATCCCTGCTTTTCATGTGGTCATGCCCATGCTAATTAATGTTCAGACCAAATTGATGTAGTCAGTAAAGTTGAACATCTTGAGCTAAATCTTAAAATCTGACCTGACCGTGCTAGTGAATATGCCAAACTCATCCATGTAGCCGAGGAATTTTCACCCATGTATGTGGCTGCGGTAATTTCTGTGTCGAATCTCACAAACGGCTGACAGGAAATGACACAGGATGTATGAGGAACCCCACTCAAACTTGTTACTGCACATATTTGTGATACTTAATTGGTGATGAACAGTAGTTGTATTTTGTAGTAATTTACCATGGCTCACGAGCAGTCTGTGAACTCTGTCTTCTCTGCTTCCTGTTTGTCGCAGGCGTCTACTCGGTGGCCATAGATGTGGACAACCACAAGGTCACGGTGACCGGCAACGTGGACTCCGAGACCTTGATCAGGAAGCTCACCAGAGGGGGCAAGCACGCTGAGCTGTGGTCACATCACAAGGGCAGCAGCAACAACAACAACCAGAATCAGGGCCACAAAGGGGGCAGCAACATCAACAACAACAACCAGCAGAAGCAGCATCAGCAGCAGCAGCAGCAGCATCAGAAGCAAGCTGCCAATGTAAGCAAGGATGGCAACGGCAAGGGCAACGGCGGCCAGAAGGACCAGGGCAAGCATGGTGGTGGGGTTGGGAGCCTCATGCAGGGCCTCAAGGCCTTCAAGAGCCAGCACAACAAGCATCAGCTCCCTGAACTGAGCTCTGAGGATGATGAGGATGACATGTACGATGACGACGATGATGAAGATGATGATGAGTTTGACGACGACTATGAGGACGACCTCCGCTTCCTCGGGGACAAGATGAGCCAGCTTGGGATCCTCAGGCAGAGAGCTGAGGCTGCGGCGGCCGTCAATGCCAAGAACAAGAACGGCAACAATGCCAATGTGAACAACAACAACCACAATGTCAGTGGCAAGAAAGGTGGTGCCGGAGCAGCCAACCACCACCAGAACAACCAGAACCAGAAGTTCAACATGGCAGCGGCGGCAAATGCCAAGATGGGGAATGGTGCTCAGAAGAACAACAGTGGCATCGGTGGCTTGATGGGCCTGAACCATGGCCTCGGAGCAGGCAGCGCTGCTCCTGGCTTCACAGCTGGCGGCTTCAGCCACCCGTCGTCCTACGGAGGCGCCACCGGCTACGGAGGACTCCAACAACAGCACCTCCAGCAGCAGCAGAACAGCAATCTGATGGCGAACATGCAGGGGTACCAGAACAACCCGGCAGCTGCCGCGGCGATGATGAACAACCTGAGGGGCAACATGATGATGCACCAGCCGCAGCCCCAGCCACAGATGATGTACAACCGGTCTCCCCAGATCAGCCCTTACACGGCCTATTACAACCCATACAGCTACTACTACCAACAGCCCGGTGGCGGCGCAGCCCCCTACCAGCCGGCCGGCAGCGGCGGCGTGGAGACCATGTTCAGCGATGAGAACACCAAGGGCTGCGTTGTCATGTAGTAGGATTGTAGTTAGCAGGCAAGAGTTACAATGTAGAGGATGAAGGGTGATGAGGAATGGTAGTGGTGAATGGTGATGCAGTCGTACTATTTTTTTTCACTAGTATTTTACTGCCTTTATGTTTTTCTCCTGTATCAAGAATGAATCATGGGTGTTTGACTTGGGATGTGGTATTTGGAACTGAAAGCAGTGGTGTAATTACCTTTGACTGCATTGTGCTTTGGCCCTGCCCTCTGAAGCCCTGACCAAACTGTTCAATGTAATTACCTTTACTGTGCTGTGTAGTTCGTCAGTTTACTGGGGTGCTGTATCGCTGGCAGAAATTGTACCACACACCGTCCTAAGGATGATCATCATGAGATATGAGTGGAGACGGTGAGCATGCCATGTGAACAGGAAATAAACACTAACAGGTAGTAGTAAATTAAGTACAGACTACAGAGGACTGGACTGGGCAATTTTAAGCCATGACGCCGTATCTTATATAGTACTGCTAAATAATTCTCGGGGTGGTGTTCTAGGTGGGGAAATACTGTCAGGAGAATGGGAGAGAGCAGTTATATATTGCAAGTAGATTTCAAGAACCAAGAGGAAACTTGCACACCTGTAACACTGAAGAGATAATCCAGTTCAGTAACGATTTGTAAGGGAGGAGGACTCCATTGGATGCTTCAGAAATTTTTTTGTTGTGACCTGCGAAAAACAAAAGATGTCAATTATGATAGAATTTCATGATGAAAGTTTATGCTGGAAAAGGTGGTTGAAAATGAATGCGGACATAATTGTACCTCCCTTCATGAGCACATTGGTCCCTAACCAAAATAAATTATTATTTCCTCATCGATCTCTTAACGGTTTTGCCAGACTATATAGTACAGAGTTCATAAAGCCCACTAAATAGATGAAATAAAGATTCAATGTTCAGAAAAGCAAATATTAAGTGAGTACAGCTAATGATGCTATTAGAGGTGTGCTATTCATTTTGGCAGTATCACACTTGTAACTGGTATCTTAATTTGTGACTGGGGAGAGCGTGGTCCAAGAGATGGGATTAACAAGCCCACTTATCGTGATAGATGATGCTCTGAAATAACTTTTGGTAGGCAATACTTTTGAAATACTCCTACTACAGTAAGAATGTATAGGATTCTCGGAAAAAGAAATTGCTCCATGGAGAGATTTGTTTAATCCTCGAAGTCTGGGTTAAACTGGTAGTGATGATGATTATAATATTGCAAGCAACTTACACGGGCGTGCAGCGCACACACCTACAGTAAAGATGGTCAACTCAACGCAAGATCCAGAATGGCAGCGTAGACAAATTGTCAAGTGCAAGGCTACCTGTAGGAGAAGAAATTCCATGAAACACAGTTGGTGCTAGGATAAAGCCTCGCATAGTAGTAACTGTAACATACTAGCGTGCAAAAGACCTACAGGAGGAGAAATTCCATGAACTGGAGCTGCTGATAAGGCATGCGAGGTAAAGACATTTTTATGGTACATGCACGCAGACAATTTATCTGAAAATATCAACATTAACAATCTCACTGATCCCCAAGAACAAGTTAATAAATTCCCAGGCCCAGATTCCCATCTCAGCATTTTTTTCCTTTTCTGAATCCTCATCTCACCAAACTGATGGTCCTAAAATCAAAATGGCAGAGGACAAAACCATATGCAGGCACCAAACAAGCCAAATCCAGATCACTCACAACCCCATTTTTCTTTCCATTAGAGATGTAGGGAAAGCCATGACCCACTTCCCATATTGGTACCCAACATACTAGCTTTGTGAGAAAGAAGTTTTTTGCCCGAACAGAAAAAAGATCCGTGAAAGATAGGCACAACCACTACTACCGTAGTGTACTGCCATGCTGCTGGTGAAGTTGATATAAAGCTTTCTCGTCATTTCAGTCAACATATTCCCTCACGCACACACATGTGTGACCCAGGTACAGCAGGCCTCTCATCAAACCAGGGACCAGAACAGAAAAGTCCTACAAAAAAGAACAGAAAAGGGCAGTGGGCAAAAGCTGGAGCTAGCTGAGCGAGGGCATGTAAAAGCCAGGCACGGTGAACTTAAACACAAAAGACCATCTTTAGACTTTAGCAGGCAGCTTTGGTGGTATCATTAGAGTACTAGTAGGTTATTACTTGCTTTTAGTACAAGGGATTATGATGACAGAACAGAGGAAGGGCAGCGGCATGAAAAGGAGTAACCAATGTTCAGGGAAGAGGGGGGCTTTGGGACAGCCAGGCCTGCAGAGGAGCACCGCTGAGACATGTCTTTTTTGACCTGAGGTCACCAAGCACAGTAAATTGGTGCTTGCAACTACCAAGAAAACTTGGCCCCTGCAACATGGACAAAGAGAGCAAAGAACCATTGGGGTAAGTGATGGCGTTTCTCTCTGCAATGCAGCACCGCCTGAATAGGCATGTTAGAGTTTTGCTTCAGAGCTTTTGATAACTGGGTCATAGCTGTGCATTTATATTATTATTTTCCAAAAAACAACAACATTGTAGTGAGTTGGTTGCATTTCTGGAATTTTGCACAGATTTTTTTGTGGTAGATATGGTCTAAATGAACTAGCTAACAAACTCAAATTTGGGGGAGCTCAGTGAAACTAACTCTAGAAAGTAGAAACTAATAATCAAAACAGAAGGCTTATAATGATATGAATCTTTTCATAAGAATCCATAAGAAGTGGTCAGGTCATGATTGCAGAAGTACTTACCGAAACCAATTGATGAAGGACAACCATCATAATGAAAGCAATCCTAGTACTAAACCCATTAAACAAACCTCCTTGGTTAAAAGTAATGTGTCTTTTCTCACCTAAAACCCGTAGATGAATCTTCAGTGCATGTTTTGCCTTTTCTTTCTATCGTAAAAGTGAAAGATAAAACCAGGTTTCTACCTAAAACTAGTCTGAAAGCTTTAGAAAAAAGGAACAATAGGCGTGGAGCCAGCTGACCACCATACCCATCCAGGAAGCTTCAGAACAATGTGCTTTTCAGGATCTACTAATAGCATTTGAACAGTAGAATTTAAAAACTGATTCATCACCGTGCTTCCAGATAAGAAGCTTAGCACGCCAAAGCTTATAGTACTGTTTGGATACAATTAAATATGGCCAGATCTATAATTGAGGCCAGACGGGCGGATAAAATAAGATTAATTATGAGGATGCACGAGCACTTACCGGCATGATTCCACACGAAGCTTCCTTTCCTTTGCTCAATTCCTCTTCCTGAAAGGCGGAACTAAACAAATCCAGGTAAACTCTCAGCATGTTACTCCTCGACAGCCCCAATAATATTCAGATAAAAAATTCCATTTTTTTACGAAATTAATTAATCAAACTTCGACTGTGCTTGTCGATTTCACTAATTAAGTATGCTGAGAAGGTAACTTCTTGTCTTCTCATACCATTTGTATGTATTAGAGTGGATACCCGTAGTAAAGGGTGACATACTGAAAGCTCGAAAGTTCAGTCGTCGACAGAATATGATGCACATCTATAGCCACTGCCAGCGTGTTTATGAACACAGTTAGTGTGACAATCTGATCCAGCTAGCAAATAAAAGGATGCCAGGTTGAGCAGCTTTGGACTGTTCTAGGAGAAATTCAAGTTTACTCACATGCAAACTGAATCTCTCCAGTGTCCAGTGTACCAAACATGTTGTAGTGGAATGACAACAGTCTTCGCAAGGTTAGCATTAGCACACTAGAATGTGCGCCAGTGGTACCCAAAGCAAAAGAGGTAACACCAGATTATACTTTAATCACCTCAAATAGATTATTTGGGGTTTGAACACAGCCCAGATAATAAGCAAGTGCATAGGTGTACCACATAAAAAAATAGCAAGCGTAAATCTACATTTCCTCATCCCAAGCATGTCCACCAGTCAATAAATACCAAAACAAAAAGGAAGAAAAGGCAATCAAAGAAAAATAATGCATCATGCAGAACTCCAATCTAAACAGTGGGATGGGGATGTGTCATATATAGGAACCATTGTGTAAAGGAAACTATAGCTTGTCATGCAATAAGTGGGAAGTATTTCGAACTCACATAATATTACTGATCCAACTCACACACAAAGCAAGTATTTCAAAGGAAGTTGGTTAGTTTTCTTAGATAAAATAGAAGTATGCCAAAGCAACAATTTGAGTACGTACATCATTTCCACCTAGCTGCAAGCTATTACAGTTTAAACGGATAGAATCAGGTTCCCTGCTTGTTGAATTAAAAACACTACTGAATTCAGACCCATTTGTTTGCCTAATAGAACATTCATTGAAATGATTTGGACAGAGGTACTTTTCTTAAGTACCTGTGTCGTCTTACAGAAGATAGTCATTGTGGATAACAATACCACATAAGTACAGATAACTTGACCACCATTTGAATAGAGCATTCTGGAAGAGAAATACATTACTGTTGACTGTTCTCAGATCAACGTTTGTCATTTTTCCTCTTCCTCGATTGTGCTTTCTGCCATTTCTTCTTAGGCACTAATTTACTCTTAGGCTTTAACTTTAACTCTGGAGAAAATTTGAAATTTGGATCTCTCATGCGTGCTTGTATATCCTTAAAGAACTGGATATTGAGCTTCTTTGGTCCGCCCTCACGCAGCTCGGCATATTCTGGTCCTGAAACAATGTTCTCAAATGCGCCAATCAGGATATCGATATCAGTGACAACATCAAATACGTTAATGTAGCGTCCATCAGGTCCTTTTTTCAATTTCTTGAGAGCATTTTCGACAGCAAGTTTTCTTGCTTGCTTTCCTGGCGAGAGCTCTGGTGGTTCATTCTCGGCTTTTAACAGCTCAGAGATTGTGCGATATTTAGGTGCCTCATCAAATTCAAACACCTTATCTATATATGAATCACTTCGTTCATTGGGATGTGGCTCGGTAGGGATATCATTGTCATCGTCCTCTTCACTGCCACTCCAGAGATTCATATCATCTTCATCACTCTCAGGGCATATACTTCTTAACTCATCACTGTCATCACCATCAATAAGGTTTGCATTTTCCTTGGCTTGCTTCTTCACTTTCTTGATTTCCCTCTCCATTTTTGTATCATCCTCCTTCTCGTCATCCTCGTCCTCACTGGCAGTCCATAGGCAGTCCTCCTCATCAACATTCTCCTGCCAAGCTTTCCGGAACTCTTCATCACCTGGCCTTCGTTTACCAAACAGATCGTAGTGTGAGCGATCATCAGCAAAGAATCGTGATCCTGGGCAAAGACAATGCCTTTCAGTAACAATTCGTTTGCAGGCAAACAATTGTACTCAGCAAGGATTTGGTGTAAATAATCATTCACCGGCATGAAGAATGTCACCAAATGGACCTTTCTATTAGATCATTGACCAATTGGTACAGACAGCACCGTCGCAGGCATAGTTTCCATACAAGAAGTGAAAATGTATAACATCACTGGAATAGTAGAAAGTAACATGACAAACATTGACTAAAAAGGATGGCAACATTGTACTCTCATGATTTATATGATGAAGATGCATATTATTTCCCATATAAAAAGAGAATAGTAGAAAGTAACATGACAAACATTGACTAAAAAGGATGGCAACATTGTACTCTCATGATTTATATGATGAAGATGCATATTATTTCCCATATAAAAAGAATGCAAGTCAGAATATAGTTTAGAAGCTATGATATGCACTAAGTGCATCAGGTAATTCGCACGCACAGAAATTTAAGTATACATCAAGAACACTTGATTGCTGAAAGATCATCTGTCTGATATCCATTTCAGCAGTAGGTTCTCAGGTTATGCGTTATACAATTCACATCTGCAACTTTTTCATTATATATTTCTCATCCAAATTTCTTGGGAAATAAGCACAGTACTGAGTTATCTTCAGATCTATACAGAGACACTGACAGCAATGGTGTCAGCTTTCAGCATCGCTTTTCAACCTCTATTCATACAGCAGAACCAGCAACACGGCAAATTTAGCACAGCTATGCCGTAGGGTGAACAGTTCCTACAGCCTAGAGCTCAGACCAATAGGTTTAACAAGATAGATCAATCAACCAGTACAGGTGAATGAAATGAAATGGCTTACACGAAACTAGAACGTATCAACGCATACAGGAATTCAGAAAGCATTAGCAGTTGCAACTTTCATCCTGTAACCAGATGGAGGGAAGTGGGCATTCTATTAGATCATCTACCAACTGATACCGTAGCACCGTAGCAGGCATATCTTCCGTAAAACAAGTGAACAGGATATAAAATCACTAGACTTGTACAGATTAACATCATAAGCACTGATTAGAAGGATGGCAACAGAGTACCAACATGAATATGATGAAGATGTGTATTATTTTTTATACTAGGAAAAAAGACCCTCCTATTCAGCATATGGTTTAGAAAATACCATATGAACGAAGCGCCTCAGGTAATTCACAGGCACAGAAATTAAAAAATGATGTGAGACAAAATATTTGATGAGAGCATTTGATTGCTGAAATATCATCTATGTGATGCCCATTCCAGCACTAGGTTCTCAGGTTATGTGCTGTCTGATTCTCATCTGCAACATGGGAATTGTATTTGCCGCATCTGCCCTTCTCAGGAAATAAGGACAGTACTTATTTATTTATCTTCAGGCCTATACAGAGACTGACGGAATCTCTTCTCAACCTGAATCATACAGCAGCAGAACCCCAAGCACACGGCAGAATTCGCATTTCCTACCATCCTAGAACTCGGGTCAATAGGGTTAACTAGATCAACCAGGCAGAGCAAGTAAAGGTTTAACTAGATAGCTTACACAACACCAGAACGTAGCAACACATAGAGTATGTGCGTGACTGTCACTACGCGGCCGATGGAATTCAGAAAGCATTCGGAGTTGCAGGTGGCGGCTCCACTGCCACAACAAGCCCTAAAACCAGAGGGAGGGGGTATGGGGAACACGGGGGTCGAACTCGGAGAGGTCGCACCTTGGGGCGCCCAGACGGGTGGAGACGAGGCCGGGCCGCGGGTCAGGCGGCGCGCGACGGCGAAAGCGGGCGAGGGAGGGGGCGCCGGACAGCACGCGCGGAGGCGGAGGTGCGGGGAGAAGTGGCGGGCGAGGAGGCGGCGAGCCATGGGCGGGGCGGGAGGTGGGGTAGGGGTAGGGGTGGGGGTGGCACTACCATGAGGCGCCCATGGAGGTCGGGGAGGGAGGTTTAGAGGAACGCGAAGGGAGGGGAGAAGAAAGAAATCGGAGTGGGCGTGGAGGTGGAAATGGGCCTGCTTCGTCATGGATAAAGGCCAAATGCGACCCAACTCTCATCAGGGAAAATGTAGTAGGGATGTACTGCATCGTTGCCCTACAAAAATGATAATGCATCGTATCCTTGCCTTGTTACCTTAAAAAAATCCTTGCATTGTCTCCAAAAGAATACTTTCTCCGATCGAAAATACTTGTCACTCAAATGAACAGTAAAATAAGATTCCTAAAAAAAAACCAAAATAAGAATGAGGTCGAGATAAGGTCTCTTCAGCTTTTTTTCTACCTCGATGGTGTTCAGTTCGGCGTTAGCGTAGTGCATATGAGAGTATGTATCATCAGATATGTTGGTTCTCTTTAGTTCTTGGCAATTACTGTGTATCAAGGAAATCAGTTGATTGATTATTGACACAACAACTTTGACCTCTTCATTTGTTTTGTTATGCAACGAGGTATGATTTCCATAACCACCTAGATTGATGATGAATGATTGTAAGCTTCCATTGCGTGAGATGTTGAGTCGGTCGACGTTCCTTCAACGGTTGTCATGTTATGGACGGAAGGCGAGGTGGGGTGGGATGGGAGTGGGGTCGTGCTACCATGATGCACCCATGGTGGTTAGTTTGTTAGAGGAACACAAGAGAGAAGAATTCGAAGTGAGCATGGAGATGGAAATGGGCCTGGTTGGTGATGGGTCAAGGTCAACATTGTTCAATACTCGGGTGAAAATTGTGAGTGGAGCTCGGCATGGCCACCCTGGCCAACCAAAAACTCGACAAGGTCGTGACCCCTTAGCTAAGAGAAAAGATCACGGTTCATGTCCATACATATGAATACGTCAAAAACTCTAAATATAAATTAAAATATATGAGGTTTAAAGGGACACGTATAAGCGTTAGAATTATAATAGCAAGACAAATTAATACAATAGAAGGTTTGTACTTTTGCATTCACATGTAAAGAGATGTTTGCAGTTTCACAACTTTTGGAATGAACATTAATTTTCAAGTGAGTATGCAAAAATTGTCAGATTAGTTTTGTTTCAAGAGGACCGGATTAGTATTGAGTGGTCTCTGAGATAGTCTTGAACACGTTTGAAGATAGCATAAGTCGTTAATGTCTTGGACCCGTTCCATACCTTAGGTGGCTTATACCGAGTATGGTAATAATGATCGGTATAATAGTTTCTTGTGCATGTGACAAATAGTGAAATTTTAATACAAAGTGACAAGCACACAACTACCATTGTCCAAGTACCCCCCCCCCCCCACCTCTTAAACACACGCAGAGGCACACAAACAAGAAACAAAGGGGAATTGATTTTTTCAAGTAACACAAACCATCGAGGAGCTAGTGTGAAGAAGATTTGAGGACTTACTGAAAAAAATCAGTTAGACTTTTTAACTCAATGATATGTAAACTTAATACTGACGAACTCTAGAACTTTCCATCAATATATATGTTAGTTTTATAAAATGCATAACACATTACAAAATTTTGTAGATATTTAGAAAAATCCTAAACAAATATTCCTAAATATACGGTAAGTTATATTATTATTTATAATTTAATTGCAGAATAAATTGATACTTTTAGTTTGCTTAGTGAGAAGTAAGTTTCATTTGAATATCTAGTTAGACAACTTAATGGAACTAATATAATAGACCACCATTTGTAACAAAATACAATTTAATTTAGGGCATAATATAATTTATTTCAAATAATAAATACTAGATGTGTTATAAAACATGTTTCTGAAATATATATAGCATATTGCATTGTTAAATTTGATAGTTATACTTTAAAAGCAACTTGTAATGTAGCATATCAAATGATGCATCAATGAGAAATAAATTGTATTTTCTAACAAGATGAGTAATGAAAAATTATAAAAATGTTTAATATAAAAGATAAAAGATAGTTAAACTTCAATTAATCCCAACCTTTGAATGTGCTTAGCGTTTTTGGCCATCAATTTTTCTAGCATGTCTGTTTCTGGTAGTTAGATCTGTTATCCTAAGGGTTGTTGCCTTGTCTTACGGGATTGCTGCTCTAGGAGAACAACAAATCTCTCTAGTTATCTGGGTCACTTATACTAGCCCATTAATCTAACCGAGCATAGTCTATGCACTATAGGAAAGTCTGCGTGTAAAGACATTCAATGTCATAGGTAGAGACGGACGCGACGATATGGGTCTGGGGTCCAAATGGTCTTGATATCCAGCACGTAGGATATGCCATATGGTTTGGGGGAGAGCATTAATTATGGACCGGTTTATGGTTTGTACGTAAGTTAGTCGATGTTGTACTTAGGATGGAACAATTCATTTCTGTCGAGAGTTGTTGCTTCCAAACGAGCATCTACAGTTGTACACGTCTGGTAGTCGGTTTGACGCCTCCGTCCAAGGTGAACAGTGGCAATGCAACGGGAGGGTTGGGTCGTGGCCAAGGTGGCAGTTTAATTTTATGTATCCATGTCGTTGCAATGAACACCACTACTAAAATCAATTCTCAGGCTTCGAGATTGACCAAATGGTAATGTCTGTGGAGTCTGAATTCAATGTTTGCTACTTAGTGCATAATTTCAATCTGCAGTTCAAATCAGCAGGCACATGTTTATGGTGGTACGGTGATCATTCAGTTCAGTGAACTTGTTTTCTTGGGGGAGAGTTGTACATAATTGGATAGGAAACTGTATGTCTATAATGGGGAATGTTCTCTTGCAGAGTGAAAAATTCAAATGTGTTTGTTTTATTCATTTAAGCTGATAAAATAATTTATAAGCAAGCAATTATATATGTGTTTTGTGCACAGCATATTGGCTTATGATTTAGTTTCATTGTGACTACGGATAATGAAACTTAAACAGTTTGTATGTGTACTGTAAGCGGAATGTCCACAAAATTGTAATTTTAACATGCAAGTTCATCAAGTATGGTTGATAAAAATGATGTTGGTAAAACACTTGATCATTTTGGGTCAGATATCATCAATTAAACTGTGCATTCGTATATGTGATTGTTTTGGATTCAATCTTACTACACTTTGGGCTAAGGTTACAAATAATTACAGTGAAATAAATAAATTAGCAGAGACAAACATTAAAAATTAGTGTTTATTTGTATCTGATGGACTTGTGAACAAGATTTGAGAAGCTGACGATTATTATTTCAATTAAAATCGGGTGATCTAGTTTGGTGTTCCTCAACTCGATTGGGGGTGTGGCTTGTATTTGATGCGAGTGTCAGTAAAGGTTGGGATGTACAGGAAGAGGCTTCTCGGACACAACAACATCTCCTCGTTGTATCCGTTTGAGAACTCATTGTACGTTTAACTTGAAATTCCTTCATAATTTGTCGCACTTATCCACTTGGCCCTGCAAGCAAGAATATCTTAGTGGCATAGAACTAGACCATCTGGTAAGAATTGATTTCTATTCAGTGGGAGGATGGTTCATGATGGCACACTCAATCTTCTCTCTAATGAGGTCGACCCCTTCTCCCACAACCTCCTCGTCTAGCTGTCATGCATCCTCCTCTATGACCGGCATCCAATCCGGCCTTGGCTGAAGTGAGACAGTGAGGATGGGAGTGATACGTCCCAAACGTATCTATAATTTCTGCTTGCTCCATGCATGTTTTGTGTGACTTTGCCATGTTTTGGTTGAACTTTATTACACTTTTAAACCAATTTGGACTAACCTACTAACTCAGTGCACCCAGTTGCCAGCTTCTGGTTTCTGCTGTTTTTGTTTTTCAGGTTTTCCGGTTGATTAAAGTGCCCAAAAAATTCCACAAAAATTATATTAAAAATCAGCGGGCAGGAAGCTTCCGGAATAACCAAGGGAGAGAGCCGGGACCACCACCAGGGAGCCAGAAGGGTCCCTGGCGCGGCCCCAACCCTAGGGCGCGCCAGGCACCCTCCTGGCTGCCCTGGGTGGCCCCTCGACGCCCCCCTTCTCCTATATAACCCCCTCGGGGTAGAAACCCCTAAACGAGAACTCTTTTTCGCGGAAACCTCTCTGTTCCGCCGCCGCCGCCGTTTTCAGATCGGGGCTGCCTGGAGAAGCTGCCCCGGCACCCTGCCGGAAGGAGATCACCCCTCCGGGAGACCATCCATAGCCATGGACGCCTCCCGTATGTACCGTGAGTAGTCCCCCTTGGACCATGGGTCCGTGATCAGTAGCTATGTGATGTCCTCTCCCTCTTTTGTGCTTCCACTTTCGAGACCTCCTGAGCTGTCTCACATGATCGAGGCACCTATGTAATTTTCTGTTGTTGCTATGCTGAGTTTGTTGGGATCTGATGGATTATGAGACTATGTTCAGATTGTGATGAGTAATATATTTGGTTTGCCCTTTTATATTTTGTTCTTGAGTAAATTCTTGCATGTTCTCCGTTGCAGTATTTGCTTTGGCCAAGTTATTTGCTTGCAACTCCAAGAGAGAGCGTTATGCTCGATTGTGGGTTCAGCCCCCTGATGTCTAGCTTGAGTGACAGAAACATGAGACTAGGGGATGTGTTGTTGCCACCAGGGATAAAACAACGGTGATTGTGCCTGTTAGTGCAAGAATTGTTTACTTTACGCAAAGTTCTTTTAATGCAGTTGTCTGTTGCTTTGAGTTTACACTTTGGGTGGGATTCGCAACTTAATACCAGCGAGATGTTCTGGATAGATATCTCAAGGTGGATGATTCGTAGTAGATGCAGATGGATTTCGGTCTACTTACCTTGGCGTACTGCCCATTGCTTTTGAGCCCTTCCTTTCTTTGCAGCATAGTTAGCATTGCGGTGCCTTCATAATCCTGTCAATTGCCCAACTGTGATTTGTTTACCTCGCTAGCATTTTTATCGTCTTTTGGGAGAGAGACATCACTAGTGAAAATCACGGGACTCCGGTCCATCTTCATACCATTGTTCACACCCACTATTTACCTTTATGTTTTTACTTTTACTAGTACCTTTTTATCTCTTGCGTTTGATCCTTTGTAAACGACAAGGCCGGAGGAATTGACAACTCCTCTGAACTCGTTGGGAGCAAAGTTATTTGTTTTGTGCAGGTCCACGACAACTCCACGCATCAGAATAATTTCTGGCGCCGTTGCCACCTATCGTACTTATCGTTGAGTCCTACTGGAGACAAACCTTGGTATCTTTACTGAGGGAAATTACCGCTACGCTGCATCTCAAACTTCCACTTGGGGTAACCAACGAGGGGCGAGAAGCCATCAAGCTAATTTCTGGCGCCGTTGCCGGGGACTCAAAGGAAGTACAAATACGTGAGTCCTGATAACCGCCAATTTCTGGCGCCGTTGTCGGACTCCTGTATCAAAAATAGGGGAGTTACACGCTATCTTTTACCTTTGCTTTTTAGTCTTGTTAGTTTACCTTTCAGTTTTTACTTTTGTGTCCCTTATTAAAAATACCAAAAATACCTACTAATGCTATCTTCACCATGGGTGTGGAACCACCCAAATATGGTAGGATGGACATGTTTCACTTGGCTCGTCTTCGATCAATTTGTGCTCGCGCTAAAAACCCAACCGACTTGGTTGAGGGGAAATCATTGGATGAGCATGCTCATTACACGCGGCACCGCCTATCTCAGAAAGGGAAACACTTATGGGATCAAATACAAGTTTCTTATTGCTATGCTGTATCTTTATGCCACATTTATGATTTTACTTGCTGCTCTAATATAGAGCGTAAACACCTTCCTTTCCAATGTGAGTTTAATGAAAATGAGATCCTATCTTCTTATGCCAAAGGTGTTTATGATTACTTTGATGTTGAAAAGATTGAAGAGTTTGTTGCTTTTAAAGGTGCTTATGAGATTGCTTCTTTGATTGAAAAGTATTACGATACTATTCACAAGTCTGAAAACTTTGTTGTTCTTGCTTATTGCTTTGAGAATTATACTTCCAATGCTTATATTGATGATTTTAAAAATAGAATGATTGCTGCCCGAGAAGAGGCTAATGATTTCTATGATGAGGAGTCCTATGATTCCGAGGACTCACTTGATACATCCTTTTCTGATGATTTTGATACTTGCTTTGTTGATGGCCATGATGCCACTATGGATGATGCTTACAAAGATGAACTTGCTATAGTTCCTTATGTTAAGCATGAAATTGTTGCTATTGCACCCACACTTGATTTCCCTATTATCCTTTTGAAATCTCCAACTATTGCAGAGAATTTTTCTCTTATCAAGGCTCAATGTGATGGGTTGCATCTATCTTATGATCCTAAAAACCGTGTTGAAAACAATACACGTGTGCTTGTAGGTCATGAACAACATGATTTATGTGATAGTTATATTCTTGATGTTGTTCATGATGCTACTGAAAATTATTTTGAGAGAGGAAAGTTTGGTTGTAGAAACTTTCATGTTACAAAAACACCTCTCTTTATGATGAAAGTTTTTAAGTTGTTCTTCTTGCACCTTCCTATGCTTGTTACTTTGTGATTTCATGATTTATTTCTTTACAAGGTTCCCATGCATAGGAAATGGGTTAGGCTTAAATGTGTTTCATGTTTTCTTCTTGATGCTCTCTTTTGCTTCAAATCCTTATTCTTACGTGAGCATCTTTTATAATCTTTAAGCCTAGCTAATGGCTTTAAAGAAGCGCTTTCGGGAGGCAGCCCGCAACAAATTTAGGTTTTTCTTTTTGCTTTTGTTCTGTTCTTAGTTGTCTTGATGATTGTTACTACTGTAGCAACATCATTGTATCTTTATTTTTCAAGCTTTGTGCCAAGTTTAGCCTCAGAGTGCTTGAAAGTTCAAAAGTTGGAGCTTGCTGTCCAGAAACAGATTCTGTCTTCTTGACGGGAAAATTCGCGATAAATCACCAGATCATCTTTTTGATCTGAAATTTTTTGACAGCATGCTCCATACAATTGGCTTGCTAGCCCCTGTTTAAAGTTTTTTGATTTGAGTTGCAGAAGTACCTCGAAAAAATTCCCCTTTCTCTGTTGTTCTGTTTTTCTCAGCTTCTGCCCCAGTTTTTCTTTTCGCAGTTTTGCAATCCTTAAACTTGCTTTTTCTTTGCAAACTTTTTTGGGCAGGCAAGAGAAACAGTAGCTCTTCCTGGAAATCTTTATTTGCAGTAGAGAAAAATTATTTTATTAGGGTACTAATCTCTCTAATCAGCCTACAATGAGTTATGTATGAAGGGAGTTTCAAGTGCGCGATGGAAGGTGATGAAAGAAGATCCAGGAGTGTCAAGCGCTCAAGCTTGGGGATGCCCAAGTGCACCCCCAATAAATATTCAAGGAGACTCAAGCGTCTAAGCTTGGGGATGCCCCGGGTGCATCCCCTTCTTCATCAACAATCATCGGTCTGTCTTTCGTTGCACTATATTTTTATCACTTCATGCGTTATGTGCTTTGCTTGGAGCGTCTCGCTCTTTACTTTTCTAGGTTTGTTTTGCTTTCTTTGCTGTAGTAACAAGTTAGACCCCAACTTACTCTTTTGTGTGGGAGAGAAACACGCTCCACTTGAACTAGAACTCCTCATAGGATTTGCATGCTTATTTCTTTTAGCTGTGAGTTGTTCTTTTTATTTTCTTAGCTGCTGGTTTGTTTAGCTATAGTGCTTTAGTTTTTCTAGAGCTTTTCTTTTCAGGTTGAACTTTCTATAGGTTGCATATTTTATCTTGTTAGAGAGTTTGCCTGTTGCACTGAGTTATGTGTCTTGACTAGAAAGTTGGTAGTTAAAGTTGCTTTTCTTTTTGAAGTAGTAACTTGCAATAGTTTTGAGGTATTGACTAGAGTAATGTTTGAACTTTTGGTGTCAAGAGCTCTTGCCTATTAGTGATAGATGTCGTATTTTGGGCAATCCGTGTGTTTTTCGAAAACCAAAAACCCCTGTTGAGAACTCTAGCTACTAGATGGATCACTAACCTCTGGAGGGTTCGAATATTAGAGTACACTCACGTACCATGAGTCGAGGATGCGCAAGGATAACCAAACCCCCATACACTCCTCCTCGGGGTACCTGTCTCTTTGTGAACCTCCTATTAGATTGAGAGTTACCGATAATAAGTGCATGAGTTCTTCGGACTAATGTGAGTATTCGAAAGTTGACACTTCCACCTACCCATGCTTTTTCTAGCCTCTTCGGTACCGTGCATTGCCCTTTTCTCACCTCGAGAGTTGGCGCATACTTCGCCGGTGCATCCAAACCCTTGGCATGATACGCTCTGTCATCATAAGCCTCGTTATATCTTTCCTCAAAACAGCCACCATACCTACCTACAAGGCATTTCCATAGCTTTTCCGAGATACATTGCCATGCAACATCCACCCTCTCATGACTTGATCTTCATGTCATACATGCTACTTGCTTGATCGATGAGCCGCATGCTAGTTGGGCCTTTCCCTAATCATTGCTACATGACGCGCTAGTATCATTGCATATCCTGCTATCCTGGCAGAGGCATATATTTGCATCATGATTAGTTACATTTTCTTTTTGTGAGTACCTTTGTAAAGTGTGAAAGATCTCCTATATTCTTGTAAAATATAGAGTATTGCCCCTAAAGTGAGGAAAAGATCCCAAAGAGGACAAAATCAAAAGATCCCAAAGAGGACAAATGAGAGTTAAATAGAAAGAGCCATTGAGGCCACCAAAAAATAAAAAAAAGAGAAAAAAGAGAAAAAGAAAAATAAAAAGAGAGAAGGGGGCATACTACTATTCCTTTTGAGAGATCCACACTAGTACTTCATCTTCTATCCCTTGTACTCCATAGAGATTATCATCATGCATATAGCTATGTGGGGAACTTTTACACTATAGAACTTGGCTTGTATATTCCAATGATGAGCCTCCTCAAACGAGCTCTAGGTCTTCTTGAGCAAGCAAGTTAGATGCACCCCCACTAGTTCCATCGGAGAGATTTTAGCTCACATGTACATCCGTTGTATGGCAATCCCTACTCCTCACATCATATCTATCATATGGCCTTCTCTCGCCTATGATTGTCCTCATTGATGTGAGCCTTTCACACACCTTTTTGTCTTCCTCCTCCACCCTTTTTCTGTTTTGCCTTTTAGGTGTCAACTTTCTTGCTCACGCTCATCCATTGCATGAGTGCTCAAAATATCGAAAGGGAGTGGATCAGTTTGACTTGTACCTGGCTAGTGGTCTGGGCACGAGTCAAGATAAGAATCCAAAGGAGACTAGGTGTGAAACTTTAGTAGATAGTTGTTCTCAACAACCTTTTTTCTCTTTCTTCCCAGTCCCTTGCTTGCACGCAAACACCATCTGGAGACATTCGAGTCACGGACAGCAAGAGCTCTTGCACCTTTTGTTCTTTTGTTGCTTGTGTTAATGCCAATATAGACTCTTGCCTGTTAAGACTTGAATTGAATTGCATGCTTTGATTGCTTTACTTAACAGTCCTTATTTGGTTGTGTGGCATGTCACCACAGAAATTATGCTTGTTATCATTTACCTACTCGAGGACGAGCAAGAATTAAGCTTGGGGATGTTGATACGTCCCAAACGTATCTATAATTTCTGCTTGCTCCATGCATGTTTTGTGTGACTTTGCCATGTTTTGGTTGAACTTTATTACACTTTTAAACCAATTTGGACTGACCTACTAACTCAGTGCACCCAGTTGCCAGCTTCTGGTTTCTGCTGTTTTTGTTTTTCAGGTTTTCCGGTTGATTAAAGTGCCCAAAAAATTCCGCAGAAATTATATTAAAAATCAGCGGGCAGGAAGCTTCCGGAATAACCAAGGGAGAGAGCCGGGACCACCACCAGGGAGCCAGAAGGGTCCCTGGCGCGGCCCCAACACTAGGGCGCGCCAGGCACCCTCCTGGCTGCCCTGGGTGGCCCCTCGACGCCCCCCTTCGCCTATATAACCCCCTCGGGGTAGAAACCCCTAAACGAGAACTCTTTTTCGCGGAAACCTCTCTGTTCCGCCGCCGCCGCCGTTTTCAGATCGGGGCTGCCTGGAGAAGCTGCCCCGGCACCCTGCCGAAAGGAGATCACCCCTCCGGGAGACCATCCATAGCCATGGACGCCTCCCGTATGTACCGTGAGTAGTCCCCCTTGGACCATGGGTCCGTGATCAGTAGCTATGTGATGTCCTCTCCCTCTTTTGTGATTCCACTTTCGAGACCTCGTGAGCTGCCTCACATGATCGAGGCACCTATGTAATTTTCTGTTGTTGCTATGCTGAGTTTGTTGGGATCTGATGGATTATGAGACTATGTTCAGATTGTGATGAGTAATATATTTGGTTTGCCCTTTTATATTTTGTTCTTGAGTAAATTCTTGCATGTTCTCCGTTGCAGTATTTGCTTTGGCCAAGTTATTTGCTTGCAACTCCAAGAGAGAGCGTTATGCTCGATTGTGGGTTCAGCCCCCTGATGTCTAGCTTGAGTGACAGAAACATGAGACTAGGGGATGTGTTCTTGCCACCAGGGATAAAACAACGGTGATTGTGCCTATTGGTGCAAGAATTGTTAATTTACGCAAAGTTCTTTTAATGCAGTTGTCTGTTGCTTTGAGTTTTACACTTTGGGTGGGATTCGCAACTTAATACCAGCGAGATGTTCTGGATAGATATCTCAAGGTGGATGATTTGTAGTAGATGCAGATGGATTTCGGTCTACTTACCTTGGCGTACTGCCCATTGCTTTTGAGCCCTTCCTTTCTTTGCAGCATAGTTAGCATTGCGGTGCCTTCATAATCCTGTCAATTGCCCAACTGTGATTTGTTTACCTCGCTAGCATTTTTATCGTCTTTTGGGAGAGAGACATCACTAGTGAAAATCACGGGACTCCGGTCCATCTTCATACCATTGTTCACACCCACTATTTACCTTTCTGTTTTAACTTTTACTAGTACCTTTTTATCTCTTGCGTTTGATCCTTTGTAAACGACAAGGCCGGAGGAATTGACAACTCCTCTGAACTCGTTGGGAGCAAAGTTATTTGTTTTGTGCAGGTCCACGACAACTCCACGCATCAGAATAATTTCTGGCGCCGTTGCCACCTATCGTACTTATCGTTGAGTCCTACTGGAGACAAACCTTGGTATCTTTACTGAGGAAAATTACCGCTACGCTGCATCTCAAACTTCCACTTGGGGTAACCAACGAGGGGCGAGAAGCCATCAGGGAGGCGATTAGCCTAAGAAGGAAAGGTAGAAGTCAAATAGAGGAAGCGGAGTTGTGGATAGGGATGAAGAGGCACCGACCTATTTATAGTCGCGGGCGATGGGATACTGGGTTAGCAACGGGAAAATGCTGTGGCAGTCAGTAATTGTCTTGTTTCTCAATGAGATAAGCAACGAGATTGATATGGAAATCCACACCATTGTTAGGAAGAGAGGCCGCATGAGAAGATGAGGTGAGAGAGGAGAAAGTTCTCTCTCGTGCGGACGGTTGATGCAGCGCACTTCAAAACAATGCCCCAACCTTCAAATATGGATGTGGTGAAGCAAAAAACGTATAGCGCCCTCCAAAAAATATGTTAAAAGTGACCATTTTGGTGATTCTATTATATTATATGCGAAGCAAAAAAAACGCAGCGCCCTCCAAATAAAATATGAGGAGAATTATCATTTTGACGATTCTTCTGTGTCATTTCACCTCCACCTCTTTTGACGGTTATTATGGAGGGAGAAGCATGATGACCGTGCTAGAGTTGATTAAAGATTGTGTCTTAACGAAACTAGTTGATTGTATGCCTTTGTGTACATTTAGTTGGACTAGATACGGTTGATGTACAAGCAGGGACGAAGCTGGAAAAAATACTTTGATTGGATCATACCAGTAGGAGTGGGGTCATTTTTCATAAATGAATAGTGATTGGTACTGTACTAAGATAGTGAAAGCTTTCATATTCCATTAGAGTAAATTGACCCTACTGCCTACAAGCCAGCTCCGTCCTTGCACACAAGAGCGGCACGTTTGATTAATTCAATCAATGTCTCGTAACTGCGAGCCACCCTGATGGTGACGACATGCCGATGAGTTAGTACATAGTACGTTATGGAGCCAACACATCTACGCCGACAAAATGTTGAGAACATCTTAAATCGGTTGCGTGTCGTCCTCTCTATTCGATTTAATAATGCTCATTTATTATGTCTTGTGTTAAATTTATCAAGATTGATCAAGTTTATTACAAAAATATCTACATCTATTGTTGATTGTTCATTTGGGATAGCTAATCAGACTTGCAAACCCGGAAAAAAATTCAACATATACACCGCAGAAATACCATTCGTGATGGATCTTGTGATATTGATTTGATACCATAGGTGTTGATATTTTTCTTGACGAGTTTGGAAAACTTAAGCAATTTTGGCTTAATACAATATAATGAACCTAGTGAACTTTGAAGAGTGAGTAATTTATTGGTGAAATCATAATTGTCATCAACAAAACACATGTATTTTGAGATTTATATAAGTTAGGTGGCTTCAGAGTATATAATTGAAAAACTTTTTGAATAAATTTAATGACGTAAATTTTGTGACACATAATCAACATTTCAGTGATGATATTTATGTCAAACTTGATTCTCTAAATATGTGTGCGATTTATTCACTAGAAAAGGTGGTATGTTTACTCTTTCTTTTCGCTGGAGCTTGTGCAATGGTTGTTGATTCATGTTGAAAACTTTGCCCTCTCCTCATTTACTTTCTGTAATATCATCATACATATATCATATGTGGTAAATGTTAAGTACATCTATTGGAAATGTTTGTTTAAACATGTGGCCCGCCCTTTCTCCATGGGCGAATCTACTAGGGGGGATTTAAGAGTAACTACCTAAAACATGAATCAATATGGTATAAGAATATAGAGGTCTCAAGGTCAAGATCCAGCAAACATTTTTTTATCATAATATGTACGACCTACATAGATCTCACATCTTGAAATATATTATCCATTCTTCTACGTTTGTTCAGACGTTTGAACTAACTGGTTGAAACCTTTTTTTTTTGGAAAAGAAGGATAACCCCGGCCTCTGCATTGAATGATGCATGCGACCATGTTTTTTTTGGAAAGATGCATGCGACCTGGAAATTACTTCAACATAGTGAGTACAAGTTGCCCAATATGAGATGTGAGGGTGTATACTCTCTCTCTCTCTCTCCATTCCAGCGAATAAGGCACTCCTGTATTTTGAAATTTATATAAGTTAGGTGGCTTACTGAGTATAGAACTGAAACCCCTTTTTGAATTAGAATTCAATGGAATAAGTTTTTTTGACACATAACCAACATTTCAGTGATGATATTGATGTCAAACTTGATTATTGATTGAAAATGTGTGTTTTAATATGTGGCCCATCCTTTCTCCATTTGTTTGAACTATATGAGTAACTAGCTAAATTAAACCATGAATTCAGTATAGTATAAGAATCTAGGGGTCTCAAGGTCAAGATCCAGCTAGGGATGGCAATGGGTACCCTTTACCCGCGTACCCTGCGGGTAAAAACCCTATTAGGGCAAGGGTTTGGGAAGAAAAAATGCCCATAGGTATGTAAATGGGAAAATCTCTTACCCATCGGGCAGAGAGGGTACGGGTATGGGTTCGTATAACCCATACCCGCAGACCCATGTACCCTTCTAAATCTGTGATAAGTGGTTATCCCAATAATAACGTAATGTATCTACTAATTTTTATGACTATATGTTGTTGTCTGTCATTGAAATGTGTTTCTGTTTATGCACAAGTGCAGTTATTTACATGCGTTGCTTATGCGCAAGTGTTGCAGTCTATAAGTACATGTGTTGTTGTTTACATTGTGTTGTTGTTGGCAATGTGCTACTATTTAAGTATGTGTTGCGGTTTTAAATGTGTTGCTGATTAAAGTTATATGATTATATGATGTTCTTTATGATTATTTTCTACTGAATCTGTTGTGTTGCGAACGCGGGTACGTTTACCCGTGGGTACCCTTTTACCCTGTCGGGTCAAGGGTATGGAAAAAAGTCGTACCCGCACAAGGGTATGGGTACGGGTGATGGGAAAAATTGAGATGGGAGGGTAAGGGTATGGGGTGGCTCCGCCCTTACCCATACCCTGTGGGTGCCATCCCTAGATCCAGCCAACGCATTATTGAACATAATATGTACGACCTACGTCGATCTCACATCTTGAAATATATTATCCATCCATTCGAACTTTGGACTAACTGGCCGAAACATAAATGCAATAACACTTTGATAGAGGTCTCAAGGAATTCACCAGGACTGTGTGAGCGATGCAGCGCCGACGTATTTTCTTCAAAATCTCTGCATATAGAAGGAAGAACTAGCATGTATGATCAATTACTTTGTCCTATAAGAATATAGTTCATGATGGACCCATAAGAAAAAGATAGCACGTACGTACCTCATGGAATCTGTTTCACGCCACAATAATGCATCGCCACACATTGCACGCGAGCGCCTACCCTACTCAGCTACTCTATATAGACGTGCCATGCAGTATCACAGACAGCCAAGATTGCAATGCCCTCCACTATGCAGCAGCCTGCTACCAATATGGCTCCTCACACCCAACACCCAACACCTTCTTTGGCCCGTGCTGGGGCTAGAGCTAACTGTTCTCCTCCCCGGCCACCTCTCCATGCTCTCCGGCAGCTCATATCGGTCCCGTCGCAGTGTGAAGGCTCTCACAATTCCTGCCTCTAGCTCCCAAGGCATCTTCAACGGCAACATCAACCAAGATACAAAACTGAGGGTCTTCTAAATTAAACTAGTTTTTACAATCATTGGAGACATTTGCTATGCTTCCAATATTTGACAGTCCACGAAAGTGACTTGAGATATATTCGTGGTTTGTTATGCAATTCGATTAGGACGGACAAGTTCTTCGAAGTGGAGATGATCGTCCATGACAGCGAACTTGACCAGTATGGAGTAGTTCACAATGCCAACTATGTTGTCTACATCCACAAAGGTTGGCACCAAAATGATATATAGCTACCGCAGAGCTCGGTTATTTACCTTACCGAGAGTAATTTTTCTACACCAATTCATTTTGCATCCATGCTACATCCACGATAAAAAAAACTTAGCAAAACAAATAAAAAAAATCTGAAATTTTGTGGCTTCATGTATGACCATATATTTTAGGTGCTTGCAAAAATTGGTGGCCAATAATATCCAAGGAGCTCTATACAAAAATAAACTAAAATTATGCTCAAAGTATGTGCACTGTTTGAGACGAATTTGCATTTCGTTTATATGGAGATCATTTGAAGATATTTGGACACCAAACTTTGCAAGCACCTAAAATATTTGTTCATAATCTCACTGCCACAAAGTTTCCATTTTTTATTGTGTTTACTATTTTGATTTTACAGTTCATCGATCATGGGTGTATTTTATGTGGGTGTTGCCACAACTTTTCCTTACCTTCTATGTACATGTACAATGTTGATTATTATTACTTTTTGAAAAAGGTGGTTAAACACCAGCCGGTATATCAATTCATGCGTACAACCATATCTTAATTCTTACTTCAAATTACATGCAGCTCGAGAGGAGATGGCTGCGAGCATTGGATTCAGCACGGCCTCCATAGCACGCACTGGCAACGCGATGGCACTCTTGGAACTGAATCTCAAGTACTTCAAGCCTCTAGTAGTACGTATACGCACATATGTCACATCTGAAACCTTTAAGGCTGCAAATCTCAAGGTTTCTATTTTCAAACCCAGAAATCTCAAGCTTTATTAACCATTTTCTCTTCTTATATTGATTGATGTACAGCAAGGTGCCAAGTTTGTTGTCAAGTTGAGGCTTGTCCAGATAAAGGGTGCGAGGATACTCGTCGATCACTTCATAGAGACACTGCCGGACCATAAGGTACGTGCTAGCACAAACATTTTGGTGTTTCTCTACCCCTTGTACTGATCAATACATGTTGATCTCCTCTAATGCATGGCAGCTTGTTTTGGAAGCGACGACGACTGTCGTCTGCCTCAACAAGGACTACTGTCCGACTCGCGTCTTCCCGGAGATGTCGTCCAAGCTGCAGCGGTTCTTCTCGTCCCGGGATGAATATCATGAAGATCAGCTTACTGGTTATAAAGTATTGTTGTAAATTTCCTGTGCGTTGCATTGCAGTCACAAGATGCCCATTCCTCAACTTGTTAAAAATTTGTGAACGATACGTAGCTTGTAAATTACCATAATACTGTACTTCTTTAAGTAGAATATGGCTGTGATGCCGAGCTTGTTTTTAATTTTTCATTAAAAAATGCCACCTTCTGTAGATCCATTCACTTTAATTTATTGCTGCACAATTTTATTTTAGCGGAAAGTTCTATTAAGTAGGTTCGCAAAAAAAAGTTGTATTAAGTATATTAATTTATTCCTAAGCACTGGTGTGTGACAATGAAATATTGATGATCAGTTGCCCTCTATACAAAAACATTTCTTTGTATTGATATCATCGTTTCTAAAATAAGTCTACCAAAAATGATATACTATTCCATCATAGCCATTCTTTCTGATCATTGTCATTTAAAAATGCGGTAGGGGGTTCACTATGATGACTCTTTTTTTCATAATATAAGAGCCCAAATTTGCATCCATGATGACTTAAACCCAGTTAGTGGGGTTGAGCATACACCTCTCCAAACAAGTGAGCTTACTCACTTCTTGATCATGTATGTGTTGATTTATAGACTCTTGTATATTGAAACACATTTATACGACTTGCTTCTTCAAACCTTAATATTAAAATGATGATGTTTATACATTATCTTAACTTGAACAATATAATTATTCTTACCTCACCATGTGGATGTCTTGTACATTTTGTTCAGCTCTTACCATTCTAACATTTTTTTTCACCGTTTGTAGCTGAAAAGGGCACTTGTTCATGCATGAATGAATGTGCTTGAGCATGTTATGTGCCATCAACCACTTCTGTACTACAAAATGTATCCATGATAATACTATTAGAATAAACTGCAATTTTAAGTAGCCTATGAATGTTGGTACATCTCACAATGAAACATGTCATACAACAATGAAACAATGTGTATTTTACTTTTTTTTCATTTTTATTCTGCATATTCTATTGTAAATTTAGCTATTTATTGAGTCCATAGTAGGAGAAAAATATACAAAATAGCCATTCTCCCTTCAATTTATTACAGATTTATATATAAAATAAAGTCGTGCTATTCAATACAACCACAAATTTATGTATGAACTTAGTTCCTCAAGGTATATATTTATGTACTATATGAAAAAAACAAATTGCGATTTATACTTCTATATGAAAAAAACAAATTGCGAGTTGTATTTTTTTCTATTCTTTTTGGATTAGAAAATTAATCAAAGTAGAACATATTGCGCCCATGCCCATAAATTTGTGCAATTATATTTAATGTAAAATCTATGTTTCTTCGGTATGTACTTCATACTTGTATGGCTAATTAATGAAGGAAGGCATATTTTAGTTATGCTCATGTGATGGATTCTTTTAAGTTCCTTCGAAATTTACCCAATAATGTACTGCTATATTAGCATGTGGTGAACCTTCGCACCAAATCTTCATGGTACAAAGAGAAGTTTTGAAAATCGTGTTTCCTCAAAAAAGAAGGCAAATAGTATTTTAGCTGTAATTTGTAAACGACTTGTCAAAACAAGACACATGATATAGCGTTGGAAAGTTGTTGCATGTGCACTCATTTTTCATATATAAAGTTTTACTAAATTCAATATGGTTCAAAATTAATTTAGAAACGGCGGAATTGTCCAAACAGAACAGTCGAAAGAACATTTTTTTGACTTATTTTCCAAACAGCTAGTACGAATAATGTAAATGATCCGGCGTTAAAAAGATGATGAAAATTTCTATTTTTCTATGTAGAAACTTTTTCCCGATTCAAATTATCTAAAATTAACTTTGAAATGGCAAAAGTGTGACCAAGAACATATTTTGTGTTCAATTTTGAACCATTTGACAAAATATAGAAAATGATATGGCGTTTGAAATAAGGAAGAAATGTGAAAAAATGGAATATAACTTTTCCCCAAGTATTCACGATTTTAAGTGAATTTTGAAAATGGTGGAATTTATTTTTAAGGTATATATCTTATAAACTTTCTCGAAATGTGGCAAATGATATATTGTTGGAAAAAGCTATAAAAATGTGCAAGTTTTTCATGTAGAAACTTTTCTCCAACTCCTAGTCGTTTTCATGTAAGTTTTAAAATAGTACGATCATTGATGCTGCCTATGTCACACAAAAAAGAGAGCTCGAGATACAATCTATATAAAATTTAAACTTCACTCTGTTTTTCTCTTGAAAAAAATGTGAATTGTATTTTTTTACTTCCTTTTCAAATCGTTACCAAAAAAGGCAAATGATAAGGCGTTGGAAAGGTACAACAAATGCGCTCAGTTTTCATGTATAAAGTTTTCCCAAATATCCTACGGCTTAAGAATATTTAAAAATAGTGTAATTTGTTTTATCAAATGGATGAGAAATAATTTGTGATCTAATTTCTAAAAGGTTTATCTTATGCAATTATGCTCGTTTTAATATATAAAGATTCTTCTAATTTGAAGTAATTAAAAATAATTTGAAAAACAATGAAAGTTGGAATGAGATGTTGTTTTTGCCTTAGTTTGTAAATGATTCGTGGCAATGAATAAAATGAAACAACATTTTAAAACTGGTGCAAATGCAAGACTTTATCGTATAAAAGTTTCCTACGTATTCCTCTAAATTCTAATTGAATTTTAAAAATGGTGGAATTGTTTGAAGGGTGTAATTTTTCAATACTTTCTCAAAATGTGGCAAATGATATAGCGTTTGAAAGCTATGAAATATGCAAAAAACGATCATGCAGAAAGTTTTCTCTAATTTTGAATCATTCTAGTATAATTTAGAAACTAGTCAGATTATGTGTGTTGCATTCATAGCGATAGCAGAGTTATCGGAACACACTCTATGCAGATTTTAAATTTCATGTGTGTTCCTGTTTGAAATTCAATCTTTCTTGATGCTATTTTTTGGCCTTAAAACCTCATCTGTTCATCAGAATTGAGAATATGATATTCGTTGGAATGCAACTGAAATAGTGCTACTTTTTTGTGTATAATTTTTCTTTCAAATTCGTGACGGTTTAGTACTATTTATAAAAACCATATAACTCATTTTCAATAGGTACACGCCAAACATTAGAACCTTTTATTGCAATAAAACATATGTAATATTGTTGGAAAGCTTATGAATAGTACCAATTTTTCAAGTAGACATTGCAGTATTGTACTCAAATTTGGAAAAAACAAGTGAGCCTCTCTATTATATTACTTTGAAATTCTTAGTTTAATTCATAGAAAACGGAAAAATCGTGTTTTTAATCAAAATCATGCTGCTTAGTGATTTTAGTTTGAACTTATTTTTTTTAATATCATCAATATTTTACCTATTAATTTTATATTGAAATTCTTTGTTAATTTATTTCAACTTCTTGATTTTATTTTTAAATATTTTGTTATTTAATTTGAACTTCTTCGTTTAATGTTAGAAATAGTAAAATCATATTATTTTAATACACATATTACTGCTTTGAACTTCCTTATTTTATGCATAGAAATAGGAAACCCCTACTATTTTTCATACACATTGAATTTCTCTATTATTTAAATTTCAAATTATTGGTCTTATTATAAATTCGAGATTATTAGTTTTATTTTTAGAAACGTAATAATTTTTATTTAATAAACATCAAATTGCTTTTTAAATTAAATTTAAAGAATGTGGTTTTGCTTATAGAAACATGGTAACATAAAATTTGAAATAAGTATCAAAATGCTCTATTACTTTCATTTGAACTTCTTAGCTTTATGTATAGTTCAAACTTTTGGAATTTATTTTTAGTTTGAACTCATTTGTTTTATTTTCCGGAACGGTCAAAATCTTATTTTGTCGTAAGCATTATACTTCTACGTTATTTCAATCTGAACTTTGTTAAATTAAAAGAAACATGGAAAACCAATTGTTTATATCAAATTATTTATTGGAACATTAGGTTTTATTTTAAAATTGAACTTCATGTTTATTTCTAAATGGAAAAACCATGATTTGTTTTAATAAACATAAAGCTATTGTTCTAATTTAAACTTGTTGTTTTTCGAAATTCTTTTAATTATTTTCTCATTATATTAAATATGAATTTTTTATTTCAATTTGCACTTTTTATTTTATTTTTTATTTCGTTTATTTTTTTTTTGGTTATTTAATATTTTTTTTACAAATGTGAGAATTTCCTTCTTTTAATAATATCTAACTACTATGTTCTTCTAATTTGAAGTTATTTCATTTATGCTTGGAGATAGAAAGATCTAATTTTAAATCAATATATGGATTTATTTTATTATATAATTCTTGAATTTATACTTAGAAATGATATAATACAAATATTTTAATAAACATCAGACTTATTTCTATATTTTAATTTGAATATCTGAATTTTATTTTTACAAAGAAAAAACTTATTTTAATAAAATAAAATCGTTATCTTATGGAATTTGAACTTGTTTGGTATCTTTCTTACACATGGTAAATCTTATTTTTGAAAATGATCCAGTTGCTCTATTATTTTAGTTGGACTTATTTTTTTAATGTTTAGAAATGAGAAAATCCACTTTTACTACACAAAGAACTGTTTTGTTCTTTTAATTTGAATGCTTTGGAAAAAAATAGAAATACGAAAGTGCATCGGAATAAATGTACATATGGGTGTGTATTTTTTCTTTTATCATTTACTTGAAACTCTCCAATTTGTTGAATCTTAACTTCCAGGAGTTCACATTTATTGAATCTAGGTTTAATATTATAAGTTCATTTTAGGTTATTTCACTGCTAAATCTCCTGAAATTTGAATCATGTGAACTTTCCGATGCTTATTTCTCGTGCCATGTGATTTTTTTGTTTAATGATAACAATTTGACAATAAAGTAAATATATAGAACACATTTAGGACTTCCTACGCTATTCTTTCCACACTTTTATTTAGCATATACGTTTTGTGTATGTACAAATCGCCCACTACAACACTTTTGTTGGACCGACCCATTAGCGGTGGACACCAAACTAGTCGGAGCCGAAAGGTTCGTTCAGGGTATTAGAATTTATTATTGTTTTAGAATTTTTCCAACTACACGGTGTAAGTTTTTCAAATAAATGTTGAACATTAATTTTTTTTAAATATTGATGTTGTTGTTGGCCCATGTTGTGCTTGTTAAATGCTTTGCAACCCAACTCAGTATGACCCGAGAGAGTGGATTAGATTTGCATCCTAATTAGTACTGCATTAGTTTTTTAGCCACCTTTTTTTAAAAGGTTGTTGTTTCCTATGAAGCAAGATACTTAAAAGTATATTAAAAAAATTTATAAAAATAATAATGTGTGTTTATAGTAAAATTGTATATTTAAACTTGTTCAGTGTGTTAATAAAATCCTCCTATATTACAAATGTGCAATGTATATTACAAAAATGTTCATTGTATATTGACATTTTTATTGTGTATTTGAAAAATATTCAGCGCATGTTAAAAAATTCAGTGTGTGTTAATTTTATATGAAAAATAATGTTCATTGTGTGCTAAAAAATAAAAATAAAATGTTCAACGAAGGAGAAAAATCAAAACCTAAGTAAAAAATAAAAATTATTAAACCACACAATATTTACTTACTAAAGAGCAATATCCAGTTAGCCAACCCCCAACACGCAAAGCCACGCGCGTAATCGCGTGAAATACGGTCCACAGAACTGGGCCGGCTGGCCTCCATCGGCTTCGAGCAAAGCCACGCGCGTAATCACGTGAAATACGGTCCACAGATGTCCAGCTATGCGTACACACATTAACATATCTCCTGCACATTCACTTTTATAACTAGATGATACCCTGCGCGTTGCTGCAGAAATTATTAATAAATAATTTATTTTTTTTAAATATGATAAAGTTATGAGACTTAATATAATTTAATAATTATTATTATTTCGAAAAGAAAATATTATTTAGAGTAAAAATCTAAGAAATTTTGATGAAAAATCTTAAAATAAGTGTAATTGCTTTTTATTAATTTATTACATTTAGAATATACCAGTGAGACGATATGAAAGGGAAACAACGTTGAGTGGAGAGAGTGGAGACATCACCCTTAACTAAATCTATAACAATGATATCAACTACATACTCCCCCCTTTCCGCTTTATAGGGCTCAATTCGAAAATCTCACCAACCAAGGTAGATAGTGAGTGGTGGAATAATCTTTATATTTTGCAAAAGTATTCAATTAATGCCCTCGTTTTCCTTAAAAAAAATTGTTTACCAATGCATTAATTGCAGTGCATGCATGCGTGACCAATAAATAATCAAGAACTTTTACATGCATTGGTGAGTTTTATCTAAATCTTTACATATAGTGATTTCATGCACCTCAAAATCTGAACATGTGATGAAGATCATTAGAAATGAGACTTGTAAAATGGAAAAACGAAAATTTTAAGATAAGCCCTATAAACCGGAAAGGAGGTAGTATATGCATTCATAAAAATAGCTAAACCCTTAGCAGAACCAAGGCAGCATCCACAATAGCTAAACATTTGTGTGTATTGTTTTTTCAGGATTTTTGAAACTTACATATCTTTTTTACTTCTAAAATGGAGTCAAAAATATATTCTCACAGAGACAACGTTGCCCAACCAATCCTTGAAAATTAACCACAACGATAGGAGATTTGCTACAGTCCACTTTTACTTCACACCTCTTCTCTATCGGTGCTTCAGGCATTACAAGAACACCTGCAACAATAATAATAAGAATATAGTGATATAATAACATGATGGGGTTGTATAACATGAGGCTAGTTAGCTGGGCATGTACAAAATCTGACCTGTGACATTGAAAAGTATAGATGTTTTCCACCATACATACTTTTATGTTTCAGGATAGATGCATTGTTTTCAGAAATGGATATGCATGTGAGCTTGTTGAATCAGCATATATATAGACATATGCTAGTAGGTTGTATTCTTGTTTGATAAATATTGTCGATAACAACAAATACCCACTACAAATTTCACATCATTGTTATCCCAACACTACTAGAAAAACCCTTATCTTTGGCGCACGTTTTTGGAATTCTGCGCCAAAAAATCCTCGCCACTACAATTTTTTTTCTTCTGTGGGGCATATTGCTTATATGCGCCACATTAAAAAAAATCGAATTTCAAAAAAGTTTTGGGCCAGATCTAGATCGCCGCAGCCGCCGGAGGTGGGGGTCGCTAGGGGAGGCTTGGACGGAGGTGGGTGGAGGAGCGGGGGGGGGGGGGGGGGGGGGTCACCGGAGATGGTGGAGGCCGATGAAGGTGGTGGTGGAGGAGGGGGTCAGCAGAGGATGTCGCCGGAGGAGGCCATGACCGGAGTTGGAGGAGGAGGAGGAGTAGATCGCCGGAGGAGGAGGTCGCGCGGGGTGGTGGAGAAGTCCATGGAAGATGGAGAAGGTGGTGGAGGAAGGAATGGCCAGAGGTGGAGAAGGAGGTCGCCGGAGAAAGAGGAGGAGGAGGAGGTCGCTGGGGTGGTGGAGGGCGCCATGGCCGGAGGTGGAGGAGGAGGTTGTTGGAGGAGTGGAGGAGAGGAGAAGTAGAGGAGAGGAGGTGGAGGGAATGAGCTAGTAAAGGGGAAAAAATAGGGAATGTCCGGATCTGAATCAGTCTGTTTTTTTAATCAAAATTTGTTTTCGAATTTTTGTGGCGCATATGTCTATATGCGTCACAGAATGATCAAATTTCTGTGGCGCATATCCACATATGCGCCACAGAATTTTGACCATCCAAATTTCTGTGGTGCATATGTCTAATATGCCCCCACAGAATTATCAAAATTCTGTGGACATATGTCTAAGATGCCGCATAGCATTATCAAATTTTTGTGGCGCATATGTCTAGTATGCGTCACGGAATTTTGACCACCCAAGCGTGGTTACGGGCCCCATCAAAATTTTGTGGCGCATGTGCCAATATGGACCACATAAATCTAAAATTCTGTGGCGCATGAGACTTAATGTACCACAGAAAGCCATAATTCAGTGGCGCATTATTTTTTATGCGCCACAAAATTCTAAATTTTTTATGGCACATGAATTTATATGCGTCACCGAAATATTTATGTGGAGCAGCCGAGCAGGCACTTTTATATGCGTCACAGAATTCATTTCTATCTATATCTAGTTTCCTATTAGTGCAAGAGTAGACAACAACAAATTTCACAAGGAACTTTTATTCACAATGTACATGAAATTCATTTATACAGCAGAAAAGGATTGTATTCATGATTTTATTCACAAGCATGCAACGTCCAATATATAACTGCCATATCTAAATTAGATGTCTAGAGCAAATGGTTTACATGTCTATCATTTACTTCAGTTTTTGACAGATTAGCTGTACAGTGGAGATTATCGTCAGCCAGATTTTTGGGGAAAGTACTATATTTGAGATTCGCTGCTACTAGTGCACGAGATCACTAATATCATCTCCGTACCAATGCATAGGGCACACTAGGAAGTGCAGCGCAACCTAGGTGACACAATATTGGATGAGAAGAAGTAATTCAACCAAATATTATTCCAATCACAGCGCAGCTTTCAATAGTAGAACTTGATTGCATGCAAGCCGGTTACTCCCTCCATACCAGTACTTGACTGCATGCAGAGCCGGTTTAAATTTCTTACCTAATCAACGCTGCATGCATTGGTTGTTTGTTCTGCGGGTGCTGGGACGCATGCTATTCCTCCCGTGCATAGAGGAGAACGTGAGCAGTGAACGAGGCTGAAAGGAAAACGAGAGAAGATTTAATGATCAATGCCTAAGAGTTTTGAAAATATCTGATTTTCGTAAAGTGCTCTATACACCGGTATGAAGGGAATAGTATTGTTATTATGGTGTTCTGCATGGGATGCTTTACTGGCAGCGATTAGTTTAGCTTAGGTGGAAGACTTAGCACCGATCCAGCTTGGAGCGTTGGGAGAAGCCTTAGTAGTAAACGGTAGAGTGAGCAGTCTGTCATCCTTTTAAATTCGCAACCAGTGCGAGAGGCCTTTTTTCCCAATCCCAAATGATGCTTTGTCTGGCTCGCAACCATTTGCTTGACTTACATGCCCACTTGGATGCATTGACTTTGATTCACTTGGGGGCCTATGGTCTTTGGGGAATCTTCACAATTTGACTAGCTGTATTATGACCCCCGTGTCATGTTTATAGAAAAAATGAAACTACTTCACAGCCGACACTTCTCTGTCCGATCCTTCCACGATGCTTGATCTGGTGGTGTGCTGCATTTTGAAGAATGGATGGATGGTTGGATATGTGGCATCAATGCAAGAATCGTGCAAGGACTGTCGCACTCAGGAGTGAGGGAGAGAGAGAGGGGCCAGACAGGTCAAGTGGGCCAAGGTTCTCGTTAAATGCGTAGTGGCGCATAACAAAAATGCGTCACTATTATTTTCATAGTAGTAGCGCATATTGCGCCACTACTATGATAAATAGTAGTGGTGCATTTTGCAATATGCGTCACTACTATAAGGGTCTAGGCTGGTCCTATCTTAGGCGTGGCGCATTAGAAAAAATGCGCGACTACAAACTTCTTATTAGTGCCACACTTCTTTTCATAGCGCCACGCCTAGTCACTAGTGAGGCAATTTATTTCTAATGCACAACTACTATAATTAAACTAGATGATACCCCGCGCGTTGTTGCGGGGACTGCTAATAAATAATTTAATATTTTTAAATATAGAAAAAATTATGAAACATAATATAAGTTTATTATAATTTATTTGAAATTAATATTGTTTTGACTCAAAATATAAGAATTTTTTTAACAAAAAATGATGATAAATAAAAAATGAGTGTCTTTAAAAAAACATTACCTTAACAATATATAGATGAGATGATATAAGATGAAAAAAAATGTTGAGTAGACACAGTGGAGACATCACCTTTGATTAAACATATTACAATGATAGCAATTACCTATGTGCATTCATAAAAAAAATCGCATAGAAAAAAAATATGAGGTAACTTATAATTTGATTCTCTATAAAAAAAAGGCACTTATAAATTTCAGTGCAAAAGAAAGTTATATTTATATATGATAAGTTGCATGTGCATGTGAAGTTAATGGGAGCTTCCTTATGTGGCATACTTTGCATGGCCTAGTGGGAAAGTAAATTAAAATGATTGTATTAGTGGGATGGTGAGGTGGACACCTTGCATGTTGAGAGAATTGGGACCAACTTCTTAAGAATGTTAGATATCTCCTATAAGTTTTTTCTAGTAGTGCGTGGCCGGGCGGCGCAGGGGCTGCCGTGGCAAGGGCGTGCGGGGTGTGCGTGGCCATGGGAGCAACAGTTGCAGGGGTCAGCGAAGAGATGGGAAGGGTATATTCCATGGTATATGCTTTTTTGTGGTTCCATATAGCGATTTTGATCTATTCCGACACTTTTTAAGCATGTAAACTTGTTTGCAGCTCACCGTATCTTTATTTTGTCATACGAGAATATGACGTATCTGCTAGAGTTGCTCTTACCTCATATGTGTTAGATGCATATCGGATGGTAAACAATGATATGACAACCAATCATCATCACCAAATAGATCTCTTTTATTTTGTTGTTTTAGAAAAGGCACCGAAAAGGCAACTTAGATGTGGTAATTATCAAGGACAGTAGCCAGTACAATTAAATGACAATTGAATGCAAAACGGTCAGTAAAGAAAACACATTAAAAATCATACCGCCCTTCTTCTCTTTGCACTTCGGGGGATTACCCAAAGTTTGCTGTTCGTGTTCAAAATCCTGTTCCCTCTCCTCATTTGCTTTCTGGGGTCACACATCGCATAGCATATCATACACGCACCAAATAGTAACAATATGCAAGAACTATTGGATCCGATCCGATGGAGTTCGCAGCTGATCCATGGGGACCGGGCCAACCATATGTTAATTTTTGGATTAGCACGTATACCCAGCCATTAATTTCTGGATCCTTGGATGAAAAGCACGTACAACTACATATATACTCTATTCGCAAAAAAAAACTACATATATACTCCGATATTCCCAGCAAAAAAGGAAAATCAGGCGTTCACGTGACAAATATTCGCAACAATGAAACGCCAACCACACATGACACATGCATGCATGTGCATTTGCTCTATATAGACCGGCATGCTTATCCTCAGGGGACATTGGAGTGCAATTGACTCATCCACCATGCAGAAGCCTGGTAGTAATATCGCTCACACTCCCAGCACCAAACACCCATCTTCCTCCTTGGTCCGTGCTGGGGCTAGAGCTAACCGGTCTCGCTCCGGCCACCTCGCCTTGCTCTCCGCGGGCCGCTCACATCGACCCCGCCGCCGCGTGAAGGCTCTCGCCGTCCTGGCCTCCGGCCCCCAAGGCATCACCAACAACAACAACTTGGGCCAAGATATGAAGCTAAGGTTCTTACAAAATAACTAGTTTTTGTATGAATTAAAGTAGGTTTTCATTCTGGTTTTTTTACAAAGGACATTTTTGTTCACCGTTATATCGAGCTGATACGGGCGGAGGCAGTCCCCCCCCCCCCCCCCCCCCCCCTTAGTCCTTGTTTGGTGGTTAGGGGGAAACAACCTAGGGTAGCAAATTCCCAGATCGAAATTTCAACTATCAGCGTACCTGGAGGCGCTCAACGTACCAGTTTTTCCGGAGGAAGTATCCAGCGGTCGCGGGGGAAAAGATCTGGGAAAAAAAATTCAGGAGAAAAGAGACGTGGAACTTTTACCCCATGGAAAGAGAGGGCTTCGGGCTGACCATCCCGTAGACTGGTTGATTCAAACGTACCGGTAATTCTCTTTAACTAACGATTCCCCTGCAACCAAACTAGCCCTTAATGAACCGCCGTAGAGGGGACTAGGTTTACTCTGGCGGTCTGGCCATTAGCTAATACTGTACTTAGCTAATACAATATGGGCTAAAATCTAATCATCGATACTACTTAGCCCTCTTAAAACGAGGAGAGAGTAAAATCTGCGAAAGAAAAAAGGTCCATAATAAATCCAATTGTCGTCTGCTCCTCCTAGTACGTACTAGCCCATCCCTAAGAAACACCAGCTCCCCGACGCGATTAACACGTGATCTAAGGTGATTAGGGCTGGCGGCTGCCGCTGCCTCCTGTGCTCCATGCCCACGATCAGAGTTGAGTCCGATTAAATCAACAGACACCCGATCAGTGATGAGAAATCCTTCAGACTTCTCATGTCGAATCCCTAGCGGTTCCAACCAACCAGCAAAGGTCAGCATGGCTATCTAATAATCTCTGTCAACTCTCATCTTACATTCATCAACATTCTAGTTGCCAACATATTGATATATATCTCATGTGCGAGTTACCAAACCTGATCCAATTGAATACAAATTGTTCCGATTTGCATGATTATCTACATTCAAAAGGAAAATATATAACATTTAGGTTTCTTCTGATGAAACTATTAATAATTTGATATATTGACAATTGTAGGGTAAATTCTAACTAACAAAAAATTAATTTTATTCTATTTGGTCAAAAAGCGATGCATTAATATAGTATATTACAATAATTATTTGTTTTTACACTAGAAAATTTTCCTCTATCAACTTTGCTTGGCCCCTCTATACCTAAATCCTGGTTCCGCCCCTGGATACAACCACACTAAGTGAATGTTTGGTCTTTGCATGTTCAGCCTTTCCATTCATTTATAGAACAATTAATTAGCCCAATAGCTTCATATCATCATATGCGTGTATTTATTTATGCAGTTCAATTAGGGCGGACAAGTTCTTCGAAGTGGAGATGGTCGTCGCGGCGAACTTGACCAGTATGGAGTCGTTCACAACGCCAACTATGTTGTGTACATCCACAAAGGTTAGCACCCAAATGATATATATATATATATATATATATCCTCTACAGAGCTTGGGTTGTTTACGTACAATCTCGATTCTTCTTTTTTGCTTGGAAAAGTGGTTAAAATTTTGATCACTCTATCAATTGATGAACACAGCCGTGTCATTGACTCTTGCTTGAAACCACCTGCAGCTCGGGAGGAGCTGGCTGCAAGCATTGGTTTCAGCACGGCCTCCATAGTATGCACTGGCAACGCCATGGCGATCCTGGAACTGAACCTCAAGTACTTCACGCCTTTACAGGTCCGTTCATACATATATGTCGCATCCGGGATCTCTAACGCTGGAAATCTGGACTGCTTCAATAACCACACTACTCTCTATGTACATTGATTCATGCCCAGCGAGGTGCCAAGTTTGCCGTCAAGGTGAGGGTTTCTCAAATTAAGGGCTCGAAGATACTCGTCGATCAAATCATCGAGACGCTACCGGAGCGTAAGGTATGCACACAGACGATTGATGTGGCTGGACATGAACGTGGAATGTCCTTTATACCTTGCTCTGTGGAGAAGTGATATTCTATCATGCATATATAGCACATACCATGTATAGATCCATCATCCACATTTTTTTCAGATTCATGCATGCTATGTTTTTTGGTTCTGGAAAATTTTGTTTCGTTTTAAAATGTTATAATATGTTTGTTTTTCTTGTTTAAAAGTGATTGTTTTGGTATGTATAGTCATGTACCACCAAATTCGATCTGAAACAAGTGTGCTCTTATTTGTTGACACAAAATAAAATATTTCTATACATTATGAAATAAAAAATCAATGAAACACTAAAAAGGGACAAACTTCGCTAACAACCAAAACGTAGCATGAATGATGTCAAAGCAATGACAAATGGTCGATGCATACACTGTATATCCCTGTATGGTAGACAAATACTACTTCTTTCCCTCTGTCCTTTAGTTGTTGGTTACTCCGTATTTTGGCAGGGAACCTTAGTTGCTTTTCAGGAAACCTTTGAATTTCTTATCAGTACCTATATAATCAAATCAGTACTATTAAATTCATCATAAAATGTATTGTAAATGTTTATATTGTTTTAAAACCATTTAGAATGTATAAATTTGTCTTATGACAAGTCCAATATGCATTATATTTTAACACAAATAGAATACTAATCAATCTCATGCACACACATGTCCGTTGATCTCCTTCAATGGCAGCTTGTTTTGGAAGCGGCCACGACTGTCGTCTGCCTAAACCAGGATTACCGTCCGACTCGTGTCTTCCCAGAGATGTCGTCCAAGTTGCGGCAGTACTTCTCAACCCAGGATGGCTAGCATGAAGACAGTTTATACAAGCTATAAAGTGATGTGGTTAATATCTTGTGCGTGCTTGTGGATCTCAAATGGATAAACATACATTTACACTACGTCTTCTCGTAGCGTTTGGGAGGCTTTCCATAGAAAGAAAATAACTGCTCCAGCTCACAGTTTCAAATGAAGCCACAAAGATGTGGAAGATCACAGGTCCAACCCAAGAAAGCCACACAACTTTCACCGTAGAATGTATTGTCAAAAAACATTGAGAAACGATGATGCTTTTATGTGGATTTTGTGGAGTCGGACTCAATATTATATCAAACTTATGGAACTACGCAATCAGCTCGAACAACTGATTCAGCAACTGATATATGCACAACTTTGTGATGGACAACCATCGCCATCATTCAAGCTTTTTTTCTAATGGTATCATTCAAGGCTTGTTAGTAACTAGTTGATACCCCACGCGTTGCTGCGGGAACTGTTAAGAAAGAATTTGATGCCTTAAAACATGTGAAAATTTATGAAACATAGTATAATTTGATTATATATTCTTTTTCGAAAGAAATGTTATTTAAAGTAAAAAAAATCTAAGAAAAATTGATGAAAAATTTAAAAATGAGTTTGATTTTTGTTTTGTTAATTTAGTTACTTCACAATATATATGTGAGATGATATGATAAAAAAAACAACGTTGAGTAAAAACAGTAAAGACATGTCCACCCTTTGGCTGAACCTAAAACAATGCTAGCAACTATTGATGTGTATTTATAAAAAATGTCATATAGAAAAATAAAATGTGATGTAACTCATAATTTGATTTTTTATATAAAAAAATTGCTTATATATAAATTATCAAGTTGAATGCATAAAAAGTCATTATTTATTTATGATAAGTTGCATGCACATGCAAAGTTAATAGGAACATGTGCATGAAGAGTTAGTGGAAGATTTTTGACATGGTGAACCTACTTGATGATGTGGATAGCTTGCATGTCAAGATAAATAGGTTAGTGAGGAAGAAATATTTAGGTATTATAGATTAGTTACCCTGAGAATATACCGGTGAGATGATATGAGACGAAAATGATGCTGAATGGAGTGAGTGGAGACATCACCTCTAGCTAAACCTAAAATAATTATAGCACTACATATATGTATTCATAAAAAAAATGTTGTGTAGCAAATAAAATGTGAGGTAACTCATAATTTGATTTTCTATAAAAAAATATCAATTCAAAATCATGAGGCGTAGTGCATAAATTTTTTAATATTTTTTTGTAGGTTGCACGTGCATGCTAATTTAGTGAAAGCATGTGCATTAAAAGTTAGTGGAGAAAAGCTTTTATATGATGAACCTACTTGATGATGTGGATAGCTTACATGTCAAGATAAATAGGTTAATGAGGGATGAATTATTTAGGTATTATAGATATATGCAAACTGGCAATATGTTTTTAAATGGTATCATTCAAGTGACGCCATACCCCAATATGACACGGGTTAGTCGACAACAACTACTACAATAGAATCATGCATATATTTGTGAAACATGGGCATGCACCGAGTTTGCAAAAAAAGGTATAAGCATATGGAAGCAAAACAGAAGAAAATACTGACTCATAAACTATTAGCGTTTTTTTACGCGCAACATAACTAGTAGCTTGATCGTAATTAGCAACTATTGAACTAACAAAGCTGAATCTAAGTTTAACCGAGCAATTTCACAAAAGCACTTAAAAAATCTTGTAGGGCGAGTTTCTTAAATATAACTGTTATTTTACTCACACACAAAAACTGTATTTGTATTTATTTACCAGACATATTTAGTTTTCCTTTCTTCAGTCTCATATTGCGAATGTTGTAGAGAGACATAATTTAGAGGTTTTTCACCGCTAAATTGAGTAAATTAAAATATTTTGCAATGCATCTCGTTGTTCCTAGGAAAAAATGTTTGTGAACTTCATAGAATGCAAGAAGATGTTCAAGACAAGGCAAAAGACGGAGTCAGTCAGTTAATTACAATTCTGATAAAGTTTCACTCATTTCTGCCAATATGAACTGATTCCCAGGCCACAAGAGAAACCGGGAAGTAAATACCAATTCTAGCGCAATCTTCTAACAGCTCGCTCTTGCGGCAATTTGAGTAATGATTCAGGTGAGGATCCTCCGCACCCCCCCCTCCCACTCCCCGCGGTGATTGAATAAAATAATAATAATAATAACAATAATAATACATATAGTTGCATTTACTTCAAATAGAAAAATATTACTCCCTCCGATCCATAATAAGTGTCGCCCGTCTGGGCGACACTTATTATGGATCGGAGGGAGTATTATATTGTTATAGTAACCTCATTTGAAAAAATACATATAATTGCATTATTTTATTATTGCATGTAATAACCTCATTTTTCTATTTTTCTAAATAATAATAATAATGAACATGTTTCAAATACAATAATAATAATAATACATATAGTTGCATTTAAATATTATTATATTATTATAGTAATAATAATTATTATTATTATTATTATACATATAGTGGCATTTTGGACCGATGCCTGCCTAATAAAGACGAGCGCCAGACTGGACCGATACAACCTCATTTTTCTATTTTTTTTTACTTTTGTTTGCACTTCCAAAATGTTCTAAATATATACATTACAAAAACACGTACTATTAAAAAATGTTAATCAACAATTTTAAAAATATTAAATATGTATAAAAATGTCAATCAATAATTTGAAAAATATTAAATATGTATAAAAATGTATTCATACATGTGTATGAATAAATTTATTATATATTTCCAAAATTTTAATCACGCATTTGAATTTTCTTAATAAAGCATTCAAAAATGTGTAATAGGTATAAAAAAATGTTTCACATATATATGAAAAATGTATACACAAAATATAACATGTCTATGAAAAAATAATGATCATGCCTTTAAAAAATGTACACATGTATGAAGAAATGTTTATCTTGTATTTAAAAGAATGATGATTATGAAAATATGTATAAAAATATATATAATGTGTATGAAAAAATGTTGATCATGTGTTTTAAAAATGCTAAAGGTGTATGAAGAAACGTTAGCCATGTACTTAAAAAATATTCATCATCATTTGAATTTTTTTAAACAATATGAATAAATGTTGATCATATATTTAAAATCTTTCATTATGTATTTAACAAATGTTAAATATGTATGGAAAAATGATGATCATGTGTATATGGAAAATGTACAAAATAAGAAGAAAACTAAAACAGTTAAATCTAAAAAATAAATAAAAGAAATAATATGAGGTAAAAAAATAAGAAAATAAACAAAAGGCTAAAACCTGTGAAAGAAACAAAGAAACCGGGACAAAACAAAACCACGCACAAAAAACAGGCTAAAAAACCATGAAAAGTAGAAAAAACAAAGAAAAAACCACACCGCAAAACTACAGTGATGGGCTGCCGCGATCAGGCTGCGCTTCAGGCGAGAGAGATCCTTTCATCTCCGGTGAAGTGGTTTTCGATAGTTTCATTGCCTGTTGTTTTAAGAGCTGATGACTTTCTGCCATTTTTCTCTTTGGCTGCTCGTGGTTTTCCTTCATATTTTTTTATGAAAATAAATTATATATATATATAAATAATTTTTAAATACACATTGAATATGTATAAAGCATAACAAAAAATACATTTGACACACGAGGAACATTTTTTAAATACATGGTGATGATATTTCGAATACATGCCAAACATTTTTAACAGATAATAAATCCTTCTCCAATACATGGTAAACCAGTTTCAAATACATGATGAATATTTTTTTAATTTATGTTTACACAAATTTAAAAATGGAACTATTGAACTTACTTTAAGAGGTATTTCTAAATATTTAAAAAATAAAATAGAGACAGTAATATTATAAATCTAACCTTATTGGGCCCTTTGTGGATGGGGAACTTCTCCTCCATAACACAATTTGCCTCATTCAATTTTTACATGGGTCGAACCCATATACTTCTTACCTTTTTTTGTTTGACTAGTCCTTCTTTGATTGTTTTTTCAAGTTAGACTTTTATTATTCCGTGCATTTTTTTGATATTTTCACCTTATTCGATGTTTTTAAAAATTAGTTTTTATATATTTTTACTTGGTGTGTTTCGGCTATTACTATATTAAAAAAACATTCTCCACTTTGTGTAAATATATAAATATTTTTTCAGAGCACATGAAAATATATGCATACATGCATTAACAACTATCTTGAAAACCATTAACATTTTTATATGTTATACACAATGATGTTTATTGTAACAAAAATAATAATGCAAATGTACACTTTATTGAAAATTATGAACAGTTATACTATTGTTGATGAGAAATTTCCATTTCTCATAATAAGTGATAATTATACTGATGTACAACAATTAGAAATTTATCGATCCCTTATGTCTTCGCTATTGCGACTAATAATGCCATAAAGAGGTGTGCTTTTGGTGGACTACTTCATTATTCAAATATTACTCCCTCTAATAATCCCATAATTCTTCTAGCTAGTAAACAAATGATAGTTCATCCTAACTACTAACATACCACTATACAAATTTGTAATCATATGGTTCAATAGGAATGAAGTTCACTGATCTGCACTTGGAACTGCATGCAAAGTCGCTATCAGCTGGCCGTTGGAACGTACACAGCTGAGCTAAGATCAGGGAGTTCAATAAAAGCTCCCAAAAACATACCTATGTCATTCACGTGGATTCGTTAGACGGGGCTTCGTCTTTCACATGTCGAGAATGGAACAGACACGCTAGACGCTCACAATCCATATATGTATATAAGATCGTACGTGCATGCATGCAAAACCCCAATACTCCATTAGAGGACAGCCATGCGTCTTCATTTACCCGGACAACGGGTACCAACAACTAACCTCGCTCCTAACACCAAGCATCCACCACCACCTCCCTTGGTCCATGTTGTGGCTAGAGCTAATTGGTCTCGCTCCGGCCGCCTCGCCTTGCTCTCCGGCGAACCGCGGCGGACCTGCCATGCGAAAGCACTCGCCGTCCCCGCCCCCAGGTCCCTCCAAGGCTTCTCCAGCAGAACCATCACCCATGACAAGAAATTAAGGTTTCTCCAAATTTTGATAATGGCTGGATAACTTGATAGAACACTTGATTAGTCCATGGGTTATGTGAATGATCAATCGATGCAGGCGCCTAAAATTATGTTACAAAAAATACTATAATTGATTACCCCAATATCTCTCTATATGTTTAGGGCGGACAAGTTCTTCGAAGTGGAGATGACCGTCCGCGACAATGAACTCGACCAGTATGGGGTCGTTCACAACGCCATGTACGTCGTTTACATCCACGATGGTTAGCCTCGACATCTGTTCATCAGAGATGTATCAGCAGGTTACCAATTTATGTCCTCGTTTTGGCTCATATATACTACCTTCAATTTGTAACCCACTGCAGCTCGAGAGGAGATGGCCACATGCCTTGGCGTCAGCACGGCCTCCGTGGTACGCAACGGCAACGCAATGGCGCTTTCAGAGCTCAACCTCAAGTACTTTGCGCCTCTAAGAGTATGTACGATAGTACATTTGTAGTGGACGTCCTAATTAAAGGGGCTCGAAACTTTCGAGGTTTAATCGCTAGGGTTTGCATTTCCAGCGTGGTGAAAAGTTTGTTGTTAAGGTGAGGGTTGCCCAAATCAAGGGCGCCAGGATACTCATCGATCATTTCATCGAGACTCTCCCAGATCGTAAGGTACTACGCTTGTGCAAACCATTGATGATCTTGCTTGCTCGGCATGAATGTGTCTTTGTTTATACCTTGTTTGATCCATATATATCCTCTGGTGATAGCTTGTTTTGGAAGCGACAACGGCGGTCGTCTGCCTCAACAAGGAATACCGCCCGACTCGCGTTTTCCCAGAGATGTCATCCAAGTTGCAGCAGTTCTTCTTATCTGAGCATAGCTGACACTACCAAGAGTTTCCAAGCTACAACTCAAGCGCTATAGTCAATTTGTTGTGAATCCTTAGGAGAGATATCAAATGCATGAATAAATTTTCATTTATATACACCTGGTATGTGACAGGCTCAACTATCAAAAAATGAAAATGTTGTTCAGAACTATGGTGCAACCGCACTATCCTATTACCTAAGGTTACCATCATCGATGATTGTTCATGTTTTTGTTGGAGTTGTTATGCTGGTTCTATTTTTTTTTCTTCAATAATATTATTTCGGCACAAGAAGGGAAATATTATTTCCTTACAACTTCGAGTGAGTGTTACTGTCTCGCACACATTCTATTTTGCTTGCTCGGTGTTAAGCGTATAATTGACTATTTATGCGTGTGCAGCTTTCTTTTTATTCTGTTGATCATTGTTTCGGACGAAGGAGTAGTAAAAGTCATGGACCCGGGACGCAGATCTATGAAATCATGGGAGGACATGCAAGCATGCCTCCAGAGGGTTTGGAAACGGTTCACCGCCAAAACACCGGGTCTTCCGGCAAAGCTTACATTTGAATCACTGAATGTAAGTACTACTTGCTAGATCCGTGCATCTTTTTGATTCTAGTTTCAGTATAATTATCATGCTGATTATAATATTCATTGATCTCCGTTCTCGTAAAGTGTTTGAGACAGGGACCCGGGAATAACTTATGTGGATATTATGTCTGCGAGTTCATTCGCCAGACGACCAAAGAGACGGCCGCAACCCGAAACATAAGGAAAATTGAAGTACGATAAACAACATTCAATACTTTAATTGTGTTTAGTTTCATTCATATATATATTGATCCCTTTCTTTTAATTAGATCGAACGAATGCGGGACGGTCTTCTACCACGAGAACGCGTGCGAGCAATTCAAGAGGAAATCGCCGGATTCTTATTAGACCATGGCATAGCTCCGACCGAAGAGTTCTTTCACCCTCATTTTTTGGAAGACAAGCGGCCAAGGACCGATGTAAATTAGATCGAACTCGTATGATCAGTACCGTTTGTGTAATACATGTTCGACCAAGCACGAGGAATGAGATGGTGTATATGATATATTCGTGACGATAATGTGTAATATATATTGTGGTTCCTTCATTATTGCTTTAATATATATATATATATATATATATATATGGTACCATTTAATCGAATACAACACAGAAAATAAATAAATGAAAAAAAACAGAAAATAGGGTTAAAAAGGGGGGCAGTGGAGCCTCATCGGTCCCGGTTCTTCCTATCAACCGGGACCGATGACCCCTCCCCCCCTCGCTGCGCGCCAGGCCACGTGGAGCCTCTTCGGTCCCGGTTCGTGGGCCAACCGGGATCATCATTGGTCCCGAGTTATTGGTCCCGGGTGTGGAACCGGGACCGAAGGCCCATATGAACCGGGATAATATGGGGTCTGTCCACTAGTGAATAATTTGGTTGTGTGCATCCTTGGTCTTTTACATAGCCCTTGAGATCGTGTTAGTGTAGAGGTCGGGATGTAATTGATATTTTCTCAATATTAACATTATCCCCTCTATAAAGAAAAAACTATGCTCAACGCCACATATTCTGTAAAGCAATGGTGGAAATCACCAATACATGATAGCCGAACTTACAGGTCCTAAGGGAAATTCCAACGGGTCGACCCAAACAAACAACGATTGGATCCGTCATTTGTTTGTTTGGATCGGCCCGGCGGACCAAATGTCCGTCCACTGTCCATTTGGGTCGCTGAATCCCCAGCAGTGCAAGAAGGATGCAAATTTGGATCGCACGAAAGTGATAATTATACATATAAAACAAAGAAAAATTCTCATCCTAAAACCTAGCTCGTCGTCGGTCTCTTCCTGGGCCGCCTACTGGTCGTCCACGTCGCCGCCGTCGTCCCCGATGAGGTCGATGAAGGCCGACGACGACCACGGAACGTTGGGCGGACAATAGCCCCGCGGTGGCGGCGGTGGAGGGAGTAGCTCCGACGGGTCACACTGGAAGGTCCAACGCGTCCCGACGAGATCGCGGATGATCTCGCGCACGCAGGCGTCGGCGTGGTCGGCGGGCGGCGGTTGTGGCGATGGTGGAGGCAGATTCTTGTACCAAGGGGCCGACACCGGTGGAGGTGGCGGTGGCGATGGAGGAGGAGGTGGCGGGGTAGCGCTGGCTGTGACCACCAACGTGTGGTCGAGCCCCGGCCACTGCTCGCGCTCGACCCGCTCGGTATCCTCGATGGCACACCGGAGGCCCTCCTCCTCGTTGTAGTCCGGCGAGACGTAGGGCGCGGGGAAGGGGAACGCTCGGCCTTGACGATGGGCGGCGGCGGCAGGCGTATCTGCAGGCCGCGGCCACGGATCTAGGAAGGCGGCGGGGGACGACGTTGGGACGGCGACAGCTCGTCCATCACGGTTCGCCTATGGACATCGCGACGACGAGGTGGGGCGTACGCGAGCGCTTCATCGAGCGGCAACACTGGCACCCGATCGAGACTGAGATGCCACCAATTGGGCAGCTTCACGTCCAAGTGCGACACTGACTTGGCGTTCTTCCATTACCATACGGTGTTTGCGATGCCGATGAGGATGCGGTGGTGTCGCCGGTCGCCGGACGGATCGTCGGCTTCCCAGTTGTTCGACATGAGGCCGGCGTGCCATCCGTTGTTTATAAGAATCCATATGAAAAATACAGGATGATCTTAATGAAAAAAAAGGAAATTAAAAGTGAGCAAACAGATTTCCATCACTTGCAAAACAAAAGTAAACATATTTCCATACTCGATCTTATAAGAACACATTTTTTCTATAAAATCGAGTATGCAAAAAAAAACACTTTCTAATTATTATTTTTGACCCGGATACATACCCCTTTCCATTGCCAAAACAACGGAAATACAAAGTTTTGCAACGATCGGAAAAGATGGGAAGAGAGGGGTAGAAGGATTTAAAATGCAACCATCCTACTGGGAAACCCACGACCTAAAGCTCCGTAGATCGAAACCCAATCATGGGGCAAAAACCCAGTAGGTATCGGTTCATTTTAAACCACCAGCTAGCTAAGTATCAAGTTTAACAGACCACACCCTGGTCAGGGACAAAGTAACAAGTCTGAGCTGAGACAAAAGAAATCGGATCATCCTCCAACCATAACAAAGAAGACGTCGGCCACCTCTTCACATGTTGTCGAGAGCCGTCCCGCAGATCCGCATCATCTGCATCGCATTGACACGAAGCATCTCCGCGCCTTTCTTCAAATCTTCAGCGTCAGTAGCGTCCTCCTGCAGACCTGCCCAGTATAACATATTGGCACAAGCTAAGAAGGTAATCTCAAAAGGAGATCTCAGTTTTTTGAACTCAAATGTGATACGATTGCGGACATTCCAAATTGCCCAACAAACGGCCGCCAGGCCAATAGTATAAAAGCTTTCTCCACCCAGAAACACAGAATAGCACCATGCGAAAAATTGCCAGATATTATTGGGGCCATAGTTGACTCCAAAAACAGAAGCCACTACCCTCCAGGATACCCTGGCCACCGGGCAGACAAAGAACAGATGATCTAGGGATTCATAGCCAAAACAAAAAGAACATTTAGTATTCCCCAACCATTTTTTCCTTTTCATGACATCCCTGGTTAGAATGGCATCCTGATGCAACTGCCATATGAAAATCTGAATTTTCAATGGAAGTTTAGCATTCCAGATCCATCTATAGTCACACCCATATAACTGGGATTCCAGCATCTCATAGACAGACTTAGTGGTGAATTTCTTCTTATTACCAAGACCCCAAAATACCTCATCTTGTTCCGCGGCAGAAGTTAATGAAGCAATTTTATGTTTAATAGTATCCCATTGGTCCATCTACTCAGGAGATAGTCGTCTTTGAAATAAAACATTGACATCAGCGGTCATACCTCGACCCACTGTGCAATCTGGGAGAGAGCAGATGTCAAAGAGATTTTTGTATTGCATCTCAAAAGGAGCATCGCCTTCAATATGGTCCAGCCAGAGGCGGGTCACATTCCCAGAATTCAATTTAATTCGCCTCCCAACCATATAAAACTTTTTTACTCGCAAAATAGCCTTCCAACAGGGAAAGTCATGAAACTTCTCCTTAACAGATGCAATAGAAGTATTACGCAAGTATTTAGCTCTCACCACATTCTGCCACAGTCCATTGTTCCACAATCCATTGTTTTTATTTCTAATTATTTTTAAACGTTCACTTTCTAAACTTTCCATGTGCGCTACCGTGCTCTGGTTTGACACGGCTACCTCCAATCTCATCCATTCTGCATTTCTAACATCCTTCCTTCGCCGACCAATTTCTCGATCACACTGACCCGTGGACCCGCCTTCTTCAGACCCCACCCGCCAGTCAAGTGACGGAAATCCTTACGGAACCCAAACCATTCGTACCCAGACATAACCACCATCGTCCACTCCCCCATCCCACTCCTCCTCTCTCTCTCCTCGCAGATCAATCAAATCAAACCAAAAATCAACATCTCCTCTATCTCTCTCGAGGCCCAAAAATGGCGACGACGCTGCAGGAGACGTACGCGTGCTCGCCGGCGACGGAGCGCGGCCGCGGGATCCTGCTGGGGGGCGACCCCAAGACGGAGACGATCGCCTACTGCTCGGGCCGCACCGTCGTCTTCCGCCGCCTCGACGCGCCGCTCGACGCCTGGGCCTACACGGACCACGCCTACCCCACCACCGTCGCCCGCTTCTCCCCCAACGGCGAGTGGGTCGCCTCCGCCGACGCCTCGGGATGCGTCCGCGTCTGGGGCCGGTACGGGGACCGCGCCCTCAAGGCCGAGTTCCGCCCCATCTCCGGCCGCGTCGACGACCTCCGATGGTCCCCCGATGGCATGCGCATCGTCGTCTCCGGGGACGGCAAGGGCAAGTCCCTCGTCCGCGCGTTCATGTAAGCCAAACTCCCGCGTGCGCGCGCGCGGCACCCCTCTGTCCCTTCCCTCCCCTCCCATATCGATCTCATACAAGGATTTGGGGATTGGGTATGCGCAATTTGTTGCCAATGATCTGCCAATTAAGAATTGATCTCATTAATGGATCCGGTGGAGATTTGGGTGGGATTTATGATAGACCTGATATGGTTGTACTACGTGCCATTGACATTGGGGTTATGGATCCGCTGTAATTTATATCATCAGAAGGGTGGTAACATAATTTGTTGTCATGATCTATCCCTAAGAAGTTAAATGCATTCTGTGAGGATTTTCTTCCCTTCCTGTAACTGGGGTGATTTATGATGAAGATAATAGGGAATTGGGAATATGCTCCTCCCCACTCCTTTTGGGTGGAAGATGTTGATTATAATAACAGCATGACATTGACTTTGTGTTTGACTTGCAAAATAAAATGTCGATGTAGTGATTGATGATCATACTCGTTTTTGTTGGCTTCATGTGGACATACCAGCCAGGCATATGGAAGGCGGTGGTCATTCAAGCTCATTCTATAATGAAATTCTTATGTGTTATTTCATCCCTGGTATATAATCTTATGCTAAATCCTCTGAAATGCGTAGGTGGGACTCTGGTAGCACTGTCGGTGAGTTTGATGGGCACTCAAAGAGAGTTTTGAGTTGCGACTTCAAGCCAACACGGCCATTCCGCATTGTGACATGCGGTGAAGATTTTCTGGCCAACTTCTATGAAGGACCACCATTCAAATTCAAACATTCCATAAGGTCAGCGGCGATCGCTGCCATTCATATTTCATTACTTTAACACCTATTAGAGAGTGTGCTTTTGTAGTTTCAGCTCCAAAGGTTTCTTTGCATTAGTTTTCTGGCTTGTTACACATAAATCAGATATTTACTTGATACACACTATTCAATCTCATGTTTGCCTCTGTATATACCATGTCCTTACAAATAAAAGTGACATATCAAATCTAGTCATTGTGTAAAGCTGCCTCTGTTAATACACCCCTAAATGTAGTCGCAGAGCCTATCATTATAAGTAGCACTGCCTATGTTTTCTTATTGTTGTGGGTTTCCTTTATGGACTACGTAGAAATAACATTTTGGTTATGCACTTATGCTATACTGGTGATTGTACATGATATGCATTGTAGTACTTAGAATCTCCATATTGCTCCCTAGTCCCCACATGTGTGGTATAATGCTTCCCACTGATGTACCGGTTATATAGGAATCAGGTTGGCTGCATATTTCACAAACACTTCGTTTGTTTATCATTTTTTGTGGACCAAAGCTTCATCTTGTAATTTATTCATTTCTTGCACCCCTACACATATATTTCACATTTGTCTGTTTCCTTTAAATTCAGGGATCACTCTAACTTTGTTAACTGCATCCGGTATGCACCTGATGGAACCAAGTTTATCACTGTGAGTTCAGATAAGAAGGGCTTAATATATGATGGCAAAACCGGGGACAAGATCGGAGAGCTATCCAGTGAAGGCTGTCACACTGGGAGCATATACGCTGTTAGCTGGAGTCCTGATAGTAAACAAGTAAGTTTGACATGAGTTGTTTCCTGATATTAATGACTGTATCATCCATACTTATATCTCCAGTTTCTGGTCCATCGAGATTGGGCTTGGCCTATTGTTGAAATGTGGAGTTCCTCCGTTAGGCATGATTACAGAGCCAACCACATGTTCAGATATTGTAGTCCACATAATATAATGCTGTTAATCATACTATTTATATTGTTATTTGTTAATAGAATACCCTGCAAATCCTGGAATTATATATCCTGTACCTAGGATGCGCATGCATCGTGGTGTATAGCTGAAACTCTAATCTACATTTTAGCTAGCATAGTTATTCATTGGTATTAATGTATCTTTGCTATCCATCATTCAGTATGTCTCTCTATGTAATTATGTTGGATTTTAATACAAGAGCGAACGTTCGCTCTGAAGCATGGCAAGCGCGGACGATTTTATTGCAACCGTAGTTCATACGAGATGGCAATTGCAGTACACGCGCATGGCAACTCGCTGCAGTTTGATTTTTTATGGCAATCGCGTACCAGATTTGCCATCGCGGGTGCTGCGAGTTGTCAAACAACTCGTTCGCTCTTGCCATGTCCTGGAGCGACTAGTCGCTCTATATGCTTACCGATTATGTTTGATATGTGTACCTATTCTTGATGGTAATATCTTTGTTGCTCGTACCTTGAGGTCTAATCCAAATGCAATCTGTTTTACTCGTACCTTTAGGTTCTAACAGTTTCTGCTGATAAAACTGCGAAAGTATGGGATATCTCGGAGGATGCAAGTGGAACATTGAACAGAACTCTGGTTTGTACTGGTATAGGTGGTGTAGATGACATGCTTGTGGGTTGTCTGTGGCAGAATGATTATCTTGTAACAGTCTCTCTTGGTGGGACATTTAATGTCTTCTCTGCAAGCAATCCAGACAAAGATCCAGTATCATTTGCAGGACATTTGAAGACTGTTAGTGCTCTGGCATTTTTTCCTCAAAGTAACCCAAGAACTATGTTATCTACAAGCTATGATGGTGTTATCATAAGATGGATACAGGGTGTTGGATATGGTGGCAGGTTGATTCGTAAGAACAACACCCAGATCAAATGCTTTATTGGCACAGAAGAGGAGCTGATCACTTCAGGGTATGATAACAAGGTAAGAACTAAGAAAGCCCAAGGTGGCCCATCTGCTTATCGCTCTGTACGCTTTGCCTAAGGGCATGGTAGGCTTACTACAAGAACCATGTCTTGCATTTGAAGCCCATATCAGCTCAGCAATATGATAAGCTTCTTACAATTGTTGGTAATAGATAGTATCTATCCTGTTTTTCTTTTTCTTTTTTAGAACCTGTCCTGGGATTTTAATTCATTTCACTTGGGCATTGCTGGATTTAAAATGCAATTTTAGTAATGCTTATGAAGATTGTGTTTGTACCTCGATGCATAGTTTTTTTACTCTCAAATCCTGAGATGTCCAAAAATTTAGAATGCAAGTTTGTTCTGTTGGTAGGCTTGTATAGTGTTTTTTTTGTCAGTACTGATGAAATCAACCACTGGGCTTAAGCTTTTCAATGCATTTTTTTCTGTTTAGACAATGGTTAGGCTCAGTTATGATGATGAACTTACGTTTTCTGTATCTTGAAAACAGGTCTTTAGAATTCCTGTTAACGGAGATCAGTGTGGAGACGCTGAGTCAGTTGATGTAGGGGGGCAGCCAAATGCTTTAAACATTGCACTTCAACAACCTGAATTTGCACTGATTACCACAGATTCTGCGATCGTATTGCTGCACAAGTCAAACGTCACTTCCACAACCAAAGTTAATTACACTATCACTTCGTCTGCTGTTTCTCCTGATGGAACTGAAGCTATTGTGGGCGCGCAAGACGGGAAACTGCGGATCTATTCCATCAGTGGGGATACTGTTACAGAAGAAGCGGTACTTGAAAAACACCGGGGTCCTATTACTAACATACATTATTCGCCAGATGTTTCCATGTTTGCATCTGCTGATGCCAACAGGGAAGCTGTTGCATGGGATAGAGCAACCAGAGAGGTACTGTCATTGGATAATTTTATCATTTTCTACTTTCCCGATAGTGGGACTTTTTTTGTTATTGGGTCACAACTTGTTAGACATTACACTATGCAGCATGTAAGTTTAGAGAAAAATCTTTTTTGTCTCTAAAAATTAATCTGGTTCCTGATATGCCCTTGAAAATTTTCTTGTCGTTAATTCACGCCAATTTGTTCCTGGTCCTATATACCCTCTTTCTACCAGTTGACCCATGTGTTAACTGTTATGTCTGTCCTCAGAATAGCATTTTGCAAGCTAGCTTGTATTGTTTGTTGTTTATTTTTCTTGTACAGTAAATAAAGCTCATGAATTCGGTATTAATAGTTTAATATTATCTCTTAATCCATCATCATAACCTTGTACTCTTGACTACTGTGAGATGGTGATTGCAACCTGAAATACCTTACTATTGCCATTTTATAGGAGTACTGTATTACCAACTGAAACTTGCTGCTCTCTGTGGCCTGTTTGGATTACACTGCACCTAAAATTGTTTCCTTTCTTCAATAGGTGAAGCTGAAGAACATGCTGTTCCACACAGCACGGATAAACTGCCTGGCCTGGTCACCCGACAACCGTTTCGTCGCCACGGGTTCATTGGACACCTGCGCAATCATATACGACGTAGACAAGCCGGCGTCGAGCCGCACCACCATCAAGGGAGCGCATCTCGGCGGAGTCCATGGGATCACCTTCGCCGACAACGACACCCTGGTGACCGCCGGCGAGGATGCCTGCGTCCGTGTCTGGAAACTGGCGCAGCAGTAGGCGCTCATCTTTATCTGTTAGCATGGCCGCCTGCAGCATCGATCGAAATAAACATCACCCGTGCTTGGCCGTATGGTCGCTGTTTTCCGCTGGCTGTGACGGCGCTTTCTAGTCTTTTTTTTCTGTGTTATTCTTTCTTGTGCTCCAGGAAGAACTCTACTGTCAATTCCTTCCCACGCATCGTCTGGTTTTGTGAGGTGCTGATAATACAGAGGATGCTGGCGTGTTGTCATTTTTTGTGTGTGCTCCCTGGAGTGGCTGTCAATAACTGAGACATTTTTGTGCTTGCGTTTTTCATGAATCATCATACCTCTTGTTTTTTTCCGTTGAAAACTACTTCTACCGCCTGTGGTTTGTAAATTTCTGTCCTGCCTGGCACTGCCTCAGCATGAGCGTCAGCTTGAAGCATATTATTGGCATTTATAGGAGCGTATATATTTTTTAAATTTGTTTCTTAACTTAGCTTATGTGCAGGAGCTCCCACTGATCAAGTACAGGATTTTTGTTCCGGCATGGATGGTTACCACCCCATGTTCTGCTGTTGATCAGGAACGTTGAAGTACCGTAGCATCATAATCCATAACAAGTAAATCAGAGTGGCGCAGCGGAAGCGTGGTGGGCCCATAACCCACAGGTCCCAGGATCGAAACCTGGCTCTGATATTTTTATTTTTTCCCGGAAAAAAAAGTTTGAACCAGCTGCATCGTCTACAATTTTTATTTTCTCTGTGATTCTCATGAACCAGCTGCACCATGCTGTTGTTTGTTTAGTGCTGCTTCTAAACCACCATCTCCCCGTGGCTGTGAGGAAGGCCCAAGGCGCAAACGAAAGAACAGGCCCTTTTTTTTTTGCTTCCGGGAAGGAAAGAACATCTGGCTGGTGGCAGGTTGATTCGCAAGAGCAACACCCAAATGAAATGTTTTTTTTTGCCGCAGAAGAATAGCTGACCATTAAGAGCAACTCTAGCAAATGTGTCATCCCGTCGTCAGCCCGTATATATAAGGGCGAATTTTTGGGCTAAAACAGAACCACCATAATTTATTTTGCCCGTAAAAAAATTGCGGACGACCCGCAAAACTGGTCTTTAGAGCATCTCCAGCCGTTCGCCCCCCCAAGGCGATTTTCGACGCTATTTTAGCGCCGCTTGGGGGCGTTTGGGCGGCGAAAACGGCATGAGGGGCCCGGCTACCCAGCCGCGGCCCCAAGCTACCCCCAAGTTCGGCTAAATTTCATCAAATATGGCCGAACTTCAGCGAAATTTATAAATATTCGGTCTAAATTTATTACATAGGTAGGAAATAAAAAAGCTGCTAGGTCGCCACCTTCACTGCTCGCCGCCTCCCTGCAGCACCGTCGGCGCCGCTCGCCGCCGCAGCCGCCGACGACGCTCGCCGCCCTCCCTTCACGGGTACTCGAGGCGCGGCTCGTTGCCGTCCTGGATGTGGTAGAGGACACTGAGGAGCGTGCGCTCCTCGGGGCTCCACCACAGCATCCGGCCGAGGCGGTTCATCGGGACCGACACCGGTTCCAGCCCTTCGGTGGAGGCGAGCGCCTGGTTGCGGCGCTCCTCGAAGTGCGCCATCCAGCGGGCGAAGTTGCCCGCCGCGTTCGCTGGGTCAGCGAGCTCAGCCTCCGTCATTGTAGCGCGGATGGCGAGGACTTACCGGTTGAACTGAGCGCCTTGAGGCAGCGGCGCCACCGGCACCCCGGCGGCACTGAGTACCCAGCCGCGCGGTATCCTCATGTTCGGCGGGCAGGGATAGTTCCCCTGGGACAGGAGGATCGCCTCAGCGCGGGTGAGTGAGCGGCGGATGCCGTTCATGTTGCGGTGATCGTGGTCCATTGCCAGCGGATTGGGGCGAGAGGAAGACGAGACAGGCGGCGGCGAGAGGAAGACGAGAGGGGAGGAAAGGAGGAGTAGAGTGCGCGGTGTCCTTCTACGGCGAGCCCGCTTTATATAGCAGCGAGAGCGCATGCGGCGGGGGACACGCGGCGGACGCGCGTCGCCGATTGGCCCATTGCAGCGGCGATTGGACTAGACTCCGACGCCGCATTGATTCCCCTGTGGCGGCGTCAGGAGCGAGGAAGACGAGACAGGCACAGGCGACGGCGCGGTCGACGAACCGTTGGGTATCTCGACGCGCCGCATTGATGCTCTTTGCGACGAGGTCTGGTCCATATGCTTTGCGTTCTCATGAAATCATCATACACATGCTTTTTCTCGCAAAAAAAAAACATACACATATGCTTTGTACCCCGTACTTGCCGTGCCGGCTGCTGCCCATTGCCGCCCGCATGAGCGCTTGCTTAGAGACAGTGGCGTGCGTATGGGTACCATGTGCGTGTAAGATCTGGTCTCTTGCTTAATTTTGCTTGGCTTGCAATAAAGTTAGCTAAGGTTTTCTTTCTTTCAATTGTTGTTGAACTACCAAGACAAGATTATGTTTAGGAGTTTCCACTGATCCAAGGGCAGTTTTTTTTCCTAACAAAGGTTTAATTAGTGTAGCGTTGCATCTACTATGTTACAAGCAAATCAGAGTTAGTTCTCATGTTCTGCTGTTGATTAGAAACGTTAAACTAGAGTAGGATCGCACCTCGTGACAAGCAAATCAGAGTGGCGCAGCGGAAGCGTGGTGGGCCCATAACCCACAGGTCCCAAGATCGAAACTTGGCTCTGATATTTATTTTTCTGATTTTTTGCTTTACAACGCTGCATCACACGTTTCAGCTGAAAGATGCTCTTTCACGATTCCTTTTGCACTGCGAGGATATCATCAGGTCATGCCAGTTCTGCCTGTGTGAGGAGGACAAGTAAAGAATCGAGCCCAACCGATCACTGCCTTATGTTCCTTCACTGCGGATCTAGTTGTTGTTGGCCGCCTTTCATCTTTAGAAACTTAAAAGAGCTAGGAGCATCTTCAACGGCATACTCCAAACTGTTCGTAAACGTTTGAGACGGTGGAATTCAGAAGCTTTTGTCATTCAGCGCCGCATGGTAATGTTTCCGAGCGCGTTTACGAATTAGTGTTCTCGCAAATCGACCCTAAATCAAGAACGTTTTGCGGATGTCTGAAGCTACGTCACATATATAGGACTTTTGACACCTCCGATTCACTCGGAGCCGCGTTTTTCTCACTCCACCTCTCCTTCTCCTTTCATGCTCTGTTCGCTCCATCTTTGCCGATGTACCATCCTGGCCTTTTAGGCCTTGCTGAACCTCAGACGCCCAACCCACGCGCCTATTTGCCTTGGAATATTTCGTCGTTACACCAATCATCCGTTTGCCGCATAGGTCACATCCGCCTTTGCAAATATCATTTATGACCGACACTAGTGTTTGGACATATGCTATATATAGCTAAATTGTTGACAAAATTTTCCTTATTACTTTGAAGCAAACAATAGATTCGTACACTGAGTATTTCTAAAACAACTTTATGGATTCGTCTTGTTGGCGGAATATGAGGATGAAACGATAAATATGAGGACGGTCCTTGCAGACACGGAGCGTATGGAGAAGTATGTTCTCAATTTTAAAGAATAAATCAAGGGGCACATCAAGTGTTGACTCAAAATAAGGCACGAGGCGCATTTGATGTTGATAAACATTCCGATGCATCATTGACGTTTAATGTGTTCAATTTAGGATACGTCGTTGGAGATGCTCTAATGTCTTTTTTGTTTATTCAAGGATGTTAATACAAAGTATATATGATTCGAATCATTTTTGGGTTGAAATCCTACATTACTAGATCATTGACGGTGTGTATTGCCGTGCCCGTCCATTTCAACCAGAAATGGTAGAAATATAAAATGTACGCAATAGAAATTTCTAGTTTTTTCTTCCTTTCAAAAGCTCACATTATGGTCCCTCAACATAGACATGCAAGGAATATTACTAAACAAGCTTAATTGAAGTTTAAAAATATATTATTAACATCAAATGGCTTGTCTTTTTTCATCTAGAAATTAATTAGACAATTATTGAGAAAACAAAACATGTTATACTTATCAATTAAGAATTCAACTAAAGTAATTAGCTTAGGATGAGAATTCATAATCATTATCATCAACATATATAAAAGAAGTAGAAAATTTGGGATCAGGTTTAATCATTTCGTTCATTTTTTCATAATATCAATAAAGCCTTTAGCTCCTAAACTACAATCATAGTTTATGATAAGCTCAGTAACCTCAGGACAACAAGTATATGGAGTAGCAGTCAGTTTTGGTAGTTTCTTTCCAATAGCAGCGTGAATAACTTCAGGAATTTCATGTTCTTTATCGGTACGTACCCACATGCATAGCCATATAAGCATCATATAATTTTTCCAAGCGTATATCATCATATTCAAAAGTAAATCCATCCTCATAAATATCATCAATAGCGTCATTAATAGCTCCAATTCATAGTAGTAAAGTGTAGGCAATGGAGTAAACGACGAGTGATATGGATGAGATTCAATATGCAACGGCCATAACCTAGAGCGATACACAATAGCTCCAATTCATCAATAACATGTAGCTAGGCATGTGTCCCGTAATATTCATACGTGCTTATAATAAGAACTAGCGTAAGACATTTTTCATATCCTCCTGTTGCAGCAGGGTCCCAATAGAGATTAAAGATAATTAAGGTTCTCCTTTTAATAAAGAACCAAAACAAATCATTAACATATGATGAACATGCATAATCCTCAAATTGCAGTCATCCCCGTAGTTATCCCAATTGCTGTCACTTTGGGGCTAGGGTTCAGAACAACAATAGGTACATAGAACTTGCAAGATAGAATCCAAACTCATATATATCATAGAAAATACATAGGATTCAAGTATGAAAGCATGGCACTTGAGCCCTGTTGACAAGCATTAAGCATAACAAAGTCATAAAAACATTTATCTCAGAACATAGTGGATACTAGGGATCAAGCCATAACAAATCTGACAATCAATTACATAAGATATCTCATCCGATATCACCTCCATGAATCTACAAAGAAATTACTCATACATGGTTGTGAGCATGATGAAATTGGTGAAGGAGATAGCACGATGATGACGATGAATCCCACTCTCTGAAGCCCAAAACAGTCTCCATGACAAGGCTCTAGCTGAAGAACAATAGGTTGCGGGGCTCCTTATCGCGAAATGTGATGAAACCTTCTCCTATTTTTTCTCGGGGAATATGAATTTATAGAAGAAGGTTTGATGGAAGGAGGTGTCCAGTGGATCCACATGGTCACATGGTGCGGCCTCAAAAAACACCAAGACATTTGGAGCACTTTTATTTCTACACAAAAATAATATTATGAAAATTCTTTTGAAAACATCGCCAGTCTGGGTTAGTTTCATCTAAATCATGCAAATTAGAGAACAAAACAAGGGTAAAGATATTAACGTATCTGCTAGAAAAGTTTAGTTTTCAAAACGTTACTATATTATGGGACGGAGGGAGTAGAATGGAGAGTGATCCTAAATTTTTCAGGAGTCACTCAAATCCCAGTCTAAGTTGTTGTTGCTTATTTAGTAACACAGTACAACTCTGACGCTCACATACACGAGTATACAATCACCCCTATGACGCACATACGCACACCCTACCCTTATGAATATTTTCGCAATACTGAGCCGGTACATCATCTTGAGACTAACGAAGTCACCACCTCGTCTTCGACGGGAACGTCTCCTCTCACTGAAAGCACATCACCGGAATCCCTGAAATAAATTCAGAAAAATGCGAGCACCATTGTCAAATCTGGGATTTAAACTCTGGTAGACTTAGGATACAACCATCCACCTAACCAACTCAACCACAGGTTGATTCGCTAAGTACGACACGTTTAGTAGTTGTTCAAAAGATAGGCGTAAGAGTTGCTCAAAAAAGCGTGGAAAATTTCGGTAACATTCGCATCGTTTGCCTACCGTCCATTCTCCCTCTCTCTTTCTCCAACACACAACAACAATCCACTACCTTCATCCCCTGACACACACGATTGATGCATAAAAAATCCATAACCAAAATCAGACGTGCCATCTCCCTACCCCCTAAGAGCAATTCTAGAAAATGTGTCATCCCGCCACCGGTCCGCATATATACGAGCCTTTTTGATGTATGTAGGTGTTTTTTTTTTGTCCGAACCGATCCGTCAAATCCCGATCGGTCTGTAAAAAATATGCTGGCGGCACGCAATATCCCCTTCCATGCGCTATATCTACGGTGCGGTGGGGCATTCTGGGTTCCTGTCTGACATTACATCCTCTACCAACTGCCGCATTCCATTCCACATACGCCGCAATTAACTGACCTCGTCCGTCGTCATGTGCACCAGACCCGTTAAATCGCAATCCACATTCTATAGATAATCTCAAACAAATGGGACGTCAACTCGATGCACTTCCAAGTCGGTGACTTTCCATCACATGGTCATCAACGTACCCGATGCATCAATTACGCCTACTCGACATTCTTCTCTTAGTCTCTAGCCGATTCTACGAACGACTAGACACTAGGGGCCTACTGATGTGGGCATACCCTTCAGACACGCCACTATTGGCGTACCCAACTCCGTCTAACTGAAGGTCCACATGGTGTCCCATCGAAGCCCAAGAAGATGCAACCAATTTCTTGGAGCATAAGACAAGGGCTCGTGTAAACCCTATATGCCTACCTATATAAAGCTAGGCAGGGTGTGACGCCCCCAAAATCAATTCGTGTACAGTAATCATACACGCAGGGTACACGGCTGAGATTAGGGTGCCACGGTGAGAATATCACAGCACGATACTAAACACAAAAGGATAAACAAATATTTTACAATACCAGGGATCACGAGGATCCGAATACATAAGTCATACAAGCCATAATATCTGAGTACAGACATAGTTAGTCAAGTTTTGCCTTAAGAAGGCTAGCACAAATCACACCAGAGATACAAATCGAAAAGGCGAGGCCTCCTGCCTGGGATCCACCGAACTACTCCTGGTCGACGGGGAACTCGACGTCGTAGTAGGCGCCTCCGGGGTACTCCTGCTCCTGGGCTCCAACGTCGGCTGCAGCGGCCGATCAGGCAAAGCGAAACAAGGAGAAATAAAGCAAAGGTGAGTATCTAGCATACCCGCGAGTCTTACGTCCGCTACTAAGCATTATGCATTGTATCAACGGAAAGAAGAGGTTGTATATAGTGGACTGAAAGACAGAAATCCAAAGCAAGGGTAAGAAGCTAGGCCTAACGAAGACTAGCATCTTCCGACGAGTCTTGCAGCATGAGGTAAGAATCAACCAACAGTTTATATAAAGCATAAAGTAACAATGCATCAGAAGTTGCTGCAGCATTGTATAATAATAAGTTGTAATAATTAGCAATGCCTCCGAGATCCCCTCCTCGACATCCCAGCGAGGAAGAAAACCCGGAACCATACAGTTTAATAATAATAGTTTGTAGTGGTAAGATCCAGCTTCAGCATAAAGCGTCTTGTTACCGTGGACACGGCTATTCGAATAGATTAATCTTCCCTGCAGGGGTGCACTTGTATTACGCTACACGCACAGATCTCCAGGGTGGCGGGAACCTTGTTAGGGAACGCTCCACCCAGGCTATCCGACACTTCATAGCCCATCTTTCAAACTCAACAGAGAGGCCATCCGCCGGTCTAAATCCTAAGTACGCCGAGCCTTGGACCCCAACCCGAACGTACTCCTGCACGGTGTGTGGCTGGCCGGTGAAGTTAAAGCAAATCCAAATAAGACACCACCGCGCGAGCAAATAAGACAACACCACTTCCCGGCAATCATCCCGCAGTACTGCTGACGTCTGAAGAGTCCTCGGACGACACTACGAAGCAGAGGAACCCATAACTCGTAATTCCCACGGGTAGGTAGTGCGTACATGGCATATAGCCAACTCAAGGCATCCACTGAACCATTTAGCATTTTAATTAACCTGCGTGACAACCATTATCGTTGCCTCGACTTAACTGACCCGCGGACAACGACAGCAGCCAGGACCACCAGTACATCGGTGCCTGCCCTGTCGTCCCACCAAGTCTCTGCGGTTACCAACAAGGTGAATCGTCTCCTTACCTTGCCTCGCGTTTGCTCCTGGAGGAGCTCGACTTTCGTAGTTTGATAACTCTCGCGGCCAACGATCAGGGGCCAAGCACACCGGTACACTGGTCGTACCCTCCCTGTCGTCCCGTCGCAATACCTCTCGCGGGCACCGTTGGGTCGCCCGACTTCTTACCTGAAGGACAACCGTTGCTCAGGTACCTAGAGCGGCTATACAGAGTCAACAACGAGTGGAGTACAAGGATTACTCCTTGATAGCTCACACTTGATGGTGGCTCGGCAGAGCCGAGCTAGGGGCCTGAGGCGGTGTCTACATTGTACCGTACATGTGCAGTTATAATATTTGTTCCCGCGTTCACTTCCCTGAGTGATCACGGCCCTCTATCTAATCCTAGATAATAATGCGCAGGGCTCACTGCTGAATAATGCATAATAATAATAATAATAATAATAGGCAGCATAGGATAAAGGAAGGCACATCAAGGGGCGACAATGACAGGTTATGCAATTGAATAGGTAAGCAACGTAGCAGCAGCAGTAACAATGCCTAGTGCAAGAAAGTACGAAAAGATAGGCGATATCTGGGGAAGAGAATGACTCTGCTTGCCTGGAAGCTGGACGGTAGGGGTAGGGTCGTCGACGAAGTAGTCGTACCCAGCAGCGGTGTAGTCGACGGCAGCAGCGGGGTCTACCGGAGATTGAGGGGGGAACAAACAGTAAATACACAGCAAGCATATACAAACATATGCATGACATGACAGATGAAATGTTAACGGTGTTCTAACGCAGTGCAATGCACGTTGCTCGGAACGGAAATTCATCTGAGGATGAACTACCGGCTCCGGGTGATTACCGGACAGGGTGTCCGGAAGGGGGGGGAGGATCAAGCCGGAGGTGTCGTGGGTACCGGACAAACATAAGGGGGGTGTATCCGTGCTAGTTGATATATTCTGAGAAACATTCGTGTTCGGAATAAATTCATCCGGGCACTCTAACAGTACCGGACAGTTTATCGGACAGACGGTCCGAAGGGGGACGGTTCGATGTTCGTTGTGTTAGAGGGATGTGATAGACATACAGATAGAGTATTCGGATTCGTTATATTTTTCTGATCAATTTTCATGTATAAAGATTTTGAATCTGAGTTACGGTTTAAAAGTTATTGAATTTCAAAGTTTTAAATCATTTAAATGTTTTTCTGAATTTCTTTTATTATTATAACAACATTATCCAGAACATTATCCAAAACAGTGCCTGACATGTGGGACCCACATGTCAGCCTCTGTTTATTTATAAAACATTTTAATAAATCAGAAATAGGCACTGGGCCCACATGTCAGTGACTAGTTTTTATAATTTTATTTATTTTAAAAAGACTTACAGCTGGGGTCCAGTAGTCAGTGACTCCAGTGTTAACTAAACTTGTTTAATTAAGTTAAATGGCCAGGGGCCCACAGGTCAGTGTCTGGGAGGGGTTTATTATTCTGTTTAATTTTTAACCGTGGGATTAAGGGGGCAGGCCCACCTGTCATGGTCAGTAGGGGTGTGGATTAGCTGCTAATGACTACACTGACAGAGCGGCCCCACCGGGCAGTGTCACCGGCGTCTCGCCGGAGACAGTACGCCGGCGAGGTCGTCGCCCTTGCGACACAGAGCACGGGAGCTCTCGAGACTTGGTGCATTCGAACTGGGAGTTCATTGCGCGTCGATCTGGGCTGGTTTCACGAGCGGGGACGCACTGAGGCGATGGCTAGGTCGACCGTGGCGGAACCGAGCTCGGGCTACAATGGCAGAACCCAAACGGCGACGACTGCGAACGAATCCATGTGCCAAATCGATCGAAGGATCTACCAGGAGCACGTTGGTGCCCAAGCGCACGCTGGAGGGGCCCGGAGAGCTCGGTAGGGGCATCAATGGCGGCGGCCCGTACTGGCGCATTTGGGGCTTTCGTCTACGAGCACGGGGAGGAGCTACAGACAGTTGGGGGAGCTGCGCGAGCTCACCAGGAGGTTGTAGCCGTGAGAGCGGGCTCGGGGGCGAGGTGGAGTAGCCGGAATCGGTCGCAGATCCCGCTGGAGCCGAGGTTGAAGACGAAGGCGTAGTCGTCGCAGAGAGGCACCACGGCTCGATTCCTCGCGGTGGGTGAGGTAGTCGACGTCGATGCAGCTCCTGGACAACACGGCGAGGCGGCGTGAGCACGTTGGCCGCGCTTGGCCACGGAAATGGCGACGACGGCCCTCGGTGGCTTTTCCCCGAGGCGTGTGAGAAGAGGAGGAGGGGAAAGAGAGGGGGAGGATGTCCAGGGGGTCGGCCGGGGTGGCCTTATCGCGTCGGCGTCGGGAGGGAGCAGGTGGAGGCGGGGCCGGCCTGGCAGCGGCGCGGCGAGCTCGGCGCCGTACGGGAGCAGGTGAGGGAGCAGTTGGGGAAGAAGACAAGGGGTGAGTGGACTTGGGCCAAGTGGGCCGTTGCCCCGGACGAGTTTTAAGCCTTTCCATTTTTCTTTCATTTTGCATTCTGTTGTTTTCTGTTAGTAATTAATTTAGTGCCTTTTGCATTTTTGTAAAATCTGTAACCTGGTCCATAATTAGTAATATATATTCCTAGGGTGCCCCAAAAAGTTTAGGCTTAAAATAAAACCATTTACTATTTCTTTATAATATTCAATTGTCAAATGGTGTTGTTTTGCTTGGTGTTTGAATTGTTTGAATTTTCCAGAGGCATAATAAAATACCATAACCACATGGGCATGACCCACTGATTATTTTTGATTTAATAAAAGTGGTTGTATAATTTTTGGACAAGTTTTATTTGCAACATTATTTTTAATATCAACAAAAGGCATGTTGGATTTGGTTTGATTCAAATTTGATCATGGCATGATTTAGCAACAGTAATTCTCATTAGCAAAAGGATTACTGTTACAGACAACTGAGGGTGTTACACAGGGGCGCCTCCAAAAGGGGTTAATTAGGGAGACAATACGTAAACCTCCATCACCAAACCCTAGCGAGATTGTATCTCCCTAGGAACTCCCATGTAATCACCAAGCAATAAGATCAGGAAAGCAGGAGTAGGGATTTTACTTCCACGAGGACCCTGAACCTGGTTAAACCTTTGCCTCCTGTTAGCCAACGAGATTACCAGCGCCATCTTCCTTCCCCTCATACGAACCCCTAGGTATCTCATCATGGCTTTTGCAACTTTCGTGTTCAGAGCATTGCATTGTCTAAGGGAGTAGGGTGAGTAAGTTGTGCCTACCAAGCTAAGCTTTCGTCGAAAAGGCATCACCGCTTCCTCTTCGGCGCCCGCTCTTTATTTAGATGTTGGGGGCAAGGGAAGCCCAAGGAAAGTCTAGGATGGCGCTCCATCTCGGCCCCCACGACACATCGAATCCATGCCCATCAAAATCAACCCTTACCTCCCTAAAATGTGGAATCATACGTTACCACCTCTTCTACCTCCCCAACATCATCAACAACGCCACGCTAGCCCCGCCGCATCACCCTCAGACAACGACATGAACACCATGAGGCCGTACAACTTCTTCACAAAGCCTCGACCTGTGACCAAACCCAACGACCTTGACTCCGCGTCGTGATTGTGCGATCGCGGGATGTTCCTGCATGTCACCGTCAACCCTGCGAAAAAAACCACACGGAGCTGTAGAAAGCTTACATTCCCATGAGTCATCGTTGACTATCACCTATCGATGTCCACTAGCAATGTCAGATCACCGCCGAAACTGTCGAGAACAACTTGTTCGCCAGATTCGTCGCCGGGAGAAAAGGAAGGAGTGGTGCAACTGCCGAAATTCAAACAGAGAGGGGAGAGAATGACGAGCTTTGCTACATCCACGTAAAATTTCACTTAACTTACGTGTTGGTCCCCTTGGCAATCTTTGGTTGGATCAAAGAAAAAGTAAGGCCCAACCTCCTGGAATTCAGGAGGGATGTTTAGATTCGTTATAGGACTTACGTTAGCTGTACGTAGCCATATGTAGGTATATGATCTTTGAAGAATGACATAGGTGGCGACAAGGACATACGATTATCACCTAAAATTACTGCCCCGTAGGCCCCATCCCTCCCACCCCCCCCTCACCACAAAAAAAAACCCATGACACGTGCATCTCAGAACCACGCGGTTGTTGCTTCTCCGCGCGAGCCGTTGATCGAGATCGAATGGTCGTGAGAGGGTGCGTGCGCTCGCGACAACGCAGTAGTGCAACCACACTACTAGTAAGTAATTATGAATTTTTTAGAGGTTTCCTTTTTTAAGATGGATTATCTACACATTGCGTGAGTATATGAAGAAAAAGAACCTAATGTAGAAGGAAAAGAAAAAGGGATGACAACCGACGTCACCGCGGATGTTGTAACTTGTAAGCGGCAAACCCCCCCCCCCCCCCCCCCCCGTAGCTAACCGCAAACACCGACCGAGCACGGCACGATCACCCGAACCGCACGCCAACTCCAACTCCAACTTCCGGTCCGGTCCGGTCCATCGTGGCCTTGCGCAACCGTGCCACCCTCTCCCCTCCCCCCCCACCCTTTTTCTCCCCCCTCTCTCGCCTCGTCTGCTCAGTTCGTTCTCGCCTCCCTCCACTCCGCCCCCCTCCCCCCCTATCGCCCCACCCTAGGGCGACCGCCTCCCCTAGGGCTCGCCCGCCCGCGCGCCGCCGCGCGATCCCGCGGCTCCTCAAGCACGATCGCCCCGCCGCGCGCCAGGTCAGTCACCCCCGCCCCGTCCCGTCCCGTCCCAAGCTCTCCCCCTCCCTCGATTCTCTGTCCCCGATCTCGCGGCGCCGGTTCCGGGCCCGGCTGCCGCGCGCACGGTCCCTGCTCTCCCCCGCCGTCCGCGCCCCGATTCATGCGCGGCGTGTGCCTCGGCGGTGGTCGGCGCTAGATTCGGCAGTTGACGCCGATTGATCGATCAGTCGGCCGTCCGGTCCCCATAGCCTAGATTCATTCATTCACGAGCGCGGGCGGTTGCTTCCCCCCCGCGCGCTGCCAGCAACCGATTCCGTTGCTTGCATAGTTCTTCTTCTTCTTCTCTTGTTAATACGGGGTAGTTTTGCTTTGCCGTGTTGACGTGGTAACCGAGAACAGGCACGAGTTGTTCAATAGCACAAGAGGGGGGCATGCCATGCCATGCGGTTTCCGCCCTGCTTGTTCAGGGATTTAAAAATAATATATACTACTATGATTTGATTTTGGTTGAGAAAAAGCGAGAGATCACATTAGATTAGTGTATAGTAGTAGAAGCACAGCGCCAACACCACGACTGGGCTCTGCGAGGTAGGTGTATGAGCAGCGTGCTCCAGAACCACCGGAGTAATCCGAGTTCAAGTTGGAAGTGGGTTATCCTCTGTGCCGACCTTGATGGCATGGATTTTAAATAGGATATTTTCGGCAAGCATTTCGCGCCAAGTGCGCACTTCGCTTTAGAGCGGTTTGTAATGTAATGCGTCGGCAAATCAAATGATTGCGTAAGATGCGCGTGGCGACAAGTGGGCCATCAGGATGCACTGAAAAATCTGTCGGTTTCTTGTTTCCCTTATTCGGTGCCGTTATAATGTAGTAGCATATTCTTGTTAGTCAATACAGATTTCAGCTTCTTTCCGTTGGTGTTTCGGTTGAATCCTGTTATAGCTGAGATCCAGAAATTCTTTCCGTTGGCTGTCTCAGCGATAGTATAGGAGTAGCACATCTCCAGAACCACTGAAGTTTTTCTTGAGTTGGAATCCTTGTTTAAGTGGGTTATTCTTTGTACTAACATGGAGGTACATATTCCTTGTATGTCACGGTTGCGCAACTGGTAGTAGCATCACTTCCTTGAGGAGCTGCCACCAAGTGTTGGCTTCGCTTTAGAGCGGTTTGTAATGTAATGTGTCGGCAAATCAAATGATTGCGTAAGATGTGCGTGGCGGCAAATGGGCCATCAGGATGCACTGACAAATTTGTCGGTTTCTTGTTTCCCTTATTCGGTGCCGTTATAATGTAGTATCATATTATTTATTACTCAGCTTGTTAGTCCATACGGATTTCAAGTTCTTTCCGTTGGGTTTTTAGTTGTATCCTGTTATAGCTTAGATCCAGAAATTCTTTCCGTTGGCTGGCTCAGTGATAGTATAGGAGTAGCACATGTCCAGAACTGTTGAAGTTTTTCTTTAGTTGGAATCCTTGTTTAAGTGGGTTATTCTTTGTACTAACATGGAGGTACATATTCCTTGTATATCACGGTTGCGCAACTGGTAGTAGCATCACTTCCTTGAGGAGCTGCCACCAAGTGTTGGCTTCGCTTTAGAGCGGTTTGTAATGTAATGTGTCGGCAAATCAAATGATTGCGTAAGATGTGCGTGGCGACAAATGGGCCATCAGGATGCACTGACAAATTTGTCGGTTTCTTGTTTCCCTTATTCGGTGCCGTTATAATGTAGTAGCATATTATTTATTACTCAGCTTGTTAGTCCATACGGATTTCAAGTTCTTTCCGTTGGGTTTTTAGTTGTATCCTGTTATAGCTTAGATCCAGAAATTCTTTCCGTTGGCTGGCTCAGTGATAGTATAGGAGTAGCACATGTCCAGAACTGTTGAAGTTTTTCTTTAGTTGGAATCCTTGTTTAAGTGGGTTATTCTTTGTACTAACATGGAGGTACATATTCCTTGTATATCACGGTTGCGCAACTGGTAGTAGCATCACTTCCTTGAGGAGCTGCCACCAAGTGTAGGCTTCGCTTTAGAGCGGTTTGTAATGTAATGCGTCCGCAAATCAAATGATTGCGTAAGATGCGCCTGGCGACAAATGGGCCATCAGGATGCACTGACAAATTTGTCGGTTTCTTGTTTCCCTTATTCGGTGCCGTTATAATGTAGTATCATATTATTTATTACTCAGCTTGTTAGTTGATACCTATTTCAATTTCTTTCCGTTGGTTTTTCACTTGAATCCTGTTATAGCTTAGATCCAGAAATTCTTTCCGTTGGCTGGCTAGTAGCACAGGTCCAGAACTGTTGAAGTATTCCTTGTTGAAGTTTTTTCTTAGTTGGAATCCTTGTTTAAGTGGGTTATTTTTTGTACCTAACTTGGAGGTACATATTCCTTGTATAGCACGGTTGCGCAGCGGGTAGTACCATCACTTCCTTGAGGAGCTGGCACCAACTGTAGGCTTCGCTTTAGAGCAGTTTGTAACGTAATGTGTAGGCACAAATCAAAAGATTACGTAAAATGTGCGTCCCGACAAATATGCTGTTAGGATGCGCTGATAAATATGTCGGTTTCTTGTCTTGTTTTTCTTTCTTTAGCTGTTAGGATTATTCAATGCCATTAATTTATCATATTATTACTCAACATGTCAGTCAACGTGAATTTCAAATTCTTCCTGTTGGTTTTTCGAGTTGAATCCTTTTATAGCTTATTTGAAATTTTCACATCACATGGATTTTCTTGCCCTAACTGATGATCCTTATCCCCTGTTGTGATCGAAGTATTGTTTTTCTTTGTGAATGGGTTAGCTGTGCCTTTATTTGCGTCTCCTTCGATGTTGTTGTCTTAAGAGTTATGAAAAGTGTTAGTTTGCATTTGTTCTGTCGGTTTAATGTTAATTGAGCTAAACACACTGTCTGAATTGCTGATGTTGTTTTCGACTAACTTTTTTGTCCTTCTGTTAACTTGAAACTTATTATCTGTGTTTCAGTTAAACATAAGGCTGCACGGTTGCCGGGGGTCTGCCTTTATAGCTTCCTTCAAGCATGGAGAATCTACCAAATGGTCCTGTATGTATTGCTGAGAAGAACCAGGAAAATGAGGCACCTCCTGATGCTGGTGAGCCAGAAGAAGTACCAGACATATTTGTTTACAGAGAGGATGTTGTCAGCTTGAAATCAAACCAAGATGCCCGTGGTTTGGTGATGGAAGTAGCTGGCGAATATGATTCCGAAGGTAGCATCACTGATGATGATACTGATGTTGAGGAGCATGAGCGTAAAAGTGCTCAGAAAACAGAAAATGTTGGTCCTGATGGTGATAATAATGCCAGTAACGGAGATGATTTTGACAGTCAGAGCTCTCTGCCTGATAACAAAGTTAGGGTGTTATGGATCGACGGAACCGAGAAGACGGAAGATATTGACAGTGTGGCTGTTATTGACAGAAGTTTCCTCCATGGGGATATAGTTGCTTCTTCCGCAGATCCAACTGGTCAGATGGGGCTTGTTGCGGATGTCAGTCTTTTGGTTGATTTGCAAGGTGCTCATGGAGAAATGATTAAGGGTGTATCCGCCAAGGATTTGAGACGCATCAGGGAATTCAATGTGGGTGATTATGTTGTCTCTGGGTTATGGCTTGGTCGAGTCGATGAAGTGTTCGATAATGTTAATGTGTTGTTTGATGATGGCTCTGTCTGCAAGGTTTCAAGGGCAGATCCTATGCGCCTAAGGCTAGCCTCGGGGCCAATGCACCCAGATACAGCCTGTCCCTTCTATCCAGGTCAGCGCGTGAAGGCAGTGTCTTCATCTGTGTACAAAACATCCAGATGGCTTCATGGAGTGTGGAAAGCAAGTCGTCTTGAAGCAACTGTCACAAAGGTGGAAACTGCTGCGGTCATAGTCTATTGGATTGCGTCTGCACACTGTGGTACAAATCAAGATTCTGTTCCTGCTGAGGAGCAGAACCCAAAGGATCTGACTCATCTGTCTTGCTTTTCATATGCAAACTGGCAATTGACTGAGTGGTGTCATCCTCACGCACACACATCATCATGTGCCAATGACACTTCAATGGAATGTTCAAAAATGAAAGAGCTAAATTCTGAGCAGGGTGATGTTCCTGAATCTGCTGTTGATGTTCAGGCTCAAAATACCAAAACAGATGTAAACCCCTTAGAGAAACATGGCGATTGTCTTGCAGATCGATCAAATATGTCTGATGGAGATACTACATGTGTTGCCAAAGAATCAGAATCTGGCACTAGTGTATCAACCATTCCAAAGGAGGGAGTTCAGGACCATGCAATTTACAGAAAAAAGCTCAGAAAAGTTTTTGTCAAGAAGGATAAAAGAACAAAAAGAAGAGATGAGAGCTTTGAAAGAGCCCTGCTCATCGCAAATACATATACGAAGGTTGATGTTATATGGCAAGATGGGACAAAAGAATGTGGAGTAAGTTCCACGTCACTGATCCCAATCCAGACTCCAAATGAGCATGAATTCTTCCCAGAGCAGTATGCTGTGGACAAGGTCTCTGATGATGTATATGAATCTTCTGTAACAAGACGTGTGGGTCTTGTTAGAAGTGTTAATGCAAAGGACCGAACTGTGTCTGTATCATGGTTTAAGCCTTCCTTGCACTCAGAGGATCCTAAGGAAATCGAGTGCACTGAAGTCGTTAGTGCATATGAACTGGATGGCCACCCTGATTATGATTATTGCTATGGAGATATTGTTGTTCGCTTGCCATCTGTTTCACATACCCTGGAACCATCCAATGGTGGAAACAACATGGAATTGGACAAGAATGTAGATTCTTCAGAAGCACAAGCTGCTTCAAATGCAGTGCCCCTTGATCTTGCTGCAGAGGAACAGTGTTCACAGAAGGAATCTAGTTCAGAAGTTACCCGTCTTTCATGGGTTGGAAATATAGTGGGCTTCCAAGATGGTGAGATTAAAGTCATCTGGGGTGATGGGTCGGTGTCAAAGGTATTGCACATTTGCTTTTAATGCAGCAAGTACCATCATTTATGTGAAAACTAGCATTAAGAGTTTATTGTTATCACATATCAGCTGCTTAACGTTGCCACTCCATTGAGGATTGTCCAGCCTAACCTTTTGTAATCATGCTCCTCACCGTTTTACCTGAGACTTGCAGAAAGCTAACCTGCTCCATGCATTGCCCTTATTTTTGTTAATGTGCTTGTATTGTTATTTCAGGTTGGGCCTCACGAGATCTATGTTGTGGGCCGAGAAGATGATGGTGGCTCGCTAGATGATGGAGCTCCTTCCGATGCTGGTAGCTGGGAGACAGTCGATGACAATGAAATGGACTTGGCTGATGATTCTGTAAATGTATTATCTGCTGCTAGGCTGGTCATATTTTGGGTTCAGTCATTCCTCTCCAAGCACCTTCTAGGTTCTTTTTATTCCCTTTATTTATTGATTGCTGCCATCTTTTTCAGGATGATTCACAAAATATAGCCGAGAATATCATGCATATGGAAAATGGGTCATTCAATTCCCAGGATGAAAGTTCTGTCGGAGGTGGTCCACTCTCGGTTGCTTTGGGCTTTGTAACCCGACTGGCTAGTGAGCTCTTCGCCCGAGGTAAAAAGCATTTAGATGGGTCAAACTCAGATGCTATGGATGAAGTTGAATCTCACCAGTCTAACGAGGTTTCAGAATCTGGTGATGACATTGATAAAATCGAGGATGAGAACCGCATGGCAACATCGGAGACAACAAATGACTCTTCTGCTGAGAAGTCTGTAGATGTGGTTATGGCTGATGAGCCTGTAGATTCTGATTACTTGAAACACTTTGATGTTCTGCAGTGCCCTCCGGACCATCATTACCTTGAAAACACAGTAAGTTCTTTTGTGTTACTGTTTATGTATTACTTACATGCATGTGTATTACGCTTTTGTGTTGCATCTTACACAAACATGTTTTTTTGAAGGACATTCTTTTTCCTAAGTTTTTTTGTCTACTGTTATTTTGTTAGTATTTCCTTTCTTGCTTACAAATAGCCAAACATTGTTCTAGGGTACTGGTGGAAGAAAGTGGGTCAAAAAAGTTCAGCAAGAATGGAACATACTTGAGAAGAACCTACCAGGTCTGTTTTTTTTTCATCTGGTTGCATGGTTCAAGCATAAAAAGCTTGAAGGCAAGCATTCTGATGTTCTTTTTACTTCAACTGTAGATTATATTTACGTCAGGGTGTTTGAAGACCGTATGGATCTCATAAGAGCTGTGATTATTGGAGCAAGTGGCACGCCATACCAAGATGGCCTATTCTTCTTTGACTTTCACCTTCCACCTGAGTTTCCACAAGTTCCTCCGGTAATTACCACAATTAAACTATCGCATTTTTTAGTGTACGTTGTATGTGCACCCATAGAGCTTAATGTTCTGCCGATACTGCCCACAACTTTCCCACTGTTAACATATGTTGCCAAATCTGCAGTCGGCGTACTATCATTCTGGTGGCTTGCGTGTAAATCCAAACCTTTATGTGGACGGCAAGGTTTGTTTAAGCCTCTTAAATACCTGGACTGGCAGAGGGAATGAAGTATGGGATCCATCGTCATCTAGTATTCTCCAAGTACTAGTTTCACTTCAGGGGCTGGTTCTCAATGAAAAGCCCTATTTCAATGAAGCTGGGTATGAGAAGCAAGTCGGTACTGTTGAAGGGGAGAAGAATGCGCTGCCGTACAATGAAAACACATATCTGCTAAGCTTGAAGTCCATGTTGTATATCTTGAGGCGGCCTCCAATGGTAATACACTCCCCCTCTTAATAACCAATGCATTGGTGTCATACTGTCATTAAATAGCCACTTAATTCAACAAGACTAATATTTTCTTAACACCATGTTTAACCTTTCTGCTTCTCTGTTTTTTATTTCTAGACTAGACCAGTTTATATTTTTCATGATAAGTACAAGTACCATAATCTCCCTAAAATTTAAATATTGGAGGTTCTATTTTTAGTTGATTGAACCTGAATCATCACCTGCATATGATTAGTGTTGCTTCAGGGTAAACTCCTTAGATTTAGAGTGCAAGTTCATTACAGCCTAGGCATGCAATCGAATCTTATGAAGTTCCCTCTTGTTGTAGTTGGTTTTTCTATCTTCATTGCATACCGTGAACCTTTGCCATAACTTGATATGATCCCTTGATCTTTTGATTGTTTACATGTACTATTGCTGCAGAATTTCGAGGATTTTGTGAAAAGTCACTTCTGCAAGCGCGGCCACTACATCCTCAAAGCTTGTGAGGCGTATTTGCAAGGGGCTGTGGTTGGCAAGCTCAACGATGATGCCTGCTCCACTGATGGGAGCAAGGAGTACTCTTGCTCCATGGGTTTCAAACTTGCCTTAGGCAAAATCTTGCCAAGGTTGATCACAGCCTTGAAGGACATCGGAGCAGACTGCAGCCAGTACGAGCACCTTGGGAAAACCGAAGCTGTTCAAGAAAGTTGAACACTTTGCTGAGGGCTGTACTCAGACCCTTCTCTTGGGTTCAGAAAACATGATAAAACTTGTCCCCCGCTGTTTCCGTATAAATGTACATTCAACAATTGTTGTTTTTATCTGAACATTTGGGAAACGTGGTTCCAAATGAATCCATCTCTTTCCAAACTGGAAATTGAGGTTGTGCCCTGCATAGTTTATGTTTTTGCTAAGCTTTGTGGGTTTATTTTAATTTAAGGGTACCCTTCTTTTAAAGGCCGGGTCTTAGTGCAAGATTAAGCCTAGAAATTCTGAGTAGAGATGCAAAGCCAACTAGTGGGTGATGGAATTTACCTTCACCAATTCGTGCCTCCAAAGATCTGGCCATGTGAGACTGCAGATTACAATTATGTTGTCTTCACTTTAAGTGCTTGTCAAAGTTCTATTTTATCGTTACTCTTATGTGTAGACATTTTCAAATATCAAGAGTTTTCTTCAAGGAAGGATCCTCTTGAGAAGTTTTATCTGTTTGACTACTAAACTGAAATTTTTATGTATTGTTTATTTGTAAATTAATAAAAATACACAGCAGAGTCCAGCTGTTTCCCTAAAAAAAAACTGAAAATTTAGCATTGAAAACATTATAATGTACAGTAACGAGAGTAGCAAATGGTTCAAACACAAGTCACTGCACAACATCATTTGCCTAACCACCTCTAATTTGCTGAACATTCTTCTTCTATCGGATGCTCATATTGTGCTGAGGAATTCAGAAAGACGGATCAGTTTTCCGTTTGTCAGCATGAATTCCTGACATTTTACAATGTCTGTTTAATTCTTTGTCTTGCTGACATTTTACAATGTCTGATTAATTCTTTGTCCTGCTACTCGAAGAACTAAAAGGTTGGTGCTTGGCTGCTTGCATGTTTATGAAGATACCCCATTTTAAGGACACCAAAATAAATAAATAAATAATAAATGAGCAATGCAAACCGAAAGGAACATGAAGCACAACTCTAGAATTTCACGGGAAGTGATTCAGACATATGGAGTAATATTCAGCTTGTCAACATGAATAATTTACATTTTACAATGTCTCTTTAATTCTTTGTCTTGTTATCAGAGAAACTAAAAAGTTGGGGTTTAACATGTTTAGGAAGATTCGTTCCCATTCCCATTTTCAAGTACAACAAAATGAAAAAATAAATGAGTATTGTGAAAAAAAAGGAGGACGAAAGGATTTTGTAAGGATAAGATAGACATACTACAGACTTTCATTGCCGTTGAACAAATGTGAAGCTAATCTGAATGGAAACAAGCGAGTTACTTTCGTGCTTCAAAATAAGCAACCAAAACACAATTCCTTTTTCAAAGGGAGAACATAGGTCCACACCATTCTGCCAAGGAAAGTGACACAAATTCTACAGAAATGAATTACTTGTCTTGGTGCATGCCCGTTGCTTGTGGCGACGGAGGCAGTTGTGGTGCACAATGACAGCCATGGTGAGGAGAAGCAGGGCATGAGATGGATCGGCTCTTGTTTGTTTCACTCCAACATCTCATAATCCAATAGTAAGTAGAGTACATGACTACATGCTTCCATTTGAAGCTATAGCATGCTAACATTTGTTACTTGAGGAAGGAATACACTTTGCGATGGATTATATATATACACGAACCATACACCTAGATCATACTATAACCATGTATGGAAGCATGATTATATCACTGCACCATGCATGCAATTCGTTTGTGCTAATGATACATGTGTCTCTTACTATTCACTTGAAGAATGCATGCACAACATGTGTGACTTCAGGAAAATTTCACCAGCTACTTATGCATTCAGGTCTTATACATGTTTCTCGTGTTTTGCACTGGCCATTGCTGGCCTGGCCGCTCCAACGAACAACAATTGATCTTAGAATATTTGTTGTATTTTATAAAGATGCCATGCTTTCCACGAAAACACACTTCATCTTTTAGAAACATGGAAAATACTCCTTTCCAGAAGCCATGTTTTATAATTATTAAAGAATTCAACCAGTTGAAGCAATGACTAGTTTCTCTGCAAAAGAACGTAACAAATGTTTTTCTAATTGATCCACTACATCCGCAAAGCTTTTGAGGTCTATTTGTAAGGAAATGCAGTTGGCACGCTCACCGATGATGCCTGCTCCACCGAGAGGAGCATGAGCAGCCTTGCTCCATTGTGTAACCACAACTTTCCCATTTCTAGGAAGCTAATTGCCCCGGTTGATCACAAATTCACAACCTAGAAGGACATGGAAGCAGACTGCAACCAGTACGAGCACCTTAGCAGAGCCAAAACTGTTCAAACCTCAACTGAGGGTTCTATTTTGGCTTCAGAAAACATGATACATTTCACTCTCGCTGTTTTTTTAGGAAACAATACAAACACAGACGCTCACAACTACGTATATACACTCATCTCTATGAACGCACACACGCATATCCTACTCTATGAGTATCTCTGAGAGATTGACCTTGATTCGGCGAATCTTGGAATTTAACGAAATCACCACAGGCGCCTCGCTATCGATGGAAACATTTTCTCATACTGAATGAATACTCGTCTTTAATGAAACACCAAAGCGTCAAACCCGAGTTTAATCCCTCTTGAGCTAGTGATACCACGATCCTCCTAAGCATCCCATTACAGGTGGATTCTCTCCTCTCGCTGTTTCTGTATAAGTACATTCAACATTTGTTGTTTTATCGGAAGATTTGGAAAGCGTGGTTCCAGATGATCATTCTCTTTCAAACTGGGACCTAATGAGATATTTGGGAACATTTGTTGTTTTCCCTGCAGAATTTATGTTTTTGTTAAGCTGCGCTGGGTTATTCTAAGGGTACCTTTATTTTAAAGGCTAGGCCAGAATGCAAAATTAAGCCTAGAAATTCCAAGAGTAGAGATGCAAAAGCAACTAGTGGGTGATGGCATTTCCTTTCACGAGTCCGTGCCTTCAAAGATATGCTTGGTCATGTGTTTTTTTATTCGTAAGGCTGCTCCCAATGCTTCAAGGTGTACGGCTGCTAAGGATGCCACGTAGACAAAAAACTGATGTGGCAAGGCAATTAAAAAGGAGAGAGAGCACTTTGGTGCCCCCATGAGGAAACGGTGCTAAGTGCTTGTACCTATGCAAAGTGTGTACCAACCAATGCATGAAGGGGTTTAGTGATTGAAAAATTAAATAAAGCAAGCTTAACTACAATAGTTAAGCACCTATGCATTGGATATATTGGTTGCTAAGCTTTTTAATACCCTTAGCACCTTATCTAAGCACCAATGCATTGGAGGAAGCCTAATGAGGTTTGACCCCCCGAACGTTGCATGCATACAATAATATTATTTTATTATTCAGCAATGCCATACAAGATAAAACATTGATCCTTCTGAATCCACTTTTTATGCGATAAAAGTCACTCCACCTACAAACTTGATGAGAATGGTGGTCATGATCAGGACCGCAACCCTGACCTCAACCCTCCACATAGCATCTAAAAACGACTCTTAGCGCATACCACATGCGCACGCTGCAGAAGTCACTGCCACCATTTTCCGTAACCCATCTTTAGTGCAGAGATCGATGACACCACCTTTCTAGGTCTGTCGTCGACGCCACCACGACGCTAGATAGCTCCACCACTCTGTGCTCGTCCATCCTCAAGAGCCCGACACCGAGACCCGACTACACCGGGCCACTGAGACTCGCTGACATAGACTCGGAAGACCACGCCAGTCCACCTTAGGACCCCTATAGCCAGCACATGCTCCAAAAAATGATGCCCCGAGGAGGGAGAATGGCGTCGCTCACTACCATCGTTCGATCCAGGAGACCCATATCTAGGTTTTCCCCAGAGCATCGTGGGCGGGAAGACGACAACTTCCACAACAACGCATCCAATAGGGAACGACACAGATACGCCGCCATCGTTCGAAGTCAACGCGGTTTTCACCACCAGTGACACCTCCTCGAGCTCACATCTGGCTTACCATCGACAAACCCTAGAGGGCTATGGATCTCCCGCATCAGGCTCCATCAACGCCGGTGAAGGCTCAAGTCGCCACGCGTGTCCAGCAACGAACCCGGGAACGGGATCCCTTCATCCGCTGCCGCAAGCATCGCCACATGAAGCCACCACCTAGCCCTCCACCCCTGACGAAGAGGACACCAACTACAGCCGTGTTCGAAGCTTCTGCTCTGGGGACCTTACGTTGTAGATCTCCACCGAGACCACCATCCCCACGTTGTCACCGAACGTGACGCCATGCCATCGGGAGGAGCAGCCACGGTAGATAGTTCTCGCACTACCATGCACCACCCCTCCAGGAGGCTGCACTATGGTGCGGGATACGAGATCCCCACCATACCCTTCACGGGAAGTGTGCAGGCTATATCCCCGCGGTCACCTCTAGGGACGGTGAGGGGAGAAAGAAAGGGGCGGGGGTGGCGGCGGGGCGACCAGGGTTAGTCCCCCGGTCGCCCTGGAGGTGACGCGAGGGACTCTGTTTATCCTGTAATCCCCTTTGTTGTTTTTTAGTAGTACTCATGCTTGGTCATGTGTACCTGCAAAGTACAGTTATATTGTTTGTGTTGCTTTTAGTTGTCAAAGTTTTATTTGCGGTGTATGTGTCTTGTGTAAACATTTTCAAATATGGTAAGTGTTCCCCGAGGAGGGAACCTCTTCTGATGTTTTATCTGTCTGATTCTTGACTAAACTGACATCTTAGCATTAAAAGCATGATACGTTCTGCTAATGAAAGATTAAGCCTAGGAATTCCAAAAGTAGAGATGCAAAGCCAACTAGTGGGCGATGGAATTTCCCTTCGCCAGTGCGTGCCTCCAAAGATATGTCTGAGCATGTTTATCTGCAAAATGCAGTATGTTGTTTGTGTCACTTTCAGTACTTGTCAAAGTTTTATTTTAATGTTACTGCGTCTTGTGTCAACATTTTAGAATAGCAACAGTTTTTCTCGAGGAAGGAACCTCTAGAGAGGTTTTATCTATTTCACTCATACTAAACTGAATTTTTAGCCATTGAAAACATTATAAGGTCTAGTAATGGGAGTAGCTACTGGTTTGGGATCTTGTGAAGTTGTGGTTCACGATCATATATAATGATGATTTATCGAAGCTTCTATAGCGTGGATAGAACATGCATCAGATGTGGTTTCAGCAGAAGCAGAAGCTTTGAGACATGGTTTGTTATTTATTTATTTGGTTCCAGTAAGGTATATATACAACTGATAACATGAGGCACTGAAAATGAATGAAGGGTATTTCTTGGTAGCAGCACCAATTCTTAATGATTGTTGAACTGAAAATGAATGAAGGGTATTCCTTGGTAGCAGCACCAATCCTCAACGATTGTTGAAGTTTACCGAAAGAGTTCTATATTGACCGCTGTATGAGGGAGTCTAATAAAACCGTTCATGAGCTAGTTGGTTTCGGAAGGTGAAATACACCAATTGTTTGGTCCGATAAACCTAAAATTTTAGCGATCAATGTAAATGTTAATTGATTTAATAAAGGTAGGTATGAAGACCTTTTCGTCAAACCCGCAAAAAAGGAGACCTCTGCATAAAAAAAAGATGGACTCCAATGTATGTCTTAGCATCATACAAAAAAGAGAATCGAATTCCTAATAAATTTCAGTTCTTCTGGAAGAAGTCTACAACTTCTGCACATACTTTGTGTGCTCCTAAATGCTAGGAAGAAACGTACGGAGCGTGATTTGCAAAGTCAGATGCTACTCCACGTGTTGCTTATTTTGCAGATGGGTCGTCGTTTGATGATAGCGTATATCCAGTGAAATGGGATTGGTGCGGTGCAGCTCCTCATGGTACATTGTTAACCTCTCTTACTACTAATCATGAATTTAATTGATTCAACCACTAACTAAGTGGGTATCACATGGCAGTTATGGTGCACAATGACGGTGTGGGCGAGTATAAGCGGGCCGGAGTTGGATAGACTCTTTCACGCAACTCATATAATAAAACACCTGGCTTGTTTGTTTCCCTCCAACATCTCATAATCCACTACTAAGTCCATGAGTACATGGTTCCATTTGAAGCTATAGCATACTGACTTTGCTACTATTTGTTACTTGAGGAAGAAATACACTTTGTGATGGACTATATATATGTGTGCCATATGCTTAGATCACACTATAGCCATGTATCTAGTCATAATTATATTACTGAATTATGCATGCAATTTGTTTGTGCCAATCATGCATTGTCACTACTAGGAAAAACCTTACTAGCAGCGCCCCCTAAACGGCTACTAGCAGCACGCGGTGTCGCGCTACTAGTAGCACGCTACAGCTAACTATTAGCAGCAGCGCACATTACCCCGCACTACTGCTAACTACCTTAGTAGTACGTGGTGTGCAACCCGCGCTACTGCTAACTAGTAGCAGTGCGAGATGCACCCCACACCGCTGCTATCTCTGGGTTCTAGTAGTGTGTACCCCGCGCTACTACTAGCCTATTACCCGCGCTGCTACTAACTAATAGGAATAAAAAAAATCAACAATTCCATTTTATTAATACAATTTGTAGTACATAGATATATTTCATCCATACATAAATTTATACACACAGTTACACCATATCAGCAATATTTTTTATTCATCTCGCAACTGTTGTTACGTATCAACAATAAAAGCATTTACAAATAATGGTAATTTCTTTATACGAAATCTTCTATGCAGGGTGATCTCCCAACGTGAAAAATCATTGGCGGTAGCTTGTGTTTCCTGCTCACACAAAATGTACATGGTAAGTGCAAGAGATAAAAGTGAGGGTAGTGCAAGAGAAATAACAGAAGAAGGCAGGAAAATTGGCCCGTACAAAAGTACAAAAAGCACATGGATTTTGATAACTATTAAACCCAAGATAAAATTTACATAACTTATTCTCATAATATCGTAAAACCCAAAGTTCATTTTTATCATTCCCACCATACGTACGTTTGACTCAAAGAAAAGTCAAGCTAAAAATTCACATGCACTTTGATTATTGTTTAAATACAAGAGTAAATTCTGATAGCTTATTTTTATAATATAAGTAAGAAAACATTTTCAAAATATAGTTCTAACTCTTTGGTAGATTTTTTTTAGATTTTGTTGCTAAAAATATTGGCAAGATATGGGCACTCTACAACAAGGCTTTATGACAAGAAAATGCATGGTACTAGCGTATACATGATGCTGAGAAATTCACATGAAGGAAGCATATGCAAAAGATGCATGGATGTGAGACAATGATCAACCAAACTTTGCATAATATAATAGTTCCAGCAGTAAACAGAAAGTAGACCTGTTCAACAAGGATTTGCACCACTAAAACGAGCTCAAACAAATAAACTTCCTAAATAAACATTGGAGATCACATCACAGAGAACAACTTTCATTTTGGACGCAAATTCATACGAGATACAGATCAATCGCTATCATCGTTGCAAAACAGGTAAACATAACAGCAGCACAAGGACTTAGAAAATTTACAGAGGAGAGAAGCTCGGGCTGCACCTGGCCATGGCAGGCTGATGGCGGCCGTGGTGCAGGCATCGGCCGCAGGAGGGGCAGGGAGGCACGAGGGGGCCCAGGGGCGGTGGAGGACGGCCGGGTCCGGCCATGGGCTGCCTGATCTATGCCGGGAAAGGCCGTGGCGGCGGCGGGGAGCTCCATGGCGGCGAGCTCGAGCTCGGCCTCCATGGCCATGGTGAGCTGCGGGAGAGAGAGAGAGAGGTTAGGGATAGGGGAAGAGAGGAGAGAGAAAGGAGGAGGAGGCCGGCCTGCGGGGGCGGCTCGCCAGCATCTCTTCGGTGATGGTCGGAGGCGACAGTGGCCTTGGACGGCGGCGTGATGGAGGGTGTGAGTTGAGAGTGTGAGGATTAGGCTGGCCCGTGCGGTACGGTTTAAGGGATGTTAGCAACAACGCCCTCCCGAGCAACGCACTGCTGCTATTTGCGGACCGTTGGGTCCACTTTAGCAGCAGCGGGTTGCAAGGAGAGGCGCTACTGCTATGGCTTTAGTAGTAGCGGGCTTGCAAGGAGAGGCGCTACTACTACAACTTGTTAGCTGGAAACTCGTGAGGACCATCGTACCAGTAGCGCGTTAACGAGAAAGGCGCTACTGCTAATTAGCAGTAGCACTCCTTTTTTACAAGCGCTACTATTAAACCTCTACCTATAAGCTTTTTTCTAGTAATGTGTTTCTGAGTGTGATTGTACTGAACACAACTGCACACACATCTTGTGTGCGGTTTTGTGTGTGTGTGTGTGTGCATGTGTGTGTGTGTGTGTGTGTGCATGTGTGTGTGTGTGTGTGTGTGTGTGTGTTCCTTCTATTGGTTCATCTGAAAACCGCCCGGTTAACTGAATGCTCGGCGCTGATGAAGTAGAAATCTAACTGACTGATGACTTGCTGTTTGGTGGCTTATATAGGTTGTAATAAAAGTTATGATATACAGTGTTTTTTCCCGTTGAACCGCAACGGTCGACACCGGTACACAAAAGTCTTCCATTGACCCGATATGTTCAGTTGTATCAGCTCTTATATATCGAGAAAATGCGATGTATCTTTGAAGTACTATTAGTGCATTTTCTTGTAAATAAGTTGTACGCATGGTAATGGAAACGTACAGTTCTATTAACTACTAGTAGATTATGCTAGTGGTCTCAATAGTAATTGTATTTTCATTTATTGTAAATATGATTACCATGTAAATAGGTGTGAAGCTTATATAGTTGTTAACTACTCCAAGCGCAGTGATAGTACACATTATAAATGTGTGAATGCGCATTCTCATACAGAAACTAGCTATCATATGTCTCTAGATTACTACCACATGGTAATACAAAGACGCGCGACTTAGTTGTTACCATGGTAGTAATAGACGTGGGGCGTAAGTTTGCTAGTTGGTCCTAAAAAAATAAACCGCACATGCGTAGGACTGCATATATAGGTTCGTAAAACTGATTAAGGAATTAAAATCGAAGCTATACGGAAGTGTATGTATCCGCGTAAACCGCCTTGAGCACGTGGGTGGCTCGGCAGCGATCGGTGTACGCTAACAAACAATACGCGCTCGCTATTGTTCTTCGCTTTTTCATTTGCACATGTGATGCTGCCATTTGAACATAGTATGTATGCGTTTATATGTATATGAATGAAATTGAGGATCGATTGTACGACCAGAATATACATGCCATATAAGTGCGATTTTTTGAACAGAATATACATGCCGGTATGTCATGTTTGATTATATGGTTACCCATGTTAGTATGTCTCGATAAATTTAAATAGGCTTACATATGTTTAACTATGAATGAAATAGATGGACAATGCAAATTGGGATGCATATCATACTAAAATCTTGTGTGTGATATGCAAAGAAGAGATATATTAAAATCATATATATGTGGATGATGATTTAAGAACAATTTAAGTCTTTTGGTATATATATGAGCTATGGGAATGTTGAGATGATGTTATATTTGTAGTTCTGTTGGTTCACAATTATCACATTGTAATTACCTCCAACCTACGGACAACATCCCAAAAATAAGTGAAACATGTTTTTAAAATAAATGAAAACAAATTATTATCATTATATCAATAAATAAATATCATCTCAACATCTCAAGGATATTTCAGATATTTTATTCAGAAGCCACAACTTAGACAACCACTTTACCAAACAGCAACAACACGGCTCACATCAACTTTCCCATAGCTCACAGACACAAAATCTTTGTAAGGATACGACTAAAAGAATTCAGAGCTTCCATCCCTAATTAATGAGAAAATGCAAACTGAATCCGAATGGAATCACTCGAGTTACTACTTTTCTTTGATAGTATTCCAAAACAAGCAACCGGAGAGACCAGTTCCTTTTTGAAGGGATAAAACAAGGCCGCGACATTCTGCCAGAGAAGTGGTACAAATTCTCCCCAGATCAATCACTTTTCTCGGTGCATGCTTGTTGCTTATGGAGGCGGTGGCACCTGTGGTGGTCGGTTACAGCAAAGGCGAGGAGAATCAGGACTGGAGATAGCTTAGCTCACTCGCGCCATGCTTATAGGAAAACACTTGGCTTTCTTGTTTCACTCCAACATCTCAGTCGACTACTAGAGTTCTAAATCCATGACTACATGCTTCCATTTAAAGCTATGGTCTGTCGACATGCTACTATTAGTTACTTGAGACTTGAGAGATAAATACATTTTGTGAATGGGACTCTATAAATACATGTGAGCCACATGCCTAGATCATACGATAGCCGTGCATATAGTCATGATTATATTTCTACACCATGAATGCTAACGATACATTTTTTTGTCCTCCTCTTCCCTTGAAGAATGCATGCTCAACATGCATAACTTGCTGGAAATATGAACGGGTTGCTGATTTGAAAGATGCTCCAACAACAAATAATTGATCTTTGTAGATCTACTGTATTTCCGTCATGGTTTGCATCTCTATATGAAAAGACTTGATTTTTCAAAAACATGAAAAATACTTCTTTTCAGAAAGCTATGTTTTACAGTTATTAAGTAAATTCAACCAGTTTTGTTTGCAAATAAAGCAACGAACTTGCAGACAGTAAGCCGTTCAGCCTCTCTGAAGTTCCCTGGATCAAATATGCATGAACGAAGGTCACATCATTTTTCAGGGAAAGTGAAAAAGTCAAACCAGGGAAGTCGCCTTCAAATGGCTACATATTCCTGCCGTTTATTGGCTGGTGGTGGCAACGACAGTGGTCCTCGCCAACAGTGAGGCTGGATATCAGTAAGGCTCGCCACAGTGGAAGTAGTTTAGGTAGTACAACATCATATATCTCATGATAAATTCGTTTATGTGGCGTGTAGTTAATGAAAATAAAAGTGCTTGGTCAAAAAAAAAACCCTCGGCTCGCTCTCGACCCCCAGTGGGCGACGCGCGAGCCCATCCCCCCCGGCCTCCAGCTCCTCCCCCTCCTCTCCCCGTTCGCCGCCGCCGCCGGCGTCGACCGCCGGGCCTCGCCCGCGCGCTGGTGGTGGTGGTGGGCCTTCCTTTTCCTGCGCGCGGTGGGGGAACGCGGGGGTCTCCCTGATGATGGCGGTGCGTTTCGGCCGCCGGCGGTCCGGCCTGGTGGCGCTGCTGCCGGTTGGCTGGGCGGGCGTCGGCAAGGCGGCACAACCGTTGGCCGCGGGAAGGCATGGTGGCACAGATGGCCGGCGGCGCTCGTCTTGCCAGATCTGGGCACTATGGCCCCCATCTGGGTCAGGACGGGATGGCTCGGATGCTTGGCAACAGCGTTCCTGGTGGCGTTGGCGGGGTGGCGGCGTGGCACGACTATGGTTGATGGCAGCGATGTGGCCGGCGTGCTGCAGCGTGGTAGCGGGGCTTTACGGGCCTGGTCAGGCCCGGCCGGGCCAGGGGTGCCCCGGTGTGCCCCGGCCACCGCGTCCGGCCGGTGACTGCGTCGTTGCCGGTGGAGGTCGGTCCTCCCACATGGCCACGACGCCGCTGCCTCCGAGTTTGTGGCTTCTCACCTTCTCCCCGGACTCGTGTCGGCGTCCATAGTGAGGCGGCGGGGGTGGCATAAAGACCGTGGTGGCGCTTGTTGCTGGATGGTGAGATGGGCGGCGCACTTCCGAGCATCCGGGGCGGTGGTGATGAGGGCCGGGAGAGATCCTTGTCGGTTGGTTCGGCTCTGAAGCGGTGACGTCTGCGGATGCTGATGCACCTTCCTTAAGGGCTTTGGGTACCCCTTCTCCACTGCCCTTCGTGTACCGGGGAAATCCTAGGATTCATCTGGGCAGCAGTGGCGACGTCGCCGTCCTCCTTCTTGACGGTGTTTCTTGGTACTCGGTGCTTCGGAGTGTTGAGAGCATGGTGGAACATCTTTGGTGGGCGCAGCGGTTACGGGTCATCCCTGTTTCGCCGATCTGTCAGTGTCGGCTTTGTTTATTTTCTTCTTCTTGCTTTTCTTTTGGCTTGGAGTGTCTCCGGTCTTGTGTGGTGTGAGTTTGTATCAGGTGCTGTGTTGGGCAATGCTTTATCTATAAAGTGGGGCGAAAGACTTTTTCAGTGAATAGAAGTGCTTGTGTAACTTAGCTACTTATTATAACATTGCATATGTCAAAGCAAGTTGAATATATTGTCTAATAAATAAATTTTTGCATGATACTACACGTATGTTATTATCCATTATAGAGGTAGTAACATAAATTAGTAACATATACTCTCTTCATAATCTTTTATAAGATGTTTTAGATTACTACTTTAGTGATCTAAAATGTTTTATAAAAATTACATAGTTTTTTTTGAACAGTCACCGGGGAAAGGGGCGGGGGAGTCTCCACCTGAATATGTTTCCATGCAAACGGTGGGATTTTAGCTAGGCTAACCAAGACCTGGCAGCGTTTCTTTCAGTTACAATGCGAAATTAAAAGAGCCAAGGGAGAAAACTTACGCTACATTAAAAGAAAGATACAAAGGGTGAGAACAAAAGAGCGCCTCGAAGAAGGCACTACCTAGCTAGCAAGCCGAAAGACCAACAACATAAAACTCGTGTGGAAGTGATGTGTCGTCGAGGGATCATATATAATATCAACACTAAACAACTACCCTAATACACCACACCGGCATGCGTACCAACCTCTAGGTGCAACAGAGGAGCAACACTAATCAACGAGTAACCCATCACGAGAATTAGTACATATTACTAGTGTAAGTGTGTAAGTTATTTTCCACTGTGACCAGCCTACTAAGCTGGACAACCTCATGAACATGCTGCCGGGACACGCCGTGTTGCATGGGCTCCATGCATGGATGGGATGGAGTGGAGGACACAGCTGGCACACCATGTGGGCGTTGTTTGAGATGACTAGCAGGCGAAGGCGCGGTGACACACCGCGCCCGTTAAGAAGCATATAGGTACTTGTTGTTGTGAGCTCGCAAACATAGTGGAAAATACATGATAACATAGCCACATTTTTTATTGTGAACATTCAAACCTCCATATATTCAACCAAACATGAGAAGGAAATATCAAATAATTTGTATTACGAAAGCGTACCATGTCTACAAAGCTAAATTGTGTGTCTTTGTCCAGTCTTTGATCACCTCGAGTACGTCAACAGTAAAAAAAAATGAATGGCAAGCAATGAAAGGAGAAGTCCAGGGCATCCAGTTTTCCATCCACTGTTCTCTCGGCTAGCAAAACATCAAGCAAGTCAAAGAATTCTTTATGCCATCTTTGTATTTTTGAAAGCTCATGGTCTTCAACGATGGACATGTTCTTATTTGCAGTACCTCCAGGACCTATAATCAAGGAAATCAATCTGGAGCCGTTCGGATCATCCATGAATTACACTTGACTCTGTATTGAGTAGATTTATTATAGGTACCAATACCTTTGCAAGTTTAAGTATCTTCTTTAATTTTTGCTAATCCGAAAAAGACTTTTCAGACATTATTGTTCAAAGTCATGAAATGGATAGTGAAAAGAATAGAAATGAAGAATTTATAAGTAACTATGGAGCTTGGGATCAAAAGCAATTTCCCACTAAATATATAGTATGATTCATGAATAGGATTTTACCATGAATGTGCAAGAAAATTAAGAAACGCCATCTACTTAGGACAGTAAAAGAATGTTGGTGTCAAATTTTATTAGAAACTTGGAAAGTAGTTTTTTCATATGAGAAATGGTGCTACTTGTATAGTCGTACGGACTGTGCGGCATTTTGATAGACAGATTGTCGACAAATATTGCCATGTGTATATGTTGGATTGGTGCTTGGATTTGATGTTTGAACATGTGTATATGTTAACTATATGGAATATATTATATACAATGCTTGATTGTATAACTATTTTTTTCTAAATTTCCATAATATAAGAAAAACACTAAATGGGGCTTAACTTCGCTATAGCTTCTCATAGCTTCTGACCGGGCCGCCACTAAATGGCATAATGTCTTGAAGCTATGTGATCAGATCCCAAATTTTGTTTTGTTTTAAGATAGTTCTTGCATAAACGAATGAAAAGAACATGTGCATAATGTCCTGAAGCTATGTGATCAGATCCCAAATTTTGATTTCTTTTAAGAAACTTCTTACATAAAAAAATAAAAAGAATAAGCACGTTGGGGTCGGTATACCCCCATGTTGCTCTTAAATAATATGAATCACCTTAGATATAAAATCCAAACAGTAGGCTAGGCAGTAAAAATATATCGTGAAGTACCCACAAATCTCAATTCCTTGTGTGAGGTTGTTTCTGGGAAATATCCTTCAATTAATTTTGGTATCTTTGCAGTAAAAATTGCGCGTCTATGTGCGTATTTTATTTTTCAAATTTTGGCATCATTACAGTAAAAACTGTAGCAGCCTGGTGGCAGAAAATTTGGTCACTGGTGGTAGCTTCTCGCTGTTGATCCCAGTAAATTCGTAGTTTATCATCACTGACCATACGTAATCTTTTTTGGCTGCAACAAAAAATAAGGGTCAGTGGTAGTTTTTTCGTTTCTCGTTGCGGTAAAAAATGTGGCGCCATCATCGTGGGTTATGCTTTCTCAAATGGATTTATTTAGCATTGAAATACAAATAGATTCATCCGTTTGAGTGAAAAATAATACTGGATCAAAGGTAATAACATTTCTGAGTTCACGCTCTTAAATCAATGTATTTAACAGTGAAATACATCTAGATTCATATGTTTAAGCGGCAAGTAATATAAATAAAAGTAAATAGGATTTTAATATCACAGCTGTAAAAATAATAGCACTTTAATGTCGCACATCTATTGTACTCGTTCAATTGCAACAACAACAAAACGTGACCGTCCGACGCTAAACATTTCCCAGGTAAAAAGTGGTCGGGTGGTGGAGCGGTCGAACCCACTGATGACGCACACGTCCTTCTCCTTTATCTCTTTTAAACCAAAACCGAAGAGAATGAACAGCGGTGAAACCGTCAGGCTTGAGCAAGACCCAAAAAATCAACAGTGAAACCGTTGGTGAGCAGGAACAAAACCATCTCCACGTGTCATCCTAAGAGGAAGCATATGCTAACACTTCAAACGAATGGCATCGGCTCTAGCTTAGCCAACTTATAAAGATAGTATATACAAAATGATTGACGATCCAAGCTCTTTGGCTGCTTAAGGCAACTTCATCGTAAAGATCCAAATGAACATATATTGTATTTATTTTTTATTTGTTTGGATCGTTAAAAAAAATAGTGGACATAGGCGGATAGGAGGACACGAACGCATACATCCAATGGGAAAGACCACAACTATTGCATGCCTAGATCGGCAGCAGCACGACGGGGAGCTACGAACCGATGATGATGATAGAGTTCTACGGCGACGACGACGATAACGGCAAGTTGCGGCTATAACGACGAGCTACAATGACGACCTGACCTATGTCCGGCTGGACACGGGGAGCAGCGTTGCTCTGTGCTGTCTTCCTTTTTGAAAGTGTTGTCGTGGTTCCTATGGATGCTAAGATGTTGCATGGATATGTTTAGTTCTTCCGATGCTTCTTGCTGAATGCGTAGTTGCCTGCGTGCGCTCATTATCTTCGTACTTTCTGAAGCATTACATGAACACGATATTAAACGGTCTATATTTCAAAGGAGACAATTGGATAAAAGAATACTCCTTAGTCCTTACATTTGCAAAGCAGAGAGACGGTAGCAAGAAGGAGATGTTTTTGCTTGTACTATTTATGTCACGGTAGTACTTAAATGCCACAGTGACCGACAGACAAGGTAATTTCCAATAGGCACACTTTTTCTCTCTTTCTCGCCGTTGATATCCTGGCAGGGAGAAGAATGAGCACCTCCCGATTGTATAACACCATGTGGGTACATCTGAACCGCATTGTGATGCTAATTTTGAGCCATGAAGACAGTGATGATGCGGCCAGTCAAACGATCTACAGTTAGCTCGTTCGATTGAAGTCTAGGCTTACTACTACACAAAAGCTAACTCTTGATACATCATTGTTTGTTTTCCTCCACTAGGCTTACTACTACACAAAAGCTAACTCTTGATACATCATTGTTTGTTTTCCTCCACTATCTCACATACCTGTTTTGAACTAACTGTTTGAGCAGCATCTCAAAGCTCAAAGCTCCTCCTTTCACTCTCACAGTGTTTCCAGTTGCTTACACAACACACACACACACCAAGAGATTTGCTTTGCTCCACACAATACTAGTACATTGTTTCCTGCCCTCAAAGCCTTCTCCTATTCTCTTTACTTTCCTCTTATATATCAAACTTGATTGCATCATTTGCATGCCTAAGCTAAACTCATGCATCACACCACCAGTCCTGGAATCACTTCAATAACACATGACTCAACCAAATCACTAGGCTGGCTACTCACACGGTCCTACATGCATTGATTTATACAAACACTTCTATCGAGTCAACATTTTACTGGTAGCAGTTCGAAGAGCATTAGGACAACATGGAAAAATATTATGGACGAGTTGTAGCCTGTAGCATGAAAGTATTTAGAAATTAGGCTTTCGCCCCGCTTTATATATAAAGCAACATCCACAGGTTCAATCATCAGGTTACAACATTTCAGAATACGCTGGGGCCACAGCACAACAAGCCCAAAAACAACAGCCTGTAGCATGAAAGCATTGCCGTCTCCTTGTTTCTATTCACGTTATAAAAACTAAAATTAAGAGTATTAGCACTATCGAGTCCGTGGTTATTTCGAACAAACACAAGGTTGCTTTCTTTGTAATTTGAATGTGCTAAAGATTACTTGCATTATATTTTGTTTCAATGGAACCGATACGGTGCATCGTTAGCTCTGGACTTCCCGTAGGCATCCTCTCACTACCAGAACTGGAGACTTCAGCGAGTTCCCAGAAAACTCGGCAAAGGCCAAACAAAACTCGGCATCCACTGAAAACAGCCGGTAGACTAGCATGGCATTGACGGAGCATGTCTGCAGCAGCAGTAGTTGCACTCTGACGTGTCATTCCTTTTAATTAGAAATGGCTCATCACTGATGTTTTGTGATTGATGAGAAGTCCTCTGATTTAAAACAGACTGTAAATAAATTTGAATGATTTTAATTTTCTTTGTATGTGCATGGTTTAGAACGCAGGGTTGCAATTTACAGAAATTTTGTTTTAGAGATATTTATACTAGATTTTATAGAAATAATTTCAATCTGCTCCAACTTTATGTAAATAATCTTCGATTTTTTTTTCTTGCACACAATCAAATGTCTATGCAATCCTATAATAAAATGACATGAAAATCACTCCATACGTTTTACCTACAAATTAAAAGGCATCCATTCCCATTGACCCTATAACAAAGAAAAAGAAACATATTCCAAGCTGATGTGGACTATTACAAAGAATTCTCTGAGTATAATTTTAATCATGGACAGTCAAAAAATATTCTTGCACTTCAGTGAGAAATAGCATGTTTAACTTTCTATTTTATTTTTCGTTTATGTTTCCAACCAAAAATTCCACCTCAACCTCCCAATCCGTCCTTGAATCGTCTCAAGCACAAACATGGAGATAACAACCGTACCAAACCAAGCAATGATAGCCAGTGGGAAGGTTCACACACGCAAGACACCAAACAACCACCTGCCGTCGGGTCATTTCCTTCCTTGAGAATACCTTCTACCTCTCTCGTGCTAAACTAATAAATTTTTATAGAAAAACATCTGCCTTTCCTGTTTCACTCCAACATCTTATAGCAATTGTACGTAACTAATTGCATCAGTGTCTTTCAATCTACTAATGCCTTCAGGCCTACATGCTTCCATTTTAAATTATAGCTTGTTGACTTACTATATTACTTATACTTGAGGAAGGAACACAATTTGCGGGGATTATATACACGAGGCATATGCCAAGATCATCCAATAGCCATGTATATAGTCACAAGTATTTTACTGTACCTTAACATTGTTTCTCTTTCTATTCACATGAAGAACACATGAACAAAATGTGTTTTCACTAGAAATTAATCACGTTGTTTCATTTGGATATCATCAACGTCTAGCAATGAAAGTTTTATTTTTCCAAACCGATAAACAGTCGAGATACAGCTGGCACCATCATCGAGGATATGATGATCTAGCGGTAGCAGGATCAAGAGCCAATATTAAACGAAACATGTTCATCAAATACTACTTCCATAAGACGAAGAGCCCGTTGTACACCCTCTTTGCTTGAGGTGGTTTAACTGAAAGGCGTAAGGGCATCTTCAATGCCAACCCTCAAACCTTCCGGAATTATACGAACAATGTTGTCGGATATGTTCTGCCATTCAACGTGGTTCTGTATCCGTTTGCATGCCGATCCACCTGTCTATTTTCTCGGAAATCTGATGCAAAACGGGGAGGAGGGCTTTGTGGGAATTCAGATTGCCACCACATTTGTCTCCGATATCTACCTCGCATCCGAAATCCCTCCGCACCAAAAACCCTCTTCGTGTGAAGCGGTTGCCATGCATTCATGTCGGTTAGTCTGCTGACGCGACGGTAGTGATGTCATCCCAGAATGATGCAATTTCTCACTAGAGTCGATGCACCGCTTGAGATCTCCGATCTCCGCATCTGTTAAATATTCGAGAGACCCGACGGGTCAGTTATTTGCCGAATTCAAATCGGATGCCCCATGTCCACCTGCCATCATTGAACAGGAATGACTACCCAGAAACCCACTCCGGTGCCCCGCATTCAAGTCGGCATTCAACAGACACCCTCGCTATCATCCGCTATTTAAACGTGTTCATGTAGTGCACTATCTGCACTACACCGTGCCTCCCAATCCTCCTCCATGCTACATCTCCGCCATGACGGTGAGTTCTAAAGCCTTGTGGGAGTCTTTCGACAAAACAGAAGCACGAGTTGTCCGATGTCGCACGCAAGGAGGCCCACTGTGCATGACGAATAGAGGTTGGATTCCCGCCATGATCACCTAAGTTGATCGAGGACAAGACGGCGACAGAGGAGGCGTTAGATGTTGAGATAGATCCCTTGCCCTCGTTGGTCTTTGCCGGCATTACCATGGAGCATGTGGGGGCCTACTTCGACGTCGTCATGGAAAAGGAGCATCCGGCGCCGCCGCCTGTTTCATCTTTCCGACAGGCGAAGGAGGACCAAAGGTACAACATGGACCTCCTCGAGCAACACCATCTGGCGAAGAACCAAATATACGGCGACAGGGTGACGTGGTGACCATAGTGGCAGAGACGCTAACTTCATCGAGCAACAACGAGCGCTCTACGATGACGCGTGTTGCGCTCTCGCAAACCACTACGCGACCTTGGTACAGGTGGACGCGGAGGAAGAGCGGGCAATCATGCCGCCCACGCCGGGCAACTACAACACCGACACGTCCACGTTGATTGTGGACCTCACCTCCACAAGCGATGTTCAGACGGAAAACGACAACTCGAAGGAAGAGTAGAACATGGGAGACAGAACATATCTCGTGTGTCATGTGCGTCTGCTCCATGCTCAAACAACGTGTTTCCGTGACAATTTCGAGAGCTTCTATGCCAACAATCCAGAGAAACACCAAAGCAACTTTAATTCATAGAGCTCATAGACGTTGTGTATAGTCGTCGACATAATTTTACGCTAGGTTAAAGTTTGTTTTTATGAACTGCATCCTGATTGCATAAAATAATTTTGGATTATGTAAATTATATCTGAGTTTTAATGAATTTTGTTTGAGTTTATTTGATCTTTCCATTTTTTTGTTGAATTAAATATGAACGTTTGTGTTTAAGGTTGGATGACCAGTTCCTGCATCAGTATCCGCGGTCTAGTCTGAACCAATTCACGAACAGATGTGGTGTCCGTTAACGTCCACATCACCAACAAATAGATCCATCCCGACACATTGTTTAAACCGTTTGCAATGGGATTTTTGGCCCGTTGATAATGGTTAGTATATATTAGTGAAAATGTACATGCAAATGGCACTAGTACAAATAAACTCTTATAGGATTTTTCTATCAGTGTTCCACATTTTCTGAACGCCGCTGATACTGAACATTGCTACTATTTTCTTACTAGCCGCGTACTACAAACTATGCGCGTCACTCATGAGTTGCTCTGTTTTGGCAAACACGAACTTGCAGTCACTGAACCTTCCAGACTATCTCTAAATTTCATGGAATATAGCACCCAGTCTAGACATGCAATGATCATAGGCCTGAATGACATGCACAATCATTTTGTATGTTTTTTTTCGAAGGGCCAAAAAGGCCGATCTTTATTAGAGAGAAAACGGAAGTACAGGGGCAGAGGGTAAGGAGCAGTCTAGGCGATTTAGACCGCCACCCAAAAGGAAGAGAAATTACATGTGCATGTCAATGATGCAGCCTGCAAACTTCCAAGAGTAGATGTCCTCTATTAGATTGCCTAGAACTCGGTCTGCCGTGCATGCGATGTTGTCGAAAATCCTCGCATTCATCTCCTTCCAGATCCTCCAGTGAATCAGGATGGTGATTGTGTCGAAATTTCTTTTCCCCTGTTTAGGGATATCATTTTGTATGACGGTAGGTAATCGCAACGAGACAGTGGCAAGACGAATCCACTTCAGGCATGCGTCTTCGTCAGCATCATGGCGCCTTTCCTGTATCTACCCAGCAGCAATAATCTCCATTGCCCCGATGGTCCCAAATAATTGTTCGAGCAGTTTCATACCAGCATACGAGTCTCCCTCTCGGCGTACATATCCACCATGTGGGTACGACTGGTCTGTGTTAGGATGATGATTCTAGACGATGAAGACAGAGATGATGCAACTGGACCGAGAATCTACCCTTAGCTCGATCACTCGAAGTCTAGTCCTAGTACTACACAAAAGCTACCTGTTAATATCTCAATGTTTGTTTTCCTTCACTATCTCACATACTCGAGATGCATCTTAATTCTCACAATTGTTTCTCGTTGCTTCACACAACACACACACGCGCCCAGAGATTTGCTTTGCCCAGGGCATTTTCCTTGTGGCACAATAGACTAGTTACATTGTTTCCTGCCCTCACAGCCTTCTCTTCTCTTTACTTCTCTTATATAGCAAACTTGATTACATGCATAGGCTGTTAACTCAGATAAACTCGCGCCCCACAGCACCACTCCTGGAATCACTTCAATAACACATGACTCAACCAAATCAGTTGGCCGGCTACTCACATGATTCTACATGCATTGGTGTTTACCTATGACTCAACCACTTTTATCTGATTCCAGTCCCACGGCAGACACATTTTACTGGTAGCATCTTGAAGAGCATCAGGACAACATGCGAAAATATTACGGACGCGATGTAGCATGAAAATATTGCCATCTCGAAATAACAGCGTGCACACAGGCACGATGTCGCTTTATCTGCTATTTGTGTGGCTGAGTTATCAGTAATTGTTAAGCTTACTTGCTTTACATTCTGTTTCAGTGGAACCGACTTTGGACATCACCAACACATCTCCTCCTCTGGTGATGTGGCCAACATAGACAGGAGCTGATCAAGAGTCTTTTCGCAGTAAGAGAATGTTTCTGGTTCCATTTGAGAATGATTTGGGGCCTGCAAGCAAACCAACCAAAAAATGCAATTATCTCCACAAGAGAAACTAGTATTTCCAGCCATACCAAAATAGGACCTCAATCCCTTCATCTAATGGAAGATCAACACAAGCAGAACCATCTCATGCATGCTACCTTTCTTTTGCGCACCTATGCAGCGTGCCCTCTAGTAACTGCAGCTTGTTCTTCATCTCCAATTTTTGTACCCCTTTTCTTTTCTATCAGCATACTTGCATTTGAACGTCTACCATGGAAGTATCTTGAAAACGAGCAACATCCATATGACTAGAGGTTGGACCACCCAAATCATCCTTGTTGCCTCACTGATGATGTGATTATTGAATTAACTTCTGCATATTAGTAAGTAGGCCTTTAATTTCTCATAAAATAAGAAATCATTTTCAATAATATATACCTATGCTTTCTGTGGTTTCACAGTTAACAACAGCTCATTCCAGTACGGCAAACAAAACTATGTGAAGAAAGAAGTCTTGTTGCATAATATAATAATATGGTTGTATGCATCACGTTGATGCAGAGGTCGGGGATCATCCTTTTTATCCAAAAAAAAACATGAAATAAATTAGCAATGCAAAATTAAAGGACGGTGAATGAAATTTTGTGCTACGATAACGGGGCTCAAAACTCTTGGTACTATGTAATCCAAATCTCATCTGATTCTGTCCCACATATAGAATCTAGTAAAAAGAAAGCATCCCTTCCGATACAATAGATATATAGCAAGAAAACAGAATACCAATGGAATCAGTCGAAGTTAATAGCTGAAGTCAATTATGCAAAATTCAAACAATCTCTTATGAATTCCGTGTAGGTTACAAGCTGATGTACACTAAAAATATATCGGTGAACGAAGGTGAACTGTACATGTCTGAATCACAATCTTTTTGTGCTCATCTACAGAGAGAAATTTGACCTCGGGCGACACACGTATTCCTGCCATGACTGATATACCATGTGCTCCCGCCGAGAATGGGTCAGGGGTTCCTGTTTCACATGGTGTACAAAATGGAAGCTCTGTTGGCACGATCAACGACAATCACTTACGTATTAGCTAGTCTTTTGGACGCAGTGACTCACGTCTGAGCTTTTTTGCGGGGAGAGTATTCTCATGATCAGGACGAAGTAACAATTAGCATGGAGACGGCCACCGAGCCAGGCCAGATCATCGTGTCCATGCGGGAGTCACCTAACCATACATATTTTGGTGTGCCACTTCCTAAACAGTCACCTAACAATTTGGTTGTCTATTTGTTTCACTTCAACATCTCACAGAAATTTACTGGTAGCTTATCATTGGAATGTTTTCTAGTCCATTACAAGGTCTAGGATTACATGCTTTCATTTAAAGCTAGAGATTGTCAACTTACTGCTACTTGGTACATGGGAAAGGAAGACACTTTGCGATGGGTTGTATATATACACACAAGTGCCGACACTGGACGCTTAGACATGTGCCAAAGGTGAACGTTCCTGTGGGTCGATGAGGACATCGGTTCTCTTGAGTGGGGGTGTATGTGACATCCTAGCTTAATAGGAATGATATACTACTCATATCAACAAGGCACATCTTCATTTCCGAAAACTGTCCAGAGAACTTCAAAATTAAGCATGCTTGGCTTAGAGTGATTTGAGGATGCGCGACCGAATGGGAAGTTCTTCCCATTACAGTGTGCTATAGCCTCGTTATAGGCTTATTGTTGATTTGAAGAATCACTGATATTTAAAATGGCTCTATTTAGAACAATAGGCCAAGACTCCTTCGCTCTTCCTCTCCAGTATGCAACCAAGATAGTGCGTCCGCGACCGCCTTCGCATGGGTAGCGCCGCTGCAAACACAACCATTGATCCCGGGCCAGCCCTTTCTTCTCTATCGCAGACCCCATGGGGGCTTGAAATCAAACCAAGATGCCCGTGGTTTGGTGATGGAAGTAGCTGGCGAATATGATTCCGAAGGTAGCATCACTGATGATGATACTGATGTTGAGGAGCATGAGCGTAAAAGTGCTCAGAAAACAGAAAATGTTGGTCCTGATGGTGATAATAATGCCAGTAACGGAGATGATTTTGACAGTCAGAGCTCTCTGCCTGATAACAAAGTTAGGGTGTTATGGATCGACGGAACCGAGAAGACGGAAGATATTGACAGTGTGGCTGTTATTGACAGAAGTTTCCTCCATGGGGATATAGTTGCTTCTTCCGCAGATCCAACTGGTCAGATGGGGCTTGTTGCGGATGTCAGTCTTTTGGTTGATTTGCAAGGTGCTCATGGAGAAATGATTAAGGGTGTATCCGCCAAGGATTTGAGACGCATCAGGGAATTCAATGTGGGTGATTATGTTGTCTCTGGGTTATGGCTTGGTCGAGTCGATGAAGTGTTCGATAATGTTAATGTGTTGTTTGATGATGGCTCTGTCTGCAAGGTTTCAAGGGCAGATCCTATGCGCCTAAGGCTAGCCTCGGGGCCAATGCACCCAGATACAGCCTGTCCCTTCTATCCAGGTCAGCGCGTGAAGGCAGTGTCTTCATCTGTGTACAAAACATCCAGATGGCTTCATGGAGTGTGGAAAGCAAGTCGTCTTGAAGCAACTGTCACAAAGGTGGAAACTGCTGCGGTCATAGTCTATTGGATTGCGTCTGCACACTGTGGTACAAATCAAGATTCTGTTCCTGCTGAGGAGCAGAACCCAAAGGATCTGACTCATCTGTCTTGCTTTTCATATGCAAACTGGCAATTGACTGAGTGGTGTCATCCTCACGCACACACATCATCATGTGCCAATGACACTTCAATGGAATGTTCAAAAATGAAAGAGCTAAATTCTGAGCAGGGTGATGTTCCTGAATCTGCTGTTGATGTTCAGGCTCAAAATACCAAAACAGATGTAAACCCCTTAGAGAAACATGGCGATTGTCTTGCAGATCGATCAAATATGTCTGATGGAGATACTACATGTGTTGCCAAAGAATCAGAATCTGGCACTAGTGTATCAACCATTCCAAAGGAGGGAGTTCAGGACCATGCAATTTACAGAAAAAAGCTCAGAAAAGTTTTTGTCAAGAAGGATAAAAGAACAAAAAGAAGAGATGAGAGCTTTGAAAGAGCCCTGCTCATCGCAAATACATATACGAAGGTTGATGTTATATGGCAAGATGGGACAAAAGAATGTGGAGTAAGTTCCACGTCACTGATCCCAATCCAGACTCCAAATGAGCATGAATTCTTCCCAGAGCAGTATGCTGTGGACAAGGTCTCTGATGATGTATATGAATCTTCTGTAACAAGACGTGTGGGTCTTGTTAGAAGTGTTAATGCAAAGGACCGAACTGTGTCTGTATCATGGTTTAAGCCTTCCTTGCACTCAGAGGATCCTAAGGAAATCGAGTGCACTGAAGTCGTTAGTGCATATGAACTGGATGGCCACCCTGATTATGATTATTGCTATGGAGATATTGTTGTTCGCTTGCCATCTGTTTCACATACCCTGGAACCATCCAATGGTGGAAACAACATGGAATTGGACAAGAATGTAGATTCTTCAGAAGCACAAGCTGCTTCAAATGCAGTGCCCCTTGATCTTGCTGCAGAGGAACAGTGTTCACAGAAGGAATCTAGTTCAGAAGTTACCCGTCTTTCATGGGTTGGAAATATAGTGGGCTTCCAAGATGGTGAGATTAAAGTCATCTGGGGTGATGGGTCGGTGTCAAAGGTATTGCACATTTGCTTTTAATGCAGCAAGTACCATCATTTATGTGAAAACTAGCATTAAGAGTTTATTGTTATCACATATCAGCTGCTTAACGTTGCCACTCCATTGAGGATTGTCCAGCCTAACCTTTTGTAATCATGCTCCTCACCGTTTTACCTGAGACTTGCAGAAAGCTAACCTGCTCCATGCATTGCCCTTATTTTTGTTAATGTGCTTGTATTGTTATTTCAGGTTGGGCCTCACGAGATCTATGTTGTGGGCCGAGAAGATGATGGTGGCTCGCTAGATGATGGAGCTCCTTCCGATGCTGGTAGCTGGGAGACAGTCGATGACAATGAAATGGACTTGGCTGATGATTCTGTAAATGTATTATCTGCTGCTAGGCTGGTCATATTTTGGGTTCAGTCATTCCTCTCCAAGCACCTTCTAGGTTCTTTTTATTCCCTTTATTTATTGATTGCTGCCATCTTTTTCAGGATGATTCACAAAATATAGCCGAGAATATCATGCATATGGAAAATGGGTCATTCAATTCCCAGGATGAAAGTTCTGTCGGAGGTGGTCCACTCTCGGTTGCTTTGGGCTTTGTAACCCGACTGGCTAGTGAGCTCTTCGCCCGAGGTAAAAAGCATTTAGATGGGTCAAACTCAGATGCTATGGATGAAGTTGAATCTCACCAGTCTAACGAGGTTTCAGAATCTGGTGATGACATTGATAAAATCGAGGATGAGAACCGCATGGCAACATCGGAGACAACAAATGACTCTTCTGCTGAGAAGTCTGTAGATGTGGTTATGGCTGATGAGCCTGTAGATTCTGATTACTTGAAACACTTTGATGTTCTGCAGTGCCCTCCGGACCATCATTACCTTGAAAACACAGTAAGTTCTTTTGTGTTACTGTTTATGTATTACTTACATGCATGTGTATTACGCTTTTGTGTTGCATCTTACACAAACATGTTTTTTTGAAGGACATTCTTTTTCCTAAGTTTTTTTGTCTACTGTTATTTTGTTAGTATTTCCTTTCTTGCTTACAAATAGCCAAACATTGTTCTAGGGTACTGGTGGAAGAAAGTGGGTCAAAAAAGTTCAGCAAGAATGGAACATACTTGAGAAGAACCTACCAGGTCTGTTTTTTTTTCATCTGGTTGCATGGTTCAAGCATAAAAAGCTTGAAGGCAAGCATTCTGATGTTCTTTTTACTTCAACTGTAGATTATATTTACGTCAGGGTGTTTGAAGACCGTATGGATCTCATAAGAGCTGTGATTATTGGAGCAAGTGGCACGCCATACCAAGATGGCCTATTCTTCTTTGACTTTCACCTTCCACCTGAGTTTCCACAAGTTCCTCCGGTAATTACCACAATTAAACTATCGCATTTTTTAGTGTACGTTGTATGTGCACCCATAGAGCTTAATGTTCTGCCGATACTGCCCACAACTTTCCCACTGTTAACATATGTTGCCAAATCTGCAGTCGGCGTACTATCATTCTGGTGGCTTGCGTGTAAATCCAAACCTTTATGTGGACGGCAAGGTTTGTTTAAGCCTCTTAAATACCTGGACTGGCAGAGGGAATGAAGTATGGGATCCATCGTCATCTAGTATTCTCCAAGTACTAGTATGCTCCAGTCCCTTACGAAACTTCCGTTATTGGGTTAGCCATGCACTTCACATGTTTCTAGCGATTCACATGGCATCATCAAATGATACAAGTCTTGGATAAGAATCTACAACGCACTAGAACACCCTTGTTGACAATTCTTTACTACGACAACATCTAGGGTTCCTCGAATAATGAGATATCTCACACCGTGTAAATCCTTAACTCTTCCTCCTCTTACTAATAATACATAATGTTCTTGTAAATTATGGCCAATACCAGGTATATAAGCAGTGATTTCAAATCCAGAGGTTAATCTGAATTCCGTGTAGGTTACAAGTTGATGTACATTACAAATATATCGGTGAACGGAGATGAAAGGCACATGTATGAATCACAATCTTTTTCTGCTCACGAGAAATCCGACCTCGACCTTCCTGCCATGACTGATACACCCTGTGCTCCTGACGAGAATGGGCCAGGGATTCTTTTTCTATACAGTGGAGCCTGTTGTTTCACATGGAGTAGAAAAGGGAAGCTCTCTTTGCATGATTCTGACCCACATATAGAACCTATAAAAATTATGATTCTAACCCACATATAGAACCTAGAAAAACATCACATGTAGTATCCTCGTACCAAGAGTTTTATTCCATCCTTAGTGCTCTATTAAATACTCCATGCATGCTAATTTATTAAGAACTAACATGGAAACAATTTGTTTGTCAGTTTGTTTCACTTCAACATCTCACAACAATTGTACTGGTAGCTTGTCATTGGAATGTTTTCTAGTCCATCACAACGTCGGATTACATGCTTTCGTTTAAAGCTAGAGATTATCGACTTACTGCTACTTGGTACTTGGGAAAGGGAGACACTTTGGCGATGGGCTGTGTATATATATACACACGTCAAGATCATCCGGTGGCCATGCATGTAGTCATGAATATATTACTGCAATCTGCATGCAGTATGTTCATGCTACACATTGTTCGTGTTTCTTTTCTCACGAAGCCTGCATGAATAAATGTGTGGCTTCTGCTAAATTAATTGAATAGGGCTTCTGCATTTGGGCCTGATCAACGTTTAGCCAGGAAAGTTCTTTCTTTTTCAAACTGACAAGGAGGGCATGGGAATAAACTGTCACTGAGGGATACGACCTAGCAACAGAAGGGTCTCAAGCAACACATCTGACTATCCTTAAAAAAAAACACATGTGACTAAACTTCTACAAGATGAAGAGCCCGGGGCGGACAACTGCTTGCTTGAGAGGGACTGGTCGTAGATGTGTAAATGTTTATCTAAGCTGGCGTCCATATCACCAAAAAACAAAAAGCATCCCAACGGTTCCTCAAAGCATTTGTGACGGGGGTTTAAGTCCATAAATAATGGTTTAGTATGTAGTAATGAAGTTATGCAAAGTAGAGCAAAATGCATCGAAAATCCTATAACTATTTGAGTCGTGTCAACTTAGTTATATATCTTCAGAAATGCAGTTTTGGGTCCCAAAACATTTCTAGTCATCCTACACATGCCCTAAGCTCATCTGACAAATATTGACCCATCCGTGTGCCGCTTGGACTGTTGCCACATCATCCCAGGAGTGTGGCGGTTGTGAAATTTTGCAGATGATCCCTTTATATGTGTTTCCTTATCCATAAAAGGTCCTTCCTCACCTCCCATCTATCTCTCTCACCTGAACGTCCTACGCTGCTGATGTGCCATGCCTAAGCAGTCCTATCCAAGCTCCTCAGGCAAGACACAAGAAGAAAATTTTATGACGCCTCCGCTTCTACTGCCTCAGCGACATACAGTAGAAAGAAGATCATTTTCCTTATTATGTTTATGTGTAAGTATCGCTTAAATGACACAATGAAAAAAGACAAATAATTGACATCCAGGATAATTTCCAATGACCAGCATGAATTCCTTTCCATTTGCACTGTGTGTTGCTATTTTTTGATTCGTTATTTGAAAAACGAAAACAAATATTGGTCTTGGATGTATATGAATATTTCAAAGAAGAAATAAATAAATGAGCAATACAAATAACAAAAGCTGAAGGACTTTTAATTTATGGTGAAAGCTGAAGGAATTTGTTATAGATGTGAAACTATGGCTCAAAATTTTAGTAATATCTCATCTCACCCAGATGGGACCCAGAAGAAAATTAGGATTCCCATTGAAAACATAGTAATGAAATGGAATATGTGCACTTTACTACTTCTTCCGTGCTTCAGACAAGCAACCAAAAATCCAATTTCAAGGGGGCATAGGGTCAATAGGCCACCACGCCGTGAAATTAAAAATTCTATACAAAACAATTTCATTGCAAGGCCAAAAATATTCCTTGAAGCTGTAATGAGTTCTGTGATTGCCATGGATGGATAATTACTGTAGACAGACACGTGGCTATGGCATTTGTTATGGAAAAGGAGGCTTTACCCCAGGCTTATAACCACAGTTCCCATTTCAGGTTTAAGATAAGCACCATGAGAGCAGTTTAAATGATGATGTTCGGTTAAGGGAACAAGCTGCTTTGATTGTTATAAAAATTGGTACACTATTGATATCATGACGGTAAGTGATGTGTCACAATGTGAATTCTGCGTAAAACCCTTTCTTAGGACGAAATAGAGTTTTATGTATTCCTTTGAAATTGGGCATTACAATCACTGTCATTTTCATGAGCTATTATATATGTCCAGGAAAACAGGGTCCCAAATATCAGCAGACTCATGTTTGGCAGGTAAAGGCTACAGTCTCATGAGATGCTCTGTTTTGGCTCAAACGAACTTGCATTCAGTCAACCTTCCAGTCTCTGAATTTCATGGAATATAGCAAGCATTCTAGACATGCATGCAATGATCATTCCTTGCTAAGGCCTGAATGACAAAGGCGCAATCGCCCTGTATGATTGTAGGTAGTCGCAACCAGACCGTGGCAATACGAATCCCCTTCAGGCATGCATGAGCCTCGGCTTCGTCAGCTTCATGGAACCTCTCCCGTGGCTACCCAGCAGCAACAATTGACATGCCGCGATGGTCCCAGTTAATCGTTCGAACAATCACATTGCGAAAGTCTGCGATGTAAGAGGCATCCACATTGATATTCAGCCACCCCGCTCAAATGCATAATTATCCTGACCAATTATTGCTACAAATAGTTTCCAACATCGATAGGCTTGCCCCTGCTCAACCCTACTTTTTTTGTCAACAAATAAGCTAGATTCTACTACAACTGCAAAGGCCAATCACAGATGTATCTTGCCTTTTCACAGGGATAACACTTCACAACTTGCACTAGTACGGTAGTACCTTGCTACTACTTTTGACGAAAATTATATATTTTTTACGAGAAGTACTTTTGAAAAATGTATATTGCCAGGGCCAGGGTAATTTCCTATGACCAGCGTATGAATCTCCTTCTTGCCCTACATATCCAGCAAGTGGGTACGTCTGGCCGGTGTTAGGATGCTGAGTTTGGACGATGAAGACAGAGATGATGAGGCCTGATCAATGATGCATCATTAGCTCGATCGCTTGAAGTCTAGTCCTAATACTGCACAATAGCTAGCAGTAAATCTCCCAGTGCTTGTTTTTCTCCACTATCTCACATACTGGAGCTGCATCTTAATTCTCACAATTGTTTCTCATTGCTTCACACAAGACACACGCGCCAAGAGATTTGCTTTGCCCAGAGGCATTTCTCCTTGTGGCACTAGAGACTAGTACATTGTTTCCTGCCCTCACAACCTTCTCTTCTCTTCTCTTATATACGACTCCCTCCGTTTCAAAATAACTGACTCAACTTTATACTAGCTCTAGTACAAAATTGTACTAAGACTACGACAGTTATTTTGGAACGGAGGGAGTAGCAAACTTTGATACCTACATGTGCTGTTAGACTGAGCTAAACTCAAGCCTCACACCACCACAGCTGGAATCACTTCAGTGCCACATGACTCAACCAAAATCAGTTGGCTGGCTACTCACAAGTATCCTCAGGGCCGTCTCCAGAAATTCGGGCCCCCGGTGCGAAAAATAAATGGGGCTCTAACATTTGAAAAAAATCATATAATATAGCTCAAGTGTAATCACTTATTTGTGTCATTTCGTACAACGTTTAGAAAATTCATAAGTATCAATGCAAAATTTTGAAAGAAAAAAAACTGATCTCATGCTTAATTGAATAGTGTCATCCGTCTTGTGTTCCTTGAAAATGAAATATTAAATTAAATCTTCATAATTAATCTTCTTCAAGACATCATTTTCAAGTGCTATCGTCGCCAAACCATTAAATCTTTTTTGTGTCATAGTAGAAGGCAAGTAGGATTTCAAGGAAATTGCTTCACGTACGATAATCACCGTACGATTTTTGTACGATAAATAGACTCTGGGCTGTTGCAGCACTTTTCTTTTCTCTTCGTGCTTTCAACTGATACAGCGTTCAGTTTTTTTGCCTATGGAACAACTCTGAAAGCAATAATCTTTCTTGATCTGAACATGATAAACGACTGAAATTTTGTTGTTTCCTTGTGACCATGATAGCCGGCACTGATGACAGAAAAAACGACCCATCATCATCATCAATACTACAATGAGTTAGAGCAACTCTAGCAGGATGCGCTATACCGACGTCGGCTCGCATATATACAGACTTTTTGACGTATCGGCGCATTTCCAAGTCAGAACAGAACCACCATATCTCGCGTGGCCCGTAAAAATTATGCGGGCAGCTCGTATAATCTCCTTTCGACCGCTATATCTACGGTGCGGAGAGGGAGATAGGGTTGCCATCTCGCATTCTCTTCCCCCTTTGCCGCCGCAACCAGTACTTACGCCGGCGAGCAATTGCAATGGTAGGAGGGGGATCTAGCGGCCACGGTGGGTGCGGCCGCGGTACGCCGTTCAAGCGGCGAGGGAACAACGACGATGCAAGGTCTTCTTGCGTCTCGCCCGTCCTCCCGTCGAGCCGTGGCGGTCGGTGCAGGAACACGCGCGCGACACACTTGCCCGCGGCTAGCGCAGCCGGTGGGAGGAGTTCAACCGCATCGGTGATGTCCTCTGGCCTTACGTGCAGCGTAAGCGCAACGCCTGGCAAGCGTTCACCGCAGCCAAGGAGTCGCTGGCGGAGGGAGATGTAGGCGCCGGCGACCTCCTGGAGAAGGCACATTAGGAGTTCGACTTTGCCTACGCCGTGTTGCATTCTGCGTTGGGGTTTTATCTCGGCCACACCAAGTAGGCGTACGCACCGGCGACTCCTTGCCGGCCTTCCGTAGATGATGGTGTAATATTCTGGTAAAGTTCCGTCAGCGTAAAAAGTATGAAAACCATTTAAATTTTAAATTTGGCGTATTTGTTTTTTCATTTCGCTTTTCATATCACAAATCAATTTTAGGGCGAGCGGCATCTCCTATTTGCAGTACGCGCAACTGCCTACTCTGCTAGAGTTGCTTTTAGTGTACATAATGCTCCGTCTAAACTTACGTTTTAAGTTCGGATTTAATTTACGTGGACTCAACTTGCAGCCTGCAACTAAAGCGTTGTCTTGAGTACCAGTAGATATTCACTGTCATCCCGGATCGTACAGCTATCGGACGAAAATCGTCGTACGTATAGCAGGACTCGGATTTCAATAGCATGAGTTTAGAAAAGCATGGTTGCTTCTGTATATGAACAAACCAAAATTAATATCAATGCATTTGAACCGATGAACTCCATAAATTATATTTTTTTAATTGTATAATTAGTTAATTACCGATGGGTTGGCCTTCTGTTTAGGAATTAGGACATCAGGTTCAGAGAATCACTGCTTCAGCCTTCAAGTTCAGGGAATCACTATCTCACACAGTCACACTCTCACGGACAGCGGGATAGGCTAGGCCTGCTCACGATCATGATTCAGGGATTCGGCCATTCAGGTTTCAGGGTCAGAACATGCTTCAGGCACGAGGCAATATTGATCCTACAAGTTCAGAGAAGGGAATCACTACCTGACGTCTGTCGCTTCTGAATTCTTGATCGGCTGCATCCTGCAGGTCAGCGGACAACATTGCACGGGCGCACGATTGGTTGGCGGCAGGCCGGCAGCAGTGTGTTGGCCGGCGCCCGTCGCAGTTCCGTCGAAGAGATGGATAGATCGATCCAGGTTCCAGGGGAAGGCCAGGGAGTCAGGGAGACGAACGAACAACGAAAAGCCGAAACTTACGTACGCACAGGGCTGCGGTTTTCCTAATCTGTATCGATCAAGGAGGCAGCGTAGGCAGCGATGGCTTCAAACTGGCCCAAACTGAGTGCTTTTGTATTAATACATATTTTAGTTTTCTGGGCCCCTCTGTGCGAGCTCACAGCTCGCACATGCCCATCGACGGCCCTGAGTATCCTACACGACTCAACCACTTTTATCTGATTCCAGCCCCATCGGCCACGGCAGACACATTTTAGTGGTAGCAGTAAAATGTAGCATGAAAGTATTGTCATCTCGAAATAACACAGTGCACACAGACATGAGGTAGCAGTAAAATGTAGCATGAAAGTATTGAATATTAGCATCTCTGGCGGGGAAGGTCCGCAAGTTTTCCCATGGTGGTGCTGGTCGCGGTGTCCCTCCGGTACGGGGTCGGCCGGGGCTGGGATGGGAATTTTTCGGCCGCCGTCGCCGGGGTCCTTGGTACGGGGTTTCGCCCTTGCGCGTTAATCCACCCTCGCCTTCTTCCTCCTTTGGCGCCTACTTTCCCTCGCCGGGGGTCCTCTGCATGGCTCCTTACCCCTGCGCCGGTTGGCCGCAGCCCACGCTAGTAGACGATGTTGCCGCCGTAGTTCCCCCGCTCTTGTACGAGGCGCTCATGGATGTTGTGGCGTTGCCCGCCGTGCCCCCGTTAGCGCCGGGGTTTGCCGGGAGGCAGCGTGCGTGCGCCATGGTGAGACATGGCACGCCTGGACGTTCCTCGCTCTGATGTCAATTGTAGGAGCTAAACTCAATCGTGGATCACTAATTCTCACTGAAGAAGATGAACACAGGAAATTCGCGCTGTGTGCAACATTGCAACTTTTCTGGTTTCTCTCCCGTTATTTGTAGCTCAACTGAAGATCCTAAAACGCTGGGGTTGACTCAGCACACGATCGCGCCATACCACGATTATCCACCAGGACCTGGCCGTCATGCTCCGTGCGTTCAACCATGCCATCCCACGGAGCAACATGCACAACGACACAATACTTAGCCCACGTACGTACAAGCTCGTGAGCTGCTACCTTATTTTGCTAGCTGAAAAACCAGACAGATGCATCGGACAGCTCTAACTGAACCGTATCGGATGAGCTACAGTAAAACTGTCGATGCCAGATTGAATTTTCGCCGTCATACTTACAGTTCAACACAGTGATTCCTTGTTTTATACATTGGAGCCCGCTGTTTCACATGGAGTAGAAAAAGGAAGCTCTGTTGGCATGATCAACGACAATAACTTACGTATTAGCTAGTCTTTTGGACCCGGTGACTCACGTCCGAGCTTTTTGTGGGGAGAGTATTGGCATGAGCAGCACGAATTAACAAAACTGATTCTATTCCGCCACTTCTTCCGGTCGGACTGCTCTCGCCGCAGCGCAGCCTTGCCAACGGTAGCGACGTCCCCATGGACGTCCTTCGAATGGGCTGTCTGCAATACTCCATCCTCAGTGCTCTATTGAATACTCCATGCATGCTAATTAATTGAGAACTTATACGGAAGAAATTTGTTTGTCTGATTGTTTCACTTCAACATCTCACTCACAGCAATTGTACTGGTAGCTTATCATTGGAATGTCTTCTAGCCCATTATACAAGGTCTAGGATTACATGCTTTCATTTAAAGCTAGAGATTCTCGACTTACTGCTACTTGTACTTGGGAAAGGAAGACATTTTGCGATGGGTTTTATATATACACACAAGATCATCCGGTGGCTATGCATGTAGTTCATGCTACACATTGTTCATGTTTCTTTTCACACGAAGTATGCATGAATAAATGTGTGACTCCTACTAAATGAATTGAACAAGCTTCTGCATTTGGGCCTGATCAACGTCTAGCCAGGAAACTTCTATCTTTTTCAAACTGACAAGGAGGGTATGGGAATTAACAGTCACAATAAGTGATACGCACCTAGCAACAGAAAGATCATTTTCCTTATTATGTTTATGTGTAAGTACCGCTTAAGTGCCATAATGAAAAAGACAAATAATTGACAGCCAGGATAATTTCCAATGACCAGCATGAATTCCTTTCCAATTACACTGTGTTGCTATTTTTTGATTTGTTATTTTGAAAAACGAAAAAAAATAGATGTCTTGAATGTATATGAAGATTTCAAAGGTAAACTAAATAAATGAGCAATACAAATAACATGAAGCTGAAGGACTTTCTATTTATGGTGGAAGCTGAAGGAATTTGTTATAGATGTGAAAACTATGGCTCAAATTTTTTACTAATATCTCATCTCACCCAGATGGAACCTAGAAGAAAATCAGGCACCCATTCCCATTGAGAACATAGTAAAGAAATGGAATATGTGCAAGTTATACTACTTCTTCCATGCTTCAAACAAGCAACCAAAAGTCAATTTTCAAGGGGGGATAGTGTCAATAGGCTACCACGTCGTGAAAGTAAAAATTATATACAAAGAAAATTCGTTTCAAGACCGTCCTCTGACTAGATTCATAAGCCCAATCCGGCTAGATCGGCTAACTGTGTGGTTTGTGGCACTTTGGAGGACGCCCTGCACATCTTTTTTCATTGTCCGCTTGTTAAGTTTATGTGGAGTTGCTTTCGGGAGTGGCTGGGCAATTGGTGGAACCCTCGGACCTTTGGGGAGGTCCGTAGCTTGGTTCGTCCTCTGTCTTCTCGCTTCCGCCGTTTTTTCTGGACTGTTTTTGCGGCAGCTTGTTGGGTGTTGTGGAATATTCGTAACAAGTTTACTATTGAGCACATTTCCCCTAAATATCCGGCTATTTTTATCTTTAAATTGATCGGCATTTTACAGATCTGGAAGCCCTTGTGTAAAAGCGTTGACCTGAAGGACTTGGAGTCCATCATTTCAAGGATGAAGGCTACAACTATCGCTTGTCTCCGGCAACGGCAGTGACTCCATTCCCTCGGAGGCGGCCTTGGCAGCGCTTCAGCTTTTCTGCTCCCTTAGTCTACCTCTTTCTTCGGCCTGCGTGCCTGGTTGGCTCTGTGCCTGTATGAATTTCCTCACTCGCTTGGATTTGGCTTAAACTCTATTCCCTTTTACCGTTGTTGGTTGTATGCTGTCGCGGCAGCTGTGAACTCGTTTGGGCCGGTGATGGCTTTATCTATAAAATTGGGCAATAGCCTTTTATCTAAAAAAAATATCCTTAAAGTTGTAATGAATTCCGTGATCGCCATGGCTGGATATTTACTGTAAACGGACACGAGGCTATGGCAATTTTTTTGAAAAAAGGAGACTTTGTCCCCGGCCTATGACCACCGTTCCGACATATGCACTTTTGGAGAACATTTCAGGTTTAAGATAAGCACCATGAAAGCAGCTTAAACAATGATATTCGGTTAAGGAACAAACTAGTTTGATTGTTTTATAAAAATTGGTACACTTGAAATAGATTTTTATGTATTCACTTGAAATTGGGCATTACAATCACTGTCATTTTCATGAGCTATTATATTTGTCCAGAAAAAGAGGGTCCCAAATATCAGCGACTCATGTTTGGCGGACAGACTACGGTCTCATGAGCTGCTCTGTTTTCGCTAAAACGAACTTCAGTCAATCAACCTTCCAGTCTCTCTCTGAATTTCATGGATTATAGCACCCACTCTAGACATGCAATGAAGGCACAATCGATCTGTATGATGGTAGGTAGTCGCAAACTCGCAACCAGACCGTCGCAAGACGAATCCCCTTCAGGCATGCATGAGCCTCGACTTCGTCAGCTTCATGGCACCTTCTCCCATGGCTACCCACCAGCAACAATTGCCGTGCCGCGATGGCCTCAGATAATCGTTCGAACAATTGCATTACCAAAGTCTACGATGTAAGCGGCATCCACATTGATATTCAGCCACCCCCGCTCAAATGCATTATTATCCTGACCAATTATTGCTACAAATAGTTTTCAACATCGATAGGCTTGCCCCTGCCCAATCTTATTTTTGTGACAACAGCTTGCACTAATACTTTGCTACTACTTTTGATGGAGATTATATATTTTTGTCGAGAAGTATTTTTGACAGATGTATATTGCCGATGTATATTGCCACGGCCGGGGTAATTTCCATTGACTAGCGTATGAATCTCCTTCTCGCCATACATATCCAGCATGTGGGTACGTCTGGACTGTGTTGGAGTATATGGGCGTGCGTGAGTTGTGATTGTATCAAGATAAGTCTGCGATAACGGTTGAGATATTCCTGATATATTACCTTGTATACCTATCTTGCATATCAACGAATATCTCCCAAATCCTCTACTCTGTATATTTCTCTGATTATAGACACGCACTCGTCACTGCAGAACAGCATACGCTTAATCCTTCTATCTCTTAATTTTACACTGATTCTGGACAATGAAGGCAGAGAAGATGAGGCAAGACCGAAGATTTGCCGATAGCTCCTTGGCATGAAGTCTAGTCCTTGTACTACATAAAAGTTACATGTTAATATCTCAGTGCTTGTTTTCCTCGACTATCTCACATACTCGAGCTGCATCCTAATTCTCACAACAGTTTCTCATCGCTTCACACAACACACACGCTAAGAGATTTGCTTTGCGCAGAGGCATTTCTCCTTGTGGCACTAGAGACTAGTACATTGTTTCCTGCCCTCACAGCCTTCTCTTCTCTTCTCTTATATATTAGCAAACCTGATACCTACATATGCTGTTAGACTGAGCTAAACTCAAGCCTCACACCACCACAGCTGGAATCACTTCAATGCCACATGACTCAACCAAATCAGTTGGCTGGCTACTCACAAGTATCCTACATGAGTCAACCACTTCTATCTGATACCGGCCCCACGGGCAACGGCACACACATTTAGTGGTAGCAGTAAAGTGTAGCATGAAAGTATTGTCATCTCGAAATAACAGAGTACACACATACACGGGGGTTGCTTTGTCGGCTATTTGTGTGCCCGACTTATCAGTAACTGCTAATAAGCTTACTTGCTTTACATTTTGTTTCATGGAACCGACTCTGCGTATTACCTCTGGACATCTCCAACACATTTCCTCCTCTGGTGACGTGGCCAAGACAGACAGGAGGTACTTAAGATTCTGTTGGCTGTGAGGAAATGTTTCTGGTTCCATTTGAGGATGATTTGATGGACTGCAAGCAAACCAACAAAAAAAGCGCAATTATCTCCACAAGAGAACCTATTATTTCTAGCGACACAAAAATAGGACCTCAATCGACCCCTTCGTATCACAGCAGATTAATGATATATTCCTTATTTAAAATTTGAATTAAACACGAGTTAGAGCTGTAGCTATGAGTGCTACGGACGGTTTGAGGCAAGGAATGGAAGTGATCAACCCGTGATCAATGATATCTTTTGCTCACCAATGCAGCATGCCCTCTAGTAACGTCAGCTTGTTCTTCATCTCCAAAAAAATTGTATCCTTTTCTTGTTTCTAGTCATCAACCCGTGCACCTACATGAGCTGGCACTAAAATGAAAATTACAAATTAAAAAAATATTAAATTTATAGTGTGTGAATGCTATAGAAAAACAACAGATATTTTCGTTCTTACCATTGCCTTGACATTAACATCCATATCGTCTGTTCGAGAATTGGTATGCCTTTCTCAATTTCTCATTTTGTTATTGAAAATAATATCCTAAAACCCGATACTGATAGAAGCTTGCTTAGCAAAACTGTTGTTGATGAAATATGCAAGTGAATCATGGCAAAGTATAATACACTAATATATCTTGCAACCACCCATTGTTATTCATACATTCCAGGTCATATGCAATCCAAGTACTTTTTTGACAAGAGAAATATATTAATATCACGAAGATACCAATTACACCTGGCCTCTGCAACAACGAAATATCCTAAAGACATTACAGAGGTACACAACCCTACGACAACAATAAGAAATAAAAAAAAGGTCTCACTATGGGATCAAAACCTTGTAGCTGCAACAAAAACCAGTGCCATGACAACACCCCAAGTCCAGATTCCCCAAAAGCGACGCCTCCAAGAATGAAACAATGCACAAATGTCGTCGCCGCCCGATCATAGATCTTAAGTTTTCATCCTAGAGAAAATCCGCGCTTTCAAAACAATGCCTTCATCCAGGCCATTGCTAGGCAGAACCAATTAAGATCAGGCCTTGGCTTTTCACCTAAGAGAGATAAGAATTTGTACTCCTCCTGTGTGCCTCCCCGCTTGCCGAAGTCTCTACTACAAGTCAAGAAACACCAAGGACCCCGAAGACTCAGCCCACCATTACTAGACCTCATATCTCTGCCGCCATGAAATTCTCCATCATTGTCTTCACCATGGAAATCAGAAATTCTCTGACGCCTCCAAGAATGAAACAATGCACAAATGTCGTCGCCGCCCGATCATAGATCTTAAGTTTTCATCCTAGAGAAAATCCGCGCTTTCAAAACAGTGCCTTCATCCAGGCCATTGCTAGGCAGAACCAATTAAGATCAGGCCTTGGCTTTTCACCTAAGAGAGATAAGAATTTGTACTCCTCCTGTGTGCCTCCCCGCTTGCCGAAGTCTCTACTACAAGTCAAGAAACACCAAGGACCCCGAAGACTCAGCCCACCATTACTAGACCTCATATCTCTGCCGCCATGAAATTCTCCATCATTGTCTTCACCATGGAAATCAGAAATTCTCTGACGCCTCCAAGAATGAAACAATGCACAAATGTCGTCGCCGTCCGATCATAGATCTTAAGTTTTCATCCTAGAGAAAATCCGCGCTTTCAAAACAATGCCTTCATCCAGGCCATTGCTAGGCAGAACCAATTAAGATCAGGCCTTGGCTTTTCACCTAAGAGAGATAAGAATTTGTACTTCTCCTGTGTGCCTCCCCGCTTGCCGAAGTCTCTACTACAAGTCAAGAAACACCAAGGACCCCGAAGACTCAGCCCACCATTACTAGACCTCATATCTCTGCCGCCATGAAATTCTCCATCATTGTCTTCACCATGGAAATCAGAACAACATGTACAATGATAGCGACATACAGCGAAGCTTCGCGTCAGTCCCTCCTAAGCCGCACGGACATAATAATGGGAGCACACGATCGAATCCCATCAGCAATCTACAAGCATCAGCCGCCCAATGGAGATCGCCATGCGGAGCCATCCAGAACTCATCACTGGCCAGATCAATGAGATATGCATCAAGAAGAACACCGTCTTGGCGCGAGAAGAACCCTAGGATCGTCTCCTTTATTATGCGGATCGGCAGGCTCCCACGTCGCCGTCTGCCAGCTCTCAACAGTAGGCCGAAGATCTCAGCGGGCGGCTCTGCCACCATCTGCACCATGCGGAGAGGAGGGGCTGAGCCGCACCGAGTCCCCCAAACCAAACACCATGCCACCCTCGCGGCCGCAGCGGTTGCGAAAGAAGACCGGGGTGGCCGCCCCGGCGACCATCTCCACCGAATGAACCGCGTCGACTAGGGCCGCCGCGAAACTCCAACCGGAGATGCCGCCACATGAGGAGGGATAGGCCCCCGCCGCTGCCTGTCGCCCTCGGGGATGAGAGCCCGTCACCGCCATCATTCGCGCGGCTTTCGAACGGTGACATCCTCCAGCAACGGCGGAGGAAGTGAGGGCGGAGGAGAGGGAGGCGACGGCTTTAGAGTTCCGCCCGATCCGCCCTCCTGGGAGCGATACGGGCGTTCTGTTCGATAGGGAGAGTTGAGATAACTCAAATAGAAAGAATTTATAGGCCAGCTCCTATCCCTTTGATAAATTACTCGAAATGGAGCCAACTTTGCAACATCTTGTAACAATTCATATGCTCTATCTATATCCTAACGCAGTAGTATTCACTATTAGGGTGATGTGATGTAAAACAAAACTAACAAATAAAAATTGGTTTAACTACAATAGATTTCTACTTCTCTCAATCAATATTAATTCTGTATGGCGTGGTATGTTACTAATAGATAGATTGGATGAGATGGTATGTTAGTAATAGATAGATTATAGAACTGCTGGTCTATGCTTACTTAGCTTAAAGTTAAGTTACCTGCAAAAGAAATTGTCAAGGCTATGAGGAAAGTTAACTTTATGGCTTAACCATTTGAAATCTTTTGTTTTTGCGGGAAAACAATTTGCGGGTACATTATAGGGGTTAAAAAAGTACTTATTAGTGTAGTTGAATGGTTCAACTTAAACCCTGTTTTAGTTATAGGGTTTCTTTTTTGCGGGTATTCCCTCCATAAAGTAATATAAGAGTGTTTATATTACTAAAGTAGTGATCTAAATGCTTTTATATTTGTTTACGGAGGGAGTACACTATAGGGGTTACAGCCCATCGATCTCAAAATTAAAAAAATAAAAGGCGGAATCACGGACTCTTGCTAGAAACTGTAGTCTGACCAATTCTGGCAGGTGTATTTTGCATTTTACCACAGGTCATACACACGCCAAGAGTACTTTGTGAAGCATACATGAACACGATATGAAGTCTATATTTCATAGGAGACAACTGGATTCCATGAATATTGCATAGTAGAGTACATAAAACAAATGCTTATCTCAATAAAAGATTTCAATGGCTCTGTCTGTTATGTTCATGTTGCAGTACTACTAGAATACCATAGTGACACAGACAAATAGCTGCGGTAATTCCCAGTGACCATCATATGAATCTATTTCTCGCCCTAGATGTCCTAATGAAGGACGACACCATGTGGCATGTGGGTACGTCTGGAGTGTGTTGGGATACAGATCTTATACCATGAAGACAGAGATGATTAGGACGTACGCAGGATTTTCCTATAGCTCGTTGGCTTGAAGTCTAGTCCTACTACTACACAAAACCTAGCTGTTAATATCTCAGTGTTTGTTTTCCTCCAATATCTCTTTTGAATTAACTGTTGGAGATGCATCACAATTCTCGCAACTCCTCCCTTCACTCTCACAACTGCTTCTCGTTGCTTCACAACAAAGAACACACACACCCTCACAGCCTTCTCTTCTCTTTACTTCTCTTATATAGCAAACTTGATTACATGCATATATGCTGTTATTCTGAGCTAAATTCAAGCCTCACAGCACCACTCCTGGAATCACTTCAATAAGACATGACTCAACCAAATCAGTTGGCTGGCTACTCACACCATCCTACATGCATTGGTGTTTACCTACGACTCAACCACTTCTATCTGGGTCCAGTCCCATGGAATACACATTTTACTGGTAGCAGCTAGCTGGAAGAGCATCAGGACAACATGTGAAAATATTATGGACGAGTTATAGCATTAAAGTATTGCCATCTCGAAATAACAGAGTGCACACAGATACTTGCCATCCTTTCATTCTGTTTCGGTGGAACCGACTCAACTCTGCGTATACTTAGCTTTGGACATCTCCAGCACATTTCCTCCTTTGGCGACATGGCCAATATAGGCAGGAGCTGATTATATTCTGTGATATGAGGATATGTTTCTGGTTCCATTTGAGAATGATTTGGTGGCCTGCAAGCAAACCAACCAAAAAAACACAATTATCTTTAGAAGAGAACCTAGTATTTCCAGCAATACAAAAATAGGACCTCAATCCCTTCGTCCGACAGCAGATTAACACAAGCAGAAGCATCTCATGCTAGTACCTTTCTTTTGAGTACCAATGCAGCGTGCCCTCTAGTAACTGTGGCTTGCTCTTCATCTCAGATTTTTGTATCCCCTTCTCTTTTCTATCAGCATATTTGCATTTGGACGTCTACCATGGCAGTATCTTGAAGATGAGCGACATCCATATGACTAGAAGCTGGACCACCCAAATCATCCTTGTTGCCTCACTGATGAAGTTATTATTGAATTAACAACTGAAGAATAGTAAGTAGGCCTTTAATTTCTCATAAAATAAGAAATTATTTTGCATGATATATACCTATGCTTTCTGTGGGTTGTACATTAACAACTACTCATTACAATGCCGCACAAAAAAGCTATGTGAAGAAAGAAGTCCTGTAATAATGGTACCAAAACTACATTGCAGTTCAGAAAACGTGGGTATAGCCAGTAGCCATACCTCATGCGCCTTCAGTCTGTAGTTATCAACAAATAACTAGCAAACCACCCACAAGAGGAGGGGAGAAGTGCATAATCAATATACTGATCTTCTGCTCTTGTATTTGCTTGCTTCATCTGAAGCTCCATCATATACAAGTACAACTGTCACACGAGACTACTAGTTTTCAAGAAATGGCAGAATCTAGGCAATGCTTTCTTGAAACCATCTGTATCTGCATTCACGGACTTCATGAAAGAGCTGTTTCTGCCACTTCTTGCATGAAATAGACCGTAAATCACCACATGGATTTAATGACTCGAAAATTTGCAATTTCCATCAGAATGAATGCTCATTTTCTCTGGTTTCTGTGAATTAAGCAAGCCAGAAAAAATATGTCAGTACAACTGGTTAGTAAGAATAAGATACTTTGTATAACAAATACAGAAATAAATTAGAACTAGTACCTAAAATACAGCCGTAACATCTTGCATATACTTATGAATTTGCTTGCATGTCTATCAACATAAACGCATCTAACATTTTTTATCTTTTTGCACTGTTCCTTTAGTTCCATACTGCTGTTGCTCACATACAGCTCCTGCAGGGAAGCAGGCAGGCTCTTTTCTGGCAATGATAGAATTCCTGGACAAGCCTTGATAGATAGTTTCTTGACTGAGGAAAGACGATGCAGTTCCTCAGGCAGCGATATGAGCTCAGAGCAATAGCAAAACTCAAGAATATGAAGAGATGTAAGGTGACAAAGTGCTTTGTCTTGTTCTTCTGTGAAGGATCTCACATTCTTTGCCTGCAGAGAATGATGGCATGAGAAATCACTGTATACTGATCACATTCAACACTTCAATGCAATTATTCTAAATTATTATTACCATGAAAAACACTACATGTTGGAGAGAGGGGAGGCTCTTGCAAATTGCTGTGTTAAAGAATGAAGTGTTATCGATCTCAAGCTTCTCCAGATGCAGTAAGAAGTACAGACCCTTGTTCTGCCCATTTGGTGATGAAGGGCCACAAGGTATAGCCAAACAGGGACAGTCAAAAATCCGCATGTGCTTGATACTGCAGAGGGACCCAATGCTGTCCAGAGTAGATAACCTAGCACATTTCTCGATAATAAATGTTTCTAAAGATGTGCAAGAATGGAGAGCAATAGATGTCAGCTCTGGACTCTGTGATATTACCAGGATTGACAACAAAGTGAGATTAGAAAGCATGCAGGACAGCAACATGTTATCCATGTGAGTAACCGTAAGGTCTTGTATCGATGGTGGTAGGAGGGACCAGCTGCCACTGGATTCTTTTTCTTCCATTACTTGCATTATAGAGAAGAAAAATTGTGGGCACCCTGTTATGTGTAGTGTTTTGAGTGAGATAAATCCAAGAAAGCCTTCATTGCACAGGAGAACCAGATCTGGGAAGTCTTCTATGCACAAATACTCAAGTCGATTTAAGAGGTCAGTTGGGATTTGCAACAAGCCATCAATTGTCCAGTGGTGGTTGTAAGATGTTGAGGAGCTGACATTCCCAGAAATCAGACAACCAATTGCCAATGATGTTATTTTTGGACAGCTTTCAATAGTCAAGAAATAAAGGAAGGGCAGTTGCAACAGCAAGTCAGATAACTGCTTCCCGGTGATACCACATTCTTGGATTACAAGCTTCTTGAGCAAAGATGGGACTCCTTGGCCATATGAATATGCAGGTAGGAAAAACTTTGGGCAATTCATAATTACCAGCATTTCTAAGGAGAGAAGTTGGCTGAAATGTTCCCAGAGCAAATATGCTAGATCCAGGAAGCTTGCAATTGTTAATTTCACAAGCCCACTAAGCCTGCAGTAAGTCAAAATTGATGTGAATACCTCATCCAAGGTTCTCACACTAGCACTCCCTTTGATATGTAATGCTCGCACAAATAGTCTGATGTCAGGAAATGAGCCTACTCCTTGAATAGACATTGTGGATAGAGATTTCATTTCACCAAACTTGGGTAAGTCAATCAGCTGAGGACAGTTGTAGATGTTAACACGACGGAGACAACCAAATGAGTGAAAGCCTTTGCCATTAGAAGAACATTGAGGTGATGCAAATAACCTTAGTTTAGGGCAATCTCTTATTGTAAGTTCTTCTAAACATGGAAAAAGGACATGCTTTTCAGATTCTATCCAATCGTCACATGACATAACTGGTACTTCTGTTGAAGCAGACAACTGAATCAAATGTAGTGTTTTAAGGAATGGGAATTGCCCAAGTGGCGGAAGTAGCTCCCATTTTGTGCAATTCTCCAGATAGATAGACTCTAAGCTGGTGAGCGGAAAATTGGAGCTCAACCATGTCGGAGAACAAATACCTCCATAACTAGTTATATGAAGGCGCAACCATGCCGGAGAACAAATACCTCCATAACTAGTTATATGAAGGCGCTTAAGCCCACAATTTGGATGAAGACCCTCAAGCACATGTGCCTCGGTAATAGGACTCACATCAAACCGGTTCTTACACCATGAAAGCAGCAGATCACGGATGTATATTTTGTCCCTTAATCCAGCATTCTTAGACTCCTCCCTGCTACCCACATTCTCCAGATTGTAAATTGCAAGTGATCCTCCCAATTCTTTTAACCCATTCAACTGTTCAATCTGAAACTCTTCAGTTTCTCCCACTCGGAATTCCTTCAACTCTTGGAGGAACTTTAGTCTCCCAACTCCAGCAATCTTTGCATGCAATTCACCTCGAGCAACAAAATGCCTCAAGTTCAAAAGATTGTTCATGCCTTGTGGTAAAGCAGAAAGATCCACCCAATACTCAACATCAAGAACCTGGAGATGATATAGTCGACATATAACCTCTGGCAAGGGTCCACCATGTCCACTGGATATTAGTTCAAGATAGCGAAGATGGATCAGTTTGCCGAAGTCACTAAGAAGAGTATCTATCCTGTAAGTTACTACGGATAACCTCAAAACACGAAGATGTTGCACCTCTTTGAATACCTTGGAAAAAGTTTCAGAAAACCCTACATCATACTTTCCAAATAACATTAATGTGCTCAAATTTTTTGTCTGCCAGCTTTCTCTGAAAGTTATAGTTGGGAGAATAATCCTGGGTACTTGTGTTCCACTTATAAGCAGATCTTGTATTGACAGATAGGTGTCGAATAGTTGGCTGACATGTTCCACTTCTTGAATCAAAGTTGTCCATCAAATGGCATTCGTCCAAAGAAACTATATGTGCCAGGTCATGAATCAGATCATGCATAGAATAGTATGTACTTCTTTGAAAAAAACCTCGGTCCACTAAATCATTCAAGTAATGATAACCAGTCTCCTCCATTCTCTTACTTCCAGAAGGAACAAAACCTTGTGATATCCAAATGCGAACCAAGTCCGACCCATCAAACATGTGACCTTTAGGAAATAGTGCACAATAAGAGAAACACCTTTGGAGATGGAAAGGCAAGTGTGTGAAATTAAGTTTCAATGCTGGGATGATGTCATCCGGCCCTTTCTGCACCTTCCATTCATCACTCTGCAAAACTGACATCCAGTGTCCACCATCAAGGTCTCTTTTCAACAGGGAACCAACACTTTTTGCAGCTAAGGGGTAGCCCTTCAACTTGTTGGCTATCCGCTGCCCAATAACCTGTAAACTTGGATGTCCTTCATAATTCTCATCACCAAATGCACATGAGTTGAACATAAGCCAAAAGTCATCATCTTTCAGGCCATCTAAATGGATAGGCCGGTCCATAGTAGAAATCATTTTTACGACAGAGTGGTTTCTAGTTGTGACCAAGATCACATTGCCATTCATCGAACATCTTAGTGGTGCTAATAGCTTGTCCCAGCGGCTTTTATCGTCTTCCCACATATCATCCAAAACAAGGAGCAGACGCTTCAACTTTAAATTCTCATCAAGAATCTCTTGCAATTTATTTAGATTTGCAATTCCTTCATGCTTGCTCGCTCCAGTTGACATGCAGTGCAGCATCTCACGGGTGAGCCTTACTTCATCAAAGTCGGCAGACACCGAGATCCATATCCGCTTGCTGAAACAATCTTGCACTCTTGCGTCGTTATAAACGATCTGTGCTAGAGTAGTCTTCCCCACACCACCATTACCAACAATCGGAAGGACCGACAAATCGACACGACGAGACTCAGCACTCACCAGCGTCTCCACAATGCGGTCCTTCACGGCATCCCTCCCAAAAATCTTGGGCTCTGTAACAAAAGCTGTTGTCGGGCCCCGGCGATCCATACCAGCATCCTGACCTCCCCAGGTGACAACAGCGTCCAGCTTCTCCATCTTGAGCGCCTCACGGACATCATCTCCAGCTTCACACATCCTCTTCAAGATCTCATCAATCTGAACCGTGGCGGTGGCATCCTCGTCTCCACCAATGCCAATGCGTGGCCTTTTAGCACCACGAATCTTGGAGACCACTGACTGGACAACCGACGAGGAGGAGGATGCGTCACTGACCTCGTCCGGATGGAGCTGGCGGTGGATCTGATGGTAGAGCATTTCGTCGAGCAGGTTGTCGGCGGTGCTGGCGAGCCTGTGGAGACGGCGGAGGGAGCCGAGCAGGGCCTCGCTGCGCGTCCTGGGCACGCGCTCCTGGGCAGCGGAGAGGACGAGGTGGAGGCCTTGCAGGCGGGAGCGGAGCCGGTGGACGTCGCCTCCGGGGTCGGGGTCGGGGTCGGGGTCGGCGGCGCGCGCGGCGGCCCAGGCGGCGTCCATGCCGTCGGTGACGAGCTTCTCCAGCACGACCTGGATCAGCCAGGACGCTGCGCCCACCACATCCATTGGTACAACGCGGCTGCCGGAGCGAGAGGTCAGAGGATGTGGTGAAGATCTATGGCGATAAGGAGCTGGACACTGGACACCGGTGGACTGGCCTTGCCGGAGCCTGAGTAGTTGACTTTGCCGCGTATTGCAGCTTCTGTGATGTACTTTGAGAAGTCTTTTGATTAAAAAGAATTATATAGAAATTTTGAATGATTTTAATTTTTCTTTCTGCGAGCGTGGTTTAATTCATAGATTTGCAGTCGGAATTGCTAAAACTCAGTCGACTTTGCAACATTTTATTCCATCTTTTGCAACATTTTTTCTATTGGTTGCAACATCTATTTTGGTGGTTGTAGCATGTCAATTTTGATCGGTTGTAACACATCGTCACATCGGTTGCAACATTTATCATTCACCGTTGTAACATTTTCGTCACACCAGCCGCAGCATTATTTGTCGTTGTTGGCAAAATCATCGCAACATTTTTTATCATCGGTTGTAGCATCTAACCGTACCGCTTGAAGCAAAAAAATCTATGATGATGTCACTCGACTGAGACTTCGTTCGACTGAGTTCTAGATAGACCCATTCGCAATTTACAGGGATACTTTGTATTTTATAAGAGTTTTTTTTGCGGAGGAAACTTTTTATAAGAGTTGTTTGTACTAGATTTCGTAGGAAATTTTCAATCCGATTCAACTTTATGTAAATAATTTTTTGGTTTTTCTGTACACAGTCAAACGTTTATGCGTTCCTACAATATTCTAAATGGCATGACACTCGCTCCGTGGGTTTTTCCTATAAGAAAAAGGGGCATTCATTTCCATTGAACATTTTTTTAGCGTATTTCCATTGAACATATAATAACAAAGAAAAAGAAACAACAACCAAGATGATGTACACTATTTCAAAGAATTCATTGAGTATAATATTTAACTTGGATGATCAAAAATATTCTTACACGTAAGTGAGAAGTAGGATGTTTGAAATTCTATTCTGCCTTTTTTTGTATATGATCCAAAAAAATCCACCTCGACGATGCCCTTTTTCACGTAAGATACGAACAGGGAGATGACAACGTCCCAGACCTGTCCATGGTATCAACAGGAAGGGTCCACACACGCATGAGACCAATCAACCATCTATCGCCGCGACATTTCCTTCCTTGGAATTATAGTGGACTATTCTAGTGCTAAACTAATAAAAATTTATAGAAAAACACCAGCCTTTATTGTTTTGCTCCAACATCTCATAGCAATTTTAGGCAACTAATTACAACAATGTCTTTTGGCCTACTAATGTCTTCAAGGCTACATGCTTCAATTTTAAGTTATAGCTTGTTGACTTACTATTACTTGCTCTGTGAGGAAGCAACGCAATTTTCGATGGATTATATACATTAGCCACATGCCAAGATCATCCAATTGCCATGTACGTAGTCATGGATATATTACTGCACCGTGAATGCAATTCATTCGTGTTGTACACTATTTCTCTTTCTCTTCACAGGAAGAATGCATGATCAAAATGTTTTTACTAGAAATTAAAATGGCTTGTTGCATTGGCCCTGATCAATGTCTAGCAAGTAAAGTGATATGCTTTCTATAACAACAAACAAGATAGGGTAGTAAACATAATCAAGGGATATTACATGCGGTAGAAGGATCAAGAGCCAATCTCAAGTGAAACATGTCCATCAAGTACTACTTCCACAAGATGAAGAGTCCACATGACACCCTTTTTTGCTTGAGGCGATTTAAAGCAAAGGCTTAAATGTTTGTTTGAACTGACTTCCACATCACCAACAAAAAGATTCGTCCATATGGGTATTCAAACCTTGTGTGATGGGATTTTTGGCCAGCCAATAATGGCTTAGGGCACGTTCGGATGTCCTCCACTCTTCGAACGGCTGAAGCGGAGTTGTCGTTCTTTTGTACAATTTTATGAAGCGGCTAAAAGGGTACTCCGTATTTTTCCTGGAGCGGAGTGGAGTAGAGGGAAACCGAATGGACCCTTAGTATGTAGTAGTTTTTTAGGGTTACAGTATGTAGAAGTTGCCCTTCCATTAATTTTGTATGCCCCATTAATTCTTAGTATTTATTCGAAAAACTAATTAAAGCTTGCCATGAAGATCTGTTTTAAAATGAAATAAACGAGGAACACAAAAAAAGGAAATTTAATGGAATTTGTGCTGAATCGAATAACTAGCAAATCTTATATTGTTGTTAGGATAATTGGGGCTCAAAACTTTTAGTACTAGATAATTCAGATCTCAAGAGAGTTAAAGAAAATCATATCTCAACTCACCGAGGTGGAACCTAGAAAAAATAAGGCATCCATTCCCATTGAATAGGTAGCAAGAAAAATAGAATACAGATGGAACCAACCAAGTTAACAGTTGGAGTCAATTATGCAAAACTCGTACAATCTCTCACGAATTCCTTATGCGTTCCAAGCGGATGTAGACCACGGTTTTGACTACAAAGATGTCACTGATAGTCGGAAAAATATATCAAAACTAAGGTGAAAATGGGTATATGTCTGGATTCTAGACTACCTCATGTTGCACCACTTCCTGTCGTGGGCCTGCTTTCTCGCCACGACGTAGTTGGGCACCTGTGGCGAGCTGGTCCCTACAATCGTCTACCTGCGCGCCATGTGACATTCCGTCTCCGGTGGGCATGATGCTTATTACATAATCCACGCACGCTAATTATATAAATACTTATAAAAAACATCATGTTTATTTGTTTCACTTCAACATCTCATAGCAATTGTACTGGTAGTTTATCATTGGAGTGTCTTCTAGTCCATTACTAGGTCTAGGATTACATGCTTTTAGTTAAAGCTAAATATTGCCGACTTACTACTACTTGGTAATTGAGAAAGGAAAACACTTTGTGATGGGTTGTATATATATACGCGAAGATCGTCTGGTGGCAATGCATGTAGTCATAACATATTACCGCATCATGCATGCAATATTCTCATGCTACACATTGTTTCTCTTTTTTCACATGAAGAATGCATGAACAAATATGTGATTAGTACTAGATTAGTTAAATGGATTGTTGCATTTGGGCATGATCAACATCAAGCTAGGAAAGTTCTATTTTTGCCAAACCGACAAGGGAGGTATGCGAATTAACCTACAATGTGGGATAGAACCTAGCAATAGGAGGATCTCAAGCGAAACATGTCCATCGACTACACTTCTAAGAAGAAGAACTTGACGAACACCTTCTTTGCATGAGGGGGTTGACTATAGATTTGTAAAAGTTTATCTGAGCTAACGTCCATAACACCAATAAACAAATGCATCCCAACAGTTGCTCAAACCTTTTTTGATGGGGATTTTGGGCCATCAATAATTGTTTAGTATGTACTGGTGAAGTGATACAAGTAGATTAAAATGCACCATAAGTCATATAACTTCAAGGTATATCAAGTTAGTCCTATATCTTCAAAAATGTAGTTTTGGGTTCCAACAAGGTCCTAAGCTTGCCTGATCAGTGTTGACACACCGATGTCTCGGTTGGACTGTTGGCACATCATCCGAGGGAGCGTGGTGTGGTTGTAAATTTTTACAGATGAGCCCTTTATATTGCCTTCTTTAGCATTTAGCAAAAGTCCTTCCTCCCTCCCATATCTCTCCCCCCTGAATGTCTGGCGTTGCCGATGTGCCATGTCAATCCTATGAAAGTTCCTCGGGCAAGACTTGGAAGAACAAATTGGCGACGCCTTCGCCTCTATTGTCTCTCAGTGGATAGTAGTAAGAAGAAGATCATTTTATTTATCCTATTTATGTGTAAGTAAATATGAAATGCCACAATGAAACAGACAAACAACTTACAACCAGGGTAATTTCCAATGGTCAGCATGAATTACTTTCCATTTGTATTGTGCTGCTATTTCTAGATTTGTTATTTGGAAAACTAAAAAATAGGTGTCTTGCATGTATATGAAGATTTAAAAGGAAAACTAAATAGATGAGCAACGCAAACAAAAAGAATGTGGGGGACTTTTTATTTATGGTGGAAGCTGGCGGAATTTTTCTAGGCGTGAAAACTGCTTAAAACTTTTACTAACTAGATGATGCCCCGCGAGTTGTTGTGGGAACTTTGCTCATAGAATGTATAAAAGTTACTGCCTCCGTCCCTAGATATAATGCGTATTTATTTTGAGAAAAAGTTCAAAAATAGGGTGTATTGTGTTGTCGCACTCGTTTGGACATTTTTTTAGAGATTTGATCATGTTTCCTTATCTCTTGCAAACCACTCTATTTTCTCAAGTCAATTATCTAGGGGTAATCCCGTTCAAACCTGATGTAATTTTGCCTTCACATGTGTTCTTTAGTTTCCTTGCCAAATACTATATGCCTTATATCTAGGAACGGGGGAGTATTAAAAAGACATCTAAAATGAATGGAAAGCAAATGTAATCTAAAAATATATACAAAGGGTTTAAAAGAAAAAAAGAAAAAAATTCACTCCCTCCGATTCATAATAAGTGTCGCTCATCTAGTACAAAGTTTGTACTAGCTTAGTACAAAATGTGCGACACTTATTATGGATCGGAGGGAGTACCATTTCGAATAATTTTTTTGAAGATGAGCTACATAGGTATGTTGCAATCGCACAATACATATATTGTCAACACAAAATATATTGCAATAAATAATTTATGACTAACATGCATGAATTGATGATGTAGTAGCGCTGCATAAATAGAGTAATATAAAAAGATGTAATTTATCACTGGTATGCATACATCTGTAATACCTAAATAGTTCATCCCACTAACCTATCTATCTTGACATGCAAGCTATCCACATCATCAAGTAGGTCCACCATGCAAAACAAATCCACTAACTATGCATGCACATGCTTCCATTAATTGCATGCACATGCAACCTAAATAAATAATAACTTTTTATGCACTTACTCTCACAATTTATAAGAGACTTTTTTATAAAAAAAACAAATTATGAGTTATCTCATATTTTATTTTTCTATGCACATCTATAATTGATATTATCGATTTAGCCTTAGCCTATGGTGGAGATGTCTCCACTATCTCTACTCAACATTATTTTCATCTCATATTGTCTCTCATCATATATTATCAAGCTAATAAATAAAAAAAACAAAAATCATACTCACTTTTTTGGATTTTCATCAAATTTCTTACTTTTTTCTTTAAACAGTATTGATTTCAAAAGAGAATTTATAATCAAATTATATTACTCTTAATAGTTTTTCTCATGTTTCAAAAACCATTTTCTTATATTTTTTAAAAAAACATTTTTCTTATAATTTTTCTCTGAAAAATTCCCGCAGCAACGCGCGGGGTATCATCTAGTTACTTATATGGCAAGGTTGCATGTCTACATCAAATAGAAAGTGGGTTGTAGCTATTTAGAAATAGAAGATACATAAATAAATGCTAAGTAAAAAAAATATACGAGTATTTTTCATGATTTGGTTTCTTAAAAATGGACATGCTTGAGTTGATGAGGTCGCATATTTTGCATGAATAAAATAATGAAAAAGGTAATTCATGAACAAATATTTCAAAGTCTCAGGCAACTAACGAACATGAGTGAGTGGTTGCACCGAGAAGTTCCCTAAAAACCTTGCCGCCCTTCTTCCGATGCGGGATCACAAAGGGAAAGGTTATAGAGCACTACTTTCCTATATATCGTGCACATGACTATCACGAAGAAGTAGTCGAAAGCAATAGTGCGAGAAATGACAATTGTTTGTGCGCAAGGAGACATAGCATATGCAATCTGATCAAGCGAGGACTAGGGTTGCCAATACCTTCAATATATAGGTGCTCGGATAAGGAGAAGTGGGGTTAAACCCACGTCTGAGTAGATAACCCATAATGCAAACTATCGAATACGACTTCTTGGAACACGCACCGAGATGATCAAATAATGATTAATTTCCAACTGGAACTATAAAGCGAATACATGACATTAGTCATCATGGCTTGTTCACAAAACATGGCACTTGCACGGTGCATGGCTGGCAGCAAAGACGAGCGAGCATGTATCAATCCTCTTTTCATACTCCAATAGGATGCATAAGTAGACCTAGGCATCTTTCGGGCTGGGTTGGGCTTTGGGCCGGGCCTGAAAAGGCCCGCAACACGAAACCAAGGCCTGAGGCCGGCCCGGCTCGACCGTCGGGCCTAAATTCCAGGCCCGAGCCCGGGCCATCAGCACTAAAAACATCGTCGAGCCTCGGGCCAAGCCTTCCCTAAATCGCAATATTTTGAAGCCCGAGCCCGGCCCGACACAACCTTCGGGCTTAAAAATCAGGCCCAAGCCCGGCCCAAGGGCATGGTTGGGCCGGGCCGGGTCGGGCTTTTTTTGGGCCGGGCCGGCCCGGGTTTTTTTATGCCCAGGTCTATGCATAAGTGAGTTCCTTATATTGGTCTCGACTCTTATTCTCTTCTGGACTAGGACTAAATTTTCCATGATTCGTTATGAAACCCACATGAAGCCTTGAGATTTTTCAAAAAAAAAAATTTGGTTCGTGGCCCTATAGCCCATTAAGGACTAAACAAAAAACAATTAAGTTATGTGAAAATCCACATGAACCCTTGAGAATTTTCAGAAAGTAATTTGGTCCATGGGCGTAAAGCCCATTAAGAATTCAACAAAAATATCTCTAATCATGTGGGGGAAATCATATGCTGTAATTTTATATAGAATAAATATAGAAATGTCATCTGATTGTCTCTTTTATTTATTTGCACTAATAACAATGTGTGTGCAATGTTTTCTATATATTAGGGTAGTAGTTATTAATTATACGGTTAATATTATAGGCAGGACATAATCACATGGTTAATGCAAAAATTGATATTAAGTACAAAATAGCTAAACAAAAGCTAGCTGAAAGGAATTTGTGATAAGACTTCAATGGCTAGTTTTTCAGTCATTCCTGATACTAGGATGAAACTTTGACCACTTGCTATTTGCTAATTAATCCAGATGTCATCTCACCCGGATGGAACCTAGGAAAATTTTGAGGCATCAATTCCCATTGAACACATACCAAAGAATGAGAACTCAAATGGAATCAGTCCAAGCTGCTACTTTTTCCATGCTTCAAAACAAGCAACCAAGAAACTGATTTTATTTTCCAAGGAAGGGATGACAGAAGGCCACATCATTCTGCAAGGAAAGTAGAAATTTTGCACCAGTAAAATCTGCTTCCGAGGCTAAAGATATTCCTGCCGTCTCTTTCCCTTTTATCTATCCCGTTTCCTTTTCTCTCTCTCTAAAAAGGAGAGTGGAGAGAGAAGCAGAGCCAAAGCCAGGAGACAAACACAAGGCCTAGAGAGAGGTCCGAGCTGTCAGCAGCGGTCTCTGTTCTTGGGCCTCTCTCGAGCCTCGCCGGAGAAATCCAAGGCGGAGTCGCCGTTGGACGGCGGCAATGGAGAAGTGGAGGTTTCTTGGCGCGTGCTTGCTGCTTCTTGCGGCGGCGGCGGCGGTGCTGGCCGACGGCGAGGGCGTGGAGGAGAAGAGGGGTGTCCGGCTGCTGGACGCGGGGCGGCTGGAGAAGTTCGTGGACGAGCTGCCGGACATGCCGGTGCTGCGCGGGTACGGCGTGGCGGAGGGCGGGAACCTCGTTGCCGGCGAGCTCACCGTCGGCATGTACGACACCATGTGGGTACGTGTGCAATCTTGCGTCTTCTTTGTTTTCATCTTCGTTTGGCGGCGCTCGTTGGATTCTGGTGTGCCTCTGACGAGTGACGACGGCGCGTTCATTGTTCAGTGTTCGTTTCTTCAGATGCCTCGATGTTTCCGATTCCTTTTCTTTGCTCTTCATTTCAGAAAAGAATCTTTCATTCCGTAAGATAATGCACGCATGCGTGAATCAAATTAGCCAGGAATCGTTTGAAAACAAATTAGAATCTCCAGTTTCGTAATCCAATAAAGCGAACTCTGAAGCCCCAGCCTGGAGAAAGAACACCCCACTAGCAACAACCCAGCCCACTAATTCCAGACAAGCCAGAATAACAAAGGAACAAAACCATGCCCTTTCTAGGTTCTCCACCAGAAAACACACTGGTTTTTGTTGTTAAGCTTATCTGGAGATCGATCACAAAGCTATAAATCAGCACTAAATGTTTGCATCATCAAATGGAAAGCAATGGCAGGCACTCTCTGTGCTGTCATGCGGATCTAGTCAGACTTTACACACTGAATGAATGGAGGGGGACCTCTCTTCCATTCATAGTGTGAACCAATCCTGCACTAAACCGGACTAAACCAAACAATTTCCTCTGTATTAAGAAAAAGGCCAATTTAGGCTGTCCATTCTATGCTGGTTTCACTTCACTGCACCCTCAGAACTCTTCCACTTCAGGACTTGTTTTCTTCGGCTAAGTGTGTGACATTCTCACCAGATTCTTTCCACTCCAATCTCTCTATCTTGGATTGCGTTCACGGGTGTGACGTTGGGAAATGGGAGCCAGTTCTGGTAGTAGTACATGGTTGGTCCTACACAAACCTTATCACTTTGGAAGCAAATGGCAGACAATAATTCAGGAGAGCTTTCTTCAACCTCATGTCATGTGGATTTCCTTCCTCAGCCAACTTTCCGAGACTTTCTACGCAGCATCATCATCTATCAACATCACACTAGCTCGAGTCAGCATCAGCACCAGTATCTAATTATGGATGCACCGTGTTTTGAACTCGTCGTTTCTTCGTAGAATTATGAGAACTTCGTGCAATCATCTCTCACTATTTCCCGTGTGTTCCTATCCTACCTTACGTAGCAGAATATAAATAATCAACGAAATTTCAGTAATTTCAAAATTTTGTCTCAATTCAAGAGTTATCTCAACACGGATTTAGAATAGCTTTCTACTTGTTAGAGCATCTCTAGCAGGCCCCTTAAAACGCATCGAACCTTAAAATAACCATCAATTTGCAGTTTCGCTCACAAAAATGTTTCGATCAGATCACTTACTGTCTGTTTGGTTGAGGGCGCCGACCCGCTTCGCTCGCGGCCGCGGGAATCGCTTGATTTGGCCGTGTCGCCCCGCCCACCTCCTCCGCACGAATTTGTCTGTCCCGCCTCGCTGGCCCGCTCGAGCACTAAACCAAACGCTTCGCTCCGCTGACTCGCTCGCTCGACACAGGCAAACACCCTCAACCAAACAGACCCTTAACCATCACTTTACAGTTCCGCGGCGAAAAATCGCCCAGATCAGATGCCTTAGACGTGCTTGAACCTTAAATATTTTTAAGGATTGCGAAAAAAAATCCCTCCTCCAACGTGTCAATTCACAATTTCGCTGCCCGATTTGAGGGTGCCCTGTATCTGCGAAAAACCGTTGGCAGAAATGACATTTTATCCAACTACCACCGGAACAACATCGTATTTGGTCGAAATCCGGTGAATCTTAACGAAATCTTCCACGGGAGGCCACAAGCTGCCATGGGCACGTGGCGGCCATGGAAGCTTGCATGGCGGCGCCACTGACGGGCAGGGCGCACCGGTCGGCCACGAGACCTCGTGCGGTGGCGCCAAGGAGAGGCGTCGGGAGGGCAGGGCACGACGTCGGGACGGTTTGGGCGCGACCGACGAGCAAGAGCTACGGGCATGTTCGGGGCGACGTAGACAGTATATTCGAGAATATCCTATTTTACAGTTTGATTATTCCGGATCTGTTGGGCCGCAATCAAAATTAGTCCTTAAAACACGATTTTCACGATCCTCCTTAAAACACGATTTTCACGATCCTTAAAACGGTTTTAAAGGTTCGCAGGATAAGGGATCTGCTAGAGATGCTCTTATAATTTAGTTATGTTTTGATACATCAAGATCCAAAAAAAATGTCGGAAAATAACAAGATACACAGAGTTTTGGATATTTCAGTAAGGTCTGGAATTTCTTAGTACTGAAAGTTAGATTTTTAATGTTGGACGGTGGATTTATTTTTGAATTGAGGTCACAAATGTGCCTGATTTATGTTGGATTATTTTGCTATTGTGTTTCGACAGAAATTCCATCGCGACCTTCCGGCGACACGTGTCTTCGCCTACGGCGCCAGCAAGAAGGCGGCCACCGTGCCGGGCCCGACCATCGTGGCCATGAAGGGTGTGCTCACGCGCGTGAAGTGGACCAACCACCTCCCGCCGCGCCACATCCTTCCATGGGACCGGTCGCTCGCCGCCGAGCGCCTCGGCAACGGCACCGGCGTCCCCACCGTCGCGCATCTCCACGGCGGCGTGCAGCAGTCCACCTCCGACGGCCACTCCATGGCCTGGTTCACCTCCGGCTTCTCCGCCACGGGTCCTCACTTCTCCTCGCCGGCGTACGAGTACCCGAACCAGCAGCCTCCCGGGAACCTCTGGTACCACGACCACGCCATGGGCCTCACCCGCGTCAACATCCTCGCCGGCCTCCTCGGCGCGTACCGCGTGTCCGACCCGGCCGCCGAGGCGCCCCTCGGCCTCCCCTCCGGCAAGGAGTTCGACCGCAACCTCGTGCTCTTCGACCGCGACTTCCGGAGCGACGGCGCGCTGTTCATGAACGCCACGGGGAATAACCCCGACGTGCACCCGCAGTGGCAGCCGGAGTACTTCGGCGCCGTCGTCGTCGCCAACGGCAAGGCCTGGCCCTTCCTCCGCGTGCGCCGCCGCCGGTACCGCTTCCGCATCCTCAACGCCAGCAACGCGCGCTTCTTCCGCCTCTGGCTCTCCGGCGGCCTCCGCTTCGTCCACGTCGGCTCCGACTCCGTGTACCTCGCCAAGCCGGTGCGCACCAAGGCGTTCCTGCTGGCGCCGTCCGAGATGGCGGACGTCGTCGTCGACTTCGCCGGCGCCAAACACGACGCGGTGACCCTGCGGTCCGACGCGCCGGCGCCGTACCCCGGCGACCCGGGCGAGAAGGCGGACACGGTGGCGGTGATGAAGTTCGTGGTGGCGAGGAAAACGGAGCACGACCCGTCGACCGTGCCGGCGAAGCTGGTGCCGATGCACCCGAAGCCTGACGCGCGGGAGGCGGTGGTGACCAGGCACATCGCCATGTACGAGTACACCAAGAACGGCACCGACGAGCCGACGCACCTGTACCTGAACGGGATGGCGTACACGGACCCGGTGACGGAGACGCCGCGGGAGGGCACGTCGGAGCTGTGGGAGGTGATCAACCTGACCGACGACAACCACCCGCTGCACGTGCACCTCGCCGTCTTCGCCGTGCTGAAGCAGAGGTCGCTCCGGCGCGTCGATGAGTTCAGGGAGTGCATGAGAGGGAGCGCGAGCGGCGGCGCCGGCGGCCGGAATGACGCGCTCGCGTGCGGGATGAAGCGGCACCTCGCCGGAGGGCGGAGGCACGTGGTTCCGCGGCAGGAGCGCGGGTGGAAGAACGTGTTCAAGGTGCGGCCCAGCACGGTGGCCACACTGCTCGTGCGGTTCAAGCCGCTGGAGGAGTCATCGGCGGCGTCCGGGAAGACCCGCCGCTTCCCCTTCGACGTCACCGCCGGCCCCGGCTACGTTTACCATTGCCATGTAAGCATCAAGAAAACAATTTGCTTCATCGATTTAGCTTGTAAAGAATTTGTTCATAATGAGTTTAAAAATATTGTGTTCATGATTTGGCGCGCATTTTTTATGCAGATTTTGGATCATGAAGACAACGAAATGATGAGGCCGATGAAGATTGTTCGTTAGCTCGATCAATTTGAAAGTATAGTCCTAGTGTCCTATACTGCTACACACAAACTGCTGGATTGGGAATAATTGAGATAAAAAGTATTTTCGCCTTGCCATTTGAGAAGTTGAATTCAAGACAGGGCAGCAAAATTTGTAAGGCTTGTGCTGATCTCATATGAGAATTCACAGTGTACAATGTTAATTGGATTGTTACGGTCAAGAAATGGCATGATGTAGGTTTTCCCTCCCGCCCCCGCCCCCGCCCCCGCGAGGCGACGGGGGAGGGCGCCACCACTCCCCTCCTCTAGTCCCCCGCCTCCACAATTTCTGACACTATATAACAAATATATTAAAGGCTATATTGTTGTAAAATGTAGAGGGAGAAAAAACTCGCTCTAGATAAGGATCTTGAGTTACAACGGCTAATTCTTGATAAGCAGGCTCTTGAAATAGAACTGAAACAACTACAAGGTGAATTGGAAGTAACTGAGATTATGCCAGGTGAGAAAGTTTCGAAGAAGAAGAGAATCGATGGACCCCGTGGGAAGCTAGAAGAGAAGTATGATGAAAAGGAATATTGGGAATCAGTACATCAGGATCTGATTGCTAAGAAAACTGCACACACAAATGAGTTGCGACTTGCTAGGAAGCAGCTAATAGATGTAAGTTCTGTAAATTATCTGAGTACTTTTTTTAACGATCACCGGGGGGGGGGGGGGGAGGGGGAGAGTCCCCACCTGAGACCTGGCAGCATCCCTTTGAGTTACATTCGAGAATCTAAAAATCCAGAGTGAGAGATCATGTGCAACATTTGCTGCAACTTCTTGCGAGGAGAGGGTAGTGTTTCGAAATGCGATAGAGTTTCTTGCGTCCCAAAGCTTCCAGAGGATGGAGAGGGCGATGGAGTTCCAGACTTGATGGCAGAGACCTTGCGGAGTAGGCATAGACCAAATTTGTTGAAGAGAGGGGTGGCATGATCTTTAACCTTTGCCAAACTTGTCTGGCATGGGGGCAGCGGATGGAGAGGTATTCGGCGTCTTCAAACGGATCATTGCAGGAGGGGCAGGAAGCAGAATCCACAATGGTTTTGCTAAGTAGATTTCCCTTGGTTTTGAGTCTGTCACGGTAGAGAAGCCAAGCGAAGATCTTGACTTTGATGGGCACTTTTGAGCTCCAGATAAACGGCTTGTTCGGGTCTTTTGAGTTCTCCTGCATGGTTAGAGCATAAGCAAGGTGCGAAGAAAACTGGCCGTTAGTGTGGGACCTTTCATCTTTCGACAAGGAGGGACAATCGCCCTGCAAAACAAGCATCAAAGCTTCCAACTCCGTAGAAGCAGATATGGTTAGGCGATACCTGAGGTTAGCTTGTATTCCTTTTCCCCTAATATCACTACTAGGGAAATAGCTATACATGGAAACCTTATTAGTGGCGCATTTTATATGTAATGCGTCACTATGTTTTAAGGCGTGGCGCACTGATAAAAAATGCGTCACCTATAAGCTCTTATAGGTGGCGCATTTTTAAAAATGCGCCATCCCTAAGAGTGGGCCAGCCCTGGATCCTCTTATACGTGGCGCATTTGGAGAAATGCGCCATCCCTAAGAACCTTATAAGAGGCGCATTTTGAAAATCCGCCACCCCTAAGAGCTTGTGGGTGGCGCATTCAGAATGCGCCACACATAAGCTCTTAGGGGTGGCGCATTTCCAAAACTAGATGATTCCCCGCGCGTTTCTGCGGGAACTATTAACAAACACTTTAATGTTTTAAAACATGAGAAAATTATGAAACATATTATAATTTAGTTATAATTTTTTTTTGAAAAAATATTGTTTAGAGTACAAATCTAAGATAATAAATGAAAATCCAAAAATATGTGTGATTTTTTGCTTTGTTAATCTATTACCTTGACAATATATCGGTGAGATGATAAGACACAAAAAGAAGTTGAGTAGAGACAGTGAAAACATCTCAACCTTTGATTAAACCTAAAACAATGATAGCAATTAAAGATGTGCATTCATAGAAAATTTGTCGCATAGAAAAATAACATGTGAGGTAACTTATAATTAGATTTTCTATAAATAAATCATTTACAAATCGTGGAGCTAAGTGCATATTTTTTTAAAATATTTTTTTGTGATGCATGGAGAATTAAATGGGAGCATGTGCATGAAGAGTTGGACAATGATAGCAACTACAGATGTGTATTCATAGAAAATTTGTCGAATAGAAAAATAACATGCAATGTAATTTATAATTTGATTTTCTATACAAAAATCGTTTGTAAATCATGGAGCTAGGTGCATAATTTTTTTTAAATATTTATTTGTCATGCACGGGGAATTAATGGGAGCATGTGCATGTGCATGAAGAGTTGGTGAAAATTAATTTTTGCATGGTGGACCTACTTGATGATGTGGATAGCTTGCATGTCAAGATAGAAAAGTTAGTGGGGATAAACTATTTAGGTATTATAGATGCGCCACTACTAACCTAAAAATGTGTGGGGAAAATTCCTAATACACAAATACACCCCCTGGACCGTCTTTTCAGTTTGAAAAATAATAAAATAAAATGATAGAAATGTCAAGAAAATAAAAGAAAATAAGATTCCCATGTAATATGTGGTCTAGTTATTAGGAAAATTTAGAAACATGAATTTCGACTTTTTTTGCAAAATCTCTCAAGAATCCGTAAAATGGGTTTAACTTTTGCATACGAACTTCGATGAAAAAGTATTTTATATGAAAAATCATCTACTCGAAAAGTTATACCCAAATTCAACTAGGGTAATCCCGTTGAACATTTTTAGAATCCTCAAAAACCTAACAGAAAAAAGTTACGGGCGTTTGAAGATCTGGAGGCCAAAAAAATTGAATTTTTTTTCAAAACTTATTAGTGGCGCATTTTGCTAGGTGCGCCACCCCTAAGGTTCTTATGAGTGGCACATTTTGCTATATGCGCCATTAATAAGAGTATATATAACCCGGTCGGCTTCCTTCTCCTCCTTACCTCTTCATTCTTATCCTCCTCTCCTCCACCATCTCCTCCTCCTATCCACCTTCTCCATGTCACCCTCCTCCTCCTCCCCTCCTCCATGGCTCCAAGGCTGCTCCTCCTCCTCATCCTCCCCTCCTCCATGGCTCCTCCTCCTCCTCCAAGGTTCCCCCTCCTCCACGGGTCTTCTTCTTCCTCCTCCCCTCCTCCATGGCTCCTACTCCTCCAAGGTTCCTCCTTCCCTCCTCCATGGCTCCTAATCCTCATGGTTCCTCCTCCCCTTCCTTGGCTCCTCCTCGTCTCTTCCTCCATGGCGCCCTCCATCCTCTCCTCTCCTCTCCTCCACCCTCCAAGATTCAAAATTGGCTAGATGAACGGGACAGAGAATAAAAATGAGTAAACAAAGTGGCTAGATGAACGGGACAAATCATTCAAAGAAAAAACGAGCAAAAAAATTGTAATCCAGATCCAGATCCAGATTCAAAATTCAAAAAAAAGTTAATGGTGGCGCATCTTCAAAATGCGCCACCCCTAAGAATCTTAGGCGTGGCGCATTTTAGAAATGCGCCACCCCTAAGGCCTTATTAGTGGCGCATTTCAGAAATGCGCCACGCCTAAGATTCTTAGGGGTGGCGCATTTGAAATGCGCCACTATTAAGGCCTTATTAGTGGATTGTACTTAGTGACGCATTTGAAATGCGCCACTAAAGGCAAAAAAAGGACGCCACTAAAAGGCTATTCCCTAGTAGTGTATCATCCACTAGAGCCAGGTCATGCAAGGAGTGTGAGTACAGGTTTGGATAGGAGATTTTTAGGGGTGTTTTAGAGATCCATGTGTCATGCCAGAAGAAAGTAGAACGACCATTGTTAGCGAGGACAGTAGATATTTTTAGAAGTTGAGGTAATTGTTCGTTTACCACTTTCCAGAGAAAAGCGAGCCTATAAGAGGGGAGGGCAACATTGTTTGAGTATCTAGTGTGGAACCAATTTATCCAGGGTAGGCTGAGGTTTTGAAGCTGTCTGTGTGCAATTTTCATGAGTATGCAATTATTTTCGACATGTAGGTTTTTGAAGCCAAGGCCTCCATAAATTTTTGGCTTGCCACTACTAGGGAAATAGCTATACATGGAAAGCTTATTAGTGGCGCATACAGAAGGCCATGCGCCACCTTCTGTTAGGGGTGGCGCACTGGAAAATAATGCGCCACCCATAAGGTCTTATGGGTGGCGCATTTTTTTCCAGTGCGCCACCCCTAAGAGTGGGCCAGCCTGGATGATCTTATAAGTGGCGCATCTAGCAATATGCGCCACCCCTAAGGACCCTATGGGTGACGCATTTACAGAATGCGCCACCCCTAAGAGCTTAAAGGTGGCGCATTCTGTAAATGCGCCACCCATAAGGTCCTTAGGGGTGGCGCATTTCTCTAATGCGCCACCCATAAGAGCTTAGGGGTGGCGCATAAATGCGCCACCACTGACTTTCTATATGCAACATTAAATGCCTAGAGCTGCCCTTATCTACTTCACCCCACCTACCACCTCTCATTCACTCCACACAATTCTCAAACTAGATCCACTCTTCTCACCCTAGATCTATTCGGTTTTCTCCTCCTCCCCACCTCATTTCTTCCATTTATCTATCGATACTTGGCATTACATCTATTTTGTTTCATATTGAAGTAAGTGGACCTCCTCCCAAACTCTTTTGTTCCATTTATGACCCATATACTTGCCTTTATTAGCTTGGGGTTTGTTGTATATGTGAAGCTTGGGTTTGATGTATATGTGAAGCTTGTGGTGGTTTGATGTATATGTGAAGCTTATGGTGGTTTGATGTATATGTGTATCTTGAGTGGCCAATGTTTTGCCGAAATGTCGATTCATTTCCGTTTCGGCAAATTTCTGGCGCACTCTCCGCATGCTCCCATGCATTATTAGGGAAGGTCATGCCGAATTTTTCCGGCGACGGCTGTGATATATAATTGTGTTGCTCTCTCCGTGCACGCAGGTGATCGACCATGGTCCGCGAGATGCTGAGCGATATCACCGTGGCTAGGTGGATGCAATGTGCGACAAACGACATGCTAAGGAATAATAGGTCGGATATAAGATTTCCGTGTCGGAGATGCAAACTGCAGCGCGTGACCGAGCCTGATTCCGGAATATTGCAAAGACACCTGAAGCGTAATGGTTTGATGGATGGCTACACACGATGGATAAGTGATGAAGCTGGTGAGGAGGAGTACGTCAATGGTGGGGCATCAGTAAATGAGGAAGGGCAACCAGAAAACAGCGGCGGGCGAGAAGATGAAGAGCATCCCGTACATGATCATGAAGAAGATGCCGAAGCGGATCATGTAGATCAAGATGCCGGACATGAAGATCAAGATGTCGGACATGATGAGGATTCAAGATGGGTGCGGGACCCTCATGTTCAAGAGCTGCTTGTCAAAGAGGCGTTGAACGCAAGAGGTGCAACTAGAGAGAAAGCCAAGATGGCACAACTCGATAAAGACGCGATTACGAAGTTGTACGAAGGATGCAACGACGGGGATACCCGCTTGAATGTAACACTTGGGGCTATGGAGATGAAGGCAAAACACAAATGGACCGACGAAAGCTTCGATGATAACATGGAATTCTGGCACGATCGTCTTCCGAAGGGCAACACGTGCCCAACTAGTATCGCTGAGGCCAAGAAAGTCCTTTGCCCTCCCGATCTTCCGCACGTTAAATACCACGTCTGCATAAATGATTGCATGATCTATCGGGGTGAGGACGAAGATAAAACCACATGTTCGGTGTGCGGTGTTAGTCGATACAAGAGAGGGAAGAAAGTTCCTAGAAAAGTGGTATGGTACTTTCCGATCACTCCTCGTCTGCAGAGGTATTTCGTAGATCCCGAGGAAGCAAAGCTCATGACTTGGCACGCGGATAGAAAGAAGCTAAAAGAGGATGACCCGAACCCGGATCCGGAAAAGGAGGACATGCTGAGGCACCCTTCAGATGATAGCCAATGGACTGCGTTGGACCTCGAATACCCAGATTTTGGGAAAGAACCAAGGAACCTCAGGATTGGTGTGAGCGCCGATGGAGTCAATCCGTTTGGCAGCCAGAGCAGCACACATAGTACCTGGCCCGTGTTTGTATGCATATACAACCTTCCCCCCTGGAAGTGCATGAAGAAAAAGTACATAACAATGTGTATGCTAGTTCAAGGGCCGAAACAACCAGGTACGGGCCTCAATCTATATCTGCAGCTGTTGAAAGAGGAGCTAGAAACGTTATGGAAAGACGGAGTCAATACGTGGGACGCCGCGGCAAAAGAATATTTCCCAATGAAAGCCGTGGTGATCACGACGGTGCACGACTATCTCGGATACGGATATTTCTCAGGGCAGGTGGTCCAAGGATTCTGTGCATGCGTTAGGTGCATGGATAATACAACGTACCGCCAGCTACCAAAAGATTCCGGATCTTCAAAAACCGTGTTCCAGGGGTCTCGGAGGTGGCTTCCCAAGAAACACGCGTGGAGAAAACAGGGACATCTGTTCGATGGAAGCGAGGAGCTCCGAGCACCCCCAGCTCGAAGGAGCGGCAAAGAAATCGACAACTTGCTGAAAACTTGGAAAGAGTGCCCCGCGCCGGGAAAGAAAAAAAATAAGACTCAGCCGTTGATGAGGGTATGGAAAGCGAGGTCTGTTTTCTGGGATTTGGAATACTGGAGTCTATTCCGCAGTCCTCATAGCCTTGATCTAATGCATATCACAAAAAACGTGTGCGAGAGCTTGTTTGGCACGCTGCTCAACATGCCGGAGAAGACCAAGGACGGGCCAAAAGCAAGGAATGACTTGAAATTTATGGGCATCAGGAGGGAACTTCACCCCCTAGTGACGACGATGATGAGCCGGAGGAGGAAGAGGATACGGAAACGCAAAACTCTCGCAAACGAAAAAGGACGACCAAGAAGAAGACCGGTATTGATCACTGCCCCCCGACATGCTTCACTCTGTGCGAGGAGGAGATCAAGCGGTTTATCCACGGCCTCATAGGAGTAAAATTTCCGAACGGCTACGCGGGAAAGATAAGCAGATACCTAGACGAGGTGAAGCAGCGTTTCAGCGGGATGAAATCTCACGACTGTGCCGTGCTGATGACGCAGATTCTCCCGGTTGCGATGCGAGGGATAATGGACGAGCACATCCGTAAAACGTTGTTTGGCCTTTGCAACTTTTTTGACGTCATCTCCCGGAAGTCGATTTGCGCTACGCAACTCAAAAGGCTACAAGAGGAGATCGTGCTCATACTATGCGAGCTTGAGATCTATTTCCCGCCCGCGTTCTTGGACATTATGGTGCATCTGCTGATCCACGTCGTGGAGGATATCGTCCAACTCGGGCCTGCGTTTCTGCGCAGCATGATGCCGTTCGAAAGGATGAATGGACACATCAAAAAATACGTTCGTAACAGGTCCCGTCCAGATGCAAGCATAGCGAAGGGCTTTCTAACCGAAGAGTGCATCTCTTTTTGCACGAATTATCTCAACACCGAGAACCCTGTTGGTCTGGCCGTCTACAAGCATTTTGGCAGGACCGATGGGTGTGGTCACCACGAGGGAAGCCGCGCAATGCATGTCAGTTTGACGGTCGAGACATCGACTTTGAAAGAGCCAGCCTAGTCGCGCTACAACACATACAGCTGGTCGATCCTTGGATAGTAAGGCACAAGGATTTAATCAGGAAGAAGTACAGTGACCAGGGCCTGCAGATACCGGACCGAGATCCACGGCTAATCAAAGAGCACAACTCCGGTTTCATGACTTGGTTCAGGGACGAGCTTCGTGCTAATCCCCCGTGAAGGAACGCTTCCGAGGACGAAAAGATGATATTCACCTTGTCACAGGGTGCCGCACGCAACCTGATGACCTAGCAAGCGTATGATATCAACGGCTACACATTTTACACGGAGGAAAAGGACAATAACTGCGATTACCAGAACTCAGGGGTAACGGGGATATTCTACACCGATGACGTCAAGGAAAGATTCTATGGAAGGATCGAGGACATATGGGAGCTCGACTACTGTGGAGAGAAGGTGCCGATGTTCCGTGTGAGATGGGCCAAGAGCGTCGTAAAAGAAGACCGGTACTTCACCACCATGGTTATACCCGAAGCCAAATCCAAGTCTTCGGGCGCAAACGTCACCGCGAAAAATGAGCCATGGGTACTGGCTAGTCAAGTGGACCAATGCTTCTTCATTACCGACCCATCAAAGCCGAGCCGTGTTGTAGTGAGGAGAGACAAAAGAAACATCATCGGAATGGATGGAGTCGCCAACGAGCAAGACTTTGACAAGTACGGCGACCCGAAGATGGAGGATGACTACGCCGCTCAGGATACATACACCACAACCCTACCGAAGAAAGGTATCCTCCCGTTCAAGAGGAAAAGTGAAGGCGTCCCGGGCCTGAATTATTCAACCACGACAAAGAAGGGCAAGAAGAAGATCGTGAGGAAACGATAGCTAGATAGCTAGCTCCAAATTTAAGAAAAATGTTTTGTAATTCATGATCACTTTGTGTATGCATGGATTTAATATGCACTTTGTAATTGATGGTCACAATCTTATGTTTCCAAATGCCGCTACACCTTGTGTTTGTGGATCTTGGTTCGGCGACGACACGGTTAAGGCATGGTACGTGGATCGATATGATCACATTCTTATGTTTGGATCATAGTTTGAAGTGTATGAACATCGACGATACACAATCGAAGCACCATTCTCAAGGTCGGTTAGAGCAAGCACTCCCTCCGTTTCTTTTTACTCCGCATATAAGATTTGGTCAAAGTCAATCTTAATAAAGTTTGACCACTTTTATAGAAATATAATGAAATGGTTAAACTTTAATTAAATGGTTAAACTTTAATTAAAAAAATGAAATGGTTAAACAAATATAATGAAATGGTTAAACTTTAATTTAAAAAAAATGAAATGGTGCTTAGGGGTGACGCATCTTAAGATGAGAGTATTTTCATTTACTTATTGTGCTAATTAATTAAGTAGTTGCATTTCTTAATATTATACTAGTGCAAACATGTCGACCGGAGCCGACACCGGTCCTTCTTCTCAGCCGGGAGAAAAAAGGAAGCAATTTTGGGAATACTCCCAGGAGGAGGTCGAGGAGCAGGGAGAAGAGTAAGTACCTCCGGGCGAGGAGGAGTATGAGGAGGAGATAGAGTCGGAGTCCGACTCATCGGATGTTGACTTGGAGGAGGAGGCCGGTACGACAGACGGCGAGAGAACATCGGCGAGGATGATGGGATCGGTGGCTCCAACACAGATGGTACCCAGTCGAAGAAGAGGAATCAGAAACCGACCAAGGTCGGCGTCATCAGGCAAGAGTTTACTGTTGTGACTGCCGTCGGGATTCCTAAAGAGCCCGAACGTTTTTCGGAAGGGTACGACCGTCAAGTCGCGGCGATCCTCCGCAACACCGTGCCGATCACCACGATTAACCTCAGGATTCGTGAGAATATTCATTATTGCCAGCTTCTTATCAACAAGCTGCACGGACGATACAAGTTTCCGGAGCCGTACGATAACACCAAACTCAGAGGGAACAAAGTAAACACATGGGCCCTCAGGAAGATGAGAAAGGCCTTGTCCAGTTGGAAAACCCGGGTGAAGAGGGCAATTTTTGAAAAGAACAAAACCTGGGAGGAGCTCAAGGAGAAAGAGATGTTGCTCGACGAAGCTACCTACAACCTTTTCAAGGCTAGGTGTGAGTCCGAGCAAGCCAAGGCCGCGAGTGCAAAGGGCAAGGCCATGCGGTCGCAGGTCATAGGTAACCACTTTCTCGGAGCCGGTGGTTACAAAAGTTCCAAGCCTAAATGGGACAAGGAGGATGCCGAGTACGCCGCTGCGGGCATACCTAACCCCTTCCAGCAATACAAAGATGATCCGCAGACCGAATTCTTTGTGAGGGCCCGGAGCTATAAGGACAAAGCAACCTCGAAAATAATTATCGATCCTAAGATTCAGGAGTTTACGACTGCCGTGGTAAGTAGTTTACCACGCGACCTTGTCGATTGAATTCTCGAGTGAAGTTCACAATTTCTTAACGTTTCACATTATTTTTGCAGCAAGCGGAAATGAAAATCGCCTCATCGCAGGAGTCGTCGGTTAAGCCGGCCGGCCCGTGGGACAACGCCTTTAACAGGGCGTTGAACAAGGTCAAGAAGGTTGAGAAGCCATCGTCAGCCGGCCGTGTGGTCGGCTTTGGTGCGGACCTAAATTGGTCCGAATGTTATGGAAAACTGGTGGAGCAGTCCGGTTCGAGGGGGCGCAAGGCGAGAAGGACCGAAGAAGATGCCGCTTATGTTCGTGGACTGGAGGAGAAGGTGAACATGCTTCCACATCTTGTCCAGGACGAAGTGGCGAAGACGATGAACGCTCTCCTTCCAAATATGATGCAGTCGCTCGCGAATTGGCAAGCGCATGGTGGACAAGGGCCCATACCAGTCCCCAGCATGGTCGGCAACAACTCGGGCACCGCGGCGCCTGCAGTCCCGACTCCCGCCGTAGTGGTGGCTCCCGCACCGACTCCCGGCGTATTGGTGACTCCGGCCGCCAACACCGCGGCGCCGGCGCCGGACGTGATGGTAACTCCTCCAGCCACGATCGAGCAACCGGGGCATAACAATAATGCACCCGGCGGCAGCGCAAATAGGGCGACCAACGCCATAGGAGGCAGTGCACCCTCCGTCTCTTGCATGCCCGCCGTCATCGGCGGGGTCTCTTCACTAGCCGACCTCGACGCCCTCAAGGTAACTATAAGCATCTGCAACTCAAACGAGGACTTCATCTCCTTGCCTTTTTTAGTGGAATCTCTCTGATGCCGTACATGCATATATATATATATATATATATATATATATATATATATTTCGCAGGAGGACACTCCATGCATTCTATTACAAGTCGTGGACGGCGAGTTGAAGGATGTTGCCAAAGGTAAAATCATTCAACCACAAAATCGAATCATGCACAATATGCCGATGGCACCGGAGATGCATAGGGTTCAAATCTCTCGTGATTTCGGGCTACGAGAGAGTTGAACCTCCCATTCAACCCTCCAGATACGATAAGGACGAGCCGGCAGTCCTCAGTGACTATTTCAACCAAATATGCCTATGGCCGAAGAGCCAAATGCGTTTAATGACGGGGGAAAGGGGCACCACACCTAGGACAACACCGCTAGTCATCGTGTCAGCGCCACATGCTCCCTACGGCGCACAACAAGAAGACGATGATCTTGATGATGATATCAGCGCCGACCAGTTCATCAATACTTTGTATGATGCTGATGACTTATTCATGCCTCCTGCTGAAGGAGCCTATCAGCATGACGAGGAAGCTCGCGGTCCAGCTGATCCTGCGGCGAAGCTTGCTTGCTCCACGCGTCTCTTCGCTGCTTCTCAGGAGATGTCTCCAGCAACTTGCGTCTTCACCGAGCCTCAAGCAGATGCCACAAGGAGATCTATGCTCAGCCCGTCCACACTCCATAAGACGGCCACTGAGCAGATAAAGGCCGGTGAGCCCTCAAAATCAGAAAAGAAGAAGGGACGGAAAAGAAAGAAGAGCATCACTTCGAGTAGCCAACCTTCGATGCCGATCCGGGCTCAGGACGGGCCACCAAGACCCAAGGATCTCTCGTTTGAAATCCATGTGGCTGGTAGGGCGATGCTACCTAAGGACATGCTGGACCTTGCAACTTCGGATATGCAGAGTGTGCATCATAGTATTATGGAATTAGAGAAGATTCTTCTTCGAGAAGAGAATCCCTCGTACCCGGTTTTCATGCCCAAGGTTCCACTCAACATGGGCTTCATCAACACTATCCCCGCGGATATGATAATCCTGCGATTTTCGGAGATCTTCAATTTGTACCATCTCAAGCGGCTGGACCATAGCCTTATCCGTCTGTTCTCGCTAAGCCTTTCTATGAGTATCAGGAGAGATAAGACCCCGAGCGTCGCGATATTGGACCCCTTCTACATGCGTGAAAGCATCTTGATGGACGACGAGGACGTGACTCTTGCGGCGGGGTACATCACAGAATTCATGCTACAGAACGCCGACAAGGATTCATTTCTCATGACCTACTCTCCCAAGTAAGTCATTCGCTCGCCGCCGTATCATGTATGCTTTCTTAGCTTTCTGCCATTGTCCTCCTCCAACATTTCTTTTGGATTGTTTTAATTATGCAGTGAGGATCAAGACTGCGTGCTCATCTGCTTTTCACCGCAACACTCGCATGCCGTGTATTTAGACTCGGGGAGTGTGAAGAAAAAAGATTACAAGTATATCATGAGAGTTTTGGATGATGCTCTCGTCGGCTACATAAAAGTCGGAGGCAAGATCATGAAGCACAAGTTCAGGAAAAATCAGCCTGGCGTGAACGTGTTCAACCACGTAACGCAGTTCCCGTGCGTCAAGCAGCCGGCTGGCAGTGTGAGGGATGCGTACTACACCCTTCATCACATGAGGGCGATTGTACAGGAACAACGCAACCTTACGGTGCCAAGTCATCTCAGAGCGTGGGCCGAAAGGAAGGCGGAAATCGCCGATGCAAATCTGAAGGAGGAGTTCTTTCACATCCAAGCGCAGATGGCGACTATCATCCGTCATGAAGTACAAATGAGGGGGTCGATCTTCCACTCGAACATTGCACCATCCAATGGGGAGATAGAAGTCCGCCTAAAGGCCCTGCGTGACACAAGGCCTTTCATGACGAAAGAAGGATGCCGCCCATTCCCCGAGCCGAGTCAGAACAATTGAATGTACTCTTTGTGTAATTTGGATGTACTCTTTGTGTAGTAGATGGTAGTGTCAAATACTCTTGGTGCTCTTTGTGTATAAAGGTCACTGCATATGCATTTTTATGCATATGTGCATGCTTCTCGCCATTGATCGACTTGCTTTAAGTTGTTGATAAGAATAGATGCTAGATTGCTTTGTTCTCCTTTGGTATGAATTCATATATATGTGACCTCTAAAGCTTTGTTTTGTGCAGGTTGAAGAGCAAACAAGATATGATGACGAAAGTAGCTTTCGGTTTTCAATAATTGTTGGACTCATTGTAATTTTCTTTGTAATAAGAATTATAATGCAATTCTTTTGTAACAATAATTGTTGGCCTCATTGTTATATTGTATTTTTCATTTCTGTAATATGATAAAAATATCTGTAATGTTTTTATTCTTTTTTGTAATTCTTTTTTTTTGTTTTCTGTAATTCTTTCGTGGCGCATTTTGTCTGGATTTAGTGGCGCACTGTGAATGCGCCACCCCTAGGGAACCTTAGGCGTGGCGCATATCAGAATGCGCCACCCCTAAGGGCTTAGAGGTGGCGCATTCTGAGATGCGCCACGCCTAAGGGCCTTAGGGGTGGCGCATCCAGAATGCGCCACCTCTAAGCCCTTATTAGTGGCTTGTAGTTAGTGGCGCATCCCTAATACGCCATTAAACACAAAAAAAGGGCGCCACCATAAGGGTATTCCCTAGTAGTGTGCAGACGTCAGTCCAGGCTATAAGGCATTGTGATCCGGTGCAAGTTGATTCGTCAGTCCAAAAGAAGGATCGTCTAAGAGAGTCTAGTTTCTTAATGGTGTGTTTAGGAAGGAGGAAGACAGGCATAAAATAAAAGACGAGTGAATCTAGGAAAGAGTTTAAATATGTGTATCGTGCACCCTTTGTGAGTAGGGAGGCAATCCAGCCTTGCAGGAATCTTTGGTAGGAGGCAATGATAGGATCGAAGGAATTTTTTGGTAATTTAGTAGGGCAAAGGGGGAGTCCGAGGTAGGTCTGGGGAAAAGTAGAAATTTTGCAGGACATGTTGGTGGCTATGGCTTGATCCGTGTGAATGGGTACAAAAGCGATTTTATCGAAGTTGATGGTGAGTCCGGTGGCAGCGGCGAAGGAATCTAGAATTCGTTTTAGGGTGTGTGCGGCTTCGGGCGAGGCGTGTGCAATGATTAGTGTGTCGTCAGCATACTGGAGCGTGATCGCCGGCTTGTCGCAGAGGATGGGATGTCTGAAGTGAAGGGGGTGGAAGGTATAAAATTATCAGTACTGTATTAATCTACTTATGGCAATTTGTTTCCTGAGCAACCTTTTTTCAGAATCCTGGTCCATGGTCCTGATTTTACCGAACGGCCATGGTCCACGGACCAGATGCAGAGCAATGACGGACAAAGCGCCCATTCCTGTCATGCCGTTCGCCTGACCCACAAACCTGTACGTACACATGCATTCTCTAGCTTTTTCGCCTGCACGTATTCAGCGGGAAATTGCTATATCATGCATCCAAAGATGTCAACCATCGCTCTAGATAACGAGACCACGTGTGCTCGTGATCAATTTATCCGTGTCCCAAGGGATTTTACTTTATTACTATTATACAATATTGGAAATCATTCTTTACCTAGTTACTCCGATTTGGAAAATATATTTCATCGATCATGTTCAAGGCCGGACTATACAAATTACTTAATTTGTTTGCCATTCTTTAGATGTCTCTATTCGATCCAACAACATGGCGTGTATTGGAAAGATTCAATGTTCTGATAATCATTAGCTAGCCCAATATCAAAATGCTCGTAATCCTTAGGGTATAAGCTACCTAATCTTTCAACCTTGAAGCTATTCAAATGATAGGCGAATCCCGTCGCATTTAATTGATGACCCTCTGATCTACTCAAAAAGAGAATCTCTTTGCATGGGTGAAATCCAAGTATCTCAATGTCAAAACACCGATTGTGGACCGATTCAACATCACCTTTGTTGTCATAAAAATCTTCATTGTCGGAATCCCATTCAAATATTTCTTCATGTTTTCTTGCTTCCTTGTTGAACCGAGGAAGACCAGGATGAAAGAAATCATAGTTAATATCTTCTAAGACCCATGGTCCATGAACAGGTTCCTGGCGAGACACTTGTAGAGGCTTAAGATCATAGTCATACTTCACTATCCATTTCGCCTGGTTACGAGATTCATCCAAGGTATGAACCTGGATGTGATCGCTAACAAACATTGCAAAGTACACCCCCTGTTTCGATAATCCTAGATGAGGGTCCCATTTGACACCGAGAGGTGGCTTAATTACGCTGTACTTATCTGGTTGTCGCTCCGGTCGTTTCTATCGTATCTCATTTGCTTTATCATTCTGGTCGATCGCATAAACATTATCCTCATTCTTGATGTCGCTACCGCCCAACCCAAATCACGAAACTGAGAGGCATGATGGTCGATTGCTCCATCTAGCCAGCTGGGTGTATTAGGCCGGCGACGCAACACAAGCAAAACTATATCGGACATATTATATGCGTCCACATTATATTCAGCAGGGAGTCCAATGAATGAATAGGAAGCCTACACGGATAAGAATATGTGTATACGTATGTACCTTGGAAACGTATTCAAGTTCGGATAATGGGTTCTGTTGTGTGGCGCACTGCGTACTTATATCTGAGCATTGAGCAGTCGGAGAAGGAAACGTACGTCTCCTCGACTAGTAACGTGACTATGTGAGCACACACTAAAAAATGTCAACACACAATAAGATATTGTGCAAATGTAAACACACTAAAATATTGTGCAAATATAGAGATTAACATGTTACCATTGTCGCAATGTCCACATAACACTACACCAAAATCGCTAGTTGCCTACGACCAAAACTATGCCTACGGCCACCGTCGGCATAGATGGAGGTATGCCTGCGGCCACCGTCGGCATAGATGGAGGTATGCCTGCGGCGCTCACAGGGCCCCAACCGTCGGCATAGCTCTAGCCGTCGGAATATATGCCACGTGGCACATGAGCTACCGGTCGGCTAACGGCGTTGGAGCTATGCCGACGGCTTTACCGTCGGCAACATTTTTTTATTATTTTAATTAAATATTTTTTCAATATTCAATTTTAGTTATCTAAATTTAGACATATGTAAATTATATATCAATTTGGGGTAGAATTTTCACTTTGTTTTTGTTTTTGGATATGTTAAAAATGCGACATAATGTACTGTGCAAATAGGTCCTTATAGTGTATGAAAATCACAAGTAATTCATACCTGCATTGATTTCGACAAATTTTATATGTTTATGGATCAAAATCTTGCAAGGATTCTGTTGGCATACTATATTTTCAAATTTACATAGACTAAAATAATAGAACAAGCAGTTAGTGTTTACGTGAAAACGAGCACAACATGAGGCAATCTTAGGCATGACTGGCGATAGCTAGGGGTGAAATCTTGCAAAACTCTTGGTGGATCTCTGATGAAATGACTACTTGTATACCTACAAATGATTTTTTTAAAAAATAAAGAACAAGCTATCAAGCACTTGTAGTTCAAATTTCACCCCGTTCCGGCTGAATCGGCGACAATTTGTCTTTTTCAGGAGAGGTGTATAACAAACATTTTACATGTAAAGTTTGGTCAATTGTTAATAAGATATGATCTAATATACTACAAAAATGGATTGGTTCAAATTGACATCAAATATTTGATAGATCCTTGACAAAAAGACCCTACTTTCGGCACTCGAAAAATGAAAAATAGATTTTTTGTGCAACGAAAATGAAAACTTCCTTTGGCAAACTTGTTGGTTATTCAAATATACACACGTATGAAAAATATGATATAATTTGGGAAGACTATTCTTTGAAACTAGCTATAACATCGGCCATTTGACTTAAAAGTCATGAATCTTCATACTCGATAGCTCATTTTGAGAAGAATTTTTTAATATATTTGCATTATTCCAAGTTTTTTGGTTTGTATGGTAACTAGGACATAAATTAGGATGCAACGCAAAGGTTTTACATTTTTTTGATTTTTTTTTGAATTGTTTAAGCACCGATTTCAAAATGCGTTCAAAACGTGGGAGGGGGCCATGTCCGGTGATAGCTAGGCGTGGAATCTTGCAAAAATCTTGGTGGATCTATGATGAGTTGACAACTTGTGCACCTAGAAATGATTTTTTGAAAAAATAAATAGGAAACTATCTAGCACTTATAGTTCAAATTTCACCCTGTTCTAGCTGAATTGGCGGCAATTTGTCTTTTTCAGGAAAGATGTATAATAAACATTTTACATGGAAAGTTTGATCAATTGTTAATAAAATAAGGTCTAATATATTACAAAAATGTATTGGTTCAAATTGACACCAAATATTTGGTAGATCCTTCACAAAAAGACCCTACTTTCGGCACTCAGAAAATGGAAAATGGATTTTTTGTGCAACGAAAATGAAAACTTCCTTTGGCAAAATTGTTCGCCATTCAAATATACACACATATGCAAAATATGAGATCATTTGGGAAAACTATCCTTTGAAACTAGCTATAACATCGGGCATTTGGCTTGAAAGTCATGAATCTTCATACTCGATAACTCATTTTGAGAAGACTTTTTTAAAATATTTGCATTAGTCCAAGTTTGTTGTTTTGTATGGTTACTAGGACATAAATTAGGATGCAAAGTGAAGGTTTTACATTTTTTATTTTTTATGAATTGTTTAAGCACCGATTTCAAAATGCGGTCAAAACGGGGGAGGGGGCATGTCCGGTGATAGCTAGGGGTGGAATCTTGCAAACCTCTTGGTGGATCTATGATGAAATTAGTACTTGTGCACCTCGAAATGATTTTTTTGAAAAAATAAAGAGCAAACTATCAAGCACTTGTAGTTCAAATTTCACCCAGTTCCAGTTGAATCAGCGGCAATTTTTCTTTTTCACGAGATGTGTATAAGAAACATTTTACATGGAATGTTTGGTAAATTGTTAATAAAATATGGTCTAGTATATTACAAAAATGTATTGGTTCAAATTGACACCAAATATTTGGTAGATACTTCACAAAAGACCCTACTTTCGGCACTCGGAAAATGGAAAATGGATTTTTCGTGCAACAAAAATGAAAACTTCCTTTCGATAACTTGTTGGCCATTCAAATATACACACATATGAAAAATATGAGATCATTTGGGAAAACTATCTTTGAAAGTAGCTATAACATCGGGCATTTGGCTTGAAAGTCATGAATCTTCATACTCGATAACTCATTTTGAGAAGAATTTTTTTAAATATTTGCATTATTCCAAGTTTATTGTTTTGTATGGTTACTAGGAAATAAATTAGGATGCAACGCGAAGGTTTGACATTTTTATGATTTTTTTTGAATTGTTTAAGCACTGATTTCAAAATGCGGTCAAAACGGGGGAGGGGGCATTTCCGGTGATAGCTAGGGCTGGAATCTTGCAAACCTCTTGGTGGATCTATGATGAAATTAGTACTTGTGCACCTAGAAATGATTTTTTGAAAAAATAAAGAGCAAACTATCAAGCACTTGGAGTTCAAATTTCACCCCGTTCCTGTTGAATCAACGACAATTTGTCTTTTTTCAGGAGATGTGTATAAGAAACATTTTACATGGAATGTTTGGTAAATTGTTAATAAAATATTGTCTAGTATATTACAAAAATGTATTGGTTCAAATTGACACCAAATATTTGGTAGATACTTCACAAAAAGACCCTACTTTCGGCACTCGGAAAATGGAAAATGGATTTTTCGTGCAACGAAAATGAAAACTTCCTTTGGATAACTTGTTCGCCATTCAAATATACACAGATATGCAAAATATGAGATCATTTGGGAAAACTATCCTTTGAAAGTAGCTATAACATCGGGCATTTGGCTTGAAAGTCATGAATCTTCATACTCGATAACTCATTTTGAGAAGACTTTTTTAAAATATTTGCATTATTCCAAGTTTGTTGTTTTGTATGGTTACTAGGACATAAATTAGGATGCAAAGCGAAGGTTTTACATTTTTATGATTTTTTTGAATTGTTTAAGCACCGATTTCAAAATGTTGTCAAAACGGGGGAGGGGGGAATGTCCGGTGCTAGCTAGGGGTGGAATCTTGCAAACCACTTGGTGGATATTTGATGAAATGAGTACTTGTGCACCTAGAAATGATTTTTTTTAAATAAAGAGCAAACTATGAAGCACTTGTAGTTCAAATTTCACCCCGTTCGAGCTGAATCAGCGGCAATTTGTCTTTTTCAGGAGAGGCGTATAAGAAACATTTTATATGAAAAGTTTGGTCAATTGTTAATGAAATATGATCTAGTGTATTATAAAAATGGATTGGTTCAAATTAACACCAAATAATTGGTAGATCCTTCACAAAAGACTATACTTTCGGCACTCGGAAAAAGAAAAATGGATTTTTAGTTAAAAAAAATGAGAATTTCCTTAAACAAACTTGTTGGGAATTACAATATGCACACTTTTGTAAAATAAAATTTCCAATGTGTTTATACAAACCTTTTCCCTTTTGTTTAAGTGTAGAAAAATCATTTTTTTATTTAAAAAATGCAAATATATTAAAAAGTTACGGTATTCCAAATTTCAAAATTTTGATGACAATTATTACACATATAATGTATATGAGCAAAAGGATTTTATTATTTGATTTTTTTTCATTTTTTTCTTTAGTTCTAAAGTGCATAAAGAAACACAAATGGGTTGCTTGTTTGTGATTGGTCAATAGAGAATGCCCTGGATCGCTGACATGGCACAAATCCAACCATCCATCCATCTAGCTATCCACCCATATCCATCCATTCATTTAAAATATTAAAAAATTCCAGGGCCCACCTTATCCCTTATCTCCTCAATCCTCATCTCTCTCCCAACCACACACGGGCACCACGGCCACGGCGGGGGGAGGGGGGCAACCGCGGCCACGAGGGGCACGCCATGGCCGGGCGGCCACGGTCGGGCACCACGGCGAGCGCGCCATGGCCAGGCGGCCACAGCCGAGCACCACGGCGGGCGCGCCACGGCCAGGCGGCCACGGCCGGGCACCACGGCGGGCGCACCACTCCCGCGAGCGCAGCAAAGGGCGGGGGCCGCTGCCGGACTTCCACGCACATGCGGCAACGATGGTGCACCACGGCGGGCGCGCCACGACCGGGCCACCACGTCGCGGGAGCACGCCGCCGCCACACCTCCCGTCGACCGGCAACGACGGGCCACGACGAGGCGACCACAGCCATGGCCACGACCGGCCACGACGGGGCGACCACGCCCACGACAGGCGACCACGACTGGTGACCGCGACGGGCAAGCATGGCCCCGCGCGCCCGCATCCTGCGCCGCCACCGCCACCCAACCCTCGCCTCGCCATGCTCGCGCCCTGTCCGCGCCGTTTTGATCCGTGTCCAAGGCCGGGGTGGCCGCCGGGGTGGAGGTGACACGGCGGGGTCGCCGGGGTGGAGGGGCCGCCGTGGGGTCGCCGGGTCGTCGGCGTGGAGGAGCATCCGCGGGTCGCAGGGCCGTCGGGTCGCCGCCGTGTGGAGGGGACGCGGCGGGATGGCCGCTGGGGTGGAGGGGACGCCGCAGGGTCGCCAAGGTGGAGTGGACGCCACGGGGCCGTCGCAGAGGTGGAGGGGACGCCGCGGGGTCGCCGTGTCGCCGTCGTGTGGAGGGGACGCCGCGAGGTCGGCGTTTCGCCGCCGTGTGGAGGGGACACGCCGGGGTGGCCGCCGGGGTGCAGGGGAGGCAGCGGGGTCGCCAGCGGTGGTGGCAGCTCCGGTGCGTACGGGAGAGAGAGAGAGGCGCACGTACAGGAGAGAGATGGAGAGAGAGAGGAGTGTGCGGTTGAGAGAGACGTGGGGAGAGAGATAAGAAGATAAGGATAAAGAAGAGATATGGATGGATGGATGGCTGCCACGTCACTGGTCCATGCCCCTCTCTTTCAACCAATTAGATTCTAGGGATTTTTGTGTTTCTTTTTATGCCTTTTTTCTTCTGTTATATATATATATGTCTATATCTTTATTCTTATATGTGTATTAGAATTCAATATTGCCACCTTTTTCAAAGTTTTTCGAAGAAAGTTTTCTTTTTTTTACAGGGAAAATCCATTTTTTATTTTTCGAGTGCCAAAAGTAGGGTATTTTCTTGAAGAACCAACCAAATATTTGGTGTGAAATTGAACCACTTCATTTTTGTAAAATACTAGATCATATTTTATTAACAATTGACCAACTGTTTGGATGCTAAATGATTTTTATATATCTCTTTTGAAAAAGATAAATAAAAAAAAACATAAAAATGTAAAACCTTCGCGTTGCATCCCAATTTATATCCTAGTAACCATACAAACCAACAAACTTGGAATAATGCAAATCTATTAAAAAAGTCTTCTCAAAATGGGCTATCGAGTAAGAAGGTTCATGGCTGTCGAGCCAAATGTCCGAAGTTATAGCTAATTTCAAATGATAGTTTCACCAAATGATCTCATATTTTGCATATGTGTGGATATTTGAATGACCAACAAGTTTGCCAAAGGAAGTTTTCATTTTTGTTGCACGAAAAATTCATTTTTCATTTTCTGAGTGCCGAAAGTAGGGTATTTTTGTAAAGGATCTACCAAATATTTGATCTAAATTTGAACCAATACATTTTTGTAATATACTAGACTATATTTTATTAACAATTGACCAAAATTTCCATGTAAACTGTTTCTTGTACACCTGTGCTGAAAAAGACAAATTGCCGCCGATTCAGTTGGAACGGGGTGAAATTTGAACTACAAGTGCTTGATAGTTTGCTATTTATTTTTTCAAAAAATCATTTCTAGGTGCACAAGTACTCATTTAATCAGAGATCTACTAAGAGGTTTGCAAGATTCCACCACTAACTATCACCGTACATGCCCCCCTCTCCCGTTTTGACCGCATTTTGAAATCGGTGCTTAAACAATTAAAAAAAATCAAAAAAATGTAAAACCTTCGCGTTGCATCCTAATTTATGTCCTAGTAACCATAAAGCCAACAAACTTGGAATAATGCAAATCTATTAAAAAAGTCTTCTCAAAATGGGCTATCGAAGTATGAAGGTTCATGGCTTTAAAGCCAAATGCCCGATGTTAGTGCTAATTTGAAAGGATAGTTTTACCAAAACGATCTCATATTTTGCATATGTGTGTATATTTGAATGGCCAACAAGTTTGCCAAAGGAAGTTTTCATTTTCGTTGCACGAAAAATTTATTTTTCATTTTCTGAGTGCCGAAAGTAGGGTCTTTTTGTGAAGGATCTACCAAATATTTGATGTAAACTTGAACCAATACATTTTTGTAATATACTAGACCATATTTTATTAACAATTGACCAAAATTTCCATGTAAACTGTTTCTTGTATACCTGTGCTGAAAAAGACAAATTGTCGCCGATTCAGTTGGAACGGGGTGAAATTTGAACTACAAGTGCTTGATAGTTTGCTATTTATTTTTTCAAAAAATCATTTCTAGGTGCACAAGTACTCATTTAATCAGAGATCTACTAAGAGGTTTGCAAGATTCCACCCCTAGCTATCACCGGACATGCCCCCCTCTCCCGTTTTGACCGCATGTTGAAATCGATGCTTAAACAATTCAAAAAAAATAAAAAAAATGTAAAACCTTCGCGTTGCATCCTAATTTATGTCCTAGTAACCATACAAGCCAACAAACTTGGAATAATGCAAATCTATTAAAAAAGTTTTCTCAAAATGGGCTATCGAGTATGAAGGTTCATGGCTTTCAAGCCAAATGCCCGATGTTAGTGCTAATTTGAAAGGATACTTTTACCAAAACGATCTAATATTTTGCATATGTGTGTATATTAGAATGGCCAACAAGCTTGCCAAAGGAAGTTTTCATTTTCGTTGCACGAAAAATTCATTTTTCATTTTTTGAGTGCCGAAAGTAGGGTCTTTTTGTGAAGGATCTACCAAATATTTGATGTAAATTTGAACCAATACATTTTTGTAATATACTTGACCATATTTTATTAACAATTGACCAAAATTTCCATGTAAAATGTTTCTTGTACACATCTGCTGAAAAAGACAAATTGCCACTGATTCAGTTGGAACGGGGTGAAATTTGAACTACAAGCGCTTGATAGTTTGCTATTTATTTTTTCAAAAAATCATTTCTAGGTGCACAAGTACTCATTTAATAAGAGATCTACCAAGAGGTTTGCAAGATTCCACCCTAGCTATCACCGGTCATGCCTAAGATTGCCTCGCGTTGTGCTCGTTTCGACGTAAACACTAACTTCTTATTCTATTATTTTAATCTATGTAAATTTGAAAATATAGTATGTCAACAGAACCCTTGCAAGATTCTGATCCATAAACATATAAAATTTGTCAAAATCCATGCATGTATGAATTACTTGTGATTTTCATAAACTATAAGGACCTATTTGAAAAAGTACATTATTTTGCATTTTTAACATATCCAAATACAAAAACAAAGTGTATATTCATAATCTATGGAAAATTATACCCCAAATTGATATATAATTTGCATATGTTAAAATTTAGATAAATAAAATTGAATATTGAAAAAAACATTTAATTAAAATAATAAAAAATTGTTGCCGACGGTAAAGCCGTTGGCATAGCTCCAACGCCGTTAGCCGGCCGGTATCTCATGTGCCACGTGGCACATATGCCGACGGCTAGAGCTATGCCGACGGCTGTGGCCCTGGTTGCCGACGGCCGAAGCTATGCCGACGGCCACCGTCGGCATAGATGGAGATATGCCTACGGCAAAATAAAAGCCGTCGGCATACCTCCATCTATGCCGACGGTGGCCGTCGGCATAGCTTCGACTGTAGGCAACTAGCGATTTTGGCGTAGTGAATACTTGTATTACTGCGATTATAATTTGCAGACTTTTTACATTACAAAATACGTGTGTAAGTTGGCCATTGGGTGCAACTGTATCACAGGATGAGGCGTTGTACTTGCCAACTTAATTACGATGGTGCAATGGTTGGTTGAGATTGTAAGTGAGGTACATGTCTCAGGTCAAATTCTAGAAATAAATTTTGTCAATTTTTCTACAGTATTGACATGCGGGACCCATTAGTCATAGAGAGATTAGTACCATTAAATCTTGTCTCGTCGCTACAGTGACCCATTTTAGGTATATGAATGAGGTTCGCACCATATTTGGACGTTCGTGCCAAGTTTTAGAACCACTTCGAAGTATTTTTCAAGTTCAGGCACTAAAGTGAACATTCGTGCCAAGTTCAAGTACCGCTGGTGCAATTACCTTTTAAATTTGCTACAGTTAACGAAGGGTGCTTTGCCTACGCCCCAGGCTGCAGCTCGGCCTGCCTTGGGCCTGTCGCCGCCAATTCCGCCGTGTAACCACACATCTTCGGTATCTCATGAGATTTTACCTTACAAAGAAGAGCAAATAAAAAGGAAAAATTTAAGGTTGAATGAATTTTGTGACAAAGCACTAATCGCACACGTGACGTACTGATCTGAGCTCCAAACAAAAATTCTCGAAGGCGAACTGAACCCTAGGTACGTCCCGACCTAGCCCCAAATTCCGTTCCCAAATCCCCAAAAGCTTGGATCTGTTGATGGACGGACATGCATGGTTGTTTCCTCCTGGGTTCCACCTTGTCTTCCGAGTCCGCCGCCACCGCCGCCGCCGCCGCCTCAGGAGGCCTGGTCCTCCTCGACAGGTGGTGCTACATCGCCGACCTCCCCAACACCACCACCGCCGGGAGCACCACGAGCACCGACCTGCCTATCAATGTCACCTTCCGCGCCGCCCGCCCGCCACTGGTCTCCCACTTTTGTGTCCACTGCCCCGGCCTGGACTTCCGCCGCATAGGGCCCAAGATCGTCGCCACCGACGCACACCTCGTCCTGCTCTGCGTTCTCGTCGACCCCAACAGCGCCATTAGGGCATTGGACTGGGACTACTTCGTCTACAGCCCACTCGCCCAGTGGCTACATCTGCTACCCAACCCGGACCCCAGGTGTCTCCTCCACGACGCCGCAACCGCCCTCATCAACCGCCAAGACGGCGATGGCGCTTGCTAAATTCAATCCGGTCCGGGCCGGTCCACGAGCGGGCCAAAAAGCCCGCTCGCCACGTCCAGTCTTAGCCGCGTGGGCTACGCTTCTGCTAAGGTTGGAGGGTGGAGAGTCCAAATCACGTTCTCATCCAACTATGCTTCCTCACGGCGTAGTCGTTCACTTCATAATTTTTTAGATTGGCCTCTATAATTGTATTAGAGCTTCCTTTCTAGGGGAATATGCTAGAGTCGTTACACAATCATTCTTTGAAAATGTCATTTTGGTTGAAGGAGTAACTTGTTGCCCAGTATACGAAAGTGCGAGGTATATTTCTCACGTAAGTTTTCGAATTAGATTGGCATGACAAAGATCAATTCTTTTTGTCCATGGTTCAAAGCTTTTTGGCCCACGACGCCGCAACCGCCCTCATCAACCGCCAAGACGGCGATGGCGCTTGCTAAATTCAATCCGGTCCGGGCCGGTCCACGAGCGGGCCAAAAAGCCCGCTCGCCACGTCGAGGATGAGAAAGGATGTCCCTCTGCCGGCTCCGGCAAGGGGTAACTGGGATTGCCTCCTCGTAAATAATGGCGACCCCAGCTAAATATTTGCGGGACGTAACCATCACCCCAAACAATGACTCAATCAAGTATGTTGAGTTAGAATTGTTGGAATTGGGGTCACCTGAAGAAGAGCTGCTGAATGCCACCCCTCCTGTTTCCTACACTGACTGGGTGCGCAAAAACTCACAGGTCATCCCTGATGGCTGGAAGGCCACAACATGGAACATGGCAATAGTACCACCGGTTGTTGGTTCGTGGCACCGTGACTGTGTAGTCGACGTTAAAGACGTCGAATTGGATGCTAGTGACCCATGTCTTTCTCATCTCATGGATACGCTGAGCAGCAAGACGGCACGGACATTCAAGGAATTTCCAGTGGCATACCCCATCCTAAGCATGGATGATGATGCCGTTTACTTGCTTTCTCGAACCACGCCCAGGCACACGGGCAAGTTGGCAGTCATGTTTGCTATTGATGTGAGGAAGGCAACGTTACGAGGATTGGCTGAGCTTGATGTCCAGAAGAGTAACATGGACTTCTGCACAAGTGAAATCTGCAGGGGTGTACCTGAGCAATATTAAGGTAACTTCTTTATATATGCTGATAAGTTCACTTTATGTTTTTATGTGCGACTATATGTATGAATGCCATGAGAACTAGTGAATGTGTTGGTACCATTCTGGTTTCAGTAGGGTCTAGAGCTTAGCAAGTAAATGCATGCATCTAATTCAGGAGCTACCCTAAATATTCTAGAATAATTCTAGAAAAGAGTGCGACAACAGGGTTTGAACAGTGCGACCACTTGCGCATTAGCTGTTGAACATGATATTGAGTTGCGTTTATGAGTTATGACAGAAACTAAGTTCTCTGGGTTTTAACTTCAAGAATAATATATTTGACCAAAACAACGCCTGGGTCTTCCGCCAGGAGCTACACACCGCGTCCTCTTCGCTCCGGAACATCCTTGACAACTTCACCCTATTGACTTTTCACTTTAGAGACCCCTGTAAAAGGGAGGCTGCTATGTCTTGGCGCCTCTACCTCGATCTCCTCTCAATGTAACTCCTGATGTAAAACGCGGTCTCACGACCTTTGAGTAATATATTCAGGTGGGATCATCTCCCTCGGCGATTGTTCAAAAAAATAAGGGTAATCATAAGGAGCGAACGTTTGCTCCAGGACATGGCAAGATCGAACGAGTTACCTGACAACTGCACTACAAACGGATGGCAAATCTGGCACGCAATTGCCATAAAAATTAAAAAATACAGCGAGTTGCCATGCATTTGTACTGGAGTTGCCATAAAAACGTTCGATCTTGTCATGTCCTGGAGCGAACGTTCGCTCTAAATTGCTATCAAAAAATAATTTACTCTTGCTTTTTGTTTTTTCTATTTTTTGTGCTAGTTACTGACAAACATGAGACTTTCTGTAAAGAATTTTCTTGTTCGATAAAATTAATAATTCTTGTTGTAGAGAATTTTTTTCTCATTAAAAAAATGGGCTACTTTTTTCTCCCTTTCATACAGGTAGAAGCGGCTGAACAGGGTAAACAATCTAAGGTGCAAGCGAAGAACTGGCTAGGACAAAGAAGGGTGAACCTGTTTGTTGAACATGGTACAAAGAATCTGGATGAAAAAATTGGAGATTGAGCTTCTTTGATTTGATTTATGACAAATTTGTGTAATATGCAATTATCTGGATTATGTTGAAGATACAAGTATACTTTATAATGTACTAGTGAACTTGTGTGGGCTAAATGTGTTTGGTTGAACCATGTTTTTATGTGTTTTGACATTGGAGATTGAGCTTCTTGAGTTCATTTATGAAAGTTGTGTGTAATGCAACTATCTGGATTATGTTGTTTGGAGTATGCACATACAGGACGAATAAGTGCTGAATATGCTTTCCTAATTAAACTAGACACATCAATGCAATTTTAGGTATGAACTAGATTTTATCAGCGGCACACATATGCTTTGATGTTCAATAATCTTTTCTGCTGCATGTGTGCTCCGTAAGTTCAGGTTGTTCATGCGATGCAGAATTGCCTCACGCATGCACCTGCAAACCAGATTGCATATGCAGCGCAGGTAAAATATATGCAGCTCCTGTAACTTCATGTGGGCATATAGATCCAAATAATTCTGCTTAGAAGGTTATGTACGCGAGTGTTCTTTCTCAGAAGCTAGACGCATAAGATCCAAACCCACCTGTGTGATTCAAACAGAGACTCTAGCAAGCTACTTGATGGAAAAAAAGGAAGCATAATGCTAGTAACAATTATTAAACGATAATTTATAGCCCTAGTCACAACAAAGAACAATCGAAACAACATAAAATATGCATGTATGTTGTATGATCACTTTTACATCAGCGTCTTGATTAACTCACTCTTCCTGGGATCTCTTCAATCCAACAACACGGTGTGTATGTAAAAGATTCTATCTCGCGAGATTCATTAGCAAGGCCGGAATCAAAATAACTGTGACCTGTTGGATATATGCTACCTAAACATTCAACCTTGAAGCTATTCAAATGATAGGCGAACGCCATTGCATTAAGCTTATAGGTCTCTGACCTACTCAAAAAGAGAATCTCTTTGTACGGGTGAAATCCAAGTATCTCAATATCAAAATCTGGACGAGGCTGGACTTCAACCATGTCTACGTTCTCATGGAAATCGTCATCGTCGGAGTTCCATTCAAATTTCTCTTGGATTACTTCTTCCTTGTTGATATATGAAAGAGCATGAGAACGAAAGATTTCATAGTTGATGTCTTGTAAGATCCAGGGTCCATGAGCTTTGCGATTAAACACTTGCACGGGCATAAGGTCATAGTCGTGCTTTAGTATCCACTCTAACTGGTCACATGATTCATTCAGGATAGAAACACGAATGTGATTCTTAACAAATGACGCGACATACACTCCTTTCTCCGATGCTCCCATATAACGGATCCTTTCATCACCCACATCTGGTGTCTTAATCACTCTGTACTTATCTTCAGATAAAGATATTCTGCAAAATAAAATCATTGGCAAGAAACTAGAGAACTGGATTTTACCAAGACAAATATGAACAGTACAATCGAATTACTAATAATGAACTACAGTACTAGGTAGGTCTAGGTTTACGTGTACCTCATAATAAAATCGCCTTGACAGTGCACATAAAGTGATCCTCGCCAATAGGCGGCTTGGAATGGTGTGAAATAAACGGGCGCGCGCGCCTTGGCAAGAGTCCCTGCGGCATCCCCTTGTCGAACAAAGGACCTCTCCTCCCAACGGCATCTCCTTGACGAGAATACATCCAAGGTATAAAGAGATGGAGGCCATTCGGATGCCTCCTCTAACGGGTCAAGCAGCTCATCTTCAGTACGCAAATAGAAAATCTCTTCAGGACGCAAATAAGGGATCTGAAACACCTGATAGTGGGACGACAGCGTGGGATCGAATGCCAGATGATAACGATGGGAAGATATACCACGAACGATTCCGGCAGCCCCGGTATGATCGCGCGGGCTCGGGGGCATGGCGTTGCAGCAACGCGTGGCAGGGTTAACCACGTAGTAGCCGTGATCCTCGATGTAGCGGCTCAACTTCAGCAAGAGGAGTCCTTTGCAGTGATCTACGATGTAGTAGCCGCCATCCAAGCTGCAGCCATTGGGGCGCACTTTGAGCGCCGTGGGCAGGAAATCAAGCTTGCCGCTGAATGGTGGCTGCCATGGGGACGCGGGGCGTGAGAAGAACTCAGGCAGACATTGGAACCTGAAGCCGATGAAGAAGCCGCTGAGCGGGAGGTCCGTGCGCATGAGGCGCTCATCGTCGATGATTGCTCGCCACGCTTTGCACACGCAGCGCGACACGGCGATCCATCGCTGCTGCTGCGCCGCCGCCACGCGACGGAGCACGTCGGCGAGGATGTCCAGCGGCAGGCGCGCCGCCAGGTCGCCGTGTTCCTGTCGCTTCATCTAGCGCGCCTGGATCGATGTATTAGGTTAGGATTTAGGCGGCGCAACACAAGCAAAATTATATCTCGACATTATATTTTTCAGCAGGGAGTCCAAAGTGAATAAGAAACCTACATGGATAAGTATATGTATACGTATGTACCATTGAAACGTATTCAAGTTCAAATAATCGAGATTGAGAGACTACACGATTAACCGTTTCAGTTAGCCGTCGTGTAATTCATGGCAACAAGGGATCTTATTTTTAATTTGTTATTAGGGCATGTATAATGGTTGATAAAACCGTTTTATCTTAGCTACGTCACGTAATTTAGATATGGTAAAAAAAGATGATGTACAATGAATTATATCTTAGTTTTAATTTATTAACTAGATATTCCGAAATTTACGGGGTAAGAGTGTTGCTATTAAGAGATCATCTTAAATAAAAGAAGACAAGTCTTCTTTTAAGATTTCTCTCTTCTCCATCTCAGCATTTATCTTATGTGGCATTGCTAAGATAACATTATTGTACATGCCCTAAGGTACTTGGTATTGCCAGTCTGCACTATACCATATAATTATGCTTTAAACTGGTACCATTGTACAAAGTCACTACCATATGATCTTTACCTTAATCCCCTTAGTAAGCGTGCACATGCAATCATTAACATTACAATCATATGTGAAAATTATGTGTAGAATAATCTTATAATATTAGTAACAAATATTTCAAATGAATTATTGTATAGATAAGGTTCATTTTCCACCTAAAAATCCATTACATTCTTATTTCAAACATTAGTGCCTTCCTATTCTATGAATATTTAAGAACATATATTCAAGTCTCCTGGTACAACCACTATTAATTATTTTTCTATCTACTTAAGATCTACATCTATTTTTTCATAATATAATTATATTCGTGCAAGCAAAACTTTCCATAATCTTCCTTCTATTTCCAGATCGTCATCTCAACCAACGCCTCTAAAAAAATCTATGGAGTAGGGGAATAACTAAGTTGTGGCAACGGGGACATCTTCTTCAGGTGAAAGGCCAATCAGAATCGCACAGCCATCAAAAGGTCAGTTACTTTCCCGACATCCCAGAACTTGTAAGTTCGTTTCTAACTCACCTATAAGTCATGCTAACATTCCAATGTAGTATACTGCAATGTACCCATAAAATAAAATAAATGACCGAGTGCTTTTATAAATAAATTTGAGCATATCATGAATATAAGATCAAAAGTGAACTATGAAGAATAAATATTACATATACAAATATAATGCATGAATGTGCTCAGGTAGGATCATGAATATACGTATCCTCTAATTTACTAAACCCCCTAGGGGTAGAATGCGTGGGATTCAATTGGGCTGCGTATAGTGCTGGTGATGTCGATTTTGACTGGGTCAAAGTCTGGGGTGTTTTCTCTGTTCGGTAGGCCCGACTGCTCAACGAGAGGACACTTCGATGGCGGTTCGTGGGAGATGATATGTCCCGCTGAGCGCGTGGCGGCTGCAGCGACAGCGACAACACGTGCTGCGAGGCTTCTGGTCGCACAGGGGTGGTCTGGCGCGTGGCCGCCTACACACAGAGAGAGAGAGCAAAGGGCAGAGACTGGTTCGTCTGTGGTAGAGGAGAAGCGGAGCCTGCGGAAGGGAGAAGACGGAGGGGGCCGCTGCCAGAGGCGAGCCGCTGCTTGCGGGTTTTTCTCTGACGGAGGAGAGCCGTCGCTTGGAGAGGGGGTCGTTGTCGCGGCTTGCTGGAAGCGGCCGGAGGCGAGCCACCGCCTGCGGAGGTGGTTGTTGTCACAATTGCGGGTTTGTCACTGCCGGAGGAGAGCCGTCGCTTTGAGAGGGGGATCCATTTGCGGTTGGCTACTACGTGATTATTCTCATAGAGAGACTGCAATGAGCATCCCAAGAACGATACTGAAGCCAAACGAAAATCCACCCACTAAAACCAAAGTCCTATTGAGCTGAGCTGATTCATAATGACTTAGGTGGAAGTTTGCTTACCTTTTTATCTTGGAGGTCTGCAAGGCTCCTAGACGGTTAGAGTGTCATCTTCAGAGAGCAAAGAGAAATTGTCGCGTCAAAGAACAAGTCTATCAAGGGTTTCGGAGATTTCCTCAATAATCTACAACGAGTGAAAACTGACCAAACTCGAGGAGATTGGTGCAGTGGAGATATGGACGGAGACAGGTTAGCTCCTGTCTTCAATCACAAGTCCATCCAACCAGACAGTTTGCTTTGCAGAGTGTAAACTGATCGAACAAACATCGTTGCATCAAAAGGTGCGTTCTACTTCATGCATTACTTTCTGTACTTCCCTTCATGATTGTTTTGCTTCGATGTTTAGTTTCGATATGTTTTGCTTCACCCTGTTCTGTTTCTTAGTTGAGTTTCATGTTACCTTTCCTCTTAGCTGCATCTAGTTTTCCGCTGTTGATCTGTTTTACTTCGAATTTTCTGCGAAAATTTGAAGTGATCATTCACCCACTTCCCCTCTGATCACATTCTTGAGCGTTCACCAAATACAAGAAACCAGATAGTAACGATACATTTGATGATTTTGTCATCTCATAAGGAGGAAAAGAGTATGTGAGTTCATACTTATGTATGTTCATTGGCACTCTAGACTTTGGCCACCAGCCTGGCTACCATTAATTATTCTTAAGCTCCTCCAAAACCGTCTTGCATGAATAGAAACATGCATATATATACTACCTCACCGCAGAAAGAAATGTGTTGGAACTCAAGATCAAAGGCGGTATATTTGATCTTCATATAAATGTGTAGAAAAAATCGCTGAATTTTGTAAATGCAACATAAGACTGGAATTGTTTTCAATATGTAGTATAGTTATTTTGTGCATATTTATAGGTACAAAAAGGAGAAAATCAGTGAGGCATTTAATATTGTAGCGAACTTCAACCAAAGTTAGGGCACATAAATAATAATTTCCTTTCAACATCAAGTGTGTGGACCTAAGGATTGTGAAAGGGGCAGGCAGATTAAAAATAGGCAGAAGAGCTGACAATTAAATGAGGGAGCTACAATGCAAACCTCACAAGGATAACAAATCAAGGCATCACCGGAGACTGATTCCAGAACATAAACGTTACAACCCAATCTACCGTCCATCAGCACTAACTTATCGGAAAACAAATAAGCTTAGTTATTTGGCACCCATCTGGCTGTGAAATCTGCAAGCGATGTCGGTACATCTGATGATCTATCTCGGAGATGCAAACAAAATATCTGTCCGGAAGTTAGAATTTACAGATTAATAATCAAGAATAAGAAAAGGAAGAGGGTGTTGGAAGAAAAATATATCCTACCTAGGTCCTCACAGTTGTTCGCTCACGCTGCCCGTCACTCCTAGTTGCTGAGCCGCCATGCTCACGGACTGCCACATCATGAGTCGCCATGGGTGTGCCACATCAAGTGAACTATGAAGAAATTTGAGCACATCATAAATATAAGATAAAAAAATGAACCATCAGAACTCCTCGAAATCTTCTTTGTGACCATGGAAATGAAGAAAGTCTTGAACTTCATAAACAAAATCCATGCGTCTTGATAAAAAAAGGGAAGCCCCTTCACTCAGAGCAGCTTGAATTTCTGAATCATATTCTTAAGTTATCAAACAAACCTGGTGTTAGATATGATTGCTAGAATGTTGCACACATGTATTTTATCATTGTGAATTTGACATGACGACGAAGCATCTATGATGATTTTTGTATATATCAAATTCGTTATAGAACTAACAAACAAAGTAGTAGACATGCTATGAACTAATTAACGAAAAAATATAGAACTTAGACTACGAATTAAATGCACATATTCAGTAAGCTAGCACTGCTTTCTGATGACAACATACGTCAGTCCTTGTTAAATATTTATTTAAGGTAGCGTTGATAGTACACATGAGACTGGGATCTCTTTGTTTGCAATACTGGAATGTTACATACTTAGTGATCTATTCTGACAACAAGCTAAAGATGAACATTAAAACTTCCAAGTTGCGAGTAACAAATGAATTACCAAGTCAATCAGGAAGCAAGCTATATCAAAGAAATCCAATTAATGCAGTCCAAATTAGGTGTTTGTTCCAATGTAATATTCATAGCTAGGAGCGGCAAGTCATGTTGTAAGAAGAATTTTTTTATACAACTATCTATATCTAAGTATTGCAAACGTAGTTTATATGTCAGCAGCAGGAAAGTGTTACACATATCACCTCCGCAAAACAATGAATTTGCCAAAATTAATATTGCACAGAACCTCATTAACTTTTTGTTGGTTCTTAATCTAGTGTCATCATGGATCTGGCTTCAAGACCATTAACTCTACCTATGAATGGTAGCATTTCTTTTGTGGGGCATCTTTCTAGATAAGAGTTTCTCCAGATACATCCAGTATACTAATTTTTTTAGAAACTATAAATACTCGTGAACATTAGGATTTCTAAGTTTTGTATAGTTACATTCTTACATGTCATGGATAATTTGCAAAGAAGTAAAAGTAACTTCGACTTAGAGGAAGATCACAATAATGTGCATATAAATAATAAATATACATATGAAATAGATTAGAATGCACAGAACTTTATATTTATTTCTGGTTATTCTAAGCATTGTTGTTTCAATACAAAGTAAAAAGTATGCACATTTTTATTAAATTTTGTGTTCCGCTAAAAAAATGATGACAAAAAATATTAAAAATTGATGGTATTGTCTCAGTTTATATTATAAAACTTTCTATCCGTATGATTACCTAATCATATATAAAAACCACTACTCTGATATACTAGAAACCACTACTATGATATTTACTGGATCGTACTCTTTACATATCTTTACAATAAATAGTAGTATAAATTATGTATTGCAGAAAAATAGTTCTAGCTCAAAATTTGTTATAAAATACATTTTACTATCTTTCAACAATATTTACTATAAACACAAAACAAATCAACTAATAATTCTTAATATTATCATGTGGTTAAACTATGCAATCAAAATAAAATTATGCTTGTAACACTATAACATTTTAAAAATAAGATCTAAAGAAGTATAAAATTTTAGTACAAAATATATTTATTTTTGTTTCGGGTTTAGATGAAATGGATAGTTTGACTTGAGAAGTATATTTTTAATTGATGATCTTCGTGCGGAAATCCACACACTGTATTGTGACAAGTTTTGTGAAGACGCAAAATTAAATAACTATTTTAGCTAAATTTCTAGGATTGTTGAGCTATTTAGAATAAAATAGGTTGTTCTACTAGCATTTCTTTACCCAGTAGGTTAGTACGTGATACGTCCAAAACGTATTTATAATTTCTGCTTGCTCCATGCATGTTTTGTGTGATATTGCTATGATCTAGATACACTTTCATACACTTTCGATCATATTTGGACTAACCTATTAACTCAGTGCACCACAGTGTCAGTTCCTGTTTTCTGCTGTTTTTCTATTTTAGTTTTCCCCCATATAAAAAGTGCTCCAAAAATTCGGGAAAAATCAGATAAAAAATCAGCGCAGAAGAACCTTCCGGAACGACCTGAGTGAGGCCAGAGGGCCACCACCAGGGGCCCAGGCGCCCTGGTGGCGCGCCCCAGGGGCTGGCCGCGCCAGGGGGGCGCCTGGACCCCTGGTGGCCCCCCTGGCTGCCCCCCTTCGCCTATATATTCTCCGTGACGAGAAACCCTCGAAGAGAACCCTTTTTCGCGATCTCGCCTCTGTTCCGCCGCCGCCGCGCTTCCGAGATCGGGAGCACCAATAGACTTCTTCCCGGCACCCTGCCGGAGGGAGGGCCGACCTCCGGGAGTCTCCTCTCCACCATGGATGCTTCCCGGATGTGTCGTGAGTAGTTTCCTTTGGACCATGGGTCCGTGATCAGTAGCTATGTGATGTTCTCCTCCCCTCTTTGTTCTTCATGGTTTAGACCTCGTGAGATGCCCTATATGATCGAGGCACTTTTGTAATCTTTCTGCTGTTGCTATGCTGAGTATGATGGGATCTGATGGATTATGAGATTATGTTCAGATTGTGATTGAGTAATATATTTGGTTCTTATCTCTTATATTTTTGTTCTTAAGTAATTCTTGCATGTTCTCCGTTGCTGTTTATTGCTTTGGCCAAGTAGTAGGTAGTAACCCCAAGAAGGAACGTTATGCTCGATTGTGGGTTCATGCCCCCTGATGACACACTTGAGTGACAGAAACATGAGTCTAGGGGATGTGATGTTTCCACAAGGGGGAAAACAACGGTGCTTGTAACCGCGGTTACAAGGATTGTTTACTTTACGCAAAGTGCTTTTTAATGCAGTTGTCTGTTGCTTTGGGTTTACACTTTGGGTGGGGCTCGCAACTTAATACCAGCGAGATGTACTGGATAGATATCTCAAGGTGGATGATTAGTAGTAGATGCAGTTGGATTTCGGTCTACTTATTTTGACGTTCTGCCCATGCTTTTGAGCCTCTTCCTTTCTTTTGTAGCATAGTTAGCATTGCGGTGCGTTCATAATCCTGTCAATTGCCCTTCTGTAATTTGTTCATCTCGCATAACAGTTTTATCATCTTTTGGGAGAGAGACATCACTAGTGAACATCACGTATCGCGGTCCATATCCTCATCACTGTTTCCACGCTCATTTACTTTTCTGCTTTTACTTTCAGTTGCTATCATTATCCCTTGTGTTTGATCCTTTGTGAACAAAAAGACCGGAGAGATTGACAACCTCTCTGAACTTCGTTGGGAACAAAGTTATTTGTGTCTGTGTGCAGGTCCGCGTCAGTTGCGCCGCTGACACCTACTTATCATCTCCGGAGTCCTACTGGAGACAAACCTTGGTATCTTTACTGAGGGAAATTTGCTGCTGTGCTACATCACACCTTCCACTTGGGGTTTACCAACGAAGGGCGAGAAATCACTATCATCACCTCGCACATCAGTAAGCTGTCAAACCATCTCCGCAAAGCTAAAGTGTGTATCCCACATCAACTAGAGGGCTTCCAATGTCGACTTCTTGGATACTAGGATTTTATCTTGACTACCCTAACGTTGAGGTCCTCATTGGCTAGAGTTGGATTACTTGTTGGAATTCATAGGTATGTCGTTTAGCGCCAGAGAAAATTGATGTGCGTTGAAACACGTATTGATAAGTTTTTTTTAAGATGATTGGCCTAAAACATGACATTCAATCCTAAAAATGTTTCACGGTACACCCCTGGTATATTACATGGAAACAATCAAAAGGCTGAGGAGGATGAAGGTGATGAGAGGAAATTTGGCCTTTATATTATACACCTCATTTTGGTAGTTTGTCTGTTTTTCCTAGACAATAAACGAACATGGAAAGTCTAAGGTTTTGTTTTTTTTGTTTTTTTTCACTCACGTTCATACCAGAATTATTGTTGTGAAGGAGGATCTGGAACTGGGAAGGCAACAAGGGAGGAGAAGGAACCTATCAATAAACTTTCAGATTTTGATCTTCTGAGCTCTCACTATTTCGAAGACCGACTTCAATTATCTTTCAAATTATGACAGCTGAATTGTGGAAAGGGTAAGGGCCAATAAATTTTTATGGCACTATATCTTAGCCTTGAGTTTATTCCTTTCTTTTGTAGCATAGTTAGCATTGTGGTGCGTTCATAATCCTGTCAATTGCCCTTCTGTAATTTGTTCACCTCGCATAACAGTTTTATCGTCTTTTGGGAGAGAGACATCACTAGTGAACATCACATATCCCGGTCCATATCCTCATCACTATTGAATATATCCATTGAGATGCTTAAAATTAGAACCTCTCCCCTTGAGGAGAATAAGGCCACTCCTATTAATGCTATCCAATTGCAAATTAATGAAAATATTAGGATGATGGATAAACTTAAAGAAAGGTGGGCTAGAGAAAAAGAGGAAGAGGATAGAATTAAGAGCCTTCCTACACACCACACAGTTGCCACTATCCAAATTGTTGAGGACACCCAAACTATTAGCACCCAATGCACTCCTAGTCCCGTTGGACCTATTAATGGTGATGCTAATACCTCAACCGAAGATGAAGAAACTCCTATGAACATAGAGGGTTTCAAACAAGTGAGCCTAGACGACACTACTACCACCTTTGATAGTAGTGATATTGATTTTGATAGTTGCACCCTCTCAGAAGTTATTAGCTTGCTACACAAAATGTCTAGAGACCCCCACACTAGCACACTTAATCTTGCCTTCACGGAGCATATCACAAATGCTCTCATCAAAGCTAGGGAGGAGAAGCTTAGAGTAGAAGCCTCCATACCTAGGAAGCTAGATGATGGTTGGGATCCTATGATCAAAATTAAATTAAATAACTTCTCTTGCTATGCTTTATGTGATGTTGGAGCTAGTACCTCCGTTATACCCAAAAGAATATATGATATGTTTGAATTGAAGCCCTTTGAGCCTTGTTCTTTTGGAGTTCGTCTTGTTAATTCTTCCGTAAAGAAACCTTTGGGGAAGATCGACGATGTTCTTATCATTGTCAATGACAATTATGTTCCCGTTGATTTTATTGTTATGGATATAGAGTGTGAACCTTTGTGTCCAATTATTTTGGGACGTCCTTTTCTTCGCACCGTTGGTGCGGTTATTGACATGAAAGAGGGGAATATAAAATTCCAATTACCTCTCAAGAAAGGGATGGAACAATTCCCTAGAAAGAAAATCAAGTAACCTTTTGAGTCCGTTACTCGGGCTAGTTATTCTCTTTCTCTTGATAAAACTTGATTCTTCTTTTGCATCATGCCTAGCTTAAAGGCATAAAAGAAAGCGCTTTTGGGAGGCAGCCCACAACGAATTAGGTTTCCTTTTGCTTTTGTTGTGTCTTGATGTTTGTTACTACTGTAGCAACATCATTGTATCTTTATTTTTTAGCTTTGTGCCAAGTTATAACCTCTTATGATAAGGGAAGCAAAAGTTGTGACATGCTGTCTAGAAAACAGATTCTGTCCCTTGACAGAAAAATTCGAATAAAACACCAGATCATCTTTTTTATCTGAATTGTTTTGACAACATGCTCTATACAATTGTGAAACTTTCGTATGTTCTGAGTTTTTTGATTTGAGTTGCAGAAGTGCCCCAAAAAAATTCTCTACTACCTGCTGTTCTGTTTTTCACAGATTCTGCCACGTTTTCCCTCTCTTCACGTTTGCAAACCTTAAGCTTGCTTTTTATTTGCAAAAACTTTTTTGCACTCTTGAGAAACAGTAACTCTTCAAGAATATCTTTATATCCAGTGGGGAAAAAATATTTTATTAAGGGTACTAACCTCTCTAATCAGCTTATGATGAGTTATGTATGAAGGGAGTTTTCAAGTGTGCGATGGAAGATGATGAAAGAAGATCCAGGAGTGTCAAGCGCTCAAGCTTGGGGATGCCCCCATGCATCCCCAATAAATATTCAAGGAGACTCAAGCGTCTAAGCTTGGGGATGCCCCCGTGCATCCCCATCTCCATCAACAATCATCAGTTCGTCCTTCGTCTCACTATATTTTTATCACTTCATGTGTTATGTGCTATGCTTGGAGCGTCTGGCTCTTAGGTTTTATTTTTAGTTTTCTTTAGTTTTTCTTGCTGGTCATAACAAGTTAGACCCCATCTTACTTTGTGTGGGAGAGAAACACGCTCCACTCCAATCTAGAACACATCATAGGATTTTTCCTGCTTATCTTTTTGCTGTTGTGTGTTCTTTATCTTTTCGTAGCTGCTGCCATGTTTAGTTTTTGTCTTAGTTTGTCTTTAGCAAGAGCCTTGGCTTTTGTTTAGTTTGTTGCTGGAACTCTCTTTAGTTTTCATGTTTATCTTATTAAGAGAGTTGGTTATTGCACTGAGTTGTGTTTTGTCTTGGAAGTAGGTAATTGAGGTTGCTATTTAATTCTAGTAGTAACTTGCAATAGTTTTGAGGTATTGATGTGAGTAATGTCTGAACTTTTGGTGTCAAGAGCTTTAGCCTATTAGTGATAGGTGTCGTATTTTGGGCAATACGTGTGTATTTTCAAAACCTACAAAACTAGTTGAGAACTCTAACTACTAGATGGATCACTAAGCTTTGGAGGGATCGAATATTAGAGTACACTCACGTACCATGAGTCGAGGATGCGCAAGGATAACCAAACCCCCATACACTCCTCCTCAGGGTACTTGTCTCTTTGTGAACCTTCTTATTAGATTGAGAGTTACCGATAATAAGTGCATGAGTTCTTCGGACTAATGTAAGTATTGAAAGTTGACACTTCCACCTTCCCATATGATGGCTTCTCGCCCCTTCGTTGGTTTCCCCAAGTGTAAGGTTGAGATGTAGTGCAGCAGCAGTTTTCCCTCGGTGAAGATACCAAGGTTTGTCTCCAGCAGGACTCCAGAGATGATAAGTAGGTGTCAGCGGCGTAACTGACGCGGACCTGCACACAGACACAGATAACTTTGTTCCCAACGAAGTTCAGAGAGGTTGTTAATCTCTCCGGTCTTGTTGTTTACAAAGGATAAAATGCAAGGGATAATGATAGCAAATAAAAGCGGTATAGTAAATGTAGAGTGGAAACAGTGATAAGGATATGGACCAGGATACGTGATGTTCGCTAGTGATGTCTCTCTCCCAAAAGACGATAAAATTTCTATGCGAGGTAAACAAATATTAGGATGATGGATAAACTTAAAGAAAGGTGGGCTAGAGAAAAAGAGGAAGAGGATAAAATTAAGAGCCTTCCTACACACCACAAAGTTGCCACTATCCAAATTGTTGAGGACATCCAAACAATTAGCACCCAATGCACTCCTAGTCCCGTTGGACCTATTAATGGTGATGCTAATACCTCAACCGAAGATGAAGAAACTCCTATTAACATAGAGGGTTTCAAACAAGTGAGCCTAGACGACACTACTACCACCTTTGATAGTAGTGATATTGATTTTGATAGTTGCACCCTCTCAGAAGTTATTAGCTTGCTACACAAAATGTCTAGAGACCCCCACACTAGCACACTTAATCTTGCCTTCACGGAGCATATCACAAATGCTCTCATCAAAGCTAGGGAGGAGAAGCTTAGAGTAGAAGCCTCCATACCTAGGAAGCTAGATGATGGTTGGGATCCTATGATCAAAATTAAATTAAATAACTTCTCTTGCTATGCTTTATGTGATGTTGGAGCTAGTACCTCCGTTATACCCAAAAGAATATATGATATGTTTGAATTGAAGCCCTTTGAGCCTTGTTCTTTTGGAGTTCGTCTTGTTGATTCTTCCGTAAAGAAACCTTTGGGGAAGATCGACGATGTTCTTATCATTGTCAATGACAATTATGTTCCCGTTGATTTTATTGTTATGGATATAGAGTGTGAACCTTTGTGTCCAATTATTTTGGGACGTCCTTTTCTTCGCACCGTTGGTGCGGTTATTGACATGAAAGAGGGGAATATAAAATTCCAATTCCCTCTCAAGAAAGGGATGGAACAATTCCCTAGAAAGAAAATCAAGTAACCTTTTGAGTCCGTTACTCGGGCTAGTTATTCTCTTTCTCTTGATAAAACATGATTCTTCTTTTGCATCATGCCTAGCTTAAAGGCATAAAAGAAAGCGCTTTTGGGAGGCAACCCACAACGAATTAGGTTTCCTTTTGCTTTTGTTGTGTCTTGATGTTTGTTACTACTGTAGCAACATCATTGTATCTTTATTTTTCAGCTTTGTGCCAAGTTATAGCCTCTTATGATAAGGGAAGCAAAAGTTGTGACATGCTGTCCAGAAAACAGATTCTGTCCCTTGACAGAAAAATTCGAATAAAACACCAGATCATCTTTTTTATCTGAATTGTTTTGACAACATGCTCTTTACAATTGTGAAACTTTCGTATGTTCTGAGTTTTTTGATTTGAGTTGCAGAAGTGCCACAAAAAAATTCTCTACTACCTGCTGTTCTGTTTTTCACAGATTCTGCCACGTTTTCCCTCTCTTCACTTTTGCAAACCTTAAGCTTGCTTTTTATTTTCAAAAACTTTTTGGCACTCTTGAGAAACAGTAGCTCTTCAAGAATATCTTTATATCCAGTGGGGAAAAATTATTTTACTAAGGGTACTAACCTCTCTAATCAGCTTATGATGAGTTATGTATGAAGGGAGTTTTCAAGTGTGCGATGGAAGATGATGAAAGAAGATCCATGAGTGTCAAGCGCTCAAGCTTGGGGATGCCCCCATGCATCCCCAATAAATATTCAAGGAGACTCAAGCGTCTAAGCTTGGGGATGCCCCCGTGCATCCCCATCTCCATCAACAATCATCAGTTCGTCCTTCGTCTCACTATATTTTTATCACTTCATGTGTTATGTGCTATGCTTGGAGCGTCTCGCTCTTAGGTTTTATTTTTAGTTTTCTTTAGTTTTTCTTGCTGGTCATAACAAGTTAGACCCCATCTTACTTTGTGTGGGAGAGAAACACGCTCCACTCCAATCTAGAACACATCATATGATTTTTCCTGCTTATCTTTTTGCTGTTGTGTGTTCTTTATCTTTTCGTAGCTGCTGCCATGTTTAGTTTTAGTCTTAGTTTGTCTTTAGCAAGAGCGTTGGCTTTTGTTTAGTTTGTTGCTGGAACTCTCTTTAGTTTTCATGTTGATCTTGTTAAGAGAGTTGGTTATTGCACTGAGTTGTGTTTTGTCTTGGAAGTAGGTAATTGAGGTTGCTATTTAATTCTAGTAGTAACTTGCAATAGTTTTGAGGTATTGATGTGAGTAATGTCTGAACTTTTGGTGTCAAGAGCTTTAGCCTATTAGTGATAGGTGTCGTATTTTAGGCAATACGTGTGTATTTTCAAAACCTACAAAACTAGTTGAGAACTCTAACTACTAGATGGATCACTAAGCTTTGGAGGGATCGAATATTAGAGTACACTCACGTACCATGAGTCGAGGATGCGCAAGGATAACCAAACCCCCATACACTCCTCCTCGGGGTACTTGTCTCTTTGTGAACCTCCTTATTAGATTGAGAGTTACCGATAATAAGTGCATGAGTTCTTCGGACTAATGTAAGTATTGAAAGTTGACACTTCCACCTTCCCATATGATGGCTTCTCGCCCCTTCGTTGGTTTCCCCAAGTGTAAGGTTGAGATGTAGTGCAGCAGCAGTTTTCTCTCGGTGAAGATACCAAGGTTTGTCTCCAGCAGGACTCCAGAGATGATAAGTAGGTGTCAGCGGCATAACTGACGCGGACCTGCACACAGACACAGATAACTTTGTTCCCAATGAAGTTCAGAGAGGTTGTTAATCTCTCCGGTCTTGTTGTTTACAAAGGATAAAATGCAAGGGATAATGATAGCAAATAAAAGCGGTAAAGTAAATGTAGAGTGGAAACAGTGATAAGGATATGGACCGGGATACGTGATGTTCTCTAGTGATGTCTCTCTCCCAAAAGACGATAAAATTGCTATGCGAGGTAAACAAATTACAGAAAGGCAATTGACAGGATTATGAACGCACCGCAATGCTAACTATGCTACAAAAGAAAGGAAGAGGTTCAAAAGCACGGGCAGTACGCCAAAGTAAGTAGACCGAAATCCATCTGCATCTACTACTAATCATCCACCTTGAGATATCTATCCAGAACATCTCGCTGGTATTAAGTTGCGAGCCCCACACAAAGTGTAAACCCAAAGCAACAGACAACTGCATTAAAAAGAACTTTGCGTAAAGTAAACAATCCTTGCAACCGCGGTTACAAGCACCGTTGTTTTCCCCCTTGTGGCAACAACACATCCCCTAGACTCATGTTCCTGTCACTCAAGCATGTCATCGGGGAGGCATGAACCCACAATCTAGCACAACGCTCCCTCTTGGAGTCACTACCTACTACTTGGCCAAAGCAATAAACAACAACGGAGAGCATGCAAGAATTACTTAGGAACAAAAATTTAAGAGATAAAAACCAAATATATTACTCTATCACAATCTGAACATAATCTCATAATCCATCAGATCGGATCAAACTCAACATGGCAATAGCAGAAATATTACAAAGGTGCCTCGATCATGTAGGGCAGCTCACGAGGTCTAAACAATGAAGATCAAAGAGGGGAGGAGAACATCACATAGCTACTGATCACGGACCCATGGTCCAAGGAAAACTACTCACGAGACATCCGGGGAGCATCCATGGTGGAGAGGAGACTCCCGGAGGTCAATCCTCCCTCCGGCAGGGTGCCGGGAAGAGGTCTTCTGGTGCTCCCAATCTTCGGAAGCGCGGCGGCGGCGGAACAGAGGAGAGTTCGCGGAATAGGGTTCTTGTTCTGGAGTTTTCCCGTGACGGGGGATAAATAGGAGAAAGGGGGCATCCAGAGGTGGGCCAGGGGCCACAGGTAACCCCCTGGCGCGGCCAGGGGTGGGGCCGCGCCAGGTGGCCGCCTGGGCCCCCCTGGCTCCCCTCTGGCCCCTCCCGGGCTCTTCTCGAAGCTTCCGACACGCTGATTTTTTATCTGAATTTTCCCGAATTTTTCTGGCACTTTTTATATGGGGGAAAACTGAAATAGAAACACAGCAGAAAACAAGAACTGGCACTTGGGTGCACTGAGTTAATAGATTAGTCAAAATATGATAAAAAAATGTATAAAAGTGTATCTAGATCATAGCAATATCACACAAAACATGCATGGAGCAAGCAGAAATTATCGATACGTTTTGGACGTATCAACATCCCCAAGCTTAATTCCTGCTTGTCCTCGAGTAGGTAAATGATAACAACATAATTTCTGTGGTGACATGCTAGCAACCATATAAGAACTTTGAAAAGTAAAGCAATCAAGGTCAGAGATTCAATTCAAGTCATAACATGCAAGAGTCTATATTAGCATTGAAACAAGTAACAAAAGAACAAAAGGTGCAAGAGCTCTCGCTGTCCGTGACTCGAATGTCTCCAAATGGTGTTTGCGTGCAAGAAAGGGGGATAGGGAATACGAGAGAAAAAAGTATTTTTGTTGAGAACTCAATCTACTAAAGTTTCACACTTGGTCCTCTTTGGAATCTTATCTTGACTCTTCCCCAGACCACTAGCCAGGTACAAGTCAATTTGATCCACTCCTTTTCGATATTTTGAGCACTCATACAATGGATGAGCGTAAGCACGAGAGTTGACACTTAGGATGGCAAAGAGAGAAATATGGTGGAGGAGGAAGACAAAAAGGATGAGAAAGGCTCACATCAATGAAGACAATCATAGGCAAGAGATGCCAAATGATAGATATGATGTGAGGAGTAGGGATTGCCATGCAACGGATGAAGATACGAGCTAAGAAGCTCTCCAAACTATATGCAAAAAGATCATCTCTATGGAGTACAAGGATATAAAGGGAGTACTAGTGTGGATCTCTCAAAAGGATAGTAGTGTTGCCCCTTTCTCTCTTTTTATTTCTTTTTCTCTTTTTTCTATTTTTTTGTTTTTTTTGTGGCCTCAATGGCTCTTTCTATTTAACTCTCATTTGTCCTCTTTGGGATCTTTTAATGTGTCCACTTTGGGATCTTTTCCTCACTTAAGGGCAACACTCTATTTTACAAGAAGGTAATGGAGATCTTTCACACTTTACAAGGTACTCAAAATCATAAAGAAGATGTAACTAATATGATGTATGCAATGTATGTCACTGCCAGTGTAGCAGGAACATGTATGACATGAAGATAAGGTCATGAAGAGGTGGAAGTTGCATGGCAATGTAACTCGGAAAGGCTATGGAAATGCCTTGATAGGTAGGTATGGTGGCTGTTTTGAGGAAGGATAAAGGGAGGCTTATGATGACAGAGCGTATCATGCCAAGGGTTTGGATGTACCGGCGAAGGTGGAAACCAACTCTCGGAGTGAGAAGAAGGCAATGCACGGCACGGGAAAGGCTAGCAAAATATGGGAAGGTGGAAGTGTCAACTCTCAATACTTACATTAGTCCGAAGAACTCATGCACTTATTATCGGTAACTCTCAATCTAATGAGGAGGTTCACAAACATACATGTACCCCTAGGAGGAGTGTATGGGGGTTTGGTTATCCTTGCGCATCCTCGACTCATGGTACGTGAGTGTACTCTAATATTCGACTCCTTAGAAGAGTAGTGATCCATCTAGTAGCTAGAGTTCTCAACTAGTTTTGTAGGTTTTAAAAATAAACACGGATTTCCCAAAATACGACACCTATCACTAATAGGCAAGAGCTCTTGACACCAAAAGTCCAAACATTACTCACAACAATGCCTCAAAACTATTGCAAGCTACTACTAAAATTAAATAGCAACCTCAATTACCTACTTTCAAGACAAGACACAACTCAGTGCAACAACCAACTCTCTTAACAAGATAAACATGAAAACTAAAAATAGTTGCAGCAACAAACTAAACAAAAGCCAAAGCTCTTGCTAAAGACAAACTAAGACTAAAACTAAACATGGCAGTAGCTATGAAAAGATAAAGAACACACAACAGCAAAAAGATAGGCAAGAAAAATCGTATTATGTGTTCTAGATTTTGAAAGTGGAGTGTGTTTCTCTCCCACCAAAAGTAAGAAAGGATCTAACTTGTTATGAACAGAAAGCAAAGCTAAAGAAAACTAAAAACAAAACCTAAGAGCGAGACGTTCCAAGCATAGCACATAACGCATGAAGTGATAAAAATATAGTGAGACAAAGGACGAACTGATGATTGTTGATGGAGAAGGGGATGCGCGGGGGCATCCCCAAGCTTAGACGCTTGAGTCTCCTTGAATATTTATTGGGGATGCACGGGGGCATCCCCAAGCTTGAGCGCTTGACACTCCTGGATCTTCTTTCATCATCTTCCATCGCACACTTGAAAACTCCCTTCATACATAACTCATCATAAGCTGATTAGAGAGGTTAGTACCCTTAATAAATAATTGTTATCCACTGGATATAAAGATGATCTTGAAGAGCTACTGTTTCTCAAGAGTGCCAAAAAGTTTTTGCAAAGAAAAAGCAAGCTTAAGGTTTGCAAAAGTTAGGAGAGAAAAAACGTGGCAGAATTTGTGAAAAACAGAACAGCAGATTGTAAAGAATTTTTTAGGGGCACTTATGCAACTCAAATAAAAAAACTCAGAACATACGGAAGTTTCGTAATTGTATAGATCATACTGTGTAAAAATTTCAGCTCAAAAAGATGAATTGGGATTTTTCTGGAATTTATCTGGTCACGAGGACAGAATCTGTTTTCTGGACAGCATGTCACAACTTTTACTTCCCTTGCCGTAAGAGGCTATAACTTGGCACAAAGTTGGAAAATAAAGATACAATGATGTTGCTACAGAAGTAAAAATCATCAAGACACAACAAAAGAAAAAAGAAAAATCTAAATTCGTTGCGGGCTGCCTCCTGAAAGCGCTTCTTTAAAGCCATTAGCTAGGCATAATGCAGAAAGATCAAGTTGTATCAATCGAATCATTATCAAGATCATCAAAAAGATCTTCAATTGTACAACTGGTCTTAAGAGGTCTTTCAAATAAAGGACTAATGAAGATACTTCTAGGGAGAAAACCAAAAGGCGAAAAATTAATGGAAGATTCATTTATAAAATTATCAAAGAGAGGTATTTCTTCCAAAGTTTTCACGGTTTCAACTTCTTTGCCAATTTTAAGCATGGAGCTATCAAGCCTATTCAAATTCCCTTGAATCTTGCGATCCAAATCATTTATCCTAGCTATACTTGGTATTTCTAACTCTATCTTTTCGAGTTTCTTCATAATGTGAGATAGAGTTATATCTTCTTGCATGCTAGCAATAGGGAGATTTCCAACAAGATTTTCAATAACATTAAGAGACTCCCAAGTCGGAGCTTCTAGAAAATTCCCATTGATAGCAGTATCTAAAATAAACCTATTCCAAGGAGTAATCCCAACATAAAAATTTCTAAGCAGGATAGTAGTGGATTGCTTCTTGGTGGCTCTTATTTGAGAATCATTAATTCTATACCAAGCATCTTTTAAACTTTATCCACCTTTTTGTTTAAAGGTGAGAACCTCTGTCTCAACAAAGGCAGAAGGGCCAGACATAATAACAACCAGCAAGATAAATATATTTTTTTTGTAATTTTTGATAAAAGACACAAAGATAAAAACTGAAAGATAAACTAACAAGACTAAAAAACAAAGGTAAAGGGTAGTGTGCAACTCCCCTATCTTAGCACTTGGAGTCCCCGGCAACGGCGCCAGAAAACTTGCTTGATGGCTTCTCGCCCCTTCGTTGGTTTCCCCAAGTGTAAAGTTGAGATGTAGTGCAGCAGCAGTTTTCCCTCGGTGAAGATACCAAGGTTTGTCTCCAGCAGGACTCCAGAGATGATAAGTATGTGTCAGCGGCGCAACTGACGCGGACCTGCACACAGACACAGATAACTTTGTTCCCAACGAAGTTCAGAGAGGTTGTCAATCTCTCCGGTCTTGTTGTTTACAAAGGATAAAATGCAAGGGATAATGATAGCAAATAAAAGCGGTAAAGTAAATGTAGAGTGGAAATAGTGATAAGGATATGGACCGGGATACGTGATGTTCGCTAGTGATTTCTCTCTCCCAAAAGACGATAAAATTTCTATGCGAGGTAAACAAATTACAGAAAGGCAATTGACAGGATTATGAACGCACCGCAATGCTAACTATGCTACAAAAGAAAAGAAGAGGTTCAAAAGCACGGGCAGTACGCCAAAGTAAGTAGACTGAAATCCATCTGCATCTACTACTAATCATCCACCTTGAGATATCTATCCAGAACATCTCGCTGGTATTAAGTTGCGAGACCCACCCAAAGTGTAAACCCAAAGCAACAGACAACTGCATTAAAAAGAACTTTGCGTAAAGTAAACAATCCTTGCAACCGCGGTTACAAGCACCGTTGTTTCCCCCCTTGTGGCAACAGCACATCCCCTAGACTCATGTTTCTGTCACTCAAGCATGTCATCGGGGAGGCATGAACCCACAATATAGCACAACGATCCCTCTTGGAGTCACTACCTACTACTTGGCCAAATCAATAAACAACAACGGAGAGCATGCAAGAATTACTTAGGAACAAAAATATAAGAGATAAAAACCAAATGTATTACTCTATCACAATCTGAACATAATCTCATAATCCATCAGATCGGATCAAACTCAACATGGCAATAGCAGAAATATTACAAAGGTTCCTCGATCATGTAGGGCAGCTCACGAGGTCTAAACAATGAAGATCAAAGAGGGGAGGAGAACATCACATAGCTACTGATCACGGACCCATTGTCAGAACCCTCTGTTAGGTAATGTGCTAGGATCAAAGTAACCTTGCATCATGTCAAAATTTCAAAAGAAATCTTTGAAATCAAAATCAAAAGCAAAATGGGAGAAGGAACCCCCCAGATGAATTAATTCAAAAGGCCAGATAAAAATCTTCTCCAAAAATTCATGTTAGATTTTTGAAAAGTCTTATAAATGAGTGTGATCACATATCAAGTGTTGTGGGACCCACCCCATGCTCATAGATTTTTCAAATATTCAAACAGTGCCTTGGAATTAATCAATTACCCCTATTTGATTTAAAATTCAAATCATTTGTATTTTAAAAATGTTCAAAATTTAGGAGTGGCTAGTATATTGTTTTATGAGGCCACATAAAAATTATGAGCATTTATTAAAAGGTTTAGCTATTTTATTTAGCTAAACAGAACAAAGGTCAGAAAAGAAAACAGACAAGAAAAGAAAAAAGGGACTTACCTCGTTTTCGGCCCAACTAGTTCCCCAGCCGGCCCAGACCAGCCTCTCCGCTTGTCGTCTTCCCCGGCCAGCACACAGGGAGCTGCGTGACGACCATGCCGTGGCCGCCGACGAGCCCCTGGCCACCTCCTGCTTCCTCCCTTCCACGTAATCGCGCCTGGAGACGCCCAGAGCCTTCCCCGCTCCATTCCCCCTCTCCACGAACTCCCTCCCCGTCTCCCTCGCCCGATTTCGTTGTCGTCCGAGGACTCGCCGGAACTCGCCACCGTGGAAGACGCGGCCAACGTGTGCTAGGGACCAGAAGAGCTTGTCCATCAGCTTCGCCACAGTCGACTACGTCTCCCTGCAAGGAATCAAGATCCCGGAGCCATTCTAGTCGTCGGAATCGTCACCGAGAGCTCGCCGGATCCGCTGCTCGTCGCCGTTCAATACTCCGTCCACGTTCCCTCACCGGCTCCGTCGACTACTTCGTCGAGTTCCCTGTAGGCTGGTGAGCGTTTCCCCTCAAGCCATGGCTTCCTTCTCCTCCTATAGCTCGAGCTGCCATGGACGCCGGAGTATCGAGCCGCCGTGCTCGTCGTCGACGAGGCTACGCTAAGAAATCAACCCCGTCACCTTGTCCATCGGATTCCCCGTGCTCCACTGCTCCGAACACACCCATCCGCGCCCCAAATGGCGCTCCGTAGCGAGTTCGGCCTCCAGCCAGTAGCACCGCCGCCGCAAAGCTCGACGCCGGCGTGCGTACAGAGCCTCCCAGGCTTCCCTTTCGGTCTCCATCGACGCGCGACACCGAGAGCTTCGTCTCTGTGGTCGAAGCGCGCGATTTGGACCACGGGAGCGCCCTCCCCGTGCAGCGCCGCCGCGTCTGTGACGCCGGCGTTTAGCCGCCGGCAGGCCCGCCGACGTGGCCATGATTAGGGCTTAACCCCACCTGGGTTAAGTGACCCTAGGCCACTGACCAGTGGGCCCAGTGGCTTAATTAAGCCACTGGATAAATTAACCCAGCGGATTAAATCAACCAGCCACTGACAGGTGGGACCCCCTTGTCAGCCCCCCCTGACGCCAGCTTGAGGTCAGCATGACGCAATAATGAATTTCCAGAAAATCAAATTGAGTTAAAGAATTCCAGAAATTCCAGAAAATACCCCAAACTTTGGAAATTCATAGAAAATTCATATTAACTCCAAATTGGACAACTAATATATGAAAAATGATCAGGAGAAAATAAGCTATCCAAAAATCAATCTTTCAACTATGTTTGAGTTGATTTTAAAATGGGACCAGTAGCATATGTCATTTGATTTATTTGAAATCAATTCAAATTCAATTCAAATGCTTTTGCAACTTGGACCATGGAATTATGCTACATTTCAACCACACATCAGAGGCATATCATACACATTTGAAGATGATTCAAATTGATCAAACCATGTCACATATAACTTGACTAAGTTTGAATTCAAATTGGAGTTTGAATTTGCAACTCAATTTGCAATATACTCCATTTAAATGGAATTACCCCACACATCAAAGCATCTACATCAAGTTCAAACCTTTCATCATGTGATTGTTCATTGTATTTACTTTGCTACTTTGCTTGTTGTTTGTCGAGTAGAGGTGGAACCGGAGCAGGAGGTTGCCCCCTTCGTTGAAGACCCAGAACCCGAACCTCGTCAGCAAGGCAAGCAAACCCCCATTGATCATGTCGATAAAATCCCACTTCCCTTTCATGTCTCGCTTATGAATTGTTTAGGATGATCACCATGATTCGTTTCTACCGCATAGATGAACCCATTCCTTTGCATGACCTATCATTTTGTCATAGTAGTAAGAAAACCACAATCCTAGCAAATGTAGGAGTTGTTTGATATCATGTGGCCCCTGCAAATGTTATCGCTTATTGCATGCTTAGTATGATACCATGTTGTTACTGTGATGTGAGTCGGGATGGTAGTGATCATGTTGGTGTTGGTAGAAAAGTGTTGGTGAATCGACCCTAATACAAGGTGAATGATGAGAGGTTGTGTAGGAGTACACGGTGGGTTGTCTCGTTGAACACCGCCCTAAGTCCGAGTTCTTGTGTGGTGATCCAAGATGAAGAGTACAACCACACATTGGGCTCACTGACCCCTCTCAACTTACTAACTCATCCCTTTCGATGTCCAGATGTCGCAATAGTTCAGAGTTCTGGTAGGCTTGTGGCCTGGATTCTAAGTGAGAGAACGACTCATCCGAGACCGGCTTATGCACCACGCACACATCACTTGGGTCCACTTCGGTAATCCGGCCGGGTTCACGATAGTGGTAGCCTACCCAAGTAGGCGGCTTTCTCGGACTAGATCGGCTATGAGGTAACAGTTGTGGTGAGCATCCTCGCTGGCACCCCTTGAATGGTGTCGAGATCAAAGGCGGTAAATGATGATCATGTGTGTGTAGCGGTACACCCCTGCAGGGTTAACAAAACTATTCGAATAGCCGCGTCCGCGGTTATGGACTGCTTGGAAAGCTTAGCTTGATTATTAGATAACTTGAACTGGATACTTCTAAAACACACCAAGATAAGTGTGAGTGCTATGGCGTGCTTTCTCGTGGGGAAGTCGAGGAAGGCACCATAGTGGTGTAATTGGTTGGAGAAAGTAGTGGACTCGTGTACGCTTCTTACCTCAAAGTCTGGTACTCGTAGTTGAGGACTAGCCAAGTCAAAGCTAGCACTTCTGCAAGTGAACCCCACTTCCCTTTACCTTGATACAGGTGCATGAGTAGTATAGCTCCTATGTAAGTCTTGCTGAGTACGACTTTGTACTCACGTTTGCTTAATCTATGTTTTAGATGAACCCACTGACCCCGAAGGTGGCTTCTTCATCGAGCTGGACGACTGAAGATCAAGCTAGTCTAGTCCCAGTCAGACGACTGGTTCCCTCGTGGAGGGCTTGTGTTTAAATAAGGCTTCTTAAGCCATTTGTTAAACTTGTCTGTACTCAGACATAAGTTGCTTCCGCTTGTGTTGTAATGTTGGATCACATGTTTGTGATCTCTGTTTGCACTCTATAAGAGTTATCAATAAAAATGTATACTTTGTAGAGAATTGCAATGATACCTGCTGTTCATACAAGGCATGTGTGCTGCGTGTATGTTTATAACATGCATGTCTTTGTATGGGTTTTCGAGACCTTAATTGTGTTGTGGCTGGCGGTCTTTCATACACCAAGTGGCCCTTAGATGTGCGCAGCTTGGGGCATCGCGATGCGATTGTTCGAGACTCCGTCTCGTGCACACTTTGTGGTATGATCGAGCCCGCCCTAGACCCCGACTAAGTGATCGGGCTGGAGTAAGTCTATGTAAGAGTTATGAGATAGTCGATAGTATGGTTGAGGCGACTTGTCTTCAAATATGGGAGTTCACCACCCATATCATTAGACTTGTGTGCGGACGATGAGGACCCATCTCAGTTGATCATCCGGCCTGGATGGGATGCCCCTCACGTACGATGCTTTCCGAGAACGTTCTGTGCTTGGCCTTGTCTGCTTAGACAAGTGGGTACGGTTCTCGGCTCTCCATATGACTATGTCTTAGCTGGACTTGCATACGCTAACCCCGGGTCCCGACACCCATGGTCCAAGGAAAACTACTCACGAGACATCCGGGGAGCATCCATGGTGGAGAGGAGACTCCCGGAGGTCAATCCTCCCTCCGACAGGGTGCCGGGAAGAGGTCTTCTGGTGCTCCCGATCTTCGGAAGCGCGGCGGCGGCGGAACAGAGGCGAGTTCGCGGAATAGGGTTCTTGTTCTGGAGTTTTCCCGTGACGGGGGATAAATAGGAGAAAGGGGGCAGCCAGAGGTGGGCCAGGGGCCCCAGGTGCCCCCCTGGCGCGGCCAGGGGTGGGACCGCGCCGGGTGGCCGCCTGGGCCCCCCTGGCTCCCCTCTGGCCCCTCCCGGGCTCTTCTCGAAGCTTCCGTCACGCTGATTTTTTATCTGAATTTTCCCGAATTTTTCTGGCACTTTTTATATGGGGGAAAACTGAAATAGAAACACAGCAGAAAACAGGAACTGGCACTGGGGTGCACTGAGTTAATAGATTAGTCAAAATATGATAAAAAATGTATAAAAGTGTATCTAGATCATAGCAATATCACACAAAAAATGCATGGAGCAAGCAGAAATTATCGATACGTTTTGGACGTATCAACATCCCCAAGCTTAATTCCTGCTTGTCCTCGAGTAGGTAAATGATAACAACATAATTTCTGTGGTGACATGCTAGCAACCATATAAGAACTTTGAAAAGTAAAGCAATCAAGGTCAGAGATTCAATTCAAGTCATAACATGCAAGAGTCTATATTAGCATTGAAACAAGTAACAAAAGAACAAAAGGTGCAAGAGCTCTCGCTGTCCGTGACTCGAATGTCTCCAAATGGTGTTTGCGTGCAAGAAAGGGGGATAGGGAATACGAGAGAAAAAAGTATTTTTGTTGAGAACTCAATCTACTAAAGTTTCACACTTGGTCCTCTTTGGAATCTTATCTTGACTCTTCCCCAGACCACTAGCCAGGTACAAGTCAATTTGATCCACTCCTTTTCGATATTTTGAGCACTCATACAATGGATGAGCGTAAGCACGAGAGTTGACACTTAGGATGGCAAAGAGAGAAATATGGTGGAGGAGGAAGACAAAAAGGATGAGAAAGGCTCACATCAATGAAGACAATCATAGGCAAGAGATGCCAAATGATAGATATGATGTGAGGAGTAGGGATTGCCATGCAACGGATGAAGATACGAGCTAAGAAGCTCTCCAAACTATATGCAAAAAGATCATCTCTATGGAGTACAAGGATATAAAGGGAGTACTAGTGTGGATCTCTCAAAAGGATAGTAGTGTTGCCCCTTTCTCTCTTTTTATTTCTTTTTCTCTTTTTTCTATTTTTTTGTATTTTTTTGTGGCCTCAATGGCTCTTTCTATTTAACTCTCATTTGTCCTCTTTGGGATCTTTTAATGTGTCCACTTTGGGATCTTTTCCTCACTTAAGGGCAACACTCTATTTTACAAGAAGGTAATGGAGATCTTTCACACTTTACAAGGTACTCAAAATCATAAAGAAGATGTAACTAATATGATGTATGCAATGTATGTCACTGCCAGTGTAGCAGAAACATGTATTACATGAAGATCAAGTCATGAAGAGGTGGAAGTTGCATGGCAATGTAACTCGGAAAGGCTATGGAAATGCCTTGATAGGTAGGTATGGTGGCTGTTTTGAGGAAGGATAAAGGGAGGCTTATGATGACAGAGCGTTTCATGCCAAGGGTTTGGATGTACCGGCGAAGGTAGAAACCAACTCTCGGAGTGAGAAGAAGGCAATGCACGGCACGGGAAAGGCTAGCAAAATATGGGAAGGTGGAAGTGTCAACTCTCAATACTTACATTAGTCCGAAGAACTCATGCACTTATTATCGGTAACTCTCAGTCTAATGAGGAGGTTCACAAAGATACAAGTACCCCTAGGAGGAGTGTATGGGGGTTTGGTTATCCTTGCGCATCCTCGACTCATGGTACGTGAGTGTACTCTAATATTCGACTCCTTAGAAGAGTAGTGATCCATCTAGTAGCTAGAGTTCTCAACTAGTTTTGTAGGTTTTGAAAATAAACACGGATTGCCCAAAATACGACACCTATCACTAATAGGCAAGAGCTCTTGACACCAAAAGTCCAAACATTACTCACAACAATGCCTCAAAACTATTGCAAGCTACTACTAAAATTAAATAGCAACCTCAATTACCTACTTTCAAGACAAGACACAACTCAGTGCAACAACCAACTCTCTTAACAAGATAAACATGAAAACTAAAAATAGTTGCAGCAACAAACTAAACAAAAGCCAAAGCTCTTGCTAAAGACAAACTAAGACTAAAACTAAACATGGCAGTAGCTATGAAAAGATAAAGAACACACAACAGCAAAAAGATAGGCAGGAAAAATACTATGATGTGTTCTAGATTTTGAAAGTGGAGCGTGTTTCTCTCCCACAAAAAGTAAGAAAGGATCTAACTTGTTATGAACAGCAAGCAAAGCTAAAGAAAACTAAAAACAAAACCTAAGAGCGAGACGTTCCAAGCATAGCACATAACGCATGAAGTGATAAAAATATAGTGAGACAAAGGACGAACTGATGATTGTTGATGGAGAAGGGGATGCGCGGGGGCATCCCCAAGCTTAGACGCTTGAGTCTCCTTGAATATTTATTGGGGATGCATGGGGTCATCCCCAAGCTTGAGCGCTTGACACTCCTGGATCTTCTTTCGTCATCTTCCATCGCACACTTGAAAACTCTCTTCATACATAACTCATCATAAGCTGATTAGAGAGGTTAGTACCCTTAATAAATAATTTTTATCCACTGGATATAAAGATAATCTTGAAGAGCTACTGTCTCTCAAGAGTGCCAAAAAGTTTTTGCAAAGAAAAAGCAAGCTTAAGGTTTGCAAAAGTTAGGAGAGAAAAAACGTGGCAGAATCTGTGAAAAACAGAACAACAGATAGTAAAGAATTTTTTAGGGGCACTTATGCAACTCAAATCAAAAAACTCAGAACATACGGAAGTTTCGTAATTGTATAGATCATACTGTGTAAAAATTTCAGCTCAAAAAATATGAATTGGGATTTTTCTGGAATTTTTCTGGTCACGAGGACAGAATCTGTTTTCTGGACAGCATGTCACAACTTTTACTTCCCTTGCCGTAAGAGGCTATAACTTGGCACAAAGTTGAAAAATAAAGATACAATGATGTTGCTACAGAAGTAAAAATCATCAAGACACAACAAAAGCAAAAAGAAAAACCTAAATTCGTTGCGGGCTGCCTCCCGAAAGCGCTTCTTTAAAGCCATTAGCTAGGCATAATGCAGAAAGATCAAGTTGTATCAATCGAATCATTATCAAGATCATCAAAAAGCTCTTCAATTGTACAACTGGTCTTAAGAGGTCTTTCAAATAAAGGACTAATGAAGATACTTCTAGGGAGAAAACCGAAAGGCGAAAAATCAATGGAAGATTCATTTATAAAATTATCATAGAGAGGTATTTCTTCCAAAGTTTTCACGGTTTCAACTTCTTTGGCAATAGGTGGTTCCTTTTTAGGTCGGGGAACCTTAGGGAACTTAGGTTCCCTTCTTGCCGAAGTCTCTACCTTTTTTGGTTTGATTGAGGAGAAAGTAGTTCCAAGAGTATTAATGATTTCCTCAATCTTATCTATCCTAGAAAGATCCGTATCACGGGATTTGATGACCTCCAAAGTTTTGATAATTTTAAGCATGGAGCTATCAAGCCTATTCAAATTCCCTTGAATCTTGCGATCCAACTCATTTATCCTAGCTATACTTGGTATTTCTAACTCTATCTTTTCGAGTTTCTTCATAATGTGAGATAGAGTTATATCTTCTTGCATGCTAGCAATAGGGAGATTTCCAACAAGATTTTCAGTAACATTAAGAGACTCCCAAGTCGGAGCTTCTAGAAAATTCCCATTGATAGCAGTATCTAAAATAAACCTATTCCAAGGAGTAATCCCAACATAAAAATTTCTAAGCAGGATAGTAGTGGATTGCTTCTTGGTGGCTCTTATTTGAGAATCATTAATTCTATACCAAGCATCTTTTAAACTTTCTCCACCTTTTTGTTTAAAGGTGAGAACCTCTGTCTCAACAAAGGCAGAAGGGCCAGACATAATAACAACCAGCAAGATAAATATTTTTTTTTTGTAATTTTTGATAAAAGACACAAAGATAAAAACTGAAAGATAAACTAACAAGACTAAAAAACAAAGGTAAAGGGTAGTGTGCAACTCCCCTATCTTAGCACTTGGAGTCCCCGGCAACAGCGCCAGAAAACTTGCTTGATGGCTTCTCACCCCTTCGTTGGTTTCCCCAAGTGTAAAGTTGAGATGTAGTGCAGCAGCAGTTTTCCCTCGGTGAAGATACCAAGGTTTGTCTCCAGCAGGACTCCAGAGATGATAAGTAGGTGTCAGCGGCGCTACTGACGCGGACCTGCACACAGACACAGATAACTTTGTTCCCAACGAAGTTCAGAGAGGTTGTCAATCTCTCCGGTCTTGTTGTTTACAAAGGATAAAATGCAAGGGATAATGATAGCAAATAAAAGCGGTAAAGTAAATGTAGAGTGGAAACAGTGATAAGGATATGGACCGGGATACGTGATGTTCGCTAGTGATGTCTCTCTCCCAAAAGACGATAAAATTGCTATGCGAGGTAAACAAATTACAGAAAGGCAATTGACAGGATTATGAACGCACCGCAATGCTAACTATGCTACAAAAGAAAGGAAGAGGTTCAAAAGCACGGGCAGTACGCCAAAGTAAGTAGACTGAAATCCATCTGCATCTACTACTAATCATCCACCTTGAGATATCTATCCAGAACATCTCGCTGGTATTAAGTTGCGAGCCCCACCCAAAGTGTAAACGCAAAGCAACAGACAACTGCATTACAAAGAACTTTGCGTAAAGTAAACAATCCTTGCAACCGCGGTTACAAGCACCGTTGTTTTCCCCCTTGTGGCAACAGCACATCCCCTAGACTCATGTTTCTGTCACTCAAGCATGTCATCGGGGAGGCATGAACCCACAATCTAGCACAACGCTCCCTCTTGGAGTCACTACCTACTACTTGGCCAAAGCAATAAACAACAACGGAGAGCATGCAAGAATTACTTAGGAACAAAAATATAAGAGATAAAAACCAAATATATTACTCTGTCACAATCTAAACATAATCTCATAATCCATCAGATCGGATCAAACTCAACATGGCAATAGCAGAAATATTACAAAGGTGCCTCGATCATGTAGGGCAGCTCACGAGGTCTAAACAATGAAGATCAAAGAGGGGAGGAGAACATCACATATCTACTGATCACGGACCCATGGTCCAAGGAAAACTACTCACGAGACATCCGGGGAGCATCCATGGTGGAGAGGAGACTCCCGGATGTCAATCCTCCCTCCGGCAGGGTGCCGGGAAGAGGTCTTCTGGTGCTCCCGATCTTCGGAAGAGCGGCTGCGGCGGAACAGAGGCGAGTTCGCGGAATAGGGTTCTTGTTCTGGAGTTTTCCCGTGACGGGGGATAAATAGGCGAAAGGGGGAAGCCAGGGGTGGGCCAGGGGCCCCAGGCGCCCCCCTGGCTCCCCTCTGGCCCCTCCCGGGCTCTTCTCGAAGCTTCCGTCACGCTGATTTTTTATCTGAATTTTCCCGAATTTTTCTGGCACTTTTTATATGGGGGAAAACTGAAATAGAAAAACAGCAGAAAACAGGAACTGGCACTCGGGTGCACTGAGTTAATAGATTAGTCCAAATATGATCAAAAATGTATAAAAGTGTATCTAGATCATAGCAATATCACACAAAACATGCATGGAGCAAGCAGAAATTATCGATACGTTTTGGAGCAAGAGTTGGTGTCCACCTTCGCCGGTACATCCAAACCCTTGGCATGATACGCTCTGTCATCATAAGCCTCCTTATATCTTTCCTCAAAACAGCCACCATACCTACCTATCAAGGCATTTCCATAGCCTTTCCGAGATATATTGCCATGCAACTTCCACCTCTTCATGACTTGATCTTCATGTCATACATGCTTTTGCTTGATCGATGAGCCGCATGCTAGTGGGGCCTTGCCCTAATCATTGCTACATGACGCGCTAGTATCATTGCATATTCTGCTACACTCGCAGACGCATACATTGCATACATCATGATAGTTACATCTTCTTTATGATTTTGAGTACCTTGTAAAGTGTGAAAGATCTCCTTTACCTTCTTGTAAAATAGAGTGTTGCCCTTAAGTGAGGAAAAGATCCCAAAGTGGACACAATAAAATATCCCAAAGAGGACAAATGAGAGTTAAATAGAAAGAGCCATTGAGGCCACACAAAAAAAGAGAAAAAAAATAAAAAGAGAGAAAGGGGCAACACTACTATCCTTTTGAGAGATCCACACTAGTACTCCCTCTATATCCTTGTACTCCATAGAGATGATCATTTATACATATAGCTATGTGGGGACCTTCACACTATAGAACTTGGCTTGCATATTCCAAGGATGAGCCTCCTCAAACGAGCTCTAGGTCTTCATGAGCGAGCAAGTTAGATGCACCCCCACTAGTTCCATTGGAGAGCTTCCTGGCTCATATGTGCATCCGTTGCATGGCAATCCCTACTCCTCACATCATATCTATCATTCGACATCTCTTGCCTATGATTTTCCTCATTGACGTGAGCCTTTCTCATTCTTTTTTGTCTTCCTCCTCCTCCTCCGTACTTCTCTCTTTGCCATCCTAAGTGTCAACTCTCGTGCTTACGCTCATCCATTGCATGAGTGCTCAAAATATTGAAAAAGGAGTGGATTAAATTGACTTGTACCTGGTGATACGTCCAAAATGCATCACTATTTTATATAGTAAATCTTTCTTATACATTGATATATTTCATGATATGATGCTATTATTATGTTGTTTTCGCTTATTTTACACAGTTTGCAACTTTCCGTTGCCGAAGCAGCAGACGCAGGATTCAGCGGTAATAAGTGGACGCTGAGTTGCTGAAGAAGAATACCTCCAAATTACCTGAAAATCGACGGAGGGTATTTTACAGAAGGATCACAAAGACACGCAAAAGAGCGACCAGAGGGGGCCAAAGGGTGCCTAGGCGGCCACCTTGCGCGGCCCCCACCCTGGCCGCGCCGGGAGGGCGCCTAGACCCCTGGGACCACTCCCGGTTCCCCCCTCTGGCCTATATAACCCACATCATCCAGAAACCCTAAAAAGAGGGGGGGGGTTTACGGAGTTCCGCCGCCGCTCCGTGGCGGAAACCTATAGAGAAGAAAAGCCATCTCTGGCGGGCAGATTCCACCGGGGAGATCACCTCCCGGAAGGGGAGATCATCACCATCGTCACGGGCATCATCGAGATCATCTACAACATCATCCCCATCATCAGCACCATCTCCACATCCATCCAATCTCATCTCACAATTGCAACTTGTGTTGTAATCTGTACTATCTATCCTCTCTACTCTATCGGTGTTGATTACTACTTTGTGGTGAATGCTATTGAGCTTTGTTGGAGAAATATTATTGTGTCCAGATTGTTTATCATCTATTTATCCCCACTGATCATGATCTCTTTTATGTCTTGTGAGTAGTTACTTTAGTTCTTGAGGACATGGGAGAAGTCTAGTTGTTAGTAGTCATATGATGTTGAAGTAATATGTGTTGTTTGATATTTAAGTTGTGTTGTTATTTTCCTAGTGGTGTTGTGTGAGTCGAACACTCAACACTTCGCCTTATCAAGGACCTAGGGGAATACATTGTGTACAAAGAATGCTTACGATGGGTTGCCGGAGAGACAGAAACCTAAACCCCAGTTTGCACGCTTTTGCACAAGGGAACAATGGATCACCGATCGTATTGCTATGGTTAGGCTTTTGCCTTAATTACTATCTTGTATTTGCGGATGCTTGCAAGGTGTTTAATCATAAGAGTGCACTTATCTTAGTCTAGAGGGTGTACTAGCATAGATCCACCCACTCAACACTTATCAACACAGCACATAGTGCCGATACGGAATATGGCGAAAGCACATGACTACCTCTCCCGTGTGTCCTCAAGAACACTTCAGCCTTTATAAGTTCAGTTGCTAGGCCTCTCCTTTGATCAAAAAGGATTGGGCCACTCGTTACTCTCCAGTGCCTTTTACTTTGCTCGTTTTTACTTTCCTGTTGCTTATACCAAGAAAACCTCTAAAAAGTTATCTTTCAGTGCTTGCAGTTATCTCCTTGCCAAAGTCAGTTGCTATTACCTTCTGCTCCTCGTTGGGTTCGACACTCTTACTTATCGAAAACGCTGCAATAGATCCCTTACGGTTGTGGGTCATCAAGTACCGTTTTCTGGCGCCGTTGCCAGGGAGCGTAGCGCTATTAGTAAGTGAAGTTGGTAAGGAAGTTTTTATATTTCTGTTTTTAGTTTTGCTGTTGCTGCTTTTGTCCTAATGGACAACCCTACTCTTGGATCGTTGTTCTTGGGGAACCGCCCCACAACTAAGATAGTCACTCCTGCCCTGCTGAAATTGTGCCTTATAAGATACCATCTGGTATTATCGATTATGTCTTAGCTAATCGCTATGCAGGAGACAGACATCCAGGTGAACACTTGCTATATTTATCACGACTATGTTCATTATTCAAGCTTGCAGGTGTGTCACTGAGTTTGTTATGAAGAAATTATTCTCCATATCGCTTACGGACAAAGCTTCAGATTGGTATAAGCTCCTCGATAACTCACATTCTCTTATTTGGGAAGAGCTTATGTCTCTCTTTAATACAAAGTTTTACCCTCTTCATTAAGTTCATCGAGACATGAATTACATCTATAACTTTAGGTCTCGCGACGGAGAGAGCATCGCTCAAGCTTGGGGGAGACTTAAATCCCTAATGTTCAAATGTCCTATCCATAAGCTCCCCAAGGAAATTATACTTACAAATTTTTATGCCAGGCTTTCTCGTCAGGATAAGGAAATGCTGGATGCCTCCTCTAGCGGGGTATTTCAGAAAAAGAGCGTTGAAGAAAGATGGGATCTCATCGAAAGGATCCAGAAGAATACTAAAGACTGGGAAATCGATAAAGGTATTGAACCTGCTATAAATTATGAGCATGGTTATATTGAGAGCTATGTGAAAACTGATTATTTTAATACCTTTTGCTCTAAGATTGGTCTGGATTCCCATCTAATGATTGATTTTTGTAAGAACTTTGCCTCTCATGTTGATTCTTCTAAGATGAAGAAGGATCAGTACCATAAGCCTTTCAAGGAAGTGCCTATTGATATTCACGTTGCTGATCCTATTTTGCCTGCAGTTATATATGAACAACCCCATTTTCCTTCAAGGATAAGGGAGCACTCTTTTGTGACAGGCATAATAAATAAAAGTGAGAGAAGAACAGGCGAACCTGAGGACCAGATTAGAGTCGATCCTCAAGTTGCGATGGTTAAAGATTTAGTTACTAATGATGTTTCAGATTCTATTATAAATTTTTGTGCTGTTTCAACTAACATTGTCACAGCCAAGAATAAAAGCCCAATTTCAGGTACACCAGTTGTATCTATTAAAATAGGAGATCACAATTATTACGGGCTATGCGATCTGGGATCAAGTGCTAGCGCGATTCCTTATTCGCTTTATCAAGAGATCATGGGTGAGATTTCACCCTGTGAACTTGAAGAGATTGATGTTACTATTCATCTTGCAAACAAAGCTACTATCTCTCCTATTGGGATTGTGAGAGATGTTGAAGTCCTATGCGGGAAGGTAAAGTATCCTACCGACTTTCTCATACTTGGTTCAGTGCAAGATAGTTTTTGTCCTATTATTTTCGGTAGACCTTTTCTCAGAACTTGTGGAGCTATTATAGATTGCAAGAAAGGTAAAGTTTCTGTTGAATTCAATGGTGAGCCATATGAATTTAACTTTTCTAAGTTTTCCAAGCAGCCTCGTGGTACTGACTACCTAGTGATGATAAAATTATTGAAAGTATTGCTTCTATTGCTATTCCCCCTAATGATCCTTTGCAGCAATACATGGAGGACCACGAGAATGATACTCATATGCAGGAAAGAAATGAAATTGATGAAATCTTCTTGAGACAACCTGCTATCCTGAAGCACAACCTTCCGGTTGAACCTTTAGGAATTCTATCCAAACCAAAAGAAGACCCGGTGTTTGATCTCAAACCTCTTCCCCATACGCTCAAGTATGCTTATTTAGATGAAAAGAAAGTATATCATGTTATTATCAACTCTAACCTTTCAGGATATGAAGAAGAGCGATTATTGGAGATACTTCGTAAACACCGTGGTGCAATTGGCTATACCCTTGATGACCTTAAGGGAATTAGTCCATCTATCTGTCAACATACTATCAACCTCGAGCCCGATGCTAAACCTGTTGTTGACCATCAACGACGGTTGAACCCAAAGATGATGGATGTTGTGAGGACCGAAATCCTCAAGCTTCTAGCCGCAGGTATTATCTACCCTATAGCTGATAGTAAGTGGGTAAGTCCAGTTCATTGTGTTCCTAGGAAAGGAGGGACAACTGTAGTCCCTAATGATAAGAATGAACTAATACCTCAGAGAATTATTATTGGATATAGAATGTGTATTGATTACAGGAAGTTGAACAAGGCAACTAGGAAGGACCACTACCCGCTGCCCTTTATTGATCAGATGCTTGAGAGGCTGTCGAAAAACACCCACTTTTTCTATCTTGACGGGTACTCTGGCTTCTCTCAAATTCATGTTAACACTGCCGATCAAGAGAAGACCACTTTCACTTGTCCTTATGGTACTTATGCTTATAGGCGTATGCCTTTTGGTTTATGCAATGCCCCTGCTACTTTTCAGAGATGTATGTCTGCAATATTCCATGGTTTCTGTGAGGAGATTGTGGAAGTCTTCATGGACGATTTCTCCGTCTATGGAACTTCCTTTGACCACTGTCTCCACAATCTTAATAAAGTTTTGCAGAGATGCGAGGATACAAACTTAGTTCTAAACTGGGAAAAGTGCCACTTCATGGTTAACGAAGGGATCGTGCTTGGCCACAAGATTTCCGAGAGGGGAATTGAAGTGGACAAGGCGAAGATTGAAGCTATCGAAAGGATGCCCTATCCAAGGGACATTAAAGGTATTCGTAGTTTTCTCGGTCATGCTGGTTTCTATAGAAGATTTATTAAAGACTTTTCTAAGACCTCGAGACCCCTCATTAATCTTCTCCAGAAGGATGTTCCTTTTGTATTTGATGAAGATTGTAAGGAGGCTTTCAAAGTTCTTAAGAAAGCTTTAATAACCGCTCCTATAGTACAACCGCCTGACTGGAGTTTGCCCTTTGAAATTATGTGTGATGCTAGTGATTTTGCTGTTGGAGCTGTTTTAGGACAAAGGGTTGATAAAAAAATGACTTTTATCCATTATGCTAGTAAAACCCTTGATAGTTCTCAAAAGAATTATGCTACTACTAAGAAGGAATTCTTAGAAGTAGTGTTTTATTGTGATAAGTGTAGGCAGTATATTGTTGATTCTAAAGTTATTATTCATACTGACAGTGCTGCCATTAAGTATCTTATGACGAAGAAGGATGCCAAGGCAAGACTCATCAGATGGGTACTCCTCCTTCAAGAATTTGATTTGCAGATTGTTGATAGAAAAGGAGCAGACAACCCTGTAGCGGACAATCTTTCAAGGATGGAAGATATACCGCATGATCCCATCCTAGTAAACGACAGTTTTCCAGACGAACAACTTGTCGTTGTTAAAGTACAATCTCTTTCCGATCCTTGGTTTGCAGATTATGCTAATTTTATCGTTGCAAAGTATTTGCCTCCAGGTTTAACATTTCAGCAAAGGAAGAAGTTCTTCCATGATTTGAGGCATTCCTTTCGGGATGACCCACATCTTTGCAAAGAAGGTCCAGACGGGATCGTGAGAAGATGCATACCGGAACACGAGCAGAAGGACATTCTCAAGCAATGTCACGATAGTCCCTATGGAGGACATCACGCCGGTGAGAGAACCACACATAAGGTTCTCCAATCAGGTTTTTATTGGCCTACTCTCTTTAAAGATGCTAGAAATTATGTTTTAGCCTGTGATAAATGTCAGAGAGTTGGTAATATTAGTAGAAGGAATGAGATGCCTATGAATTACTCACTAGTGATTGAGCCTTTTGATTGATGGGGTTTTGATTTTATGGGTCCTTTTCCTTCTTCGCACAAGTACACTCACATATTAGTTGTTGTTGATTATGTAACCAAGTGGGTTGAAGCAATCCCCACTGAGAGTGCTGATCACAAAACATCTTTGAAAATTCTCAAAGATGTAATTTTCCCTAGGTTTGGTGTACCTAGGTATATCATGACTGATGGAGGATCACACTTCACGCATGGAGCTTTTAGAAAAGCTTTAGCCAAGTACGATGTCAATCATAGAATTGCTTCACCGTACCATCCTCAAATTAGTAGGCAAGTTGAGCTCACCAATAGAGAGATCAAGTTGATCTTGCAAAAGACAGTTAACAGAAATAGGAAGGACTGGTCAAATAAGTTAGGAGATGCTTTGTGGGAGTATAGAAATGCTTACAAAAATCCCATGGGCATGTCTCCCTATAAAATGGTCTATGGCAAGGCTTGCCATTTCCCATTAGAGTTAGAGCACAAAGCTTTCTGGGCTGTTAGAGAGCTTAATGCTGACCCAAAGTTAGCTGGTGAAAAGCGTCTCATGAACTTGACTTCTCTAGATGAGTGGAGAAGTGAAGCTTACGAGAGCGCTAAAATGTTCAAGGAAAAGGTAAAGAAGTGGCATGACAGGAGGATTCTGAAACGTGAATTTAATGTTGGTGATAAAGTTTTATTGTTTAGATCCCGTTTCAGGTTTTCTCCAGGTAAACTACTTTCCAGGTGGGAAGGGCCATTTCATATCGAAGAAGTCTACCGGTCTGGTGCAATCAAGATTAACAATTTTGAAGGCACCAAACCTCAAGTTGTGAATGGGCAAAGACTCAAGCATTACATGGAGGGAGATCCCGTCAATGTTGATGTAAATATAATACGCACAACAACTCATGAAGAACATGTTGCAGCCCTGTTTCAGACACCGACAGGAGCAGAATAAGAAAAGGTATGTATTACGGTAAGGAAACATCGCGAACCGCCATAAAAGTTCCATATTATGAGTTTTTGCAAAATTATGAAAATTCGAGGCCAAAGTGGAGCCACAGAGGAGCTCCAGGGGGCCCAGGCGCCCCCCTGGCGCGACCTACCTCCTGGCCGCGCCGGGAGGCCGCCTGGGCACCCAGGAGTCTGTCTCCGACCCCACTTTGGCTCATTAACTTCCTTCTGTTGCAGAAATTTTTGCTATATATTTGTCGGGGTCAATCCGGCAACGTATCTCGCGATTTCGTGTGTTTTCTCTTCAATTTGTTTCTGCCAGGAAATCCTTTAGCTAGACCTAGGTGCCATGGCTTCCCCAAGTTCCCCCAAGGACAAGTTCGTCGTCAACGTCATCAACCCTTACCTCGCTGAGGTGAAGAAGCACCCTCAGGTTGTTCGGATGGAGGATGGTGTCCTCCATCAAGAAGATCTGAAGGGACCTGTCAAGGAGGGGAGCATCCAGGCCAGGCTAGAAGAAGTGGAGCAAGAAGTCTTCAAGTACAAGAAGATGACCGAGCGGGGTGTTGAAGCCAACTTCGACCTCATCAATGATCTGAAGGCTTTCTACAAGAAGGAGATGAAGGAGATGTGGAAAAGCATCACCGCATCTGAAGAAAGAATTGAAGAGCTCCAAGGGCAAATTTATGATCTCCATCACCAGAACTGTGAGTATGAACTAAGGTTTATGCGCATGGGTATGGGTGCTGCATGCAGGATTCAGGAGACAAACTTCTCATATGAGACTGGAGAACCCCTTCCATGGAAGCGCTTCGCCGAGGACTACGTGATCAACATGAACAGGAATGAGGAGTGAAATCTCCTTGGGTAATGGCATCCCCTTGGCTTGTTTCAAGCTTGGGGGAGTGCCCGGTATCTTTATCTTTATCTTAGTCTTTTAGAGTCAAGTAGAGTCATATCATGTCTAGGGAGGTTATTATATGAAATAGGTGTTTGCATCGAGGTCTATCACTCCTTCTGTGGAGATATTGTATCCGTGAGTGTGGAGTCGTCTATAATGGAATATTAATGAGAAGTCTATTAGTTCCTTCGCTGCACTCGGTATTCTCTTCGCGCAATCGGCCTCATATGACGATTCTTATGGGGAGTATTGACCTTATATCAGGTATGGCTTTGAAAACTTTATTTAATTTTGGCAAACATAGCTTTGGTCATGACAACATGCATGTTTTCAAAAGTAGCGACATAGCCAAAACCTTTATGTTATTATGCTTGAAGTGTTATGTTGACAAGGAAGACAACTTGATGTGTTATGCTTACCTTAATGTTTATGCCTTATATGTTTTGCATCTAAATTAGCATCAATTGTCTGTTCTCTCAAAGCCTTTGCTAGCCAAACTCTTTGCCAAGTAGATTTCTTCTTGTGCATCCATACACTGAAACCAATTCCTTCCATATGAGTCCATCATACCTTCCTATTCGTGGTATTCCCCTACCACTCCTATAAGTATAGAATTTATGTGTTATCCTTAAATGTTCAAAATCTTCTGTTTTGTGCCTCTTGTTTAGCTCATGAGGAAGTAGTAGATAATTCATGATCTTCTTAAGTTGGACAAGTTTTACCCCGGGATTGCATGTCTAATATGCAAACCCATAATACGAGGAGGAACTGGCATGGGTGCGCCCATCTCGAAAGATAATATAACAAACAAACCCTCCTTCACGCTTGGTCTATGAGAAATCAGAAATCTTGTATTTGCGGATGCTTGCAAGGTGTTTAATCATAAGAGTGCACTTATCTTAGTCTAGAGGGTGTACTAGCATAGATCCACCCACTCAACACTTATCAACACAGCACATAGTGCCGATACGGAATATGGAGAAAGCACATGACTACCTCTCCCGTGTGTCCTCAAGAACACTTTAGCCTTTATAAGTTCAGTTGCTAGGCCTCTCCTTTGCTCAGAAAGGATTGGGCCACTCGTTACTCTCCAGTGCCTTTTACTTTGCTTGTTTTTAATTTCCTGTTGCTTATACCAAGAAAACCCCTAAAAAGTTATCTTTCAGTGCTTGCAGTTATCTCCTTGCCAAAGTCAGTTGCTATTACCTTCTGCTCCTCGTTGGGTTCTACACTCTTACTTATCGAAAACGCTGCAATAGATCCCTTACGGTTGTGGGTCATCACCTGGCTAGTGGTCTGGGGACGAGTCAAGATAAGATTCCAGAAAAAGACCAAGCTAGTGTGAAACTTTAGTAGATGGAGTTCTCAACAAATAAATATTTTTCTCGTATTCCCTATCCCCCTTCTTGCACGCAAACACCATTTGGAGACATTCGAGTCACGGACAGCGAGAGCTCTTGCACCTAATGTTCTTTTGTTACTTGTTTCAATGCTAATATAGACTCTTGCGTGTTATGACTTGAATTGAATCTCTAACCTTGATTGCTTTACTTTTCAAAGTTCTTATATGGTTGCTAGCATGTCACCACAGAAATTATGCTGTTATCATTTACCTACTCGAGGACGTGCAGGAATTAAGCTTGGGGATGTTGATACGTCCAAAACGTATCTATAATTTCTTCTTTCTCCATGCATGTTTTGTGTGATATTGCTATGATCTAGATACACTTTCATACACTTTTGATCATATTTGGACTAACCTATTAACTCAGTGCACCACCGTGTCAGTTCCTGTTTTCTGCTGTTTTTCTATTTCAGTTTTCCCCCATATAAAAAGTGCTCCAAAAATTCGGGAAAAATCAGATAAAAAATCAGCGCAGAAGAACCTCCCGTAAGGACCTGAGTGGGGCCAGAGGGCCACCACCAGGGGCCCAGCCGCGCCCCAGGGGCTGGCCGCGCCTGGACCCCTAGTGGCCCCCTGGCTGCCCCCTTCGCCTATATATTCTCCGTGACGAGAAACCCTCGAAAAGAACCCTTTTCGCGATCTCGCCTCTGTTCCGCCGCCGCCGCGCTTCCGAGATCGGGAGCACCAGTAGACCTCTTCCCGGCACCCTGCTGGAGGGAGGACCGACCTCCGGGAGTCTCCTCTCCACCATGGATGCTTCCCGGATGTGTCGTGAGTAGTTTCCTTTGGACCATGGGTCCGTGATAAGTAGCTATGTGATGTTCTCCTCCCCTCTTTGTTCTGTTGGGGTTCGGGGCAGAAAACACAAATTTTTCATAACCTACGAGACCCATACCCAAGACCTATGCTATGCTGATGCAAGTAACGGACATAAATAGATCACATACCAGTATGTAGTCCGTTAAGCGGGAAACGTTCCCGCATGAAAGTGGTTGGTGTAGTCGTACCGGCAATCCCCGATGCCGCGCAGATCCACGATGACTCCTGTAGCCACCCGATCCTTGTAGATCGATGGCGGGATTACGTCCCCGTCGGAACGTTGTCGATGAAGACCTCGCGATACGGCCACGACGACGAAGTAGCACCAGAAGTGTAATGCCTCGCGGGATTATACACATACAGTATACCCGACGTCCCTCCGGGCTCCGAACCAGTAGAGCAGCGGAAAGAAGATGTATTCGGATCCCGATTCCAGCAGCACGACGACGTGCGTATAGTGGATAAATCCCCAATCAAGTGTAGACTCCAAACAAGGGCAGACCACTCGAGGAAGGAGAAAGGAGGGAGAGGGAGATGAGAGAAACTTGTCTCAAATCAATTTGTATGAAGAAAAAGGGCACCCTACCCCTCCTTATATAGGCCAAGGAGGGGTGCCACCCCCCCCCCCTCCACTTCTGGGGTGGGACTAATCCCAAGGGGAGGGCAAATGGCGCAGCCCTAGGGGGGTGGGCCCCCTTCATGGCGCCATGGCCCATGGGGGAGGACTCCCTCTCCCCCTAATGGGCCCTATGAGGCCCATGTGCCTTTTCTTCCATTTTTAATTATATTTAAATACATTTTAATATTTAATTCAGATAATTAAAAAATTAAACATTAATTAAACATTATTAAATATATTTTGAACCTTTCAAAATACCCGGAACAACTTCCGGCCTTCATCGGAACAATTCCGGCCATCACCGGAACAATTCCGGTGTTCTCTCCAATTTCTCCGGTGATCCCGAATCAATCCTTACTGCGTCGAGTACCCTTAAGTGTAACACCCTACGGTCCGGGAAACAGCAGACATGATCGAGAAAATTCTCATTGATCAATGACTAATCAATTGGACCTGGTTACAATCCTTGATAGCCCCTGCGCTTCCATCGAATGAACTTCAATCGCTGTTGGATCCGTTAACCGTGTGCCTGTTCCCTTTGTCCTATGGTACTTTGCTTGTACGAGGTTGGATCATCGGTATCCAATATACCTAGTTCATCCTCGTTCTCAACAAACAAGTTTACTCGTTCCCGTGATATTACAACTCCGTGACCTAGTCACACGTTTGCAAACTTTATGATGCAATATCACCGAGTGGGCCCAAAGTACCTATCCGTCATACGGATGGACAAATCCCGCTTTGATCTATTTGCATACTCATCAACCATCTATTTCGGAATACCCAAAGTTCACCGTTATAGCCAGCATATTTCAGTCAGGCGGTGGGATACAAATCAAAGTCTCCTCATAGATGACAATTACGTATGATCATTACAGTCAAAGGATCTGGTCACTACGTTATAGTTATCGCAATGTCGAACTATGTGACTTGATCACATCGCAACAATTCTGGTGGGTGTATGTCCATCATATCATTATCCACTGATACGACTTCATTGTCAATAGACGCCATTGTCTCATGATCAGGAAACCTTGACCATCAATCGCCCAATGGACTAGTATACTAGGGTTTACTAGGGACCTGGATGTTTGTATACCACACATGTATTAATGTTTCCTCTTAATACAGTTATAGCATAGTATCAAACGTATTATGAACTAATGGAATATGCTCGATAAAACATATTTTATTTGCCTCTAGGGCACATTCCCAACAGTCTCCCACTTGCACTAGAGTCCAAATAATCTTGTTGCATTTTCTCTGGATCATAACTCCTTATTGATCATGCTTGCCCGTGGAAGAGGTTGTATCAACGGTCTGGGTACCATTCAGAACCGTATGTCCTTTTGCAAATCATAATGTCACCTAATTTGACATTCCTTCATTATCCATTATAATCATGAGGTATATATATTTGGCGGTGAAGTGAGACTTCGTTTGCTGTGTCATAGCAATGACATCCGGTGGGTCACGCGGACTTTCCCATAGTCATGCACACTTGAAACTCACTCAATCAGAAGTCGAACTTCTTAAGCCATAATATAACTCCTGCTACTTCTAAAGCAGCCACATCAATGTAGATTCAATCCTTAGTGCATTGTATGCAACTTTGATGTCTAACCATGTTTCTTTCAACTTAGGCATTCATTAGTATGATATCTCAATTTTCTAGGTTAGTGTCAAAACTTGAATCAGCATAACATTTATGGTCAAGTCCACTATCCTTTACAAATTTGAGATGTATCATCGGTTCTCTTCAGACACTAAAGGATAAACTTAACTCTTTGTTCAATGATTTACTCATAAATCATATCACAACATGTTCTTACTACTAAGAACTTGGGTCACATTACGTCGAGTACATAACTCTGGTTTTATATGAAAGAACCTATGACAAAGGCATAGAGGATCCAACACATCCATTTCTTTCATTTAGCCATTAACCATTGTTCTTGTACTGAGATTAACTCAACACTTCTCTTGGATATACAAGTAAGGACCACTTCTTGACTTGTCCCATTCTGAACTCCTTCAGAATCTTATCCAAGAAAGTATTACGACTCAATGTTATTAAACACATATCTATCTTAATAGATCTTCAATGCTTAATACTTATTCATCTTCATTTATGAAAGATTCAAATAATCATTAACACCAACTGCACCATTCATAATATGTTATCCATATATGAGAATGGTATCATGCTCCCCACTCAAATATGTCATGCACATATTAAGTTATAGGATAAAACTCATATTGCTCCCACTCAAATATGTCGGCCAAATATAAGACAAGGATAACATCCACATGGCTCCCACTTAGATATGTCAGACACATATTAAGTTCAGGATACTAACCACATGGCTCCTACTCAAATATGTCATTTACATATAAGTCTAGGATAATACTCCCATAGCTCCCACTCAAAATATGTCGTCTACATATTAAGTTTCAGGAAACTATTCAGCTCCCACTCAGTTTCATGCAAATGCATGTTTCCTCGATATTTTGGTTAAGTCCAAAATCCTTTGATCATCCATCAAAATGAGAATTCAGTTTACGAGACACTAGTATCCATATGTTTTTTTCCAAAACCTTCTTGTTGTACCAATTACAACACTTCTTCAAATACAGGATTTGAGGAAGTCACGGTATTGATAACAATCCTGGATCAATCGTAGTGAATATCCCTTTGACTCAAGCATTGCTACACATTGTAGTCAACCCATTGATATTGTCAGAAACAATATTTGTGACAAACCAATCTTGACGTCCCTTTGATGTTCACATTTATTCCTCATAACTCTGAAGTTATTGTGAATATCAAGTAACCTCCTTACTTGATAAGATTCAAGCAATCTTAAATGTAACTCAACATAGGATTTCATGACTCGTAGTCATATCTCGTACTTAGGTCCACCATCGCTTCTTTGTAGTTCGTAGGAATGTCTTGTTCCATTAACATGACAAGTGAATCATGAATATCATTTTGCACCAGGGGCAAATATATATTCTTGAATCCTACCTTTCTCAGTAAAATCTCCCATCAGAAGATCATGATCATTATCATTAGTTTCTCCTCTTATTGTAGAGCTTTGCTTCCAGAACATATTCCATTGCACTACTCTGACATTTGGAGGCAAGGTCAATTACCTTGGTTGAACTTTCACTTTCCTTCCATTACCACATTTATCAAGAACAATTCTTGACAAACACCAAACATAGCAATACAAGTTTTGCTCCTTTTGGTTCTAGTTGTGGAAGATGCATCCATAGTTGTCTAAGGATACACTTACAGAGATAATTTATCTTACATAAATCAAGCTTCCTAGAAACCACAACACACCGTGACATATATAGTGTTGGTTTCCACGAACTCAGATGGTTCCCTATGCTGAAGTGAGTGTTTGCATATTAAATTAATAACTCTAATCAATAATAAAATAACTTGGTAAGAGATAACTTAGACCATACACTTTTCGATAGAATATGATCACAATGTTCAGGCACGTCAATCATATTGAAGTGTCTCAAGACATTGAAATTTGTGGAACAACTTTCACACAAGTCTTTATGCCCAAGACTAACTCAAAACATTTGTCACTTTGATCAAATCATAGAGACTTGTCTTTCTTGTTAATTTAATATCCATCTTTACTCTGAAATCCCTTTTGATCATATCAAATTATTTCAGACTCATGTTTCATTAGTGAATACAAATATTCATCTAAGTCCACATACTAAGTTCACGAAATAATGAAATTCACCACATGCTGACACACGATACATCACAATGTATGATATTCAACAATCAGTACACATTCTGTTTACCAGAATACGAGGTTTTAGTCATCTCACCTAAAAGGCATGGTTTGTATGTGTCAAGAGATCAAGTATCTTAAGACATCATCATACCATTCATGACTTAAACTGTAGTGTCATTATTAAGCCTGGATATTTCTTGGCATTACAATATTTCTTATAAATGATCAAACAACTATCATCAATATAAGAATAACTCATTCATAATCGTAATATGACCATAAGAGATATCATTCATAAAAGGAGAACAACTGACGTGTTTCTCACTAATATGAATAATTGTCTTCGCGAGATGCAAGACACACTAATAAAGTCCTCATTCAAACGATCATAAAATTTATTCATATATTAATCAATTGATAGATGTAGAGGGAGAGTGTTGTTGACCATCAACTATCTTGATTTCCGTCAGCACACATTGTCACCTCATCCCTTCCAAGTCACTCTCAAGCAGTAAGTTCAAGCATCAAATACTTAATCAACCGCAATTAGTGTTTCGTGGGAAAGACATTTATAACTCGTATATCAAATATACCTTCTCCATCAATGACCATTCCTGCATTGGTTCTACTCTTAAAGTTCTTGAATTTAACCATGACCTCATGACAGGTGAACGATTCTCCTTCATGACATAGTCCAGACATGGTCTTTGTAACTGGGAGGAAGCGGATGCAACTCCCCAGTTATCGCAAAGTAACCAGTCATTCAGTAGTCCAAGTTATACACAAGGTGTTCCATGTATCTTATACATTTTCCAAGTGACTTTCTCAGCAGGTTGTTCCTTCCACCATAGTTGAAAGAAACCCCGTCCATATACTCATATTCCATTACTCTGATTTGTGACCAAGTGCTTTCAAGTTCACCTAGCACGTCATACGTGTTGGTTAACATGCATTCAGAAATCAGATTCCATAGAATGAATTATGGTGTATTGGACAGTCATTCATAAGTGACAGTGAGTGCGATACTCATCATCATCTTCCTTGATTACGGAGTTGTCAGGTGTATCTCCTAGCATTTCTTCGTATTATGTTTAGCAAGTCATTACTAATGAGTATGTCTCTAATGGTGTTGGTACACATCAATGAAGTAAGACCCATTTACCTTAAGTTCTATCATACTAAAAAATCCATAGTTCTAAACATTGGTATGACATTATCTACAATGATATTTGCTAAGACATGAAGATTAAGTTCATAATATGGAGTTCATGTTTCAAAAACAATTCCGGAACTCCCACTCAGAAAAACATCCCTCATAGTTTGTTCTAAGTGATTACACGATCCTTGAAGAACATACCTCCCCCGTGTGACACGACCATCAGTATGTTGTTCAAGGTAGGCCATCATACCAATCACATCATCCTTGTGACTCATGCTCGACCTGTCGGTCTCTTGTGTCCCGAGGCCATGTCTGCACATGCCATGCTCGCCACAATAACCTTAATGAGTATATGCCGCGTATGCAAGGCCATGTTTCTGGACATGCTAGGCTTGGTCCACCCATCTCTTGTGAACGTAAAAATGTTTGACACCCGTGTGACACGTGATGCCTCCATAATGAAGAACTTTCCAGATGGTGCTTCACTAAGGAAGGACACTTTGTTGGATTAGTGAGGGATCATCCTATTATGCTACCGTCGTATATCTAACATATTAGCAAAACAGGATGCAACAGTATAAATCATACATGCTATGATTCCCCCCCGACATGCAAATTAAAGTTGAAAATGCCTTTCTACTTTATCTTTTGCAAGTTTTACGTGGCTGCTAGGGGTTTCGAGAAAAGAACCGCTTTCTATCCTGCGAAAAGAAGCCACAACACCAATCCCGCAATTGTCTCGATTACACCCCTGTCGGGGCCCTCCGTTGCAAACATCTTCACATCGCTAATGCAGAGAGACAGACACCCCCCCAGCCACTTTATATGGTACAAGCCATATGTCAAGCGTGGAACCAGTCTCGCGTAAACGCGTAAGGTCAGTCGGGGGACGCTTCATCAAACATTGCCGCAACGCTAAATGAGTACACGTGAGAGGGTAACAATTGCAGAATTGATGCCCACATACTAGATGTGTTCTATCCGTACAATACATCTACGCATAGCCTTGCCCTGATACCACTGTTGGGGTTCGGGGCAGAAAACACAATTTTTTCATAACCTACGAGACCCATACCCAAGACCTATGATATGCTGATGCAAGTAACGGGCATAAATAGATCACATACCAGTATGTAGTCCGTTAAGCGGGAAACGTTTCCTCATGAACGTGGTTGGTGTAGTCGTACCGGCAATCCCCGATGCCGCGCAGATCCACGATGACTCCTGTAGCCACCCGATCCTTGTAGACCGATGACGGGATTACGTCCCCGTCGGAACGTTGTCAATGAGGACCTCGCGATACGGCCACGACGACGAAGTAGCACCACAAGTGTAATGCCCCGCGGGATTATACACATACAGTATACCCGACGTCCCTCCGGGCTCCGAACCAGTAGAGCAGCGGAAAGAAGATGGATTCGGATCCCGATTCCAGCAGCACGACGGCGTGCGTATAGTGGAGAAATCCCCAACCAAGTGTAGACTCCAAACAAGGGGAGTCCACTCGAGGAAGGAGAAAGGAGGGAGAGAGAGATGAGAGAAACTTGTCTCAAATCAATTTGTATGAAGAAAAAGGGCACCCTACCCCTCCTTATATAGGCCAAGGAGGGGTGCCACCCCCCCTCCACTTCCGGGGTGGGACTAATCACAAGGGGAGGGAAAATGGCGCAGCCCTAGGGGGGTGGGCCCCCTTCATGGCGCCATGGCCCATGGGGGAGGACTCCCTCTCCCCCTAATGGGCCCTATGAGGCCCATGTGCCTTTTCTTCCATTTTTAATTATATTTAAATACATTTTAATATTTAATTCAGATAATTAAATAATAAAACATTAATTAAACATTATTAAATATATTTTGAACCTTTCAAAATACCCGGAACAACTTCCGGCCTTCATTGGAACAATTCCGGCCATCACCGGAACAATTCCGGTGTTCTCTCCAATTTCTCCGGTGATCCCGAATCAATCCTTACTGCGTCGAGTACCCTTAAGTGTAACACCCTACGGTACGGGAAACAGCAGACATGATCGAGACAATTCTCATTGATCAATGACTAATCAATTGGACCTGGTTACAATCCTTGATAGCCCCTGCGCTTCCATCGAATGAACTTCAATCGCCGTTAGATCCGTTAACCGTGTGCCTGTTCCCTTTGTCCTATGGTAATTTGCTTGTCCGAGGTTTGATCATCGGTATCCAATATACCTAGTTCGTCCTCGTTCTCAACAAACAAGTTTACTCGTTCCCGTGATATTACAACTCCGTGACCTAGTCACACGTTTGCAAACTTTATGATGCAATATCACCGAGTGGGCCCAGAGTATCTATCCGTCACACGGATGGACAAATCCCTCTTTGATCTATTTGCATACTCATCAACCATCTATTTCAGAATACCCAAAGTGCACCGTTATATCCATCATATTTCAGTCAGGCGGTGGGATACAAATCAAAGTCTCCTCATAGATGACAATTACGTATGATCATTACGGTCAAAGGATCTGGTCACTACGTTATAGTTATCGCAATGTCGAACTATGTGACTTGATCACATCGCAACACTTCTGGTGGCTGTATGTCCATCATATCATTATCCATGATACGACTACATTGTCAACAGACGCCATTGTCTCATGATCAGGAAACCTTGATCATCAATCGCCCAATGGACTAGTATACTAGGGTTTACTAGGGACCTGGTTGTTTGTATACCACACCTGTATTAATGTTTCCGCTTAATACAATTATAGCATAGTATCAATCGTATTATGAACTAATGGAATAGGCTCGATAAAACATATTTTTTTTGCCTCTAGGGCACATTCCCAACATGTACTTCATGGTTTAGACCTCGTGAGCTTCCCTACATGATCGAGGCACTTTTGTAATCTTTCTGGTGTTGCTATGCTGAGTTTGATGGAATCTGATGGATTATGAGATTATGTTCAGATTGTGATTGAGTAATATATTTGGTTCTTATCTCTTATATTTTTGTTCTTAAGTAATTCTTGCATGTTCTCCGTTGCTGTTTATTGCTTTGGCCAAGTAGTAGGTAGTAACACCAAGAGGGAACGTTATGCTCGATTGTGAGTTCATGCCCCCTGATGACACGCTTGAGTGACAGAAACATGATTCTAGGGGATGTGTTGTTGCCACAAGGAGGAAAACAACGGTGCTTGTAACCGCGGTTACAAGGATTGTTTACTTTACGCAAAGTGCTTTTTAATGCAGTTGTCTGTTGCTTTGGGTTTACACTTTGGGTGGGGCTCGCAACTTAATACCAGCGAGATGTTCTGGATAGATATCTCAAGGTGGATGATTAGTAGTAGATGCAGTTGGATTTCGGTCTACTTATTTTGGCGTTCTGCCCATGCTTTTGAGCCTCTTCCTTTCTTTTGTAGCATAGTTAGCATTGCGGTGCGTTCATAATCCTGTCAATTGCCCTTCTGTAATTTGTTCACCTCGCATAAAAGTTTTATCGTCTTTTGGGAGAGAGACATCACTAGTGAACATCACGTATCCCGGTCCATATCCTCATCACTGTTTCCACGCTCATTTACTTTTATGCTTTTACTTTCATTTGCTATCATTATCCCTTGTGTTTGATCCTTTGTGAACAACAAGACCGGAGAGATTGACAACCTCTCTGAACTTTGTTGGGAACAAAGTTATTTGTGTCTGTGTGCAGGTCCGCATCAGTTGCGCCGCTGACACCTACTTATCATCTCCGGAGTCCTACTGGAGACAAACCTTGGTATCTTTACTGAGGGAAATTTGCTACTGTGCTACATCACACCTTCCACTTGGGGTTTACAAACGAAGGGCGAGAAATAACTATCATCACCTCGCACATCAGTAAGCTGTCAAACCATCTCCGCAAAGCTAAAGTGTGTATCCCACATCAACTAGAGGGCTTCCAATGTCGACTTCTTGGGTACTAGGATTTTATCTTGACTACCCTAACGTTGAGTTCCTCATTGGCTAGAGTTGGATTACTTGTTGGAATTCATAGGTATGTCGTTTAGCGCCAGAGAAAATTGGATGTGCGTTGAAACACGTATTGATAAGTTTTTTTTAAGATGATTGGCCTAAAACATGACATTCAGTCCTAAAAATGTTTCACGGTACACCCCTGGTATATTACATGGAAACAATCAAAAGGCTGAGGAGGATGAAGGTGATGAGAGGAAATTTGGCCTTTATATTATACACCTCATTTTGGTAGTTTGTCTGTTTTTCCTAGATAATAAACGAACATGGAAAGTCTAAGGTTTTGTTTTTTTGTTTTTTTTCACTCACGTTCATACCAAAATTATTGTTGTGAAGGAGGATCTGGAACTGGGAAGGCAACAAGGGAGGAGAAGGAACCTATCAATAAACTTTCAGATTTTGATCTTCTGAGCTCTCACTATTTCGAAGACCGACTTCAATTATCTTTCAAATTATGACAGCTGAATTATGGAAATGGTAAGGGCCAATAAATTTTTATGGCACTATATCTTAGCCTTGAGTTTATTCTAAGTTAGGATTAATCAGCCTCTTCACTTCTGCTTGCTATAGCTGCTTGCCCTAGTCGCCCATCCGTTGGTCTAAGCAGGTTCAGCTTCATGTCCATCAATTTTTTTTCACAACTCAATGTTGGGATACGGGGCAGAAAACACAAATTTTTCATACCTACAGTACCCGAACCCAAGATCTATGCTATGGCGATGTAAAGTAACAGAGGGAATCGGTGTTCATACCTTTGAAGACCGAAAGAGGGAAACGTTCTTGCGAACGTGGCTGGCGTAGACTCGGAACTACGACCTCCCTGTCGTATAGGTGCACTAGTTCGGCGAAGAGATGGTAAAATATGGGTGATAGGTGCGGTAAAGCAAGGTAATATAAATCTGAATAAAAAGTGCAGGAAGGTAACAAGTGGTAAACGTGAGCACAAACGGTATTGCAAAGGTGGAAACAAGGCCTAGGCTTCATACTTTCACTAGTGGCAGCTCCCAACAACATTAACATAGTCTAATCACATGATATTTCCCATAAAACATGCAATGGAGACGTACTCAGAGGTCATTCCTTTGTGGTCAAGAGAGGATGAGAATTGTGTAGGGCTACAAAAGCACACCTCAAAGTTCGTAGTTCTCAATCTATGGATTTCCCAATGTCACCGCGGCCATCCAAAGAGAGTACCACAATCACCACAACATATCTAAAGGATAGTCAAAGACAAGCACCAAAAGACTCTCAATCTTCAATCCACACACAAAAGAGGAAATCACTCATGAAAATATTCTTCTAATTCCATGTGCAATAGACCAGCTGTCACCATGGTCTTGGAGATTATACTAGATAAGATCAATTGAGTACATCAATCCAATACATAGAAGAAGGGGAAACATCATGGGATCACCCTAGATTAACATTGCCTATGATCACAATCAATATCACATCATGGGAGAGAGAGAAGACCACATAGCTACTGTAGAAGACCTTAGCCCCGAGGAGGAACTACTCCCGCTTCATGGAGAAGGGAAGCAACGTCGATGGAGATGAATCCGGAGGAACTTCCCCGTCCCGGCAGGGTGCCGGGGCAGCTTCTTCAGGCAACCCCGATCTGAAAACGGCGGCGGCGGCGGAACAGAGAGGTTTCCGCCAAAAAGAGTTCTTGTTTAGGGGTTTCTACCCCGAGGGGGTTATATAGGCGAAGGGGGCGTCGAGGGGCCACCCAGGGCAGCCAGGAGGGTGCCTGGCGCGCCCTAGGGTTGGGGCCGCGCCAGGGACCCTTCTGGCTCCCTGGTGGTGGTCCCGGCTCTCTCCCTTGGTTATTCCGGAAGCTTCCTGCCCGCTGATTTTTAATATAATTTTTGCGGAATTTTTTGGGCACTTTAATCAGCCGGAAAACCTGAAAAACAAAAACAGCAGAAAACCAGAAGCTGGAAACTGGGTGCACTGAGTTAGTAGGTTAGTCCAAATTGGTTTAAAAGTGTAATAAAGTTCAACCAAAACATGGCAAAGTCACACAAAACATGCATGGAGCAAGCAGAAATTATAGATACGTTTGGGACGTATCAACATCCCCAAGCTTAATTCCTGCTCGTCCTCGAGTAGGTAAATGATAACAAGCATAATTTCTGTGGTGACATGCCACACAACCAAATAAGGACTGTTAAGTAAAGCAATCAAAGCATGCAATTCAATTCAAGTCTTAACAGGCAAGAGTCTATATTGGCATTAACACAAGCAACAAAAGAACAAAAGGTGCAAGAGCTCTTGCTGTCCGTGACTCGAATGTCTCCAGATGGTGTTTGCGTGCAAGCAAGGGACTGGGAAGAAAGAGAAAAAAAAGGTTGTTGAGAACAACTATCTACTAAAGTTTCACACTTGGTCTCCTTTGGGTTCTTATCTGGACTCGTCCCCAGACCACTAGCCAGGTACAAGTCAAACTGATCCACTCCCTTTCGATATTTTGAGCACTCATGCAATGGATGAGCGTGAGCAAGAAAGTTGACACCTAAAAGGCGAAACAGAAAAAGGGTGGAGGAGGAAGACAAAAAGGTGTGTGAAAGGCTCACATCAATGAGGACAATCATAGGCGAGAGAAGGCCATATGATAGATATGATGTGAGGAGTAGGGATTGCCATACAACGGATGCACATGTGAGCTAAAAGCTCTCCAATGGAACTAGTGGGGGTGCATCTAACTTGCTTGCTCAAGAAGACCTAGATCTCGTTTGAGGAGGCTCATCATTGGAATATACAAGCCAAGTTCTATAGTGTAAAAGGTCCCCACATAGCTATATGCATGATGATAATCTCTATGTAGTACAAGGGATAGAAGATGAAGTACTAGTGTGGATCTCTCAAAAGGAATAGTAGTATGCCCCCTTCTGTCTTTTTATTTTTATTTTTGTCTTTTTCTCTTTTTTTTGGGGGCCTCAATGGCTCTTTCTATTTAACTCTCATTTGTCCTCTTTGGGATCTTTTGATTTTGTCCTCTTTGGGATCTTTTCCTCACTTTAGGGGCAATACTCTATATTTTACAAGAATATAGGAGATATTTCACACTTTACAAAGGTACTCACAAAAAGAAAATGTAACTAATCATGATGCAAATGTATGACTCTGCCAGGATAGCAGGATATGCAATGATACTAGCGCGTCATGTAGCAATGATTAGGGCAAGGCCCAACTAGCATGCGGCTCATCGAACAAGCAAGTGGCATGTATGACATGAAGATCAAGTCATGAGAGGGTGGATGTTGCATGGCAATGTATCTCGGAAAGGCTATGGAAATGCCTTGTAGGTAGGTATGGTGGCTGTTTTGAGGAAAGATATAATGAGGCTTATGATGACAGAGCGTATCATGCCAAGGGTTTGGATGCACCGGCGAAGTATGCGCCAACTCTCGAGGTGAGAAAGGGCAATGCACGGTACCGAAGAGGCTAGAAAAAGTATGGGTAGGTGGAGGTGTCAACTTTCGAATACTCACATTAGTCCGAAGAACTCATGCACTTATTATCGGTAACTCTCAATCTAATAGGAGGTTCACAAAGAGACAGGTACCCCGAGGAGGAGTGTATGGGGGTTTGGTTATCCTTGCGCATCCTCGACTCATGGTACGTGAGTGTACTCTAATATTCGAACCCTCCAGAGGTTAGTGATCCATCTAGTAGCTAGAGTTCTCAACAGGGGTTTTTGGTTTTCGAAAAACACACGGATTGCCCAAAATACGACATCTATCACTAATAGGCAAGAGCTCTTGACACCAAAATTTCAAACATTACTCTAGTCAATACCTCAAAACTATTGCAAGTTACTACTTCAAAAGGAAAAGCAACTTTAACTACCTACTTTCTAGTCAAGACACAGAACTCAGTGCAACAGGCAAACTCTCTAACAAGATAAAACATGCAACCTATAGAAAGTTCAACCTGAAAAGAAAAGCTCTAGAAAAACTAAAGCACTACAGCTAAACAGACCAGCAGCTAAGAAAAGAAAAAGAACAACTCACAGCTAAAAGAAATAAGCATGCAAATCCTATGAGGAGTTCTAGTTCAAGTGGAGCGTGTTTCTCTCCCACACAAAAGAGTAAGTTGGGGTCTAACTTGTTACTACAGCAAAGAAAGAAAAACAAACCTAGAAAAGTAAAGAGCGATACGCTCCAAGCAAAGCACATAAGGCATGAAGTGATAAAAATATAGTGCAACGAAAGACAGACCGATGATTGTTGATGAACAATGGGATGCCTCGGGGGCATCCCCAAGCTTAGACGCTTGAGTCTCCTTGAATATTTATTGGGGGTGCACTTGGGCATCCCCAAGCTTGAGCGCTTGACACTCCTTGATCTTCTTTCATCACCTTCCATCGCGCACTTGAAACTCCCTTCATACATAACTCATTGTAGGCTGATTAGAGAGATTAGTACCCTAATAAAATAATTTTCCTCTACTGCAAATAAAGATTTCCAGGAAGAGATACTGTTTCTCTAGCCTGCCCAAAAAAGTTTGCAAAGAAAAAGCAAGCTTAAGGATTGCAAAACTGCGAAACGAAAAACCGGGGCAGAAGCTGAGAAAAACAGAACAGCAGAGAAAGGGGAATTTTTTAGGGGCACTTATGCAACTCAAATCAAAAAACTCTGAACAGACACCCGAAAGGTAATTGTATGGATCATACGGTCAAAAAAATTCAGATCAAAAAGATGATCTGGTGATTTATTCCGATTTTTTCCATCAAGCAGACAGAATCTGTTTCTGGACAGCATGCACCAACTTTTGACCTTTCTTGCAATCTGAGGCTAAACTTGGCACAAAGCTTGAAAGTAAAGATACAATGATGTTGCTACAATAGTAACAATCATCAAGACCACTAAGAACAGAAGAAAAACGAAAAGTAAAGATAACAAGGGTTGTCTCCCTAGAGCTCTTTCTTTATAGCCATAAAGATAGGCTTAAGATTTTAATGATGCTCTCATGGGATAAGAATTGAAGCACAAAAGAGGGCACCAAGAAGAAAATACCAAACACATTTAAGTCTAACATGCTTCCTATGCAAAGGGATCTTGTAGAGAAATAAATCATTGAAGTATAAAGATATTAGCTTAGGAAGGCAAAACAAGTGCAACTTCAAAACCTTCAACATAAAGAGAGGGAACTTGATATTATTGAAATATCTATAAGCATATGTTCCCCTCTCATAATAATTTTTAGTGGGATCATGAATAAACTCAACAATATAAGTATCACATAAAAAATTCTTATCATGATCCACAAGCATAGAAAATTTGTTACTCTCCACATAAGAAAAATCCTTCTCATTAGTAATAGTGGGAGCAAACTCAAGAAAATAGCTATCACATGAATCATTCTTATCATGATACACTTGCAAACATTTATTCTTTATAGCATAAGTGTCATCACAATAATCATCATAGATAGGAGGCAAAGTATCATCAAAATAAATTTCCTCATCAAAAATTGGGGGGCTAAAAAGATCATCTTCATAAAACGTAGCATCCCCAAGCTTATAACTTTGCATATCATTAGCATCAAAGGTATTCAGAGAAGATATACTAGTAACATTGCTACTAACATGAGTGTTGTGAAAATAATGAAGCTCCATAGGCTTTTTGATTTTCTCTTCAAACACTTCATGTCCCAACTCAAGGTAAAGCTCATAAAGCTCTCTCATAATATTTTTGTTGTTTTCCATAAGGCCTAACTAGTGAAAATAAAAACAAGAAACGAAAAGATTTAATTGCAGAATCTAAAGATATACCTTCAAACCTTACCTCCCCGGCAACGGCGCCAGAAATATCTTGATGTCTACACACACTTCTATTCTTGTAGACTATGTTGGGCCTCCAAGCGCAGAGGTTTGTAGGACAGCAGCAATTTCCCTCAAGTGGATGACCTAAGGTTTATCGAACTCAGGGAAGTAGAGGTTGAAGATGGTCTCTCTCAAGCAACCCTGCAATTAAGAAACAAGAAGTCTCTTGTGTCCCCAACACACCTAATACAACTAGGAGTTGTATAGGTGCACTATTTCGGCGAAGAGATGGTAAAATATGGGTGATAGGTGCGGTAAAGCAAGGTAATATAAATCTGAATAAAAAGTGCAGCAAGGTAACAAGTGGTAAACTCGAGCACAAACGGTATTGCAAAGGTGGAAACAAGGCCTAGGCTTCATACTTTCACTAGTGGCAGCTCCCAACAACATTAACATAGTCTAATCACATGATATTTCCCATAAAACATGCAATGGAGACGTACTCGGAGGTCATTCCTTTGTGGTCAAGAGAGGATGAGAATTGTGTAGGGCTACAAAAGCACACCTCAAAGTTCGTAGTTCTCAATCTATGATTTCCCAATGTCACCGCGGCCATCCAAAGAGAGTACCACAATCACCACAACATATCTAAAGGATAGTCAAAGACAAGCACCAAAAGACTCTCAATCTTCAATCCACACACAAAAGAGGAAATCACTCATGAAAATATTCTTCTAATTCCATGTGCAATAGACCAGCTGTCACCATGGTCTTGGAGATTATACTAGATAAGATCAATTGAGTACATCAATCCAATACATAGAAGAAGGGGAAACATCATGGGATCACCCTAGATTAACATTGCCTATGATCACAATCAATATCACATCATGGGAGAGAGAGAAGACCACATAGCTACTGTAGAAGACCTTAGCCCCGAGGAGGAACTACTCCCGCTTCATGGAGAAGGGAAGCAACGTCGATGGAGATGAATCCGGGGGCACTTCCCCGTCCCGGCAGGGTGCCGGGGCAGCTTCTCCAAGCAGCCCCGATCTGAAAACGGCGGCGGCGGCGGAACAGAGAGGTTTCCGCCAAAAAGAGTTCTTGTTTAGGGGTTTCTACCCCGAGGGGGTTATATAGGCGAAGGGGGCGTCGAGGGGCCACCCAGGGCAGCCAGGAGGGTGCCTGGCGCGCCCTAGGGTTGGGGCCGCGCCAGGGACCCTTCTGGCTCCCTGGTGGTGGTCCCGGCTCTCTCCCTTGGTTATTCCGGAAGCTTCCTAACCGCTGATTTTTAATATAATTTTTGCGGAATTTTTTGGGCACTTTAATCAGCCGGAAAACCTGAAAAACAAAAATAGCAGAAAACCAGAAACTGGCAACTGGGTGCACTGAGTTAGTAGGTTAGTTCAAATTGGTTTAAAAGTGTAATAAAGTTCAACCAAAACATGGAAAAGTCACACAAAACATGCATGGAGCAAGCAGAAATTATAGATACGTTTGGGACGTATCACCCTCCTTATATAGGCCAAGGGGGGTGTGATCCTCCTCCCCTCCCCCATGTGGGACTAAACTCCCAAGGGGGGGAGTGCGCCGGCCATAGGGGGGGATGGGCCCCACCCTTGGCGCCAAGCCCAAGTGGGGAGACTCCCTCCTCCCTTAATGGGCCCCATGGGCCCATTTAGCCTTTTCCCATTTTTTTAATTTTTTTAATATGTTTTAAATATTTAATTCAGATAATTAAATAATAAAACATTATTAAAACAATTAAACTTTATTTTGAACTATTCAAAATGTCCGGAAACCATTCCGTCCTCCTCCGGAACTATTCCGGTGATTTCTCCTATTTCACCGATTGATCCCGTAACTGTCCTATGCATCGATTGCCCTTAAGTGTAACACCCTAACGGTCCGGGAAACAGCAGACATGGTCGAGACTCTTCTCATTGACCAATGACTAGTCAGTTGGACCTGGTTACAATCCTTGACAGCCCCTGCGCTTCCATCGAATGAACTTCGATCGCTTTTGGAAACCGTTAACGATACGACGTAATCCCTTTGTGCTGCGGTACTTTGTTTGTCCGAGATTTGATCGTCGGTATCCTACATACCGTGTTCACATCTCGTTCACAACAAACAACTTCTCTCGTCCATGATCATTGCATCTCTTGTGACCTAGTCACGTCCTTGCAAGGTGTTGATGCAATATCACCGAGTGGGCCCAGAGTACCTGTCCTGTCACAAGGACTGACAAATCCCGCTCTGATCTATTAACATACTCATCAACCATCTATTTCGGAATACCCAAAGTGCACCGTTATAGCCAGCATATTTCAGTCAGGCGGTGGGATACAAATCAAAGTCTCCTCATAGATGACAATTACGTATGATCATTACGGTCTAAGGACTAAGCCATACGTTACAAAGTCATAGCAACGCTGAACTATGTGACTCGATCACATTGCAATACTTTAGGTGGGTGTATGTCCATCACATCATTCCCCTTAACGATATGACCTCATTGTCAATGGACTTAAGTGTCGCCATGATCAGGAAAGCTTGATCAATCAATTGCCGAATGAGATAGTTTACCCGAGTTAAACTACGGACCATGTTTTATACTACACCTGTATTAGTATTTTCAAGTAATACAGTTATAGCACAGTATAAAACGTATTATGAACAAAACGGATATGTGACAAATATCTTTATTAATTTGTCTCTAGGGCACATATCCAACACTCAATTGCTTTGGCGGTGTGTTTGCTCTGAATCCACAGAAAGTTGTCTGCACCAAGAAGCAACATATGTCATCTGATTGTGCTTGCTTGATACTTTCTGTTACATGTAGGTTTCCCAAGGCATCAACCAAATAATCCTAGTTGATGCAGCTGTAGCACAAGCTACAGCCAACACATTTGAGAAACTTCCAATAAATATTATTTTTTATATAAAATCTGGATTGAATGTTGGAAGAGGTTCTGAAAGATTACACCCACTATTCAAGATATCTTCCGACATTCCGATAAATCGACCGATTTATCGCTTACCAGTGTTTGACCGATAAGATCAATCGGCATATAAATTGGACGATATATCAAACAATCGATCGATTTTCCACTTATCTTGGGTCAACCGATAAATTCTCAATAAACGATATCCCCAACATTGATTAGACCCGACCAAAAGTCCTTTGGTCGTAGAACCTGGAATCTCCGTCGTCGTGTCCATCGTGCTCGTGCTCGTAGACCACTACTAGAAAAAGGGCTATCCCTAATATCAATATTAGTGGTGCACTATAGATGTACCACTGCTATATAGCAGTGGCGCACCACCTATAGGTGCTCCACTAATAAAAGTTAGCAACGGCGCATCAGGGGAGAAGCGCGCTATTGCTATTTTTTATGGGTCCACCCCCCTCCCCAGGCTTACCAGTAGCGCACTATATTCAGGTGCGCCAATGTTGTTTTAGGTAGCAGTGGCGCACCTAGCAATAGTGTGCCACTGGTAAGCCTGGGAGGGGTGGAAATTTTGGTAAGTGCTGCCCAAAATATCCCCCCACACACAGACACCCTCCACCCCTGTGTGGATCATCTTTTTTGTTTTTTTAATAATTAAATAAAATGATAGAAATTTCAAATTGTAAAATCCGTCGAATTGCCCATGTGTTATGTGTTATAGTTGTTAGGAAAATTAAAAAAATGAATTTTAATTTTTTTTGCAAAAGGCCTCCGTGTTTCGATAAAATAGCTATAACTTTGCATACGACCTCCAATGAAAAAGTTTGTTATATGGAAAAGCATCTACTCGAAAAGTTACATCCGAATTCAATGAGCTATGCTCGTTCTCGATTTTCTAGAATCCTCAAAAACCAAACAGAAAAAAGTTACGATTCTTTTAAGATTTGGAGCCAAAAAAATTCAGAAAAAATTGAACTTACTAGTGACACACTGTTTGTTAGGTGTGCCACTAGTAATAATTTTCCCGCCTTCAAAATTCAAAAAAAATGAAAAAGTAACAGCGGTGCACTATTTTCCATGTGCACCACTTCTAAGTTGAGACAGAAGTTCACTTACCCCTTCATTCTTCTACTCCACTCAATCTCCTCCTCTCCTCCACTCAATCTCCTCCTCTCCTCCACCATACTCTCCTTCTTTGACGACCTCCTCCCTCCTTGTCCGGTGATGGCTTCTCGTCCCTCGTTGATTACCCAACGTGGAAGGTTGAGATGTAGACGCGGAAAATTTCCCTCGGTGAAGATACCAAGGTTTGCCTCCAGTAGGACTCCGACAACGACAGGAAGGTGACAACGGCGCCAGCAATTAGGCGGTTGACGTGGATCAGCACACACAACAGATAACTTTTCTCCCAACGAGTACGGAGAGGTTGTCAATCCCTCCGGCCTTGTTGTTTAGAAAGAATCAAACACACGGGATAATAATGATAGCGATAGCAACAGAAAAGGAAATAAAGCAGAAAATAAATAGAAGGTGTAAACAGTTGTGGAAATATGGACCGGGGTCCCATGATGTTCACTAGTGATGTCTCTCTCCCAAAAGACTATAAAATAGCCATGCAAGGTAAACAAATTACAGCTGGGCAATTGACAGGATTATGTGCGCAAAACAATGCTAACTATGCTACAAAGAAAGGAAGAGGCTCAAAAACTTGGGCGGTACGCCAAGACAAGTAGACCGAAATCCATCTGCATCTACCTAGTAATCATCCACCTTGAGATATCTATCCAGAACATCTCGTTGGTATTAAGTTGTGAATCCCATCCAAAGTGTAAACTCAAAGCAACAGACAACTGCATTAAAGAACTTTGCGTAAAGTAAACAATCCTTGCACCCGCAAGTACAAGCACCGTTGTTTTCTCCCTTGTGGCAACAGCACATCCCCTATACTCATGTTTCTGTCACTCAATCTAGTCATCAGGGGGCATGAACCCACAATCATGCATAACGCTCCCTCTTGATGTCACTACCTACTACTTGGCCAAAGCAATAAACAGCAACAGAGAACATGCAAGAATTACTCAAGAACATAAATATAAAAGAGGACAATCAAATATATTACTCAAACACAATCTGAACATAGTCTCATAATCCATCAGATCCCAGCAAACTCAGCATAGCAACAGCAGAAAGATTACATAGGGCAGCTCACGAGGTCTAAACCATGAAGAACAAAGAAGGGAGGAGAACATCACATAGCTACTAATCATGGACCCATGGTCCAAGGTGGACTACTCACGGTTCATCCGGGAAGCATCCATTGGGTGGAGAAGCTCTCGGAGGTGGTTCCTCCCTCCGGCAGGGTGCCGGGAAGAGGGCTCCTGGTGCTCTCGATATTGGAAGCGTTGCGGCGGCGGAACAGAGGAGAGATCGCGAAAAAGGGTTCTGTCCTCGAGGGTTTCGGGACGAGAGAGATATATAGTCGAAGGGGGGCAGCCAAACATGGACCAGGGGCCCCAGGCGCCCCCTAGCGCGGCCTAGGGGGTGGCCGCGCCAGGTGGCCGCCTAGGCCACCCCTGGCTCCCCTCTGGCCCCACTTGGGCTCTTCCCAAAGCTTCCTCTACGCTGATTTTTCCTATATTTTTCCCAGAATTTTTCTGGCACTTTTTATATGGGGGAAAACTGAAATAGAAAAACAGCAGAAAACAGGAACTGGCACTGGGGTGCACTGAGTTAATAGGTTAGTCCAAATATGATCAAAAGTGTATGGAAGTGCATCAATATCATAGCAATATCACACAAAAGATGCATGGAGCAAGAAGAAATTATAGATACGTTTTGGACGTATCAACATCCCCAAGCTTAATTCCTGCTCCTCCTCGAGTAGGTAAATGATAACAAGCATAATTTCTGTGGTGACATGCTACCAACCATATAAGAACTTTTAAGTAAAGCAATCAAGGCATGTAATTCAATTCAAGTCATAACAGGCAAGAGTATATATTAGCATTGAAACAAGCAACATAAGAACATAAAGGTGCAAGAGCTCTCGCTGTCCGTGACTCGAATGTCTCCAAATGGTGTTTGCGTGCAAAAAGGGGATAGGAATATATGAGAGAGTAAAACATAGTTTTTATTGTTGAGAACTTAATCTACTAAAGTTTCACACTTTGTCTTCTTTGGAATCTTATCTATACTCATCCCCAGACCACTAGCCAGGTACAAGTCAAAATGATCCACTCCCTTTCGATATTTTGAGAACTTATGCAATGGATGAGCGTAAGCAAGAAAGTTGACACTTAGGATGGCAAAGAGAGAAAATGATGGGGGAGGAAGACAAAAAAGGTGTGAAAGACTCACATCAATGAGGACAATCATAGGTGAGAGAAAGCCAAATGATAGATATGATGTGAGGAGTAGGGATTGCCATGCAACGGATGCACATATGAGCTCAGGCAAACTCTCCAATGGAACTAGTGGGGGTGCATCCAACTTGCTTGCTCAAGAAGACCTAGAGCTCATTTGAGGAGGCTCATCAGTGGAATATACAAGCCAAGTTCTATAGTGTGAAGGTCCCCACATAACTATATGCATTAATGATAATCTCTATGGAGTACAAGATATAAGATGGAGTACGAGTGTGGATCTCTCAAAAGGAATAGTAGTGTGCCCCCTTCTCTCTTTTTATTTATTTTTCTCTTTTTTTCTATTTTTTGTATTTTTTGGTGGCCTCAATAGCTCTTTCTATTTAACTCTCATTTGTCCTCTTTGGGATCTTTTGATTTTGTCCTCTTTGGGATCTTTTCCTCACTTTAGGGGCAACACTCTATATATTACAAGAAGTATAGAAAATATTTCACACTTTACAAAAGTACTCAACATAAAGAAAATGAAACTATCATGAAGTATGCAAATGTATGCCTCTGCCAGTGTAGCAGGATATGCAATGATACTAGCGCGTCATGTAGCAATGATTAGGGCAAGACCCAACTAGCATGCTGCTCATCGATCAAGCAAAAGCATGTATGACATGAAGATCAAGTCATGAGAAGGTGGATGTTGCATGGCAATGTATCTCGGAAAGGCTATGTAAATGCCTTGATAGGTAGGTATGGTGGCTGTTTTGAGGAATGATATAATGAGGCTTATGATGACAGAGCGTTTCGTGCCAAGGATTTGGATGCACCGGCGAAGTATGCGCCAACTCTCGAGGTGAGAAAGGGCAATGCACGGTAGGCTAGAAAAATATGGGTAGGTGGAAGTGTCAACTTTCGAATACTCACATTAGTCCGAAGAACTCATGCACTTATTATCGGTAACTCTCAATCTAATTAGGAGGTTCACAAAGAGACAAGTACCCCAAGGAGGAGTGTATGGGGGTTTGGTTATCCTTGCGCATCCTCGACTCATGGTACGTGAGTGTACTCTAATATTCGATCCCTCCAAAGATTAGTGATCCATCTAGTAGCTAAAGTTCTCAACTAATTTTGTAGGTTTTTCGAAAATAAACACGGATTGCCCAAAATACGTCATCTATCACTAATAGTCTAAAGCTCTTGACACCAAAAGTTCAAACATTACTCAAGGCAATACCTCAAAACTATTGCAAGTTACTACTATAATTGAATAGTAACCTCAATTACCTACTTCAAGTCAAGACACAAAACTCAGTGCAACAGGCAAACTCTCTAAACAAGATAAACATGAAAACTCAAGAGAGTTCTAGCAACAAACTAAACAAAAACTCTTAAAAAGATAAGCATGAAAATTAAGAGCTAAACATGTCAGCAGCTACGAAAAAGATAAAGAAACACACACGGCAAAGATAAGCATGAAAATCCTATGTTGTGCTCTAGGGTGAAGTGGAGCGTGTCTCTCCCATACAAAGAAAGCTGGGTTCTAACTTGTTATGAACAGAAAGCAAAGCTAAAGAAAACTAAAAAGGAAATAAAGAGCAAGACACTCCAAGCATAGCACATAACGAATGAAGTGATAAAAATATAATGGAACGAAAGACGAACTGATAATTGTTGATGGAGAAGGGGATGCATGGGGGCATCCCCAAGTTTAGACGCTTGAGTATCCTTGAATATTTCTTGGGGGTTCACGGGGGCATCCCCAAGCTTGAGCGTTTGACACTCCTGAATCTTCTTTTATCATCTTCCCTCGGACACTTGAAAACTCCCTTCATACATAACTCATCATAATCTGATTAGCGAGGTTAGTACCCATAATAAAATAATTTTTTCTCTACTGGAAATAAGGATATTATTTAAGGGATACTGTTTCTCAAGATTTCCAAACAGTTTTTCCAAAGAAAAAGCAAGCTTAAGGTTTGCAAAACGAAGAAAAGGAAAAACAGGACAGAATCTGTGAAAAACAGACCAGCAGGTAGTAAAGAATTTTTTAGGGATACTTCTGCAAATCAAATCAAAAATCTCAGAACATACGAAAGTTCCGTGATTGTATAGAGCACGCTTTGCAAAAATTTCAGCTCAAAAAGATGAACTGGTAATTTTCTATGATTTTTCCCGTCACGAGGACATAATATGTTTTCTGGACAGCATGTCACAACTTTCACTTCCCTTGTCATATGAGGATATAAATGGCACAAAGCTTGAAGAGTAAAGATACAATGATGTTTCTACTGTAGTAACAAACATCAAGACACAAAAAAAGCAAAATAAACCTAATTCGTTGTGGGCTGCCTCCCAAAAGCGCTTTCTTTTATGCCTTTAAGCTAGGCATGATGCAAAAAGATCAAGTTGTATCAATTGAACCATCATCAAGATCATCAAAAAGCTCTTCAATAGTACAACCATTCTTAAGGGTACTTTCAAATAAATGCCTAATAAAGATACTTCTAGGGATAAAAGCAAAAGGCGGAAGATCAATTGGAGTTTCATTTATTCTAAAGAGAGGCATCTCTTCCAAAGTTTTCACAGTTTCAACCCCTTTGGCAATAGATGGATTATTTTTGAAACGAGGAGCCTTTGGAACGTAAACGAACTTAGGTTTATTATTTTCCGGAGTTTCTAACTTTTTGGTTTTGATTGAGGAGAAAGTAGTTCCTAGAGTGTCAATGATTTCCTCAATCTTATCTATCCTAGAAGGATCCAAGTCATGGGATTTGATGGTCTCCAAGGTTTTGAAAATTTTATGCATGGAGCTATCGAGTCTATTCAAATTCCCTTGAATCTTACGATCCAACTCACTTATCTTATAAATGCTTGGCATCTCTAGCTCTATATTTTCAAGTTTTTTCATAATGTGAGCTAGGGTAATGTCCTCTTGAATGCTAGCAACAGGGGGGTTTCCAACAAGATTTTCCATAATACTAAGAGCTTCCCAAACTGGGACTTTTAGGAAATTCCCATTGATAGCAGTATCTAGAATAAACCTATTCCAAGACGTAATTCCAACATAAAAGTTTCTAAGCAGGATAGTAGTGGATTGCTTCTTGGTGGCTTTCTTTTGAGAATCATTAATTCTATACCAGGCATCTTTCAGACTTTCACCACCTCTTTGTTTAAAGGTGAGCACTTCTGCTTCACCAAAGGCAAAAGGACCAGACATACTGACAACTACTAGCAAGGTAACTTTTTTTATTTTTGATAAGGGACACTAAAGCAAAAACTGAAAGGTAAACTACCAAGACTAAAAAGCAAAGATAAAAGATAGTGTGCAACTCCCCTATCTTGAAGAGTGGAGTCCCCGGCAGCGGCGCCAGAAATTAGCTTTGATGGATTCTCGCCCCTAGTTGGTTACCCAAAGTGGAAGGTTGAGATGTAGACAACAACAAATTTCCCTCGGTGAAGATACCAAGGTTTGTCTCCAGTAGGACTCCGACAACGACAGGAAGGTGACAACGGCGCCAGCAATTAGGCGGTTGACGTGGACCTGCACACACAACAGATAACTTTGCTCCCAACGAGTACAGAGAGGTTGTCAATCCCTCCGGCCTTGTTGTTTACAAAGAATCAAACGCACGGGATAATAATGATAGCGATAGCAACAGAAAAGGAAATAAAGCAGAAAATAAATAGCAGGTGTAAACAGTGCTGGAAATATGGACCGGGGTCCCATGATGTTCACTAGTGATGTATCTCTCCCAAAAGTCGATAAAATAGCCGTGCAAGGTAAACAAATTACAGCAGGGCAATTGACAGGATTATGTGCGCAAACCAATGTTAACTATGCTACAAAGAAAGGAAGAGGCTCAAAATCTTGGGCGGTACGCCAAGACAAGTAGACCGAAATCCATTTGCATCTACCTATTAATCATCCACCTTTAGATATCTATCCAGAACATCTCGCTGGTATTAAGTTGTGAATCCCACCAAAAGTGTAAACTCAAAGAAACAGACAACTGCATTAAAGAACTTTGGGTAAAGTAAACAATCATTGCACTCGCAAGTACAAGCACCGTTGTTTTCTCCCTTGTGGCAACAGCACATCCCCTAGACTCATGTTTCTGTCACTCAAGCTAGTCATCAGGGGGCATGAACCCACAATAATGCATAACGCTCCCTCTTGGAGTCACTACCTATTACTTGGCCAAATCAATAAACAACAACGGAGAACATGCAAGAATTACTCAAGAACATAAATATAAAAGAGGAGAATCAAATATATTACTCAAACACAATCTGAACATAGTCTCATAATCCATCAGATCCCAGCAAACTCAGCATAGCAACAGCAAAAAGATTACATATGTGCCTCGATCATGTAGGGCAGCTCACGAGGTATAAACCATGAAGAACAAAGAAGAGAGGAGAACATCACATAGCTACTGATCATGGACCCATGGTCCAAGGTGGACTACTCACGGTTCATCCGGGAAGCATCCATGGTGCTGGAGAAGCTCCCGGAGGTGGTTCCTCCCTCCGGCAGGGTGCCGGGAAGAGGGATCCTGGTGCTCTCGATCTTGGAAGCGCTGCGGCGGCGGAACAGAGGAGAGATCGCGAAAAAGGGTTCTGTCCTCAAGGGTTTCGGCACGAGAGAGATATATAGGCGAAGGGGGGCAGCCAGAGGTGGACCAGGGGCCCCAGAGCCCCCCTGGCGCGTCCTAGGGGGTGGTCGCGCCAGGTGGCCGCTTGGGCCACCCCTGGACCCACTTGGGCTCTTCCCGAAGCTTACTTTACGCTGATTTTTCCTATATTTTTCCCGGAATTTTTCTGGCACTTTAAGTAATGGGAAAACCTGAAATACAAAAACAGCAGAAAACAGGAACTGACACTGGGGTGCACTGAGTTAATAGATTATTCCAAATATGATCAAAAGTGTATGGAAGTGCATCATCATAGCAATATCACACAAAAGATGCATGGAGCAAGAAGAAATTATAGATACGTTTTGGACGTATCATCTGGCGACCTAGCTCCTCCCTCCTCCTCACGGTCCTCCTCCTCCGGCAACCTCCTCGCGGTCCTCCTCCTCCCTCCTCTCCGGCGACCTCCTCCTCCCTCCTCTCTAGCGACCTCCTCCTCCCTCCTCTCTGGCGACCTCCTCACGGTCCTCCTCCTCCCTCCTCTCTGGCGACCTCCTCCCTTCTCCGGTGACCTCCTCCTACCTTCTCTCCTCCTCACGGTTCCTCCTCCTCACAGTCCCTATTTCTGGCCACATGTGGAGCTACCCCGCACAAAGAACGTACCAAATCTAGATCCGTAACAAAAGATGAAAAAAAAACGCAAAAAAATGTACCAGATCTAGATTTCAAAATTTAAGTAGTGGCGCACGACATAACTTACTAGTGGCCCAACTTGCTGAATTACCAGTGGCGCACCTGGAAGCTAGTAATGGCGCACTACCTGTTGCGCCATCGGTAGTGCACATAGTAGTGGTGCACTAGAGGTGCGCCATTACTATTTGTTACTACTGGCGTGTTAATAGTGGCGCACCTATAGTGCGCCATTAATAGCAAAAACAGGTGCGCCACTAATAGCCTTTTTTTCTAGTAGTGAACCTGGAGCCTCCGCCACCGTGTCCATTGTGGTCGGGGTCATGGTCATTCCCGTGGTTTTGAACACCGTGGTCTCAGTCATGCTTGTGGTTTCAGACATCGGTGACCAATATTCATAGTAAATGTAATAGGCGAATAGTGGTGATCACTGAACAAGTTCGTGGTGAGATGCTTGTAGAGGCTTAAGGCCATAGTCATGCTTCAGTATCCATTCCACCTGGTCACATGATTCATCCAAGGTATGAACCCAGATGTGATTACTAAAAAACGTTGCAAAGTACACCACCTTTTTGGAGAATCCTATATGAGGATCCCATTTGACATCGAGAGGTGGCATCATTACGTTGTACTTATCATGAGATAATGATATCTAGACGAATCAAATCATTGTAATGGAACTTCTAGATAGCAAAAACCTGAATAATTCTTTCATGCATTAGGAAAAATGTATATCAATGAAACGGTCTAAATAGATAGTACCTCATAACAAAGTCAGTTTGGCAATGCACGTATACTGACCCTTGCCAGTAGACAGAATCGAGTTAGCTTTCACTTTTCAAACACTCACACGTCTCTCAGATGGTCCCATGAGCATTGTAACGCTCCCATCAAACCCACCGGTGAACAACCAATTCCATGGCCGGTGTGCCTGGGATCTAGACTATCCTCATATACCAACACTAGTCTTTTCTGCAAACTTTGTCCTCACTCGTGCGCATCTAAGATCAACTTCTCAGTTGGTCACCCATCCTAAGACTACTCCAAGCCCAGCACGCTTAACCTAGTAGTTGTTTTCTAATGGGCTCCTGGAAAATAAGGTGAACCTTATTGATACGAGTAGTCTAGCATTCCTATTGAGATTCTGGACTGTTATATACACCACCTCTCAAAGGAACTGACGTCCCTGTCGGTTCAACGGGAATGTTCCCTTTGGCACACGTTTTTGCGCGCCAGTGCAGACATCCCACATATACCCCATGTAAGGCTCACTGACTCGCACACACACCGTGTAACCGTTAAGGTCGGTTCTGATACCAACTTGTAACGTTCTGATTAAATCCACCGGTTAACAATTGATTTCATGGTCGATGCGCCTGGGATCTTGACTGTCCTTACATATCAACACTAGTCTTTTCTGCACACTTTGTCCTCACTCGTTCGCACCTGAGATCAACTTTCTAATCGGTCACCCATTCCAAGACTACTCAAATCCTAGCACGCTTAACCTAATAGTTTTTTTTTCTGCATACTTTGTCCTCACACGTTCGCACCTGAGATCAACTTTCTAAGTAGTCACCTATTCCAAGACTACTCCAATCCTGACATGCTTAACCTGATAGTTTTTTTCTTACCTGATAGATTTTTTTCCTGATGAGCTTTCTGAAAAAAAAGATGCACCTTGTTGAAAGGAGATTCCTATTGAAATTCTGGGCTTTGTTTTCCATTGTGCAGCGCGCACACACTACGCAGTGTATATGTCAGCATTGAGCAGGGAGTCCAGTGGGAGAAGGAAACCTAGACGGACAGGAATACAACAAGGCCACCCTAAAACGTACGTTTCCTCCACTAGTAACGGCTACACGTATTTCCTTCCACAAGTGAAAATATTCACAAGTATATGTAGTCCGAAGTGTAACAAGTACCAGTACACAACAACGTTGTTTCTCCACATTGTGATCCATTAAAAACCCAGCCATCGCAAACGGTATGTCCACAAATTGGATGACCTAAGACTGTTGCAATCCATTGATCCAAGTCAATCCAACATTATACACTTGACATTGATCAGTGAAGCATTCATCATGGTATGCCTTGCTCTTATCCGTTCTCGCAACTGACATAGTGTTACTCGTATTATTAATATGCATAGTACAGACCTTGTCCACCCGTTGCCGTTGACAGGAAAATTTTGAATGGGAGACGTGCATCTTGTAGCAGACCAAGCATTGTCATACAGTGATACATAAGTGAGAAGAAGAGGGAAAAAAACACTTATACGAATTCTTCATGCAGAACAGCATGCTACAGAATGCCACTGTGTACTCTCTCCGATCCATATTAATGGATTTAAGTTTGTCTAGATACACATCTAGTCTAAATACTTAACTAATACATACGAATCTAGACAAAGTTGAGTCCATTAATATGGATCAGAGGTAATATTTGTTTTAGCCCTCCAGATTTGCATATAGCTGTATTATCATCCCAGAGACAGTTGCAAACCAATCGAACGAATCAATCTGATAGATAACCCGACAGGCCACCAAAACACCTGAATCCTTTGTGGATTATTACAAACGGACTGATCTGTGGTGTGCAAACTTCAATTAACTGTTCCTCAAAAAAAAAACTTCAATTAACTGTACTGTACCAGCAACTTGTTTGGGGCCTCGCCGACTGGGAACATCGGCAAACCGCGATGGCAATGATAGGGATAAACAAACTACATTTTCCACTAAAAGAAGAAACATCTACTTTCAAAGAAGCTGAATGCATTTTTTCTCTGGATAGGGATAAACAAGTAATTTACAAATAATAAGCTGAATCCGAAAAAGACTTCAGTATGGTATTTCTTCTGGCAGTCAACCAATGTACGTAGCTGTAGTGGCTCACCTTGTTTCAAAGCCAAAGCTTCCCAGCGTTTTCTCCATGTTCTTTCAACCTCGACCAATAAAGTGTTGAAACTACTTCAAAGAGCTCGTCAGGACAGGTTACCATCAATTGCTTTGTCTTGATACGGAGAGCAGCTCTTTCAGCTGCGCTAGTGCCTTCTGCTCGACGGGCTTGAACGGGATGCGGTTTATCACCTGGGCTCCGAATGAGAAGAGCAGGGCATCGGTTGCAGTTTTGGGGTCGACGCCTCGCGCTTGGAAGTAGAAGAGTTCGTTCGGGTCCAGGTCCCCGCTAATGGCAGCTCCGTGTGTGCATTTGACATCGTCGGCGATGATCTGGAGGTTTGGCTTCACATTCACAACAGCCTTTGGTGAGAGCAGAAGACACTTGGTTTGCTGCCCTGCGTCTGTTTGCTGTGCATACCTGCAAATCAACAAAATCAAAAGGTTGCGCCAGGGAAATACGATAAATACAATATTTTCTCATGTTGGATCCTACAAACAATATTACAATGGGTGAAACACAATAACAGCGCACATTTTTAAAAGTAGTAATAGCTATTACTTGCTTTGCACCGCCACAAAACCTACAAAGACTACAACCATAACATGCTTCTGCTAGCTTGTATTTTCTATTTTTCATCAGTACACAGCATTTTTTTCATAAACTAATACAGTATTCAAAATTAACATTAAACTACAAAAACTAATCGTCTAAAGTCCATAGTTTCAGCAACAGTGAAACGTGTGTGTAACCAACGTTGTTTCGATACATTAGTAAGAAGGTTGTACTACATATATACGTTTCTCCTGTGTTGTTTCGATGATGACTATGGATTTTCTACCAGAATAGAAAAATATAATGGATGAGAAGAGTCTGACCAAATACCTGTTGACTTGAATATTTCCATCAAAAATGCCATTTCCTGAACCACAAGCAATCAATTTGTGGAGCTGTCGTGAATAACCTCTCGGGTGATCAAGTATTAGTCTGCTATGCAGATCATGAATCTGCTTATTCTGAGATGTTAAGTGAAACGTAGATAATTCCGTTTCTGTCTCAGGACCCAATTGCTGGATGTGAAGATTGTGCCTGTTCAATCTTGCTCCGGTGCTGACCTCAACAAACTCATATTTACTGGATGTACTCTGCAAAAAAAATGTTGTACAACTAATGAGACTGACAATATCCGGTTCGAACAATCTTTACTTTAAAGCCTTATTTACATGCAGCATTTTTCCTAACTCCTAAGTACTGAAAACATAATTTGCATAACTACTCTTTATATACAGTCAGTAAAATAATGTATGAACAGAAAAAAAACTGAGATCTTTCTGGTACTCCATTTTCACAGGATATAAGCATAACACTAAAAGCAGAATAAGCTGTGTGACCATTACTCAAAAAATGTAGTTTCCATGATAACTGCGTCAATACATGGATGGACACTTCAAAAGATTAAAGTGTTTTCTAAATTGCAGCTGGTTGTTCCAGTTAAGACTGACTTTGTTAGCATCCTCACTGTTATTACGTATATCATGATCGATACAGAAATCGATCGAGTTATCTGTTCCTTTACCCAAGAAAAAGTATTTCTATTTTCCATGTCCAATCGCAGATCCCAGAGTTTCTACAATAAATTAGATAGGTAGCTAAGCTAATCTAGTTCCCTATACACGAATCTGTTGTCATTCTACTGCAACAGTTGTACTGCAATAATGAATACTTTAAAGTAGGTATAAATGATCCATTAGCTCAAACAATCATATATTGAAGTAATCACTGTCCCTCTAATCAACCTAATAAATCTGACCATTTTTATTTTCACAATTGAATCAAAGTAGCAACCCATTCAGTAAGGAATAGGAACTAGGAAATATTTCAAGCTATGGTCAATTTCATAGTGACAACAATTAACTAAGATGTGAAAAATTGAAACCATTACTGTGACATGTATATTTGCAGGGTATGTATGGTTTTATAGGTTGCTACTTCAAGATCATTAAAGCAATGCCAAGGCACCAGATACAGAAACTCGAAATGTTCCTCGTTTTATATTGTATTACTTAAAACCGAGTTCACTGACTAACTCGTTGATCACACTAGTCATACATTATGAAAGCAAGCACATGATACACATAACCGCTAGAACAGTAGATAGCAGGTGCAAACAATATTATCCGCAATTGCAATATATAGTTCAAAGGATCAGATATTACTGTGCTCACCACCCCTACAATCATTTAATCAAGTGCAACCATATATCTCTTCATAACTGATTTCTTATCAGCACTGATCGATGTCCTAAGCTCAATAAAGGGCAGCCCGGTGCATGTAGCTCCCGCTTGCGCAGGGTCCGGGGAAGGTGCAAATAATTATATAGCTCAAGTACCATTTCTACACTCAAATGATCAAATTCTCCTTCTGTATCTAGTGTTACTGAAGAGCGAATTTACTACGCTATGAAAACAAGCACATGACACTCATAACTTCTAGAACAGTATACACCAGGTGTAAACTAGATTATCCACAGTGGCAATATAGCTCAAAGGATCATCAAAATATTTGGGCACCCCCTGGCCGCTACAATCATTTAACCAAGTGCAACCATGTCTCGACGTAATAGATTTCTCATCAGCACTAATCACTGCCATAGCTGAATGTCCAAATAATTATATAGCTCAAACAACCTTTTACCACCACCAGTATCACAACATTTATGTAAAACCCGTATCAAATAAAATTAGCGCAAACAGCATAAGACATCGCACCTGCTGGACGGTGGTCCACTTGGTATGCGCTGCGGCGGGTGACTGTCGCTGCACATAGGAATGAACCACTCTAGCACCCTCCTCCACGATGATGTCGACCACCGGGTTGGCCCAATAGCAGCCACCGTCCTCTTCGCCGATCCCGAAATGCTCCTCGACGATGGCAACCTCCGCCCCCTTCTCCGCAATCACCAGAACCCTCGGGTTGGACATCATCAGGCTACCACCGTCGCCGCCGCTGTAGGCGAACATGATGTGGACCGGGTCGCCGGCCATCTTGGCCCCCTCGGGCACGTACACCACGGCGACGTCGCTCGCGCCGACGGCGTTGAAGTCGTAGAAGATGTCCCTGTGGGAGAACTGCGCGGAGGCGGCGATGGCGGCGGCCGCCCGGTCTCGGGCGTCGCCAGGGGGCATGTCCGAGAGGGCGGAGGCGTGGGCGCCGGAGGCGGAGACGAGGCGGCCATCGGCGAAGAGGATGTGCGATTCCAGGTCGGAGGAGGGCGGCGGCGCGAGGCCCGGGGTCCGGGTGGGGGTGGAGATGGGGAGGGAGCGGAGGTAGGAGATGTCGGTGAAGCGGAAGGCCTCGTTGGAGCGGCGGGTGGGCCAGGGCGTGGAGAGGAGGGAGAGCGCCGAGGCGGACCGCAGCGGGTCGAGGAGCGGCGAGGTGGGCGCCGAGTCCTCCAGCTGCTCGGCGATGCGGAGGACCAGGTCGTCGGAGACGGACGGGGCCGCCGCGCGCGACGCGGGGACGGAGAAGGCCGCGGGGCGGCGGAACCGCAGGAGTGGGGGAGGGCCGGCGCGGAGAGGGGCGGAGCAGGTGGCGGCGGCGCAGAGCGACGGCGGCGACATGGCGGCCGGCGTTCCTCTCGTCTAGTGGCAGAGGAGGGGATGGGTTGTGACGGGTGTGTGGAATGGCCTGACAAATGGGTCCAAGGGAGAACAGGTTATGGGCCGACCCGTTTCATTTAGACTAGACAGAGATGGGCCGACGTGTTTTTACTTAGGCCGCCACTTTCTTGAATTAAATGGGTCCAAGGAGATGCTCTTAGTTGCTCGGCCAACTCTCCCCTCGCGTTAGGGTTTTTCTCCTCTGGCGGCGGCGACGCGAGTCACCATCGCTTTGAGACCAAGTTTTCTCTTCGATCTTCCCACGCGCTGATCGGATCGCTGCCTTGGGGTGGCGAACGGTAGGTGTTCGTGGTCCTGCGTCCTCCTCCTCTGACGGTTTTCCGCGGAGGGCGTGGGGTTACTGCAAAAGCCCGGGTTTCGATCGGGCTAGGGTTTTTGTCTCGGTTTCATCATCGTCATGGCGTCGGGATCTTCATCATCCGGGGCTAAGGACGAGGAGATGGACAGGCTGATGGCTGACCTGGGGCTGGCTGAAGACGATCTCGACGACGTGATTGCAGAGGATGTAGCGGACCTGTCGGAGGAAGGGGCTCGGTGGATGCTGGTGGCTCGAGTGCATATAGAAAAGAAGTATAGCCAATTCTGGTTCTATAAACAGATGAGGGCTGCGTGGAACCTCGCGAAACCAGTGACGATCCGGCCTTTGAGCGACAACCTATACACAATGTCGTTCGCCTGTCTTGGCGATTGGGAGAGAGTCACCGAGGACGGCCCTTGGAGCTACAAGGGCAATGCGGTGGTTTTTGCGTCGTATGATGGATTCTTGAAACCCTCGTCGATTCCTCTGGACACCATTGTGATCTGGGCGCAAATTCACCATTTCCCGTACGGTTTCTTTCCTTTGCTCCCATCACTGGCTGGAAAGCTTGGAGAATTCGTGTACGCAGAGCCATCCTCTCAGGATTTTGAGGGTAATTTTGTTCGGATGAAGATCAAGATCAATGTATGCAAGGCCCTGTAGAATGCCGTCTCTGTGATTAAAGGCGGAAGACGTCAGATCTTCCTAGTTAGATACGAGAGGCTCCCGGACTGGTGCGCAGTTTGTGGTCACTTGGGCCATCAGTTCAAAGAACATGGGGACGGTATCCATCCCCCTAGTTCTCTCTTCTTCAAAAACCTTCGTGCTGACTGGTATAAGGGAGCAGGCCCAGGTCCCGGAAAGGTTAAAGACTCGGTAAAAAATATCTCTCAAAAGACTGTGGCAATTGTTGATCCAAAGCCGGTAGAACACCTCGCTGTTCCATCGGATGTGGAGATGGACGAGGCTGAGCAGACAAGGAAAAGGAAAAGGGAGTTAGAAGCCCTTCAGAAGTAGCTCAAAGAATCACCAGTCACTACTGAATCCTCCAGCAATGACATGCCGGTCGACCCTACAGGCGTCCCTCCCAGCCCACCCCCAAAACATGATCCGAAAAGATCAAAAACTACAACTCCAGGAAATGAGTCTCAACCAAAACCACCTAAGTCACAGTTGGCGGGCACCCCGGAGGTGCGCCGCCACGCGCAATGAGTATCTTGAGCTGGAACTATCGCGGTTTGGGTAACCCCGCGACAGTTCGAGAAGTTCGCGATATCGTGAACAAATTTACCCCTGCCGTGTTATGCCTAGTTGAGACTCAAATTCAAAAAACACGGGCAGAAAGTTTGGCTGGATCTTTTGGTTTTGATGGATCGTTTGCTGTTGGTAGTACTGGACGAAGCGGGGGGATTGCCCTTTTCTGGAATAAGGACATAAAGCTTGAAGTTAAAGGATCGTCGAGGTATCATGTGGACTCAGTGATCTCAGATTTTTGGTCCAGGGGAGTGGCGCCTAACTTGTGTTTATGGAAAAGCCCAAGTGCCTATCCGATCAAGAACTTGGGACATGCTAAAGGGTTTGGTGGAAAATTCTGGTACGCCATGGCTAGCCATCGGCGATTTCAACGAGGTTTTGCACCTTTCTGAGCATGACGGTATTGGGCAGCGGAGTCAAGCTCAGATTGAAGCGTTCAGAGATGCGCTCAATGTTTGTGGCTTGTCTGCCCTTGGTTTCTCTGGGAATAAGTGGACTTTTGAGAAGCGGGTTGTTGGAGGCTCTTTCACAAGAGTTAGGCTAGACCGTGCGTGCGCAGACGACGGGTGGGCAGCTCTTTTCCCCGCTGCTGGAGTGGAGCATGTAGTGGCGGCATGTTCGGATCACACTCCTATCTTATTGAAAGTCTCTGATGAGGCAATAACTAAACCCCCGCGGTCTTTCAAGTATGAGATGATGTGGGAGACACATCCCGAACATGCGCAGTTCATTCAGTCTAAGTGGATCAATTCGGGTGGGGTTTCTCCCCTCTCCGAAATTCAAGCAAAACTTTCTTCCCTTGCAGGTGACTTAAGTCACTGGGACCGGTCGGTGTTTGGCAATGTTAGACAAGAAATTAGAGGCCTCAAGGCGGAGCTGGAGACTCTGCGCAATGCCTCTGGTCGATCGGGGCCGGGTCACAGAGAGAAGAAGATAGCGGATCGTCTGGTGGAGCTATACAAATGGGAGGAAATCCTTTGGAAACAAAGGTCCAGGATTGAGTGGCTGATTAGTGGGGATAAAAACACTCGATTTTTCACCTTCGGGCTTCTATGAGGAGGAGAAAGAGCTTGATCAAGGGGCTGAAGAATGCGGCGGGAGATGTGATCACAAATATTACTGAACTTGAGAATATGACCAGGGTCTTCTATGCAGACTTGTACACATCCGAGGGGGTACAGGGTATGGACCAAGTTCTTCAACATGTCGCAACGAAAGTAACCCCTGACATGAACACGTTCCTGTCGACCCCTTATTCAGAAAAAGAAGTGAAGATCGCGTTGTTTCAGATGTTTCCTTCCAAGGCGCCAGGCCCGGACGGCTTCCCGGCACAGTTTTTCCAGAAGCATTGGGATACTTGTGGGCAGGAGGTCACTCGTGCTGTTCTGAGCATTATGAATGGCACAGAGAGTGCCAAGGCAATCAATAAAACAGTGCTGGTTCTAATCCCGAAGGTCAAGGGGGGATCTTCCCTGTCCCAGTTTCGCCCTATAAGCCTATGCAATGTCCTATATAAAATTGCATCAAAGGTAGTTGCTAACCGGCTGAAAGTAATCCTTCCTGACATTATATCTCCCGAGCAATCTGCTTTTGTTCCAGGTCGGTTAATCACAGATAACATTACAGCGGCCTACGAGTGTCTACACTTTATGAAGAGGAATAAAGCGTTAAAGCATAGGCATTGCGCCCTAAAACTGGACATGATGAAAGCTTATGACAGAGTGGAGTGGCCCTATCTCAAGGCCATCATGCTAAAGCTGGGGTTCAATGACAGACGGGTTTCGATAATAATGGATATGGTGAGTTCAGTCACCTTTTCTGTCATGTTTAATGGGAAACGGCTCGAGGAATTTACGTCGTCTAGAGGTATTCGTCAGGGAGACCCAATCTCCCCCTACCTTTTCCTTTTAGCAGCAGAGGGCCTCTCAGGCCTCCTAAAATCGCGAGATGAATCATCACAAGTGCAAGGATTACAAGTGGCTCCCCAAGCGCCGCATGTGAACCACCTGCTTTTTGCGGATGATAGCCTGCTGTTCTTTAAGGCAAATGTTCAGGGGGGCGACAGAGGTGTCAAACCTGCTTCATACCTATTGCTATGCCTCAGGTCAGAGAATCAACAACTCTAAATCCTCGGTGTTCTTTAGTAAAGGTTGCCCGGAAGCTGTTAGGGACAATGTTAAAGAAATCCTTCAGGTTCCAAATGAGACCCTCAACGAAAAATACTTGGGCATGCCTTCGGATGTGGGTGCCAGCAGAATGGGAGCCTTTAAGTACTTGAAAGACAGGCTATGGAACAAGGTGAAAGGCCATATTGAGAAAACTATCTCCTCGGCAGGAAAAGAAATTCTTATCAAGTCGGTGGCTCAGGCAGTGCCCGTATATTCGATGTCCTGTTTCAAGTTACCTCGAGGTCTTTGCGAGAATCTTAATTCCATGATCAGGCAGTTTTTCTGGGGTAAAGAGGGGCAACGCAAACCCCATTGGGTGTCGTGGAAGGCTATGACTCAACCAAAGGACTCGGGAGGCCTCGGATTTAATGACTTGGAGATTTTTAACATTGCTCTTCTAGCTCGTCAAGCATGGAGAACCTTAACAAGCCCTAATTCTCTAAGCTCCCGACTTCTGAAGGCGATCTATTTCCCTGATAGAGATTTCCTGGAAGCCGAGTTGGGTACACACCCATCCCAGATCTGGCGTTCATTGTTGGAAGGGCGTGATTTCATGTCCCAGGGATTGATCAGGCGCATCGGCAATGGAAGGGACACCAATATATGGAGTTGCAACTGGCTCCCGAGGGACTCTTCTCTGCGTCCCCTCGCTCGCATATCTCCCAACCCACTATCCCGAGTCTCGGAATTGATTGATGAAACGAACCGTTGCTGGTAATATGAGTTGTTGCAAGAACAATTTTTGCCGATTGATGCAGACATTATCAAGAATATTCCTTTGCCAACAACCAATATCTCTAATTACTGGGAGTGGCACTTCGAGAAAAATGGGGTCTTTTCTGTCCGATCAGCTTATAAGATGATTATCAATACTAGAAACAGGAGGGAGGACTGGTTGGAGGAGAGGTCTGCTACCTCTGATCCCTCAACTGCGGCGAAAGGCTGGTCCCAGCTATGGAAGGTCCAAATCCCGGAAAAGATACGTACCTTTGTATGGAGACTGGCGAGGCATTCTCTCCCCACTGAGGATGTTAGGAAGAGGAGAAACATGAGTACTGTTGAGAGCTGTCATCTTTGTGGGGCTGAGGACTCTTGGAGACACTCACTAATTGATTTCTCAATGGCCCGGTGTGTCTGGGGCTTGGAGGATGAAGACCTGGTGGAGCAGATGGTGTCTACTAGGGCAAACAATGCTAAGAACTGGCTTTTCTTGTTGATTGAGGCGTTATCGCATGTGCAGTTCGTGAGGGTTGTTGTCACTCTATGGGCGATCTGGACAGCCCGGAGGAAATTAATTCATGAGGATGTTTTTCAGAGCCCTCTTGCTACCCACTTGTTTGTCGGCAGGTTCATTGCGGATCTGGATGTGGCGGCTGAATCCACTAGGTTGTCTCTCCCGGTCCAGAGGTCAGCAAACAATGGGTCCATCAGGAATATTAGATGGGAACACCCTCCTCCAGGAACATTCAAAATCAACGTTGACGTTGGGTTCTCAGGAATGGGCTCCGGTGCAGCGGCTGCCATCTGTAGGAATTCTGAAGGAGATTATATGGGTTCCTCGGCGCTCACTATGATGGGGATCTCTGACCCGTCAACCCTAGAGATGATAGCTTGCAGAGAGGCTCTATCACTGGTTGTGGACCTAAACATTGATGAAGTTGTGATCTCGTGTGATGCTAAAAGGGTGGTGGAAGAAATCAACACAGGGTGTGGAGGAATCCGGAGCACTATTGTCAGAGAGATTCTCCATCGTAGCTCGGCCATAGCCAGGTGCAAGTTCATCTTCGAAGGCCGATCGACGAACCTGGAGGCTCACTCAATTGCCAAGTTCGTGGTGCCTCTCTCTCCGGGACGCCGCCTGTGGCTGACCGCTCCCCATGACCCCGATTCTATCCCAAATTTTGTACCAAGGTTTTAATTAAGTGTGGTTTTAGTGCTAAAAAAAGCTGCTCGGCCGTACAAGTTTTTTCCCTCTAGCTAGGGTTTTATCTCCTCTCGGCGGCGACGCTAGTCTCCCCCGTTGAGATTGCATCTCCGACTCCCCTACTCTTTCGCCGCAGTGCGGCCGGGCTGCCGCACTACAAGAAATATGCTATCTTGTGACCCTTCATATTGGTCACTGAAAGGTCACTGTTATCAATTTGTGACCTTTTTGTGACCAAAATCAGTTGGTCAAAAGCTGAGGGTCGCAAAGCGGACACTGCGACCTTTCTTTGTGAAATGGTCATAGCTGATTACGACCAAAACAAAACTTGTTTGGTCGTTAGGTGTTTGCCCAGTCCAAGTCAGATCCAACGTGGCAAGCTGACATAGATCAGAATCGGCCCGGTCCAATTCAGCCGTCTATATGGGCCTAGCCCAACAATTCAGCCCATTTAAAAAAAATCCTTTCAATTTTGATCAGTTACATGGGCTAAGCCCAATAATTCAGCCTTTCTATTTTTGGGCCATGGCATTTTTAAGCTATTGATTTTCTATTTTCAGCAATTATATTTTGGTGCAAGCCCCACTAGTCAGATAGGTCCCACCTGTCATATTCATCTCATAATGGGTCCCACCATCAAAAACTCAAAAATTAGCAATTATATTATTATTATTTACCCCGAGGGACCAAAATGCATTCATTCATTCCATCAGTGGGCATTTTACATAGAGGTCCAGCAAAAAACTAAAAGGACCTACACTATTACAAGAAGGACCCTTGAATATATTGAGGAAAAGCAATCCAGTCCAACTTTTTCTCCACCGCGACAAGGTGCCCTGCTCGAGCTGCTGGCCGGAATCCTCCCTGTGGCGCTCCTCGTCCCTACTTGTCCTGCTGGCGATGCCGTCGGCGGGGACGCCGTGGAGCAGCAGGCGCTTGGCATCGTGGAGCAGGTCGGACTTGCAGTAGGCAACGATGGCGGCGTTGTAGGCCTTGAGGTCAGGCCTGATCCCCGCGGCCCGGAGGTGCGAGAAGAGCGCGAGCGCCTTGGGCGCGTCGCCGGCGCGAGGGCGAGGTGGATGAGGTTGGATAAGAGGACGAAGTTGGGCGCCACGGCGTCGGCCTCCATGAGCGGGAGGAGCGCGTGGTCCAGGTGGCTCGTGCGGGTGATCGCGTCGAGGAGCGTGGAGTAGGAGAAGGCGTCCGCAGCGACGTCCCTGTCGCGCATCTCGAGGAGGAGGCCCGAGGCGAGGCGGAGCAGAGCAGGGAGGACTCCGGCGCCTCCAACTCCCTCCGGCGCTCCGTCCAGTACAACCTCCAGCGCCCGAGGCGAGGCTGGACCGACATGACCGTCACGAGTGGCGTGACCGGCAGGACCGGCGGGAGGCAGGCCATTGGCACGGCCACGGAGCAGGGCTGGGTGGCGGCGAGGCCGGCCGGGCACGGCGTGGTGCGTGCTGGATGTACTTGGGAGAGAGGATAAGGGAGCGTGTGGCTAGAGAGAGAGGATAAGAGAGAGGCCGGCTATGGGGTACAGCGTGGTGGGGATGGATCGTGCGTGGTGGGGTGGTTGTGCCAGCCACGTCACTGATCCGTGGGAGTAGGTATCGACCAATAGGAAATTTGCATTATCTTTTGTGTTTCTTTGTCTAAACTGTTTCAATAAAATTACAATGTAAATAAATAGTAAAAAAATTCATAATTTTTGTACATGTTTTAGAAATCATAAACCGATACCACGTCGAATTTTATGTTATTTAGACATCGTTTGCATTTTAAAAAAAAATGAAAGATTAAAAAACTCATTGGTTGTACTGTTGTTAGTGCTACTTTCAAAGGATAGTTTTACAAAATGATATCATATTTTTCATATGTGTGCATATTGGAATGTGCAACAAGTTTGCCAAAGGAAGTTTTCATTTTCGCTGCACAAAAAATCCATTTTTCATTTTCCGAGTGTCGAAAGTAGGGTTGTTTTGTGAAGAACCTAGCAAATATTTGGTGTGAATTTGAACCAATCCATTTTTATAAAATACTAGACCATATTTGATTAACAATTGACCAAACTTTCCATGTAAAATGTTTCTTATACACCTCTCCTCAAAAAGACAAATTGTCGCCGATTCAGCTGGAACGGGGTGAAATTTGAACTACAAGTGCTTGATAGTTTGCTCTTTATTTTTTCAAAAAATCATTTCTAGGTGCACAAGTACTCATTTCATAAGAGATATACCAAGATTTTTTGAAGATTCCACCCCTAGCTATCACCGGCCATGCCCCCTCCCCCGTTTTGACCGCATTTTGACATTGGTGCTTAAAAAATTCAAAAAAAATCAAAAAAATGTAAAACCTTCGCGTTGCATCCTAATTTATGTCCTAGTAACCATACAAACCAACAAACTTGTAATAATGCAAATCTATTAAAAAAGTCTTCTCAAAATGGGCTATCAAGTATGAAGGTTCATCGCTTTCAACCCAAATGACCGATGCTAGTGCTACTTTTAAAGGATAGTTTTACCAAATGATATCATATTTTTCATATGTGTGCATATTGGAATGTGCAACAAGTTTTCCGAAGGAAGTTTTCATTTTCGCTGCACAAAAAATCCATTTTTCATTTTTCGAGTGTCGAAAGTAGGGTTGTTTTGTGAAGAACCTAGCAAATATTTGGTGTGAATTTGAACCAATCCATTTTTGTAAAATACTAGACCATATTTTATTAACAATTGACCAAACTTTCCATGTAAATGTTTCTTATACACCTCTCCTGAAAAAGACAAATTGTCGCTGATTCAGTTGGAACGGGGTGAAATTTGAACTACAAGTGCTTGATAGTTTGCTCTTTATTTTTTCAAAAAATCATTTCTACGTGCACAAGTACTTATTTCATCAGAGATCTACCAAGATTTTTGCAAGATTCCACCCCTAGCTATCACCGGCCATGCCCCCCTCCCCCGTTTTGACCGCATTTTGAAATTGGTGCTTAAAAAATTCAAAAATAAAAATAAAAAAATGTAAAACCTTCGCGTTGCATCCTAATTTATGTCCTAGTAACCATACAAACCAACAAACTTGTAATAATGAAAATCTATTAAAAAAGTCTTCTCAAAATGGGCTATCGAGTATGAAGGTTCATGGCTTTCAAGCCAAATGACCGATGTTAGTGCTACTTTCAAAGGATAGTTTTACCAAATGATATCATATTTTGCATATGTATGCATATTGGAATGTGCAAAAAGTTTGCCAAAGGAAGTTTTCATTTTCGCTGCACAAAAAATCCATTTTTCATTTTCCGAGTGTCAAAAGTAGGGTTGTTTTGTGAAGAACCTAGCAAATATTTGGTGTGAATTTGAACCAATCCATTTTTGTAAAATACTAGACCATATTTTATTAACAATTGACCAAACTTTCCATGTAAATTGTTTCTTATACACCTCTCCTGAAAAAGACAAATTGTCGCCGATTCACTTGGAACGGGGTGAAATTTGAACTACAAGTGCTTGATAGTTTGCTCTTTATTTTTTCAAAAAATCATTTCTAGGTGCACAAGTACTCATTTCATCAGAGATCTACCAAGATTTTTGCAAGATTCCACCCCTAGCTATCACCGGCCATGTCCCCCCTCCCCCGTTTTGACCGCATTTTGAAATTGGTGCTTAAAAAATTCAAAAATAAAAATAAATATTGAGGGAAATTGGCTAAATTAAATGAGCTAAAATTTGGTGGAGGGAGGTTCTATGGGCAGGGTCATGTCCTGGTAAATTTGTAGCAATTAGAAATCAATATAAAATATAGTTGCTTCACAAACTGAAAATATTACCAAAAACAAAGATTGGATGGTGGGATCACATGGATTGTTAGATGAGGCTCAAATTTTGTAGACAACTATTATTTGGGAATATAGAAGACGTGGAAACAATCAACTCATTAGGATATGCCTAGCTAGTACTTCCTTCACAAAGCTTCTAGCTGAACAGAAATTTTTGGAAATTTCCTGAGGAAGATTTACAAGGAAAATAGACCTGAATTTTTTCATGAGGAAATGATTTTGATAGGAAAGAGTGCCTAAAATTTTTGAGGGAAATCAAGAAAATATAAATATCACTTCCTTCACAAAGTGCTATTCTAAACAGCATAGGAAAATGAATATTCCTTAATTATTTTTGAACTAGGCAAGGAAGGTTTTTGACATATTTGAGGAAGATATGATCCAAAGAATTTATGATAATTTTTTGGGAATTTTGGGAATGATAGAAATGTAGGCTGCTTCAAAACCTAGGGCAAAAATTGACACATGGACATGACAAATAGGCAAAACTGATGACGTGGCGCCTAGTCATATTAATGCACCACAATTTACAAGTCTATGACCATCTATATTGGTCGTGATCAGCTAGAAATAAGGCAGCGGATCGGTGCTATTTGCTTTATGACCATTTCATGTAGGGTTTGGAGCCACCCGAACGGCTTCTTAACATTTGGTATCAAATGGTCGTACATTTACGACCATTTTTTGCAGGGTCACTAACAGAAGGTCACAAGTTGACATATTTCTTGTAGGCTTCCCACCGGAGAGAAGGGGGGGTGCCTCCGAAACGTCACAACAACCCGAATCTTTTCTCGGGCTAGGGTTCACCAGTAAGAGTGCATCGTCGTCCACAACAGGATCGGTAGATGACGTGGGCACCATGATGAAGGAGTTGGGTTTGCAGGAAGAGGACCTCGATTACGTGATCGTGGAGGAGGAAGGAGGTGTAGATGAAGTGACCACGCGCTGGATGGCGGTGGCTAGGGTTCATACATCAAGGACCTATAGTCAATTTTGGTTCTATAAGCAGATGAGAGTGGCGTGGGATCTCGTGCAACCTGTACAAATCCGGCCCCTGGAGGACAATCTCTACACGCTCCAGTTCTCCTGCTTGGGCGACTGGGAACGAGTCATGGAGGAAGGACCATGGAATTACAAGGGGTATGTAGTGATCATCGCACCCTATGATGGTTTCACAAAACCCACTGCTGTGAATCTTGATTTTCTGGAGATGTGGATTCAAATCCATGACTTGCCGGACGGATTCGTTCCGCTACTGAAAGCCTTGGCCGGAAGAGTGGGTGAATACATCTATGCCGAACCCAAGTCTCTAGATTTCGAAGGAAATTTCTTTAGGGTAAAGGAGTGAATCAATGTCCGCAATCCCCTGAAGAACGCAGTATCCCTGGTGAAGGGAGGCAGGAGGCAGATTTATCGAGTCAAGTACGAGCGCATGTCTGACTGGTGCGCGGTTTGTGGTCATCTAGGCCACAAGCACAAGGAACACGGGAATGGGATTCACCCCCCTGAATCACTTGTCTTCAGCGATCTCAAAGCTGGTTGGTCCATGAGAGTTGGAGCTGGACCCGGGGGCGCCAACAGGAACAAACAGATAGGCAAAACACCAGTATATCTGGGCTCGGCTCTTGACGGGAAAGCGAATTCGGGGAGTTTGACTGATGAACAGATGGAGGAGGCAGATCACAATAACAAGAGACAAGTTCTGGATGGGCAAAACTTAGATGATGATGGGACTACGATGGAAATACAGCAGAATGATATACCCCCAATCCCCTATACAGGAGCCGTTCCTCCTAGCCCTCCTCCCAAGCAAGATCCTAAAAGGGTTAAAACGGGGAACCAGACGGACAAGGCAGTAACTCAAAGCAGCAAGGATGGCAAGGAAAATGACACAAAATCGGCGGGCTCCGTGACGGAGCGCCGCCGCGCATAATGTGTATCCTTAGTTGGAATTGTCGCGGAGCGGGTAAACCCGCGGCAATTCGAGAGCTCCGCGAACTCGAGAGCAAGTTTACCCCTACCGTCCTTTGTATTGTTGAAACCCAGATAAGCAAGAGGAGGATAGAGAATTTGGCTAGTAGGATCGGTTTTGATTGCTCCTTCGCCATTGATAGTCAAGGAAGAAGTGGTGGAATTGGCTTTTTTTGGATTAATACAACAAAGGTTGAGATCTTGGGATCTTCAGTTTATCATATCGATTGCTCTGTCGAATCACTAGATGCTGATAAGTGGAGACTAACCTGCGTTTATGGCGAAGCCCAGACTCACCTCCGCTACCAGACTTGGAAAACTTTGAAGGATATATGTTCTTCCAGCGCGCTGCCTTGGATGTGCATAGGGGACTTTAATGAGGTTCTTCGTCCGGAAGAACATGATGGGGTTGGACAACAAAGTAATGCTCAGATATAGGGGTTCAGGGAAGCAGTGGACGTTTGCATGCTCATGGACATTGGCTACCACGGCCGATTCTGGACTTTTGAAAAAAGGTCGCTGGAGGAACTTTTACTAGTGCTAGACTGGACCGCGCACTTTGCAACTCTGATTGGAAAGAGTTGTTTCTTTTCTCTCAGGTAGAACATCTGACTTCGACTTCCTCTGATCACGGACCAGTCTTGTTGCGATTGTCTGAAAATGTGCACCAGAGACCGGCAACTTTTAAGTACGAGGTTATGTGGGAAACTCATGAGGGATGGAGCGAGGCCCTCCTCAACTAGTGGCATGCTAGCCCGCCTGCAGCCACCGTGGAAGATATCAAGCTGAAACTATCTTCTCACTCGTGGGGACTAACGCAATGGAACAGGGAAACTTTTGGCAATGTGAAAAAAAGGATCAAGACCCTAACCAGAGAGTTGGAAGCACTCCGCAATATCCCTGGCAGAACGGGTCCATCAAGGGAAGAGATCAAAATCAATGATGAACTTGTGGAGCTTTACCACCGCGAAGAGGTCATGTGGCGCCAGAGATCGAGGGTGGAATGGTTGACCGCGGGAGACAAAAATACAAAATATTTCCATCTCAGGGCTAGTATGAGGAGAAGGAAAAAATTGATCAAAGCCTTGTCTAATGCGCTAGGAGTCGAGGTCACTGATATGCGGGAGCTGAAAGAAATGGTCACGACATTTTATGAAGACCTCTATAAATCTGAAGGCGTCCAAGGAGTGGACGAGGTACTCCAACATGTTCTTGTTAAGGTCACCGGGGACATGAATGCAACTCTCTACGCCCCATATACCAAAGAGGAGGTTAAATTGGCACTCTTCCAGATGTTTCCTACAAAAGCTCTTGGTCCTGATGGATTCCCAGCACACTTTTACCAGCGCCACTGGGATATTTGCGGTGATGAGGTTACTAGGATTGTGCTCAGAATTATCAGAGGAGAAGAAAGCGCTTCCAGCCTGAATGAAACTATCTTGGTGCTGATCCCGAAGGTACAGAGCCCGTCTCTCCTCTCCCAATTCAGACCCATCAGCTTGTGCAATGTGTTGTACAAAATTGCTTCGAAGGTGATTGCCAATAGGTTAAAGGTCATCCTTCCGGACATCATATCTCCTGAACAATCGGTGTTTGTTCCGGGGCGGCTAATTTCAGATAACATCATCAGTGCGTATGAATGTCTTCACTTCATTCGGAGGAGTAGGTCCAAAAATAACAGTTCTTGTGCACTAAAGTTGGACATGATGAAAGCCTACGATAGACTGGAGTGGTCGTATCTTCGGGCAATAATGTCAAAGCTGGGTTTTATGACAGGATGGATTGATATTGTCATGAACATGGTTTCCACGGTGTCGTTCTCGGTACTATTTAATGGAGAGAGGCTTGAGCAGTTCAAGCCAACTCATGGTGTCAGACAGGGAGACCCGATCTCCCCGTACCTTTTCTTGATAGCAGTAGAGGGCCTTTCGTGCCTCCTGAAATCCAGTTCTCTTCCTTCATCTTTGAGTGGGATCAAGGTGGCGCCCACGGCCCCGACCGTGAACCATCTCCTCTTCGCAGATGATAGCTGCTTCTATTAAAGGCAAGTGTTGCGGGGGCGACGGAATTATCAAACTTACTGAACACATACTGTTTGGCTTCTGGCCAGAGAATTAACAATGACAAATCTTCAATATTTTTTAGCAAGGGGTGCCCGCAAGCTACGAAAGAGGGAGTTATGAACACCCTCAACGTGCATAACCAGACTCTCAATGACAAGTATCTCGGCCTGCCAAATGAGGTGGGACATTCAAGAAATGACACCTTCATGTACCTACGGGATAGGGTTTGGGAAAGAATTAAAGTGTGGATGGAGAAAATCTTGTCAGCAGCAGGAAAAGAGGTTCTCATCAAGGCAGTGGCTCAATATATTCCTGTCTTCACAATGTCCTGCTTCAGGCTGCCGAAGGGGATATGTGAGAGTGTGACTTCAATGATCCGACAATTTTGGTGGGGAAGCAAGCAAGGAAAGCGTAAGCCATGTTGGGTTCCTTGGGACATCCTAACCCAGCCGAAGCATCTGGGGGGGCTAGGCTTCAAAGACCTGGAAGTTTTCAATATTGCACTCCTAAGCATACAGGCTTGGCGACTGTTGACTGAACCATCATCTCTAAGTGCAAAAATCCTAAAGGCAGCCTACTTTCCAGACAATAGCTTTTGGGAGGCCGGTCTAGGCTCACATCCATCACAAATATGGAGGTCTATTCTTGATGGTAGGCAAGCTCTGGAGTTGGGCACCATTAGACGTATTGGGGATGGCTCGACTACTCATATCTGGAAGTGCAACTGGCTGCCGAGGGAGGGAATGATGCGACCCATTGCTTCCTTGATTCAAAATCCTCCTTCTATGGTTTCGGATCTCATCGATGCAACTACAACAACCTGGAAGGAAGCCTTGGTCCATCAAGTTTTCTGCCCTATGGACGCCGAAACAATCTTGGGTATCCCACTCTGCACTTCTCAGGTGGATGATTTCTAGGCCTGGAATCCGGATGTGAAAGGTGTTTTTCCGGTGGGCTCAGCGTATCACCTGATCAGCACGACTAAAAGGAACAATTCCAACTTGTTTGCTGCTAACCAGAGCTCCACGAGGTTGTCCGAGGGCAATGACTGGATAAATCTGTGGAGAGTCGATGTTCCGTCGAAAATCAAGGTATTCCTGTGGAGGCTTGCACGGTCCTCTTTGGCTACCGAGGACGTCCTCAACCACCGTAACATGGATACTTCGTCCATCTGTCCATTCTGTGCAAGAGAGGACTCATGGTCTCATGCGCTCATTTCATGCCCGATGGAGAGCAGTGTCTGGTGCCTGTGTGATGACGAGATGGTGGAGATGATGAACTCCGGTCTATGCTCTGACCCGAAGAGATGGCTCTTTGATATGCAAGATACTATGAACATGGATGATTTCTTGAGACTTGCTGTGACCATGTGGGCTGTATGGAGTGCGAGGAGGAAAGCCATTCACGAGGACCAGTATCAGCACCCCGCAGCCACCTTTTCCTTTGTGAATCGCTTCATCGATAACATCAGAGTTTTGGCAAAGGTCTCACAGCCGGGAGCCGGGTGCATAGGGGATCCAGTTGGATCGCCCCTCCAACAGGTTGTAACAAGGGAAATGCAGATGGAGCATGTCTGGAGGATGGGTCAAAGGGAGCAACGGCTGCAATTTTTCGATCAGAGGCTGGACTCTTCTTGGGGCCCTCAGCTATTGTTTATATATGAGCACTCGTTTGATCCTCCAACCCTAGAAGCTTTTGCAGTCCGTGAAGCTTTTGCTCTGGCACAGGACTTATACATCACCAGCCTTCACATTGCAACGGATTGCAAACTGGTGGTCCAAGAGATTGATTCGGGTTCTTTCTCAAAACATGGCGCTGTTATTAGAGAGATTTCTAGTAGAATGTCTAGTTTCAATTCTTGCAAAGTAGTTCATGAATTTCGAGGTTCCAATGTGGAAGCTCACAACCTTGCAAAGCATGTGTTAACATTGGGAGATGGCCGCCATGTCTGGTTAGGTTAGCCCTCCAATATTCCATTCATACCTGTAAACGTTATAAGGGATGAATAAAGAGCTTTGTATGGTTGCCTCGAAAAAAAAACTTTCTTGAATTAAAAAAAACTGAAAAACTGATGATTGCATTTCTTTCATAGGCTCTTGTTCACAAAAAAAACTTGAATTTGGGGTTTAATTTTTTTTGTGAAGTTCTTCAAGGGACGCTTCAAAAACTCTAGTTCGAAGAGTCTTTGTGGAGTTGAAGAAAAATTATCCACCCCTATCATCATCGGTAAGTGCAGAGCCCTCTCAATTTTTCTTCGCAGCACGCATCACACAATAGACATTTCCATTGAAGCTTCTCATTCTTTGAAGTCGAAGCTAGATAAAAGGTAAACATGAACCCACTATTTTATGATGGAGCTGCAACTCGTGCGTGGATCTATTCCTAAGTGAATTTGATGGAGTAAAGCTGACTTTGAAAGGATAGAGCAATCCCATGCAGGTCCTTATTTCACAGTCACACCACCACTGACATTAATTGGTGTGTGTATAGTTCCCTAGAAAATGAAATAAGTTTATCCTAGTTAGGGTTTATCGTCCTATTGCCGATAGATTGCGTTGACATAGAATCCTACGCGATGTCCTCCCGTTGTTCTGCTTGGGATTACCCAAGGTGGCGTTTGCACCATCGCACAACCTTGGTAGTCAACGTGAATGATTAGTGTTTGGTGTTATTGATTGGTGTGTCTCTATGCTGATATGGACCATGATCAAGTCTGTTTGAGTGACATGGCTAGTAATGATCAAATCTTTATTGTTGGTGACTAGGGCCCGGAGGTTCTTGAATGCATGTTGAAGGAGGTAGGACTAAGCAATGAATATATAGATGTTTGGTATTCGACTAGGATTAGCCACCGCCCCCTCTAGTAGGAGACCTAGTGGTTTTTAAATGTTAGGATTCACATAGATCAGAAGTTCCATAGCTTCTTTTTTGTAAGAATATGAGGGTCCCATGGGACTTGGCAAGAGATGTGAAGATGATAAAGACTCTCTTTGAGATAATACTTTCGTGATGAAGTTAATTTATCATGGGCATTGAGAGACAGTGAAAATCAGTGGTCCTTAGACCTTAAGGGACATGTAATCTTGTTTGCACTATGATGGTTTTACAAAACCTTCAACAATTCCTCTCAGTACCCTTGACCTGTGGGTTCAGATCCGTGATCTTCCACTAGGATATAATCGGTTGGTTCATTCCTTGGCGGGTAAGATTGGTGAGTATTTTGATGAGGATACACCCTCGTATGACTTCACAAGGAACATCCACATGGTCATGATAATGTTGGATATTCGTAGGCCATTGAATATGCAATTTCCATCATTATTGGTAAGAAGGGTGACCTCTTTGGTGTAAAGTATGAATGATTACCAGACTGATGATTGCCGCGTATGATGATGGGGCATAAATATAACGAGCACGATGATGGTACTCAAATCCCCAACGACATTAGCGTTCAATAAACTAAAGGTTTCCTAAAGCATGCGTGAAGGAGGCCCCCGTGGTCGGGGTCGAAGCAATGGTAACGGGGGAAAGTAGTTGGCTCTAGATATGGCAATGGTCATGATGATGTGTGTGATTTGGGATAATTTTGATGGATTTGATTAATTATGTTCACATGGACGACCATGATCTTAATAGGAAGAGGACAACTAATTCAGATAGTGTGATGAACAACCTTCTGTTGTCGGCACCAAAAGGTGTCCTACCGAATGCTCAAGGGTGGCAATCATTCCATTGTTCCTTAGACCCCCCTCCAAAGCAGGATCCAAAACGGACTAAGATGGGTGACCAAGTGCAGCGAAGGCTACCATGCAACTGATGGTGCGAACAGAAACTCAAGAAATGAATTGGCGATCTCCTGAGCAGAGCACTGCCAGAACCATTGAGGACATTGTCATGGAATTGCGATCTCGAGGCCATCCATGATCCTTGTGATCTCGCGGGAGCATGTGCTTCGTGAGTTATCTACATCGTAGAAACACAGATTGTAAAGATCTAGGTAGATGGTTTGGCTAATACCCTAGGACCATAGTTTTGTTGTCCCTAGTAGTGGCCATGCATAGTGGTGGTCTTCGTTGTTTTTGTAAGAATGATATTAACTTGGAAAGAAAAAATAATTGAAGTATCACATTGCTTTTTGGATCCCTGAACCAGAGAAAGAGAATATCGTGTCTCTCTTGTTTCTATGGGGTGTTGGGGTTCGGGGCAGAAAACACAAATTTTTCATAACCTACGAGACCCATACCCAAGACCTATGCTATGGCGATGCAAGTAACGGACAGAAATAGATCACATACCAGTATGTAGTCCGTTAAGCGGGAAACGTTCTCGCTTGAACGTGGTTGGTGTAGTCGTACCGGCAATCCCTGATGCCGCGCAGATCCACGATGACTCCTGTAGCCACCCGATCCTTGTAGACCGATGACGGGATTACGTCCCCGTCGGAACGTTGCTGATGAAGACCTCGCGATACGACCACGACGATGAAGTAGCACCACAAGTGTAGTGCCTCGCGGGGTTATACACATACAGTATACCCGACGTCCCTCCGGGCTCCGAACAAGTAGAGCAGCGGAAAGAAGATGGATTCAGATCCCAATTCCAGCAGCACGCCGGCGTGCGTATAGTGGAGAAATCCCCAACCAAGTGTAGACTCCAAACAAGGGGAGTCCACTCAAAGGCAAGAGAGAAGGAGGAAGAGAGAACTTCAATTGTTGAATCAAAAGGGCACCCCTACCCCTCCTTATATACCAAGGAGGGGTGGGATCCTCCCTCCCTCCCCGAGGTGGGACTAATCCCACCAAGGGGGGGAGGTGCGCCGGCCTAAGGAGGGGGTGGGCCCCTCCCTTGGCGCCAAGCCCAAGGGGGGAGGCTCCCCTCTCCCCTAATGGGCCCTTAGAGGCCCATACACCTTTTTAATTCATTTTAATATATTTAAATACATTTTAATATTTAATTCAGATAATTAAATAATAAAACATATATTAAATATTATTAAATATATTTTGAACCTTTCAAAATACCCGGAACAACTTCCGGCCTTCATCGGAACAATTCCGGCCATCACCGGAACAATTCCACTGTTCTCTCCAATTTCTCCGGTGATCCTGAATCAATCCTTACTGCGTCGAGTACCCTTAAGTGTAACACCCTACGATCCGGGAAACAGCAGACATGATCGAGACAATTCTCATTGATCAATGACTAATCAATTGGACCTGATTACAATCCTTGATAGCCCCTGCGCTTCCATCGAATGAACTTCAATCGCTGTTGGATCCGTTAACCATGTGCCTGTTCCCTTTGTCTTGGGGTACTTTGCTTGTCCGAGGTTTGATCATCGGTATCCACTATACCTAGTCCGTCCTCGTTCTCAACAAACAAGTTTACTCGTTCCCGTGATATTACAACTCCGTGACCTAGTCACACGTTTGCAAACTTTATGATGCAACATCACCGAGTGGGCCCAGAGTACCTATCCGTCACACGGATGGACAAATCCCGCTTTGATCTATTTGCATACTCATTAACATATCTATTCGGAATACCTGAAGTACTCCTTTATGGCCAGCATATTTCAGCAGGCAATGGGTAGCAAATCAAGGCATCCTAATTGACAGTAATTACGTATGATCATTACGGTCTAAGGATCTGGTCACTACGTTATAGTTATCGCAATGTCGAACTATGTGACTTGATCACATCGCAACACTTCTGGTGGGTGTATGTCCATCATATCATTATCCAATGATACGACTCCATTGTCAACAGACGCCATTGTCTCATGATCAGGAAACCTTGATCATCAATCGCCCAATGGACTAGTATACTAGGGTTGACTAGGGACCTAGTTGTTTGTATACCACACATGTATTAATGTTTCCTCTTAATACAGTTATAGCATAGTATCAAACGTATTATGAACTAATGGAATATGCTCCATAAAACATATTTTATTTGCCTCTAGGGCACATTCCCAACATGGGGAGGCTAATAAGTGTTGGAAAAACATGCTCTAGAGCATTTGTATGTGTTGTCCCACTAAAAAGCACATATGTGGTCTCCAATTCATAAATGTGACACACCATGGTTATAAAAATGATCGAACGCAGGTTGGCGACCTACACACCTCAGCCTCACCAAACTGACCAGACGATGACTCACTAATGATCATGTTTACTTTTTTGAACCTCTCGGGTCTGACCTCTTTCACTCTCCATAGTAGGGTTATGATTAGCATAGAGGTGAAGGCCATCTAATCTAAAGGAAAAAAGATTTGCTCCTTAACTGTAGTATTGCCAACGACATTACAATTGTTCTAGGTGTGTTAGGACGTGTGCCAGTGCGTTTAGTCCCACCTTACTCTATTAATTTCGATCCACCCCATTTTTTATGATTGTAGCATGTCAATTACATGGGAAACCAGTAGATGAATTCAACAAGTCGAAGATTGCACTTCTAAATGATGTTTTTGTATTACTATTCTTCATCCTAGCTTAGTAGCTCAATCTCAATGTCTCGATCCAACGTCATTGTTAGCCCAAGAGGCCACACACACAACACATTTGAGTAAGCACAATACCACGTGCGAACTTACACATGTGACACATGAACATTTATGCTAATCCAACTAGTAAAAGGACGTGGGATACCCGGCCACCGAAGGCACTTGCCATCGCGCTTTGATTCTAAAGCGTTCGATTGGTAATGAGCAGTGAATTTTACCATGGTGGCAGCTGATTTACCGTCCATTTATTATCACCTAAGTGAGATGCGTCAGCACAATGACCAGTGGGGTTGGGCGACCTGTTTTGCTTAGGTTCGATGAGGTTTTGGGTGAGAACAGAATTTACAGCGCCACTTGCACTGGGATGGCCCACTAGATGAAAACCTAAGCAGGCACACGCATGATGATCCTCCTCTTCTTTCTCACTTTTACTCCCTCCGTCCGCCGTCGTCTCTTCCTCTCCCTCCCCACAGCTCCTTCGCCTCTCCTTGGCGGCCCCCTCGTTCATGTCCGCCACCGCCGCCTCTTCCTTTGCCTCCCCGCAGCCCCCTCACTCGCGCCGCCACACCCCAGCCCCCTTCTCTCTGGCCGAGCCGCCGCATCTCACCACAACCACCGCACCCCTCCCTCCTCCCACACCAGCAGGGAAAGTCAAGGGAGGAGCAACGTACGGCGAGCTCAGCGGATGGGCGGTGGATGGCGACGTGGCGGGGGGAGGCGCAGGGTGTCGCTCCGCGCGGGATTTCTTCAGCGCGGCCACCATCCGGCGTCGCCCAAGGCTCCCAGCCCTTACGCGCGATGACGAGGACCACATGGTCTCCCCGGGATCCCCTTCCTCGCCTGCCAAGATGATGAGGAGAACCAGCTTGCCTCCAGCGCAGCCACCAATTGGTGCGGCCTCCCAGCTCGAGCTGGTTTCAGGTGTGCATCCACCTCCTCTCTCTCTCCCTCTCTCCCTATCTCTGTCTGACCCCACTCTCATATTCCCTCCTTCGTGGAGCAGCAGGGGAAGCCGAGGGAGGAGAAAATATATGGCAAGGTTATAATATTTTTGTTTGTTGAATAACCTTTCTTAACATAAGCTTCTTTTCTAATCTTTACCTGCAAATCTTTAATGCACAGTTGATGCTTTTGTTGGATAGAGGGAAGTGGATATATTAGTTTTCTGAACATGATTTGTGCATATGCGAGGACGATGGGAAGAAGAATTTGTTTATCTTTGAAGAAGATCAAGGTGACTTTTCTTCCTTCTATTAACCTTTGTTCTGTCATTTTGATGCTATGATTTGTGATGGCTAGATAAGATTTGTGGTCAAAAGCTTCCTTTCTAATATTTACCTACAAATCTTTAATGCATGGTTGGTGGTTTTTCTGGATAGTTTAGAAATCTGAATAATAATAAAAATTTAAATAATGTAGTTGGTACACATGGAAAGGAAAGAAAAGTATATAGCTTACTTACAGTGTTATTTGATCTTTAATTTCTACATCCATGTGGTTTCACAGTTTATAGATTTTGCTCTTTTTTGCGTGTTCTATTGATCTTTTCAGCGGGGCCTTTATTTCTGTAGGTTTCAAAATTTATCCAAGATTGAAAGGGAGCTAATTACAACATATGGATAAGAAGCAGGCAGTCGAGGAGTAAAAGCAGCAGGTTGAGGACAATATGTTTGCATACTGGTTTCATTGGTGTGTCACACAATTAAGTGACATTGTTAATTACTATTGTACATCTTTTACTTTAAGTAACTTTAACACCATGCTAATTAAGAAGTGTTGAGTAGAGAAATGTATCTGCAGCATGCCAAGATGATTTGGTAGATTGCTAGGTTGGCTCTTTGACGAGTAGCACAAAACTGTATGTGCAAGACATCTAAATTCTGGTTAGGTAAGTTTACTTGCAAATCATTAATGCACCGTTGATGCTTTTGCTGGATAGAGGGAAGGGAATATATTAGTTTTTTGAAGATGATTTGTGCATATGCGAGGATGATGGAAAGACGAATTTGTTTATCATTGAAGAAGATCACAGTTGAGCAGGTAATTAAGTCCTCTTTTGTTTTCAGAATGGTTGTTCCCTTAACAGTACGTGGTGCACAGCCATAACAGATTTATGGGTCAATGCATTATGAGATGCTACATGTTGTTAAACATTCTACACTTTAACATGCCATCAGATTCTTGAAATATTATATGATTACAAAAAAAATACAAACTTGGTCATCACATTTATATTCTTTCACTTTCTTTTTCGAAAGGTGTATTTTGATTATATATACATAGGAATTAAGAAAACCAACTGGATGTAGGGGGGTTGATCATGGGGTTCCTACCTCGTTTTTAATCTTTCGGGAATAAGAGATAATGCATGTGAAGAAACCTTTGACTATGTAAATATTCCTATTCCCACTTTTAATTGGCGTGGCTTGTAAAGGTGAAGCCCAACAGGACAAAGATATACATAGTGATGGACCTTGTCACATATGGTGAATCTTGTGGCAAAATGATGATTGTTCATATCTCGGTCAACATTCTGGGTTATGCTTCCCACTGTACCTATGTGCTTAATTACTTTAATGTAATCTGTTGCCTAAGCTTCATGTGATTGTCACAAGATGAGATATATGTGTTAATCATCATGATAATATGGTGTTCAAATCATGTTAATTAGAATGGTAAAATAAAAGAAAGAAGCAAAACAGGTGTCTAGAGAGATCAACAACGTCCGGTACGAGCAAGCCTACTCTTATCGCTGGTCGTATCAGACACCGCCACCTTCCTCCAATAAAAATCCATATGTTCTTCATGTCATGGCATGATTTAATAACTTTATGTCCCATCAATTCAAGAATTTATTGTCAGTTAGCTATGTTGGTGGTCGTAGTGTTGTACTCATTTTAATAGACTAAAATTGTTGCCTTATTTGTTTATTTTACCGTTCGCTTGAAGATATCTGATGGAGCTATAGGAGATATTTTGCATTAGTGAAAGAAAGGTATACTCTTGGAATATCTTGCCATGAATGATTTACTAAGTTTGCAGTTTTTCCCACATTTGCAGCTTTCCTTTTGCATCTGTATAGACTATTATAGGATTTAAGCCATTGATAATTTATCATGCCTTTATTATTAATGACTCCCTCGCATAGCACTAGCACACTGAGCTTTACATTGTTTTGTCATATGGAACTTTGCAAATTCCTTGGCAAAACATTGCTGATTGTCAATGTGATTAGAGGGCCAATGGTCAAATGTTGTCGATCTATAGTTTTTGTTTTTAACCAAATATTCTTTTTCCATACTATTCCTTCCATATTTATTTAGCCTTGCATGTTATTGGCATATTATTCATATAAAACTTCACGAGTTGCAAAGTGCTACTTTGATAATTTCATTAATATACTGGGATTAAAATTTACTATTTGACTTGTCTCATCAGTATATAAAGAAATAAATTAGCATAGAGTATTGAATGTATAGCTTTATTTCATCCAGATTACTTGCTATTTGCGTCAGCGATCGTTACCATTGCCGTTTAGTGCAGGTAGCTGTTTTGCCAATTCTAAAAAAGCAACCATTCTTATGGTGATTAATTATATGGTTAATAAACTATCATGATTGCTCCATTACAGACTCGACTAAGTTGTACGAGGTAGCTACTCGTCAGTGTGGAATCCCAGGCAGGATGACGTTTTTTTTCCTTTGCACAAATAAATTTGCTAATTCTGTCATCGCTATCCTTCCAATAACAACAAGCAGTTGTTAGGTACTCCCTCCGTAAAGAAATATAAGAGTGTTTAGATTACTAAAGTAGGTATCTAAACACTCTTATATTTCTTTACGGAGGGAGTACTATGCTATTTGGTATTGTTTTTTTTGTGATTAGCTGTGAAATTGTAGTTTGGTAAAGTAACAAAGTACTGAGTACTTGCTATTCTTTTAGCAATAGCAATGTACACGCTATTGGGTTTGAACCAAGCTTCTTTAGAATAAACAGTGGCATCTTAGTTTGTGTCCTGTACTTTATTACCTTGGTTTTTTGAAATGAACATTAGGGTCAGTTTGGAATAAACAGAGGCATCTTAGTTTTTTAGAATGATCCTTTTTTTCTTGCTATCCATGAATGTGAGACTTTATCAGAACTAAAAGTACACACAGAGACATCTTCAGGTCCTTGATGAGGAATTATCCAAGTTTATTTTATTACCTTCTTTAATAGATGAGATCATAACATTAGGAATTATCCAAGTTTATTTTATTACCTTCTTTAATAGATGAGATCATAACATTATTGTGCTTTTTCCCAACCGGCGGGGTTGTTAATCATGAGATTATTCTGATTTTGTAAATTAGATGCAAATTTTAGGACCAGCACGAGCTGGGGCAATTTATATACAATACCACACTCTCAAATTTGTTCACTTATTTGTGTTACTTAATCTTTATCCCCGTGCTTCTTCAGACACATTGTTTGTGTTAATAACTTAGTGAGTGTTTTTATTCTAATCAGCAAACAATTTTAGTCCTTATACAACCTTTTTTGTTTTTGTGATCAATATATAGATAAGAAATTCATTTATATTGATTCATATATAATCGTTAATTAACTACATCTTCTACTTACTCACTACTACCATCAATTCTAATTAACTACATCTCCTACTTACTCAGTACCAACATCAATTCTAATTGGCTTCTGCGCCATTGGCGCAACCGGGTCATCTAGTACGTATAGTGATGAGATGTGTCAAGTTGTGGCAAACATTAAGTGTTTTGGCGAGGTTAGTGGATTGCTCACAAATATTAAAAAGACTAAATATTCTTGACCCAACACAAGGATGTAGATATCTAGGAGGTGTTGAACCACCTCCAAACCGAAGTTCAAACTTTTCGATATAAATATTTGGGCCTACACCTCTAGTTTAGAAAGCTTATGAAGGTGGACTTTCTACTTCTTACTGACAATGATGGCAAGTCTTAGGGTATGGAAGGGAAACAATTCCCCCTATACAGTCATGTGGTGCTCGTTAAGTTCGTCCTTTCACGTATTGGAATTTACCACATGACAATATAAAATCACATAACTTGGGTGCCAAAAATAGTTGAATAAATATGCAATCCCAGAGCTCCTTTATAGCCCTTTGAAAATACCTCCACCTCAAGCCAAATTAGGGAATTCACAGCATTATGGATCAAATTTTAGGATTTCCACCTTGAGCCTTTATCCCAGAATTAATACCATATCTTGTATGGCCTCCTCATGGGGTCTCAGTCGACATCTTTGACTACACGGTTGCTATGGTTTGCGAGTTTTGCATCCCCTTCCAGATGCAAGAAAGTCGCAACCAAAAATTCAAGCCAAAATGTAAAGCTTCATTTAGAAATTGGCACTCATCCAATCCACTACAAAGCCCTCACCACTAACAATTTGGCTACACAGGGCTAGCCTCTTGAAGGCATTTGCGGGCTAGTCTAGTTTTGTTTGAAACCAATATGCACCTTGCACATGCATGTATGTTTGTCTGCTAAGTTTGAAGCTTTGTTCCAAATTGTTTCTCTATATCCTTCAACAACGGTTGTGAGGATTTTCCACTTGGGGGTAGTTGAAACGTGAATGCTCATGTTGTGGATGCATCACGAAAAAAACTTTTCAGGGAGCATGTACGTTTTGTGGAATGTAAATGGGAAGATTATTAAGAATCCTCTCTCAAAATCCTGGGCGTTGTCTTCATGAAAAAAGAGGACACATTACTCAGAACTAATTCACGATAATCTTTGAAATGTAAAGTTGTAGATCTCCTCATTGCATTTGCTTTCTTCCCTTGTCAATAGATTCTATACTCATGCCTTTAGGGTAAAATAAAACAGGTGCAAATATTTAGTCAATGATTTCACCAGCATTGTTTGTGGGAAAACCCCACCTTCCGTCCCCGAACATCATACACCACCTCCGTCCTCTCTTGTACCAGGGTGCCGATGACCGCAATGATCCCTTGGGGTAAGTCCGATGCCGCTGCGAACGCAAGGCACCCAACGGAGAACAAATTTCCACCATTCCGGAAGTACATCATCTGTTCCATGCCGGGGATAAGATTTCCCCATCCTTCGAACCATAGTGTGATGGACGGCATACTCATTCTCCTCAGACCGGTGAAGTTGTAACAAGTGTCGAGGTCGCCCATCGGTGGGGCCATCGGGAACTCCGTCATCTGCGACTTGAACTTCTCACGGATAATCACATAGGTCTCCGTCTCCAGGTAGGTGAATGCGGTGCCGAGCTCGATCAGAGCGTTGCCGGTATGCGGCTCGTATGGGATCTTGATATCCACCCTGCCTACGCTCGAATTTGGTGAGACGGACGACGTACATGTTCGGTAGGAAAGCATTGCTCCATATGGGTGTGTAGACAACGAAGTGGTGGGAGCGTTCCGGCCGGGGTGCTCCAATGGAGAGGAACCCCTCGGCGCAGACTGTAGACGGTAGGCAGTAGGAGAAGGCCACCGTGTCCGGAGGCGAAGGAGCTCGAGACGCCAATGAGTGGTTGTCCCGGCTAAGGTCGAGAATGCCGGATAATCTCTCAGATGTTTCGTCGCCCATTTCCGACTCCAAGCATATGGCCCTGATGTTTTCCTGTGCGGCTTGTGAAAGTGTGAGGGTGTCCATCACGGCGGTGGCATTGAAAACCATGGAGCCACTCTTCTCGGTGACTGTGCAGCTGGGTCCGGAGCATGACTTCAACGGGCACTCTGGCGAGCCGCACGGGACTTGGACAATGGAGGAAGACTGAGAAGGCCGGAATGCCTTGTCGTTGGCGTCATCGATATGCTTCTTGCACTGGAGAAGGGTGGCTCCCAGGGTGGTATCGAATGACACGGCGAGCTTCTGCACCGGCGTGCCATAGCCGACGACCACGTGGAACTCAGACGCGCCCCGTAGAGTCGGGAAGGGAATGCCAATGGTGGGGATCGTCGCACCGGAGTTAAGTAGCCGTGAGTGTGGACGATCTAGGCCGCCATCATGTTGAAGAATGCCACGAAGGGCAAGATTAGACATGCTGAGGGGAGAGCATGGGTTTTGTCGATGGAGTACCGGCAATGTTTTTGCTATTCCTCCGCCATCTCCTAGAAAATATACATATGTTAGTCAACCTGTGTGTTTAAGATTAATGGAGTAAAAACATAAGATTTATAAATGAGAATCGGGTTAACCATAGTTGACCATGGAGACAGATCTTAAATTTGATTAAAAATTTGAGAGAAAAATCTCGTTGAAGTTTCAGAAATAGCATTTAAAGCATCGATGTCATTACTTTTGTCACCCATGCATGCATGATGATGTCGCACTATATATTCCTAGCGCCCTGATGTTCACGCTATATTCGAGTTCACCAAACATGACAACTGAACGAGACCTGGCTGGGACTTCACTAAGAATTAAATATGTTGTGTAAATGAGTTTGTTTCATAATGTGCATACCCTTGGCTGAGACTCTTAGGGCATCTCCAATAGTTGTATGATAGTTGTTGATAAATTTATTGACATAGAATATGTCATGATGGGGTAGAAAATAAAAGATAAGAGAGATCAAAGTTGTATGAAACCAATAATGCTCACACAAACTTTAAAGTGTAAAGAGATATCAATCATGTTTATTTATTTATCTGATATTCTATTATATATACTTGATTGGAAAAGTTGTATGGAAACTTGTTGTTTGATGATATGAACAAATTAAATTAGCAACAAATCACAAAATATTGACCAATTTATTTTTACATTTTTCTTGTTCTCACCAGAAGAAATAAGTGAACTGTCTGGTCTTGCTATTCCACCGCCGTCTCCTAAAATACAGACAAGTTAATCAACACTCAACACACGGGAGCATAAGAATAATACAACTGCCTAGGCATAAACAAATGTAGTTATATATTATATATGCATAATAACAAACAATTACATAAAAAGGTTCCTTTCATATGTACAGTAGGCAGTAATGAATATGGTTAAACACCATATGAGATATTCACGCAGTCAAGGGGTATTCACCAAATACAGAAATGGTAGAGCAGGACGTCGGTGGCGGTGGACGTTGGGCGTCGGATGAACGGAGAACGAAATGCTTGCCGCCGCGGGTGTAGCTGGTGTACTGGGAGGAGCTGCTGAGACGAGGAGCAAGAAGAAGAAGAAGCGAAAACACCAGGCAAAAGTGCAGAGAGGGAGTTGCTGATGAAGCCATTGCTTCTCTGTGGTCTATGCAAGTTGCTGTATGGTAGTACTACACAATACGATGAGGATGTACGTAATGCCATATATATAGGGTTCGATTGCAATCATAAACATGTTAGTTTCTCCTTTGTAGAGTGTTGTCGTGAGCTGATGGCATCTTCTTATCCTTCTGCATGGCATCTTCCTTGTTTTATATATGTTTTTCTCTAACGCTACAAACAGAACAACTGATAATATAGAAACAACACTTGAGCCTATGGAGAAGTCTCATGATCGGGATTAACGCCGCCTGTGCCGAAGTTGCAGGGAAATTACCGGAAGAAACAGTGGCACCAGATACTCCTCAGTAGTTTTAGCAGTATAATGATGAACTCCCTTACGGCGGCTGTTCACAATTATGTTTAGAGTTTTTGAAGGATTTGATATTATTGATAAAGTAAAAAAATATTAGATGAGGAAAAGCTGGACACACAAATAACTACGAAGACCAGTAATAAAATAACTTATCGTTTTTCAAACCATGCACTAGAGTTACATGTATGTATTCATTAGGAAAGGGTACAAAGCCATACCAACACCAACACCAACACGACCTAACTCGGCAACCACAACACAAAGATTACCAGCCTGAGAGTGTGGCATCTACAACCCTGCTGAGACAACCAAACCCAAACTAGAGCGAGTGTACAACACAAGGCGTGAAAGCGATTTTTTTTTTGATGATAGAGTGAACCACAGTCTGTTCTCGGCCTCGTGACTAGAGTACAAACACCACATGGACAAGTCTGTTCTCGGCCTCGCGATAGTACCACACACGAGTCTAGGCCGAACATCTCCAAGCAAATAGGCCGTCAACTAAACGCTAAGGAAGCAAAGGGTGCACTAGTGACGAGGATGAAAGCACACATCGAATGACAGCTGAGAGGGATATTGCACGATCCTCTTGGCGGAAAACAACCTGCAAGATCCCACCAAAAACCAACCTTTGATTGAAGACGAGTCTTATGGCAGAAAGGAACTAAGTTCCCTAAATGGGCCTATTGATGCTATTACCTCTCAAATGTCTCATTTCTTCTGGGGTAATATGGGGGATGTTCATAAGTACCATCTTGCTCATTGGGTGCGTTGTGGCTAGGAAGAAAACGTTTGGTGGTCTTGAGGTGCCTAATCTTAGAGATTTTAACATGGCTCCGCTTGCTTCTTGGGGTAAGAGGTACTATGATGGCACTGATAAAGGTTGGAGGCAGATTATTGATGATAAGTAATTAAATACCAAACCAAACATTTCTGGTCTAGGTAGAATGTTGGCTCTCCCTACTGGATAGCTCTAACTTAGTCCCTATCTTCTGCTAGATGTTTCTGTAAATGGAAACTTGGGAATGGTGATAATATTGACTTTGGCATGACTGGTGGGTGGGTGTTTGTTCACTTAAAGACGGTTTTAGGATCTTTTATATTTGTAACCAGTAGAAAATCTCTATGACATGAGGCTGATAAACTCTCTGGGGACTAGGTGTTGCTTGTTGACATTGTTCAAAATGCTTGTTTTTCTGATAATGTTGATTCACCCATTTGGACCCTTGAACCTTCAGGGAACTACTCAGTGAAATCATTTAACTCTGTGATTAATTTTCGGGGAATAGTTCACCCCCTTAAAGATTCCTTATGGAAATTGCTGACACCACCCAAAATACATGTGTTTCTATGGCTAATTGCTAATAATAAAGTATTAACTAGGGATAATTTGGCCAAGAGAGGTATTTTAAGGATATTTAATTTCTTTTTTATTCTATGCAGAGCATGAAAATGTCAATCATTTATTCTTTCACTATGTGGTTGCTAGGTCTTTATGGGACTGTGTGGCTGGAATTTTGTATATGCATGTCATCTCTTCATTTGAGGATTTGTGTAGACCCTGGAGTGATAAGTCTTAAAAAGTGCATAATATGGTTTGTGTAGCTTCCATGTGGAGCATTTAGGTTTTGAGAAAAGAATTTTGTTTTCAGGGAAGATCATGGCGCGATGTGGGTTGCATTCCCGGCAAGCTCTCGACGTTCCCGAGGCAGAGGAAGATATCATATGATGAGCAGCATATTGTAGTTCTTTTGTGGTGAATTCTTCTTTTCGATCGGCACCGTGGCTTGCTCCTGAGAATAGCTTGGCTATGATGCTCCCGATGAATGTGACTGAGGAAGACAAGCGTAGCTTCCTAATCTCCAGCGGGTTCCTGGTGGAGTAGCTGTTAGCTAGGCTGCGTTTGTGTGTTCTTCTTAGAGGGTGTTTGGTTGGGCTTTTCCAGCTGCGGCTTCCGGCTTAGAAGCCAAAAGCTCCTATTTAGGGGCTTCCAGCTACAGCTGTGGCTTTTGGCCTTGTCACAGCTAGCCGCAGTCGGAAGCCACAGCTGCAGCCAAAAGCTCATAATAGGAGCTTTTGGCTTCGAAGCTGGAAGTCGAAAGCTGCAGCTTCAGCTGGAAAAGCCCAACTAAACACCCCCTTAGCTTATCTAGGATGTACTAAGGTGATGTTTGCCATGGTCTTTGGTTGAACCAGTTTGTTACGATGCCAAACCCGGAGGTTATAAGATGTCTGACGCTATTTTGGTTGCATAAATAAAGATGGAATCCGGAGGAGGGGGGCTTTATTTCAAAAAGAATGCCAGGAAGGAAACACGACCAGAATGATGTTGATATGAGCAATAGCTGATGATGACGAGAGGGTAAGGGGAATCAGATCCAATGGTGGGATGAACGGGTCCGCCGATGTGATGGTTTTTCCAGTGGCGAAGTATCATGATCTGTTGGTAGGAAGGCTACTTCCAACTAGCGATGATCACAGAAACCCAGGAGCATTGACCCGATGGAGGCATGGCGGAATCCAGCGATAGGAAGTTCAAATACGATGGCAAACTAGTGACGGGGAAACTGGCTCCAACCAGTGATGACCTAGGGGCAATGATGGAGGCCACGATGACTGCGATGACCAAGGGGGTGGGGAGCAATGGCACACCAGGAGAAGGTCGATGGGTCGCTGAAGATGACCAAGGGTGGAGCCACTACCGACATTGGAGGCCCCGACATCCATGTCCATGCACGACCAAATATGACTCGGTAAAACTAGAAAGCATAGCGTTGCATACTCAAGAATACGAAATGGGACTTCAAGAAGAAATTCCATATGATCTGATGGGACGATCTTTGTAAACCCCAAAAGCCATGGAAGCCTAGGCATTAACAACCCAAAATCTAGCCCTCGGATAGTGTTTCGTTGGATCTTTCTTCAACAAAGCTTTTGTTGTAGCTGGGACCCCATTTAATTTGTTTCAAGAGCTATCTCTCTTACTAGCTACGACAAAGGGACAACCGAGTTTCCTTTCTTGGCGTGTCTTCGCGGCCATGCATGGATGATGTGGACATGCCGCAAATTTTTTACCATTGAAGGTTGCATTCCTAAACGTGCAGATGCCTACATTTTCAAATGGTATACCTTATATAAACTTATAAAGCAACATAGACCATTTTGTAAAATTACCAATAGCCATACCACATATTTAAGGCAGCCCCCCTTGCCCACAATATGGACGAACCATTTCTAGGGTTTCCTCAATGGACAATTTGTAGCCACCCCCTAAATTTCTGCTCCTTCTCCTCCTTCTAGTCCATCTCCACCCAAAAAACCCTAGCCACCTCGCGACTGTAGCCTCGGATTTGGCAGATCGATGGTTTTAGATAGTCCAGACCTCCTCCATAGCTTCCACTGTCGCCGTGACCTAGGGGGGCCACATCAGGGCTCGCCAAGGCCCAACTGTCGCTGCATGCCCCGCACGCATACCCGGTGATCGAATCGGTTTGGCTATAGATTCATATTTTCACTGGCCGTACCACCGGTTAATCGCTTCAATGTCTGCTTTTTAAGCTGTAAAATATAGGTATTTAGTAATAAATACTTTAATAAATATATAAAAATATGCATAACATCATGCCATAGTAATCAACTTTAATCTAAATGACTAATATGGCAATTTGATACATAATTACAAAGAAATGCAAGTATGCAGTAGGCTACAAGCATAGTGCATGCGTACAGAAGCCATCATCACGAACACGCAACAACCAACTAGCATACAAAATTAAATAGATAATGTGATACGGTCATAGCTCAATAGTTCCAACAAGAACGGCCAACAAGCATCAAGGTTGAATTCCATGTCTCGCTCAAACATTTGGAGCAGAGCAATATAACATTGCAGTGAAGAGCTATGGAGATGGAGGACACGAGGAGAACGATGAAGAACATAGCAGAGTCGAAGCAACGCATCCCCTGGACTAGATAACCTGGAACTAGAAATCATGGATCCGTGTTAAGAGAGAGAGAGAGAGAGAGAGAGAGAGAGAGAGAGAGAGAGAGAGGTGTTCTGACCTGGTGCCTGGTGCTCGTCGGCGAGATGTGCCGCTTGTTCTCGGCTTCTCGGCATCGTCTAGGTGCTGCCATCAGTACGTCAGACGCACCCCTTCTTCCTACGTTCCTGGAGGAACACGAACATGGCAGCGGCGGCGATGGGCAGCCGGCAGGGAGTCTTTTTTTTTCACTTCGAGTATCTTTTGCTAGGTCAGCACCTTCAAATCTCTGTCGTGTGCCACACTCCTTTGCCGAGAGGTCAACTTGGCTTGCAAGGTCTTTCGAAATTTGAAAAAAAAAAACTCAGTACTGATATAAGGTTTTCTTTGTCCTAGAAAAATGCAAAATGATAACTGTCACACGGATCTGATAAAGCTATACTATGGCAAAGAATGCCTCTCTTACTTCAGGTTTCACCCAGCATTCTTCCTAGAGGCATACAAAGCAACCCGGATCTGATAAAGCTAAAATTATCATTAAAAAATAAAATGAAACGAAAATTATCATCTAAAATAAAAGTTGGCATGCATCAACAACTGAAGTTGCTATCCTTCCTCGAATCATCATTAAACTTTCCATAAAATGTACCCTAAAAAAACTTGCCATAAAAAGCATTAAGGCTTACCATGTGTTGGTGCCAGTGGTAGTTATCGGCGTCTAGAAAAAATAGGAATAGATCTCCGATGAGGCGATGATCCGTAGCAGGTACGTGTGATTGTGTGAAACCCATAGCAGCTAACATACAGTACCAATTAAGATCGAGAAAGAGGAAGATGACGAGGAACATCGCCGGCCACATCCTACTCTGCACCAATCGCGGTTGTCGTCGTCTGGGGGCACTACGGCGACGATTCTTCTCCAAGTCCGGCCACGACAAACGGCCACCACCAGCACCGTCGATCAGCTCTCGCCGCCCAGCACAGACCCCGTGGCACCACGACCCACGGAAGGTCGCAGCGGCGACAGCCCTCGCCGCTGGCGTCGCCGCGATGGTGGTTTCTCTCAGGTACGGCGAGACGGCGCCCTTCAGCGGCCGCACCCACCTGGCGCTGCTCTCGCACAAAGAGGCGCGCGACTACGACGAGGCCGACTTCGCCGAGTTCAAGAAGAAGCAGGCCGCCAGGATCCTCGGCCCCCGGCATCCTCACACCGTCCGTGTCCGCCGCATCGCCTTCGACATGGTCCGCGCCGCCCACCATGGCCTCGCCATCAGGCGGCTGCACGCCGCCACCAAGGCGCGGTCCGACGACGAGGATGAGCTGCAATGGATGGATGGGCTCGACTGGGAGGTGATCGTCGTCAGAGACGACGGGATTGAGCGAGGGCCCTTCTCCTTCTTCATGGGTGAAGGAAAGATGGCTGCACAGGCCTTCCCGGGTGCCGGCAAGATCGTCGTCTACACTGTATTACTCCACCCCCTAAAGAACGATGCCGAGATTGCCGTCACGCTCGCGCATGAGGTACGTAGCCAAACATATGAATTCCCACATGGACCTGATCATGTAGGTATGTGTTTGTTCTTGCTTGTGTTTCACAAGACATATATTAATTATTTTGTTCCTTTTATGTTCGTATAGGTTGGGCATGTTATTGCAAGGCACTTGTCAGGGATAATCTACTGGTTAAGCCCGATCTTTGAAAAAATGCCGATCTTGATGCTCGTAATTCCCTTCATGTTACCTCTAGTATTTCCCTATAAACGAAGGTTAATTATGCTTCATATTTACATCACATTAATTGATCACAAATCATGCATGATATTTGTTTGCTTTCTTATCATGAATGTCATCAAACATATATGTTCATGATATGTGACCTACATATGTATGTGTGATATATAGGAATGAGTTAGAAGCGGATCACATTGGAATCTTGCTGCTCGCTGCTGCGGGAGTTGATCCGAGCATTGCCGTTCAGGTCAGGAAGAAGAATGCAATGCTGGGAGGAGAATCAATATTGCGAGAATGCCTCTCTTACTTCAGGTTTCACCCTTCTGCTAAGAAAAGATGGCAGTTTCTCTCGCAGCCCAAGGTTCTCGGGGAGGCGCTCGAACTATACAAGCAAGTAACAAGCCATGCACAAGGTTGAATAATTAGTCATGGAGTCATGACCTGTTCTTGACAGATATATAGTACTACATGCGGACTTTTTAAGAGTATAAAAACTGGTGATTACCTTTTATTTTTAAGACCTTCTGGCTCTTTCTTAAGAGAATATGAACAATGCAAACATTCCCGGTAAATGGTTTCTAAAGTGGTTTCATATTTCAGATAATATTTACACTTGTGGGTAGCACCTCTGGCCCTTTATATATAATTATATATGCAAGAAAACAGAAGCACAAGATAACACATTCTTTTCCTTTCTCTCAAACAAGAAAGAAAGATTTCTCAAAAAGCAAGGATAACATTATCATCATGTATGTCTTTGGCGGGCTGTCAAGCGCTTGCACGTCCCCACGTTCTGCCCTCCCGGTCTTGCGGGCACCGAAGAAGTTCTTCAAGGAGATCATAGTTTTAAATAGCGCGCTAAGCCTTTTAGCGGCGGACCTTTTCAAAATGCTATAGCGTGCTATATCGTTGCTATAGCGCGCCGAACCTCTTGTAAACGCTATGGAGTGCTATAGCGCGCTATTTAAAACTATGAAGGAGATCGATAAGATCTGGTGTCGTTTTCTCTGGGCCCGTGAGAAAGAGCTTTCTGGAGGTAGATGCAAGGTGGCGTGGTAGACGGTCTCGGTGTTTCCTCTTTGTCGGCAACAACGTACGGTAAAGACGACAATTGCATGCGCATCCCTTTAGTAATCGGTCTGGTTATTATTTGATGTGCCGCTGCGCACGGCAACCTCCACGTTGTTGAAGGACCGAAGGAGGAAAAGGCAGGAGTCGGGAGTGTCGATGGAAGTGTGCTGATGGAGAATAACTGGATCAAGGACCTGCACAATGGGCTAAACGATGACCCGAGACATTTTCATCGTCTCACGAAATATTACACGGGTGAATGTGTTGCTCACTGATGAAAATTACCTGGAACCTCACAAGTTTTGGTGCCTACAGCGTCGTCCACCTACACGGTCCAGTTCTCAGGCATTCCCCGCACGGACTACCAATCGATCTTACGTTTTGCATGGGCACCAGCATTGCAAGTTTTTCACCCGGTGATTGCTGCAAAGATTGGGTCATGATCAGACATGAACGATTTTGGCATCCCATGAAGGTTGTAAACCTCTTTATGGAAAAACTGAAGTTTGTAAACCTGATCTACATAAGCTAGCTATTGCCATCTGGGCTGCTCAGAAGGGGCGTGCCACTGGAATAAAGTGATTATACTTTTTTTTAAACACGGTTCCTCAGGGCCCCGATTCATTAAATAAGAAGAAGAGAATTGCCTAGTTAATTAACGTAATTTCGAATAAAAACCATTACAACATACCCAACATGCACGCTAACCATATATACAGCATTTTGAATAAATATTAATTACACGAAAAGCATTGACATATCCATTGCCAATGCTTCATGGATAATGGTTATTCACCTTAAAATAAATCACAAAGCACGCTAACCATATATACAGCGGTTTGCATGTATGTGTTGTGTGTTCGTCGAACTGAGGCGAATCGACGTCTCCAGCCGTTGAGCTCTTGCCTCTCCCTCCGTGGCTTCGTGGTCGTCCGACGATGATCGTCTGGAGGTGATGGGGCCGCGGAGGAATAGTTTTTTTTAAGACGGGCCGAATGAGGCCCAGGTAAAGACTGAGATAGGCCGACTCCTAGCTGGTGGCTGGTGGGCCAGGTTCAGTCCAACCTTATCCCCTGCAATTTCCCCGCTCTCGCTCACTCGCTGTGGTAAAAAATGGCGCTCCACCTCGCGCGGCCGTTCCTCTCCGCCGGCCTCCTCCCGCCGCCGCGCCGCCGCGTCCGCGCTCGCGCCCGGGCGCATTCCCTCTCCCCCACCGCTGAAGCCCGTTCCCAGTGCTTCAAGAGACCCTACACGTCCGTCCTGGTGGTCCCCACGGGGGTCGGCGCCGCCGTCGGGGGCTTCGCCGGGGACGCCCTCCCCGTGGCGCGCGCCCTCGCCGCCGTCGCCGACTGCGTCATCTCCCACCCAAACGTAAGCCGTCCCACTTCGTCCAGTCTGCCATTGCTCTGCAGTTCGAGTGCTCAAATGCTCAAGCTTTGACTCCCCTACCCTACCCTAGGTGCTCAACGCTGCGATGCTCTACTGGCCGATGCCCAATACGCTCTACGTGGAGGGATACGCCCTCGACAGGTTCGCCGAAGGCGCCTGGGCACTTCAACCAGTCCACCAGAACAAGGTCAGTGAGTTGTACTGAACTACTGAATGCTGAACTCATACACACCCACAAGGCTACAGAAACAAGGTTGATGCAATTGCCAAGGCATGAATTTTTTTTCACACATTAACGCGTTGCAAGTGATTTAACCTAGGTAGGCTTGGTGTTGGACTCTGGAATCGAGGAAGAGCTCCGGCTCCGCCATTTGCAGGTTGCGGATGCCGCGAGGGCTTCGCTCGGCCTCCCTGTGGTGGAGTACACTGTCACAGATGCTCCTTTGGAGGTGTGCGCTCTGCTCTGGGAGTAGTGGTTGAAAAGACAACTCAATTCATGGGTATCTACTAATCTTCAATGTCACCTTATGAACTACTCATGTATGGTGTAGGTCAAGACATGGTTTGATCCCAAGTGTGGGAAATCAACAGGGAGTGTTGGGAACTCCGATTCTCTGTTAAGAGCGGTTGACGCACTAGTGAACGAGGCAGGCGTGAATGCTGTGGCAGTTGTTGCGCGCTTTCCAGACGACGATCCTGAAGATTCAGATTGTTATCGGGAAGGAAAGGTATTTCTTATCTTCTTAAGTAGTTTTTTCTTTTATTTTTATATGATAGTTTCTGCCCTCGTAGTATCTGTGTATCTGATATTTGCAAGCAGCATTCTTGGAAATCCCTTGTTATCCTTTTGATTATGTTTGTTTGGAGAGTTATTCTGACTTGCGGTTTTATGGATTGCCTCATCTGAAATATCTCTTGTAATTTGCAATAACATGTATCCTTTGGCGCTCACATAAAGTCAGGCATAGATGTTAGCACCTCCCTTCTTCATAAATGTGAAAGTTTTTGCCCCTTATTTCATCCGATATCCTAGCAAGAATTTGAACATAACTCTTTTTGACAAATTTAAACATAACTCTCAGCTTGTATTTTAACGATATGGCAGTATCAATGCAGGGTGTTGATCTGTTAGCGGGAGTTGAAGCAATCATCAGTCATCTAATTGTGAAAGAATTCAAAATCCCTGCTGCTCATGCTCCTGCAGTGTTACCCCCACCACTCAGCCCATCAGTGTCCCCAAGATCTGCTGCTGAAGAGGTATTTATGCCCTTCTGCTGAATTGTTGTGCATAATTGAGTTAAATAATTACAATTTGTATGCTTAGTGATGACACATACATGGTTCCCTATTGTTATAAGCTAGTTTGCCTATTTTATAAGTGTATAAATCCCTAATTTCCATTGCCAAACTAAGGAGTAAGTGGTGCTATTTAATTTCATCTTCTGTCTCTTCATTCTCTCTTTTGACCGTTTTTGCAACAGCTTGGTTATACCTTTTTGCCATGTGTGATCGCTGGGTTAAGCAATGCTCCTCAGTATGTGACGAGGAGGCAGGGAATCTTTGACAGTGGTTGCGTAGTGGCTAATGATGTTGACAGTGTAATTCTTCCAAGAGACGCCTGTGGAGGTGATGGTACTCTTGCCTTTGCTCGAACTGCAAGAAAGAATAAGGTACACTTCTTCTGTGCATATCACTGATGATGTATCTTGGCACTTAAATTGCATAGGCAATATATAATGCGTATGGTGCTTATGGTGCTTGCATTAGTTCATCGTTGTAATTTGTATTAGTGGAGCTAATCATGGAACCAAGTGCTACGCTTATTTGTATTTATCAGGTCAGCTAATTTAGATGTTTTTTCTTTTAATTCTGCAGCCCTTAATCATTGCCGTCCAGGAAAATGAGACAGTGCTCGATGACACCCCTGATAAATTCAGTATAGATGCGGTACGTAGCATAAATCTGCTATCCTTCTAAGTTTTCTTTCTGTTATACCATGCACTCTGTATTAAAAAATCCTTAGACAATGGCAAATTGTTTTCTCTCCAGCTCAATGTCCAGAACTACTGGGAAGCTATTGGAGTTATTGCTGCTCACAAGGCCGGCATGAATCCAAATGCTCTAAGAAGTCAAGGAATTGATCATCTTAAGAACCATCAACGATTGTATTCTGCCCGATATTCTGGTCGTCGGCCATATGCCTCTTCTCCAATGCAAGATAAAGTATATTTACACGAGTTAGTTTAACAATTTTGTACAGTAGAAATTAGTTTTAACAAATAGGAGGGTGCAAATTTTGAAGTCCCAGGTATATATTCCATAACAATAGTAGCATAGATATTTACGAATTTATCTCGTCATCAGCCTGTGAGGAATTAGATGTCCATTGACATGCATGCACACACGCAGTGTCATTGCGATGCATTTGTACTCGAAGCCATTTTTTGGAACAAATTATTGTCTCAGTTTCCGAGACAGGGGCAGTGGTATGCTCCCATTCCACCACACAAGTGTTATGCTGATTTCTGAGAGCATTTATGTCTTGATGTGTGATTGTGCGCTCTCAGATTGTTGGTTCTCTGATGTCGCTATCTGGCTGGCGTTGAGTGACATATGCATCTACTCAGAATACACATGTTTGTGAGAGTGAGTAGGTGCTGCTTTTGCTTGCTTGTTCCAACTACCAATCAAACTGGACATTCAACTTCTGATAAGGTGCAGCTTATGACTTGCTGTTTGCTAGATACCTGTTTGTTTATGCTAGCTTTTTGTGGAAGTGTTGTGTTGACATTGGTGCATCTCTACCTGATTTGTACTTCACATGCTGATTTTGCAGCTGTAAATAGTGGTAAGATCTTCTTTCAGTAATAAGTATTTTTTGTCATTAGCATAGTTTCTGCTTTTCAGTGGTTATATATCTTTTCTGTTTTCTAGAAGTTTCAAGTTGGATGATGGGTTGGTGGCAGCCCTTCCTGAAGTTCTTTCAACCTTTGTTAGAACAGCTGGTATCAGGATGAACAATCACACTCAAATTTTTGCTCTTGGGAGCACAAGCTCCGTCTATTTCAGAAAATATATATTAAAATTTGAGTTAAAAGTTTCAAAAATAACAAAAAATACTGTATAGATTAGAGTGAGTCATCTGCTGTCAAGTTCTTTGTGAAAAATATCATTGCTTTGCGGCCTAGAGAAAAAAAATGTAAATTCAGGTTTTGAAGAAGTGTTTGCTTTGTTATTATCCCGCAACTCGCAAATTAACTACGATTTTCCGGAAACTTGAATGGAACGAACTTGAGTCATTTGCAATTTTGCATATGAGATTCTTTTGGTATTTTTTGGATTAATGTTTCTTAAAGGTATTGCATGCTCCTTGTGCACAGTTAGGAATTTTTTGACTCTAGGGTACTTAATTTACTAGTTAGTCACTATCAAGAGGAATTTTTGTTTTTTCCCTTTCTGAAGCTCCCTAGGTATCTGCACTTCTTCAAATTTTGCAACGAACATCTCACACTAAAACATATTTTGCCAAAAAAATTTTGAATTTTTTGTTTTTTCTGGTATTTATTATTCTTATAGTTTTAACTGGGTTCAGATGAGCACGGGCTCGGAATTGAATATTCTAGAGGACAGTTGCATGTAGAATTTCTCTGCTCTCTACCTAATCAAGAACCACCCTTTCCTTTGGATACTTTTGATTGGTTGATATCTTACGACAAGATAGATTTTGAAAAAAAAATTTGCATTCATACCAAGATCTCACAAATATAATCAATCTTGGCTAAATTTGAACTAGTTTGAATTTATTTTTGAATTATACTTGAAATAAGTTTCACATACATCACATTGTCTTAAAATGAAATAGAGTACATATTTCAATTATAAAAATAGACCAGGAAGTGATTCTTTTTGAAATAATTGAAATCATGAATTTACTCAAATATCTCAAGTTCGAAAACTATAATAAAATTATTGAAACTGATCTATGCAATATGGAGATTTAGTGAAATGATTAAATTATGTAATTTAAACTAATTTTGGGACCATTTGATATAAATATTTCCACATAATTGAAATATATGTAGTATAAGTAACAAACATATCTCACTTATTCCACATATGTGAATTATTTGAAAATAAGTAAAATAGCACTCTGTTGAAATAGTTAAAATGACATATTTTACATATGTGAAATGTTAAAAAATAAGTGGAAATAATGATTTAGTAACTATTGAAATAGATGAAAAACATATTCCACAATGTGAAATAATTTAAAACAAGGGAATTAGTGATATGGTGAAATACTGACCTCATGCATTATTTCAAACAAGTTAGTTCACATATGTAAAATATTCTAAAATAATGAAATAGTGATACGGTAAACTATATTGAAATAGATAAAAGAAGTGAGAACTTATTTCACATATATGAAATATTTCATAATATCTTATATGTATGTTATGTGAAAATGCTTCGAATAAATGAAACTAAAAGAGGAACCAATATTACTAATATATGTGTTCGTAATATATTGGAAATAAGTGACAATAGGAAATTTATGAAACATTTCAAATAGGCAAAATATGTGATTATGTTTGTCATATTTTTAATATGTGAAATGGAATTATGTACTCAAGTTAGTGATATACATATATATGTTGAGAAATATTGCAAACAAGTGATATATGTCAAATATTCAAAATAAGAGAAATACTTCCTCCGTCCGGAAATATTTGTCGAAAAAATGCATAAAGATGAATGTATCTAGAACTAAAATGCGTCTATGTAAATTCATTCCCCCGACAAGTATTTTCGGCCGGAGGGACTAATTAAACGTATTAATAAAACAATAATTATTACTTTTTGGATATGTATATGCCTTAACTAAATGGAACACATCTTTGAAGTAGCAAAGTTAATTATTTCATCTATTAAAAAAACCTGAAACTAATTTAAATCTCTTCAAATAATTGAAATCTCATATTAGAAATAATTGAAATCACTTATTGAAATAATTGAAATCACTGGTTTAAAGCAATCGAAACCACTGATTTGGCATAAGTGAAACAATTGGTTTTGTAATATTTGAAATCATTTTAATTGAAATATATATATATATATCTATAGTTTGATAAATAAATTATTTAAATAGTTATTAAAATTACGAAAATATATGTTGTAAACAATTGAAATAAATAAAACTATGTGATATATGAAATATTTTAACTTAGTGGAATGGAAATATTTAATAAAATTACTCATATGTATGTTTTGAAAATATTTATATTGTTGATTTGAGTAAATATTTTTAATTAATATTTAATGATGAAATAATCAAAATCACAATTATGAAATTGTTGAATTTAATTAGAACATACTTCTACAATTATTAAAAGCATATTTTTGAGATAGTTGTTTGCTTTTTCGAAATTTATTGCAAACAACCTGTGAAAACATGAAATTTACTTGAATTGCAAATGCATATCCTATATTGGTCTAATTGGAAAGTTCTTTTCATGACAATTTCAGATATACGAACAAAATAAAATAAATGAAATTTGATTTAAATGATAAGAAGCGCCTAAATTATGTCTAAGAAATGACATGATAGTCTTTTTTTGCTAGATCATTGATGGCACGCGTTGTTGCATCCGTTTATTTGAAATGTTTTATGATAGTTTTATTCCTTGTATTACCAGAATTCGAGATATTTGAATATTGAAGTGCAAATTATGTTGGATTAAATATGATTATAGTATTACGAAATTGCCATTTTGCCGATGAATGATGACCTGTCACAACTTCTTCACAGTAATATTTATTCCTGCTTGCAGAAAAAAGAAAGTGGAGAATATTACTATCTCCAGCTCTCGTATTCTTGTTTTTACATTTCCACATCATTTGCATTTTTGCACTTACGTACGCAAGGGAAAAAAATGTTTACCCAATCAGTGGCAATTAGTTCATCAACACATCAATTTTTTTTTCTAATACCAGTTCGGCTGGACTGGGGAAGTTGTGTGGGCTTTAAAACGGGCCGATCCAAGAGAGCTCTGCATTTTAGGTTACTGGAGTAGATGCCCATTAGGATAGAGAGGTAAGATTGCATCCAACGACCAGGAATGTTCAGAGCATTGAAATCAACGGTTCAAATTTCCAAACGCGTGAGAAAGCTCGGTTTTGGTTTGGTAGATTGATCCAATAGCAACGAATATTCAGAGCATTAAAATCAACGGTCTAAATTGCTAAACGCGTGAGAAAGCTTGGTTTGGGTTCGGTTATACTATCATAAATTAGGGAGAGAGTCAGAGAGATAAAGTATAGAGAATAATACAACCATGGATGCATGATGCGCAATGCTTACATTTGCTAGACCGTGTAAGAGAAATACCAGAGATTCTTAAATATTAAACCAAATTTATACACCTACGTACTGCCATCAGGATGAGAGGTGAGATAAAGGTACCTAATTGGCTGGGGAGGCAATTGTTCCCTTAGGGAGGTCCGGTGCACCATACCTTCAGTTATATCTAATTATATAAATACATGTTTATATAGTAGTTTCATTCAAAACAAATTTAATATATTTTAAAATAACCTTCATTTCATTTTTTGTGAGAGAAAATTATGAGCTCTCTTGGATTTGGCTGGTCATTCTCTTTTTACTTATTAAGTTGGATGCCATATTAGATTTTTTCTTTGTTAGCATGGCTAATAGTACACGGGGTAGCGCCCATGGCTAAGAATGGACTTTGACGTTGTATCAGTTGTCATTTTCTTTGTTTGCTCCTTTTTAATATTTTTATTTGTTTACCTTTTAGCTAGTAATCAATCATACACACACACACACACACACACACACACACACACACACACATATATATATATATTCAGTAAAAGACACAAATCGAAATTGAGAGACGAAGAACATATACATGTTTTTTTTCTGGCCAAGATATTATGTGCATGGGCAGGGGTAGGGGACCTGTGATATTTGTGGGTAGGTGGTGCCGACCGTAAGGCGGCATGCATGCCACAGTAGTACCGGTACGATGTGTGTACGTACGTGGATGCAACGAGCCACAACTAACAAAACACGCAGCGCACGCGCGTAGGTCGTCGTCGTCCAGTGAGCTCAAGCCAACCAACCGGCCGGTCTTGCATGCTGTTACTTCCAGTCAACTGGCAAAAGGAAGTTTGCCTAATAAAAAATATAAATGGAGCTCATGCATGCATGCTTTATATGCCAAGATTATTGCCACACAGATCTCATCTTCCCCATATCTAACCCTATATCTAAGCCGACCTAACCATCGTACTAGCTAGCTACTAGCAGCCAGGCAGGCACCTAACCATGAGGGAGCCACGGCCACGAAGCCGTCCGTGCAAGCAGCCGGCGACGGCGAGGCACGGCCGGCAACGGCGCCGCCGGACGAACAGCAGCGCACGAGATGCCAAACTTGTCTCTGGGAATAGTGGTGCGCCGCCGACTAAGGCTGCAGGGGGACTACTTGTTGGGACGGCGGCGAGCTTTTCCGAGGACGAGGAGGACCTCCTCATCAAGCTGCACGCTTTGCTCGGAAACCGGTACCTACGTGCCTGCGATGCATGTATCGATACTACCTCTGTTCATTAACGTAAAATGTTTTGGCATCTTGATGAAATCATCAAAACGTCTTATATTAATGAACAGAAGAAGTATTAGTTTATGTGTATACATTGTTCTGTTATGACGAATCTTGAATATATTCAGATGGTCCCTCATCGCCGGCAGGCTGCCTGGGAGGACGGGGGAGGAGGTCGAGGCACACTGGGGTTCGCCGGCGATGAGGAGGCGCACCGGCGGCGCCGATCCCGACAACCATCGTGTGCTACTGCAGGCTTTGCTAGCCTCGACACATGATCAGGACGGCGAGCATCTACCAAGAGCAGTGCCAAATGAAGTACGCCAGAAGCACCCTAGCCGCCCTTCCTCCTCCAACGACGGCCTCGGCGACTGGGCATTATCGGATGCCGATAGCAAGTGCCACCTCGCTGATGTAAACCTGGAGCTCACTCTCTCTACGCCGTGAAGTACGTCTATTTAATTTAGACCTGGTGTTTATACAGATACTTCCGTCGATGTTGGTAAGAGAGTAATCACCTGGTGTTTGTACACTTGGGTGGATGATTTCTGTACTGTAAGAAACAATCCTTTTATTGTACTATCGGTACTGACTATATACATGCATGACTTGGAACCCATCCCCTCAATTTGTTTTACTGAGTATATATATAAGCAGCTATTAATTGTATGGTTCGAATACCCGATCAATGGATCGATATCAAGGAAGAAGACACTGTCCTAGAACTGGAAGCTCTTGACGCAGCCGTCGAACAATTTCTTGATGGAAACGAAGGGAGGCCTAGTCCATTTACTAAAAGAGAGATAGGCTCGTCATTTAACGGTCATGCCATGCCCCTTCAAAAGTTCAGATATGATCTACTTCCTCCGTTCCTTTTGATAAATCGTTTTAGCCATTTCAAACACACATATACAACAGTTAAAGCTAGTTTGGCTAAAACGACTTATAAAAGGGCCGGAACAGAGGTAGTATTTGGCAAAACTCTAATTGACAACTCATGCCCACATTTAATACCATGCATTAGAGGAGTTTAGGATGGTGAGTTGATGACCTTAAAATGCTTGACTTTGTTGACCACACTTCTATTTGAAAGTGTTTATAACTATGATAACCATTCATCATATCAGAAACTAAGAACTTTATGTCTATTATATATTCAAACTAGAAGACGTGTTAACAAAAAAAAGAGAATTAGGATATAAATTCTCAAATTAACCTGAAAATCCGATCGTTAACTTTTACAAAGTGTTATCGTCAAAACATGTCACAGTCGGATTCAATTAATCTGACCCCACATGCCCCCTCGTCCCATACCCTCTAGCGCTGCTAACAATCATGCCGACGCTCCAAGAACCCTTTACTTCATTATTATGTTGAAGATTGACCAGGAGAGAATTGATTGTTTGCGCTTCCGACAGCTATCAAAATCAGGTTGCTATTTCTACATGGCGGTTGTACCTATGCATGGTTGATGCATCCAATCGGGTAGTAGAAATCATGAAGAAATTTGTTCAAGTTGGATTAGGTAGATTTTTTTTACTCCCGCGGAATCGTTTGCACATTATTTTCATCTTGCATTGTTCGGTTGTTGCCATCCAAGAGACCATACATCCAAAGTTAGTTAGGGGGCGACCGACAAAGAAACCAGTCAAATGAAAACGAGAAACATGAGCCGCCAAGAGCAGACGAGGTTATTTCAATATTTTTTCGCTGTGGCACAAATTATCATACATATTATCCTGATGATAACCCATCAATATGTGTAAACACATAATCTGCCCATCTTCAAGAATATATACGTTAGTATGAGACTCCCTGACCTTGAGTATGTTATTTATATTTAATCAATTAAGTAGCTATCATTGTGAGCTCAAAATGTTGTAAGGTTATAAAGGATGATGTCAAGGATCATAGAGAACTTGTGCGGCAAGTTATTTTCTATTGAAAACTTCTAATTCAAATTTGAGGCAGAGAAGCACGAGCAGTTTGTTTAGACTATTATGTTTCTTTCTATCCCTACCAATTTGAAACGTAGAAGCCATTATGAGAAAAGAAAATCAACAATTACTTGCAAATTATTGAGTACCTCCGTGCTTATTCAGGTATATATGCGTCAATATTTGTTCACCAGATTCAATTTATATGTCATTATGGTATTATTATTTTCCCGTCTTATAGGACCATATTAATTTTGCACTTTGGCCAGCTCGAATAGTTAAATACAGCTTGGATAACTAATTATATCTCCACACTAGGCCCGGTCCAATGGAATTTTGAGGCCGTGACGAAAAAACAATTATATTTTTTACTAAATTTTATACCGTTGTAGATCTTATTTATACCATTCTTTAATATTACAATTATAATTTACTTTTAATGGTATACTTTAGCCGCATGATAACATTAATAAATATTAGTTGTTATGTTTTGAGTTTGTACTTAAAATCATATAAAGATAATAAAATTTATTTTTAACAAAACTTTAAGATAGAACTATTTTCTACAACACATAATTCATACTATTTATGGTAAATATGTGTAACGAGTACGATCCAATAAATATCACAATAGTGGTTTTTATTACAGATCACAATAGTGGTTTCTAGTATATGATTAAGTAACCATATGTATAAAAAGTTGTAGAATATATATTGAGCCAATGACATCAATTTTAATCACTTTTGTGATCAAAATTTTCTAGCAAATGATCATACATGCCTAGTGTTAGTTGTCCTCTACAAGACCGAGAATAGTGAGTTGTGGGATTAGCGACGTTGGAAAGACTCAGAAGCTTCGCACGATCGAAGTTGTCATTCTCGTAGTTAATTAGTGGTTGTTAATTATATTAAGTACTTTAAGTGTGTAATGTGATGATGGAGGTAATTTTGGAGTTGTGAAGAGATTGTGAAATCTTTAGTGGAGTTACTTTTATTTATTATTTATAAATGTTATATTATTTAAAATTTGTTTTTTTATACATACCATAATTATAACTATGGTGTGCCACTACTTTGAACCCCATATATTAGAGTATATACTTCTGGGGTAGATTACAAGCGCCAGCAAAATCTGTTATCATTTGCGTCATATTGCTGGCGTTGGGCCTCCACACCAGCAAATAACTTTTTGACACATCATAAAAGAGTTTTTCTCTACTAGTGTGGTAGTCCGAACAACTTTCATGTCCTTCAGATTGTTCTGGACCACATTGGCTTTCATTGAACAACTTTCATGTCCTTGAGATTTTGAAATGGAGGGCACAGGAAATGATTCCATATGAATTGGAATTGGTGACTCCTATGTAATTACCTACCTCTCGGGTCGTTTAGGGCGACTGGAGGCGCCGCGGCCAGGACCTTCTAAGGTCCTTCCTCACCTACCCGTTCATCACGCTTCCGCCAGAGGATACCGTCCCACGGCGGACGGTGGCGGCGGCGCATGTCAACTGATTTTCTTATTTCTCTAGCCTGTTGGTCTTCAACTCAACCCTACAAGGTTTTATCCGATATAGCCGTTGTTGTTTTGCTTCTTTGGCGTCTCGATTTGGTTGCCGCAATCCGGCATCGGCAGCATCACGATCTGGCCGCCAATATTCCCGATCTGGCAGGCCGCCGGCCTTTGGATCTGCACTTGTCTTCGTGGATCGGCTGCGACGAGCAAGATGCTTCGACGAGATTTTTCAAATCCATGCCTCATGCATGCAAAAAAATCAAATGCATGTAACATTACTGGATTGGATGCATGTGGTGCCTAAGCTAAGCACAGGAGCGTGGAGAAGATCAGCGACCGACTGCACACCACACCCCCGTGTTGACATTGAGGCACTGGGTATCTTCGGTGTGGACGTGCATGAGGCAATGGTGGCTAAACCCCCGGTGGTATAGGCGCCGATGAGTTTCGTTCTTTCTTTCAGATATCTCCACTTTTTGGTGCATGACGTCATTGGATATCTAAATTGGACTTGATCCGATCGTGCGCGCCTCTATATCTTCGACCATAGAGGCTTCATGAGAATGTGGCGTGAAGCTTCGTTGTCTTGCCGAAGTCATGGAACATATCAAAAATGTAGATTTTCATGGCATTAACAGTGGTGAAAAAGATATGGTGGCTAAGATCGATGGTTTTTAATGGCGGAGAGAAGCTTTAGTTGCGATGAAGACATGTTTTTCCTATGTGTCGGGTGTTGAGGACTTGCAGCAGAAGCCTTGGCAGGAGAACACAGGTGGACAACATTTATGGTGGTGCTTCTTGAGTACCGAGCCGTGATTTTTTGGGTGAAATCCTAAGGTTTGACCTTGATTGGTTGTACATGGCAATAGCCTTACTGAAGGCATTGTTTTGGAATCTCGAATTTTCTCCAGGGTGAAAACTCAAGATCCTTAATCGGGAGACGATAACGCTTGTTCATTAATGTTTCCTTCTTGGAGGCGTCGCTTTTGGAAAACCTATTTTGCGATCCGGGTGTTATCTTTGGTGATGGTCAGAGTGTTGCTGTTGAGAGTGTTTCATCACTGCGACGGGTCTTTGTTTGTATTTCTCTTTTTTATGGCTATGTGCAACCTTGATGTCTTTCGATATCTTGTTGGTGCATAGGCTGGGTATATTAATATATTCCCATTATAAAAAAAACAGGAATTGGTGACTAAAATTCTATGACCCAATGGGCTAAAATTTTAAAAGAAATCTTTCCGATTGAAATCCTCCAATCCAAAGATTCCCTTAGCGAGTTCGAGTTCCTTTGTGGTTCATTTTAACCCTCCAAAGGACTTATATTTTTAAATCTATTTGTAAATAAAAGAGTGGAAAATTCCTAGATTTTTTTGCATGGTACTGTCGATTTTGCAGAATTGTTACAATTATTTTTGGTCACTTTAGTTTATTTGTCAAAAAAATTACCAAAAAGGTTAAAATTAAATTTATATTGTATTTTAAATCCGATTTTTAAAAGGTTTTGAATTTTCCCAGATTGTTAGTGTTGATTGTACATAATGTTACAAATTTTTCTAAACACTTTGATTTTTTTGGTAAGAAAGTGCTTAAGTTGAATTTCTACTCTAATTTTAAATCTATTTGTCAAAAAGTGTGACGCCTTTTTAGATTGATCAGCATGAAAGTGTTGATTTTAGAAAATACATTTTCAATATCTTTTGGACACTTGAATTTTCGGTATAAATTCAGCCAAAAAGTTGGTTCAAATTCAGTGAAATATCTGTCACATATGTCAAAACCACCTTTACCAGTCAATCGGTTTTTTTCATGGCTGAAATATGCACTTGTCTCTTTTCCTTGCACATTTTGGTTGATGATTAAGAAAACTGAAATATGAAGGACATGAAAGTTGTTTCTTAAGATAGAGCACATCTAAGTCCTATACTATTGATTTTACATAAAGATCTACTTAAATATCTATTTTTCCTTTCTAGTTTGATTGAAAGCACATCTAAATGTGCTCTAGACAAACTCGAAAGAAAACAGTTCATAGTGTTGATACTTAGTCCAGGTTCCTATTATATTGTATTATGTGTGCTGCCTGCCTATATATGTATGGCGCACAAATGCTCACAGTGCAAGTTGGATCGATCCAACCCGTCAATTACTAGATCTATATATAAGCCAATTAAAGTCATGTCAAGGAAGGAGGAGGCCCTTGTCCTGGAAGCTCTTGATGCAATCGTCGAACATCTGCTGGATGGAGAGGAATGGAGGGAACCCCAGCGCCTCCACCTTGCTCGTGTCCATCTTGTGCGCCCTGTCGTCCCCCTTCCCGCTGCTGCACCTGCATGCTCCATCCATTCAATATACCAACACCATGATTCCATGCATGAGTTCTTACTAGATCCTAGCTAGGATAGGAGTAACACCATGGCCAGGTAGACCTAGAGGAGCTTACTCGGTGGGGATGGGGTACTGAGGGTACCGCTCCCGGAGAGTCCCCAGCACCTCGGACCAGTGCGCGACGTCGCCGGAGCAGATGAGCCGGCCCGACGCCCGGCCGTCCTCCATGGCCAGGACGTGCGCCAGCACCACGTCGTCCACGTGCACGAACCCCACCGTCGTGTTCGGGTACTTGGCCAGGTCCCCCTTGAGCAGCGCCAGCACCACCAGCGCCGTGCTCGTCGGCGCCGCCCTGCCCAGCACCGGCCCGATCACGAACGACGGGTTCACCACCACGAGCTCCAGACCGTGCTCCTTGGCCAGCCGCCACGCCTCCTTCTCCGCCACCGTCTTGGCGTACGCGTACCACAGCCCGTACGTGCGGCAGTAGTCGGCGTCGCTCCAGTGGGACTCGTTCAGCGTCGGCGCCGGGGCGCCCGCGCCGCCGCCGTGGTGGTGGCGGTAGCGGACGCAGGAGCAGGAGGAGGTGAACACCACGCGCCGGGGCGGCCGCGCCGCCCGCGCGCAGGAGCGGAGCACGTTGCCGGCGCCCTTCACGATCGGGTCCACCAGCTTCTCCTGCGCGTCCTTGCCGTCCTCGTAGCTGACGACGACGGGGGACGCGGCGTGGAATACGCCGTCGACGCCGCTGACGGCCGCGTCGAAGGAGCCTTCCACGAGCAGGTCGGCGCGCAGCAGCTGCAGCCGCTCGTCGGCGCCCTCCAGGTCCCACAGGAACCCCACCTTGGCCTCGTCGCTGGGGTCCCTCACCGTGGCGCGCACCGTGTGGCCGGCGGCGAGCAGCGCCCGGATCAGGTGCGACGCGATGAACCCCGTCCCGCCGGTCACGCAGTACTCCGGCATCTCTATCGATCACTTTGTCTGTCTACTCTACTCTAATTCTTGATGTATGGATCTCCGGCTGGTGTTTGGAAGAAAATGCATGCGATGGGTAAGGATTTATACCATGTTTTCACGATCGATCCGCGGGGAGGAAGAGAAAGAATGCGACGGAAGGATCAGTTGGCCGGAGGATTGCAACGCAAATGTGGCGCCATGGAGTTCGGTATAGATTAGGTTGATCATGCATGGGAAGAAGATTCTTGAGGGCATCAGGCCTGCGTGGGCTATTATTGTTCATCGGCCGCATTCTTCTATACAGAACACTACATAATTAAGCATGTATACATGTAGCAATTTGAACATCGCCCATTAGTTTATCCAAATAGGCTTTCGCCCCGCTTTATATAAAGCATCATCACCAACATATATTTGAGCGCACTGATACAAATGCACACCACACCCACGCAACAAACACACCGAGACTGGATACAAAGATGCCAGACTCGACAAAGCATGAAATCCAAGGCGGTGCCTCCAAGAAGCGATCCAGAGGATCGAGTTTTCACCCGGAGTACGCGAAGACGAGGGAGCCACCGCAACGGAGCCTTCAAGGAGGTTACGACGTCCGCGAATGTCGTCGCCGTCGGCCTGGCAGAAACCGAGCAAGTTATGGACCCTGGCGCTCACACCCCTTCGCCGCCACACTGAGTCGATCAGCGACAAGCATACCACCCGTGTGGCGGCCAAGATTTCCTGCTCGCACCCGAGACGTCCGCCTTACCCACGAACAACACGCCTCCCACCGCCAAGGATGTCGCCCTGCATCCGGACCACCCGCAGACCGGCCAAAGGTACCGGCTTTAGTCCGAGGGGACGGCCATGTCTGATGAAACCGCAGTCCACATCCCACCGTGATCATCATCGGAGCTTCCGCCGCACACAAATGAACGAGCGAATAGGGATGAGAGGAAGCAGACGCATCCACGACCGGCACACCCCGTGCCGATGACGGCCAACGGAGGCGGTGTTTCCCATCCCTCCCACCAAGCTCCCACCACCCCATCGCGGCGATCGAAGAAGATCCGCGCAAGACCACCGATGTCCACCCGTCCACCGGTCGGGGGACCCCGGAGACCACCGTCGTCGCCAAGGTTGCTCACCAGAGGGACCATCGCGCCCATACCGACAGATCCGGCCGGATCCCATCGAGTGCGCCTACCACGGCCACTGCGCCGCTACCTCTACCCATCACCACAGAGGGGCCGACCGCAAACCAAGCCGCCGTCACCACAGCCCAGACCATCCGAGGGGAAGCACTACCACCGCCCCGGACGCCCAAACCACCACCACCATACCACCGAAGCAGCCCAGCACCACTCACAGCCCGCGTCGCCCAAGACCCGCGCCTCCTCGGTCGAGATCTGGCCTGAGGTGCGCCCCACCACCGGCAGCCGCTGCGCCACCACCAAGCACCAGGGAACGTCGCGCCTCTGCTTCCGACGCCTCCATCTCCATGAGCTCGTGGCCGCGTCACCCTAGTCGTGATCTAACCCGAGGTTTCCCCACCATCGGGAGCCGCTGCGCCGCCAGCAAGCACCAGGGGACGCCGCGACGTTGCTGGACGCCACCGCCTTCTCCACGCACGGTCGTGACCGCGCCGCTAAGCCCTGCCAAAGCAGGCACCTCCGGCGGCGCGCTGTCCCGCGCCAGCAAGGTACCCCGCGCGCGCGGAGGAAGGGGATGCCCCGCCGCCACCTACGTCGGGCAGGCTTCGCCCGGCGGCGCCTCCAGGCGGCGGCGAGAGAGGGAGGGCCGGAGGATGGAGGTGGGAGTGGTGGCGCCTAGGGTTCCTCGTCCTCTCGCGGGAGTGGCTTAGGGAAAAGGACGGGGGCACATCGCCTATTAGTTACCAACCTGTTATTCGATATTTCGTTAATTACTTAATTACTTGAACACTAACCGTCAACAAACTGGCCAGTTATTTGATATTTTGTTAGAATCTTTATTATTTGAACAATTATCATTATCTCATATAAGTACCTGAGATGTTTGCCGAAATGTTAAGCATTATATTTCTGCGATAACGTACTATCGCATTAATATTTTTAGTACCACCGAACAAAAATGATTTCCAATGACGTAGTATCGATTTTTTTTTCAAAGTTCATGATTAATTAGAGAACAGAAGATGAAATTAACCCAATCGTAAGTTTATGGTCTCATTCGGGAAGGATGTAGAGCCACCGAAAATAAGCATAACAAAATAAGCAGTTATGGCTCTACATCCTCTAAAAAATTTTACGTGTTTTGTTCTCCTGTACGAATCATCATAATACATGCCATTTCAATCACACGATTTTCTTGTTCGCACGTTTCCAAAATAATAGAAGAACTTAGAAATAGTAAAAACGTAGTATTGAGATGCCACATACCATGGAATTCTACATGGTTTTGAAATACGTGAATTATGTGATATGAGCTTTTGGATATGATTCGTAGGTAGAGAATAAAAGATTGAGGTCGAATGGGAAGGTGCCCATGGCCTAGAATTAAAATAGAAGTTCACTTTATAAAAAACCACAAATTCAACGCCTAGGGGATTCGAACCCGGGTTGGCTAGGAAGCTCCACTGCTACCCGACCACTGCCTAGTCCTTCAGGTAGAGAAAACAAAAATGTATATAATTAAAGAGTGGGGTAGAGCGAGAAAGAGGAGGAGTGCATCGGATTTCTCAAACAAAAAAGTAATATTTGAGGTCATGTTGAGATTTCTACTTAAGGAGGAGGTATAAGAAAGGATTCCAAAGGAATATTTTGTAGAAATTTTGGAGGACTTATATCCTTAGAAAAGTTTCCTACACATGTTATTTGATTCATAGGATTGGAATCCATATGGAAACAATCATAGGATTGCTTTGCATTATATTTTGGAGGGAAAATTCCAACCACTTGGACCTCTTTGTACAATTTTCGTTGTCTTTTTTGTAACATCAAACCCTCTAAATGCTTCAAGCTCACGTGGTATACTAATTATATAAGATTGAATTTTATATGCCATTCCAATTCCTTGTTTCCCTTATTGCTATTGAGGTTAGTCCCATATCGATTGTGGAAGGAGACATAACATAACTAGATGATGCCCCACATGTTGTTGCGGATTTTTTTTGCAAAATAATTCAGGTGAAAATGTTTGGTTAAATGAAACATGTATATTTAAAACAATAACTTTTGAACTAATACATGGATTTAATATAAATATCATAATAGAATAAAAATTCCCATGTATGTGGGCTTTTATTATGCATACCAGCATATTGAGATGGGTATTTCTCATCCATGTTGAATGATGAAGTAGCATTCTTACATGTTGAGAGAAATATGCTAGTGGGGGTGATGTGGCATGCATAATGAGGTGGAGTGTGTGCATGTTGAGAGAATTGGTAGTAGTGGGGATCAACTTCTTAAAAATACTAGATGATGCCCCACACGTTGTTGCGGATTTTTTTTGCAAAATATTCCAGTGAAAATGTTTAGTTAAATGAAACATGTATATTTGAAACAATAACTTTTGAATTAATATATGGATTCAACATAAATATCATAATAGAATAAAAATTTCCATGCATGCATGTTACATGTGGGTTTTTATTATTCATAGTGGCATATTGAGGTGAGTCTTTCTCATGCATCTTGGATGATGATGTGGCATGCTTGCATAATGAGAAAAATATGCTAGTGGAGGATGATGTGGCATGCATGATCGATGAGGTGAAGTGTGTGCATGTTGACAGTATTGGTAGTATTGGGGATCAACTTGTTAAGAATGTAAGATAAGATGTAAGATTTATAAGGCGGGGGACACCCCCCTCCTACATGGTTAGTATTTTCGGAGGAGAGGGTTCAAGACCTATCTTAAGTCGGTGTTGCTCTTCGATTGGACATGTTGAAGCATGTGGGCCAAAAACGATAATTAGTGGATCCTGGAATTGCGTAAGGTGCCTCGAATAAAATGTCGATGAACTCACGGGTGATCGTTCATGATTGGTGGGCTGAAAACGCTAGTGTTAGCAGGCCCACAATGACTGATATGTGAGGAGAAGATTATTAAGTTCAGCACACATCGGTTGTACGAGGAGATATACCATGATTTATAAAGCAAGAGACATCCCTTCTATCAGGCTAATTTTTTGGAAGAAGAACATCCAAAACGTCTCACAAGTTGATGTTTATATTATGTTGGATGTGGTATCTCAAATAGATCAAAAACAGTTGTTAACAAAACTTCGAATTAGGTAACAATTGTTGTTTGTTGAGAATAATTGTTATATTAAAAAATATGAGATAAAGTAGGATTGTATTATACTTTATATTGTACTCCAATTAGATCATTGTACTCCTATATATACCCACAAAGTTTAAGCAATACATTGTCGATTCTATCAAACCCTCTTTATGTTTCTACACTGTTTTTAAAACAATTCTACTACAAACAAAGAGGCCCGGAAGGGCTTTCATAGGAGAAATATCTTAGGTTTCAAATCCTTCATAATTCTCTGCGATATTTAGAAAAAATTCTATATGATTAATAAATCCTACTCCCTTCGATCCATAATTAATATCATTCATTCTAGACGAGTGATACTTATTTTAGATCAGAGATCGGAGCGAGTAGGAAACAAACGAGCAATATAGGATTTTCTTTGTAAGAATTCCAGTACTTGATGATTTCTATGGAACTCAGTGAAAGGTCTGTAATATTATTTCTGCGTGTTCCTTGTGATCCTTATCCGCTCGGGGAGTGCGTGGCCTGGCTCGTGTCGACCAGCGACCGACAGTGCATTAATTGATCAGCTAGCTAGTCAGCGCATAGGAGTTCGATTTTTGGCCGGTGGAAACGTGCCAAGCTGCATGGACGCCATGAATTCATGCAGTTTACAAAATGTCCTGGCTCCAAAGTCGAGGCCCCCGTGACTGCCGCGCCACGCGTCCGATCGTCCCCGCCGCAGCTTCACCGTTGCTCCGACGGGGCTACATATACACGGGCGGAATGCGACGTGAACTCCCACAGCACCTCATCTAGTAGTACTCCAGCCATGGAGAGACGCATTGCCGCCATCCTCATGCTGACGCTCTCGCTCCCGTCGGCGGCCCTCCTGGTCGCCGCCGACGGCGTGGGCGTCGACACCATCCTCCTCCCTAGCGACGGCGGCCTTGGTGACGCATCCAGATCCATCAACCTTTTCTAATTTCTGGTAGTTCAGTTAGCGTACTGATCGAGCACGTACGTCGTTCGTTCAGGTCTGGCAACGAACAAGGGAGGCGAGGAGCAGACACTCCCTGAAACCGTAGTGGTGCCGAAGGAGAAGAACGTCGACGTCGGCGCCGTCCTCGAAGAAGAAGAGGAGAGGCCGTGGACGTGCTGCAACAGCACCGTGTGCACAAAGTCGATCCCGCCGACGTGCCGGTGCCTGGACGAGGTGGCGGAGTGCGCCGCCGCGTGCAAGCTCTGCGAGCCCTCCGGGTTCAACCCGGCCTTCCACGTCTGCAAGGACCAGTACCACGGCGACCCGGGGCCGACGTGCGCCGAAGAGGAGAGGCCGTGGACGTGCTGCGACCGGACCGTGTGCACCAAGTCGTTCCCGCCGACGTGCCGCTGCCTGGACGAGGTGGAGGAGTGCGCCCCCGCATGCAAGCGCTGCGAGCCGTTCGGGATCAACCCCAAGATCAAAGTCTGCAACGACCAGTACCATGGCGACCCCGGCCCCAAGTGCTCCGAGGACGACGACGACGACTCCGGATCTCCTCCATCCCAGCTTGCTGCCGCCACACAGATGCAGTTACTGATAGTTTCTCTGATCTTGTTATTTATCCAGAGTCGTTAGTATGCATGCGTGTACTTTCATGGTACCGTAATCGTGCTGCATGCTGTAAGACTACTAGAAATGTTAGGGTGTGTTGAATAAGAAACACTAAAAGCCATACGTGGTTGTGTGCCTTTTTTTTAAGGTAGTGTTCTCGTCGATGTTTCTACTTTTTTAGGGAACCTGGTCGACGTTTCTGGAAAAATAGATAAAAAAAGCACATCATGTAAGATAACTCCTAAGTCTCATCTTAACTATCTCATGTAACACATGATGATCTTGTTTTATTGATTATAGGGATTTGTTGAAATAACATGGAATCATGGATACAGACAACAATAAAAGCCCGTTGTTAGCGAAACAATGATGCTGGATAAAACCAATTAATGATACATTTTGAGATCATATCATCACAACATATAACTATAAGCATGATAAATGTCATCAAATATTCAAGTCATTAACTATGAAAAATTCGTGTATCTTCATGCAAGGCGTTTACCTTGGGGGTGTGCAACTTTATCCGTAGTTGGATGATTATAATGACAGTTGTCGGATACGCGAACGCACCGTAGACGTCCACTTATTTGCGGAAAAAATCTGAACCCAAACATACACTCTTTGGCGGACGGAGGGAGTATATCAGAAAATATGTCCACTCGATAGTTAAGACAGGGATTTGCTCCTCCCACACGATGAAGAGATATTTTTCGGGACCTCACTGTATTATGATATTCATTATCGTTTTATTCGTAAAATGGTTTTTTATTTCTTACTAAATTTCCCAATCGTGGCATCATGAGCAATCCACGAAAGAAGCAGGTGCGATTTAGAGCACATAAAGATGTGTTTGAATTGCACACATTTTTTTAGTATTAGATTGAATGTTTTACTACATGTTCTTGTGGATTCTCTCCAATTACAAATTTTTACGCCATAGTGAAATTTTGTTACAAAGGTCTGGCTTGCTGCGATCCTTCTATGTTGCTCTTAGTATTATGATTGTCATGATAAAAGGTATGCTTCATACACTTTGGATTTCACATTAGTTAAGAAAAGATATACCTTGGAAAAGAAGAGGGCATGTAGGTGTGATCTCATACGAGGGACATTGATACATCTGAAATGTATCTAATTTTTTGATTATTTCATATTATATTTATATTAATTTGGCATATTTTACATTAACTTGTATTGTTTTTACTCGACTCACCTATTTACTAAGTGCTAGTGCCGTGTTAGTGATCCAAGGGGAGCCAAGGAGGGGACTACAATATGCCTTTCGCAGAGAACACACAAGTCGCAAGAACAACATGTAGTAATAGATACTAACACACTTGAGTCTTGAATCAAATTTGTCTGTCTATGAACGGAGCCAAGATTTAGATATGAAGGGAAGAGGGACATTTAGATACCAAGGAGGAGCATAAAAGAAAAAAAAACAAAGTCACAAAGTAAGTCTCATTTAATATTTGTAGTCTCCGTTTCATATTTTGCTACAAATTTGTGCATTACAATGATACCTTTTTTTTAGGGGCATTACAATGATACCTAGGCAGGAGATTTCAACCGTCTTTATTTTTAAATGTGGGCCTCCCTTACAACTTGTCTTTTTTGGGTTCTTGATGCAACCATGATGTTTGGTAAGCTTTTGTGTAGAGATATTTTGGGGATGTCCTATATGACAATCTCAGCAATAAAATACGTATAGTGAAACATTACAGAGCTATCAATTGAGTCAGCGACAGTTTGAGGCAGGGCCGGGCCGACAAAATCTGGGGCCCTGTGCGAAAATTTATAATAAGGCCCTATTTTATATGAAAAATTAAACTAATAAACTTTAAATTTAAAAGATGTGATATGAAATTTTATAACAATCCGATGTGCCTCCTGTATCCTTCTGTACTACAAACTAAAAATTATCACTTAGTCCATCGATAGATCGGAAGCAAATACGCCAGTAAGTCGAGAGATTTGAGAGTCGAGCGCCAACCGCAGGATGCTTAGCCGAAGAGGTGTTGGCGCTTGGTAGCCGCGGGCCGGCTAGGTCCAGGCGCCCGGGTGAGGTAAGGAGCCATTTTTTTTCTGCGTGCACCCTTCTGTATCCAGCATCCTGCAATTATTTTTGAAGAATCAAACGAGCGCTTTGTTCCGGTTTTCAGTACCGACTGCAAATAATCAAACCAAATACTGTAGGTTTATTTTTTTCAGAGAAATAATACATAACATACATGTACACAAATTGTGGGCCCCTAAATTTTTGGGGCCCTGTGCGGCTAGCACACTTGGCACATGTGCTAGCCCGGCCCTGGTTTGAGGGCATCGCTCCTCTTGAATTTTTCTCGTCTAATTTTTACTTTTGATTTCACCAAAAGCGCTGTATTTTTTTTCTTATTAAAAAATGCGATTTTGTAAAATAGTTTCTTAGATTCAAGCTAAATCACAAAACTTAAATATATCCAAAAAAATTCAAAAAAAACGTGAAAAATATTCTCAATTTAAAAAAAAATGCTTTGGTGTATTTTGAAAAGTACTACTCCCTCTAATCCATAATAAGTGTCGCTCATCTAGTACAAAGTTTGTACTAGCTTAGTACAAAATGAGCGACACTTATTATGAATCGGAGGGAGTACAATTTTAGAAGATAACTTGAACGTAGAAAATATTTGTGATTTTTTAAAAAGAACGAAGAAAGTTCGCAGAAAACAGCTAGGAAAGAACTAGAAAAAAAACATGTAAATGAGATTGCTCCCGAAATCTGTCCGGAGACCACGTCCTGTGACTTTTTTTAGATAAAGAGGGACCTAGTCCCTGGCTTTATTTCCAGGAAACAAAACCAACACATACAGCAGTTCAAGTGTCTGAGGTACCAAAACATAACCAAATGTACTACAGCCCAGGGAAACATGGAAAAACGAACTACATTGTTTTGCAAACTGCAGTTTCAGAAGAACAAGGCACATAGCTTGGTGAGCAGCTGACAGAGTCTTCAGCTTCCATGCTCAGGTGGTCATCAAGTTCTTCAGGGGGGGGGGGGGGGCAGAAGCCGCTGCCTTGGGAGACCAGCAGACGTCCAGTGTGGAGACAGGGCTGGTGGTCATCTTGGATGATTCTTGCCTCACAGGTGAGCCAAACTTGCTGTCCAGTGTAGCAAAGAGGCTGTCCCTTAGCCACTCTGGATCAACAAAGGCCTCCTGATGAGTGCTTCTCCAAGGCTGAGGAAGTCCTCCACTCTTACTTTGCAGTTCTCTGTGGATAGGACAATCCAGAACCTGATTGTTCTTAGGATCTGCTTCCATACCTGGGAGATAGATAACCAGACTACATTGTCAAAGATCATAGAGTTTCTTTGCTTCCATATACTCCACATGACAGCGGAAGAAATTAGGTTGATTGCAGCGTTGCTTTTCTCAGATAGCCAAAACTTGGCTACTGATTCAAAACAATCCCCAATCTGCTTATCCAGGAAACTACTAACTGTTTCCCAGATGTTCTTAGCAACAATGCAGTCAAAAAATAAATGATGGACAGATTCATTTTCACAGCAGAACACACAGTCTAAAGGTTTGATTATGTGTCTTTTCTGCAAATTGTCTCTAGTCATAATTTTGTTGTTAGCTAGCAGCCACAGAAACACATGGATCTTTGGGGGAATCCTGATCTTCCACACAGCAGGTGGATAGATGGGTTGGATCCCTCTGAAGTTGATCACATGATAAAGAGAGCTAGTGGAGTATTGCCCTTTGTTTTCAAGCTGCCAGATCAGAGCATCAGGGTCTAAATTTAGTTTGACAGATTTCACTATCTCCTCTAATTGGAACCATTGTTCCATGAATTTGCCAGAAAAATTCCTCCTAAATGTAAGTCTAATGTGAACCCCATCCCAGGCATCTGCTATAGTGATACCTTGTTGGATGCAAATAGTGTAAACAGGCCAGAACTGAACTGAGAGAGGAGAGGCACCAAACCAGGTATCCTCCCACAGCCTGACCTTCTTTCCATCTCCTACATTCCATCTATATCCAAACTTGAGGGCCCTAATAGTGGAGCTGACTCCCTTCCAAAATCTGGAGACTTTGGGGTTGGAGGAAGGCACAAAAACATTAACCCTCCTTTGAGGGAAGTACTTTTTGTCTATAAAGGTTTTCCAGATTTTGCCATCTCCCTCAATATATCTCTTCACCCAAGAGCCTAACAAGCAGAGGTTAACCTCTTGCAGGTTGGGGATTCCTAGACCACCAAATTCTTTCTTCATACAGACTAATTTCCAGTTAGCTAGATGTATCTTCCTATTCCCCTCAAAGTCATTCCACAAGCAATTAGCCATTTGGGTGTTGATCATCTCTACAACCCATTTTGGGAATTTGAAGAAGGAGAGGAGGTAGATAGGGATGCTAGCCAGGAAGGCCTGGATCAGGGTGAGCCTGCCTCTATAAGAAAGCAGCTTCCCTCTCCACCCAACAATTCTTTTCAGGATTTTATCTATGAGAGGCTGGATGTCCTCTTTACTCAACTTTTCATAGTGCAAAGGAATTCCCAAGTACTTAATGGGGAATTTACCTTGACTACATCCTAGGCAATCAATGAAAGGGTGCAACTCATCTCCATCTAAATTAATAGGGATGAGTTCACTCTTCTCATAGTTAATCCTCATCCCAGACACCTGCTCAAAGCAGCTCAAGACTGTTTTCAGGTTCCTGGCATGTTCTAAGTTATTGTCTAGGAATAGGATGGTATCATCTGCATATTGGAGGCAGATGACACCCCCTGGGCATACATCAGGGCAGAGGCCACTAATAAGCTGCTGGTCAGCAGCTTTTGCCAGCATCCTAGTGAGGGCATCTACAACAAGGTTAAAAAGAAGGGGAGACAAGGGGTCACCTTGTCTCAGCCCTTTGCCAGTGGTAAAGTAGCTACTTTCAGTGTTGTTTAGCTTCACACCAACAGAGCCTCCATGTGTAATGCTATGAATCCATGAAGTCCATTTGGTGACAAATCCTCTGGCTTGCAAAAGGTCAGCAAGAAAGTCCAGGTCTACCTTATCAAAGGCCTTCTCATAATCTAATTTAAGCACTAGGCCTTTCTGGTCAGATGAATGAACTGAGTGTAGCACCTCATGGGCAGTGACCACACTTTCTAGAATGAACCTACCTTTTAAGAAGGCAGATTGGTTAATAGCAATCAACCTTTGAAGGATGATAGTGATTCTATTAGTCAGGACCTTACTAAAGATCTTATAGCTACAGTTGAGAAGGCTGATAGGCCTAAATTTTCTAATAGAGGTGGCCTCAGGCTCTTTTGGAATTAAAGTGAGCATTGCATAATTGAGTCTGCTAATGTCCAGCTCCCCCTTGTGGAATTCATTAAACATGGCAACTAAATCATCTTTAATCAGGTCCCAGAAGTGTTGATAAAAGAAAAAAGGAATGCCATCAGGGCCTGGGGCACCATCAGCATAGGAATCAAAGACAGCTTTCTTAATTTCAGCCTCTGTGAATGCAGCTTCAAGCATGTCATTCTCAGGACTTCTAACTTTCTCATCTTCATTGAAGAAATTGTTGCTAAGCTTGCATCCATTTCTGGGTTCTTTCCTAAAAAGATCCTTATAGAAGTCACAAGCCACTTTCAGCATCTCTCTAGTGTCAGTTACAAGACCATCTGGGCCATCCAAAGAGTGGATGGTCACCTTCCTGTTTCTCTGGTTAGCTACAACATGGAAATAAGAGGTATTTCTATCCCCTTCTTTAATATCTCTATCCCTAGACCTCTGTTTAGCTTTAACTTCTTCCTGCAGCCAAATCTTCTGTAGCTCTGAGCTGATAAACTTAATTCTAGTTAGCTCATCAGAGTTCAAAGAAGAGGTCTCAGATTTGACATCCAGGGTATTAAATTCCTCTAAAAGAATTTTCTTGTATCTTCTAATGGAAGCTTCCTCATTGGAGCTCCAGCCTTTAGTAACTTTCCTTAACTTCCTAATTTTCTCTTGACATCTGTCTAGGGGTTTGGTGGCTCTAGTTTTCTCTCCCCAGATTTTGGACACAAGCCCTTTGAAATCCTCTCTAAGCAGCCACCACTTTTCCATCTTATAGCTGCTAGATTTTGGGTTTCTCTGGAGGCCAGAGTCCCATAACAATGGAGTGTGGTCACTCCCACATCTAGGAAGGGCTAACACAGAAGATAAAGGGAACATACTATCCAACTCAGTGGTACAAAAGACTCTGTCTATGGTAGACATGATGAGGTCCACTTGGTTGTTAGCCCAAGTGTACTTCCTACTAGATAATTTGATCTCAAGCAGACTCCAGATCTCTATCCAAGCATTAAAGTTGTCACTCCACCTCCTACTGATATTACCATTTCTCTTATCTGAGGTGAATCTAACTAGGTTAAAATCCCCCCAATAAGGGTTGGAATGGGGTTGTCTACAAACAGTGAGTGGAGCTCTGATAAGAAGGCCTCTTTCCTATCTTCATAAGAAGGACCATAGACTGTGACAGCTCTCAATTCCTCCTCTCTGTTCTTAAGTTTAAGAGTACAACTAATGGAAAACTCTAGGGTACTCCAACTAACTAGATCAAAGATGTCAAAGTCAATTCCCATCAAAATGCCACCAGCAGTGCCATTTGATGGTAAATGGTGCCAAGTAAAGTTTTTAGGTCCACACAAGGATTTGAGATATGAATCTGCAAAGGTTTCCTTCTTAGTTTCCTGAAAACCAATGATAGAAGGATGGACTTTTCTAATAGTATCTAAAATTAGAGTTTTCCTACCAGGGGCATTGATACCCCTTACATTCCAAAACATGCAATTCATATGGGAATCCCTTTCCTGGGGTGCTTGCCCCGCCTATTCCTACAAACTCTAGTCCAAGCTTCAGATTCTCCATCACTATCTAGATCTCCTACTTCTCTATCAGCTACAAAATTATTATTGGAAACTACAGTGGGGGTCCTAGGACTGCTATCAGAACCAACAGTGCTGCCACAGCCAGGTATGGTACCAACTACTCTAACATCCAGAGCAGGTGTAATGTTAAGTTCATCACAACCACTTGGACCATGGGTATTTGAGATCTCTACTCCTACTTTACCAGCTATTGCAACAAAGGAAGGATTGTTGAACAAGGAAAAAGGCATGGATTTTATACCTTTGTCTCTGGGGATCTCCAGGTTGTGCATCCTCTTGAGCTGCTGAGCCTTGATAAGAACAGGGACCTGGTTGTCCACCATCCTAGAACTAGTCCTGGTGGCTTGAGTTGGCCCCCATTTGCTCTTGCCCATCACCTCTGTCAGGGTTGGGAATCTTCATCAGGCTTTTCAGTCTCCTCTCCCAGTGCTTCTTCCTCATTCAAGTCAGCCTCCTCCACTTCTTCATCATCCACCAGCTCCATCTCTCTGAGCATATTGAAGCATTGGTTTTCATCCAAGTTCTCCACAATGTCAGTATCTCCCCCTGCTGCCTTGGGCATGGATGCTTTCAGCAGGGTGGTGGGTGAGAAGCTCTCATCATCCTTCTCGGCCACCACCTGCAGGTAACTCATGGCTTGTTGCCTTGTAGTAGCATTGGAAAGTGCCACAGACCCCTGGTCTGAGCTGGCTCTGGAGCTCCTTTGAGATCTGGTCTCCTCAGTGGTCTGAGCACTTGCTAATCCAGACCCCACAGTGATATTATCTTCACCTGGTGGAGGAGGGTCATCCCCATCAGCTTCTTCAGCATCAGTGCGAGGTTCAACTTCAATGAAGATTCTATAGAGCTCCCCTTGGATGCAGAACACTCTTTCAGAAGGAATGTTGGTGGGATCTCTGCATGCCACCTTGAGTCTCACCACCTCATAGAATGATTGAAAATTGTGCTGCCAGTCCACATCTACCAGTTGCCCAAAAGCTGAAGCAATCTGATCATAGACCTGCCAGTCACACCATTTAGGGTTCAGCTTCCTAACTCTGATCCATACTTCCTGCAGAGGTGCCTCAGAGTCTATCTTGCCCTTCCACACAGCTACATTGACTGTCACATTCTCTTTCTTAAGGCCAAAACAAGGGTACCCTGCCACTTGCTCCACTGGGATTGCTGGGGGGAATTTCATTAAAAAGGACCAGTCATCTAGGTTTTGAGACCACGACCTACCATTTTATGGCGTAGTATAGTTGTTCTTTGTGCGGTTTAGGCAATGGACGTTAAGCAGGGATTGCCCAGATTTTGATTTATTAGCGTGTGTGTTCACTACGGCACAACACTCATACGCCGACGGCCGGCCACCGTCGACGTAAAGCCAAATGCCGTCGGCGTACATCTTCCTCGAGTTAGCCTCGGATGTCGTCGGCGTACCATTGCCGTCGGCGTAGAAATATACGCCGACGGCCAGGTCGTCGGTGTATGTGAGGTGGGCTCCACGCAAAGACTAACGGTCGTTTGGCCTGGTGGTCAGCTACGCCGACGGCCTGGCCGTCGGCGTATCCTCGTTTTAAAAAATATATTTTTTCATATTTTTTAAGAAAAAATAAAATTATGAATTAAAAAATAAAATTATTAGTTTGACCACGGTGTATCTCCATTTGAATTTTTTCAAAAAAAATCATTTTTTTTGAATTTTCAAAATTATTAATTATTTTTTATTTCTATGCCGACGGCCTGGACATAGGCGTATCCCCGTTCGAAAAAATATATATTATATTATCATTTATTTACTTATTTTTAATTTTTAATTTTTATTTATTTTTATTTTTATTTTTATTTTTATAATCTAATATCATTATGCTTAATCTCAGGTCAAATTGACATCCGTGGTCAAACTTCCCGAAGGGTCACCCATCCTCACACTTGTTGATATATGTATCATATAATTCCTATTAAACCTTGTTGATGTTTTGGACCTTGTTGGTGCATATGGGTGTGATGAAATTTTGAAAAAAAAAATGAAACTTCCCGTTCGGTTACCTATCATATTTTGAACATTTTTAAAATATTTTTTAAAAAAATATATATTTCTTTTTAATTTTGAAAATCCATTTTTCATTTTCTGAGTGACAAAAGTAGAAGTTTTTGTGAAGATTCTACCAAATATTTAATGTCAACTTGAACCTCTTTATTTTTGTAAAATACTAGACCATATTTGATTTATAATTAACCAAAGTTTCCATGTAATATGTTTTTTATATACCTCTTCTGAAAAAGACAAATTTCTACAGATTCAGATGGAACTGGGTCAAATTTGAACTACATGTGCTTGATAGTTTGCTCATTATTTTTAAAAAAAATTATTTCTAGATACACAAGTAGTCATTTCATCAGGGATCCATCAAGATTTTTGTAAGATGCCACCCCTATCTATTACCGGTCATGCCCTCCGTTTTGAGCACTTTTTGAAATCGACAAAAACAATTTAAAAAAATAGAAAATATAAAACATTCACGCTGCATCATAATTTATGTCTTACTAACCATACAAAACAATAAACTTGGAATAAGTCAAATATCTTAAAAAAGTCTTTTCAAAATGAGCTATCGAGTATGAAGATTCATGACATTCAAGCCAAATGACCGATGTTATAGCTAGTTTCAAATGATATTTTTCCCAAATGATCTCATATTTTGCACAAGTGTGTATATTATACTAGCCAACAAGTTTGCCAAAGGAAGTTTTTATTTTCTTTGCACGAAAAATCCATTTTTCATTTTCCGAGTGACAAAAGTAGTGTTTTTTTTGTGAAGGATCTACCAAATATTTGATGTCAACTTGAACCACTTTATTTTTGTAAAATACTAGATTATATTTTATTTACAATTGACCAAAGTTTCCATGTAATATGTTCTTTATATGCCTCTCCTGAAAAAGACAAATCTCCGCAGATTCAGTTGGAACGGGGTCAAATTTGAACTACATGTGCTTGGTACTTTGCTCTTTATTTTTTCAAAAAATAATTTCTAGATACACAAGTAGTCATTTCATCAGGGATCCACCAAGATTTTTGTAAGATTCCACCCCTATCTATTAATGGTCATGCTCTCGGTCTTGACGACTTTTTGAAATCGACAAAAATAATTCAAAAATAAATAAATAAATGTAAACCTTCGCGTTGCATCCTAATTTATGTCTTAGTAACCATACAAAACAACAAACTTTGAATAAGTCATATATCTTAAAAAAAGTCTTTTCAAAATGAGTTATCGAGTATGAAGATTCATGACTTTCAAGTCAAATGACCGATGTTATAGCTAATTTCAAAGGATAATTTTTCCAAATGATCTCATATTTTGCACATGTGTGTATATTATACTAGCCGACGGCGTAGGTCCATTTGAAATTTTTTGTCAATTTTTTTTAGTTATTATTTTTATTTTGTAGGAAAAAAATATGCCGACGGCATTGCCGTCGGTGTAGGTCCATTTGAATTTTTTTGAATCTTTTTTAGTTATTATTTTTATTTTTTAGGAAAAAAATACGCCGACGGCATTGCCGTCGGTGTAGGTCTTATGTCGTTATGTTGTCTGACGCCGTTGCATGTTTGGTTTTTACGCCGAGGGCTTTCTTACGCCGACGATGGCCGTCGGCCTAGCTCCACCTACGCCGACGGCTTTCTTACGCCGACGGCCGCGCAACTACCTTCCCTCCTCAAGATCTACGCCGACGGCCCCGATATTTGGCCGTCGGCGTAGCGGACGGCCGTAGGCGTTTGTGGCCTGTCCCGTAGTGGTTGTGTGTACATGGGCTGGGACTAGTGTAGCAGGGGATGCCGGGGGAGCAACTAATTAGCAGGTACCTTATGCACATCTCCACAGAGGTCACTTTTCGTGTGCTTCGAAGTTGCCACGTGGCATTTTTGGATGCACAACGCGCAGCCACAGCGTATGCCAAATTCAGCCGCAGTTTTCAGCGCAGGCACAACCTAGTTTTTTAGGTACAACCCTGCCACAACGTCACAGTCACAGTTTTTTCAGCCACAGGCTCTGCCAAAGCCACAGTTTTTAGTCACAGCTCAGTTTTTCAACGAAAGCCACCTTTTTTCAGCCACAACTCCTGTCGCAGCCCAGTTTTTTCAGCCACAGTCCAAGCCACAGGTCCGCGTGCAGCCACAAGAGAGTCCGCACGCAGGAACAGTTGTTGTTCGCATGGGACACAGTAATAACACGGCACGTGTCGAATCCAGAGAGCGCCAAAAGTAATCTCTGCAGAGGCGCGCAAGAGGGTGTCCTCTAATATGTGGAATCATTCTACATTCCAAATTCAAAACTGCGAGTTCCAAATATCAGGAAAAGGTTAACAAACATAACTTGTCTCTGTTTTGTATGTCAGTTTGAGCTGAACTAGCTAGTCCATGGAGTTTCTGCTGGAAACAGTTAGAGCACGACTGAAACAAGTCCTGGTGTCACTTCTTGTTTGTTTTAATTTTTTTGGATGACCATCAGTGAAGTTTCACCTTGAAGGACAGCCAGCAAACCAACTCATCTACCATCCCACCCACCCACCGCTCTCCTCTCCTCCCGCTCATTCTTTCTGCTCCTGCCGCATGTTGAAGACTGTGGCCCCCTCCCTCCTGCTCCCTCCGCCGATGTTGTCGGTCGGAGTGGAGTAGGGGGTAGGTCGTACTCGCCTGTAGCTAGGTTTCCTTTCAAGTTTTCCCCGTCCTCATGGAGTTCATCCCGTCCCTTGCGAGCGGCGGCGGGATCTGGATCCCCTCCCTTCTTCTCCGGCGTTCTTGGTGAATGGAGGTGGAGTTGGGCGAGATCTAGAGCTCTACCAATAATCTCGTAGCTATCTCCAGGAGGGTGGCTTCTCTGTGCAAGATTCCTTCGCTGCTCCGATCTAGCCATCATGGAGATGGAGGACTGGTGGCGTTCGAGGTTTCCCACAGGGAAGCTGCTTCGAGGCTGGATGCTGCACATACCCGATCTCAACGTCGCCGGCGCTTCACCGGCTTTTCGCCGGCTCACCGTCGACTCAGGCCGATAGGCGGCCGTTCTGCGCGACGACATCATCAGCAAGTCGGCGTACGCGCTTCAATCACCTCCCAGCCATAGTGCAAAGCGGGAGGCCCGGGTGGCCCGAGATCCCGGCGTTCTTCGGTGTGCTGCGTCCAAGTGGTTTCGTCCCCCGATGCAGCGACGCTGGCCGGGACCGGGGGCTGTTTTTTCTTCTCAAAGACATCCAGGGACCCGATCGCGTTTGTGCGATTAGTTTCAGGGTGCAATATGTAATCTGCAAGTCCCATGTTTTATCCCTATCTTTTTTCAGGGGCTTGTTTGTAAGATGTAATGCTATGATGAATTAAAGCAGCAGGCGTTTCGAGACCCTTCTTTTATGTTAAAAAGAAAAAGCTCTCTAGCAATAGACGGCGAGGAAGCATATGATTGCACGAGAATGCCGTGCATCTTCATGGATCGAGGAGAAACCCTGGTAATGTACAAGTTATCGCGATAAAAGTCATTGGTCCAAATTCAAAACAAACCAGTTGCAAATCAAGAGAAGGATTTAGACAGAACCCGTATGCGTCTCAGGTTGAACAGTCTACGTACAAGTTTGTGCTGGACCGAGAAAACGGAGAGAAACCAGTATTGTCACTTTCTAGTTTATTCCTCTATCCTGAATTACTTGACCCTTATTTCTCTAGACATAAATGTATTTCAACTTAAAACGTGTCTCCATACATGTGTATATAGATAAATCTCCATAGTTATTTTAGGACAGAGTATTTTCTATATGGCCAGTAGTTTCACCTTCAAGAACCAGTGGCATTTTATTTTCCACATGGCCAGTAGTCTACGCCATCTCGCAAAGCGAAGTGACTAATTTGGTGCCCTAGAAGGTAGCACGACTGCACGAGGTTTCCGTATATTTTTATCGAAAATGGGTTTTACCCGCTTTATAAATAAAGTCATCATCGGCTCACCGCACACACAATACACGCATCACCACACACAACACACGCCGCCGCCACCACATAGAACGTACGCACCCAAGGCAAAGTATAAAGTGCCGGACACCCCACAACGAAGTTACATATTTAGAACGGTGCTTCCTAAAAAGAAACGACCATGTAGCCGTCATCGTTCGATGCCGTAGATCAAGTTTTCACCCAGAGCAAAAAGAATATAGGAGGCACCATATTCAAAACCATCGGTTGCAAATCAAGAAAAGGCATCAGCCAGCCAGAACCGGCCCGTGTGTGACTGTGACTACTGATTAGTCATCTATATTTCTGGCCAGTAGCTAGTATAGGAACCACACTAGCTCGGCGACGGAACATGCAGGAGCCTTCCGTACATTTTCCTGGAGTAGAAACTATTGTCATATGGTGCCAACGTTTACCCATCCAACGTTATAGCAAGTAAACGGATCGACCAGGTAAACAACAAAACATGTGTCCGGCTCACTCCAGCCACAAGAAATGTTGTGGCACCGCCCGATTGGGCGAATAGTTCATGCCATCCTGGTCCATGTAAACTGCAAAGAATTTAGAATCAATTTTCTTCGTTGTTATCGCGTGTGCAAGGTGCATACTGTACCTTCCTAGCACACACAGTAGCACGGCCATGACCGGCGACGGTCCACGTACGGCCCCGTCCCCGCGTCTTTGGCCCCTTCAAAACCACTTGTGGACTCGCACAAATATGGAGCACAGCTACTTTTCTTTCCCAGCGACCGACCTATGCAACTCCATGGTATATAAATATGGCTTGCAAGCGTGCACACCATGAAGCACCATACTACATCGATCGTCACAAAAGCAAACCAACCGAGGATTCATCTTTGTAAAGCCAAGGAATCTCCAATCAAGTGTGGGTTTGAGGTTGCACGTCCATCATCGTAGCCATGCCGTCCATGCAACAGGCGGAGGCGGGGGCGGCCGGGCAGAGGAGGAACGGCCCCCGGATCCTGATGAACCCGGCGAAGCGGGCGCTCAGCCGCCGCGCGTCGTCGCTGTCGCTGGGGAGCCCCAGGTCGCCTCCGCCATCATACGGTAGCATCGTCACCGTGCTGAGCATCGACGGCGGCGGCGTCCGCGGGATCATTCCTGGCACCATCCTGGCCTTCCTGGAAGAGCAGCTCCAAAAGCTCGACGGGCCTGACGCGAGGATCTCCGACTACTTCGACGTGATCGCCGGGACGAGCACCGGCGGGCTGGTGACCGCCATGCTCAGCGCGCCCGATGATGCAGGCCGCCCGCTCTTCGCCGCCAAGGACATCAACAAGTTCTACCTCGACCACTGCCCAAGTATCTTCCCTCAAGCTAGGTACACAAATCTAAAAGAACCTAATTTATCTCCTGCATCCATGATCGACCATCTTGATGTGTGCTCTGCGGTGCGTGCAGCATGGGGGGTTTCGGCTTGATAAGGAGCATGATGGGGCCCAAGTACAACGGCGAGTACCTCCACTCCGTCGTCAAGGAGCTGCTCGGCGACACCCGGGTCGGCGACACGCTCAACAACGTCGTCATCCCAACCTTCGACATCAAACTCCTGCAGCCAACAATCTTCTCCACTTACAACGTATGAAGACCAGATTATTTGCTAGCGTGCTTGTCACCCATTGGTACATACATATTGCTTGCACAAGTACGCCTGCTGAATTATTATACCATGCATGAAACTTGTACAGGCCATGAAGGATAAGTCCAAGAACGCTCTTCTCTCGGACGTCTGCATCAGCACGTCCGCTGCGCCGACCTACCTCCCCGGTCACCACTTCCAGACAGAGCACGAGGACGGCACACCCCGGGAGTTCAACCTCATCGACGGTGGAGTCGCCGCAAACAATCCGGTGAGTTCACTGTTCTAATTAGTTCTAACACGACAAGAAACCTCCATGGGACTTCTTAACATAAACTAAGCTTATCATAGTTGACTTGTATGTTATATGATGTTTATGTCTCATTAAGCGTTGTCTAAGATTGTTTATCAGTTTATGTATCTTTCATTCTCTAATTGAAAAACTGACATGGATGCAGACCCTGCTGGCGATGACAGACGTAAGCAAGCAGATCCTGATGGGGAACCCAGACTTCTTCCCCATCAAGCCGGCGGACTACGGCAAGTTCATGATCCTTTCGCTAGGCACCGGCACTGCCAAGGTTGAAGAGAAGTTCGATGCCATCGAATGCAGCAAGTGGGGCCTCCTCGGGTGGCTCTCCAACAGGGGTGCCACCCCCATTATCGATAGCTTCAGCCAGGCCAGCGCCGACCTCGTCGACATCCATGCCTCTGTGCTCTTTCAGGCTCTGCACTGCGAGAAACGCTACCTCCGAATTCAGGACGATGAGCTCAAGGGTGAGACGGCCTCTGTCGATGTGTCTACCCCGGAGAACCTCAAACGGCTCATCGACGTCGGAGAGGCCTTGCTCAAGAGGCAAGTGTGCAAGGTGAACGCAGAGACAGGCAAGAACGAGCCTGATCAAAAGAGGGGCACAAACGAGGAAGAGCTGGTCAATTTCGCACTCATGTTATCGGAGGAGCGCAAAGCCAGGCTTCAGAAGGGGGGAGATGTTGAATTCTAGAGACTCGGGACATTCCATACTATTCAAATTTTACGATACCGTCAAGATATGCTTATATATGTGTGGATATTCGTTCATTTGTCCGATATTCGTTGTAGATCTATTGATTTGTTGAGATATTCATTCATTTGTTCGATATTGTTGTAGAAACTACTGCTTGTATTATATGGATGTGATAATTTGATTATTTTTTCACTTGTCCGATATTTTTTGTAAAATCAATTGTTTATATAACATGGATGTACATATTGAGGGGGGGGGGGAGGGGGGCAGCCTTCGATCAAGTTGTAAAGAATATTTTGCGATAACTTATATTCAATATCCAAAACTTTTGTGATTCAGAGGAGTCTATAGATCATTTATTACCCCACCGGCCAATAGTATGAATATGTTCGATAATTGGCTAGATGGGGTTGACAACAAATTGAAGGCACAAATTCGCGTTGGGACTTGTGCGTTGCTATGGTCTATATGGAAATGCAGAAATGATATCATTTTTAACAAAGGAGATCATACTAATTTTTTTCAGGTAATCCGCAAGACATCCCACTCCATTCACGAGTGGTCTTTCCTGTGCCCAGAGTTGCAACGTGCGCTTATCAACTCTGAATGCACCCGACTGGAGGCGGTCGCTTCGGATATCTATGCCCGGGGTACCTGGCGACTGTCTAGAAGAATACAAGACGCCTAAGAAGACTACAAATTGCTTAAGAAGCCTCTTTTTTATTGACTTTTCTGGGTGTTATTGTTGGATATTTTATTTCTTGAGATGTAAACTCTAAACTACAAAGATATTGCAATAAAAGCTGTGTGCACCAATCGATGCAGAGGCTGGGGCTTTCCCCTTTTCTAAAAAAAAATATCCAAAACTTTTTTAGCAAACTCAGCCACTGCAAACAATTTTTAGTTCGTATCCTAAACTTTAGTGAATCCATTGGTAAAACTAGCAAACATGCCCGTGCATTGCAACGGGAGAAAAAAATCAAAATATAAAGCTTATGTTAAAACCTAAACTTGGAGTGGTTTGGTGATTCAAATCCGGAAATCAAAATCTCTATTGTTTGCATCATGAAACCATGAATCCCCATCTAAATTAAATACGTATCGGGATGGTTGGGTGCATATTTGAACACACCCAGTCGGCCCAGTAGTGCAGTAGCTCGCACTCATTCTAATCCATTTTTCAGTTTTTATTTTTTGTTTTGTTTTGTTTTCTTTCCTTTCTCTTTTTTTCATTTTTTCCGATGAAAAACGTATGTTTTGTATGTTAACTTTTTTTAAAAGTTCGTAGTCAAAAAATTTAAAAACTATTTGCATTCAAATTTCGTAAATTTTAAAAAAATGCTCGCACTTAAAATAATTTCTATCCTATGAACATTTTCATTTTTTTATTTTTATTTTGTGTCACTTTTATAAGATGTTTGCACTAAAAAATAATATTTTTAGAAACATTCATATAAAAACTTATCTTTTTATTTTTATTTTTCATCAATTTTATAAGATGTTTGCACTAATTTTTTTTTAAAGTCATATATAAAAAATGTATAAAACTCATTAAATAGTTCACACTTTAAAAATACTTTAAAATGTTGGCCCACTAAAAAATAATATTTAAAAATGTTCATATATAAAAGACAATTTTTGCATCACTTTTATAATATGTTGGCACTAAAAAATAATATTTAGAAAAAATCATATATAAATGCAAAGCGTTTTTTTTATTATCATGCTTTAGTAGGGTGCCAACCTTAAATGAGTTCTATTTTTTCAAAGTGTAGTGTCAAATGGCCAAATGGAGCAGCGAAACGTTTATATACTTTTTATTGAAGTGTGGTTAATTCACAAAAATTGAGAAGATCTTTCTGTAAAATATGTGTGACGGAGGAAATGCGCCTCCTTTTACTATTAGGTAAAGAAAAGTTGTCTCCGCCCCTTAACTCAATAAAGTCGTCATCCCAACCTTCAACATCAAACTGCTGCAGCCCACAATCTTCTGCACTTAAAACACATGTTTGATAAGCAACGTGCTTATTGTTCGTACATGAATGCAGGCATATTGCTTGCACGGTAGAACCACGCCTCCAAAATCATTATATCCATGCATGGAATTTGTTCAGACTGTTGAGTATAATTGTAATGTTAAGAAATATGAGATAGAGTAGGATTCTATTCTACCTTGACTTGTACTTCAAGTAGATCAATTGTACTCCTATATATATGCCTCCAAGGCTCAAGCAATAAACATCGATTCCACCAAACCCCTCTCTATCCTTCTACATGGTATCGGCCTAACCGGTCCTAAACCCTAGCCGCCGCCGTCGCTTCCGCCCGCGCCGCCCTTGGCGCCGATCCCTGATTGCCGGCGCTGGGGGCCGCGCCGCCCGTAACTAGGGTTCGTCCGTCGATCCCGTGGATCGGCTGCCCTAGAGTCTTTTCTCCCGATCCCTTTATCGGGGTTTTTTCTCTCCGCCGGTCGTCTTGATCGGCGTCTTTTTTGGTTTTCCGATCTAAGATCGGTTTGCGTCGCCTACCGTCGTCGTCGACACACGCCTCTACTCCGACACTAGGCGTCACCGCCCTGTCCCCGAGTTCAGCGTGCCACTCCACCGATCGAGCAACGGGCTGCCGCTGCGTCGACCCATCGGGCCGCAGCGCTGCTGCCCTGTGGTTCTCCCCGTGGCTGCACCAACCCGCGCGCTGCCGTTGCGTCGCCCCTTCGGGCCGTAGTGCCGCGGCCCGCGGTCAACCGCCGCCCCGAGGCCATCCGCTTCAGGCCGTCCCCGAGGCTGCATCGACCCTCGCGCTGCCGCTGCGTCGCCCCTTCGGGCCGTAGTGTCGCGGCCCGTGGTCAACCGCCGCCCCGAGGCCATCCGCTTCAGGCCGTCCCCGAGGCTGCACCGACCCTCGCGCTGCCGCTGCTTTGCCCTTTCTGGCCGTAGCGAGCGTGGCGCGCGGTACCTGCAACCACCCCGAGGTCTTCAACGCCGTCGCCGTGACCCGCGCGTTGCCGCTGCGTCGCCCCTTCGGGTCGTAGCGTCGCGGCGCACGGGCCACTTCGTCGTCCCCGCGCGTCGACTTCTATGTGGTATGCGCCGCGCCGTCTCTCTAAGCGCGGGAACGCCACAGTCCGCGTCGGTCTTCGTCACGCTATCGGGTTCTTCCTCGCCTACTTCGAGCACCGTCGCCGCGCTTCTGACCTAGCCGCCGCCGCCGCCTCCTCCTTAGGCCGCCGCCGCCGCTCTTCTTCCCGGTCCACGGCGACTACCTCGACACCGGCCATCCCGACTCGACATCGACCACGGCGTCCATCGCACGGCTACCTCGACCACGGCTACACCACCCTACGCTCTCGGCTACCTCGACATCGACACAAAGGGCTACCGTCTGCTTGGGAACCTCGTTGGCTTCCACTCCAGCCACAAACTCCGCGATGCGTCGACCGTTACGACTGTGGTGGGGATGTCCGTCGGCTCCGCCTTCGGATTCTTCTCCAGTCTCACCGTCTGCGTCGCTACGTTGTGACTGCGGGGGGATGTTGAGTATAATTGTAATATTAAGAAATATGAGATAGAGTAGGATTCTATTCTACCTTGACTTGTACTCCAAGTAGATCAATTGTACTCCTATATATATGCCTTCAAGCCTCAAGCAATAAACATCGATTCCACCAAACCCCTCTCTATCCTTCTACACAGACCATGAAGTATAAATCCAAAAAGCTCTTCTCTCGGTGGTGTCGCCGCAAAAAATCCGATGTGTTTGTTCTACAAGCAACCTCGATGAGAGTGTAGAACCTAAACAAGACTTAACACGGCTGACTTGTATGTATATGATGTTTATATATGGTTAAGTCTTTTCTTTTAAAATGGTTACTACCTAGTTCATGTATGGTTCGTTCATTCTTTGATAAACTGACATGGGTGGATGTGGATCCTGCTGGCAGTGACAAAGGCGCCTAGTAGGGGCAGCCCTTGAGAAAGGCTCAGCGGTGAAGCGGAAGTCACGCACCGCGTTGGATCCAAGACAAAAATAAGCTCTTCGCAGCAGCGAATCCTTCGAATCCGATGATTCACTTAGTTCTCTCGCAGCGAGGAGGTCGAGTTCTTTCTGTTTTCCTGGATGAAGATTAATCATATATAATCCGTAGCAGTATAGCAATATCAAATTTGGTAATCCGATTACATGTAGCTTACGTAGTTTTTTTTCGGGGTAAAGGAGTTTTATTCCTTAAGATATATGGTTACAATCTTCTGACAGAAGAGCCTCCACACACCGAGGTCCTCGGCCCAGCCATACCACAGTACAATGATTGGTACGGCTGAAATTTGCAAGACTATCTGCTACCCTATTTTGTAGTCTATTAAGCTTCAACGAAATAAACTCCCCTTTAGTCTTGAGGTGGTGGATTTCAAGCACACTTTGTCCATAGGCGGACGAAACCATAGCACTAGTGAAGACGGCTGACAAAGCTTCAGAAGAATCGGATTGTAAAACCACTGGGAGTCTCGTATGTTGTAGAGCTAGAGCCATGCCTTGCATGATAGCATGCAACTCTGCTTCCAGAGGGTCATTACAATAGGGAATAAATCTCGACCCCGTGAATATGACCAAGCCTTCATGATCTCTGAGCATGCACCCAGCTGCAGTTGTACCCGATTCCTTAGAGAATGTAGAGCATTTAATTTAAGATTTATACTACTACCTCCGACCCATATTAATGTACTCAACTTTGTTTAGATTCGTATGTATCTAGTTAAGTATTTAGACTAGATGCATGTGTATCTAGACAAACTTAAGTACATTAATATGGATCGGAGGGAGTACTTCTTTCCTTTTTATAAGTTGTTGTAGCCAAATGAGTTTAAACTGTGGTATCTATGTGTCCTAAAGAGCTAAAACGACATATAATGGGAACCGAGGGAGTACTTGTTAACGGAAAAATTGAAAATATATCCGATCACAGTATACAAACATAATTAAGCGTATTCACGAACGTATATGACCTGCATTAATCCAGTTCAATTTTGGATCCCCTAACTAAGCTTGAGCAGGCTTGCTTTTTTAACGATCAATTAACCACAAGGAAATTTAAAAGGCGTACGTAGACAGTACAGTGCATTAGATTCGTACGTGCCCATGCCGCAACTGAAATAAAGGACAGCGTGCTTCTCGTGGCTGCATCTGCAATGTGTGTCTTTACTCGACACTGTCTGAATCTATCTACCAGGATCCACTCCACCAACGTACCCATACGTGGCAAACGGCCACATACGTGTCCGAATCTGTAATCAACGTGACGTGCCACGCGTTTCGTTGTCGATCGGCGTCACCCGGCTACATAAAAGGGCTAAAACCTACCCAGCTTCAACCACACAGCAAGCTTGGTAACCAGCCATGAAGATGAAGAGATGTATCGTTCCTGGCATCCTGCTCATGCTTTCACTCCAGGCCGCCCTCCTCGTCGCCGGCGGCCGCCCCTCCGCGGCGACTCTCTCCCACGACGACGTCGCCGCCATTCTCCTGCCGAGCGAAGGCAATGGTGATAACGCCGTCATTTTTCTTGTGTGCTACTGCTAGTTCAGTTAGCTAGCTGGTGAATGAGGGAACTGACCACAGCTTGGCTCGTTAATAACTCAGGACACGCCGGCCAAGCAGGAATGGTGGCGAGCAGGCCGTGGAAGTGCTGCAACATGGCCATATGCACCAGGTCGATCCCGCCGATCTGCAGGTGCGCCGACGAGGTCGATCACTGCGCGTCAACATGCCATGCCTGCGTGCAGTCTCCGGCGAACCCGTCTCGCCACGTCTGCCAAGATGTGCACACCGGCGACCCCGGGCCGGAGTGCAGCGACCACGGCGGCCTCAGCGATGGGGTCGCAAAAGCTGAAGCTGCTAACCACGACCATGATCACCAGGTGACTGCGACGGCAGCGGCGAAGAAGAAGGGGGAAGAAGAGGAGAGGCCATGGAAATGCTGCGACTTTGCTCTGTGCACCTTGTCGTACCCGCCGATATGTCGCTGCATGGACCAGGTCGAGCACTGCGCTGCCACCTGCAAGAGCTGCGAGCCGACCTCGTCGGACTCGTCCCGCCGCGTCTGCACGGACGTGTACCATGGCTTCCCGGGGCCCCGGTGCTCGGAGGTTGGCGCCGGCGGTAACTAGCACGCGCGTTGATCACCCCGCCCAGCCTGAGCCTGAGTCGCTACGTGTCTAGTCCTGGCGTGGCGTGTGTGCTGCCCTGCACACACGTTAGTAGTGCAGCTGCAGGCCTGCAGTGTGTAAGCAATAAAATAAAAATGGAAGGCCAGGCAAATCTTGAATAATCGTCTCTGTGTATCTTCAATATCGAAATAGCTAAAACTCATTAGTATATTTTTTTAACATGCAAGCATATCACCTTACCATTCAATATGTAAGAAAACGAATCCACCTTAATATGTCTCTACAAAAAAAATCTACATGCAATGTGCATGCATTGGAAAAAAAATCTATTATGGTATTTATATTTGATTTATATGTTAACTTAAAATAACTTGTTTTAAATATTTATGTTTTCTATGACCAAACGTTTCACTAAAATACTTTATAAAAAACATCCGCAACAGCTTGAAATTATGGTTCTTTCGGATGCTATTGTTCCGAACTAGTTTTATTATAACCTTCCTTTTCTATGTGGATTTTATGGATTTAAAATAGTGCATGAAAAGTATACAAACACGTTCTAAAAAAATACTAGTATACGTACAAACAAAAGAGATACAGCACCTGTTTTTTGTATAGTTATTAGAATGCACATAGTCTATAGCAACGTTCTCTAGATATAGGTCTAGAACGTATAATTTTGGGCATGAAAATTTTAAGAACACACGTGAAAAAAAATTACACCGAGTTTGAAAGGAATTATTTATAAATAATTAATGTGAGAAAATAGAGGAATTCAAAAGAAATAAAGAAACGAGTGTTGTAATACAATAGCCTATATTTTGAACTTTTTCTTAAAAATTATACGTCATATATCTAAGAACGGAGATGATAGTATAGAAAAATTATATAAGACCAAAGATTTATATAAATGAAAAATAAAGAAAAACAATACAAATCAATCAGATCCACGATCGATAGACTACAGTAATAATCATATCCACATAAACTATTTTATAACACCACACAAACCATGAGGTTTTTCAAACAAAATGCCTTTATGAATGGAGTAGTGCTCAAGCGTGCTTACAAATTATCATGGAGCGGAAGGAAGAATGGTTGCCTGCGGAGTTGTGAGTGAGAAACGGATGCCAATGTGAGAAGCGGAAGGAAGAACTGGTCAGCGGACCAACTATGATGAAGACCCGATCAAAATCATGAAAAAAACACTGAAGACCTTAATTGATTTACAGGGCTCTCATCCCTCGGAAGCTTTAGTGATTTTAAAAAATAAAACCTACGGTAGCGTGAGCCGGGACCGTTTTTTATATAGCTAAATGAGTATACCCTACAGAACACCATCATGATACGAGCTTGGTTTGGCTCAAGCTCGTATTATCGGGTGTGCCACCATTTGGGCATGATTATGATCTTGTTGGTATGATGATACTCGATCCTATAGCTAGACCAATCTCAAACTGGACCAGGACCGATGTGAAGAGGAGCTGATAGATAGCAGGCTGATCTAGAAATTAATTAGTACAGCTCGCCAAATTCAGAAGAGAGCAAGATAAGGACTCGGACCACTTTATCCTGTAGCCTTATCAGGATCGTCCTAGCAGCAACACTGCACAGTTCGTGGGTAGAAATGTTATATAGCCACGACTACAACGAGAGACGAAGTTATTAGTACTGTTTTCAATACATAAATCAAGCAAAAGCAAGTAGAGATCGATACCATTGTCATAATTTTTTTTTATTGAGATCGAGCTCAGATAATCCACGTCTGAAAGGAAGAGCGTGTTTTTTTTTTTGACAGTAGAAAGGAAGAGCGTGTTTCTCGTGCCTGCAGGGGGCATGGCCTTACTCGACATTATGTCGATCTACCTACCATGATCTACGCATACAGATCAGCCACGCGCACGCAGACATTTCCTAATCTTGATGGTTGGATGGCAATTAATGGTGACGGGCCATGCATTCGGTGATCAATCGGCCGGCGTCGCCACAGCGCTATATATAGAGGGTTGCTAGCTAGCTAGCCAGCTTCAAACGCACAAAGCCAGACTGGTAGGAGCTGAAAATCTCAAGATGAAGATGAAGATGAAGAGATGCATTATTCCGAGCATCCTGCTGATGCTCTCACTCGAGGCGGCCGTCCTCGTCGCCGGCCGCGTCTCCACTGTTGCCGTCACCGACGACGTGGGCACCATTCTCCTGCCTAGCCAAGGCAAAGGTATATACGTACGGTGATAAGTACATGTGTTCTCTACTTCTTGTGGAACCTTATCATCGCATGCTCTCAGCCGTCACCTCGTTTTGGATTTCCAGAGCAAGTAGGAATGGCGGCTTCCAGGCCGTGGGATTGCTGCGACCGCGCCATATGCACCAGGTCCTTGCCACCTATCTGCCGTTGTATGGACAAGGTCAATAAGTGCGCCTCCACCTGCAAGGTATGTTTGTCATCCGTGTCAGACCCATCCCGCCACGTCTGCGCAGACCAGTACTTCGGCGACCCCGGGCCCAAGTGCACCGACGACGACGACGGCGACCACAACGATCATCTCCCCAAAGCCAAAGGCACTGATGAACAAGTGAGCGTAGCGGCGGCGGCGGTGAAGAAGAAGAAGAACGGGGCGGAGGAGGAGAGCCGGCGGTAACTAGCACCCGATCGACGCCATCAAAGCGTGCACTTGAATTGCTCCTGCAGTGTGTAACGATCAAATAAAATTGGATTGCCGGCTGACCTGCTACCGCCTACCGCTACTGCATGCTTGCCTGAATGGTGATCAGGCAACCATGAATAAAGACAAGTCGAGCTCTGTATCTGTATGTTGCAATGTTTTAATAAATGGTGTGGTTTTACGTCTGCCCCGCTATCTCATGTGTGTCTATCTTTACAGCATCTTCAATACATAATGTAGATGCACATTTTATATCACCAATTAAAAAACGCTGCTTCAACAGATGATCGATGATGCAAAAAATTGGCATCATGTGGATTTGGTGATGTAAAAGACAATACCTATAAATGTAACTATACATCATTTGGGCTTGAAGATGCAAATCCAGATGCCAAATATATATCACGACTGTAGCCGCGTGCAACCCCTCCTCTTGAACCCTCCTCGGACGTTGTCGTTGCCGGCTAATTCTGGCAAGCTCGGCCGAGATCCGCCCACCTATCCCCGCTTGGCCTCATCGTTGTAATTGCTCGATCCCATCGCTACTTGGGCGCTACCCACTCGGTCTCGCCACATGTCGATGCTCGAGTCCAAGCTTTCATTGCTTGATCCCATGTCGTCGTTGCTCAATCCCATCACCACCACTTCCGCACTCGACAAAATGGCCCTCCACCGCAGCCACCTACAACAGACCAAGCAGCGGCCATGGCCCTATGCTACAACCTGCAGCACACCAAGTAGCGGGCCATGGCCCTCCATCATCTTCGCGTGCAGCACACCAAGAAGCGTTCATGGCCCTTCACCGCGAGCTCCTGCAGCACACCAAACAGCGGCCATGGTGGCCCAATGGCCAAGCTGTGGCCAAGCACACAAAGTAACAGCCATTCGGCGCCGCCGCCGCTCCTCCGCGAGGCTTTTGTTGCAGTGAGCTACTGCTTGTTCAGTTTCAACAAAAAATAGTTTTACATCATCTATTAGACATCATTTGTTGGAGCACTCGTTTTACATAACCAAATATACTTCATTAGTTGAAGTTGGGTGTACAAAGTAAAATACACTTTTTAATGGTGTAAAAAATTTACCTCTCGGGGAAGTATAAAGTGTGCTTTCACATTGTAAGAAACACAGTTTTGCTTCTCCTGAAAGAAAATACTCCCTCAGTTCCGGTGTGTTAGGCTTATTAGCAATTTCTATTTGTTCCACAACACCATTGAAACAAGGCCCGTAAGATTTTAATTTTCCAAATTAATAGGTACAGCTGGCTCTCTTTTTCCCCAAGATTAACTCTTAACCGCATCCATCCCCTGATTAAGAGCATAGAGCCGGCCAATGCATGGCCGTTGTTCTCGCGTAAGATTAAGTAGCTAAAAAACTAACCAATGCATGGCGATACTCACATGCGCATGCACAACGAACCATATTGTGGTGGGCCTGAACACTAGTTTGCTTGACCTTTTTAATGGAGAAATTAATTGCAAGGAGTAGCTGAGTGGAGGAAATAATAGTCACTTGGCACCAATGAAATTTTACCTTAGTCACGCTGACATTTCTAATAAGGCTAACACACCGGAACGGAGTGAGTATGTGCTATTCCGTTGTACTTATCACCAAAATGCACTACTTTTTGAAGAAAAAATCGGACAAAACCTAGGTAAACAAAAAAAAGGACAAAACGCATGCAAAAAAATCGCGGATGCACCCACCAAGCAACATGTGGTGGCGGCTGGGCGCACCACGTCGTGTCTGATGCAACTCTTGTGAGTGCTCATTGGGGTTCCCTAAGTAATCATTTTTCTTGCTTATCTTGTTCTTCTTCCTATCGCTATTGCTTCTTCTTACTCATGTCGTCTTCGTGATGGCCGAACCACCAACCTTCGCCGCCTGTGGCTGACGGTGTTGTTGTGTTTCCCTCATCACCTCACCCTTCCCATGCTGCCACATTCACCGGTGTACCGCAGTCCCGATCATTCCTTTAAGCCCAACCTCTTCCTCGTCCTCCCCCCACCCCCCAAACCATTTTGACCATCAACTTTTGACTCCCTTTTACCAACATTGTGGCCAGATGCTCATCTCTGGTTCTGCGTTTCACCTGGTTCTGTGTAGTTTGAACAACGACGTCGGCATCTCCACCTTAGGCTTCACCTTGCTATTCTTCTCATTTCCCCTCTTCAATCAAACATACGAACGAAATAAATTCGTTTCTTTTTCTATCTCTAATTGTAAATTAAAAAAACCAATCCCTACCTTTAAGGGGTTGATCGAGATCCTCTGTTACCATTATCGCACGGTTGGTTTAAAAAAAACATTATCACATGGACCCCTGAACCAATGTGTCATTCGTAAACAATGCTTATTTTTAGCAAAAGAATACCTTTCGATTTCAATTAAAGAAACTATAATTCAACTACTTTGTAAACACTATTGTTACATCAGAGAACAAAGCAACCATCAAACAATCGATCACAAGTCCAAAAAATAAGGAAAGCATGACACTCCGTGCACTTTACTCCTCAAACCAAACACACACAACACGTGCATCGACACTGAAGGCCAGTTCTTTTGGGCCTTAGGACACCTTCAATAGGTTGTATGTAAGTTGTGTTGGTAAAATGTCCATATGATCTACCAACAAGTTAACATACAAGTATTTCAATGGATTGTATGTAAGCTATCCAATAAAAAAAGAAATTAAGAATACCCATAGTGAGGAGTAACATCAACTAGTAACATCGGTATGTGACTAGTCTATGTTACTAGCTCTATAGTGGGGAGTAACATCAACTAGTAACTTCATTTATTACGTTATAGACTCATATTGTCTAGGTATGTGTGATGTTACTCAAAGAGCAAGTAACTACCTAAGTTACCACATGACTCTCTTTCTTCATTAATTGCTTGCCACATCAGCTATTTTGCATAGATATGTGTGATATTACCACTGATGTTACTCCCACTATGAGTAGTCTAATGTGACTGCTCTCTATTCTACCTTGGAGCTTGTGCAAGAGGTGTTGGTTAATCTACATACAATTTTTCTCTCTCACCTCTTTTATTACATGCCACATCATTTATATGTCCTAGGTGGAAATTTTACCAACACCTATCTTACAACCATTGAAGATGCTCTTAGGCTAGTGCCAATGCACTAGTGCTTAGACTAGCCATAGTGGGGAGTAACTTCAACTAGTAACATCATGTTGTTACTAGTCTATGTTACTACCTCTATAGTGGAGAGTAACATAGATGTGGTGTCATGCAACACTTCATTTATTATGTTGTAGACTCATATTGTATTGGTATGTGTGATGTTACTCAAAGAGCAAGTAACTACCTAAGTTACCACATCTCTCTCTTTCTTCATTAACTATTTGCCACATCACCTATTTTGCATAGATAAGTGTGATGTTACTAGTGATGTTACTCCCACTATGGCTAGTCTTAGGGCACTCTCAATGCTTGTATGTTAGCACGCAATCATATGTTTTTTGCTTATGTGGCATGCTATTTAATGAAGAAAGAGAGAGATGTTGTATCTTAGCTAAGATACAACTTTTGCACGTGGCCATATGTAAAAACATGATTAGACCAATCACATTTATGCATGGAGCTAAAATCATAATAAGATATAACTTCTAAGAAACAATGCATTGTAGGGGTTGTATCTTAAGTTTTTATTGCTCCTATAATATTGTGCTAAGAAACAATGCATTAGGAGAGCTCTTAGATAAGATGCTAAGCATATTTAATGGCTTGGCAACCAAACTCTCCAATGCACCGGTTCTTAGTCTCCTGTAGCTAAGTTCTTGTCATTTAATTAGTTTTAAGGATCTTCACTACTAGTATGTTAACTGTGTGGCCAAATGAGATAGGAGAAGAGACGAGAGGTTGGGCTCTATACTGGTGCGCACGGGATCACATTAATAGCGTTCTTCCTAGGTAGGTGTGCCTGGAATCGTTTCTTTGTAGGGTACCGATTCCAGGAAGCGAACCTATGTAGGACGCGCTACTGACTCCAGGAAATCTACACCGTTCCTTGCTGCATCGGGATTCCATCGTGTCAGGACATTGTCTCCTGGAGCCGCAGCCTATGTTTTGTAGGTAGGTTACGTAGGCGTATAAGGATGGAACAAATGTTTAGGGCACAGCGCATGTTTCATACTCGGTGTGCCTCGTTGCTGGGCGTGATGAATCCGTCGACATGTGACCTGCAGGTCTACAGTTTTAAAAATGACCAGATAGCACTGACTGAGTCGATGTGTGTAAGACTTCTTTGTTCACTTTTGGAACGTTGTGACGTGACATAAAGCCTGTGATTAAACGTGTGCTCATTAGTCTGTACTGACAAGAATCTTAAAAATTGAGAACTAAGCCGTAATCTGGGATTAAATGTGTGGGTGGGTTGTTAGGGCACTCCCAATGCTAGTATCTTAGCATGAAATCATAGGTATTTTGCTTATGTGGCATGATACTTAATGAAGAAAGAGAAGAAGATTGTATCTTAGCTAAGATACAACTCTTGCACGTGGCCATATGCAAAAAGCATGGTTAGACCAATCACATTTATGCATGAAGCCAAAATCATTAAATAAGATACAATCTCTAAGAAACAATGCATTGTCGAGATTGTATCTTAAGTTTTTATTGCACCTATGATATTGTGCTAAGAGTGGGAGAGCCCTTAATATGCTGGACCCACAAGGTTAGCATGGGTGGGGTTTTAATAGTATATGTTTACACTTCCAATGCTTGTATCTTATCACGTAATTATAGTCATTTTACTTATGTGGCTTACTATTTAATGAAGAAAGAGAGGAATGTTGTATCTTAGCTAATATACAGTACAACCCTTGCACGTGGCCATATGCAAAAAGCATTGCTAGGCCAATCACATGTATGCATGAGGGCAAAATTATTAAGGGTATGTTTGGTTTCAAATAAGTCACCAACTTATAAGTCAGGTGACTTAAAACCAGTGACTTATAAGTCATGTTTGTTTGGTTCTCATCTGACTTATAAGTCAGTTAATCACACCTTCCCATGTCAAAAAGTTGTGGGACCCACACCAAAAGTGGTGATTTATAAGTTTTAAATTGGGGTGGAGCAACTTATGACTTATAAGTTGGGATGACTTATAAGTTGGCAGTGTTTGGCAAAATAAGTCACTTTTTTCACTTTTTGACTTATAAGTTGGTGACTTATTTGAAACCAAAAAACCCTTAAATAAGATACAATCCCTAAGAAATAATGCATTGTGCGAGTTGTACCTTAAGTTTTTATTGCTCCTATGATATTGTGCTAAGAAAACAATCCATTGAGAGAGCCCTTAGAATCCTGATACATTTAAACGTGTGTTATTTAGCTTGGAACACGTGCTTTGTTAGTCTAACAAAACTTTAATATTAAACACGATATATCAATTAGTACTTTTGTTATGGTATTTTTAAATACTTCTTCCTGCCCTTTTTAGTATGTATATAATTTTTTTCTGAAGTCAAAGTATCTTTACTTTGATCAAACTTGTAGAAAAAAGTATCAACATTCACAATGCCAATTCAGTATGGTTAGATTCATCATGCAATGTAGTTTCATAGTATGTATATTTGGTATTGTAAATCTTGATACGTTTTAATATAAATTTGGTCAAACTTCGTAAGATTTGACTTGACACAAATCTAATACGCGGAGTAAAAATGACCGGAGGGAGTACCTTGATGATCATTGGATCAATGGCTAGCGACAAAAGATGTGTGTTCTTAACCATTGACCATGTGCCATGCTGGACTAGTTTCTGTCTTCGAAAAAAGGTCGCTGTACTTAATTATAATTTATGTAACAGGTTGGCGAGAATACTGGGATGGCGGGGATTCACAGGAGCGGTGGGCGGCAGGGATATGCTGGAGCCAGTAGCTCGTCCTATACCAGGCATTTTCGACCGATTTCATCTCTTTCTACATTAATTGGTTTGCCACGTTTGATTTCTTGCCCATGTGGCAGAGCTAGCACCGATACACGGTGTAGCACTGAGAGAAGTCTTATAGGTGGCTGTGAAAATTGTTACTACTAATTAACACTTAATTAGTAGACTTCTATAATAAAAATATATTTTGTGCTTCAAGGATAAGTTGGAAAGGAGACAACTTATTTTCAGAGTCGGCCATAAACCACACAAAAAAAAAACTGCCCCTGAGAATGCATGCCTCGATTAAGCTCGCTGCAGCCGTAGGAGGCACGTGCATCAGATATGAACAAAGTTTGGAGTGATTCATCGATATAGACAAAGCCAACGGACGGTGCCGAGCCATTCCACGTGCACCACGCCTTCATCTAACAAACAGTAGATAGTACCAAGCAGGCAGTGTGATGCACGAGGCGGTCTGACATGAGTACCCAAAAGTAATCGATGTAGCAGCAGCCTTTTGCACGCGGCTGGTAAAAATCCATTAAAGTAGATAAGCTCTCCACATAGTTGGATCGTCTCCGTGTCGCCTCACGATTGATCCGACGGGGCTACAAATGCCAGTGCAAATGCGATGCGAACGCCACACACACAACACACACACACACAGAGCGAGCTAGGCACTCACAAACAGTCAACCAGCCATGAAGGGAAGCACCGCCGCCGTCCTGCTGACGCTCTCGCTCGCGGCCTTCCTGCTCCTCCTCGCCGGCCCCTCCGTGGCCGACGACTCCATTATCCGCCTCCACTCCGGCGATAATGTTCTTGCCGCAGGAGCGACGGAGGAGCAGAGGCCGTGGGAGTGCTGCGACAACCCCGTGTGCACCAGGTCCAAGACGAAGCCCCTGTGCGGCTGCAAGGACGTCGTGGAGCAGTGCTCCGACGCCTGCAAGAGCTGCAAGCCGGCGAAGAGGGCGGACGAGTCGGCTCCTTCCGGGTTCATGTGCCGGGACGCCTACCGTGGCTTCCCCGGCCCAAAGTGCATGCTCTGATTCTTCTGCTGTGGGTGCGTGCCTGTTGTAGTTGTAGTACTATGCTCTGATTCTGCTGTGGGTGTGTGATGTTCTAGCTGGCTAGCGGCATTTCCGTGCCCGGCAGAGACGAATAAGATTTGACGCTTTCCATGTTTGCGTCAATATATATCTCGTTGTTGTGCTGCACCAAGCGATGAATAAGATTTGGATTTGGACAATTTCCATCTTAGTATGAAAAAAAGTGCATGTTTTCCTCCTCCTGCCTGGATCGCTTCTTCTAACTCCCGCGCCACCCTCGCTCTTCTCATGGCGCTACATTCATCGATCGGTCAATTGCCGCGCCGATCATCCCCTTAAGGCCTTAACTCTAATCTCTTCTCCCTTTTCCTGGCGAAGGCTACAGCTCTGATTTAAGAGCGTGGAAACGGAAAAGAAAGTCTCATGTTGCTCCTCAGAAAACGCGTATAGTGGCCTTCGTCGATGGGACCTCCAGTGTATGCGTTACAAGGCAACTAGCATTTTGTTCGTGAAAGAATGTTCTTTCGTTGGAAAAACCAACGCAGACGTCAAGATCAGTCTCCTTTCTCTCTCCTTTCTCTTTTCAGGAGCAGAGCTGAAAAAGATGAGAAATGGAAATGCGGGTTGGAGTTGGGCTGACCCAGACCCAGAACCAAAAACAACGCGGTTTGCCATAACGTCGACAAAGGAAAGTTGTGCATTTGTCCGATTTCATTCTTTTGAGTCCGTAAGAACAGAAATCACGATTCAATGCGCTGAGGTAAACGAACGTACTTCCTTTTTCTTATCCGTCTCGGTCCATTTTCGATCAAATTTGGGCCGGATTTGCGTCAATACGAACACACGCGGTCGCCCGCCCTTGTCCTCTTCTAACCTACACGTTGGTCACACAACCATCCTCATTTTCATTCATTCTTCCCAAAAACTTCCTGCGCTTCCAATCGTGGTGGCGGAGATAAATCCTACCGCCCCCATGTCCACCGCTCCCACCCCGGTTGTCGCCGATCCCAAAGCGGCCAAGGAAACTCAAGAAGGAGGCCACATCGGAGGAGAAGACACGGAACAGTACATTGGATTCGCCCAAAAGAGTCGGGCGACAGAAAGCCGCGGCCGAAAGGCAGGCTGCGGCGACCGTCAAAGCTCTTGCAGCCAAATCCAAGGCCGTGGAAGTGAAGGTGAAAAAGGAAGCAATCATGGCGAAAGCGGTGGCGCAGGCCTTGTACATGGTGGGATACTGTGGTGACCCGACCATCTTGGTCGCGGCCGCTGCCAACATGGCCGCAAGCGGCACAGGCTCGTCCCAACGCCCACGCACATCCGGCACGCCGCAGACCACACATGTGGCGTCCAACTTGTCGACCACTCCCAGGACACCTTGCCGGAAGTGATGATGAAGGCGCCGGCCACAACTTTGCACTACTGAGGGAAAGGCTACCAAAAACACGGGGCAAAGGCCCAATAGCGGCACGGGGTGCCACGCTGCTACTAGCACCGCTACGGCTAAGTGGGTAATAGCAGCGCGGGGTCAAACCCACGCTGCAACTATTTTCGGCTATTAGCAGTGCAAGGTGGACCCGTGTTTCTACTACCTATCTGCAACGCGTGTTCCTAGCCCGCGCAGGAGATGTATCTGGAAGGAGGAAGGTATTTATTCAACAACCTTCAGGAAGGCTCGAAGAAAAATTGTCAATATATTGTCGCAAAACCATTTACCCTGAACTTACCATACCTAAGTCTATGGGTTCATGAGGAATGTGCAGGGGGCATGTTGGCGGTGTGGTCCCTCAGTACTATGATGGGCTAGCATATGGATTTATGTTGCCTCTCGGAACAATCTTGAAATACGGCGTCTTCGTACACGTACACAAAAGCATATGCAGCGGTTGAGTTGCAATCATCATGGTCTTTTGACAGTTCTCAATGGCAAGTCCCTTGGTAGCCTTCTCGGATATGACACCTATAGCTAATGTGTAACGGGAAAGTCAACATTTCAAAAACTCAAACCAATTTATTTTCTTTGATTACCCTGTTCTATTTGGAGTTTCTAGTTGTCGTGTTTCTCCAACACCTTTTCAGTCTTTGAAGAGGAACTTCCCGACGTTGCCAACGGCTTCCCGACATCTAGTCTCTACGCCAAAACACTTGATACCGCAAGAAGGTCACATCTATACACCCACGAGCCCGGTGCCATCATCGCTCCGGTATACCATCTCCAACAACAACGAAGCTCGGAGGGCCAGTGTCATCCCCTCATTTGTCCATATAGACCATCACATCCCAACAAGCCATGGGAATGCATAACCATGGATGGCTTGGGGTTGCACCATACAAGATCAAGGTGGGGCAACGGTGGTCTACCACCGACGCCTCACCTACATCAATACATGAAGATTATTGTAGCAATGCAACACATCTGTGAAACCCTTCGATCAAGGCATGTTGTTTCGCCTCAAAACGAAGATGAAGTAGAGAGATACCTCGGTGGCAGGCATCGTCGTGTTAGACGGTCCCAACAAGTTTTCTAAAAATGCAAGTGCGGACGAACGTACCCGTATAACTACATTTCTAGACGAAGATCAATGATTATTTAAAGAGGCGGCGAATGTCATCCGCAACATGTTGTCTTGGCAATAAGAAGACCACTACCTCAACCTTCACAAGTTGACATTGTGCCACGGACCACAATGGATAATAAAATAACATTTTTACTATTTTTCATCTGACTGAATATCAATTTGGCTTTCAGTCGAATTTTTGACCATCAGATCGTCTATTTCCAAATCTTAGCGCACGGCTCGTCCAGCTGCTACCGCCGCCCGGCTTTGTGTTCGACGTTTTTTATCGGGCCGGTTTGTTTTCGCAGAATTAGAACCCGACCCGGTTCAGTGATGCTTTTTTTTAATCAATGCGAGCTCGTCACTGTGGCAGCACAGAAGGAGGGGAATGGATAGGAGCTGCACAGAGGGGAGGAATCGAGCAAGAACAAGGGAGGGGAAGGGACCGCACGCGGCGAGGTAGGGGGGCGAGCTCGCGGTGAGCGAAGGGCGGCGGGCCGACGACGATGGCTGCGAAGATGGAGGTGATGGAGAGGAGGCCAGCGGATCCCCCTCACCGCGGGCGCCACGAGCGTGTGGCGGTCCGTGTAGGCGGAACAGCAGGTCGCCGACGACCAAGAGGCAGGTACGGCGATCTCTCTGCCCTGCCTCCCTTCCCCAATCACCCATGACTTGTTCGGCGGCTATGCCGCCGTCAATCACATGCCCATGCTGGTCATTCTATCAGCTCTCTCGCGAACCATCCCCTACCTATCCCCATGTACCCACTTTGTACAACCCATTTTAGATTCGTTCCCCCAACCCCAGCTCAGTGTGTGATCAATTTTGCAAAATCTATCTCCTAGGGGCCCTGCCCGGTGTGGAATTTTTTTGGGGTTCAGTATTATTTGATGTGGATTCAGAGAGAACAATGGTGAATTAGTTTTTGATTGTTTTCATGCTAGCATTTTCAGTCATGTATTTCTATGGCATATTTTTTAGGGCTTTGACTACTTGACCTAGTACAGAGAGTACCACTACTAGATCCATAAGGCAGCTCGGCAGCGCAAGACGTATGTGTTTCAGCGGCAGGGGCTTGTATGTACTAGCATTTCTCTGTGCTAGTTCACTGACTAGGATCTCTTTTGCTAATGACAGCTAGTTTTGGTACATAGTTTATTTTTGAGCTAATCAGTTAGCTATTCAGTGAACTAGGATCTATTTGCTTCAAATTTCATCTTGGTTTGTTAACTGTACAGGTACAACAATATAGTATGTTGTTAGTTCAAATTAGTTTCACCTAGTTTAGACATAATGTATTTATTATCTACTTTACATTCAGAAAAGAGTGAAAGGATTGAACAACGTTTTTCTCAGATTCAGTTTGCTTGGTAATTTCTACGTCTAGTTAGGCTAGTTCGTAGCCTGAACTAGTTAGAATAGTACAATAGGTGTTATTTGTAGAAAAGCTATTCTCCGAGACCCAGATTATGCTTGTATGGTTCTATTTTTTGTGTGAGTACATCCTGTCTTTTTTCAGTTTACCTCCATTTGTTTTTTTAACTGCCATATGAGTAAGTAGTGTTAGTAAAACCCTGGATCACGTAGCTAGTTCGGTCGGTTTCCCCGATCGGTTTGATTTCCAGCACGAATAAGATGCGCGGCCGCAACCTGTGCGTATCGCGCGTTACTAGGTCTTCGATGACCGCGGTGATTGCGTCCACGCCGCGAACGTGGGATGGCACGTTCAATCGGGCGGAGTGTGGCGTGTAACTCGGGCACATCTGTTTCCTTCGATGCAAATAAATAGGCACGGCAAAACCGAAAAGCAGCAAGCTTTACGCTGCACAAACACCTTCTCTCTTTCGGGTTCACGGCGAGTTCACCACGAGAGCACTAGAAAGTTAAGTACGGCGGCGTTTGGTTGACAAGTAGGAACAGTAAAATGCAGTATTATTAGTCATGTTTATATGCTTTGACCCTTCCTTAATCTGTTAATTTATATCATAATTTTTTGGCCATTTTCCCTCCCGTGTTATAGCATTTGTTTTTTGTTTATGTAGGAGATTTGGGGACTCTTCGGCTCAGCAGTCATCTAGCGGTTGTCACCTACCAAATTACGACCCTGATGTTGGTTCCTCCAATACTGACAGCTACGAGGATGAAACTGCATCTAACGACAAGTAGTTGCATCTCCTTTCTTCATCTCTCAGTTATTTCTGTTTTGTGCTCTTTCGTTTTTCATTTCATCGTAGTTATTACAATCTGTGTTTTCGGCTTTTTGTTGTGTTCTTATTTCATCACAAGGAAAATGTGTCGAGGAAGAAGAAGATTAACGAGGATGCATGCTTTATTTGGATTATTCAGGAAAGCGGTACTTGTGTTTTCCTGTACATATCATCACTCTCTTATTGTTTTTAACTTATGTTCACCCTTCTTTTTTTCTCTCATTTCAAAGAATGCATACACATGCAGATATCTTTTTACACCATTTTGCATTCTGACATTTTGAAAACAGGCTATTAAATCGTTAAAGAGAGACTTCGTTCACGTCATGGTCCTCATTTTGGCAGGTCTGGTCACTTTGTAGGTCTGCAGCAGTCAAGGGGTCTCGAAGTTGATCTTGATCGGATAAAGCATTATCATCCTCTCCTAGTGAGTTCAAATTCCAACTATGATTGTGCACTATATGCTCTGCCTCATTAGCACCTTCATCAATCCGACGAACCTGAAATCCATTTTTTCAGTAGCTTATAATTTGTGTGTCCCAACATGCACACATACTATGTGAAAATAATGTCTGAATTTGTTTGCTTTTTTATCATTTTGATCACTAATCTGCTCCAGCACCATGTCTTCAAAAAGATTGGGTCTCCATGGGTCTTCCTCAGGGTCAAGCAACGACACATCGTTGATCTGCCCGCTCGACCTGCCTGCGCAAATATAAGAGTAATTATGTTAGTCTTTCTCTTTTTTTCTTTGACGTGTCATCTGAATAACGTGTGTGTGCTGGGAGGAAGTAGGTTTCATGCCCCTGTTCAACAAACACACCCATATGAAGCAAGTCTTCAACCTGTGACAAAAATAGGAAGTTCTTTAACATCAGTCTATGGATGCTTCACATTCCGTGCACCTTGGAGAGGAGACTGCCGCAATGCAGTCCTGCACCGCGCTTGGTGGTGTCGAATCCCTTGTTGGTTGTTTATAATATATAGCCATAATGGATCTTCTATGATGATTTTTGTAATGTTTAGTTAATCATGCTTTGTTACTGTCAGTCAATCTTGGTGGTAGGAATTTTTTGCTCAGTTTTCTTAGTGCTTCACATGTTGAACAACAACAAAAAGCTCCCAACTTGTTAACCTGTAGAATACTGTAGGTAGTGACAAAACTGAGGAAAATAGCATCAATTTCAGTTTCCATGTCATTCTTCTTGTTTAGTGTTTCATTTGATTATTTTGCTGTATGTATACATTAGTGATCAATTTATTTTGCTCAGTCTTTAGTGCTTCAATTATCAACCCCATTATTACATTATTTCAGTCAAATTCAGTTTTCCTCTGAGCCCCATTCCAGTCCACCATTTTGTCTATTTATCTTCATTTAATTTGTCATTCAATCACTGCCATCAGTTTAATACTGCAGAAATCAGTATCTCAGTATTTCAGTTAGTTCAGTATTCATTTGTCATTTATTGTTGTCTGCTCCTCAGTCTATAAGCTCAATAGTTCAGTGCTCTTTGTCTTTTCATTAATCATTCCTCATTTTTTTATTTCTTCAATCCTGCATTTTTTTATTTCTTCAATCTTCATTTCCTCATCAAAGTCTTCTCTCTCTAGTAATTCCGTCTTTTGTTCAGTCATCGGTTTTTTCTTTACTTTGTCATCACCTTTCTTCTTAATGCATTGTGCTATCTTTGTTCAATACCTTAGTTATCTTCAGTCATTAGTTTTCTCATTACATTATCCTTCTTCATTAATTTGTCTTGTCATTCTTGATTCATCTCAAATTATTATTTTTAAGACATTTTTTCAGTCTTGTATGTTAGTTATCAGTTCTTCACTTCACTCATCAGTATTTTTTCATTCAATCATTAGTTTTTCAGGTTTCTTTAGCTGCGCACATGTGTCTTCAGTCCTAGTTTGTCATTTGACATGTTTAGTATTAATATTAGTATTCATACTAGTATTTAGTACCTTTATTATTTCTTAGTCACTAGTCTGAGCTTTCAGTTTTTAGACTTGAGATTTCAACTTTCAGCTTTAGTACCTTTAGTGTTTCTTCAGTATCAGCCCCAAAATTTCATTATTTACGTGAAATTAAGTTTTCCTTTGAGCCCCATTCCAGTCCATCATATGTCATCTTTATTTCAGTGAAATTCATTGTTCAGTTTCAATCATTGTCCAGTTATAATTTTTAGTTGTGCTCACCTTCAGTTTTCAGTTCTAGTTGTATTTGTTTTAAGATTTTGTATTTGTATTACTATCAATAGTTTCTCCAGTATTTCTGATTATTACTTTAGCTTTAGTTGTAATTAGTTATGAGGTCATTTTTATGTTATTTATTCTTGGAGGTATTGTTTTGTCAGTACTTTGAGTGTATTTTCCTTGAACATGCCAGATTAGCAAGCTGGGAGGCCTTTTGTTGTTGTTTAGTCCAACTTGCCAGTAGCTACAGTTTTTCTAAGTCATTACCCCCATGTTGGGCGCGGGGGGGGGGGGGGGGGGGGGATTGGGGACGGGGTGGTTCAGTTTTTTTAGTTGGTTAAACGAGCTTAGCAGGTTTTGTCTCAACCAGACCCGGCAACAGTTTCCAACCGAACACGTGGGTACTGATCATTGGGTGGAAAATTCGACTGAAATCCAAATGGAAAAACAGTCAACTGAGAATTAGACACTCCCCTAAAATAAATGAAATCATGGGAGCCATCATCCTTTTATTACTGAACCATTGGTGATAGAAACTAATCAAATCCACTTTGCTAAATTGAATTTTGCTTCCCCACGAGAACTAAGACAAATTTTTGTTCAGCTAAACATGAACTCTTTTGAACTGATGCGCAGCTCTGAGCTAAGGGAGCAGAAGATGATGGCGCTAAACCGGTCCGTAAGTAGTTCAGTTCAAAGGCTGGTAGGACAAAACGGTAGCAATCTCCACCGCCGGCCGCCAAGAAAGCAGGCGCTTCTTCACGGCGCCTTTCATATGAATCACCCTCCTGCGAAAAAGCCTGAACTTGCAAAAAATAGTCATATCAGCCATGTTTTTCCATGCTCGTCTTAGCTTCCACGGCCAGCTGTGCGTGCTGCACACCGAGGGTCTTGTTCTCTTCAGCAAGCCTGGGATGTTCATTAGCCAAATTTTGATGATCCTCGGACCGTTTCTCTTGCCGGTGGCGGGAAGGCACTAGGGTGGCGGGGCGCCCTTCCAGGCGCAGCCCCTTCCTTCAAGGCGGCTAAGTCCAGAAACAATATTCACATGTGCCACGTTAATAAACTTGCCAATCGGAGAGAGCACTCACTTCGGTGCGGGTTTGCTCCAAGAGGAATGTCGTTCTTCCCTTTGAGGTGAGCGACCTCCGCTTGCAGGTGGCCAATAAACACTTCAAGATGCGACGGGAATTCAGTTTCATATCGGCTCTTCCAAGGGCTTATCGTCGACGTTATAATTACTATGATTTGCCCCTTGTTAAGAGGCCGCCCCTCGGCGCCTCTTGGATATCTACGAGCTCTATAATATTTCTTGCTCGCAGATGGGAGGACGTGGCTTGGTGTAGAAGTCCCCTCAACCGAAGGAAGAGTTAATGTTTCAAACAAGACACCATCTTCAGCAAGGATGCCCTGATGCTTTTTCACCAAGGTCTAGATGTACTGGGCTTCGGGGGAGAGAAAGTCATCTAGGTTGGTTGCGTCACCCACGACACCTGCCACAGATCAAGCAAGTTTGACCTGGGCAAGGATGATGCCAACATCTCAAGCACCACAAGAATCGTTCTAACTTTCTACCTTCAACGTGGTCCAGGAGCAAGTACAATGAGGTGACATACGAGGCCCTTGCCCGCATCGGTTAGCAGGGCGCCGCTGAATTCGCATCCTCGGCCTATTTCCAGTTTCCACAACATATATCGAGATAGTCATACCCATTGGTTCTAATGCTCCACCAGCTACTCTGAGGTACTAATGCAAAAGAGTTTGTCAATGGGTATGAATATCTCGGTGAATGTTGTTGAACCCAGAATAGATCGAGGCCGGACGCGTACTCTGTGGTGTCGTGGTTACCGAGTCGGCAAGGGCGGCGACATACGAGGGTATATCACCTCATTGGAGGTGCTCCCGGACTGGGTAGACAGTGAAAGGGTATAACGATTATTGTGGCGAGCCTATGGGTTCGCTAGCATGTGCAAGAAGATGTTGGCGTTATCCTTTACCAAGTCAAACTTGGTGACGCCACCAACTAGATGAATTTCTCTTCATCAAAGGCCAGGACATCCCGAGCTTGGTGAAAAAGCACTAGCGCATCCTTGCTGAAGATGGTGTCTTGTTTAAAAAATTAAATCTTTCTTAAGATATCCAAGAGGCGCTGAATGTGCGACCTCTTGGGCAAGTCATAGCAATGATAATGTCGACGATATGCTCCTGAAAGAGCCGATATGGAAGCGAGATCCCGTTGGATCTTTAAGTGATGATTGGCATGGGGAATCACCTAGGGAAGTATCACGCTCTTCTTGGATCAATCTCGCGAATTGGCAAGTTTAACGCTTTCTTGACTTAGCAATTAGCACCTGGGCTGCGCCTGGGAGGGCGCCTCGGTATCTAGTCTCTCCCCCCAGCCGGCAATAGAAACAGGACGAGGATCATTAGAATTTGGCCAACGAACATCATAGACAAAAAACTCTAAGTGGGTGAAATTACACAAGGAATCATGATATTAAAGAACAGGGATAGGCAGATTCATACGAAAGTCGCTGTGAAGAAGCGGCTGTTGGCGGCCGGCCGAGATTGTTATTCGCCAACTGAAGAACTGGTTTGGCGCCATCATCATCTGCTCCCTTAGCTCCTGCTCTCCATCGTCTTGCTCAAGCTCGGGATATTGATGCATGCGTGGCCTTGGTGGATCGGTTTGCCTTGGAGCGAGCCGCCGCTATCGCCACTGCCGATGGCCTAAGCCGGCGGCTGCGTCTTGCGTCTCGCCGGCCTTCAGCGTTCAGGCGTTTCTGCATCGCGCCTGTCCTCTTCTCGGATGAGTCCTTCCTCTCTCTCCTTCCGCCTTCTGCCTACGTGAGTTGTATATGTCTCACCTCCAATGCGTGCGTTCCCTGGATGCCTCTTGAATTCATGAGTGTATATAGATATAGGCATAGGAATTAGGAGGTAGTAGAGCGCACGGCGACGCGTCGCCAACGGCTGCTCCCGATTTTACTGGAATGTTTATCTTGGCTCAACTAGCTGTGTGGCTGCAGGTGGACCTCTTCTTCGATTCAACGCGTGATCTCTTCTTAACTTGGTTGTGCTGCTTATCTCCTCTCTCGTACGTACCCAATTGTTAGTGTGCTAGCAAATTGGATGTAACAGAGGTTTGGTTTGAAACTATCGCCAATTTGCCTGTAACCAAATCGATCCCCTAGCAGATTCTGCTTGAGGTCTTGTTTCTGAGGTTGAATAAAAGCTCTCAAGTTACCGTTGAAACAAAATATATGCATCTTTTATACCTTGGCCTCGCGTGCATGTACTAGGAATACATTCGCCATAGCGTAATGATTCTAGCCGGCCGATCAGCTGGTTGCGCTAGGGTTGGCCGCTTGCTAGCCGGCCGATCAGCTGGTTGCGCTAGGGTTGGCCGCTTGAGACACTCCGAATTTACTGCATATGCTACAATTCTAATATTGAATTGCTACCATTTGTACAACTATGACACTATAACCAAATTTTTTTGCTCCATTAGGAAAAAAGCTACTACTGATGACCAAATTTACTGCCATTAGTTGATGATAAATATGGTATGCAACAATGTTGTCACAACATTTTGCTACAGCCAAATACAACGATGTGTAGCCGACGATGATGTGTTACAAATTTGCTGCAACAGGCAACAAAAAAAAAGCTACCATCTACAACCAAATTTGCTGTCAGCACGCACCGATGAATGTGGCCAGCGAAAATGGGACCATTTTTATTGGAACCGTAGAAAATTAAGGAAAAATACATATAAACATAAAACAATTTTTTGCTACAACGGACAATCGATTTTGCTACAACGGTAGTTGCTACCCCGGACTGACAGGCCCAAATTTGGGCCGGCCAACCGGCGCCCAGCAGCAGCCTTAGACATATGCATGTTACCATACCGGTTTGTATGTATATTTCTTGTACAATAGAATCCCATTAAGATGTATTTATGGTGTCTGTCTCAACATTCAAGTTATCCACATAATTCACTATTGTAGTCAATCATTTGTTCATGTCATCCACTAATAAAATTCTATTAAGATGCATTTATGATATATATCTCAACATGCAAGCTATCTACATTATCCATTATTATAGTGAATTCTTTTTTGTCATCCATTTTTATTTACATGTATCTTATACTCTTTCAATTTACAATGTAGAGTTTTTATAGAGATTTTCGTTGCAATGCGCGAAATATTCTTTTAATTTATTTTTAATAGGAGAATCACACACACCTAAGGGCAACTAGCTATGGGCCAGCGCAACACTATACAGTATGTGTATTTTTGTTGTTGATTATTTTTTTCAAATTATTGTAGTTTGGATTTTTTATGTTCATTTTTTTGTTTTCTATTATTGTTTTTAATTTTCATTTCTCCATCTAATTTGTTCGGATTTTGTTTTATTTTATTTTCTTTCTTCTTATGTTCTTTTTTATTCAGTTCTTTTTTTTATTTGTATCGAGTATTTTTTCCAAAAAAATAAAATTTCTGAATACGTATCTATTTTTTCTTGAATAATGTAATTTTTTCATACACATCAAGGACATTTTTGTATACAAGTTTAAGAATTTTTAAAGTACATGATTTAAAATTTTAGTATATATTTTAGTATCCTCTTTTTTTATCATGACATACATTAGAAATTTTTTAGTACATGTTTTAGGTTTCTCAGTTACATAATTAAAAATTTATAAACAAATGATCAACAGTTTTTAATGCATCACTTTTTCTAAAATTGAATGATAAAAATATTTTCTAAAATTGTGGCTAACATTTATTTACACTTCTTATACTTTCTTCTGACATTGCATTTACTAATTTTTTCATAATATATCTTTTGCATTTTCCAAAATATAAACATAGGAAAAAAATTGTGACATTAGCTTGACATCATTATATAGTAATTGGGCCGTCCCATTACAATGCCGCTTCAGGTGAGCGAAGGCAATAAGTTCGACATGGTTGCGCCTCATACCGAAGCCCTAATCACTAGTAGAGAGGTACCCATTGCGGAGTTCACTTGTGTGCGCTCTGGGCGCGCCAATTGCCACGTCCTGATGCATTTCAGGGATTCCCTTTAGTCCCTTCACGATCGACACGTGACGGCTTCTAGACGCACAGCCGCAGTCACAGCCAAAGATTGCAACTACAAGCACAACCACAACCACAGAAGCAGCCACAGGTACTGCCATAGGTGCATCCATAATTTTTCCTGCAGTCACATGTACAACCACAATTCGCGTGCAACCATAATTGTTGCTTCACGCGGGGAGGGGGTTAGAACGCGACACGTCGCGGCTCCAGAGTGTGCACCGAAGCGACCTCCGCGGAGGCGCGTGGGAGGGTGCCCTCGAACTAGTGATTCTTCACCGAAGCACATATATACTCATGTTGGCATCAACAAGGCCATCTTAACCCGTTGTTCTCAACCAGCGACACGGAGGATGTTGATATCCCACAAGTCCATGGGATCACAATAATCTATTAAGAGAAGTATATATCACAATTTAAATTTACTGATTCAATACCTATAAGATTTAGCATTGAAGTTGCATTGTGAACTCCACCACAACTAAAAAGAAAGCAGTTGATGTAGAAAAATCATTAGTAGCAAATCTGCAAATGTAATGAAGTGTTCGTTGTTTAATTGAACTAATAATAAAAATATAGTTATATTCATCAATTCTCAAGTACAAAGTATCTTATAAGAAAACAATTATAAAAATCATAGGTGTGAGAATGGATTAATGAGACATTGCATGGGTAGAATCAATCATATAATAGCATAAACATATGACAAAGTCAGTTAGATAATTCTTCAACTTATGTAGGCATGTATTTTATATATAGTTGTACGTGCTTGTGATACGTCTAGAACGTATCTATAATTTTTTATTGTTTCATACTATGTTTATATAAATTTGGTATAACTTTGGCATACATTTTATTATTTTTAGGACTAACTTATTAATTCAATTCGCAGTATTTGTTCTTGTTTTATGTTGTTTTTAGACTAAAAACAAATTTTAAGGTGACCAATTTCCTTAGTAAAATAAATGGTGCCGGAAATTCCCAAATGGTATGAGACCCATGAGAGGTGTCGCCATTGCCCCCATGTGGCCAAAGCACATGTCTCGTATTTATATTCTTTTCAAACCCCTTATTTTTTTAGGAAAGAGAACTTTTTCGTCGTCGTACCTCTTTGTTCCAAAGTGATCCTATATGAAGGCATGTTTTGATACTTTGTCGAGTTGTAAATCATCTTCGTGGTCCTATACATCAACCTTGTTGCCACCATGATCATTCATTAGTACTTCTCTTTGGACTATGGATATGTAGCAGTAGGTTGATTTTCTCTGTCTCCCTAGCTTCCCAATAAAAAGATCAAATGATTGTCCTACATAATGGTGATCAATTTTATGTAATTTATTAGTGTGTTTGTTGCGGTTTGATGAATTGCCACTTGATGATCGGATCGATCCATGGTTACTATTTGGATTCGTATCGGTTCTTTCCTGCACAATACTTATACATATATACTCTTCGATCTATTTATGTTTTTCTAGCCCTGTTTGATGGATGATCTCCAAGAATGAGTTGTGTATGTTGCTTCGGTTCAACCTTGAAGTAATTTACCACGGTGGCACAAAGGGAAAAAGTCGTGTATTGTATTTCTGTCACAAAGGTTAAAATGATTATTGTGTAGCTGTCCTTGAAATTCCAGGTGAAGAATATATATCATCGACATGATGCTATGATACTTAATGCATACTTTCTTTAATTAAAATACAAGTCATATATATACTCCACTTCTTTAATTAGGTTAACTTTGGTTAAATTTTTTAATTAACAGCCAAGAGAAAATCTTAATCTTGGTTGGAATTTTAACTTTTTAGAGAAATTTATGAGGAAAATTATATTGAGAAGGTACCATTTTTGTTAAAGGGATATGACAGAAAAGAATATATCTGTTGTCAGCATCCATTGCACCACATATTTCTCATTAGTCAGCTGATATTCCACACACCTAGCTTTTAAACTATCTCATAATTCCAGGGACTCCCCCAACAAAGTTTTGTTAAAAGTAAGGTTATTCCAGCCTTTCAACACTGCTTCAACAACTTGGATGTTCTTGTCAAAATTTAGTGCGAACAGTCTAGGGTAAGCGAAGTTTAGAGGATTATCATCTAACAACTGGTCCTTCTAGAATCTGGTGTTCTGACCATTCCCTAGATTCTTTTTTGGAATTGTCATAAAAAAAGTTTTACACTTTAAGTAAACTTTAATAGAATAAGGAATCAACCACTTTAGGCTTAACCCTAGAAATGTATTTATTTCCAACATATTTGTTCAAAATCACTTCTTGCCAAAGTCTAGATTGACCATCTTCCAAAACCTTTCGAATCAAATTTCATCAAATCTCAAAAATGTTGATAAAATTCAACAAGAAATCCATAAGTCCCAGGACTTTTATTTTTCTCCATGCTAACACCACTTTGTTCAACTCATCCGATCCATAGAAGAAGGTTTAGTTAAATCCTCAATATTCTCAACAGAGATTTGAGGTATCTTTTATTCTCTAAATGAAATGCTAGAAGTATAAGGGGCACAAAAAAAGATTTCATAAAAGTTAGTAATATAGATCATGAGCTCTCTCCCCCACCCCTCCTCAGTCACCCCTTATTCGTGTTCTAATGAAGTTTTTCCTTCTTCTAACCTTAGAATGATAGAATTTCCTATTACAGTCTCACTCTAGTTATGGTTTACTATAACGTTAAACTATTATTATTGTTATTATGATTACTATTATTGTTAATACTTTAGCCATGCTCTTACGTTATTTTTCTGTGGTTGTTGCTCTGGTCACTGTTCCCTGAGCGACGTTAAAACGGGTGGAGATCAGGCACAGCTCACTGTGTCCGTTTTTGTACGTGCTGTGTCATTTAGAAGGCACAGCTCATTGTCAGGGTACACATGTGCCATCGCTCCGTGTGGCCAAATGTGTGCTCCTCGATCGTGTGTGAACATGGATGACCAAACGAAAAGATCTAGCCACACACACAGCTGGTAGATAGATATGTTATTGTCCGGATCTGCCAGACGTTAATGGTGACGTGCCAATGTCACCCGCGAGGCTACATATACCGGCCGAATGCAGAAGCAAAATCAGTAAGAAACCAGCCATGGAAATGAACAAACGCATCCTGCTGATGCTTTCACTGGGGGCAGCCCTCCTCGTCGCCGGACACGCCTCCGCCGCCGCCGACGAGGTGGGCGCCATTCTCCTGCCAAGCCAAGAAGGCAAAGGTACGCATGCGTGAGCTCCTTTCTCTTGTTCTCTTATTACAGTACTTATTAGTACATGAAGTCGTTGAGGACTCGCGCGCAGACCAAAAGCCCAGGCCGTGGAAGTGCTGCGACAAGACCATATGCACCTGGTCGACGACGACGAGCACGCCGACGTGCACCTGCGAGGACGTCGTCGACAACTGCGCTCCAACCTGCACCGCCTGCAATGGTTATAAGCACCCACCCCGCCGCGTCTGCCTTGACCAGTACACCGGCGACCCCGGGCCAAGGTGCACCAACGCCGGCGCCGGCGGCAACTGATGAACTCTCTAGAGTGCCACTCTAGCACTTGTAAGCACGCGCGCGCGTCTGTCGGGTGGATCTACTGGCAAACCAACATGCGCCGTCCACGTTCATGTCATGTGTACTCCGTATGTGTAGTCCTGCATGCATGCGCAGCTACTTGCTGTGTGTACAAATGCTGCCTCTGTGTAATAAAAACTGGTGGCCTCCTCCCTAGCATGTGTATGGTGGTCACGCAACGATGGATAAGAGCAACACTGGTTGATCCGCCCTGGCCAGCTCCGACCCCATCCCTGTCAGTTTCACCCCCGTTCCGACGGCTCTGATTGGTAGCCCGAAGAAAATAACAGCTTTTCATGGAATGTGGGGAGCGGCAAACAGACGAAGGGGAAACGGCAGACATATCGCTCGCGAAACAGTTTTTTTTACCATATGAACGGAATGGCGTATTTGATATGGCTGTTTTTTCGCCTCGGTATGCCATGTTGGCGGTTATTATACGAAATGGAGGCACATGGCGTACTATATATCTGCTAGAGTTGCTCTAAAGGCATCTCCACGTCGATTCTGCAACGAAAACCGCATTCGCTTATAAATTGACCAATCCATAAACGGATGTGTGTTCATTTTAGGGCTTCAATTTGTGAATAAATGTAATGTTTGTTTTAAGAAGCCAATTTACAAAAAACAATGTGTTGTTTGTTTTAAGGATCAGACACGCCTGTCCATGGTAAATGATGCGGAACGCGATAATTTAATAATGAACGCAACAGTTCGTATTCAATTCAATCAAAATGGAGTAAATTCTTACAAATTTACGCAAATTAGAAGAATTTTATTGAAATTCAGACATAGTTTATATAAATTGAATGATATGTTATCAAATAATAAAACTAGAAAATTTATATGTCGACCGTGCGTAGCTGCATGTGCATCATGGCTCTTGTAATAAAAATGGTTGGCCTCGTGATTCTACGGCTGAAACGTATGTTGGTCAGGCAACTATGGAAGATAGTTGATCTGTTTCTATGGGTGGTTCTCTTAATATATATATATACATTTTATTTTCAAAAATACGACAGAAAGATCAAATACAGAAAGACATATAAATACACATAGGAATGGGCCCACAAGTCCTGTTGTCTCCCTCAAAAAATAGAATGGGCCCACAACAACAACAACAAATTGAAAACATATCCCCGCAAAAATAAACAATCGAAAACATGAGAGCAAATATCCTATCCTAAAATTTCAAACTTTTCCTTTTTATAATTTTTAGAAGAATTTGTTTTTCTCCATGTAGTAGACCCCCTAGAACTTAGTCACTCAAAAAAATATTAACATCTATTTTTATATACAAACTCATTTGAAATAAAATTTAATGTAGTTCATTGCATAATTCAATTTAGGTATCACATTAACGTCATGTATATCATAATTAAACTGTTCATCATCTATTACATTAACAATAACTTATTTACAACACGCTCGACCATCCGAGTAGAAAGGGCGTAAACCTTTAGCTCAAAACATTTTGTGCTGACAGAAAGCAAAAGGCTTCCTGCTCTATTTCATTTCACCCATGCAGGATCAGATTGATGCCTTGATACTTGATAGTCACTGCACTGTACACCAACTAGTGGCTAAACATTTTGTGGAGTACAGTCTCCTACTGTATATTGTGTCTTTTGAAATTTTGTCAACAAGGCGTCTGTAGTCCAACGGTTAGGATAATTGCCTTCCAAGCAATAGACCCGGGTTTGACTCCCGGCAGACTCATTTTTTACACATTTTGTTTTGCATAATCTTGAATTAAGCTCTAATTTCACTTTCAGCTTCATGCACTACTTCACCTTAGCATTAATCAAAAATGAGATTAATAAAGCACTGTCACTGCTTTATGCTTCAATTATATGTCTCTTTCTCTGTTGTGAGATCATTTTTTTAACCCAAGTTGACCATACCACTCATTACATCCTTGCATAATCGTGAATCAATCTCTAATGTCACTTTCAGCCTCGCACTAATTAAGCTCCCAAGGATTGACGTTGTTGGTAAGGTGATATTTCAAGGGTCTGGTTTGGGTTATCGGGTTTGGGGATTGTAGGATGGTTCTCTCCGTAGCCCAAGTTCCAATCCGGGTCATTATCCTTAGCCCACGCCCAATAAAAGAAAGGCGAGTGCTACGTTTCTGATTAAAAGCTTGAGATATTGGAGAATACTTTTTGGTTGTTGTATTGATCTAGCCGCATAGGCTGTTTATATAGTACAAGATAGCTTGAGCACCAAGTCTAGGAGAACTAGAATTACAATCCAATAGGAGTCCGGTTCGGCCACGCCTATACTCTAAGACACCTATACTCTAAGATCCCCCCGCAGGCTCAACGTCGGGAGGAACGATGTTGAGACTGGAGCGTATGTCGACGAAGGACGCAGTCGGGAGCCCCTTGGTGAAGATATCAGCAAATTGTGCGCTTGTAGGAACATGAAGAACACGGACCTCTCCAAGAGCTACCTTCTCTCGGACAAAGTGGATGTCAATCTCGATGTGTTTGGTACGACGATGCTGCACTGGATTGGCGGCCATGTAAACTGCAGAAATATTGTCACAATAAACAATGGTAGCACGCTCAATTGGTCGATGAAGCTCAATAAGAAGCTGGCGCAGCCACACCGCCTCCGCCACTGCATGAGCCACCGCCCTGTACTCAGCCTCAGCGGAAGACCTGGAGACCGTCACCTGCCTTTTAGAAGACCAAGAAACAAGATTATCACCTAAATAAACACAATAGCCAGATGTGGACCGTCGAGTGTCTGGACAGCCTGCCCAGTCTGCATCAGAATAAACTGTCAAGCTTGTAGGAGAGGAAGAATTAAGAAGAAGACCGTGATCCAGGGATCCTTTGAGATATCGAAAAATGCGATGGACATGAGAAAGATGAGGTGTGCGAGGGTCATGCATGAAAAGACAAGCTTGCTGGACTGAATAAGAGATGTCAGGGCGAGTAAGAGTGACATATTGGAGAGCACCAGTTATGCTGCGATAATGAGTGGGATCAGAAACAGGATCACCATCAGCCGACAATTTGGCACCAATGTCAGCTGGAGTACGAGAAGGTTGACAATCAGACATACCAGAACGAGAAAGCACATCGAGAATATATTGTCGTTGAGAGAGAGAAAGAGTGGATTTTGTGCGAGAGACATTAATGCCAAGAAAATGGTGAAGAGGACCAAGGTCAGACATGGAAAATTCATGATCAAGAGAGGAGATAATATGGTGGAGAAAAGAGTCAGTGCTAGCCGTGAGAATGATATCATCAACATAGAGCAGAAGATAGGCAGTATGTTCATAAGAACGAAAAATAAAGAGAGAGGAATCAGATTTAGATGGAATGAAGCCAATGGTTTGAATGAAAGTGGCAAAACGTTGAAACCAAGCCCGAGGAGCTTGTTTGAGTCCATAAAAAGATTTTTGGAGAAGACAAACAAGATTGGGAGAGGACGAATTCTCAAAACCAGAGGGTTGCTAACAATAAACTGTCTCATTGAGGGTGCCATGAAGGAAAGCATTTTTAACATCGAGTTGATGGATAGGCCACGAAGAAGAAACGACAAGGCTGAGAACAACACGAATAGTGCTTGGTTTCACAACAGGGGAAAAGTCTCATCAAAATCAATACCATGTTGTTGGAAAAGACCACGACAAACCCATCGAGCTTTGTAACGAGCAAGAGTACCATCGGCATGAAATTTATACTTAAAAACCCATTTGCCGGAAACAACATTAACACCGGGTGGTTTGGAACAAGAGTCCATGTGTTATTTTGTTGAAGGGCATTAAATTCATCACGCATGGCGGAAAGCCAAAGAGGATCCAGAAGAGCACGTTTGTATGTGGAGGGAATGGGAGAAATTGTAGGAGTGGCCGGGAGATTAAGACGCATTTTTGGAAGAAGAAAGCTGTGTTTCCCACGTGTGCACATGACCTGATCATTGGTAGGCGGTGCAATGGGGACATCATTAGGTGGTAAGGGAGGCAAAGGTGAGGGAGAGGTAGTGTTTGAAGAAGAGAAGCTAGAGGCCTCAGGGGTGGGTGTGTCTATTGGAACAGGAGGCGGGGAGGAGGGAGTTGCCTCGGCAGATGGGGGTGATGCGACGGGTGGTGTGGCAGCCACGTCGGGGGAGGGGTCTGCGGTGGTAGGAGTGTGTGGGGGAAGGGCGGCCGTGGTGGATATGGTGGCCGGGTTTAGGAGAGAAGATGTGGTGGTTTGTGGGGTGGTGGTTGAGGGTGGCTCGATGGGTGTGGTTTTAGTGGCATCAAAGGGAAACGTATTCTCATCAAAGGTAACATGACGAGAGATAAGAACACGACCAGAAGAGGGATCAAAGCAACGGTATCCTTTATGATCATCAGAAAGACCAAGATGAATGCAAGGCAAAGATCATGGTTCGAGTTTGTTAGAGGAGGTAGAGGCTGTGTTGGGAAAGCAAAGGCAACCAAAGACACGAAGAGAAAAATAGTCCGGATGCGAGAGAAAAAGTGATTGAAAAGGTGTATAAAGATGACATGTTTTTGTGGGTCATATTAATGAGAAACTTTGCGGTGCAAAGGGCCTCAACCCAAAAGCGAGAGGGAAGAGAAGCTTGAAGAAGCAAAGTGCGAAGAATGTCGTTGATGGAACGAAGGGAGCGTTCAGCCTTCCCGTTTTGAGAGGAAGTGTATGGACATGAAAAACGAAGAAGAATGCCTTGGGAGATAAAGAAGATGCGGTTTTGAGTGTTGTCGAACTCACGGCCATTGTCACATTGAATAAAGCGAATAGGCAAGCCAAAATGTGTGAGAACATAATTGCGAAAATTAAAAAATAGGCCATGAACATCAGATTTAGCACGAAGAGGAAAAGTCCAAATGTAATGAGAGTAATCATCCACAATCACAAGATAATATTTATAACCCGAAACACTAGGAATTGGGGAGGTCCAGAGATCACAATGGAGTATTCAAACGGAAAAGTGCTAGTAGTGGTAGATGTCCCAAAAGGTAATCGGACATGTTTGCCGCATTGACAGGCATTACAAAGAGAGGAATCATGAGGGGAACTAGAACTAGGGATACTAAATTCTTGAAGTAAAGAGGAAAAAGTGGTTTTATTGGGGTGACCGAGACGACGATGCCACAGATCAACTGATGCAAGCATGGCACGGGGGGGTGGAGGTAGGTGCGTCATGAAGTGGATAGAGATCACCCGTGCTATTGTACCGAGTGAGAACCTCCCCCGTTGTTAGATCCTTCACATACAAACCAAAAGGGTCAAAAGCCAGAATAACGTGGTTGTCAGTGGTGAATTGGCGAACAGAAATAAGATTTTTAATTAAGGAAGGAACAACAAGAATATTGCGAAGAAGAAAATTGGCATAGGGTGAGGAAATATAAGAGTGACCAGTGCAAGAAACAGGTATTGTGGAGCCATCACCGATGGTGATCGTGGAGAAAGCGGAAGGGGAGCAAGCTGACAGCAAATTCATATTTGAAGACATGTGCGAGGATGCGCCAGAATCGAAAATCCAATCCGTACCTTCGTGGTTTAGGGTAAAATTCTTCATGGCGTTGATGAAGGCGGCTTGGTCCCAGGCTGGCTATTGTGGAGGAGCTGACGAGCCGGTAGCTTGCGGGTTGACGTACGGCATCGGCGCGTAGGGTGGAGGCGCAACTGGCTGTAGACGTACGGGGTCGGCATGTTGCTAGAGACCGGCATGTTGAGGTAGTAGGGCAGGAGTCCCGTTGCACCAGGTGGCGTAGTAGTAGCGGTGTAGACGTGTGCCGACGGCCTAGGTCCGAGGAGTCTAGGGGAGCCGGTGGCGGGGCGAAGGCTGGGACTCCATGTACCCGTGTAGGCGGGCGGGGCGCCGTACGGTGAGGGGGTGTCCAAGGCATCGACCAGGCCTGCACCAGACTGGTCCAGGGGTCGTGTTGTGGCCATGATGATGGAGCTGGGGGCGCGGGTGCCGGGACAGTCGATGGCGCTGGAGCAGGTCGAGGCTGAGGAGGCCGGTAGATCGGATTTTTTTCCTTTGTAGTTAGGGCTCGGATGCCAGCCTGGTGGAGGAGCAGGGGGTGCAGCAGCGGCGGCAGGTGATGACGGCTTCTCGCCCTTCGTTGGTAGGCCCCAAGTGGAAGGCGTGATGCAGTACAGCAGCAAGTTTCCCTCAGTAAAGATACCAAGGTTTGTCTCTAGTAGGACTCCAAAGATGATAAGTAGGTGTCAGTGGCGCAACTGACGCGGACCTGCACACAAACACAGATAACTTTGCTCCCAACGAAGTTCAGAGAGGTTGTCAATCTCTCCGGTCTTGTTGTTCACAAATGATAAAACACAAGGGGATAATGATAGCAACTTGAAAGTAAATGCAGAAAAGTAAATATAGCTTGGAAACAATAATGAGGATATGGACCGGGATACGTGATGTTCGCTAGTGATGTCTCTCTCCCAAAAGACGATAAAAATGCTATGCGAGGTAAACAAATTACAGAAAGGCAATTGACAGGATTAAGAACGCACCGCAATGCTAACTATGCTACAAAAGAAAGGAAGAGGTTCAAAAGCACAGGCAGTACGCCAAGGTAAGTAGACCGAAATCCATCTGCATCTACTACTAATCATCCACCTTGAGATATCTATCCAGAACATCTCGCTGGTATTAAGTTGCGAGCCCCACCCAAAGTGTAAAGCCAAAGCAACAGACAACTGCATTAAAAAGAACTTTGCGTAAAGTAAACAATCCTTGTAACCGCGGTTACAAGCACCGTTGTTTTCCCCCTTGTGGCAACAGCACATCCCCTAGACTCATGTTTTTGTCACTCAAGCATGTCATCGGGGAGGCATGAACCCACAATCTAGCACAACGCTCCCTCTTGGAGTCACTACCTACTACTTGGCCAAAGCAATAAACAGCAATGGAGAGCATGCAAGAATTACTTAGGAACAAAAATATAAGAGATAAAAACCAAATATATTACTCTATCACAATCTGAACATAATCTCATAATCCATCAGATCCGATCAAACTCAACATAGCAATAGCAGAAATATTACAAAAGTGCATCGATCATGTAGGGCAGCTCACGAGGTCTAAACAATGAAGATCAAAGAGGGGAGGAGAACATCACATAGCTACTTATCACGGACCCATGGTCCAAGGAAAACTACTCACGAGACATCCGGGGAGCATCCATGGTGGAGAGGAGACTCCTGGAGGTCAATCCTCCCTCCGGCAGGGTGCCGGGAAGAGGTCTTCTGGTGCTCCCGATCTTGGAAGCGCGGCGGCGGAACAGAGGCGAGTTCGTGGAATAGGGTTCCTCTTCTGGAGTTTTCCCGTGACGGGGGATAAATAGGCGAAGGGGGCAGCCAGAGGTGGACCAGGGGCCCCAGGCGCCCCCCTGGCGCGGCCAGGGGTGGGGCCGCGCCTGGTGGCCGCCTGGCCCCCCCCCGGCCCCCTCTGGCCCCTCCCGGGATTTTCTCGAAGCTTCCGTCACGCTGATTTTTTATCTGAATTTTCCCGAATTTTTCTGGCACTTTTTATATGGGGGAAAACTGAAATAGAAAAACAGCAGAAAACAGGAACTGGCACTGGGGTGCACTGAGTTAATAGGTTAGTCCAAATATGATCAAAAATGTATGAAAGTGTATCTAGATCATAGCAATATCACACAAAACATGCATGAAGCAAGCAGAAATTATCGACATTTTTTGGACGTATCAACATCCCCAAGCTTAACTCCTGCTCGTCATCGAGTAGGTAAGTGATAACAAGCATAATTTCTGTGGTGACATGCTAGCAACCATAAAAGAACTTTGAAAAGTAAAGCAATCAAGGTCAGAGATTCAATTCAAGTCATAACAGGCAAGAGTCTATATTAGCATTGAAATAAGTAACAAAAGAACAAAAGGTGCAAGAGCTCTCGCTGTCCGTGACTCGAATGTCTCCAAATGGTGTTTGCGTGCAAGAAAGGAGGATAGGGAATACGAGAAAAAAGTATTTTTGTTGAGAACTCAATCTACTAAAGTTTCACACTTGGTCCTCTTTGGAATCTTATCTTGACTCGTCCCCAAACCACTAGCCAGGTACAAGTCAATTTGATCCACTCCTTTTCGATATTTTGAGCACTCATGCAATGGATGAGCGTAAGCACCAGAGTTGACACTTAGGATGGCAAAGAGAGAAATATGGTGGAGGAGGAAGACAAAAAGGATGAGAAAGGCTCACATCAATGAGGACAATCATAGGCAAGAGGTGCCAAATGATAGATATGATGTGAGGAGTAGGGATTGCCATGCAATGGATGCACATACGAGCTAAGAAGCTCTCCAAACTATATGCATAAAGATCATCTCTATGGAGTACAAAGATATAGAGGGAGTACTTGTGTGGATCTCTCAAAAGGATAGTAGTGTTGCCCCTTTCTCTCTTTTTATTTCTTTTTCTCTTTTTTCTATTTTTTTGTATTTTTTTGGTGGCCTCAATGGCTCTTTCTATTTAACTCTCATTTGTCCTCTTTGGGATCTTTTAATGTGTCCACTTTGGGATCTTTTCCTCACTTAAGGGCAACACTCTATTTTACAAGAAGGTAAAGGAGATCTTTCACACTTTACAAGGTAATCAAAATCATAAAGAAGATGTAACTATCATGATGTATGCATTGTATGTCGCTGCCAGTGTAGCAGGAACATGTATGACATGAAGATCAAGTCATGAAGAGGTGGAAGTTTCATGGCAATGTAACTCGGAAAGGCTATGGAAATGCCTTGATAGGTAGGTATGGTGGCTGTTTTGAGGAAGGATAAAGGGAGGCTTTATGATGACAGAGCGTATCATGCCAAGGGTTTGGATGTACCGGTGAAGGTGGACACCAACTCTCGGAGTGAGAAGAAGGCAATGCACGACACGGGAAAGGCTAGCAAAATATGGGAAGGTGGAAGTGTCAACTCTCAATACTTACATTAGTCCGAAGAACTCATGCACTTATTATCGGTAACTCTCAATCTAATGAGGAGGTTCACAAAGAGACAAGTACCCCGAGGAGGAGTGTATGGGGGTTTGGTTATCCTTGCGCATCCTCGACTCATGGTACGTGAGTGTACTCTAATATTCGACTCCTCAGAAGAGTAGTGATCTATCTAGTAGCTAGAGTTCTCAACTAGTTTTGTAGGTTTTGAAAATAAACACGGATTGCCCAAAATACGACACCTATCACTAATAGGCAAGAGCTCTTGACACCAAAAGTCCAAACATTACTCACAACAATGCCTCAAAACTATTGCAAGCTACTACTAAAATTAAATAGCAACCTCAATTACCTACTTTCAAGACAAAACACAACTCAGTGCAACAACCAACTCTCTTAACAAGATAAACATGAAAACTAAAAATAGTTGCAGAAACAAACTAAACAAAATCCAAAGCTCTTGCTAAAGACAAACTAAGACTAAAACTAAACATGGCAGTAGCTATGAAAAGATAAAGAACACACAACAGCAAAAAGATAGGCAGGAAAAAACCTATGATGTGTTCTAGATTTTGAAAGTGGAGCGTGTTTCTCTCCCACACAAAGTAAGACGGGATCTAACTTGTTATGAACAGAAAGCAAAGCTAAAGAAAACTAAAAACTAAACCTAAGAGCGAGACGCTCCAAGCATAGCACATAACACATGAAGTGATAAAAATATAGTGAGACGAAGGGCGAACTGATGATGGTTGATGGAGAAAAGGATGCACGGGGGGCATCCCCAAGCTTAGACGCTTGAGTCTCCTTGAATATTTATTGGGGATGCATGGGGGCATCCCCAAGCTTGAGCGCTTGACACTCCTGGATCTTCTTTCATCATCTTTCAACGCACACTTGAAAACTCTCTTCATACATAACTCATCATAAGCTGATTAGAGAGGTTAGTACCCTTAATAAATATTTTTTTCTCCACTGCATATAAAGATAATCTTGAAGATCTACTGTTTCTAAAGAGTTCCAAAAAGTTTTTGCAAAGAAAAAGCAAGCTTAAGGTTTGCAAAAGTAAGGAGAGACAACACGTGGCAGAATCTGTGAAAAACAGAACAGCAGATAGTAAAGAATTTTTTAGGGGCACTTATGCAACTCAAATCAAAAAACTCAGAACATACGGAAGTTTCGTAATTGTATAGAGCATACTGTGTAAAAAATTCAGCTCAAAAAGCTGAACTGAGATTTTTCTGGAATTTTTCTGGTCACGAGGACAAAATCTGTTTTCTGGACAGCATGTCACAACTTTTACTTCACTTGCCGTAAGAGGCTATAACTTGGCACAAAGCTGAAAATTAAAGATACAATGATGTTGCTACAGTAGTAAAAATCATCAAGACACAACAAAAGCAAAAAGAAACATAATTCGTTGTGGGCTGCCTCCCAAAAGCGCTTCTTTAGAGCCATTAGCTAGGCTTAAAGATTATAAAAGATGCTCTCACAAGAGAATTGGAATTTTAGCAAAAGAGAGCATCAAGAAGCAAATTTGAAACACATTTAAGCCTAACCCACTTCCTATGCATAGGCATCTTGTAAGAAAATAAATCAAAGAAGCACAAAGTGACATGCATGGGAAGGTGGAACAAGAACAACTTCGAAAGTTTCAGTTTAGAGAGAGGCATTTTTGTCGCATGGAAGTTTCTATAACCAAACTTTCCTCTCTCAAAGTAATTTTCAGTAATATCATGAACAACATCAAGAATATAACTATCATATAAATCATATTGTTCATGACCTACAAGCACACGTGTATTTTTTTCAACACGGTTTTTAGGATCATAAGATAAATGCAACCCATCACATTGAGCTTTGATAAGAGGAAAATTCTCCGGAGTTGGAGATTTTAAAAGGATAATAGGACACTCAAGTGTGGGTGCGATAGCAAAAATTTCATGCTTAACATGAGGAACTATAGCAAGTTCATCTCCGTAAGCATCATCCATAGTGGCATCACGGCCATAAGCATAGAAGGCATCAACTTCATCAAAAAGGGATATTTCAAAAGAATCCATAGGATCATAATACTCATATAAGGTGAGAGTCTAAGAGTTACTCTCATTAGAAGGTAGACATGGATGGCTCCATTCTTCCTCCTTTTGTTCGTCACTCTCCTCCTCTTCTTCATCCAAAGAGCTTTCAGGTTCAGTAATTTCTTCTTCTATAGAGTCCTGCAAAACATTAGTCTCTTCCTTTTGGGGAGAGATTCTCTCAAGATGATCAGTAATATCATAATTTGCATCATAATTTTCCAAACAATAGTTAAGTATAGCAACACTCAAATTTTTAAGGGGATTCATCAATATTTTCAAGAAAAGAAGTAATTTCATAGGCACCCTTAAAAGCAACAAATTCTTCTATTTGTTCTGCATCATAAAAATCATAATTTCCCTTAGCATAAGAAGCTAATGTTTCATCCTCATTGTACTCACATTGGAAAGCAAGGTGTTTGTGCCTCATAAAGCAACAAGATTCATCCCTGCAGAAAGATATATTATATATTGAGTACAAGTTTTTAGCATACTCATACGATTGATGTATGAGTCTCCATAAGTGTATCCCTTTTTGAGACAAACGGTATTCCTTGTAATATTCTTGTTGATCCTCGGTGAATCCTCCATGCCAATAAGATCTAGTTTCAAAGAAGTTAGACATTGATTGACAAGTAAGGAACTAGACATACTATATATATATTTTTTGATTTTTGATACAAGACACAAAGATAAAAACTGAAAGATAAACTAACAAGACTGAAAAACAAAGGTAAAGGGTAGTGTGCAATTCCCCTATCTTAGCACTTGGAGTCCCCGGCAACGGCGCCAGAAATTTCTCTTGATGACGGCTTCTTGCCCTTCGTTGGTAGGCCCCAAGTGGAAGGCGTGATGCGGTACAGTAGCAAGTTTCCCTCAGTAAAGATACCAAGGTTTGTCTCTAGTAGGACTCCAGAGATGATAAGTAGGTGTCAGTGGCGCAACTGACGCGGACCTGCACACAGACACAGATAACTTTTCTCCCAACGAAGTTCAGAGAGGTTGTCAATCTCTCCGGTTTTGTTGTTCACAAATGATAAAACGCAAGGGGATAATGATAGCAACTTGAAAGTAAATGCAGAAAAGTAAATATAGCTTGGAAACAATAATGAGGATATGGACCGGGATACGTGATGTTCGCTAGTGATCTCTCTCTCCCAAAAGACGATAAAAATGCTATGCGAGGTAAACAAATTACAGAAAGGAAATTGATAGGATTAAGAACGCACCGCAATGCTAACTATGCTACAAAAGAAAGGAAGAGGTTCAAAAGCACAGGCAGTACGCCAAGGTAAGTAGACCGAAATCCATCTGCATCTACTACTAATCATCCACCTTGAGATATCTATCCAGAACATCTCGCTAGTATTAAGTTGCGAGCCCCACCCAAAGTGTAAACCCAAAGCAACAGACAAGTGCATTAAAAAGAACTTTGCGTAAAGTAAACAATCCTTGTAACCGCGGTTACAAGCACCGTTGTTTTCCCCCTTGTGGCAAAAGCACATCCCCTAGACTCATGTTTCTGTCACTCAAGCATGTCATCGGGGAGGCATGAACCCACAATCTAGCACAACGCTCCCTCTTGGAGTCACTACCTACTACTTGGCCAAAGCAATAAACAACAATGGAGAGCATGCAAGAATTACTTAGGAACAAAAATATAAGAGATAAAAACCAAATATATTACTCTATCACAATCTGAACATAATCTCATAATCCATCAGATCCGATCAAACTCAACATAGCAATAGCAGAAATATTACAAAGGTGCCTCGATCATGTAGGGAAGCTCACGAGGTCTAAACAATGAAGATCAAAGAGGGGAGGAGAACATCACATAGCTACTGATCACGGACCCATGGTCCAAGGAAAACTACTCACGAGACATCCGGGGAGCATCCATGGTGGAGAGGAGACTCCTGGAGGTCAATCCTCCCTTCGGCAGGGTGCCGGGAAGAGGTCTTCTGGTGCTCCCGATCTTGGAAGCGCGGCGGCGGCGGAACAGAGGCGAGTTCGCGGAATAGGGTTCCTCTTCTAGATTTTTCCCGTAACGGGGGATAAATAGGCGAAGGGGGGCAGCCAGAGGTGGACCAGGGGCCCCAGGCGCCCCCCTGGCGCGGCCAGGGGCGGGGCCGCGCCGGGTGGCCGCCTGGGCCCCCCTGGCCCCTCCCGGGCTTTTCTCGAATCTTCCGTCACGCTGATTTTTTATCTGAATTTTCCCAAATTTTTCTGGCACTTTTTATATGGGGGAAAACTGAAATAGAAAAACAGCAGAAAACAGGAACTGGCACTGGGGTGCACTGAGTTAATAGGTTAGTCCAAATATGATCAAAAATGTACGAAAGTGTATCTAGATCATAGCAATATCACACAAAACATGCATGGAGCAAGCAGAAATTATCGATACGTTTTGGACGTATCAGCAGGAGGGGCGGCAGGCTGCCGCGGGAGCCCGGCGACGTGAGTCGCGACTGTAGTAGGGGGTGCGGCGGCATGGAACACCTGTGGCGGCCGGCGCGCCTTGCGGGCCTGATTCTGTTCTTCTTGCTGGAGGAGAGAGCGAACTTCTTTGAAGGTGGGGTAGGGCTTGAGCATGGGGATGAAGGACTGCTGCTTCTTAAACTGATCACCGATGCCGACGAGGAGATCATTGATGAGAGTGCGATCCTCGACGTGATCGCCAAGTTCACGGAGTTCGTCGCCGATGGCCTTGATCCGTTGACAGAAGACGGAGACCGGGGCATCTCCCTGGGTGGTCGTGCGTAGCTCGGTGTTGAGCGCATTGATAAGCGCGTCAGAGTTGTCCTGGAACAGCTGTTGGAGGGAGACCCAGAGCTCGGCGGCGGTGGCATCATCAGAAGAGACCAAGTTGAAGAGCTCGGTGGAGATGCAGGTGTAGATCCACTGTATAATGGTGAGGTCATCTTTCACCCAACGAGGATCGGCGGGTTTCAGAGGAGGCGATGGATCTATGTCGTCGCGGAGGCCGCAACGACCGAGGTGGATGGTGAATAGGTGGCGCCAATGATAGTAGTTGTGGGCACAGAGATCGAGCGAGATCGGTATGAAGGGGGAGACGTCGGCAATGGTGTCGGCGAGGGAGATCGTCGGGATTTGGGGTTGGGTATATTGGGTAGTAGGGGAGGAAGTGGAGGTGTTCGAGGGAGAGAGGAGGGCACCGGCGGCGCGGAAGTCGGCCACGGAGAAGAGGGGCCGAGTCGGCAGCGAGGGCGGTTTGGGCGGCGGCGCCATGGCTAGGGAGGAAACCTAGGCATCTGATACCATAAAAGCTTGAGATATTGGAGAATATTTTTTGGTTGTTGTATTGATCTAGCCGCATAGGCTGTTTATATAGTACAAGATAGCTTGAGCACCAAGTCTAGGAGAACTAGAATTACAATCCAATAGGAGTCCGGTTCGGCCACGCCTATACTCTAAGACGCCTATACTCTAAGACTGATGAGTCCATATTTTTGTGTTTGTTTCTCCTTTAAACTTTAGTCGTAGTCGATTGAGCCGTGTCACTTGGTGGGTCAATCATCGTCCTTCTCTCTAGCGACGGCTACGACTTTAGGTCTCGCGACAATGACAATGATGAGCAGAACTGGAGGAAGCCTTTTGTAATTAAAGAAAGTATGCAATTATAGTTTAAATTTGTTTAAATCTATGCAATATATTTTATACTGGTAGTTTGAATCAAGTTCTATGTATTAATTTGAATCAAATTTACATGAATTTGTGTTATCCTTTTAGAAGTTATGTTTTATGCGTTTGGTTAGAAATAAACATACAACAGTGGTGTCATTACTCATTAGACATCACTCTCGGAGTAGAAAAGGGTGCAAGCCTTTTGCTCGAAACATTTTGTGCACACAGAATGCAAAAGCTTCCTGATCACGAATGCCGGTTCAGATTGATGCCTTGATCAACTAAAAAATTGATGCGTTGATGGACACTGGCTTAGTGGTATCTTTACACATTTTGTAGAGAAAGATTGTCCGTAGTCCAATGCTTGGTAAGTGATAAGTGATTACCGGATCTAATAACCTGTGCTCTAAATTAAACATCAAAGCGTCTGTAGTCCAACGGTTAGGATAATTGCCTTCCAAGCAATAGACCCGGGTTCGACTCCCGGCAGACGCAAAGAAGAAGAAATTAGAGCTAATCTTTTTCTGTTATGGAATTTTGGAATTTTTTTACTTTGAAGATTGACTGCCGTCCTTAAGTGACCTGTATGATTCCCTGTCATCGGAGAGAGCGGCAGCCGTCGAGTGGAACTGGTTTCAATGATGTATCATCCATGCCAGTTCACAGTTGCCTCTTATGTTACATACATCCTCTTAGGGAAGTTTGAAACTACCGGTACGTAATCTCTTCTTGGGTTCATGTTTTTTGTGCTTGAGAGCAGGAATGATTCCTTTTTGTACTAGGTAATCTCTTCTACAATCGGTTCATGTCTAAGGCACTACACCCCTTAGAAATATATTGACTCAAATAAGATATGCCGTGCAGGTCTTGTGGATGATTAAAGCATGGATATATGTGATTAATTTTGCATGCCGATGTGATACAACCCGTAAACCGAGTAGGATTTAGGATAAATGTTGATTTCACATTCGCATTTTGATGAATCTTCTTCTTACCTAAAGGTGGAGTTCCTAACATTCCACACACATTTTTCTAGCTATTTATTGAGTTGCATATAAGCTCCAAACAATCCATCAGGGCTTTCGGGTGTGTATTTATTGGCCGATGATGGGCCATTGGTTGTTTGGTGTATTAGGGATAATCAATGAATATGGACTCTAGATCGGGAACATATTGTGCGACGAAATCAGATTGAAGCACTTGGTCGGCACACATGGACATAGAAAATGCAGATCCATGAAAGTAGTTGTCGATTAGGCTTGGTGTTGGAATATCAGGCCGCTACACCGATTTCTCCACTCTTGAAAAAATAGTGAATGATCTCTAAACTTATTTAAACTTGGCATGAGTAAATTTAGAATGTTTGTGTCCATTTTCATTAAATTAGGAGATCACTTTCATGTTGTTACAACCATCCCTTCCAACAAGGTCTCCATCCTCTACTTTAACATTTTCAAGGGTCAGCTTATAAGGAAACAATGTTTACTAGGAAAATTAAAGCAACTACATGTGGTAACAAAATTATTTTTTGGCTTGTAAGTTTTTCATAAAGCATAAATGAAAATTACAAATAATAAAAATTAACTAAATAAGATAGGTGACAAAGAGTTAGTAAACTAGATGATACCCCGCACGTTGCTGCGGGAATTGTTAAGAAATAATTTGATGTTTGAAAACATGACAAAATTTGGTAAACATAGTATAATTTGGCTATAAATTATTTTTTAAGATAAATATTTTTTAGAGTAAAAATCTAAGAAAATCTGATGAAAAATCCCCAAAAAATTGAGTTCTTTTGTTAATTTATTTCCTTGACAATATATCGATGAGACGATAAGAGATGAAAACAACGTTGAACAGAGATAGTGGAAATATCTCCACCTTGACTAAACCTAAAATGATGATAACAATTATAGATGAGCATAGAAAAATAAAATATGAAAGACTCATAATTTGATTTTTTATGAAAAAAAATCCTTATAAATCTTGAAGCTAAGTACATAAAAATATATTATTTATTTAGGTTGCATGCGCATGCATAATTAATGAGAGTATGTGCATAAAGAGTTTGTGGAAAATAATTTTTGCATGGTGGACCTACTTGATGATGTGCATAGCTTGCATGTCAAGATAAATAAGTTGAGATGAACTATTTAGGTATTATAGATAAGTGTAAGACCTATGCGGTAATAAAGACCCCCCAATAACAAAAAAAGGGGTGTGCTTGCTTTTATTTAGGAACGTGTTGGTTCCCTAGGTGCATTGGTTAACAAACATCATTTTTTCTCAAGTAGATGATCTTAGTATTTATCGAACCATTAGGACTTTGAATTGCATCCGATGATAAATACCTTCACACAATACAAAACTTGCTTTGGCCCATACAAAGCAAGAAGGGTTGTCAGTCATCCAAGTCTTGCTATTTACAAGGATTAATCCAACTTGTGTTTACTGAGCTTGAAAGCAATAGGAATGAACAAATGTAATTCAGTATTTCGCTAGCACATATCTCCAACAAAAAATAGTATGGCATCGTGAACAAATTAAATTTTCATATCGATAGAATTGCACTTTCTCCAACAAAATCGAGTATTGCATTAAGTATGATGATATGGTATAGATGATATATTATATCCATCCTGATTTTAAAGGAGAACTATGCAATCATCTTTTTATCCTTAGTGGCAGCAATACAATATAAGCATTTTTCCCTTTCTATCAATGTAGTAGGTTACTTGCGAGATTGAACTCAACTAACATATACAACTTCCTCTTGAATATCGTCATTTATCTAAATATGATTAGTGTAAGACTAATAGATAAGAGAGTATATATGTATATGAATTATGCAACAAAGCACACGTAAGAATCCAATAATAAAATAGTACATATAAATTTGGTTATAAAGTAAATTTTATCACGTTGCAATAAACACACCACATAAATCACATAATTTGTGTCACAATCATTTAGGGAAGATCATGTGATCATTGTATTGAAGAACGAGGGAGAGATTACCATCTAGCTATTGTTATGGATCCATGGTTCATAGAGAAACTACTCATGCACGATCATGGTGGCAACATGGTTGATGTAGATGGCCACCAAGATGAATTCCCCCTTCCGAGTAGTATTAAAAAACGCATCCATATTGAGCCTAAAAATGCATCTAAATTGGATCAAAAAAAGGCTACCCAGTTTGACCAATTATACTACCATGAGTCGTGCCATTGTTATGTTCGTTCCCCACACATTGTGGCTGCCTCTATTGTCCAGACTCTCCAGCCGTCGACATATTCCCAATCACACCTTGCGACCTAGAACGTGTCATCATAAAACGTCATCGAGCTGGTCCTAGCAACATCGTCTGGCAATTCCAGCATCGTTCCCTAACGATCTCATCAATGTCGCATTATACCTTCATGTAAGTCCCAACAACACTGCACACAAGTTCCAAAATCGGCGCTCAATGGTACCAACATTGCCACACTTCATTGTAGCACACCTTTGTGCTGGTCATAGAAATGATGCATACTAGTTGCACCATCGATGTCCAACAGACCAACACCTGAGTACCCTATCGCAACATCACATCATGATGATGGTCTCAGTAATTCTACCCATCGGTTCCAACACTGGTTCCCAGTTGTCCCTGCACTACCTTACCCCGTCGCAACAATCATTCATCCTAGTCTCAGGCCCAGCAACACCGCCCACCGATTCCAGCATCAACGCATCATGATCCCAACACCTCCATGGTCTCTCTCTCTCTCTCTCTTTGATGAATTGACACTATTTTTGCGTCGCCACCCTCACATAACAATTCCCTCTCTCTATCATAAATCTCATGTCCCTCTACCATATCTCTACGATGACATGGCGCCACATCGGGCAATCCCCCTTCTCACCCTCCGAGTTTGCAGGCACAAAGGTCAATTGTAAATGTGCATCTCAATAATTCTAAATAAGATAAAATCGGAAGCAAATAACGTCATACCTTATTCGATTTTTGGTTGGAGCTATTTCCTTCTTTCTTGGATTAATTCAACTAAATTTCTCCCAACCAAGTATAATGTGATAAAATGCAATCAACACAATCTAATTGCCTTTGGCAAGTGTAATCGGTGCCAAATATATGTACATGCAAATTAATTTGACTAAAAAATGAAATTTTCCAAAACCATTTTCGTGTATAGTTAATCTATCACCCCACTTAGAGATAAATTTTAAAATGAGTTTTTTTGTATTTTTAAACCTTCCAAAATCCTTCTAGGGGCTTTTTAGTCCAACCACAACCAAATATGCTTTTCAAACCCCTGCGTTAATATTCATGCGAGAAAATTATACACCTTACTTCAAGGAACAGAGGGAGTAATTCACAAGAATGTTGTTCAGTCTAAAAATCGTCATTTAAAAAAAAGGAGAATATATTAATATCGAAAAGATGCCAATTACACCCGGCCTCTGCAACTACGCAATGCCCAAAAGGCAGTACGGATGCACTCAGCCAACCAATAAAAAAACGAAGAAAAAAAAGTCCCGCTACAGAGTTACAATCCTTGTAGCAACAGCACAACCATCACCAAGCCAACACCTAATGTCGAATTCTTCAAAAGCATCGCCTTCAACAAGGAATCAGTGCGAGGCACAACAAATTAAGGTCAGACCTTGGGTTTTCACCCTGAAAATAGTCCCCACTCAAAAAGCAATGTCTTCAGCAAGACCATTGCCAGCCACAACCAATTAAGGCCAGACCCTGGATTTTCATCCTGAAAGATAGGATTTTGAACTTCACCTGTGTTGTCGTCCCCGCTTACATACTGCTGCCACGATTCCTGAAATTCCGAGCCAAATCCTCATCAACGCAAATACTCCAATCACCATTGCTAGTCCTCCAATCTCAGTCTTCATGACATTCTCCGTCTCTGACTTCACCATGGATTTGCCCATGATGGCAACAGAAGCAGAGCTTCGCGCCACACTCCTTGCATTGCGACCGAATCCCACCCGATCCAGCAAACTCCAGGCATATACCCTTGGGAATTTGCCGACGGAGCCTTCCGAAACCCGACACTCCAGCCAGATCAAAGAAGACATACATCAGGAAAATCTTCTTCCTCGCACGATTTGGCACCCTAGGACCAACCACCTTTATTCTATCTCCGGGCCTGCAGCCCCCAGCGAACCATGGTTGGCCCCAGATCGCACTACTAGGGAATAGCCTTTTAGTGGCGTCCTTTTTTGCGTTTAGTGGCGCATTTCAAATGCGCCACTAACGACAAGTCACTAATAAGGCCTTAATAGTGGCGCATTTCAAATGCGTCACCCCTAAGAATCTTATGCGTGGCGCATTTCGAAATGCGCCACCTATAAGCCCAAATGCGCCACCCATAAGAGTCTTAGGGGTGGCGCATTCCACTATTAAATTTTGTGGAATTTTGAATTTTGAATCTGGATCTGGATCTGGAAAACAAATTTTTTTATTTTTTCTTAATCTCAGGTTAGTATGCTTAATGCCCGATCACTATGCTTAATCTCAGGTCAAACTAACCTCCGTGGTCAAACTTCCCCGAGGGTCACCCATCCTAGCATTACTCCAGCCCCAGCATGCTTAACTTCTCGGTTTTATTCAACTCTCACTCCAGCTCACCTAGCAGGCACTTGTTGATATATCTAACATATAAATCCTATTAAACCATGTTGATGTCTAGGACCTTGTTAATGTTTATGGGTGTGCTAAAATTTTCAACATTTTTTTGAAACTTTCTCGATGGGACCATTAGCATATTTTGAACTTAAAAAAATTTTGATTTTTTTTAAAAAAACTTAAATTTAATTTTTTTAATGTTACTATCTAAAATTTTCAACTTTTTTAACTTCCGATTTGTCCTCTAGCCTATTTTTGAATTTTAAAAAAAAGTAAAAAAAATATTTTTTGTTAGTAGTGGCGCATTTCATACAAAATGCGCCACTACTAAGTTCAATTTTTTCTCTTTTTTTTGGGCCTCCAGATCTTCAAACGCCCGTAACTTTTTTTCTGTTAGGTTTTTGAGGATTCTAAAAATGTTCAACGGGTTACACCATGTTGAATTTGGATATAACTTTTCGAGTAGATGATTTTTCATATAAAAAACTTTTTCATCGGAGGTCGTATGCAAAAGTTGAGCCCATTTTACGTAATTCTTGAGAGATTTTGCAAAAAAAGTCGAAATTCATATTTGTAAATTTTCCTAACAACTAGACCACATATCATTTGGAAAACTTATTTTCTTTTATTTTTTTTGACATTTCTATCATTTTCTTTTATTTTTTTCAAATTGAAAAGGCGGTCGGGGGGGGGGGGGTGTATTTGGGAATTTTCCCGCCCAGTTTTTTGTTATTAGTGGCGCATATGGGAAATGCACCACCCCTAAGAGCTTATGGGTGGTGCATTCTGATTGCGTCACTAATAATTCCTTAGGGGTGGCGCATTTCCAGAATGCGCCACCCCTAAGTTCTTAGGGGTGGCGCATTTTGGAAATGCGCCACCCCTAAGAGCTTAGGGGTGGCGCATTTCTCCAAATGCGCCACGTATAAGGGGATCCAGGGCTGGCCCACTCTTAGGGGTGGCGCATTTTGGAAAATGCGCCACCTATAAGGGCTTATAGGTGGCGCATTTTTTACCAGTGCGCCACCCCTTACAACATAGTGGCGCATTACATATAAAATGCGCCACTAATAAGCTTTCCATGTATAGCTATTTCCCTAGTAGTGTCGAGGGCAACAGTACAGGAGGCTGCAATGCATCGCGCCGCCGCCTTTGGAACCACCGCGGCCACCACTGGTCTCGCGCCGCAGCCTCCCTGCCGTGAGTCGTCGAGCACCGCCGCCTCCCGCGAGCCGGCAAGCGCCGCCGTCCCCCGGCCTGGTCTCACACCTGCGCCACCATGGGGTCGAGCCCCGCGCGAGAGGAACCCACCGGGCCGCGCCACCCCCGCCTGCCGCCTTCGACGACCAGGCGTGTCCGCCACCACCAGCGCCGGTGGCAGCGGCCGGAGTGGGAAGAACTGGTGGCGGCTGGCTAGGTTTTCTGGATCACCTCGAGAGCCGCATTTCAAACGTTCCCAAGTTTAATCTCACTTTGCACTGCTCGGAAATGTCGAAACTATGGGCCCGTTCGGTTTCCCTCTGCTCTACTCCACTCCACGAAAAATACAGAGTACCTCTTCAACCGCTCCCTAAAATTACACAAAAAAAAACGTCAACTCTGCTCCTGCCGCTCGAAGAGTGGAGGACATCCGAACGCGCCTTAAATTGCCAAATCAGAGATGACTCAAATCAGGTTGGGGTCCAGTCCCTACAGTAAACAGGCACACGTGGCACTGTTTTCCCAACTTGACCCTCGAGAAGGGCCGGCTTTTCAAAACGATCTTAGCCACAAGTGAGGGTGGGGTGCACGCAATGCATTTGACTCTTATCTTCACTGATCCTGTTTCATTGTCAGCACACACAATATCAATGCATATACACGGTCTTAGTCCACATTTTTCTCAATCTGTCTACCACGTTATCCGCGTGCATATACAAATACGTGGTACTCGATAGCTAGCTGCATTGTGTACGTGTCCAAGTCTCCTACTAGCTGGTAGCAACTTCCACACGATAGGCCGGTGACCCATCGGTGTCACACGGTGCTACATATATGGTCTAGCCAAGCTTCAAACGCACAAGCAAAGCTTACTAAGCACGCCATGAAGATGAAGCGATGCACTGTCCCTAGCATCCTGCTGACGATGCTGTCGCTGGAGGCAGCCCTCCTCGTCGCCGGCGACGTGGGCGCCATTCTCCTCCCGAGCCAAGGCCAAGGTACGTCGACGGCGATGCATACGGCCCTCCGTGAACTCCTTTCCAAGTTCAGTTTATTACTTAGCTCCTAATTAACACATGAAGAAACAGAACACAGCTAATTAACTGAGAACTTGGGCTTGCAGTCATGGCGTCGCCGGCGAGGCCGTGGAAGTGCTGCGACCGAGCGGTGTGCACCAAGTCCATCCCGCCGATCTGCACCTGTGCCGACGAGGCGTTCGAGTGCAGGTCCAACTGCGAGGACTGCGTGCCGTCCACGCGGAACCCGTCCCTCAACGTCTGCCTAGACCGGTACGTCGGCGACCCCGGCCCAATTTGCAGGCCGTGGCAGTGCTGCGACGCGGCGGCGTGCACCAAGACGGACCCGCCGACGTGCCGCTGCGGGGACGAGGTCCAGCAGTGCGCTCCGACCTGCAAGAGCTGCGAGCCGGCAACGGAGGACCCGTCCCTCCGCGTCTGCAAGGACGCCTACACCGGAGCCATCGCGCCCAGGTGCACGGCGGAGGCTGTTGCCGGCGGCGGCGGTAACTAGCTTGGAGCATATGGCATGCACGAGCGTTGGTCAACGCTCATCAGCGTGCGCTTGATCGGATCGCGGCGTCCGTACTACTGCAGCTGCCTGCAGCGTGTGACAATAATAATATGATAACCGATAAGCAATCATGAATAAGACAGCTCTTGGTGTTATTTTTAATCTTGAATCAATGGTGTGGACAGGGTTTCTTCTGTTTCACTAGTATTCTCACAATTTTGTTTTTCTGTTCCTCAATTCTTTCCAAAGTATAAAAATGAGTGTTCTTAATTTTACTAGTAGAATGCCTGTGCGTTGCGACGGCCTTTTAATTTTTTTTTGCTAAAATTATATATAAATATAATGCATTTTAATTTTTATATGTATACAAAAAATAGCCAATAAGAATCTAGTAATAATTGAAATTCATAAAGAAACTATTATTTAGGCGTTTTTCGTTGATCAAATCTTATCATCTACTACTAAGATATTTGTAGTTATTTTGAAAACAAAAAATATATCTAATGCTAAAATCTATCAAAAATTAAATTTGGGTAAAGAGTTCTTTTTTTCTTAAATAGTCTAATCACCCTCCCCTTTAGTCTGGTGGATTGGGCTTGGGATTTCAATACATCAGGAGACAAAAAAATCAAAGCAACAAAAAAATGACAAAATAATTGTTTTAAGTCAAAAATATGTGTAAAAGATGAAAATATGTCATCCCCATTCCTATAATGCCATATAAAAAAATAGGCACCAAAATAAACTAAAAAATAGTAGCAAGAATTATCAAAATTGAGAAGTTGGCTAGATTTTTTGTTCAGAAATAATGATGGAGTATCTAAGTATCGCGCATACTTCCATAGCACACCGGGCACTCGGATAATGCTAACGTAGACCGAGCTACACGTAGCCCTTTAGTTTGAACAAATCATAAAATGTATTTTATATTATTCAAAAAACATTGATTTTTTTATGAATATATATACACATGTATATGACATATGTGCAAATTTTCATACCATTATAATTTCACATGTGGCGTATGAAAAAAAGACAAATATTTGATTTTAAATGGGCCTTTTTGTTGTTGGTTTTGGGCTGAAATTTTGTTTTTTTGTGCAGACTTCATATTACAATATTTTCAAGCCAAATTTGACATGTTCATACGGAATACATATAAGTTTTCATAGATTTTTTTTTGGATTTTTTTCAGAACTTTTAAATATGTTTTACGATTTTTTCAAAATAAAGGGCTACGTGTAGCTCGGCCTCCAGAAATTCGCACTCACCGGGCACTACCCTATTACAATCATGGGACTATTTTTAAACCTTGAATACTCATAATGATAAACTATTTCTAAAGACGGACGCTTTTAGATGAATTTTGTTAAAAGCATTCAATCAAAATTTCCCTTGCCCTTGCCTCTGTACAGTGTCCTGCATGTCTGGTTGCTTGAAGCAGCGGACCAGTTTTTTACCCCAAATATTTTGATTGAATAAAGTCTGACTCCCAAAAGGAAAACTTGAGGGAATAATGCACAGGATGCGTGAGACCTTTCTGAACCTCCTCTTATACTGGACCGGGGAATTGACGGTTGGGGTCTCGTTCTTGGGACCGCCTATGATGCGTGAAGCCTTCACCCACGTCTCTAGCTACTTGTCCCAGATGTACTGTCACAGGAAGACGATGATATAAGCCACAAGCTCTTTCTTCTCCTCGTCAATCCCCACCAGAAGTGAGTACTCCATGCCATCTCATGACTGCAAAAAATGAGTCATATTAAGGAAGCACATTTTTCTCTAAAATTATCAGGCGGGATAACAGAAAGCGATATGTTTTGGGTATGCAATAAGGTAAATAGCACCGGTAAAATACAATGAATACAACCAATCTTTGTGGTATTATGGGCTTATGGCCATGTCCTAGTAATAATGCCATTAAGTTGTGCAATACAAAGGCCTTGATAATGTCATGGTGTAATTGGGTTTTATGACGCTATTGGTAACGCCATCCTTTGATGTCCCACGACTAGTTTAGTCGGATGAACATCATGGCGCAATCTAGTCGGATGGGCTCAATGGTGTCGGCCTAACCGAGTGGTTTGCATGAAGAAGACACGAAAATTTCATGGGCCTATTGGGTCATATCCTCATCATGGGCCTACCCCGAGGATCCAACCATCAGCAACTCTGGTGATTTATTAGGGATGGACAAATAGGGTTCACGAGACAATGCATTTGTTTTCGTTGTTCCATACTTAGCATCATTGATAATGCGTGGTTTATTATCAGGCCACTCATGGCGCCCATCGAGGTCACATCAACTATCGACTGCAATATAAACTTCAATAGAAAATGCACGAGAGGAAGGATGATTAACGTGACATTCTTAGGTAGCTTTCGAGCAGTGTGACAAATGAGGGTATAAGTAGATGATGAATTGATTATTTGTCTAATATTGGTGAGGATTGGTAGTTGGGTGTTATTATTTATGAAAAAATATTTTATTAAAGTATCAAGATGATGTTTACGGAACTGCCCAGTTTCTTGATAGTTGGGTGTTGGGCGCCGAATAAACGGATTGGGATGGTTTACTTGTGTTAAAGGGAACATGAATCTAACTTTCATCGGGCACGGGTACATGTGTGGTCATGGTAAAGTAAAGTATCCACACCACTAACATAAATTCGACTAGACCAAGAATTAAATCTCATCAACCAAACATATAGAGAAACTACTGCATGGACGATACGTAATGGTCTGATACTCCGATTATTGTACCATGATCAATCAATTGAGTGGTGTGCTACAATTTTGGTTGTACGTGCATTTTATTATAGCATCACGATGATACATATAGGACACTTCGGCCTTTGGTAGTTGGAGATCTTGTGGGCTCAATAAATGGCTCCCTCATGGTTTACTCGTGGTAAAGGTAACACAAATTCAACCATTGCCCGTAAGAAATACTTGTGTGAATGCGATAAATTGAAGTGTTAACACGTATGAAATTTGTGCATATATATATATATGCCGAAAGCGCCACATATTGATAAATTAAAGTGTCAACATGTACGACATCTGTGTATACGAGCCATATTTTTCTCAGATTTATACTCTGGTGAATACTTATAAGCTGAAGCATAACTAGTGTGCGTATGATACTATGGTCCAATGGGTGTAGGATGATCAATCAGTGCTGTTGCAGTTTTATTCTTACGGTCCATGCATGAGCACAATCTGCTAGACAAATCAATGGTCATGTGGCACGCATTGGCTGAACATCACGACACTCAACATGTACGGCATCATCTGTGTATATGCACGATTCTTTTCTCTCGATTTACACTATGGTAAATACTTGTAACGCTGGAGCGAAAGCGATGATAGTTTTTTTTTTTTGAACCTTGAAAGCGATGATAGTTGCTCGCCGATGAGATGATCAATCAGTGGTCTGCTTTGTTTTGTCGCATGCTCATAATGTCCTCCATGTGCCCGATCTATTTGGCAGTAATGGTGAAGTGCGACGTACACCTTAGCTAGCTGATCAACCGGCGTCGCGAGGCTACATATACCGGCCAAACGCAGAAGCGAGATTCGTAAGCCGGCCAGTGGCAAACCAAGCTAACCAGCCATGAAGATGAAGAGATGCATCGTTGCAACCATCATGCTGATTCTTTCACTGGAGGCCACCCTCCTAGTTGCCGGCCGCCCCTCCGTCGCCGACGACGTGGGCACCATCCTCCTGCCAAGCCAAGGCAAAGGTATCTATATATAGTCCTCGTGAACTCCTTTTTCAGTCCAGTGATTAGCTGCTACCCACTATAGTCTATAGCGCATGAAATGAAAGAACTGACGACAGGCTACGTACCTACTGGCTCGTTCAGGTGGTGGCGCACTCATGGGGGGTAGGCGGCCATGGAAGTGCTGCGACCAGCCCATATGCCGGGGGTCGACCTACATCGTCTGCGAGTGTGCGGACGAGGTGGACGAGTGTGCTCCGACCTGCAAATCCTGCGTGGCGTCCAAGGGGAACGCCAGCCGCAAAGTCTGCGAGGACTTCTACATCGGCAAGGCGGGGCCGGCGTGCTCGGCGATGCCGTGGAAATGCTGCGACAACCCTTTCTGCTCCGGCGAGGACCCGCCGACGTGCCACTGCGCTGACGAGGTCGAGCAGTGCGATGCCACCTGCAAGACCTGCTTGCCGGTTATAGGGCAGTCATCCCGCCACATTTGCTTCGACTTGATCCATAGCTTCCCTGGGCCCGAGTGCAAGTACCTTGTCAATTAGTGCGCTGCAGCGTGCGCTCTACTGAAATCGCATGTGTGCGCGCTGCTGAGGCAACCATGAATAAGATGAGTCGTATGTATGCACGATATGTGCCAATGTTTAAAAATCAAATAAATGAGTTTTTTTTCGGTTTCACTCGGTCTCACTATTCCCTTGTAAATCTCAGTGAGGAACAAGAAATGCCATGATGCAGGTATGAAAGTTGCTATGTAAATGCAATATATGTTTATGTTGCGATGTTGGTTCCCGGTGCTCGAAACAATTAGCATGGCATCAAACAGCATTGTCAAACTGGATGTTGTGGTTTGTTTTCAAATCAAAGTGTTATTCAATACACTTGAAGTGTTAAGGTTGATAATATGACCTAGATTGGGATCAATATGATCAAAATGTGTGTTTGCCGGCTATACATCTAAGTCTTGTTGAATATATCATTATTGTTCGTTGGAATCCTCAACAACAATATCGTCAACGGGCTATAAAAGGAGAGAAACAACACATATAAATATAACATTCCAGAAAATCCAGATATTAAAAATTCAGTTTTGCTAAACAAAGTTTTGTATTTTATGATTTCACAAAAAAGAATGCATCTCCAGTTGAGCTATCACCGCCTAACTCCTAAGTTTGAACTTATCATGTGCAAAATAAGTAAGGAACCGAGCACAGAGCAATCGACAACAACAAACTTGTCACGCGTTGCTAAAAACTAGAGGAGAGGATGCTCAAAGCTTGACTTCAGTTATAAGAATACCCAATTCAAGATTTGGACCCCTTAATACCGATGGACCGTCTGTTAAAACATCAGTACAAAGTGTAAAAAGAAAACACTCAACGAAAATGTCTTCACAGATTATACGCAATCGAATAATCTTTGCCGAATGTGACACCCGGTAAGCGGGTCGATAGTGTGACTCGATAAACCGTTTGCAAAGTGTTTTTTTTTCTTTACCGAGTAGACTCGAGACTCGTTAAAAAATAGTACTCCCTCCGATCCATATTAATGGACATAATTTGTCTAGATACACATGCATCTAGTCTAAATACTTAAATATATACGAATCTAGACAAAATTGAGTCCATTAATATGAATCGAAGGTAAAATCGATATCGATAGTGCCTGCTGTAATCCAAAAGGTGAAATCAAAACATGGGATAAGCTTGTTCTAAAAAAACATGGGATGCGCTTACACTTACAAATTATAAAGATAATTGGTGACATCGGGAGAGAAGTTGTGCTTTGTCTGCGGGCTTTTTGCCGGGATTCGAAGACGAGACACACGAGGGCGTCCTAGTGTTCTCCCTCGCTTTATCTGGCAGGCTGCAACATGAGCCTATATAAACTAGCTCGAACCAACAACCCTGAGAGAGCAAAGCGCCTAGGATCTCAGTTGCCATGGCAAGCACTACCAATGCCGGGGTGATTTTCTGCGTCCTAGTTTTTCTGCAGGTGTCTTGCGCCGTTTCCCGGCAGCCGGCGGAAGGGAAACTGGAGCTTCGACAGAACGTCCCAGCGACGATGACGGTGAACGGCTTCCAGCAAGGTGAGGGGGGCGGCGGGCCGGCGTCTTGCGACGGCCAGTACCACAGCGACGATGACATTGTCGTGTCGCTGTCTTCGGAGTGGTACGCCGGCGGTGCCCGTTGCGGCAGGACAATCCGCATCGCCGACTCTTCCAACCTTCACATAAACGCCGTTGTGGTGGACGAGTGCGCCGGCTGCGACAACGAGGTCGGCGCGTCGTCCCATATCTGGAAGAACTTCAATCTTGATCCAAGCCTCGGCGAGGTGGACATCAAATGGTCGGACCTGGACCTCTAAGATCTAACTTGAACAAGCAAGCGTGTATGGCGTCAATCGTCCTTCAGCTCCGGTTGGTGACGAGATCGTTCGTTGTTCAGGGTTAATCAAGTTATTTGCTTTTACAAAGAACTTTGAAGTCTGTAACTGGGGTATTGCATGTATCCCGTAATGTGTCAGCGTCGCAACTGTTTGCACAGTGATCTGTGAGCCACAAGTAGCTGAATAATAATGTGATAAATAAACTAGTACATGTGTACATGCATGGTGTACGTGGGTAATTTACTCTCATTGTTTGTAAGCGTTAATCAGTGTAAGTGTTTGAGTCAGATTAAGATGAGCTCAACTCCGTGCCCCCCTATGAGGAATGCATACCCTGTACTCCTTTTTCTGCGGGTAAAACTTTATTACTCATACCTCAACAGGGTTACAACCATTCAAGTTCAAGTCTGCCTTCAACACTCGATGAACCGTTTGCCGAGTGTTTTTGGGTCACATTCATCGATGTTGCTTGTTTGAATCATTCTAACACCCATCAAAGAGTCAAGATTAATAGTAATAGGAAGTGCAGAGCGAGATAATACCAGTGAGAGGCCCTCCATGCATGCGCCAATTTCAGCTTGGCCGATGATCTGCGCCAGTTAGACCGTAGCCGTCAGTTTGGGCCGGTCAGATCGTAGCCGTCAGATTCCTGCGATTCAACATATCAAATTCGTGTGTATCACTTCGGATTATATGGTTGCAACATTTGCGGTACCGTTACAACATTTGAGGTACATTTGCAATTTTTTGGTACATAGATGTAATATTTTTTATTTTTAGTGTTTTTTGCAGCAAGAAAATGGTGATAGCAAATTTTAATCGCTGGTGGTAGCATTTTTTACTATCGGTTGAAACAAAAAACTATAACTCGTCGCCGCTAATCACCTTAACATTTTTCGCTGTAGCAAAAACTTTCAATGGTAGTAGGAAAAATAGACAACGGCGGAAGCAAAAAGTTAAACGATTGCAACATTATCCGTAACACGAAAAATCCCCAGACATTCCTTTGCAGCAAAATCATCCCACTGGTTGAAGCTATTTTAACTTTGGTTGAAGCTTTTTTAACTTCGGTTGCAACATTTGCGGTATCATTGCAAATTTTTTGGTAAATGGATGCAACAAAAATTTATAATGCTTGCAACAAAATTCGGGACACATCATTACCGATCACACTTCATCTTTTTTGTTGTAGCAAAATTCATTAGTAGCATTTTATATCATGCTATCAAATGAATTTGCTAAGCACTAAAATGCATCTAAATACATTCATTTAGCAAAAAATAACATAGATCAATATAGAAGCATTTTAGTATGATAGTAGTATAAATAGTACTCCCTCCGATCCATAATAAGTTTGTACTAACTTAGTACTAGATGAGCGACAATTATTATGGATCGGAGGGAGTAGAATTTTAATACTACGGTTGCAATATATACGATTTGTCATACGTAGCAAAAGCGGGAACAATGGGCTTGGCCCGACCGGCCGAATCGACCGGCCATGATCACTTTCCTTTCAGCTTCAAGAGGATCCCGGCACGAGAAGAGTTGACGACATGCAGAAAAGATGTGCCCCCAGTGTCAGTCATATCTAAGCACCATACCAGTACCTGGGGCCTTGTTGTGATCAAAAGATCCATGACAGTTAACCTTAGTCCACCCATGTCTCGGTCTAGTCCATCGCCGCATAGTAGGAGCCCTCGGTATTTCATGTGATCCGATAAGGACGGCAACGTCTTGCCCTTTACAAATGACATGGCGTGGTTAGACCTTATGTTCACAAGATAGTCCATATAGCTCATTCAAAATTTGCAGGATGCATCAGATGGTGGCGGAGTCTGTCATGAACTGTTTCATTGCGAACGAACCAACATCTCCGAAGGGTCATTAGCGGGAAGGGCGTTCTTGTTGATTCATATTATCCAAGACATGGAGCAACCATTCGTGATCTGTGTGGGTGATCTCTTCGATCTTTGGCAGTATTTGAACTCTGGCCATAGTTCTCCACAGTTCCATAGTTTTTTTAGTGTGTTACTCGATGACCCGTTTGCCGAGTGTTTTTTTTTCTTTACCGAGTGGACTAGAGTGTCGTTAAAAATGTTGATTCCGATAGTGCCAGGTCGGTATTTCATGTGATCCGATAAGGAAGGCAACGTCTTTCCCTTTACAGATGGCATGGCGTGGTTAGACCTTATGTTCACAAGATAGTCCATATAGCTCATTCAAAATTTGCAGGATGCATCAGATGGTGGCGGAGTCTGTCATGAACTGTTTCATTGCGAACGAACCAACATCTCCGAAGGGTCATTAGCGGGAAGGGCGGTCTTGTTGATTCATATTATCCAAGACATGGAGCAACCATTCGTGATCTGTGTGGGTGATCTCTTCGATCTTTGGCAGTATTTGAACTCTGGCCATAGTTCTCCACAGTTCCATAGTTTTTTTAGTGTGTTACTCGATGAACCGTTTGCCGAGTGTTTTTTTTCTTTACCGAGTGGACTAGAGTGTCGTTAAAAATGTCGATTCCGATAGTGCCAGGTCGGTATTTCATGTGATCCGATAAGGACGGCAACGTCTTGCCCTTTACAGATGACATGGCGTGGTTAGACCTTATGTTCACAAGATAGTCCATATAGCTCATTCGAAATTTGCAGGATGCATCAGATGGTGGCGGAGTCTGTCATGAACTATTTCATTGCGAACGAACCAACATCTCCGAAGGGTCATTAGCGGGAAGGGCGGTCTTGTTGATTCATATTATCCAAGACATGGAGCAACCATTCGTGATCTGTGTGGGTGATCTCTACGATCTTTGGCAGTATTTGAACTCTGGCCATAGTTCTCCACAGTTCCATAGTTTTTTTAGTGTGTTACTCGATGAACCGTTTCCCGAGTGTTTTTTTTCTTTACCGAGTGGACTAGAGTGTCGTTAAAAATGTCGATTCCGATAGTGCCAGGTCGGTATTTCATGTGATCCGATAAGGACGGCAACGTCTTGCCCTTTACATATGACATGGCGTGGTTAGACCTTATGTTCACAAGATAGTCCATATAGCTCATTCAAAATTTGCAGGATGCATCAGATGGTGGCGGAGTCTGTCATGAACTGTTTCATTGCGAACGAACCAACATCTCCGAAGGGTCATTAGCGGGAAGGGCGGTCTTGTTGATTCATATTATCCAAGACATGGAGCAACCATTCGTGATCTGTGTGGGTGATCTCTTCGATCTTTGGCAGTATTTGAACTCTGGCCATAGTTCTCCACAATTCCATAGTTTTTTTAGTATGTTACTCGATGACCCGTTTGCCGAGTGTTTTTTTTCTTTACCGAGTGGACTAGAGTGTCGTTAAAAATGTCGATTCCGATAGTGCCAGGTCGGTATTTCATGTGATCCGATAAGGACGGCAACGTCTTGCCCTTTACAGATGACATGGCGTGGTTAGACCTTATGTTCACAAGATAGTGCATATAGCTCATTCAAAATTTGCAGGATGCATCAGATGGTGGCGGAGTCTGTCATGAACTGTTTCATTGCGAACGAACCAACATCTCCGAAGGGTCATTAGCGGGAAGGGCGGTCTTGTTGATTCATATTATCCAAGACATGGAGCAACCATTCGTGATCTGTGTGGGTGATCTCTTCGATCTTTGGCAGTATTTGAACTCTGGCCATAGTTCTCCACAGTTCCATAGTTTTTTTAGTGTGTTACTCGATGAACCGTTTGCCGAGTGTTTTTTTTTCTTTACCGAGTGGACTAGAGTGTCGTGAAAAATGTCGATTCCGATAGTGCCAGGTCGGTATTTCATGTGATCCGATAAGGACGGCAACATCTTGCCCTTTACATATGACATGGCGTGGTTAGACCTTATGTTCACAAGATAGTCCATATAGCTCATTCAAAATTTGCAGGATGCATCAGATGGTGGCGGAGTCTGTCATGAACTGTTTCATTGCGAACGAACCAACATCTCCGAAGGGTCATTAGCGGGAAGGGCGGTCTTGTTGATTCATATTATCCAAGACATGGAGCAACCATTCGTGATCTGTGTGGGTGATCTCTTCGATCTTTGGCAGTATTTGAACTCTGGCCATAGTTCTCCACAGTTCCATAGTTTTTTTAGTGTGTTACTCGATGAACCGTTTGCCGAGTGTTTTTTTTTCTTTACCGAGTGGACTAGAGTGTCGTTAAAAATGTCGATTCCGATAGTGCCAGGTGTAGTACAAAACAAGAAGGTGAAATCAGAGTGAGATAAGCTTACGATTACAACCTATCAATATAAATTAATTGGTGACATCAGGAGTGAAGTGCTGCTTTGTCCCCAGGCTTTTTGCCGAGATTCTAAGACGAGAAACACGAGGGCGGCATGCACCTGGTCCTCGTGTTATCTTAATTAGGGTTAAACCCACCCGATTTTTTACATTAGAGGGAGCGGGCGGAATGGGGACCCGGGGGGCGACCATGGGGGCGGCCGACGCATATGCCCTTCCCCATGCCTCGGGCTCGTATGAGCGACGGTAGTGTGGCGGGAGGTCTTGGGAACTGGCCGACGATGAAGATGATGAAGAGGATGAGGATGCAGGCGGCAGCTCGCCGGCGGGTCTTTCATCGACAAGGTCCGACATTTCAAGCGAGAGTTCCAACTGCGGCTACGGTAGTACACATGAATTCAAATATTTTTCATTTTTTTTCAAAAAAAAATCAAATATTTATTAAAATTCAACTAAATACTTCGGTTTTTTGACCGAAATGGAAACCGAAATCACTGAAATTTACTGAATTGAAATCACTGAATTTCAGTGATTTCTGTTGATGCCGAATTTTGTTCGAAACTGAAATTGAAAACCTTGCTCAAGAGTCGCTAAAAAAAGTCGATTCCGATAGTGCCTGTTGTTATCCAAAACAAGAAGGTGAAATAAGAGATACGCTTACGGTTACAACTTATCAACATAAATTAATTGGGGACATCAGGAGCGAAGTGCTGCTTTGTCTCCAGGCTTTTTGCCGAGATTCTAAGGCGATCATCCTCGCCGACTCCTCCAACCTTCATCACGTAAACACCAGGGTGGTCGACGAGTGCGCCGGCTGCGACAACGAGGTGTGTGCGTCGTCCGGGATCTGGAAGGCCTTCAATCTTGACCCCAGCCTCCAACAGGTGGACATCACATGGTCCGATGAGAATGGTGCATGATCGTAGTTCAGCTCCGGCTGGTGACAAGATCGTCGTTGTTCAGGGGTTAATCGTAGTACACATGCCCTGCAAATAAAGCGATGACATACAGAGTTGTGTCAGTTTGGTGATAACAATGAAAACAAACAAACAAACAGTACGAGTAAGCAGTCAGAAAATTGAACTTTCATCTAAAAAGCGTAAGTTGAGAATTCAAAGTTATAATAAGTGAAACAAAGTTATAATCCGTACCATGTTTACATGGACTGAATGCGAATATCAGGAGCCCCTGGATGCTTGTTGATCGCCTGCCTGAGCGCAGATTCGAGACTCTGCAGGTCCCAGTTTTTAGGCTGATGAGAATAGCCGGCCTGCAGAATATACTGAGGACGAGTAAACTGAGGACGAATAAACTGAGGACGAGTAAACTGAGGACGAGTAAACTGAGGACGAGTAAACTGAGGACGAGTAAAGTCCTTCTCCTCGTAAATATCCACCTTGAATGACGTGATGCTTTCCAGATGCTCGATGCCCTCAAGTAAACCACAACCTTGCCGCTCTGCATTTGCGTAGCACTGCACAGTGAGCCTCTGAAGCTTGTTCATGGCCATGGCCTCGAACACGAGGCAAATCCCTTCATACCTGAACACGAAATCCTTCAGATTTGGGAAAGATGCGGCGCGGACGACTAGGCCTCCCTCGGGAACATTGTTCTTGACATGCAGTGTAAGGTGCACCAGCAAGGTCAGTCTGGCAAGAACCTCGGCACCATCCCTTGGCAGTGAAACAACATGAATCTTCAAGCTTCTGAGGTTGTCGAGCTTACTGATAAGGTCTCCGTGGATAGTGGAGAAGGGGAGCCCCAGCACATGTAATCTTCGAAGATTTGGTGGAGACCAACAGGTAAGGACATCAACAGTTTTGACGTATCCAGCCATACGGATGGTTAGTGACTGAAGGTTTTCGAGCCTACTCAGGGAGGGAACAAGATCAGCGCAGTCGCCTTCCTGCACACCTTTGCATACAACTAGTTTCAGCTCCCTCAGATCGCCCAGATCACCGAGCCCTTTGATGCTCTCCACATCTTCGAGATCAATTCTGAATTCAGCCAATGTGTGAAGGGCACGCATCCTGCTGATCTCACCAGGCAGCTTCACTGTGCATGGAACACTCAGATGCCGCAACGTCGACGGTAACTCGTCGACACTGAGCTCTAGGTGTAAACATTCATCTATGCCTTCGCCAACTATCTCCAGTGTCTTCAAATGTTGTAATTTTGGCAATTGTTTCACCAGTTTTGTAAAGACAACTCCTCTGATCCTCAAATACCTCAGTTGTGTAAAGCTGCTTATTGGGGACAGATCTTTTTCATTTTTGGAATTATAAATTCCAAGATCAAGATGTAGAACTCGCAGGAGTTGAAATATTGACAGAGATGGCATCCATTCAATAGACCCCCAAAAGTTAAATGATCTAGTCTTCGTGAGAGCCATGCTTCCCAGCAAGTCCTTGTGTTTCAATTGTTCTACTTGGAGGGATAACCGTCGAATCTGCAAATTTCCTTTCATGCACTCTGGATCATTAACTAAAGGGGATCCCTTAATTACATTGATGAAGTTTTCTTCCCTTGACTTCCATATAATAAAGTCAAGCATGAGATCATGGACCCGACAAGATAACACATGACCGCAATCATCGAACTCAACTAGTTGGATCATGTTTTTATTGATCAGCTCATTAAAGAAATCTTCAGCAATCTCCTCTGGGCCATAACCATGCCTTTCAGGAATGAAACCCTCGGCTATCCATCTCTTCATTAAATCCTCCTTCATTATTTCAGAATCTTCTGGGAATATACCGAGATATAGCATACATGTCCGAAGGTCCAGAGATAAATCAATGTACCCTAGATTAAACACATGTCTCAGCCATTGTAAAGCATGGTTACCTTCCAAATGAAAACCTAAATAATTTTGTATCTTCTCCCAAAATTTCTTTGAGTTTCCCTCTTTATGACTAGCCAAAATGCTAGCTACACTGACTATGACTAAAGGTACTCCTTCACATTTGCTTAGAATTTCATCAGAAATATCCTTTAGTTTCTCAGGACAAGCATCTTCAGAGGGGAAAATCCTTCTATGAAATAATCTCCTTGAGTCAAGATCATTAAGCGGTTTGACCTTGTAGACATGGCCAAGGAAAAAAGAACAACATGCCCGAGCCACATCTTCAATACGTGTAGTTGTTATAACTCTACTAGCAAGATTATTCTCCACAAAGGCACATTTAATAGTATTCCATGCTTCTATTGTCCATATATCATCAATGACGATAAAGTATCTGTCAAGTAAAGCAATATAAATGTTTTCATACTTAAGAACACAGTAGGATGCTCACCAATTGTTTTGGCGAAGTTAAATAAATTTAGTTAAGTAGTTACATATAAAATTGAGATGAAACTTAATATATGAATGTTGCATGTACATAACTAAAATTTAAGGGTGGTGTCATGTAATCTTATTACCATCTGGTTGTGGTCGCCGTTTATAATTTTGTATGACATGTTGGGCTAAACAAACTATGCAATAATATACAACATGGACGTGTGCTTCAGTCGATGAAAAGCCCTGGGCCTACATTGCTTTTCAAAAACAAACCTAGGGACTTGTCAGACTATCATTCTCCTATAGACATTGACAGTTGAGGTGAGACTTTGAGCTATGTGCATCTGGACGGAATCGCCCCTAACCCACACAAGCAACACCTTGGTGACCTAACCGCCAGCACCCTTCTCTGGATCTCTTCCTCTCCTCGGCGCTCCTTCCAACAATCCAACACCTAGTCACTACCACCCTCCTCCTCTCTCTCTCTTTGTCTCCCTCCCTCCATCTCTCTATCTCTCCATCTCTCCCTCTCTCTCTCCCTCTCCTTGCTGCTCTGGAGGCCGCTTCCGAACAAGGTCGTGATGCGCCCATGACGGGGGTGGCGGGGATCTGATCCCCGACAGTCTCATGGGCCATCGACGGGGGATTCTCTTATGGGAGGAGATGGTGGTCGCTGGACCACCAAGCGCGGCGGCCAGAGCGGAGTCCCCTGGTAGGGTGGCAGCAGTAGTCGCCTCCATGTCCAGAGGGTCATTGGGGATCCGTCTCTGTCGTGCTCTGATGCAATGGTTGGTGGTGGCGGCGGTCATGGATCTGATCACTAGTTAGATCTGTCGCGATGTGGCCCTTTGCCGGTTGGTGACGCGTGGAGGGGTCAATGGGGAGCGGTTAAAGGTCCTCTACCATCGTTCCGGCGACCGCGTGTGTCTTCATAGCGCAGCTTCACACAGATCCATTCAGCTGCGAAGTTGAGGTCGAACGAATGCTGATGAAAACCATGCTAACTTCGGTCATGGTGGACAATGGAGACGTCTTTGATGTCATTTCCTTGTTGAGGCATCATGTCTACAGCATCACCTCGCTCGGACTGCTCCGATGGAAACCCTAGATCCAGGATGTTGGATTGGTTGATGTCGAAGCTTTTGTTGTCATTTTCCCTCCCGAGGGCCATCGTTTTGGTGTAGGTGATGGACGGAGGGACCAACAGGTGTTGTGTTATTGCATCTAACGCAATAACGATGGAGGATCTCGGCGTCATGGAGCGGTGGAGTTTTGGTGATGGGTGGTTGTGGATGGATGCGCAAAGGGTGGTGTCACTGCCTAGCGTCGTGGTGCCATTGACATCAGTTCGGCCTAACAAGGTCAATGCGCGCGTTGATCCATCGCAAATATGGGACGAGGAAAGATGGTTGCGGTGGATTCTAGAATGTGTGGATGCAATCAAGCTGGTTGAATTAGTTGGGATAGGAACTTACATGTTGAACTTTATTCTCTTTGGTTTAAATTAACTTCTTAACATTCGAAGCGAGGCAGCTTCGCGAGGCCAACAAACTAGATGGTGTGTGCTGGTGCGAGGTCAGGGCACATCATCAAGCTTGTAGGTGTTGCGACAAAGGGCGACAGGGAAATGGCTTTGAGTTGATCCATATATTTATTTTATCAAGCACTATTGAATAATTTAATTAAGATGGTTGTGTGCATCCTTAGATGCAAATAGCAAAGGTTTCAACCTCTTTCTCGAAAATATGTTGGTTGCTTAGGACTGAATTAATTGGCATTTTCAAGCTCATTTAGGATTCTCGGGTGGAGAGGATTTAGATCATTTGCCACACTTTATGGGTGTAATAATTTTCCACAAGGTTCTTTTAATGGAGGGTGGATCTCCTATTATAATTAAACATTGTTGGAATTAAACCCGACTTGACACAGAAAATGTGCATATCCTTGTGCAAATAGGACTTCACCCTGAGTAGGTTTATTTTGATAAATATGTGCATGCGTACATACATTCAATTCTATAAACACATTTAGGGCTCTCCCAATGCATTGTTCCTTAGCACATTATCATAAGGCATTAAAAATTTAAGATACAAGTAGCACGATGCATTGTTTCGTAGGGGCTATATCTAATTTAATAATTTTATTTTCATGCATACATGTGATTGATCTAGCAATGCTTTTTGCATATGGTCACGTGCAAAACTTGTATCTTTGTTAAGATACGACATTCATCTCTTTCTTCATTAAGTGTTATGCCATATAAGTAAAATGCCTTTGATTACGTGATAAAAAACTAGCATTGGGAGTGCCCATACTTAAGATTTAACATGGCCTCGAATGCTTACGTGCATTAAGTCCTATGAGCATTTACGATAGATAGATTTAACGAGGACTCTTAAAATTTAACAAAATCATCACCAACGCTTGGTTATCAACAAAATTGTTTCCATCTAATAAAAAAATATACGTTTTTTTGAGACACAAAGCATCAAGCTTAGGGTTTGATACCTAATAGCAAAGTTTTAAATTGCTCGCGAAACTCACGCAATTGCGGCGCAATTGCGTCTGGGAGCAGGTCACGCAATTTGAAACACCTATTTGCGTTTTGCCGCAAAACGCGGCGAAATGCCGCAAAACGCCGCAAAATGCCACGAAATTGCGCTCAGAAGATGGCATGGAACTCGATTCTGCATCTTCTACAGGTTCCGGTTCTGACTGAGTCATTGAGGACTAAACTTGCGTGTTGTTATGCACTTATTAACTTATTTATCATGTTTCATGTTAATGTTATGTCATTTGTGAGTCCGAAAACTTAAGTTTAGCCTAAGAGTGTAAGACTAAGGCCTTTAGTTTGGTGCTTGTAATGTGTGTCAGACCATTTTATGCTGCAAAATTAGCTATGTCTGTTGACATATCAGTGCTCATGGCTATTTTTTACATGTTTTATTGATTTGCCGCAAAATGCTTTTGCAGCCGCAATTTCAGCAATTGCGTCTTTAGCGTCCCAAAACAGCCGCCGCGAAATCGTTTTTCCCGCAATTTAAAACTTTGCCTAATAGACTAGAATACTACTATCCTTTTTAATTATCCAACAACAGGTTGATTCTCATCCTCATGTAGGTTTGATGCGTGCCTTGACCATCAATATATAATTGTGACCCTACCCTTTATAATTACAACAAAGGTCAGGCCATGGGTTCGTGTGTTTCAGTCAGCCTCCGCAAAGCCAATTGGCAATAATTGGATTCAGCGAAACCAATTAGTTCCTATTAGCTTCGACGAAACCAATTAGTTCCTATCAACTTTGGCAAAGCCATACTGAATAATTACTTAATTGTTGAACACACACCACAATTTTAGGATCACAAGGAAGGGCGTCAGCACGAAACAGACTTAGTGCCTACAGAGGCTTCAGCCGTACATCACAGACTGAGAGACGTCGGACTTCGTGTTGCAGCCACAACCAGGTGGTATGTCTCTTCATAATTATTCTTTCCAATGACAATTGGGACTACATATTTCTTCAGTACTTATGTTCCCTCCTGCATGATCCTCATGCCATAGTCATGTCGTAGTCTTCCAGTACGACTGAAGTCTCTACAGGCACTGAGTCTGTGTCCTGCTAACCCCTTTCCTTGTGATCCTAAAATTCCGATGTGTTTTCAACAATTAAATAATGCTTCACTATGGACTTTGCCAAAGCTGATAGAAACTAACTGGTTTCGTCAAAGCAGATAGGAACTAATTGGTTTCGCCTAAACCAATTAGTGCCAATCGGCCTCGCCGAAGGCGATGAGATTTCGATTTTCTTCGCCGTGACCAATTAGTCCCATTTATTTTTTTTAAACCGCGTATTTATTTCTCAAATTAAAAGGAAAATGTATTATTTAAAATTTTTAGCCCCATAGTATTTAACAAAGATCCATCGCTAAGAGGTTTAGGCGTTTAGCATGTTATTTAAAACTATGACACAAATTAGACCAAGCTACAAGGCATTGTCCCCACTTTGCGCATTCCCAGGCAGCCCAAAGGAAATCAAAACAAATTTTATCAGTGTTTTTAAGGATGTCAATCGCCATGATGGCAAAAGCACCGAATTGAGCAAGATGATACGGCCAGTCGGCCGCTAGTCGGAACCAAGCTCAATTTCCAGAAGGGCATGCGCTTGGCGAATTTGTCCACCAGGGGTAGAAGATCGGCTTTGCGAAGGCGAGGAATGGGATAGGGGAAGCCGGAGGTATTTAATAGGGAAGGTGGTGATCAGGCAGGGGAGATGGCCTGGACGTCAAGCTCAGTGGATGGGAATCCGATCCACTCCTGGAGGAAGTTGCCAAGCTGTGTCGAAAATCACAATTTTAACTTTTTGTTAAAACTTCAGCACACTTTGAACTTCCATCGAAACCATTTCAAAGTTTAACCAAATAGGGTAGCGCCCGCCCAAGTGGCGCTACTCTCTGTGGTGTAGCGCCGTCGCCAATGGCGCTACCATAGTGCCACCATGACGCGCTGGGTCCTGCACCCCGGTAGGGTAGCGCCGTCATAGGTGGCGTCACCCTATAGAGGGTAGCGCCGTCACTGGTGGCTCTACCCTCTTGAATACTTAATTTTACCTGTTTTGTGTTGCTTGTATCTTTTTAACCATAGCTCCATTTGAGATGTTCTTTATATGTAACTTGACTAGAATTGCATGTAGATTATGATTTTGCTATTGTTTTATGTTGTTAACCAATGTAAAATATGGTTTAGGGTAGAACATTAGTAAAATTAGCTGTGGGGTACTTACTGATATGCCATGTTTAGAATTTTACCTCTCTTCAATTGACTAGCATAGATAGTTTACTTTATGCTTCACCTCTTGCCATGCTTGTGTGAAATACCATGTTAACAACCTTTGGTCAGTCTTAGAACCGATTGAAGCTAGATAGGTAAGACAAGGGGACCCCATAGGATCCCACACACGATTAGACAAGCTCAGTCTTAGAGTCAATACCCGAAACTCGGATCCTAGGTGACTCGAATGGAACAAAGCGCCAAGGCGGGATAGCCTGATCTTCCATCCTTCGTTGAATATAGTCAACATTGTAATAATCATATCATCCACAACAATACAATAGTGTGATAGCCCAATCCAAAGAGTAACAACATAAATAAATATATAGCATCCTAGCATGCATACTAAGCAGTGGTCAAGCAAGCAAGGTACATGGCCAAACAAAGTTTCTTGCACTCCCAAAGTGGTTACTTGCTGTTGTTTGTCAACTACCCTAAAATTCTACTAAGTCTGGAATCTGTTTTAGCTGTTTTGCATGTTTAATACTTATTCATCCATGGGTCATTTGACCATAAGTGCTATCTATGAATTTTTTGGCATCATGTATACTCCATGTTCATATATTGCATGGTCATGTTGCTATAGATTTGCTATCACTTTTACTACTGTTTATAGAGCATGATTATAACAGTTTGTCACGATCTCTGATTTCCACTAAGCTTGTATTCTGAAGTAGCTCTCTTGCACCCTTGTTATATGTTTATCCATCATTCTTTTGAGCATAAGTGCAATGTATGAACTCATGAGCATCACGTAAGCTACATGTTGATATATTTCATGATCAATTTGAAGTTTGTTTGATATTGTTTTACCTGCTGTTTAGAGAGCATGATATTAACCTTTTGTCTGTTTTCCTAATTTCACTAAGTCCTAAACCAGTAGCATAAAATAGTTTTTTTCATGGGTTATAATTATTTATTCTTGATGCCTCTGAACATGAAACCTTGATGCCATGTCATGCTTGTCTTGTCTACGGTAAATCCATGTCATTTTGGTGCATGTTTGCAATATCTATCATGATGTTGCATTGCTCTCAAGTGTGTTACCTGTTGTTGGCAGATTGTGTTCTTAATTTGTGATGCTTGTATCTTTTTAACCGTAACTCTGTTTGGGATGTTCTTTCTATGTAATTTGACTAGAATTTCTTGTACTTTGTGTTTATGCTATTTTTTTGTTGTTGTTAACCAACCTAAACCATGGTTTAGGGAAGAACAATATCAAATGCTTAATTTATCGTGGGGTACTTAGTGATATGTCATGTTTAGGTTTGAACCTCACTTAAATTGACTAGCATAGATAGTTTCCTTTGTGCTTCACATTTTTCCATGATTGTGTGATATGTCATGCTTGTGTGAGATTCCATGTTAACAACATTTTCTCATGTTGTGTAGCTAAACAACTTGAACCATCGTAAATGTGCAGTATCGGCGTGTGTGACCAATACTTCACTTAACCTGTTAGTAACCGCTCTCGACAATAGATGCGATACCGTAGTGCGTTGTCTCGTGTTTCCTTCTTATTGATGCTTGCTCCTGATTGCTTCGTAGTAATATATGTTTATTCGTCGATTTTCTTTCTAGTGTTTTCTTCTTGTGTGCTTCCGCGGTTACCCTCGTAGACGGTGAGAGTTTGCGATCGACTACACCTTCAGCACCGACTTGTCAACAGGTAAGGGGGAGCATATACATGTTTTATAGCTTTCAACTTTCCTTGCCTAGGTATAGGATAGAACGATTGCTTGATCCTACCACCTCATATTCAAGCCTCCATATTTGAAACCCAAACAACAATGTTCCTCCACGTCCTAGCAAACCTTTGTTTGGCCATGTACCTTGCTTGCTTGACCACTACTTAGTATGCATGCTAGAATGATATCTATTTATTTCTGATGTCATTCCTTGAATTGGGCTATCACACTATTGTATTGTTGTGGATGATATGATTATTACAATATTGACTATATTCGACGAAGGATGGAAGATCAGGCTATTCCGCCTTGGCGCTTTGTTCCAATCAAGTCACCTAAGATCCGAGTTCCGGGTATTGGTTGTAAGACTAAGCGTGCCTAATCGTGTCGAGGATTCTATGGAGTCCCCTTGTCTTACCTATCTAGCTTCAATCAGTTCTAAGATTGAGAAAAGGTTGTTAACATGGTATCTCACATAAGCATGGCAGGTCACACAAGCATGGCAAGAGGTGTAGCATAAAGTAAACTATCTATGCTAGTCAATTGAAGAGAGGTAAAATTCTAAACATGGCATATCACTAAGTACCCCACGGCTAGTTTTACTAATGTTCTGCCCTAAACCATATTTTACATTGCTTAACAACATAAAACAATAGAAAAATCATAATCTACATGAAATTCTAGTCAAGTTACATATGAAGAACATCTCAAACAGAGCTATGGTTAAAAAGATACAAGCAACGCAAAACAACTAAAATTAAAAATTTAAGAGGATAGAGCCACTAGTGACGGCGCTACCCTATAAAGGGTAGCGCCACCTATGACGGCGCTACCCTACCGGGGTGCAGGATCCAGCGTGCCACGGTGGCACTATGGTAGCGCCATTGGCGAAGGCGCTACACCACAGAGGGTAGCGCCACTTGGTCTGGCGCTATCCTATTGGGTTAAATTTTGAAATAGTTTCGGCGGAGGATCAAATTACGCTGAAGTTTGAATAAAAGGTTAGAATAGTGATTTTCGACCCAAGCTGTGGCTGAATTAGGTGGGATAGCAACTTCCAGGTTGAACTTTATTCTCTGTCTAGTTTAAATTAGCTTCTAAACTTTTGAAGTATTATATCTAGGGGCTGCTGAATCTGATTCTTCTATCTATGAGAAGTTTGTTCAATTGTCAATTTGGAATTTTTCCACCGAAATACTATTTTAGTATCCCAATAATAGAGTTATTGTCGAATAATTTTATATAAGAGGAGTAGAAGAAAAGCTAGAGAAGAACATGAGTTACTGGCAGGGCAAGGTACCTAATAAAAGGTACTCTAATGAAAAGCTGTCGTGCAGTAGAAAACTGCAGGAGGGACATAAAAGTGATGTAGACTGAAAATTTTATAATGAAAGCACAGTTGTATCTCTGGACTAAAATTTTACCCCTACGTAAGTACTGTTTTATTAGTTTTGACAAATGATCATTTCCTTATGTAACTCTAAAGGCCTAAAAGACCTTTATTTATACTTAGTGAAGAATTATTTATAAATTTTGCAATCAACCAACCTACAGTACCACAGTTCCTTTTCTGCTCAACTGCTTATACTTCCTCCGTTTCTTTTTACTTCGCATATAAGATGATCAAAGTCAAACTTCATAAAGTTTGATCAAATTTATATTACTCCTTCTGATCCATAATAAATGTCGCTCATCTAGTACAAAGATAAGCAACACTTATTATGGATTGGAGGGAGTAAAAAGTATCAACATCTACAACATTAAAATTATATAATATACAAATTAATTTCATGATAAATATAATGATAATTGTTTCGTATCTGGATATTAATAGATTTTTCTACATAGCTAGTTAAACTTTAAATTTTTTGACTTTAACAAAATGAATGAAGTACTAAATTGCGAATGGACTATTTATTTCAGGATGTTAACGCTGAATACTCGACAGTTGTTTGTAGCAGCTGAATTAAGCCATACCTTTTGTCCATGAGGTGTCTTTTCAGTCCGCTGATGAGCCCGGGAACATTATTATTATAACCTGAAGGCACGGAGCCCCCAATTTCTGAGAGAATAGCCGACAAAATCTGAATCATACTTGGACTTTGGGACACCGATATGAAAGCCGTGCAGTCGAACTGGCCTTTGATCTTATCACGGACTTGGCTGGCGAGAGTAGTCTTGCCAATACCTCCAAATCCAGTGATGGCTACAACTTTAAGTGCCCGGTGATTATTGCCATCTTCCTGCTCCCGTCTCAGCAACAGGTCGATGATCTTCTCCTTGGGGCCATCTATGCCTACAAGGCTGGCAGCCTCTGTATGGAGTGCATATAGACGAGGGTCAATTGTCACAGGGATCCGAGAAGTACCAGCTTGCTCACCAAGCTTATACCTGTTGTGACGATTGTTCACTTCCACCACCCGAGACTTCAGTTCTTCGATCCTGTGCGTTATCTTGTACCGAGTCTTGAGCTTGGTAAGCCCTCGAAAGAGCCCGACCATGCCGCCGGTGCTACTGCTACCAAGGTTATCTGTGAAGTCGTCGATGCAGTCCTCCATTTCATAGGAGAGCTCGCGCACCTGGTCGCGCCACACTCTGTCTTGCACGTCGAGCTCGCCGTCATCGGCCTCCTCGGCCAGCTTCACGAGCAGAGCGCTCATGCTGCTCATCTCGTCGCTCAGGGACGCGATGTCCTTCTTCATGGCTTTGGACAGCTTGTACTTCTTCTCCAGCAGGGCGCCGAGCTTGGGTAGGAGCGTCCGCATCGCGCCTGTTACGGCGCTCGCCACCACGGCCTCCATTGGTACGGCAGGATCGATCCTCGACTTCCCGGCGACCAAATGAAATGTATGAGGTTTCAGTAGGAAGATGAGTCAAGTGGTGGTATGCGCACCGAGACTATATAGAACTGTCCACCCGGAAAAGATGCCTCCAAGGAGCCTTCCGAGAAACTTCGTGTGAGTGGCTCTAGTGCATGCGGGCCATTTTGCGCATCACCTGATAACATTAACAAACATCCATCTTCTCCTGTTATAGAAACTTGTGAGTTTGTTAGGTTGATTGTCTACGTGTCCATTATATTTATGGACAAGTTGGTTACAAGTTGGACTTAAAAAATCCCCCGTAGTATTAGTAGTAGCAGATATTTTCTCATGAGTCACTCCTCGCCGCAGCCCAGGAGTGACCCTAGCGGTAAAGCCCGCGTAGAGTCGAGGCTCCTTCTTCACCCTCTCGCAAGGCACACAAGTGGTACGGGGCGAATCTGGTCGATGGAGGTGCGGGACAAAAAAAGGTGGCTTGCGATGGCATGGGGGCATGGTGACGATGCCAAGATGTGTGTGTGTGTGGGAGGGGGGGGGGGGGGCAACTTCTTGTGACGGGTCGACACAAATATGGCGCTCTGGTAAGAGCGTCAACATATGGGGTACGGATTATGATTGTGATGTAGGAGCTATTGTTGCGGCCGAGGTCCGTCTGTAATGTCGCGGTGCGTCCACAACTACACGGGGCGGTGTTCTCGAACTCTCCACAGCATGGTCTCACGGTGCGGCACCTCGAGCGTGTGGCGTGTTATCAAGCCAAGGTGGCCGAACGCTCCCCGAGGGGATGGTTTCAGTTTGTTGGTGGTGTGACCCTCCAATGCTCGACATTGTCCCTCATAGAGTGAACATTTTCCATTCTAGATCTTTATAGAAAATGACCTCAAGATTAAAAATAAGAGACATATGGGGATGTGAAAGGGGATGACCGTTTGTTAATAAATCAGCACAAAGAGTAAAAAAACACTACAAAAATACCTTTACGGATTATACACCCATCGAGTAATCTTTGCAGAATGTGAAACTCGGTAAGCAGTTTGCGGATAGTGTGACACTCGATAAACCAACGTTCGCCGAGTGTTTTTTTCCTTTAAATTACCGAGTGGACTCGAGAAGTCGAGAGTTGCTAAAGGTCGATTCCGATATTGCCTTGTGCAATCCAAAACAAGATGGAGAAATAAGAGATACGCTTACGGTTACAACTTATCAATATAAATTAATTGGCGACATCAGGAGCGAAGTGCTGCTTTGTCTGCAGGCTTTTTGCCGAGATTCTAAGGCGAGACACACGAGGGTGGCAAGGCATGCACCTCGTCCTCGTGTTCTCCCTCCATGGCTTTGTCTGGCAGGCTGCAGCATGAGCCTATATAAACTAGCTCGAACCAACAGCCATGAGAAAGCAAAGCGCATAGGGCTGCAGGATACCTAAACGCAAGCAGCAGGAGCACCATGGCGAGCACTACCACCAATGCCGCAGTGATTTTCTGCGTCCTAATTTTTGTGCAGGTGTGGTCTGCACCCTTGACAGAAGGGAGATTCGAGCCTCGAGGGGACGTCCCGGCGACGATGACGGTGAACGGCTTCCAGCAAGGAGAGGGGAACGGCGGGCCGGCGTCGTGCGACGGCCTGTGGTACAGCGACGCCGACCCCGTGGTGTCGCTGTCCTCGGAGTGGTACGCCGACGGGGTCCGGTGCGGCAGGACGATCATCCTCGCCGACTCCTCCAACCTTCATCACGTAAACGCCAGGGTGGTCGACGAGTGCGCCGGCTGCGACAACGAGGTGGGTGCGTCGTCCGGGATCTGGAAGGCCTTCAATCTTGACCCCAGCCTCCAACAGGTGGACATCACATGGTCCGACGAGAATGGTGCATGATCGTCGTTCAGCTCCGGCTGGTGACAAGATCGTCGTTGTTCAGGGTTAATCGAGTTATTTGGTTTCAAGTTTCAAGGGTATGCACTGCACGCACGTATCCCTTCATCCGTCGGCGTCCCTACACTGTTTAGCCGGCGGTAATAATGTGTGCATGGGTACATGCATAATCTACACCTTATTTTTACGTGTTATAATCAATGTAAGAGCAACTCTAGCAAGATACTGTAAATCTGCGTACTGCAAAACTCAACGGCGGCGTCAGGCCCCGCAGCCTTAGACGCTGGCCCGGAGCCTGGTGGCCTGGGTAGTAGCTCAAAACTTGTTCATATACTGTTGCTATAGTATTGAACTATAGCTACCGTGTACATAGTTGCCTTGGTCGTGGGCCAGCTTTGCCTTCGTCATTGGCAAAACTCAGCCCTATAAATGAAACGCGGTACGATCAATGAGCGCCTGCATTTCCTTCTGAACGTCGTCCTTACTCAAAAAAATTCCAAATCTATGAAAAATTGATTAGTTTATAAAATGGTGGGGTAATATGGTTTTGTTTTCTACTGTCATAGAGTGAACATTGTCCATTCAAGATCTTAATAGTGAATGACGTCAAAATTAAAAACAATAGACATGCGGGGAGTGAAAGGGGTTGACGGGCCATGCTATCATGAGCAGCAAAAAAGAGAGGGGTTTGTTGAATCTGGCCCTACTGTAAGTAAGTTATGATCTACCAGATTAGGCAAACTGATGTGTGCTGGTTGGAATAATTACATATAACCCATGGTTGAAAATAGCGGGATAATTGAAATGTCAGCGGGCTTTTTTGCAAAGTTTTAAATAGCCGGCTATAGCCCAGCTATAGCCCCGCTATGGCTGTTTGAGCATGGTGCCGCTAAATGATGCTCGCCGCTATTCATGTGCAATTATGCGAAAAAGTTTTAAATAGCCGGCTATAGCCTCGCTATAGCCCCGCTATAGCTGTTTTGAAGGGTCGCCGCTATTTGCCATAGCCCGCTATTTAAAACTATGCTTTTTTGGCAGCTATTTGCCGATGTTCAACGAAGAAAAAACGATATATCGCAGATATATCCCGCTATTTGTCGATGTTCAACGAAGAAAAAAAATCGGCGAGCTTTCCTAACAGCTATATCGCCGATATATCAGTCATTTAAATGGCTATCTTAAATCATGATATAACCTAAGCGACGATGATAACAACAAAGGGTGAGAATGCAACTTCAGTCGAGCTTTCATCGCCTAATTCTTGTTGAATATATTAGCAATTTAGCATATGATTTAATCCACGAAATAGATAAACAATTCATCAAAATAATGATAAAGATCAAACTAAAACACTATACAAAGAGATCACATCTACAACAATCACTAGAGACAGAACATACATAATGATCTTAAACATAGAGGAACAGATCACGTACGGTGCAGCGGGGGTGGAACCGCTGGCGGTGTTGTCTCCCATTTCGTTGATGCGGAAGTTGCCGACGTCGGGAAAGAAAACGTCATTGGGAAACTGCTTGCTGCCAGCAGTCGGGCGAGTGCGCTCCCTATAAACCTGATTACCCCTCTCCCGTATAGGATCACGAGAGGCCGGGTTTTAGAAGCCTGTTGTCCCTCCTAGTGGTGCACGGCGGAAGAAGGGATGAAGAAGACTTGAAGGGTGACCCAATGACTTGGAACGAGGTGAAACCATGTGGTGTCTATCCCAGGGTAGGATTTATGCTGTTTATACAGGCGCATCGGAGCGGCCCGGGTCATTAAAACGCGAGAGCAATGCACACGATAATGGCTGAATTAATCACCAATTAACACATCCAATTAACGTATCCATTAATCACCAATTAACGCGTTCAATAACCACAAATTAACGCATCCCGAACATGCATGAATGAATCATGAGAGTTTCAAATTTTATGTTGGGCCCACTAGTAGATACTAGTAAAATCCAACAACTCTTCGGTTTGACCTTATCGTGTGCAAAATGAGGAAGAAACCGAGCGCAGAGCGGTGAACACCAATAAACTTGTCCCGCGTGTTCGTACTAACTAGAGGAGAGAATGCTCAAAACTTGACTTCGGCTATAAAAATACTAAATTCAAGATTTGGACCTCCCTGTATGTCAAAAAATCAGTACAAAGTGTGAAAAACACACACAACAGAAAATTCTATACGAATTATACACCCATCGAATAATCTTTGCCGAATGTGAAACTCTATAAACGGTTTGCCGATAGTGTTACGCTTGATGAACCGTTCTCCGAGTGTTTTTTTCCTTTACTGAGAGGACTCGAGAGTCGCTAAAAAAAGTCGATTCCGATAGGCCTGGTGTAATCCAAAACAAGAAGTTGTCAAATCAAAACATTAAATAAAATGACCCCAATTTGGAGCGACTAGTCGCGCGCGCGGCCGGTGGGCGCGAACGCACGGTGACCCCAACTCGTTCGCACTAGGTAACATCCAGCGGGACCCCCTTCTTCTTTTCTCTCAGCCCGATAAATAATCAAAGTGGGTCAAAAAATAGCCCAGATTTAAAACGCAAATAAATATTCTGGACACTTCTATATTAGTTAATTTAGAAAAAATAAAAATATAATAAAATACAAGTAAATATAGTTCAAACATACAATTTAAATATGATAAATATATAAATGAATACTTCAAATCAATAAAGTAAAAATGCCATAAAATATAAAAATGGTTTTTTTACCGTGTTGCAAAAAATATAGCTTGATTTCTCTTTAAAATTTATTTGGAATTGCCATGGAAAATTTAATTTGATTTCTCTATAAAACTAGCTTTGCAATTGCCATGATGCAAATGTCATGCTTAACAATTTCAATTGCCGTGGTACCTTAAAAAGGAAATTTTCCCATGTTGCAAACAGAAAAGAAAATGTGATGCTTCATGCTTGCAATTTCCATGGCAAATATTACTTTATTTCTCTTCAAACTATATTTGGAATTGCCATGGCAAACTTAATTGGAATTCTCTATAAACCTAGCTTTGACATGTGGTCAAAAGAAAAGAAAATGCCATGCTCTAAGCCTAACAATTGCCATGATATAAAAAACACAGTTAACTATCAATTGCCATTCATGATTTACAACTTGCCATGCTTAGTATGGAAATGTTCATGTGAATAAAAAAAGAACATGCCATGCTCCATGACCAACAATTGTCATTTCTAAAAAAGTACATTCGCCATGCTACATGAACTAAAATTGCCATGTCCTAAGAATACATTTGCCATGCTGCATAAACTGAACTTGCCATGTCCTAAGAATACATTTGCCATGCAATATATACTACAAATGACATCATAATAAACTACATTTGCCATGTTACATAACTAAAAAATGTCATGCTATACATACTACAAATGCCATGTCCAAAAACTACATTTAACATGCTCTATGATCAACAATTGACATGTCCAACAAAATCCATTTTCCATGTGTTAGTATGACAATTGCCATGTGGCCAAAGAAAAGAAAATGGCATGCTTCATGATCAACAATCTCCATGTCCAAATTTTTTTTTTTGAAAAAAAATGCCATGCTCCATGATCAGTAATCGCCATGTGTAAAAATCCATTTGCCACGCTTAGTATGACAATTGCCATGTGGCCAAAGAAACTAAAATGCCATGCTCCATGATAAATAATTGCCATGTCCAACCAAATACGTTTGCCATGCTTTGTATGACAATTGCCATGTGGCCAAAGAAAAGAAAATGCCATGCTCCATGATCAACAATTGCCATGTCAAAAAAAACATTTTCCATGCTACATAAGCTAAAATTGAAATATCAAAAAAATACATTTGCCATGCTACATGATTGACATGTTTAATAATTACAATTTAAGAATAAAAAATAGCATGTTTAAAAATGCCATGCTCCATGATTGGCATGTTTAAAAATTACAATTAAAAAGAACAAAAAAATGGGTGAGCAGGGATTCAATCCCGCAACCCCTTGTTGTGGGGAAAGTGAAGACTACAACTAGGCTAGACACGTGATATTGATTGCCACAAGGGTTCGAGCCCTAATCTGATTTTTTGAGCCAATCTGACATACCCTCTACTCTGTAATTCGTACAATCTGACGTACGATCGATGTAATGGGTCTGCATGGAGTCACGTCAGTAACGCTGGCGTTCGCTCCCCTGTAGATTAGGATAGGCCTCATATAATCCAAAACAAAAAGTTGTGAAATCAAAACATTAAATAAAATAAGCTTACGAATACGAATTATCAATATAATATAATCGGTGACATCAGGAATGAAGTGCTGCTTTGTGCCTTTGTCTGCAGGCTTCTTGCCGAGATTCTAAGACGAAACACACTAGGGAGCACCTCGTGTTCTCCCTCGCTTTGTCTGGCTGGCTACAACATGTGCCTATATAAACTAGCTGGAACCAACAGCCTTAGGAAAGCAAACCGCACAGCCGGATAGCTAAATAAACGCAAGCGGTAGCACACTTTTTCCCATGGCGAGCACTACCAATGCCGCAGTGATCTTCTGCATCCTAGTTTTTCTGCAGGTGTTGTGCGCCGTCTCCGGACGCCCCACGGAAGAGAAGATATTCCAGGTTCGGCAGGACGTCCCGGCGACGATGACGGTGAACGGCTTCCAGCAAGGAGAAGGTGGCGGCGGGCCGGCGGCGTGCGACGGCCAGTACCACAGCGACGACGACGTCGTGTTGTCGCTGTCTTCGGAGTGGTACGCCGGCGGGGTCCGATGCGGCAGGCCAATCCGCATCGCCATCGCCGACTCTTCCAACCGTCAGGTAATCGGCATGGTGGTTGACGAGTGCGCCGGCTGCGACAACGAGGTGGGTGCGTCGTCCGCGATCTGGAAGGCCTTCAACCTTGACCCCAGCCTCGGCGAGGTGGACATCAAATGGTCGGACTTGAATGGTGATGCATGATCCATCGTCGTTCAGCTCCGGCTGGTGACGATCGAGATCGTTATTCAGGGTTAATAAGGTTGTTTGCTTTCAAGTTTCAACTTCGAGGTCTGTAACTGGGGTATGCACGTATGCGTCGGCGTTAATAATGTGTACATGGGTACATGCATGGTGTACTTCACTTCGATCGATGGAGCTGAATAATAAGGTGATAAGCTTCATGTGTACGTGGATAATCAACTTCTTATTTTTAAGAGTTATAATCAATGTAAGAGCAACTCTAGCAAATCGGCGTACTGCAAAACTCATATACGTACCGCTCGCCCTATAACTGAAATATGGTACGAAACCTTGCTCGACAGAACAAAAACGCCATTCAGAATGTCATATTTAAAATATTTGGAATTAAAGATATCACGGGTACATAGTTTGCCGAAACTTAAAAAGATAAAATAAAAATGAAAAGTCATTGGGATACATTGTTGTCTTCACATTATTCGGTTATCCCTTACCCTTTTTTCTTACTAGCATTTACAGTGTCATTTATTACTTCATTTGCAACTATATATCTTGTGTTATTAAGTCTCTTTGACTAGCTAGAACAACTTTTGCAATTGATTAGTCTATTTGAGTAGCTCGACGGGACGTAGAAGGCTACTCCGACTGCATTGAAGTCGCCTGCCCTCCCATTCTCCCTATTTAAGACGAACGGAGAGCCTCAACCGTAACCACTCTCATTTTCATCTGCTCCAACTCATCCACGCAACCACTCTCAAGCACTATGATCTTGTCATTCACACCGAATCCGATAGCCATGGTCCGTCACCGGATCCGCAATAAGATGCTAACATCGGATCACCGCCCAGAGCTCCTAACGGAGATCAACAACCGGTGGAGCACACATTGTAGTCGGGTCGTATACGAATAATGTCGAGTAGGACGTGCGACGTGCCGACGCGGGAGGAGAAGGAGGAGTTGACTTCGGTGTGCCAGTTGAAGCTTGTAGTTGAAATTAGGGACGGACGGGCCGCTCGCTTTCTCATCGGCTTGCCTCTAGGCTACATGGAGGACATGAAGTAGGAGGACCCTAACAGGAAGGAGGGGGCAGACGAGGAGTAGAAGGAAGGCGAGGCGGATCCAGAGTATGCCATCCACAAATTTATAAAATCGGAGCACGAGGCCGTTGTGAACTGCCCTACCTCCGTGAGGCACATGCGGAGATGGAGGAAACCTTCGTGGACTTGGAGTCCGACGATGAGTTAGAATTACGGTATGCGGCCAACGACGAGGATACGGAATGGAGTGTGATGAGAAGTAAAATATGATAGTTTATGCTTTAAAATTTTAAGTAGAACGAACGAAATATCATCTAATTTTATGTAAGAAAATTTAAAGTTTAACAAATTATATTCGTATTTAACCAAATTCATTTATATCACGGGAGAAGGTGTACACCGACCGTTGAATGTACATCATATGATTTATGTTTTGATGAATACATTTAACGCCACCCGAGCGAAACTTTTTTTTGAGGGGTAATTGGAGAGCTTTATTCATAACAAGGCATTAGTTGCGCAGTCTGCAAGAAGACTGGCCGCTAGAAAGCCGGGAGTACTATCCAGCCAAGCCTCCGTTACATTTAGTGTACAAGCACGCTTTGCACTTGCACACAAATGCGCCGGAAGGTTTGCCGGTCTGTTTGCTGAATTACAAAATGAGTAAATGAAGGTACTAGCTCTCTTATTTCAGATAGGATCGGTGCCACTATTGCACGGCAATGGTGACGATTGTTCCAGAGTTGCACTAACTCCAGGCAGTCAGTTTCCAAGATCATATGCGAGTATCCACGTAGCATAGCAAAGCGGACACCATCCCGTAGTGAAAAAGTTTCGGCAATTAAGGGATCTGAGATACCCATGTAGGGCTTGCACCAAGCTCCAAGCAGCGCCGTAGGGGAGCGAGCAACACCCCCAGCACCTCCACGCCTTCAGAAAAGTTTAACCCTCCGTCGGTGTTGATCTTGGTAAAACCATTATCCGGAGGCCGCCAACCATAGCCAGGCAAAACTGCTGCTTCCCGCCGAGGTAGATGAAGCAATGAAAGGGCTTCTTTCGTGGCTCGCGTCGTCGCTACGGGATCTCTGCCTTGCTCACCATGCTTGGTCCTGTTACGTGAGTGCCAGATCGCCAACGTAATAGAGATGATCTTCTCCCTTTCTTCTTGGAGAACCCGAGGGTGACATAAAATGTCACGTGCCCGAGCGAAACTACCGTGCGTAGGATACTTGGTGGTCTCATAGTTATATGATTTGATCGATCAGTGGTGTGCTGCAGATCGATCAGTTTGACTTGAGATTAAGCATAGTGACAAAAAATCGTTATTCAGATTCAAAATTTTAAAAATTTTAATAGCGGCGCATTTTTAGAATGCGCCACCCCTAAGACCCATAAGGGTAGGGGTGTCGCATTTGAAATGCGCCACTATTAAGGACTTATTAGTGGCTTGTCCTTAGTGGCGCATTTGAAATACGCCACTATAAGGCCCTTTCCTAGTAGTGTCGGCGGAAGAGGGGCGTCGACAACTCGGCGCCGCAACTCATGGAGGAATGGAGATGGGGGCTGGAACTCGACTCGGTTTACTCGTTGTAACGTAATTTGTTTACACGGGGGAGTGAGCGGTATCGCGCTGAAACTGCGCTGGGACTCATTACCATGGGATCTGTTTACAGAGAAAAAAACCAAACATATTTAACGGTAACAGATTACGTTGTAATCAGATACGGGATAAAAAACTGCGAACCAAACACAGATCTTTTTTTTTCGAAGAAAACTTCCGATCTATTCATATTCAAACATGGTAGTACAATGAATACTGAAAATAATAAAAATTACATTTAGACTCATAGACAACCTAGCGACGACTACAAACACTGAAGCGAGCCGAAGGCGCGCCGCCGTCATCGCCCCTCCCTCGCCGGAGTTGGGCAAAACTTGTTGTAGTAGACAGTCGGGAAGTCGTCGTGCTAAGGCCCCGTAGAACCAACGCACCAGAACGGCAACCGTCGCCGTTGAAGAGTAGCGTAGATCGGAATGATCAAACCTGAAGACACGCAAACGCAGACGAACTATGACGAGCTTCGATCAAATCCTCCAAGGATAAATCTGCCGAAGACACACCTCCACACGCCCACCGATGATGCTAAACACACCACCGGGATGGGGAATAGGCGGGGAGACTTTTATTTCATCTTCAGAAATCCACCACCATCTCATCTTTCTGAACAAGACACAAACCCTAAATAATTTTAGAGAAAACATCTAAAAACGATGCCCTCCCACCGACAACAACCGAGATCTACCGCATCACCATGGCCCTAAGGCCACGAAGACGAGGCGCATCCGCAGTAGCGCCGGCGGGAGGCGGGAGGAGGCGGCCGCGTGCGAGGGAGCTGGCGGCGGCGGCTGCTGCGGGGTCAACCAAACACAGATCTTAACGATGAACGACTTCAATATTAAAAAAAATAGACATAGGTGGATGTGAAAGGGGGTGATGGGCCATGCTATCATGAGCAACAAAGCAGAGAGGGGTTGGTTGAATCTAGCAATTACTGTAACTATGTTATGATCAACCCGATTAGGCAAGCTGATATGTGCTGGTTGGAGTCGTCATCACATATAACCAAAGCGGACGGTGATGGCACCAAAGGGTGACAATGCATCTTCAGTCTAGCTCTCACCGCCTAACTCTTAAGTTTGACATTATGGTGTGCAAAATAAGGAAGGAACCGAGCGCAGAGCGGTTGACAACAAAAAACTTGTCCCACGATACTACTCCCTCCATTTCAAAATGTAGTGCGCCCGCGCTTCCCAAAATTCAACTTTGCCATAAATTTAATCAACAAGACCATTTGCGGTGGGAATAAAAGTTACATATTTAAAAACTTTATTCGAATACAAATTCATTGATACAATTTTTGCTTCCGCCGCAATCGGTCTTATTGGTTAAATATATGGTCAAAGTTAAAGCGCGAAAACCGAGGACGCACTACATTTTGAAATGGAGGAGTACTAATTAGAGGAGAGGATGCTCAATTCTTGACTTCGGCTATAAGAATACCAAATTCAAGATTTGGACCAGTTAATACCGATGGACCGTCTGTCAAAAAATCAGTACAAAGTGTAAGAAAACACTCAACAAAAATGTCTTTACGGTTTATACACCCATCGAACAATGTTTGCCGAATGTGATAGTGTGATACTCGATAAACCGTTCGCCGAGAGTTTTTTTGATTCCGATAGTGCCTGGTGTAATCCAAAACAAGAAGGGGAAATCAGACATGAGATAAGCTTAGGATTACAACTTATCAATACTATAATTTCATTGGTGACATCAGGAGTGAGGTGCTGCGTCTGTTTTGTATGCAGGCCTTTTGCCGACATTCTAAGACGAGACACACGAGGGCGCACCTCGTGTTCTCCCTCGCTTCGTGTGACAGGCTGCAACATCATCAGCCTATATAAACTAGCTGAAACCAACAACCTTGAGAAAGCAAAGGGAAAGGGTCTAGGGCAGGATATATAGCTAAACGCACGCTGCAGGAGCTCATTTCTTACCATGGCGAGCACTACCAATGCCGCGGTGATATTCTACATCCTAGTTTTTCTGCAGGTGTCGTGCGCCGTTTCCCGGCCCCCCACGGAAGGGAAGAAATTTGAGATTCGAGGGAACGTCCCGGCGACGATGACAGTGAACGGCTTCCAGCAAGGTGAGGGGAGCGGCGGGCCGGCATCCTGCGACGGCCAGTACCATAGCGACGACAATCTCGTGGTGTCGATGTCTTCGGAGTGGTACGCCGGCGGGGTCCGATGCGGCAGGCTAATCCGCATCACCATCGCCGACTCTTCCAACCTTCAGGTACACGCCAGTGTGGTTGACGAGTGCGCCGGCTGCGACAACGAGGTGGGTGCATCGTCTCAGATCTGGAAGGCCTTCAATCTTGACCCCAGCCTTGGCCAGGTGAACATCAAATGGTCGGACATGATTAGTGAAGAGATCGTTGTTCAGGGTTAATAATGTTGCTTGCTATATCAAATACTAAGTTTCAACTTTGAAGTTTTTAATAACTAGGGTATGCGCGTATCCGATGCGTCTGCGTCGGCGTCGCTACTGTTTACCACTAGATGATGCCCCGCACGTTGTTGCGAAACTTTTTTGCAAAATATTTCAGTAAAAATGTTTGGTTAAATGAAACATGTATATTTAAAACAATAACTTTTAATCTAATATATGAATTTAATATAAATATCATAATAAAATAAATTCTCATGCATGCATGTTGCATGTGGGATTTTATTATGCATAGTGCCATATTAAGGTGGGTCTTTCTCATGCATGTTGGATGATGAGGTGGCATGCTTGCATGTTGAAAGAATATGCTAGTGAAGGGTAATGTGGCATGCATGATGAGGTGGAGTGTGTGCATGTTGAGAGAATTGAAAATAGTGAGAAGCAACTTCTTAAGAATGTAAGATGCGCCAGGCGCGGTAATAATGTGTGCATGGGTACAGGCTTGGTGTACTTCACTTCGATGTAGCTGAATAATATGGTGGTAAACTACATGCGTACATGCATGGTGTACGCGGATAATCTACAAATGCTACAAATTTGCGTACTACAAAACTTACATACGGCTCGAGCGAAAAATAAAATGTGGTATGAAACCTTGCTCAGCCGAACAAAAACGGCATATTTAAAATATTTGGAGTTAAAGACTTTGCTGGTACAGTACAAACTATGCCCGAACTTAAATCGACAAAACATAAGTCAACACGCGCTCAGGGGGGGCGGGGGGTGTCACCGGAGGCCCCGCCTACTTGTGGACGCCGAGATGATACTCGAAGGCGGAGTTCATCAAAGCGAAGGAGTAGTCGCGCTCCTCTTTCGCGGCCTCGAGACGCTCGTCGGTGTCGTTTTTACCGGTCGACACTACGTCCTGGGCCACGAGGAGCGCCCACTCGGCATCGAAGATCTCTCCATCGACGGTTAGTGGAGGCACTGGTCCACGGGAGGAACCTGCCTCAGCGTTGTCTAGGCCGCGATTCGCCGACAAAGACCCGCTTCGTCCTCCGTGAGAGCTACCTCCTCCTCTCACCATCGCTATTGCTCGCCGAAGTGGGAGTTGGATGCAGTGGCGGGAAAGGGATGAAATGCGAGACGACTCTCCTATATACCCCCCCTTCCCTCCCAGCTTCATACATATAGAAGTTCGGAGAAAAAATTTCGGGCGCCCACATATTTTTTACGAATCAACTGAGATTTGGCGGATATGTTCACCCAGAAAAATGGGTTCGTCTTTCAAGTGATCTATATATATACGGACCGGCGATAGGATGTCGCATCTGTTAGATTTGTTGTATGTAAATCATCTGTTAGAAATCTAAGAAGAACAAATAGAACGAAAGCTCTCATGCCGGCAAAAACCAGTATCCACCACGTCCCCATGACCCTAAGGCCACCGAAAACGAGGCAGACCGGCGCGACGCCGGCGGGGGGCGGCCTTGCTAGAGCTGCGCACGATAGCGCAGCTGAGTTTGCGTCAAACTGAAGACGTGGACAGTTTGTAACTGCAACTCATTCAACTCTTCCGCGACAGGAATGGGTTCCTCCGGATCCGGTTCTACGGTGCCTCCAGGTACAGCAGATGAACCACTCCAACAACCACCGCCCCGTCGAAAGAGAGGTTGTTACGCATCAACGATGCCATCAGCCCGTCGTCACACACCTCTAGGGCGATCCTTTGTGGTACTTTCATTTTCTTGCTTCATCCTACCGAAACTATTGCTGGTTTTTTGTACCGCCATATGGGGGGTGTGGACTGATGGTGGACCAGGAGGACCGCCTGCAAATATTTATATTAATATGTTTTCCTCCCTGGTATAGAAAAAAAAATGTATATCAAAATGAGCTAAATTTTATTTTTTTGGGTTGATATTTTGTTATTTCTTTCACAGCTTACAAATCACCATATTTATAAAAAATACAAATTAGTAACAAAAATTCATAAATTTTCATAGGAATATTTGAGATATTAATAACGTTCAACATACTTTTTTTTAATCAGGAAAAAACAGAATATTTGATGTAATTTTCGTACCCGAATAACCTGAACCAATTATTTCAGTAATTTTTGTTGGTTATTTTTCGGATAGATATAATTTCGATCCTGATGATTTTTTATGAATCGAACTATCCGAATCGAAATAAGGGAATGTGCAGGGTGAAATAACTGGGTCGTCACCACATAGGAGGGAGGTTTTCCTTCAACCATTTCTGAATTATTGGCCCATATATAACTATATGCCTTCTATCAATCTAGCCCAAGCCCAGCCACTCATTAGGTAGCCAGTCATTGCCTCATCGGCGACCACACCCCGGGAGCAACTAATTAGGGAGTACACGTTCGCAGCCCGCTCCAGCGGGCTGCGCCACGTGTCGCGCTCACAGTGATCCCTTAGGATTTTATTTTTTTTTATTTTTGTGTACGTGTTTTTGATGTTTAAAATTGGTTTTTTCGACTTTTCTGGTTTTTGCACGTTTTTCTATACGTTTTGGTGAAAAAAAAAATCAAAAAAAAATTCGAAAAAAAAGAGGAACGACCTTACCTCCGCGGGAGGCACGAGTCGTGCCTCCGAAAAAGGCACTCATGCCTCCTTTTTTGAGGCATTCGTGCCTCCTTTTTTGAGACACTCGTGCCTCAAAAAACAGGAAAAACAAAAAAACGTGAAAAGCCACTATCGTGCCTTTTTAGAGGCACTCATGCCTCCTTTTTAGAGGCATTCGTGCCTTCTTTTTTGATGCACTCGTGCCTCTAAAAACAGAAAAAACGTGAAAAGGCATTCGTGCCTTTTTTTAGGCGCTCGTGACTTTTTTTTGAGGCACTCGTGCCTCATTTTTTAAGTCACTCGTGCCTCTAAAAAACAAAAAAAACGAAAAAGCACCAGAGCGCGTCGCGCGCGCGAAGCGTCAAGTGTCGCGCGCGAAGGAAACCCGTTACAGCACCCGTTCCCAACGGCGATGAACCAGATGAGGCCGCACGCGACAAAGGCGAGGCCGGCCGAGACCTACGTGAAGTGCCAACAGGGCAGGGTCCCGCGCTGCCGAGGACCCGCGCCCCCGGCCGCAACATGGACTGCGAGTTTGCAGAACCGCGGGCATCCGCTTCGGCCAAAGCGGCACCGCCTGGGAGCGCGCCAATCGATCGAGAGGTTGAGGGCACGGCTTCATCTTGTGATTGCTGGTTAGCTAATTTCTCTTCAACCATCTTTCTTACTGTACTTATTCCTCTCTTTCCTCTTCAAGCATCATTCAAAGTACTAACACAATACACCTATTTAAGTCTAAACCTTATTACGTAATACATGCATCTTCCTTACCCTCTGGCTGCTGATTGTATTAACATTTGAGAACCGCCCAGTCGATGGCATTTCTACTGCACACGTTTGACGCTACAAATAAAAGCTTCAAACCTATGAAATAAACCACTGTCCAAACCATCATGCGCACTGTACTCTTGCACTGTTGCAGCCTTAAGAAACTAAGGGAGTACATCAAAGGGTAAAAGATTACAAACTCAAGTCTTCCAGGAATTTGTGTACAACTGATGACAGACCCATCATTACTCGTTGTAACACCAGAAAATGTTCAAATTATTCAGGGAAACCCCCTCATGCTTAATTACAGTCCAGAAGATTAAATAGTAATGTCTTATGTCTATCAGAATAACTGAACAATAGTACTAAAATCTTACATTTACCACAATAGCTTGACAATTGTAAAGTCATATACAAATGTATCAGAAGAGCTAGACATCTTCACCTTTATTTAGAGAGTACAAATAAGGCGCACAATATAACATATGCTGCTGATGATCTTCCTCACCCTGGTTAATATATAATCCAGAGCTTTCATTCAGTGGGTTGTAGAACAGACACTGCCTCCTTCAGAAATTTTGCTTATTCCGCATCTGTGTTCTTTGTGAAGCCTGCCCACTTCACAACCACAAATACATAGACTTTATCATACACCTTGTCGAAGAGCTGGAAATAAGCAATTCTCCATGTCTTCTTGAACAACAGTGCAAAAAACACTATCCAGAGCCCCACCACAAATCCCAGCACAAGACCAAAATAAAAGGCCAGTGGATCAAATTCTTGCTTGATCCTTTCGAGATCTCCATGGATGAAAGGACCATCCCCTGAACAATTCTTGTGGACAGGAGTCCCACAAACTCCACTGTTACCGATGTACATAAGTGACGGGTATTCATCATTGAGGCTGTCAAGTTGGGGGCTAGAGGGTATCCTTCCAGACAAACTGTTGTAGGACAGGTTCAGGTAGCTCAGAGATGTCAAACTTGACAAGCTCGATGGGATTTCACCAAAAATCTTATTCTGAGAGAGGTCAAGAGATTCCAATGACTTCATGGCGTCAATCATGTTTGGAATTTTCCCACTCAATTGGTTCGATGACAAATTCAAATTCATTAGTGCAACGAGCGAAGTGATGTCTGTAGGAATTTCACCAGTGAGGGAGTTTCATGATAGATCAATGCTCACAAGATATGCAATTGTTCTACCATATATAAGATGCTGCCCTTTTGTATTTACTGACAATGTTTGTCCTAGGCAGTCAGATCCAATTTTGACCGAAGTCGAACCGACAGATAGGCCTGTGATCTCTTCTATAACAACAATCATACCCATGAATTCCTCTTGCAATGTTGTCATAAATGTTAGGTTCGAAAGATGCCAAGGTATTGAACCAGACAAGTTATTGGCTGATAGATCCAATTATTGAAGATACACAAGCTTTGTTATGTCGACTGGAATATTATCAGAAAATTTATTGTGGCTCAGTATGAGAAAACGTAAGTTCACCAGCTTTCCTATCCATGTAGGTAATCTACCAGAGATCTTATTCCATGACAGATCCAAGAATTTTAGATCTGTGTTGTACTGCAAAAACGTTGGGATTTTTCCTGATAAACTGTTGTTGCTGAGTATAAGAAATTGTATTTTGTCCATGTGAAAACATTGAGGAATTTCACCCTCCAAAATATTGTTCGAAAAATCCAGATACACCAACTGTTCTAATTTGCAAATAGATTCTGTCATGTAACCACCAATTTGATTTGACTGCATACACAATACTTCAAGTCTTGAGGCTCCAAGATTTGATGGTTTTTTTTCTGAGAATGCATTGTTGGAGATGTCTAACTTGGTGATATATGTTGGCAGCGTAGGTATTGGTCCGGTGAGCCGGTTCGAACTGAGATATAGTTGTTCAAAAGCCATGCCATCCAGATGTGCTGGCAAGCTGCCACTTATTTGGTTTTTAGAGATATCCAGATAGTTGGCATGTGAAAATGCGGACCAAAACCAATCAGGAAACTCACCCTTCAACAGCGGCGAAGGCAGCAATCTGGCGTGGTTTGGCCTCCGCCACACCTAACTTTGGTGCAAATACATGTATATATACATACTAGACTGTGCGTACTAGAGACTGGGAGGCTGGTTGTTAATTGCTGATGGACATTGGCTTGTGACTTGAGTGTGCTGCACATTATTTTAGAAAACAAGTGCACTCCTCCCGATAGAAGACTGCTCGACTGCTTGGTTACTTGTGAATAGTGAACTGATCGTGAGCGGAAGTAGCAGGCGGCCAGGAATTGTCATGTTTTTTTTGGCTATATGGGTGATTAGCATATCGAGAGAGTGCTATTTAAGAAAATTGGCTGAAATAAAAAAATAAAATTTAAAACTTTTACTTCAATTGTATTTGTTGAGATGTTTTGATTGTCAACACTTAATTTTAGGATTTGAATAGTATTTTTTGAATATATATCTAGTATTTTAGTTAGTTTTTGCATTGTTGCATTATGTATGGTTTTCTCTTTCTTAAATTTCGCCATACCTGAAAAAAATTCCTGCCTTCGCCACTGCCCTTCAAAGCATTGCTTGAAATGTCAAGTGTGGTGGTAGTATTCAACCGCTGAAGCCAAGGTGGAAACAGGGGACCCATCTGGCAAGATGCAAACCGTGCAGATTCTAGTGTGGATGGAGGACGCCAATCTGAATTCAGTGCAATCTTCAAATTGTTGGAAGACAAGTCTATTTCCTCTAACCTTGTCAGATCTAAAAAATGTGCTTCCGTGATCACACCAGTAAAGCTATTGTTGCTTAGGTCCAGAGAAATCAGATTAATAAGGAAACCTATTTCAGTGGGTACACTTCCATTGAGATGATTGCTGAAGAGGTCAATTGAAGTTAAATGCATCATTTTCCCAATCTTGGCTGGTATACTTCCAGTGAGGTGATTGTTACTGAGATCAAGGGAGGTTAGACATGTCAAATTACAAAGCTCGGGTGGTATACTCCCAGTGAGGCCATTAAGGTATATGTTCATAGAAGTCAAAGTAGTAAGAGCGTCGAATTCAGTTGGTATACTTCCAGTGAGGTGATTGTTGCCGAGATCAAGGGAGATTAGACATGTCAAATTCCCAAGCTGTGGTGGTATAGGTCCAACAAGGTTGTTACGGTTGAGGCTTAGTATGCTCAAGCTGGTGAAATCACTGATAGAATTTGGCAGTGTTCCAGTGAAATTGTTGTCACTTAAATCCAACACCTGCAATTTTTTAGATGTGCATTGTGGCAAACTCTCCATCAACACTTGAAAGACTCCATTTATCGAATTACCAGCCAGGTCAATGATTTCCAAACTGCAAATATTCTCCAGTTTTCCTCTCATCATCATGTCCGAGTTCCCATTGTTTGAAATATCAAGGACTTGAAGGTAAGTCATGTTTCCTAGTGTGTCAGGGAACTGGCCAAATAAGTAGTTCTGCCCAAGATCAAGGTACTTGAGGCTTGTCGCTTCCCAAAACCAGCCAGATCCAAGTGATTGCTCAAAGTAATTCCTGGAGAGATCAAGCCTCTCAAGTTTTGTGAGATTAAAGTGCAGAAGTGATTGGTTTGCACTATCAAGAGAACAATGATGAAGATCAATAACTCTCACAGATGGAATCATATTCAGGGTATGAGGCCAGTCAGCTATCCCTGCCAGTGTTACTCCCCTCATGCTAAGGAACTTCAGGAAAGGTAGATTTCCTAACCAGGTGATGTCCGTTGAGTACATATTAGGATAAAGAACTTTGCCAAGGTAAAGATAATGCAACTTAGACAGATTACCAAGCTGAGAAGGTACTGTACCGGTGAATGGTATGCCCGAGAGGTTAAGGTATCTCAAGTTCCCCATGGAGCCCAAAAAACGAGGAATTTGGCTATCTGGGCCTAGTAAGCAGTTCATGCTAAGGTCCAGGTGCTCCAGATGCTTCAAGGAAAGCAGAGAGGGACTTATCTGGCCAAACAAAGCACTGGCATGATCACATGGATTATAGTAATCATAGTCGTCAGTCTCCACATTTGAATTGCGAAGATGAAGCTTGATAACTTGGCCAGTCCAATTGCTGCAACTGACGCCTCTCCACCGGCAGCAATCTTAGCCATGCCACGAGGCGAGGAAGTTGGTGTTGTTGCTTGTAATGCCCTGCTTGAAGGAGAGCAAGGCGGTCCTCTCGGCCGGGATACAGCCGACGCCATGAGCATGGTGTTGCTGGGGTTGTAGTGCACCACTTGCGAAGAATGAAAATATGCTTATGCTGATGAGAGTGAGCAAGAGATTGGTTGTACTACACATGCTGGATGAACGAGCTGTCTCGCTGGGTAAGCAATGCATACACACTACAATATGATACATGCATGCTCAGTTTTAAACTTTTAGTATTTAGCTATGTACCAAAGCCATACTAGCAGGGATGACTTGCGGGGTCTACGGACAACGTACCCGTCCTTCAGGGGGGAATTCAAGCAAATCTGGTTCATACAAATTTGTGGCCAAACTGTGATGGGAGTCACCAGCCACTCGACTAGTTGCCTGACTGCAACCACACGGTACTCTCGAAGTCAGTCAATTCTGTTGTATTTGCGCCCTGCATGCTGGAGCAGGGTTGCTTACTATTCCAATATGACTGTTTCTTTTTACAATATTGATGAAACTCTAGCATTTTCAATTTCAAACAACATACAAGAGAAGAAGGGGATTGAAATGAGCACAAGTAGCAAAAAGTAAAACTGTCACTCCAACGCTACCTAGCCGGATTTCGGACCCTGCTCTTGATCTTAAACAGAAGAAAAAAATGTTTGTAGAAGAAAGTAATGGGTTGCTGATTGCATTCAACAATTACGCATTGTTACTGAGCGCTGGAAAGCAGTTGGTTGCTGATTGAGCTTCAAACTTGCTTCCTGTTTGGATGGTTGTTTTTCTTCAGATACACCTGTAAAAAAGTTACATGCCTCGGTCGGTCGTTTGATTTTCAACCGGAATTTGTATGTGAACCGGTATAATACACTTGTATAATAAATACCCTTGTATTAATTACATTCAATCCAAGCGCAGCCTTAACGGCACAGACATCCATAAATTTTAGCACGCCTATGCTTCTGTATTGTATTTGAAGCCTGGGTTTTAGAAGAGTCGAGAAGCATCAACAATCTGATATAAACGTGTAGTACTCCCAAGTTACAAAGTTCATCAAAATGCAGATCTTTTTTCTGGCTGTTAACAATTACAGGAATTACTATTATTGTAAGAACGATTAAGAAGGAACCTTGACCGAAAAAGGGTTTCCCCCACTTTATAGATAAAGCCATCACCGCATAACAACATCGTAACGGATACAAACACACACCACCACCACACACAACACACACACACCCAAGGCACGATACATAGTGCCGGGCACCATACGACGAAGCCAGGTCTCCAAGACGGCGCCTCCAAGAAGGTAACGACCGCAGACGGCCGCCACCGCTCGATCTGGTAGATCAAGTTTTCACCCGGAGCAAGACGGAGGAAGGGTGAACGCCGCGACGAGGCCTTCAGGAAGGTTACGCCATCCGCGGATGCCGCTCCCGTCGGCCAGATTACTGGCCAGGTGATCCCCCTTTCTTAACCAACTCACACGTCCTCTCTGGGCCTAGTATATCTCATCCTGGTCCAGTAAGTTCTCAACCAACAACGCGAGCTCTTTCTGTTTTATTCTTGTGTCGACAGTTATTGGTGCTCTCATACACTTCTCCAGCTCCTCCTGTGTTTTCCTCAGACGGCCCCTAGGCTCTTTAAGCACTTTTCTATCCCATAAATGCAGGTCCTGATGCACAGCTTGTAACTTTGCAGAAGCCGAACTCATGCTTGGGTCAGTGCTGGCCTTTCTCCAAGAAGTTTTAACGACCTCCTCCACTGTTTCCTCCGAAAGCCATCTCGCCTCAAACTTGCGCCCATAGGAAGGACGGGTTTCTGCAACTCCTTTTAGGTACTCAGTATCAAGCATGATCGGCCTATGATCCGATTTCCCCATCTCCATATTGCATACGCTAGCATAAGGGTGCAATTCCGTCCATTCTGCATTAGACACCCCTCTATCCAGCCTTTCTTTTAGTCCACCTCTAAACCAGGTAAACATGTCCCCCACATATCCTAGATCCTCCAGGTCGCAGTCAGCAAGAGCATCTCGGAAAGCTTGCATTCTACTCTGCTGCCTGGGAACCCCACCCTCCTTCTCAGAAGTAAAAAACCCTCCTTCTCAGAAGTAAAAAGAATTTCATTGAAATCACCCAATACGATCCACACCATGTTGGACTAGGATTTGAGATCACGTAATAAGGTATACGTGCGATCTTTGTTGTCCCAGCTCGGCTCACCATAGATTCCAGTGAGTCGCCACACCTCGCCCCCATCCTCTTGAACCATATAACATCAATAAAGTCTAGCGTAGCTGTCCGGGAGTAGATCCTCACCTCCTTCTTCCAGACAAGCAACAATCCTCCTTTCCTCCCATCACTAGGGGAAACTATCATGTGATCCATCTTGAGTTTCTTGCGCAACACGTCAGCCTTCTCTTCGTCCAAATGTGTTTCCGAGAGGAAGATCACATCCGGCTCATGCCGCCTCTGGATGTCCAGAAGCGACCGAACTGTCGGGGCCCAAGGATGCCCCGACAGTTCCAACTTATGGTTTTCATTGCTCCCGGCGATCCTCCTCACGGGAGGCCGCCGATAACAACTCTCTGTCCTTGTCTACGTGCTCATCTCCATTCCCATTCAGGGCCTGCTAAGGAACCTCCACTTCCATGTTGTCTTCTTGTCTCTGCTTCTTTTTGTTCTCATTTTTGTGTGGTGTGTTGTTGGGGTCATCCACATCACCCACACGATCAAATTTGTCAACCAGATTTTCCACCACTCTGGTTTTCTTCACTGCCACCATTGCCAACGCATCAGAGTTTTTAGGGTCCATATTCATAGGGATCACTTGATCTGCCACTGAATTCTCAGCTAGTCTTTTGCGTTTAGACGGATGATCCTTGTCTAGTTCATCATCCTTCTCTGTACCTTGTTCATTCCCTTATGAAGGTTTATTAAAGAGAGCGTTAAAGTGCCAAGGGGGCGCAACATCACCTCCCCGCCCTCTACCTCTACCGAAACCATCAAAATTTCCTCTTCCACGGCCTAGCGGTAGATCATTATCCTCATATTGTTCCTTGTTCCACTGCCTACCCCTACCTCTTCCTCTGCCTGCTGTAAACCTTTCTAATAGCACGAAAGGACCCCACTCAAAAAAATTTGGGTCATGTTCTCCAGTTCCACATTCCTCATGCCAATGCCCCAGACCTCCACAATGGTAGAAAAACGTTGGTAGTTTTTCATATTGCACTTGGTACCATCTCTTCTTCAGGTCCTTGGTGATTGAGACGAAACGAACCAGCTTTTTGTTCACATTTATCCTGATCCTTACACGGAAAAATTCCCCTGTGTATCCTGTCGGCAGCTTCGTTTGTACCTCGACAATTTCACCAATTGATCTGCACAGTCCTTTGATTACGCGCTCATGGAGAAAATTGTCAGGCAGTCCCAAAACCCTAACCCAAACAAGAAGTTTATCCATTACTACAGTCTTCGGGTCCTCGAATCCATCATATTCTTCCAATATCAGAGTTTTAGACCGAAAGAGCCAAGGTCCCAAGTTCATTTCTTTGTTCCAATCGGCCAGACAATTGAATTGAGCTGTAAACAAGTTATCATAAATCTTTCTCCACACCACCTCCTTTGTTGGGTTCCAGGAAAATCGCATATCAGCATAGAGAGACGATGGGCTGAAGCCCGCCGTGGTCTGCACCCTTGCAATTGCTAGCCACATTGCCGCCGACGGCGGCTCGTTCACCTCTTCTTCCCATACGAAGCCCCCTCCTTCTTCCTCCTCAAGATCCAGCCTTCCCAAGAGATATTCCACCGCTTCACACCTCCCCTGTCGCTGGCTAGGGCCAGCGCCATCCGCCATCTTTTTTAGGTCACGACGAATTCCGTCCGAGAAACCAGGCAAACCCTAGGTCAGAGCCAAAGCTTCTGCCCTGGGCGAATAGATTTTCTGCCGCACAACAACCCTCCGATCCCACCCGGTTTCCCTAAGACGATCGGGGTAGAGATCGAGTAGGGGAGGAGAACTCTTGACCTTGATCGCCAGAGGATAGCCAAAACCCTAGCCGTCTCGCCGAGACGCAGGGGACAATTAGAGATATTGAGGTGCTCACTATTATTATTATTATTATTATTATTATTATTATTATTATTACTAGGACAATGCCCGTGCGTTGCAATGGGAGAAATTCTTAAACTTATGATAAAATATTTATGATGTACGTAAAATTAATTTTATATATTTTAAAAAGGTGCAATCGCATTTAAAATAATACAAAAATTTAATACGTGTGAATAATTTTCGTGAGGTTTTTTTATGAGTACACTTTTTCGTGAGTTAGCTATATATGACATTTTGGAATGAATGATAGAAAAAAATAAAATCACGTGAACATTTTTTCTGATATTTGGAGCAATATTATTTTATATAAAAATATTTTATTAAAAAATGGAGAAATTTTTAATTTTATTATTAAATACCTATGACGTACGTAAATTTTATTTTATATGTTTTAAAAAGGTGCAAACGCATTTAAAATAATACAAAATAAATTTTGCGGGTACACATTTTCGCGAGTTGGATACATCTAGGATTTTGGAATGAATGGCACAAAAAATTAAAATCGTGTGAACATTTCTTTTGTGATATTTGGAGCAATAAAATTAATTATTGCTTGAAACAATGGTAGAAAATTGTAATCTTATGAGCCTATGATGTACGTAAAATTAACTTCATATATTTTTGAAAGGCGCAAACACATTTAAAATAATACAAAAAAATTAAACCGGTTTGAATCCTGGCGCTCTTTTATTTTCTTTTCGACTTCGGACGGCCCATACACGAAGAGGTGATGGCTTAGTTCGGCCCACATACATATGTCATTTTTTTTTTCTGGAATGAGGGTGGACTGCGGGTTGATTTTCCGAAATACCACAACACAAACATTTATCGATATAATTAAATATTGGTTGTGTCAAGAATCTGGATGGTGGCACAAGTATCACGGATACAAAAATATGGAGTCAAATGGGGTAAAGTTCTTTGGTACAACAACTCGGAACATGGGGAATGATTTCAAGATATTGATTCGGCGAATCCATGATGCACATCATATGCACCTTGTAACTTACTTCACGTGACGATAATCTTATACACGCCCTTTTGCTGTTATTGCAATTATCGTCTTTTCACACATCCACTACTAGGGAATAGCCTTATGGTGGCGCACTGTTTTTGAGTTTAGTGGCGCATTGAATAGCCTTATGGTGGCGCACTGTTTTTGAGTTTAGTGGCGCATTAGGGATGCGCCACTAACTACAAGCCACTAATAAGGGTTTAGAGGTGGCGCATTCTGGATGCGCCACCCCTAAGGCCCTTATGCGTGGCGCATCTCAGAATGCGCCACCTATAAGGTCCTTGGTGATTGCGACCCTTAGAGCATCTCCAGCCGTTTCCCCCTCCAGTGCGATTTTCGACACTAAAGTAGCGCCCTTTGGGGGCTGCCGGCGCAAATAATGCCTTGGGAGGGCGATCGACCATCCAGTCGTGGCCCAGGCACGCACCCCAGGCGCCGAGGTTCGCCGTATATTCGATTCAGATTCGACGCACATTTGATTTAAATTCATATAGTTTTGGCGAAATATAGGCGAGTTCATAATATTTGGACGAGTAAACAAAATAAAACATTAATACAAAATAAAAAAACGACTATATGCCAAAAAAGCGGTAGGGCTCAGAGTAGTCGACGGTGGCTCCTCCAGCGGCGCCGTCGTCACTGGGTGGCTCACGCTTCACGACGGCGTCGCTGCTGCACCCGGCGCCACCAGTGGACGGCAGCCCACTCCTCCTTCTCACCTCAGTGGCGTCGCGCTCCGCCGGCCCCGCACCATATCGAAGCGACACTGCGCCTTGAAGCGCTCCAGCTATCGGCGCTGCCGCTCCATCTCCGCCGGCAGGCTTGATTCGCGCGGGGAAGCCGAGGCGAGGCGATGAGGACGACGCTTCATAGCTGCTGACACGGCGGGTCCACTTGGCTGTAGCAAAACAAAATCCTTAAATATGAACCGTAAAATTGAATATTTCTGAATATTCTCTTTCTTTCTTACTTTTCCTTCTTTCCATCTTCCTCCTTAGGTCTCTCCCAAACCAATAGAGAACAGAGAAACTCCATGGTCGGAGCGGGCACATGCGGTCGTCGAAAATTGTAAACTGATGGTTATTTTACAGTTCGAAAAAGATACAAGAAATCTGCTAGAGATGCTCTTACATGTAGCTCAAAAAAATAAAGCATCGATCAGTTTGACTAACATTTAATAAAACTAATTTTCCTATATTAGTTCGTTTCTGTTTTACAGTGTTGAGCATTTATTAATTTTAGGGGATAGCATTTTACGGTTAATTAATTCATGCTTGATTGATGTACGTAACGTATGTGCTGGAAAAATTGATGCTTTGGTAATTACCTAGCACATATCATTGGATTCGCGGACGTTAGAAGGAGGCACGTCAGTTGACGTGCCAACAGGCACGGTAGAAGAGCCGCTTCCGCTCCATGCATGGAGACCCGCAATCATTTTTTTTTAGAATTGAAACCGCAATCCTTGGGAGTTAATTTCTTCATGATCTTCCCTACAGTTTACCGTACTGCTCACTGCGAGGTAGCTCCTCGATTCTAGTGTATATAAATTGTTGATATCTAATCTAAAAATCTGAGGTGGGACTAATCAGTAAGACCCGTACCTAATTTTTGTGTGATTTGGAAACCCACTCGTCGCCTAGGAGGCTAGGAGAGACTCAGGCCTTGCTGGGCTGCAATGCATGGAGGTCTGTCTGCTGCTCGCGAGAAATCTTAGATGGGCCAGATTCTTTGGGCCATCAAGGCACGTAAGGTTTGGTCGTTCGGTGTGACAGAAGAGCGAACCGTTTTTTCCACCGAAAATACTTAGAGTGAGGGTTGATTAAATTGCCCGTGCGTTGCAACGGGAGATGAAATTAGATGTGCTTGAATTTTGAAATACAGTATAGATCGCATACGCTCACAAATACATACATACAATGCGATATAAATATATTTCTTTTTTCAAAAATGTAGTCATCATAAACGCCTATTATCGGTGCCAACGTCTCGTTCCATTGAAAAAAATATTTTTCTTTATGAAACATAAAAACATTAAACCTAAGATTTGATCTTGGTAAAACTTAAAACTGTTGCTAGTAAGAGAGTTTGTACTTGAGTCGTTTGTTTTTTTGAATGGAATGAAGTCGGGGAAATGCTTCCTGTTTATATAAAAAAAATAAGATTTAATCTCTCCTGTTTATATAAAAAAAATAAGATTTAATCTCTGGTGGAGTAGAGATATCATTGCTCTCCTAATCATCCAAGCACAAGTTAATTTTTAATATGATTCTTTCTTATTTCGACTTGGGTCTTTGATCCAACCTATCACATGCAGCCAGTCAAATTTATCTCATACGTCCTCTTCTTAGAGAACCAGCAGCACACCGAGCGTTCTCTTGTCTTAACCGGGTATTCTCCTTCCAACCAGTCCACACAGCAGCCTTGTCTTGTCATTAATTGACTTTCAAGATGTCTCGTTGTCTGTGCAGGCAAGTTGCACATGTACGTATATAAATTGGTGTGGTGTTGTCAAATTAAGCGAGGTGGGATTATTTCATTCATAAGCGAACCGTTTTTCGTGCACAGTCCTGAGTTTAGCTCAGTTTTTTTACGGCCTTGATTTTAGCATTGTTGGGCCCAGTACGTGGAGTTGAGCGACGACGGTGCGCATCGACGACACACGCAGCCAGACAAGTGTGAGGGGCCGCAACCGGGCGACGTACGATCGGCCAAGTTTTTTTCTAACAGCCATGGCCCAGCCCAAGAAAAAGTGGCCCAATAGAAAAAAAAGCAGCGAATCGTTTTTGGTTTTCCTTAACAGTAGGATTGCGGGTTTATTTGGCTAAAAGGGAGGGGCTTTTGAAAAAAATGCTAAAACGGACTAAGAAAGCTACCTCCCTTTATTATTAGGTATATATATATATAGATTATTATTATTATTATTATTATTATTATTATCCCAAGAGAGCATATTTGCAACAGAAGCATGTTAGCAGCAGGACACGTCCCACAGGCCCCGCGCTGGGCAAGGCAACACGAACCCGAACCCTAATCACCTTCGGCCTTCGCGATCCCCTCCCCTTCGTTGCAAACATAGTTTCCTTCTCCCCACACGGCGTATATTATAGTTTTCAGTCCCGATCCTCCAATAAGGCAGGAAAATATCCCCCTCATCGGAACCTCGCTCGAGCAGGGAAGGAAACTAGACGGCGGCGCCGACCCTCCTCCTCTCTCTCCCCGCCGCCAACCCTTCTCGTCTCCGCCGGCCGCCGGGTAAGTTTAGGCCCTTCGCCGTCTCTCATCGCCTCGCTTTTCCTCATCGTCTCCGCCCGCCGCCAGGTTGGATTAGGCCCGTCGCCGTCTCCTCGTTTTCCTCCCGCCGCCGGTCCTTAGACTAATCTCCTTAATCGCTAACATACTGATTTATTGTGGCTACTACTATTATGCAGGAGACATAACCAAAGAGCATGGTATGCTTTTGTCAGTGTTCCTTCTGTTCAAGTTTCTTTCCAAGGATTTGATCACGGCTGCACTCACTACTATTAGTTGACTCAACTTTGTTTAGATTCCTACGTATCTACTTAAGTATTTAGACTAGATGCATGCGAATCTAGACGAAGTTTAGTCAACTAATTTGGATCAGAGGGAGTACTTGTTTTAATGTTATATGTATTTCCAATTCATATCTTCCCTAATAAGACGATTATATCATACTCCAATTCTATTTCCTAGCACTTTGTGGACTTGCGTTTTAGATCATATTCTTCGGTTACACTATCTCAAGAATACCATAATTTGGATTTCTGTACTGTTTACTATTTTAATGAAGTTGTTGAATACTTGCATTTTGGCTGCACTACCGGCCGGTAACATTTGGTATGTTCATATTTTTTCAGTTCTGGTTCTGGCTGAAAAAGCTGAATTGATCCACTGATTTTATTTTACATGCATATTACCAAATCATTCTGCAATGTTCATTTTTATCAGCTCTGGCTGAAAGCAGAATTGATCCACGAGTTTTATTTCATGCATTAATTTCTAAGTCATTCTCGGAATTTGATATTGATGTGTAAATTCTTTGCTTCCTTTTGCTTTTTTAGCCTAGACTTTTGATGCATGATATTTTCTGGGTGGTCAGGGTGGCTAAATCTTTTTATGCCCTAATAAATGCCGTAGGTCTTCTTAGTGAACTTTTGCTAATAAGGGGTTCCTTCTTAGTTTAATAATTCAACTAATCTGACTCTGCATTGTTATGCACAGCTCCTGTTTGCCATATTATTGTTTGTACTATAGACATGCTAGCTATTTGCCAGTCCCAAAATGCTTTTGTGGTGATTAATGGTATTCTGTATGACATCTTATTTGCTAATCTCTCTTCTTTCTCACTGGAAGGATGGCATGAATCAGCTGATGGGTAAAGTGCGGGATTGGAACATGTCTGGAACCAAACTGAAGAAGTTTGATGGATCGGTCCTTGCTGCCAATGAGGATGGTGGAAGATGCGAAGATGATACCACAGCTCTCCAGGAGGATCACGGAGATGACCCTGAGTCCTCAGAGGATAGCGATGATTGTTGGCAAGACGGCCATCGTGTGGTGCAATTTTTGGCCATTTCTGCCAACTTCCCTATCTGCAAAATCAATGGCTACGACCATGGACATGGCCGGTGCCTCTACGCGCCCTCCAAGGGCGAAGTACAAGAGGTATATTCTATCTACCATATATAGATTTATGCCTCACACATATTAGTATTGTAATAAATTAAAACCCTTTACATTCATGCTTGCAAGTGCAGGATGGAATGGTCGATTTGGTGCCCATTGGACCCTGCGAAATTCTCATGGCTTACAGCCAAATCGGTTTGGAAATTTACTACTCCACTACAGCCGGCGATGAGGGGGGTGTTGTTAGCGTCGATGAGGGGGCTCTACGGCCCGTTGGTCGTCGCACTAGAGTGCAGTGGAGTGTTAACGACGATGAAATTGCGGAATACACACAAACCATCTGTGCAGGCCCTGGCCGCAAGCTGGAGGTCACATACTTGGTGATTCCTGCGGCCGTTCAGACCAATGTTGAGGTCAGGTTGAAGCTCAAAGACTTGGGTTCTAGAAGCCGTGCCGTGTATGGTAAGATCAAGGCATCCGCCATTGAATATGGGAACAAAAGTGTCCACCTCTTCTGTTGTGATCGAGGGAGGCGCTTGCCGATTTGCTCTGGCACCACATCCATTCTTCCACTGTGGCCGTCTAAGATTGCCTTGCCATGTAGTCGGCTGCTCAAACTCCACATAGAGGTCGACTTGACAGTAATCACTACCTGTGACGGTCATGAAGAGGACAAGAATTTAAAATTCAGTCTAGAATTCACCCGTCGAATTACGAGTCAAGAAAGAGAAGTCGACGGTGATCAAGTTGAAGTGAAAATAATAAATTACTCGAATTATTGATACTCCGTACCACAAACTGAGACGCGAATTGGTGCTGTACGTGGTTGTTGCAGCATCCGAAGATGACTATGAAATAAGTGAAGGAATTGGTGCCGTAATATAGTCTCAGCGGATTTTTTTTGAACTTTGTGCCCGTTTGCCAAATCATGCTAGTACCTATTTCTTTTTCTGTTTGATTTGTTTCATGTCTTTTTTTTATTTCAACTGAACTATTTGTGTCGTTGGGTGACTGTGTATCAAAATATAGCATAAAGATTCTGAGGCAGATATTAAGCAAAGATATAGGCCGGTAATCATGCATGTTATCATAGTAAAAACCTGACGTGGTACACATATTAATGAAGAAAGAGATGATTGTAATATCATACCCCCTCTGCCAAATTAAACTTTGACTAACCATGTAGACAAAATATCGAACGCATCTGGCGACCTAGCCGCCACCGAGCGCTGCCACCGACGCCCATCGCGGCAGCCCGCGTCGTCCCCACTAGGGCGACTCGGGCGGCACCAATCACCAGCTGCCGAGGGCGCGGTTTTCATCTTCTCTTGCCTTCGCCGCCGCCGGGCTAAGTCCAAAGGCCGACGGTAGGGCGGGGGATTCCCTCTCTCCCACGTCTTAGGGGTGGTGCGGAGCCCCTAAACGTGTGGTGGCGCGGCCGATCCAATCTATGCGGCGCGGTGGCGATGGCTGCGTCGGCTTGGTGGCAGGGCGCCCTATCTCGGGTGGCGGCGGCTGCAGGCGCGGCGCAGCCTTGTACCGAGAAGGGCGGCGACCACGGACGGCGCGCCATCGGGCGTCGGATCGGCACCGACGGCTCGGAGGCCATGGTGGACTGGTCGGCGACGCCTCCGGTCAGATCTGATCTGGCCGGTGCATCCGGCGGTGGTCGCCATCTTCTTCGTCGGAGGTGGTCGGCCTGAGGCTGGATGTTCAGACCTCGAGTTCCGGCTGCGAGTTGGGAAGACATAATTGTAGGTGAAAACCGAGCCGATGGCAGGCGATGGCGGCGTTCTGCGTCGTTACCTTGATGAAGGCATCGTCATGTAACTACTGTCGACCCACTCGTGCTGCTGCGGGGGAAACCCTGAGATCTGGTCTTACAGATTAGACGATGGCGGTACTGCGGTGTCGTTTTTTCTCTTGGGAGCATCATTGGTTGAGCAGCGCTGGAAGACAGAGGCAGGAGGTGAAGGAGCGTTGTCTTGCACGAATCTTTCTGTGGAGATGTCAAGTCATGCCTAGCCGACAGGTGCTACGATGTGTCATGCTTGGTTGGCAGGTGCTACGCACGACAGATCTTCCAAAATCTTCGCGTCTGGAATTCTAGATGGACGAGCGCGGGGCGGTGGCGCCATTGGGCGTCGTGGTGGCGTCGACGGATGGTCGGACTGGCAAGGATGATTGATGCGAATATCTTTACTGAAGATGGGTTAGCGGCCCAATGATGATGGCAGCGTCTAAAACGTGTGCATGCGGTGTAACGCTTTAGGTTTGTTGTACCGGCTGTTGGTTCCGATACATTATGTGGATGGATCGGCGACGACACCGATTTTAGATATGGGGAGTGAGAGCACTCCACATTATCGAGTTTTGTAAATGTGAGTGGTGACTTCGGGTGGCTTGATGTATGTTCTTGTCAGATCTTTGTTGAATAATAAATAATATGGCCGTATGCATCGATTGATGAATAGGCCGAGGGTCTTGACCTCCTTTTCCAAAAAAACGTAGACAAATATTAACATCTACAATATAGAACAAATATTATTAGAATCGTCATAATATATATTTTCACATTATATGTATTCACTATCACAAATGTTTCATTATTTATCTATATGTTTAGTCAAACTTTGCAAATTTTGACTTTGCCCAAACCCAAAATGCAGAGTAATTATGGACAGCAGGAGTAGTTAGATACTACTCCCTCCATTCGAAATTAGATGACTTCATTTGTGTACATATCTACATGCACATGTATACAAATGGAAGTCATCTAATTTGGAACGGAGGGAGTATTTCATAGCACGTAAAACTAGAAATTTTCATTTCGAATAAATCTTGTACATAATTTTGATTGAGATTATACAATCATTAAATATACAGGATTATGGTAATATTACATGGTAAAATGCATTTTTCCATAGTGCCATATGCATGACACTTCTCATTGTGCCAGTCTAAGTGACGTTGTGGCACGATATTTTAAAATATTATGAAATGTTTTTAATATTTTCCAAAACTAAAATGCATTTTTCAAAATTTACAGATATGTGACGTGGTCGGCTCGCTAACTACGAAGCAGCAGGATCGGTCGGCCCGTTGCCAGCCAACAATCCTTGGCCAACCAATTGTTGGCCGACTGGGCCTGGCGCAGACTGATAGAGGCATGTCGGCCTGCTACCAACTAGCGGGTGGCACAACGAAGGCGTGTACAGGAGCTTCAACGGAGTGCGCCTATGCGGCAACCTGGTCGGCACTTTGCTAGTGCCGACCACCCCCTAGCTGGGCCGCGAGGCCCAACATAGTGAGTAAGTATTTTCTATTTTCTTTTTTCTTGTTTCTTTTTCCTTTTTCTTGTTAACAAATTCTAAATTCAACATTTTTTGAATTTAAATTTTTTTAATATCAAATTTTTTTGGATTTTAACATTTTTCGAGTAACTATATTTTTCTAATTTCAACATTTTTTGAATTTAATATTTTCTAAAATCAACATTTTTGTTAGCACCCATTTTTGGCCTCATGGTGACCAAATCAAGCCGAGTTATCCTTAGAAACTTTGGTCTAAAGGTGGGTGGCGGATCCATTCATGTCAAGAGTGAAAGGCCAAATGACTTCATTGGAATTTGGCCATCTTGGAATCAGGTCGAAACCTTCTGCAGGACATTGTTTGAAGAAAGGAGTCGGAGCACCTTCAAGATGGCCTCATATGAAAAAGTGCCCAACATGGAAGTTGTTCGTATCGTCGAGGCGTGCAACTTTGCTTTTGGGGTCATTCGGATCCGACATACTATGCAGCCTCCAGATGCCCGGAAATCCGACGTGACTGTGCTGCCTGATGGGTCCGACCTAAGGTTGAAGATGAAGTCGCGGAGATCACTAAAGATGACTTCATATGGAAAAAGCAATTGTTTCATTGCGTCTGTCCGAAATTGAACAAGTGTGGGGATCAAGTATCTTTGTCAGCGCCCGTCTGTCTCTCTAGTGACCTGACACATCTGCTTTGGTTGAGGATCAATTCCGGTCGCAAGGACGGATCATGCATGCGCTCAATTGGCATTCAATGCCAGCGACCTTTGTGGATGTGTGGCAACCGCTTCACGCGGCAAGGTTACTCTGGTGCGGAAAGATTTTAGGTTGGACATAGATATCGGGTGAGGACGTGTCGATGATTCGGACCTCAACGGGGTGCGCGTATGCGGAAAACCTGGTCGGCACTTTGCTAGTGCCAACCACCCCCTAGCTGGGCCGCGAGGCCCAACGTAGTGTGTAAGTATTTTCTTTTTTCTTTTTTCCTTTTTCCTGTTAACAATTTTTAAATTCAACATTTTTTGAATTTCAACTTTTTTTAATATGAAAATTTTTTGGATTTAATTTTTTTTTGAATAACAATATTTTTTTTCTAATTTCAACATTTTTTTAATTTAATATTTTTTAAATGAACATTTTTGTTAGCACCCATTTTTCGCCTCATGGTGACCAAAGCAAGCCGAGTGATCCTTAGCAACTTTGGTCTAAAGGTGGGCGGCGGATCCATTCATGTCAAGAGTAAAAGGCCAAATGACTTCAATGGAATTTGGCCATTTTGGAATCAGGTCGAAACCTTCTGCATGACATTGTTTGAAGAAAGGAGTCGGAGCACCTTTAAGATGACCTCATATGAAAAAGTGCCCAACATGAAAGTTGTTCGTAACGTCGAGACGTGCAACTTTTCTTTTGGGGTCATTTGGATCCGACATACTATGCAGCCTCCAGATGCCCGGAAATCCGGCTGGACTGTGCCGCCTGATGGTTCCGACCTAAGGTTGAAGATGAAGCCGGAGATCAATAAAGATGACTTCATATGGAAAAAGAAATCGTTTCATCGCGTCTCTCCAGAATTGAACAAGCGTGGGGATCGAGTATCTTTGTCAGCGCCCGTCCGTCTCTCTAGTGACCTGACATATCTGCTTTGATTGAGCATCAATTCTGGTCACAGGGATGGATCACGCATGCGTTCAATTGACATTCAATGCCAGTGACCTTTGTGGATGTGTGGCAACCGCTTCACGCGAAAAGGTTATTCTGGTGCGGAAAGATTTTAGGTTGGACATAGATATCAGGTGAGGACGTGTCGATGATTCAGACTTCCACAAATGTCCCCCCCCCTTGAGTTGTAGTTTGCTGAAGACGGGACCGCCGAGATCGTGATCCCAACCTGTGTAATTCCCACAGACGGCGCCAATTGACGGGGATCAACCCCGGAAGATCCCATGGTCAGGGACCCTGGGTTAGTGATGAGAGGCACAGGTTGGACGATAGCTCGTCGGCAAACAGGGAGGCACGCTTCTGCTCGATATTATTGATAGGGATGATGCAGTTACAGTGGATGCCAAGGCTGGAGCGCTCAAGGCTAGGGTTACAGATGATATTGGTTGTCTTTGGTGTCGCCCCTCCTAGCCCTTATATACTGGGCTAGGTCTCGGGGAGTTCATCTACGTTTACAGGTAAGCTTTTCTAACCCTAACTTGCTCCGTAGGGCAGGTCTTCGCACCTTCCTTGTGAGTCGTAGACTCCTACGTCGGTGTCAACCAGTGGGCCGAGGATGTATCTTCATGGGCCTTCTGTCTTCATGGACACCAGGTAGACTTATCCGTAGGAGTCGTGGGGTCACCCCCTCGTCACCCGCCAACTCATGATTTGCATCAGATTTACGGGAAACGAACATGTGGATCAACCCGTGAACGGATACAAATCCATTTTAGATCATAAAATTTGTTTAGACATTCTAATCCGAGTGATTACAAAAGATTGAAAGATCGATGGTGGAGATGCTTTTATTTTGTATCGTGGTCCACTATCTCGCTGCCCAGTACTGTTGTGTTTATCTCAATGGAATCACGCATGGGAAATGATGCGACCAGATCCGATTTTTCCGCCGATTGAGTCTGAGTCTCTCACTGATTTACTTATAGTTAACCAATGCCTAGTTAAGAGTGATCTATCGTGCATCGAGTTAAAACTCAAAAGAAGTCCACTAATCCATCGATTAAGGCAAACATGCACGTGACCATCAATCCACCATGTATTTATGCGTGCAGTTGCAGTCCACTGAGGGTAATACATTGAGAGTTTTAAATTTGAAGTGGCTAACTCTCAGGGGTAGAATAGATTTCTCACAACATTAAGCATGCGCAGTGGTAGGCCTTCACCTCCGTGCCCATGATTCGTCCGCCCAACGGTGCTATATAGAGAGAGACCGGTCTATCACAAGCTTCACCACATCACAAGACAACAGTGCACTACACAAGCGAAAGCGAGCAATTATTTTACCTCTAGCGGTGCAGCAATGGAGAGAAGCGTCGCCAACATCCTGCTGGTGCTTTCGCTCGGGGCGGCCCTCGCCGTCGCCGCCCGCCCCGCTGGTACCTCCGGCGACGTGTCCGCCATTCGCCTCCCGAGCGACGGCAAAGGTGACGTACGCATGGACATGCACGTCGCCGTTGCATTACTAGATAGATATACAGCGCATGGCGAGCATTAAGATCTTTTTCTTCGTATCGAAATACAACCTATATTTCGATACGGAGGACGTAATTTGCAGTACAGTTCTCAGTTCTTACACGCCTCCGTTGATCCATGTGATGCAGGTCTCGGTGATGAGGCGACATTTGGGGCGATGAAGGATGAGAGGCCGTGGACGTGCTGCGACGACGCCCTCTGCTCAAACACGAAACCCAACTTCTGCGGCTGTCGCGATGTTGTGACCAAGTGCGCCAGGGCGTGCCAGTCCTGCGACGAGGTCTTCCCTGGCCGCTACCTTTGCCTCGACGTCCACAAAGGCTCGCCCGGCCCAAAGTGCACGCACAAAGTGGACGTCGTCGCCGGCGCCGGTAACTAGCTACCTGGGCCTGGCTATATATCTAGTATCGCATGTGCACGTACGTGTGTCGACGTTCTTTCCTTGTTGTTGGCCATGATCCCTATCTATGTACTGGTTCAGCTAAACTCGCTTATCATGTTTAACAATAAATAAATGTAGGTGTGTGGTGCCAACCGATCACAGAGTGATAATTATTATTGCAGTTGAACAATGGTTTTTGTGACGAGAAGATTTTCTACCGCACCACATATACTGAAAAAGTCTTTTCCGCCGTTTTATAGATAAAACACTAATCAACAACCACCCGGATAACATACTTCACCACACACGTACTCAAGGCAGGATCCAAAAATGTTGGGATCCGCTACACTCAACCGATATGCCGAATAAATGGAAAGAGAAAGCCGAGCACGATGCACCAGGTACTCCAAGGTGATGCATTTAGGAAGGGGACGACACCGAAGAGCCGCCACCACCCGATCCGTGGATCAGGGTTTCCTCCAGAGCAACATCGCAAATAGGGAGACATCGCGATGACACCTTCAAGAAGGAAACGATATTGTAAGCGCCATCATCATCGTTCTGTCAATGACAAAAAAACACCATGCCACTACCCGATCCGTGGAGCAAGGTTTCCCCCGGAGCAACATCGCAAGGACACCTACAAGAAGGAAACGATACTGTAAGCGCAATCATCATCGACTCATCGTTATGTCGATGATAAAAAAAACCACGGCACGGGCACTCCACCTCCGAGGCACCGAAACCGCACACTAGCCACCACATCGCCCTAACGGCCATGGAAACTAGCCCACAACCAAACCGTGAACTCCGCTCGAAAGCACCAAGGCTCCCATTATCAGGACTGTCACTCTTAGATTACGAGGGACAAAAATTAAACAAAAAAGTGTCGCTAGAAAATGCTTTGCATCACGTAAAAAGAAGGCTTATTTTCCATACTATAAGACCATATTTCAACTAAGAGAAGGTAAATTACTCTTTTTCAATTTTCTCTTTCTTCCAACTCAACAACCATCCTAGTTGTAGTAGAAACAATAACTCAAATGTATTTCCTATTTTAGTAATTATTAATTTAAAATATACATACTTCATAAATTTAAAACTCTTCGAGATACAATGCAACCAATTCTTACTACAATGCATGGGATATCATAGTTACTAGTTAGTGCACATTCATTTTTACTTGAAGCACGAGGTCTTGCATACGACCTCCTTTCCGGATTAGACCTCCCCGCAATGGGAGTATCATAACTAATATTGTGCAAGCCAACTAAGAAAATTTGATGATGTGACATACAATTAAATAAATAAAAAGACGGCTGAGTATCATATTATGATACAGTATTATTATAAATGCTAAGATAGTATGTATCTTGCATGTCAATAACTACTATCTATGATAGTAAAATATAATACTATGCATTGTGAATGTAGTATCATACATTAGTATCATGTGCATGATATTAGCTTATGATATTCCCCATTGCGGAAGGTTTTATAAGGCTTGCACATATATCTAGATCTATAATTTGGCCAGCATAAAATGAATAATATAATTTAAAAATTATACAATTAGAAAGTATACGATTTAAATTTTCTAATGATATACTTTTGTGATATATATCTTGTGTTATTAGCCAAAGCAAACGACGAGATCCTCCTTTGCGAATCTAACATCAATCCAAGTGGATCGTGGAATCGAGCTCGCCTGCTACCGGATCCGCTTTTGCCGCTGGTTTACTGACTTATTTAGCTTAACTGAAGCATAGTTACAAGTGATCTATGATAGATGGTGAATCGAGTAAGAATTTAGATGTATATCTGGTAATGCATCAGTTTATGCAAGCAGGCATGCATCGAGTAAAAAGGTAATGTACGTGCTTAGTTAAGCGTGTACTACACGTGATGCCATGACCCAATGCGTGCACCGTGTCGGGAGTATATACACTAAAATAGCTGAAGAACAGGAGAACAAGCATCCAACAGACCAATTTAGTTTTTTAGAAAAGGGAAAGCCCCAGCCTCTGCATCGATTGATGCACACAGCTTTTATTGCAACTAGATGATACCCCGCACGTTGCTGCGGGAACTATTAACAAATACCGTAATGTTTTAAACTGAAGAAAAATTATGAAACATATTATAATTTGATTATATTTTTTTTCCAAAATATATATATTTTTAGAGTACGAATTTAAGATAATTTGATGAAAATTCAAAAATATGTGTGATTTTTTTGCTTTTTTAATTTATTACCTTGACAGTATATCGGTGAGATGATAAGAGACGAAAAGAAGTTAAGTAAAGACAGTGGAAAATCTCCACCCTTGACTAAACCTAAAATAATGATAGCAACTATAGATGTGCATTCATAGAAAATTTGTCGAATAGAAAAATAACATGCGAGGTAACTTAAAATTTGATTTTCTATAAAGAAAACGTTTATAAATCGTGGAGCTAAGTGCATAATTTTTATAAATATTTATTTGTGATGCATGGAGAATTAATGGGGCAAGTGCATGAAGAGTTGGTGAAAATTAGTTTTGCATGGTGGACCTACTTGATGATGTGGGTAGCTTGCATGTCAAGATAGAAAGGTTAGTGGAGATGAACTATTTAGGTATTATAGATATCTTTGTAGTTCAGAGTTTACATCTTAAAAAATAAAATATTGAACAATAACACCCAGAAAAGTCAATAGAAAAGAGGCTTCTTAAGCAACTTGTAGTCTTCTTAGGCGTCTTGTATTCTTCTAGACAGTCGTCAGGTATCCCGGATATAGATATCCGAAGCGACCGCCTCCAGTCGGGTACATCCAGAGTTGATAAGTGCACGTTGTGACTCTGGGCATAGGAAAGACCACTCGTGAATGGAGTGGGATGTCTTACGGATTACCTGAAAAAAATTAGTATGATCTCCTTTGTTAAAAATGATATCATTTCTGCATTTCCATATAGCAACGCACAAGTCCCGACGCGAATTTGTGCCTTAAAATTCTTCTCAACCCCATTTAGCCAATTATCGAACATATTCGTACTATTGGCCGGTGGCGTAATATTAAAGTCATAATGTACCACAGTCCATAAAAGATGCGCAAAAGGGCATGTAAAAATAGATGGTCTATAGACTCCTCCGAATCACAGAACACACATTTCTTACATCCATTCCAATTACGTTTAGCAAGGTTATCTTTCGTTAAAATAACTTTTTAATAAAAGAACCACATAAAGATCTTAATCTTCAAAGGGATCTTAAGTTTCCAAATATGATTGCGCAAATCAATTGTATGACCATTTAAAGAGTCCTCATACATGGATTTTACCGTAAAAGTTCCAGAAGTAGTGAGTTTGCATACAAACTTTTCATCATCATTTGTAAGGTTAATGGTCATAATACGTTGAAGCAAAAGCATCCAAGCATCCCATTTGTTACCTGTTAGGTTTCGTCTAAACTCGATATGCACAGAGGAATTAGCTAACGCATCAGCCACCAAAACGTTTTTTTGGCGTACCACGTTACATAACAGTGGGTATTGAGATGCCAACGGGACTTCTTCCAACCATGTATCCTCCCAAAAACGGGTTGCTTAGCCATTTCCTACTACAAATTTACCTCTTCTAAAAAAGCTCTCTTTTACTTTCATAAGGCCCTTCCAAAATTGAGAGTGTGGGTTTTGTTGTCACTTGTGACAACGTCTTGTTTTGTAAGTATTTATTTTTTAACAGTTCTTGCCAAACTCCCTTCTCATTTATAAGTTTAAACAACCATTTGCTTAATAAGCATTCATTCTTAATATCAAGAACCTCAATTCCTAGCCCTCCTTGGTCTTTGGGTCTACATAGAATATTCCATTTTGGAAGTCTATATTTTCGTTTATGCTCATCACTCTGCCAAAAGAAACGAGACCTATAAAAATCTAACATTTTCAATACCCCTTTAGGTATTTCTAAAAAGGATAGCATAAACATAGGTAAGCTAGTAAGAACATAATTTATTAAGACTAGTCTGTCTCCGTATGAGAGTAGCTTGCCCTGCCATCAACCCAATTTCTTTTCAAATCGTGCTTCTACTGGATTCCATTCTTTATTTAGTAGTTTCCTATAGTGTATGGGGATCCCTAGATATTTGAAAGGAAAGGTCCCCACCTCACACCCAAACACATTTCTGTACTGGTTTTCCGCCTCTTGAGATTTCCTAAAACAGAAAATTTCGCTTTTATGAAAAAATATTTTAAGCCCTGATAGCTGCTCAAAGATGCAAAGAATCAATTTCATGTTGACAGCCCAATTTAGTACCCATTCCAATAGTCATAAACACATCGGCGCCCGTAAATTGCACCGGGAGTTTTTTTTTTCAGGCAAAGTCTCATCAGGAGTTAAGGACATCTTCCACACTGATTTTTAACACGGTTCGTCCAATTGTATCCTCTACAAATGCGCTTTCTTCTTTTTAAAATCCCCACAACTAAGATAATAATACAAAATAGCATAAATCATTTATAAATTAAATCATAATAGTACATTAGTTCAAATAAAAATGCAGTTTTTTCATAGAACTTATAGGATTTATTCAATCAAATAGCTTATTCAATCAATTAGCAAGTCACGGAATTTTTAATGAATAATATTTAATCTATTTTTTAACAGTAAATTTTTGATATGTACTTCCTCTGTTTCGAATTATTTGACATGGCTTTAGTTCAAGTTTAAGCTAAGCTTAAGCTAAACCCATGTCAAGTAATTCAGAACGGATGAAGTAACAAGTAACAAACCGAATATTATTTTCAAATAAAACCGACGAACATATCATTAAAAAATACTATATAATGGTGAAGACTGTGACTATATTTTATTGTAAAAATAAGATATTTTGTAACAATGGTTTTGTGCATTTCGTAGTGTCTGTGTAATAATCTGTGTGTCATTTAGAGGTGTATTATAGTGTTCGTATCGAGTTGAGGCCTTTTTGCACCCAGGTGAGGCCGAAGAACCCCAATTCGTACCCTAAAAAAAATCAATTCGTTCTGGACGAAGACGAAGAGCCTCAATTTTGACTGAATGAAGCCGACATGCAAACATTTTTTACTTCTGCTTATTCAAATTTATTTAGAAAAACAATATACTTCTAAAAAATCGATTGCCTGATGACGATACATTCAAATGATTGTTACTCCAATCTCAGCCAAGTTTTGTGTGTAACATTACACTTAAATTGATGTTAATTCCTTCGAACAGAATTATTTATCGTTCAATTGTTTTCCACAAACCAAGAGGTCTTGTAAATCAATAAGGAGAAATTATAAGATTTTTGTACTGACAGTGACTACTCCGAGCTTATCCAAATGGAATCGCGCTCTGGAGAACGACGATGCGACCAGATCCGTTTTTGCCGCCGACCGACTTTGAGAGTCGGCTTTGACTGATTTTTATAGGTTAACTAGAATGTCCAGTTGCGAGTGATGCATCGAGTTAAACAATCTCAATTAGTGTGCTAATCCATCGGTTAGGCTGCTCCTAATGCTCCACTTTGAATGGGTGTTCAGACTGCCCGTAAAGGAAGTATCATAGATAGTATCATAGATGCCAACACTAGGCAATTTTGATGACGTGACAAGCAATTTAATGAGGAAAGAAAGGATGTAGTATCAGGGCACTCCCAATGCTAATATCTTAGGACGATATCATAGGCATTTTTCTTATGTGGCATAGTATTTAATGAAGAAAGAGAGTGAGGTTGTATCTTAGCTAAGATACAACCTTTGCACGTGGTCATATGCAAAAAGCATAAATAGACCAATCACATGCATGCATGAAGCTAAAATCATTAAATAAGATACGACATCTAAGAAACAATGCATTGTGGTAGTTGTATCTTAAGTTTTTATTGCTCCTATGATATTGTGCTAAGAAACAATGCATTGAGAGAGCCCTCAGGGTACTCCCAATGCTAGTATCTTAGCATGATATCATAGGCATTTTGCTTATGTGGCATAGTATTTAATGAAGAAAGAGAGTGAGGTTGTATCTTAGCTAAGATACAACCCTTGCACGTGGCCATATGCAAAAGGTATGGCTAGACCAATCATATGTATGCATGTAGCCAAAATCATTAAATAAGATACAACCTCTAAGAAACAATGCATTGTGGTAGTTGTATCTTAAGTTTTTATTGCTTCTATGATATTGTGCTAAGAAACGATGCATTTGGAGAGCCCTCATATTATGATACCGTATCATGTTAAATGCACTATTATTATGTGTCTTGCATGGCAATAAATACTACTACTTATGATACTACTATATGATACTATGCATTACGGGAGTAGTATCATGCACTAGTATCATATGCATGATACCAACTTATGATACTACCCATTACAACCAGCCTAAGCATGCCAACAAGGCAAAAATCCTATGTGACATCCTAATTAAGAGGAGAGAGAAGAGTTTGGTGACTCTCTCAATGCATTGTTTCTTAGCACAATATCATAGGAGCAATAAAAACTTAAGATACAACCCTCACAATGCATTGTTTCTTAGAGGTTGTATCTTATTTAATGATTTTAGCTACATGCATACATGTAATTGGTCTAGTCATGCTTTTTGCATATGACCACGTGCAAGAGTTGTATCTTAGCTAAGATACAACATCCCTCTCTTTCTTCATTAAATACTATGCCACATAAGCAAAACGCATATGATTACGTGCTAAGATACAAGCATTGGGAGTGCCCTTAGCACCTTTGCATTGGAGAAAGCCTTAAGGCAAGCAAGTCTACCATCATCTATTTACGCGTGTAGGCTACGTGATGATTGCATGCTCCAACGCGTGCACGTGTATTCTTGACTCCCTGCATGCCTGAAGCCATACGTGTTCCCGTGCACCGTGTACTTTTTGCAAGACTATAATGTATTACATAATTACAAAAATAATGAGACTGGTAACAATTGAGCAGTCAAGCTACTCCGAATGGTAGATCCGGAAAGTATCTTAGCAATCCACCTGACCGTTGGAATATAGACGGACAACTGTGATCCAGGAAGTAGTTTTCTGAGGAGGGGAAACAGCAGGACTCTGTTGTGTTACTTTTATTAATTTTCAAATAAATGATACAGAGTTATATACAAAATCGAAAACTAATTATACATGAAAAAGCAAAATGCCTAGAAGCAACAAAAAAGCAAATTACAAAAAAAAATCCCTCAAAAAGTGACAACCAGCATGTGGTCATCGAAAATCCGAAACCCAATCTTGTAGCCCTGCATATTCCTTCCACTTTGCTCTGTAAGTGACCCATTGCATTTCCAATTTGAATTTCTTTCTGCATCTGTACAAGCTTGGTTGGATGTCGTTGAAGATGAAGTCGTTCCTAGTGGTCCATATGGCCCAGCACACCAACATGATGATCTCCAAGGCAAAAGGATAATGGAGCAGTTGCTTAAGGTGAGCAACTTCCAGCTCAAAAGTGGAGTTCAGCGGGTGCCAGTTTGGACAGATATATTGCCAACAAGATACCGCAAAAGGACAATGGAATAGCAAGTGATCCCTTGTTTCAAGGGCGCCTAAGTTACACATGCAACATGTGTAAGCAGCAAGAAATAAATTTTTCCTCAGCAACATGGCCTTCGTATTTTGACGATTGTAGAAGAAAAGCCAGAAAAAGGTCTTATGCTTTAGTTGGCAGCATGACCTCCATAAGGTTGTTAAAAGTGGATGCGAGACAGGGAGGTTAAGCAGAAGTGAGTACGCCTTGGAGACTCTGAAGGACTGAGCACCCTTGGGAAAGCTCCACTTGTCATGGTCCATTTGAGAGAGTTGTAGGCCATCTAAGCAATCTTGTAGTTCTTGGAATTGAGCATACGCTTCTTCAGAGAGTGGCAAATGGAAGTGGTCTGATCTATCCTGCAGGGTACTCAAGGATAGCAAAGAAACAGATTTATTGTCAGAAAAAGAAAAGAGATGAGGCCAACTTTCCTTTTTAGGATTACCGTCCCATGAATCTGACCAAAAATCCACTGTAGAGCCATTCAGAACTGTGCAATCCGCTGAGGCTTTATAATGATGCATTAATTTCATGCAATCTCTCCACCAGAAAGAGCAAGCGTGATATGCTTGCGAGTTACCGCCTTGAAAAGGGTATTTTCCCAAATCATTTTTACCCATGGAATATCTTGCTGATTTATGAACTTATGAATCATTTTCATGAGCAGGTTAATATTTTATGCGTGCATATTGAGGACACCCAACCCACCTTTGCTCTTGGGTTTGCACACAAGCTCCCATGCAACCAATGGGGCATTTTTCTTACTCATATCCTTCCCTCTTCAAAGAAAATGTCGCCTGTAATTGTCAATTTGCTCAATAATCCCCTTGTATAGGAGTAGGCAGCTCATTATGTACGTAGGAAGGGATAAAAAACTGCATTGATCATGAGTAACCGACCATCATAGATCAAAAATTGGGAGCAAACTGCAAGTCTTTTTTGGATTCTCTCAATGAGAAAAAAGCAAGTGCTCCATCTTAGGCTTGACATAGTTGAGTGGGGTCCCGAGATAAGTAAAAGGGAAGGAGCCAATTGAACACCCAAGGATCCCATAAAGTTGTAGCAGAATTGGCTCTTCAACATTAATGATATAAATGTTTGGATTTAGTATAATTAACTTTAAGACCAGAAGCCAATGAGAAACTATCCAGAAAAGATTTCAGCCTTTGCATTTCATTTCGACAAGCTGGCTGATGATGAGCGTATCGTTCGCATATTGAAGCATTGGGTAATCCGGGCAAGACAATAAATCTATGGCACTTTTGAGTTGATGATTGTGCAATGCATTATTTAGAATGGTCTGGAGAAAATCCGCAGCCAGAACAAACAATAGTTGTGAGAGGGGATCGCCTTGCCTGGCTCCTCTTCTGCATTTAAAAGAAGTGCCTGGGATGCCGTTGAGTAACACGGAAGAGGTGCCCGATTCAAGGATTTTCTGAATCCAGGAACACCACTTGTGGCCGAAACCTTTCCTTCTGAGAATTTCCATGATCATGCCATGTTCCAGCTTATCAAAAGCCTTTTCGTAGTCTAACTTGAGAACCAAAATTGGTTTATTACTTCTATGGCATTGATTTAAATATTCATATGCCCAAGAAATGCAGTCCTGTATGGATCTTGATTTCAAAAAACCATATTGGTTGACATGGATGAGCTCCAAGATGATTTCCCGTAGTCTGTTAGCCAAGAGTTTAGTGATAATCTTTATAGGACAACTGAGCAAAATTGGCCTGTAGTCGTTCACGGAAGATGCTCCTGCCTTCTTCGGAATGAGAGTAATATATGAGCTGTTAATACACTGCAGGTTGAGCTCTCCATCATGGAATTGTGTGCAAAGATCATAAAAATCACGCTTGATAATGCTCCAACACTTCTTGATAAAATCAGTGTTAAAACCATCAGGACCTGGTGATTTATGTGACGGCAACTCCTTTATAACTGCATCAATCTCATTGTGTGTGAAAAGTCTTTCAAGGAGCAAAAGATCAGGGTGAGCATTTATGAGATCCAATAATTCTGCAGGTATATGAAAACTCTTAGATTCCCCAAGTCTAGATTTGAATTCTTGATGAAGGAGGGCAGATTTTTCCATACGTGAGAAATGTTCAACACCATCCAAGTCGACAAGAGAGGATATGCTATTGTTTCTGTGCTGGATTGTGGCCCTGGCATGAAAGAAATCTGAGCTCTCACTGCCAAGCGTCACCCATTTTATTTTCTCTCTTTGCCTCCAATATTCTTTTTGTTTCTGCAAGAGATTGTCCAAATGGTTCTTTTTGTTTCCCTCTTTTCTGAAGACAACTTCAACTTGGGTTAAATCCTTGTATTTCTCAATCCTATCAATCATAGCAATCATAGCATTAACAAAAGACATATCCTCTTTGAAATGGGATAGAGTTTTGGCCCATTTTTTAGTTCCTTCCTCAGAATTTTCATTTTAGCATTGACCCTTTTGGCAGCATCAGCATAGTGAATGCTTTGTGTCCATACAGATTCCACTAATGGGAGAAAATCCTCATGTGTCATCCACCAATTTTCAAATCTGAAGATATGGCTTTAGGCATAGAATTCTGGATTTGAATCAAACATGGGATGTGATCAGAGGTTGTCATAGCCAAGGGGTATGCTATGGTGTTTGGGTATGACAGGCTCCAAGCTGATGAAGTGAAAAACCAGTCCAGGTGTTCAAGTAGGGGATTGTCTTGCATGTTTGACCAAGTATATTTGTGTCCTTTCAAAGGAATTTCCATAAGACCCAGCTGACTGATTACAGAGTTGAAGTGCAACATTTTGTAACCCCCCCCCCCCCCCCCCCGAGGTTCACTTCTATCTTCAGGGCTCCTAATGAGATTGAAATCCCCAGCCATTATGCAGTCCAAGGTATCAGGAATATCCATGCTCTCAAGCCAATTGAGGAATTCAACTTTCTTATCATCTTGGCATGGAGCATAAATATTAATCAAACTCCAGCAACTACCACATTTAACTGATTGCAGTCCCACAGAAACTGAATAATTATTTTGAAACAAAATCTCTCCTTTGAACATGGTAGAAACTCAGACAGTGAGAATGCCACCTGATCTACCTATCGATGGGGTGAAAGCAAATGCATCAAACTTGATCGGGCAAAATTTCCTGATGAAATTAATGTCAATGTCCTCTTTTTTTGTTTCCTGGAAGCATACAATTGAACAACCACTTTCAGAAATTTTATTTTGAATGTGCAGCCATTTATCAGGTGAATTCAGTCCTCTGATATTCCAATTCAGAATTTTCCAAGATTGTTTAATCATTTAGGTAACTGTGATCTTCATATCCCATATTGCCTATATTCCCCAGTATTAGTAATGGTGGAATAAAATTAGCTAGTAGTTGGTATCCTGAGAAGAGGCAAGACCCAACCAATGGTGTTGAAAAGAATGAGCCTGAGAGGAACCAGACCAGAAATACCAAGAGGCTCCATGATACAAAAATATGTAGTTATTCGAGCACTTAAGTTTATAATCATGATATATGAAGCAACAGATCCGGAAAATCATAGGCCATACAGGCAACATATAAAAATTAAAATGATCACTTTTAATAAGGGAAAATTTAAGGGCCATGGTAGAGAGTGCATGATCCCTACTTCTTCTTGGTTCCAGTCTTCTTGGTTGTAGCAGCATTCTTCTTGGGTTTCTTTAGCATTTTCTGTGGACTGGGCTGAGCATCAGGAAGTCCAAACTTGAGGGAGAGATTTTGCACAATTTTCTTGTTCAGGGGGGATCAACAGCGGCACAGGCAAGGCAATTCTTGTCGACACAGATGTCTCCTTTGTATCCCTTGTGTATGTTCTGCAACCTAGCGCTCCTTCTGACTTCAGAGATAACCAGTGGAGTTTTGTTCCTTTTCTTCCGAGCATGAACAACAGAGGTGTTGTTGGAGACAGTAAATGGTTCCGCTATGGCTTTAGTAGCTTGAGGAGTGGAAAAGCCTTGACTGATAACAGTTCTTGCAGAAGCCAGGAAGAAAGTTGGAGCAGATGATGCTGGGCAAGAATTAGGGATAGAAAACTTCCACATGACTGGGTTCCCCTCATTGCCTCTCATGATGTCCCACATTGTGGAGAGGAGGATGGTTTTGGCCCAGCAAAGTCAGCTGGTGATAGGAGTTTAGCAGTGAAGAAATCAACCCATTGAGTAGGCACAAGAACACAATGTTGAGAATCCTCCGTAGGAGAGAAAAATGAGGCCCAGGCCTTGGCGCCTTCCATAGAAACCACCACTGAGATAGAGCGACAATTGTTAACAGAGTCGTGCATCTGTTCCATTTCAACAGAGTCTAGTTCGGAGGCAATTGGCACTGCAAGTGTAGATGGAACATGAATATTATCGTATGTCTTTTCAGGAGCAGTGAAGGCACCATCAGTAGTTTCATCATGCAGTTTCAAAGCTATCGGAGTTTGTTCAATGCCCCATCAAATTTGCTAGGGCAGATCTAGATGTGCCTTAAGATAAAGCACATCTAAGTTCAATCAAACTAAAAAGAAAAAAAAATATTAAAAAATATATTTAATCAAATCTTCATGTAAAATCAATAGTATAGAATTTAAATGTGCTCTACCTTAGGGCACATTTAGATGTGCCCTAGACAAACCCAATGCCGATCATTAAAAGTAGGGACACGGTATTCATTCGTGTACTAGTTTGTATTAATTTACGAACATTGATATAGAGCCGATCATCTAACCACATTTTTAAATGTATGATAAACTTCGATCACAATTCATAACTGAAAAAACTATGAATTTAAAATTCATAGTAATATGAGTAAATTATGACGTTCGATCACAAAAATAAACATTTTCTTTGCTTGTATTTTGGGAAAAAACAACATATTTGTCCTTCCAGGTTAGCTCTCCTGCTGGTTGTTTCGCATTGGTAGCCTTCTTATCCTCCATCGCTAGAGATCAGCTGTCAAGTACTTTAGCATTCGAATATATACGTTTTGCAGGATTATCGTTGCATCGGGATCCAATTCATCCATTTTCGTGGTTAATATTTCAGCATCCTTCGATCAACTTCGACCACAATTCACAACCGAGAAAAGATTAATTCAAAATGCATAGCTATATGACTAAATTATAACGCTCCATCATAAGAAAAACATTGCTCATCGCTTGTATATGTTCGATCACAAAAGTTTTACTCCTACATTTTGGGAAAAAACAACAACATATGTTCCCTTCTAGGCTAGCTTTATCGTCCGTTCTTTCGCATTGGCGGCCTCATTATCCTCCGCCGCCAAATCCGTCGTCAAGTGCTTCAATATCCGAATATATACTGTTTGCATTATTATAATCGCATCATGATCCATTTTCATGGTTAATATTTTGGCATTATTCGAAGCATAATCCTACACCTACGAAAAGGCCTACGTAATGTTTACCTAAATTTTCAACTAATCTAAACAGCCCCACCCCCTAATTACAATGAGGTAGTGGGCCTCAACCTTTCTCTTAACCAATCAAACCTTACCAAGTCCATGCCAGCCCGTAATATTACCTAAAATTTACGTTGATGTAGTAAAGCTCTTATTCGAAGCGGTTGCAAGCTCTACCTTCCTCTTTTCAAACTTGATCTTCTTCTCGACCATTGCTTCAAGATGTTAGACCTTCCCTCCTTTCTATCCTCCTTCATGTCATTGCGCTTGATGCATGTGTTCCCTTTCTTCCGTCAAGATGTACTCAAACCTATCTTCCATCTTTCTCGCTTCTCCTTCTTTTCTCCCCCGGCCCTTTTCATTGGACCGGCCGGTCAATCCTCCGGCTGCAAATATTGCGTCCGTTTAATCAAGCATGCACGTGATACAGACATGCATGCATGCATGCATCGTGTCAAAAGCACTCCGCCACACGTATGTGCTTCATTCTGCGTGCAGGGCACGTGAGATGCCATGACCCGATATGCGGCAATGCGTGCACCCTGTCGGTGTCGGGAGTATAGTCATTAAGATAACTCAACGACATGACCACAAACATCCAGCAGCCAGATCTATCAACAATGGCAAGACCGTCATACAAAACCTAGCGCATGGGGCTATAAATACTAGACCCGGCGCCCCTAAGTTTTCCATCAACAGTTAACCATCTGCAGCCATGAAGAGATGCATTGCTGCCATCCTGCTGGTGCTTTCCGTCGCCGGGAGGCTCTCGGCCGCCGCCGCCGCCGACCACGCGGACGCCATGATCCGTCTCCCGAGCCACGGTACGTAGCTCACGCTAACTTCACACTGTTCCTATCCGGGAGTATCCGTCCTATACCAGAGAGAGCTGAGAGCAAAAGCTTTCTCGCTGCAAGTGATGAATGGGATTTTATATATGATGAATCCAGGTCTTGCTGATGGAGTAGAGATCGGCGCCGCCGAGAAGAAGAGGCCCTGGAAGTGCTGCGACACCACCTGGTGCAGCAGGTCGATCCCGCCGGCGTGCCGCTGCATGGACGCCGTCGAGCAGTGCGACGAGGCCTGCGACCGCTGCGAGGCGGCCCAGTCGGACCCTTCCAAGCACGTCTGCATCGACCGCTACCGCGGCTGGCCCGGGCCGAGCTGCACCAAGCCCGACGTCGTCCCAAGTGGTACTGGTAACGAAGAAGCTCGACAGGGATCATCGATATAGGAATTTGTACACGTATATACGTGGTGCAAATATTAATAGAATGTGCGTGCAGGTGCAGTGGTTTCTGGTCCGGGGGCCGCTGCCGTCGTCGGTCAACCGGGTCAAGCTCCGCAGGCGCCGGAGATCAGCGTCGGCGAGAAGGCGAGGCCATGGAAGTGCTGCGACCATTCCCTCTGCACGAGGTCTGCCCCGCCGACCTGCCGCTGCCATGACAAGGTGAGGAAGTGCGCCAAAACGTGCGAGAACTGCAACAAGGACGAGACGGACTCTTCCCGCTACGTGTGCGGCGACTCCTACTTTGGCTGGCCCGGGCCCAGGTGCACCAAGGTCTAGCGTCGCCGGCGCCGGCGCCGACGTCCGACGATCGAGGTGACTAGCTAGCTAGGATGTGCATGCACCACCAGCTCTAGTTGGTGCAGGCAGCCATGCATGCACCGGGGTGGTGATGGTGAATCGAATAAAGTGAGTCAGTGGCCTGGTGTAGCGAGTCACGGAGTTTTGTACGCACTCTAGTAGGAGCGTATGTACGTGTTGTTTTCTTTCGGTTTGTTGTCGTTGTCGTTGTCGTCGTCATCGTTGTTGTCGTTGTAGGTATAGTCTAGCTGCCATGCCTCTCCATGAATAAGATAAGCTGTGTTGATCAGACAGTCGTGCTAGCTTTGTTGTTGTTTGAAACGCTTCAGGTTTGAGGTGGCCAATTGACAATTGGTACCGTAGATGTACTCACTTCGCTTTTGTCTAAAATAACTCTATTTTTTTTGTCTAAAATGCCTCTATTTTAACTAAACTTGAAAAAAAAGACGACATTCACAATACCAAATCAATATTTACCTTTAGATTCATTATGAAATGTAGTTTTAGATTATATGTATCTAATGTTATTGTAGATGCTGGTATTTCTTTAATATAGATTTTGAACAAACTTTATAAAATTTAACTTGATCAAATTTTATGCGCAAAGTAAAAAAGGTACGAAGGAAGTACTATTTGTGGTCGGTTTCATGACTGGGTGGGTGCCTCCATGTTCACGGATGGTAGATGCGATATCAAAAATGCTAGATACACGGGGGTCATTACGGACCTTGTCACAAAACTTTCCCCCAATACACTTAATCCCCCCCCCCCCGAATTCCACCGGGTGGGGGGGGGGGGGGCAGCCTCACCTTTTATCCAATCAAACACTGCCAAATGAAAAAACAGTCCGTAAACCTTAGTAAAAGTCCGTTGATGTAGCAAAGCTCGATGGGATATATATACATCGTTTTTCGATTGTATTGTTCTTTTCTTTTGTTGTGATTGGAATTATTTCTCTTCATCCACCCTCTAACATAGGTCACCCCCATGCCTCCAATTAAGATTTAGGGCATAGGTCATCTTGCTAGAATGTGCTAAGATGACCAAAGCAGATTTCCTCGCCCCCGCCTTAAGTAAGAGCAAAGAAGGCGTCACTTGAAGCATTCTGGTAGTTGGAATTTTTTGGTTTGTAACATCTTATTATACTAGATAACACCCCGCGCGTTGCTGCGGAACACTTTGCCCGGATCAAATGAAAATTGTATATTGGATGAAGGAAAGGGAAATGTCTTGAAATGTTGAATAAATACATTTACAATTGAAATGCTGATTTTAGGGATCCAATGTAATATTTATACTTACGAATGTTGGAACAACTACATCTTTGCACAAACATACAATGATTTATTATCCCTAATTGTAGCCGGGTTTGCTTGTAAGAGCATTTCATTAATTGTAGTACCATTTGTTGCGCTATAGTGACTTCAAGTGAGGTGTATGTTCACCTGCACGCAAGTTTTTGTAACAGATGAGTTTTCGTCTGAAACTCTCCTACTTTGAAGGAGATGGTCCAGTTTATACATGAAGTGCATCCAGTTTTGGCCGTAACCCTCTCAAATTTTGTACAAATGTTATGTGGGTGAAATGATGATACGATGCCAAGTTTTAACCTTTTCACAGTTTATTTGTTGTGTTTTCCAATTCAGGGTCATTTAACTCAAAATAAATCATTAAATGCATGAAAATTAGCAAATGAAGTTAGAAAGGGTTGAAATTTTAGGATGTGGCTTTGAATGGTGCATATTGAAAGCACAAAAAGTCTGGGGTTGAAATAAGTTTAAAAAAATAAAATGTCTTTGTAATAGATGAGTTTTCGTTTGAGACCCTCCTACTTCGAAGGAGATGGTCCAGTTTGTACACGTAGCCCTCTCAACATTCCTGCCATATATACCACATCCGAATCATAAACCGTACGAGGGCCGACGGCACGGATATCAAAACCATGGCACTATGTATAACAAACAATCATAGAAGTAAGAAAATTATACAAATAACTATGTAAATCATATAAATAAGATTTTTTTAATTTAAAATGATAAGAACACAAGAGGCTCACCAAGGTGGTGCCGGCGAAGGGACGATGCGGGTGATCGATAGTGGTTACTACGGAGACGGGAATGCACCAAGTAATCACTACACATATGCAAACTAAGAAATTAATTTGGGCTCAAATTGCATATAAATCAAATAAACTCCACATTATTACTCCCAAACTAAACACACACAAATCACTATACATATAGAGCATTAAACAAGCTAATCTAGCAATGGGAGATGAGAGGACAAAGTCGCTAACCTTTGTGAACACTCTATGTAGATGGGTGCTTCAAATCTTGATACATCTTGGTAAAAATGGAGGATGAGCTCGAGCAAGAGAGAAGGGGAAATGAGAAAACAGAGAAGATGAGTTTGGGCTCGGGCTGGGGACGAAGGCAATATGTATAGGGGTTTCTTTAGTACCGGTTGGTGCTACCAGCCGGTAGTAAAGGGTGCCACTAGTACCGGCTGGTAGAACCAACCGTTCTAAAGGGGCTCGCGGGGCCCCCATCCTAACGTTAACCTGCCACCACCCCATTAGAATCGATTGATAGCACCAACCGATACTAAATGGGCGGTGGCAGCTTGCTGTTAGGCTGGGGGCCTACCTCACGAACCGGTACTAAACCCTGGACTCGAAAACCGGTACTAGTGACATCAGGTTGCATTAGTACCGGTTCGTAATCCAACAGGGACAAATGATGCGATTCAAAGGTCTGTTTCATATATGTATTAGGATAACCGAACAACATGACAACACACATCCAACAACTAGATCTAGCAATGTCAAGACTGAGGTTGGTTGGTGCTAAATTCTTTGCTCTTGTGATTTAACAGATCAAATACCCAAGGCTCAAAAATCTCTCAAGATTTGGATTTAGATTAAACAGGTAGGAGTGAAAAAGAAAGGAGGGGAATAGAGAACAAATAAGTGGTTTAATTTGATGGTTGGATTAGAAAGCCCTTATGATATAGTTTCTCGCTACAAAGAAATCTGAAGTAAGTGAAAAAATCGAGTGAATTGAAGATTTAGGTGCAAGGTATGAATACATTGGAACACAACTCTACGTGTTACACATTTCTTCGTACAACTCAGAAGCTCTGAATGATCAACTTGGAAGGTTAGACCTGATGTCGTTTCAAGGTATAGACTGGCTAACCTCACACTCGCGCACACCTCTTCATACTGTTCACAAATCTAACCAAGGTTCTTGGGAAATTTTGAACAACATGCAGAAAGGGGACCATAGTGCTTTGGCAGTTCTGAATAAAATCACTCGGGAGCTTGCACAGAGTGGGTTCGCAACATCTATATCTAGGTAAATTGTTTGAAGGATCCGAAGTGAAAGAGATCAAAGGATCTGAAGTGGGAGAATTCGGGTGCTCGAAAGTATAAAAGTAGATAAATGTAGTAAATGAACGAAAGGATGTTTTGAAGGCTTTGGAGTTTGATCTTTAAGCAGATGAGAAAAAAAACTCAGCTTGCAACCTCTTCTATCTCTTTTACACGAGAGTTAATTTGTGTCTACATTAAATAATTTTTCATTTATGATTTTGTTTCATTGAGTATTTTATTTTTTACATGTTTTCCTAATTTACTATTATATTTTGTCTTCTTTTTCTTATACTTCTCATTCTTGTATTATTCATTTATTTATTTTACATATTTTGTTGTTTATAATTTTTCATTTTCCTTTCCTTTCATGTTTCCCTTTCTTTTAATTCATTTGTGTTTTCTCTTTTTATTTTTCTATTTTTTTTAGGAGAACATATTTATTTTTTAATGTTACGTGGATATTTTGTATAAATATTTTTTTAACATGTTTTCTTTTTCAAGTACGTGTTGAACAGTTTTAAAAATAATACAAGTTCAAATTTAACCGTTGTTAAAAATACATGAGCACTTATTTTGAATAACATACTGAATTTGTATATATATTTTTAAATTAAACTAAGCATTTCAAAAATATGTGAACACTTTTTCAAATTTCATGAACACTTAGAAAATACACATATACTTATTGATACAAAATGTACATTTTTCTAGCATGCATGGATATTTCCAATTACAAAAATATATTTTCTAGATACATAGATGCATTAATTACACGCTTTGTTTTATAAAAACTCAAAGTCTCGCAGGGCTCCAATCACACAATAGGCCTGGCATTTTTAATACACGTTGCACGCGCATGAGGAATAATTTTTGGTATAACATGTTCAACATTTTTAAATTACCTATTGAACATGTTTTGACTATTATAATAACTTTCTTGAATGATTAAAAAGTTATTTTCAAAATAAAGCAATTTTTTGTTTTAAATTTTATACAAATATCTGTAAATGTCACAGAAATACTTTCGAAATGCCTGGATATTTTTTAATTGTACAAAAAATATTTGTAAAGTACATGAATACTTTTAATTCGAATATCGCAGACATATTGTTGAAACATATGAATATTTTATAGTGTCAGTTTTTTTAGAATTGTACATCACATTATTTTAAATTAAGTTCACGTCATATTTACACTGAATATCATTTCTTATAAAAGAATGCATACTTTTGTGAAATGCGCTAAAAAATTAAACATTGCACGATTTTCTTTTTACACTACATGATTCATGTTTAATGCCCATTGAGCACTCTTAGAATTTCATGACGTTAATTATTATAATTTAAGTAATTCAAATATTTTGAAATACTCTTGAAATACATGGATATTTTTTAATTTTACACAAAATATTTGTAAACTTCATGAATATTTTCAATTCGAATATCGCAGACATATTGTTGAAACATATGAATACTTTCATATATATATATAAAGTTTAAAAAAACTATCGTGTCTCTTAAATAATTATATAATTTTGAAAATTGTTTATGCAATATAGAAATTGTTGACATGCAAGCTATCCACATCATCAAAGAGGTCCACCACGTAGAAACTATTTTCCATTAATTTTTCATGCACATGCTACCATTAATTTTACACGTGCATGCAACCTATATCAAATAAATAAATGAAAATTTATGCACTCCATCTTATGATTTATAGGAGACTTTTTAATAAAAAATATTCAATTATGAGTTGTCTGGCATTTTATTTTTCTATGATATTTTTTTTATGAATTCACATATGTAATAGCTATCTTTGTCTTAGCTTAACCCCATGTCTCTTTTCGTCTCATATTAACTCACCGATATGTTGCAAGGTAATAAATTAATAAAACAAAATTCACACTCATTTTTTGTTTTTTCATCATTTTTTAAGTTTTTAATCTAAATAATATACTTTTCAAAAAATAATTTATAATCAAATTATAGTATATTTCATACTTTTTATATTTTAAAATAGTAAATTATTTGTGAACATTTTTCGCAACAACGCGCGGGGTATCATCTACTATATAGTATGTTTCATACCATTCCAAAAATATTATGACATTGTCAGAAAATGTTTGTGATATCTCAAAAAAGGATAATATATTGTTGAAAAATCATATAATATACAAATATTGTATACCATTTAAAAACTTTTTCAATGTGAAATTTAAAATAGCTGTTCTATCTCTTTTGAATTTTAGGCGCAACAATTATGGCTGCATGCAACGCTTCCTATCTCCTAGCCTGTGCATGCTCGTTCTACTTCATGTGAATTTATTACTTAACCAAAAATTTCTATCAACGCAATAGCTTCACCTGGACCTGCACACAGATACAAATAACTTTGCTCCCAACGAGTACAGAGGAGTTGTCAATTCCTCCAGCCTTGCTGTTAAAAAGGATCAACGCAAGAGATGATGATAGTGATAGCAACTGAAAAGTAAACTAAGGATGTAAACAGTGATATGAAGATGGACCGGGGTCCCGTGATTTTCACTAGTGATGTCTCTGTCCGAAAAGACGATAAAAGTGCTAGCGAAGTAAACAAATCACAGTTGGGCAATTGACAGGATTATGAAGGCACCGCAATGCTAACTATGCTGCAAAGAAAGGAAGTGCTCAAAAGCAATGGGCAGTACGCCAAGGTAAGTAGAACGAAATCCATCTGCATCTACTACGAATCATCCACCTTGAGATATCTATCCAGAAAATCTCGTTGGTATTAAGTTGCGAATCCCACCCAAAGTGTAAATCCAAAGCAACAGACAACTGCATTAAAAGAATTTTGTGTAAAGTAAACAATCCTTGCATCCGCGGATACAAGCACCATTGTTTTATCCCTGGTGGCAACAACACATCCCCTAGTCTCATGTTTCTGTCACTCAAACTAGACATCAAGGGGCTGAACACACAATCAAGCATAACGCTCCCTCTTGGAGTTGCAACAAATCACTTGGCCAAAGTAAAATACGACAACGAAGAACATGCAAAAATTTACTCAAGAAGAAAATATAAAAGAGAAGAACCAAATATATTACTCATCACAATCTGAACATAGTCTCGTAATCCATCAGATCCCAACAAACTCAGCATAGCAACGGCAGAAAATTAGAAAGGTGCCTCGATCATGTGAGGCAGCTCACGAGGTCTCGAAAGTGGAGGCACAAAAAAGGGAGAGATAGATCACATAGCTACTGGTCACGGACCCATGGTCCAAAGGGAACTACTCACAGTACATACGGGAGGCGTCCATGGCTATGGATGGTCTCCCGGAGGTGGTTCCTCCTCCCGGCAGGGTGCCGGAGTAGCTTCTCCAGGCAGCCCCGATCTAGAAACGGCGGTGGCGGCGGTACAGAGGCGAGATCGCGGAAAAGGGATTCGTCTTAGGGGTTTCCGTCACGAGGGGTAAATATAGGCGAAGGGGGGCACCGAGAGGGGCCACAGGGTAGCCAGGAGGCTCCATGGCGCGGCCTTGGGTGGGGCCGCGCCAGGGACCCTTCTGGAGTCCCTGTGGTGGCCCCCCTTCCCTCCTTTGGTGTTTCCGGACGCTTCCGTGTCGCTGATTTTTTATCTGATTTTTCCGGATTTTTTGGAGCACTTTTAATGGCCGGAAAACCTGAAATACAAAAACAGCAGAAAACAGCAACTGGCAGCTGGGTGCACTGGGTTAATAGATTAGTCCAAATATGCTCAAAAGTGTATGAAAGTTCAAGCAAATCATGGCAAAGTCACACAAAACATGCATGGAGCAAGCAGAAATTATAGATACGTTTGGGACGTATCAATATCCCCAAGCTTAATTCCTGCTCGTCCTCGAGTAGGTAAATGATAACAAGCATAATTTCTGTGGTGACATGCCACACAACCATAAAAGGACTTTTAAGTAAAGCAATCAAAGCATGCAATTCAATTCAAGTCTTAACAAGCAAGAGTCTATATTAGCATTAACACAAGCAACAAAAGAACAAAAGGTGCAAGAGCTCTCGCTGTCCGTGACTCGAATGTCTCCAGATGGTGTTTGCGTGCAAGCAGGGGATAGGGAAATACGAGATAAAAAAAGGTAATTGTTGAGAACAACTATCTACTAAAGTTTCACACTTGGTCTCCTTTGGATTCTTATCTTGACTCGTCCCCAGACCACTAGCGAGGTACAAGTCAAACTGGTCCACTCCCTTTCGATATTTTGAGCACTCATGCAATGGATGAGCGTGAGCAAGAAAGTTGACACCTAAAAGGCAAAACAGAAAGAAGGTGGAGGAGGAAAACAAAAAGGTGTGAAAGGCTCACATCAATGAGGACAATCATAGGCGAGAGAAGGCCATATGATAGATATGATGTGAGGAGTAGGGATTGCCATACAACGGATGCACATGTGAGCTAAAATCTCTCCAAGGGAACTAGTGGGGGTGCATCTAACTTGCTTGCTCAAGGAGACCTAAAGCTCGTTTGAGGAGGCTCATCATTGGAATATACAAGCCAAATTCTATAGTGTGAAGGTCCCCACATAGCTATATGCATGATGATGATCTCTATGGAGTACAAGGGATAGAGGATGAAGTACTAGTGTGGATCTCTCAAAAGGAATAGTAGTGTGCCCCCTTCTCTCTTTTTATTTTTCTTTTTCTCTTTTTTCTATTTTTTGTATTTTTTTGGTGGCCTCAATGGCTCTTTCTATTTGACTCTCATTTGTCCTCTTTGGGATCTTTTGATTTTGTCCTCTTTGGGATCTTTTCCTCACTTAGGGGCAACACTCTATATTTACTAGAGAAAAAGTCCATTTTACTACCCTGAATAAAGTGGGTGGTTCACTTTACCCCCTAATCTATTTTTCTGTTTCTTTTAGACCCCAAACAAACCCAAACCGCACAAAACAACCCCCTGGATGGTTTGTCTCCACCCGCTGCTGATGTTGCACCAATCAACGGAGGTTTTGACCTAGGTGGGGCTGGTATAGAGCAGCCGCCGCCGGTTCGTTCGAAAGCAAAAATTCCCCATTTCTCTCTCTCTCTCTCTCTCTCTCTCTCTATCGCCGGCTATCTGCTTGAGTATTTTTCCCATAGACTATGTATATATAGATATAAAAGGAAATTATGTACAAATGGGGAGGAATGTGCTTGAGTATTTTGCAGATTTCCATTTGCTATGCCACTGCGGAATTTCTCATAGAACAAGCCAGGCTACATAAGATGAGCACATGATTCATCGCAGAGATCTCCCAGCCTGACGAAGAAGGCCCACCCGCAGGTCAAAACCGTCGTTGACCACTGCCACATCAGCAGCCAATCGAGACAAAACCACACAGGGACTGGGTTTTTTCGGTATGGGATTGTTTAGGGGGTGAAGGGAGCAGAAATAAAGATCAGGGGGTTAAGTGAACCAGCAACTTTCATCAGGGTAGTAAAATGGACTTTTTTATTTACAAGAATATAGGAGATCTTTCACACTTTACAAAGGTACTCACATAAAGAAGATATAACTATCATGATGCAAATGTATGACATGAGGATCCAGTCATGAGAAGATGGATGTTGCATGGCAATGTATCTCGGAAAGGCTATGGAAATGCCTTGTAGGTAGGTATGGTGGCTGTTTTGAGGAAAGATATAAGAAGGCTTATGATGACAGAGCGTATCGTGCCAAGGGTTTGGATGCACCAGCGAAGTATGCGCCAACTCTCAAGGTGAGAAAGGGCAATGCACGGTACCGAAGAGGCTAGAAAAAGTATAGGTGGGTGTAAGTGTCACCTTTCGAATACTCACATTAGTCCGAAGAACTCATGTACTTGTTATCGGTAACTCTCAATCTAATCAGGAGGTTCACAAAGAGACAAGTACCCAGAGGAGGAGTGTATGGGGGTTTGGTTATCCTTGTGCATCCTCGACTCATGGTACGTGAGTGTACTCTAATATTCGAACCCTCCAGAGGTTAGTGATCCATCTAGTAGCTAGAGTTCTCAACAGGGGTTTTTGGTTTTCGAAAAACACACGGATTGCCCAAAATGCGACATTTATCACTGATAGGCTCGAGCTCTTGACACCAAAAGTTCAAACATTACTCTAGTCAATACCTCAAAACTATTGCAAGTTACTACTACAAGGAGAAAAGCAACTTCAACTACCTACTTCTAGTCAAGACACAAGCTCAGTGCAACAGGCAAACTCTCTAACAAGATAAAACATGAAACCTATAGAAAGTTCAACCTAAAACAAAAGAAAAGCTCTAGAAAAACTAAATCACTACAACTAAACAGAGCAGCGGCTAAGAAAAGAAAAAGAACAACTCACAGCTAAAAGAATAAGCATGCAAATCCTATGAGGAGTTCTAATTCAAGCGGAGCGTGTAATTCTCCCACACAAAAGAGAGTAAGCTGGGATCTAGTTACTACAGCAAACAAAGAAAAAGAAAACTAAAAACAAAACCTAAGAGCGAGACGCTCCAAGCATAGCACATAACGCATGAAGTGATAAAAATATAGTGCAGCGAGGGACGAACTGATAATTGTTGATGAAGAAGGGGATGCACGGGGGAATCCCAAGCTTAGACGCTTGAGTCTCCTTGAATATTTATTGGGGGTGCACATGGGCATCCCCAAGCTTGAGTCTTTGACACTCCAAGATCTTCTTTCGTCATCTTCCATCGCACACTTCAAAACTCCCTTCATACACAACTCATTGTAGACTGATTAGAGAGGTTAGTACCCTAATAAAATAAAATTTTATCCACTGGAAATAAAGATAAACTTGAAGATCTACTGTTTCTCAAGATTGCCAAAAAGTTTTTGCAAAGAAAAAGCAAGCTTAAGGTTTGCAAAAGTAGAGAGAGACAAAACGTGGCAGAATCTGTGAAAGCAGAACAGCAGATAAAAACGAATTTTTTAGGGGTACTTCTACAACTCAAATAAAAAAACTCAGAACATACGCAAGTTTCATAATTGTATAGAGCACGCTGTGTAACAATTTCAGCTCAAAAAGATGAACTGGGATTTTTCCATAATTTTTCTAGCCACGAGGACAGAATCTGTTTTCTGGACAGCATGTCACAACTCTTACTTCCCTTGTCGTATGAGGCTATAAAAGGCACAAAGCTTGAAAAGTAAAGATACAATGATGTTGCTACATTAGTAAAAATCATCAAGACCACTAAGAACAGAAGCAAAGCAAAAATAAAAACCTAAATTCGTCTAGGGCTGCCTCCCGAAAGCGCTTCTTTAGAGCCATTAGCTAGGCTTAAAGCAGAAGATCAAGTTGTTTCAAGAGAATAACTAGCCCGTGTGACGGACTCAAAAGTTAACTTAATCTTTTTAGGAAATGTTCCATCCCTTTCTTGAGAGGGAATTGGAATTTGATATTGCCCTCTTTCATGTCAATAACAGCACCAACTGTGCGAAGAAAAGGACGTCCCAAAATAATTGGACAAGAAGGTTCACATTCAATGTCCATAATAGTGAAATCAACGGGAACATAATTGTCATTGACAATGATAAGAACATCTTCGATCTTCCCCAAGGGCTTCTGTACGGAAGAATCAACAAGACGAACACTAAAAGAACAAGGATCAAAAGGTTTCAATTCAAGCATATCATACATTCTTTTGGGAATAACACGGGTACTTGCTCCAACATCACAAAGAGCATAACAAGAGAAGTTATTTAATTTGATTTTTATCATAGGATCCCAACCATCTTCTAGCTTCCTAGGTATGGAGGCTTCTAATCTAAGCTTCTTCTCCCTAACTTTGATTAGAGCATTGGTGATATGCTCTGTGAAGGAAAGATTAAGTGTGCTAGTGTGGGGGTCTCTAGACATCTTGTGTAGGAAACCAATAACTTCAGGTAAAGTGCAGTTGTCAAAGTCTAGATCACTACTATCTATCAAGTAGGTAGTGATATCATTTAAGCTCACTTGTTTGAAAGCCTCTACGTTCATAGAGGTTTCTTCATCTATGGTTGAGGTGGTAGCATCACCATTGATAGGTCCAGTGGGACTAGGGGTGTGATGGGTGCTAACAGTTTGGACATCCTCAACTATTTGGATAGTGGCTACTGTGTGGTAGGTAGGAAGGCTCTTAATAACTATCCTCTTCCTCTTTTTCTCTAGCCCATCTTTCTTTAAGTTTAGCCATCGTCCTAATGTTTTCATTGATTTCTAACTGGATAGCATTTATAGGAGTGACCTTGCTCTCCTCAAGGGGAGAGGTTCTAATTTTTAACATCTCAACATCAAGAGCTAAGTTATCTACCTTCAAACAAAGATTATCTAATTTAGCTAGTTTTTCTTCCACATTCTTGTTGATGGCTTTTTGGGTAGTGATAAAGTCTCTAAGCATACTCTCTAGTTCAGAGGTGGAGTTTTTGGTGCTAGGATAAGTGTTGTAGTTCCCATAGTTGTTGGATGGGAAAGGCCTAGGATTGTTGCTACCAAAATTACTCCTATAAGCATTATTATTTAAGTTTTTTCTAGAGATAAAGTTCACATCTATTTGTTCTTGAGCAACCAAAGAATTTAAAGGAACATTCTGAGGAACAATAGGAGCTTGCTTGGTAAGTAGAGACATGATAAGGTCAACCTTTTCATTTAGAGAGGAGATCTCCTCGACAGAATTTACCTTCTTACCAGTTGGAGATCTTTCGGTGTGCCACTGAGAGTAGTTCAACATCATCTCGTCAAGCATCTTTGTGGCATCACCAAGTGTGGTCGACATAAAGGTTCCTCCCGCGGCCGAATCTAACAGGTTCCGCGAGGTAAAGTTCAAGCCTGCATAAAAAGTCTGGATAACCATCCAGGTAGTCAATCCATGTGTAGGGAAGTTCTTGACAAGCGTCTTCATACGTTCCCATGCCTGGGCAACGTGTTCATTATCCAATTGCCTGAAATTCATAATGTTACTCCTCAATTGAATAATTTTAGCAGGGGGGTAGTACTTCCCGATAAAAGCATCCTTGCACTTATCCCAAGAATCTATGCTATTCTTAGGCAAGGATTGAAACCAGATTTTAGCTTCATCCCTTAAAGAGAAAGGAAAAAGCTTAAGCTTAACAATTTCACCATCTACTTCTTTGTACTTTTGCATATCACAAAGCTCAATAAAATTATTTAAATGCAAAGCAGCATCATCTCTAGCACCAGAGAATTGATCTTTCATAACAAGGTTTAGCAAAGCAGGTTTAATCTCATAAGAAGGTGCTGAAGTAGCAGGTGTAGCAATAGGAGTGCAGATAAAGTCATTGTTGTTGTGACTAGTGAAGTCACACAACTTGGTTTTTTCATTGGAACCCATAGTAGCAGCAGGTATTTTTTGTATTTTTGATAAGGGACACAAAAGTAAAAACTGAAAGGTAACTAACAAGACTAAAAAACAAAGATAAAGATAGTGTGCAACTCCCCTATCTTGTAGACTGGAGTCCCCGGCAACGGCGCCAGAAATTGGCTTGATACGTTGAGGATCTCTCACTCCTCGTTGGTTACCCCAAGTGGAAGGTGAGATGTAGCGTAGCAGCAAATTTCCCTCGGTGAAGATACCAAGGTTTGTCTCCAGTAGGACTCGCAGAAATACAAGAAGGTGATAAAGTGAACAATGGCGCCGTTCACAACCGAGGGTTGCTAACTTCACCTGGACCTGCACACAGATACAAATAACTTTGCTCCCAACGAGTACAGAGGAGTTGTCAATTCCTCCGGCCTTGTTTTTTACAAATGATTAACGCAAGAGATAATGATAGTGATAGCAACTGAAAAGTAAACTAAGGATGTAAACAGTGATATGAAGATGGACCGGGGTCCCCTGATTTTCACTAGTGATGTCTCTCTCCCAAAAGACGATAAAAGTGCTAGCGAGGTAAACAAATCACAGTTGGGAAATTGACAGGATTATGAAGGCACCGCAATGCTAACTATGGTGCAAAGAAAGGAAGGGCTCAAGAGCAATGGGCAGTATGCCAAGGTAAGTAGACCGAAATCCATCTGCATCTACTACGAATCATCCACCTTGAGATATCTATCCAGAACATCTCGCTGGTATTAAGTTGCGAATCCCACCCAAAGTTTAAATCCAAAGCAACAGACAACTGCATTAAAAGAACTTTGCGTAAAGTAAACAATCCTTGCATCCGCGGATACAAGCATCGTTGTTTTATCCCTGGTGGCAACAACACGTCCCCTAGTCTCATGTTTCTGTCACTCAAGCTAGACATCAAGGGGCTGAACCCACAATCAAGCATAACGCTTCCTCTTGGAGTTGCAACAAATCACTTGGCCAAAGTAAAATACGGCAACGGAGAACATGCAAGAATTTACTCAAGAACAAAATATAAAAGAGAAGAACCAAATATATTACTCATCACAATCTGAACATAGTCTCATAATCCATCAGATCCCAACAAACTCAGCATAGCAACGGCAGAAAATTACAAAGGTGCCTCGATCATGTGAGGCAGCTCACGAGGTCTCGAAAGTGGAGGCACAAAGAAGGGAGAGATAGATCACATAGCTACTAGTCACGGACCCATGGTCCAAGGGGAACTACTCACGGTACATACGGGAGGCGTCCATGGCTATGGATGGTCTCTCGGAGGTGGTTCCTCCTCCCGGCAGGGTGCCGGAGCAGCTTCTCCAGGAAGCCTCGATCTAGAAACGGCGGTGACGGCGGTAAAGAGGCGAGATCGCGGAAAAGGGATTCGTCTTAGGGGTTTCCGTCACGGGGGGTAAATATAGGCGAAGGGGGGCACCGAGAGAGGCCACAAGGCAGCCAGGAGGCTCCCTGGCGCGGCCTAGGGTGGGGCCGCTCCAGGGACCCTTCTAGAGTCCCTGTGGTGGCCCCCTTCCATCCTTTGGTGTTTACGAAAGCTTCCGTGTCGCTGATTTTTTATCTGATTTTTCCGGATTTTTTGGAGCACTTTTAATGGCCGGAAAACCTGAAATACAAAAACAGTAGAAAACAACAACTGGCAGCTGGGTGCACTGGGTTAATAGATTAGTCCAAATATGCTCAAAAGTGTATGAAAGTTCAAGCGAATCATGGCAAAGTCACACAATACATGCATGGAGCAAGCAGAAATTATAGATACGTTTGGGACGTATCAGAGACAAACCTTGGTATCTTTGCCAAGGGAAAACTTGCCGCTGCACTATATCTCACCCTGCACTTGGGGTAACCAACGAGGCTTGAAGAGTATTAACACTCTCTTGCCATCAGCAAGTTTTCTGGCGCCGTTGCCGGGGACTCCAGTCTACAAGATAGGGGAGTTACACACTATCTTTTATCTTTGCTTTTTAGTCTTGTTAGTTTACCTTTCAGTTTTTACTTTTGTGTCCTTTATCAAAAATACCAAAAATACATGTTGCTACTATGGGTTCCAATGAAAACACCAAGTTGTGTGACTTCACTAGTCACAACAACAGTGACTTTATCTGCACTCCTATTGCTCCACCTGCCATTTCAGCACCTTCTTATGAAATTAAACCTGCTCTACTTAATCTTGCCTTCACAGAGCATATCACTAATGCTCTCATCAAAGTTAGGGAGGAGAAGCTTAGAATAGAAGCCTCCATACCTAGGAAGCTAGAAGATGGTTGGGATCCTATGATAAAAATCAAATTGAATAACTTTTCTTGTTATGCTCTTTGTGATGTTGGAGCAAGTACCTCTGTTATGCCCAAAAGAATGTATGATATGCTTGAATTAAAACCTTTTGATCCCTGTTCTTTTGGTGTTCGTCTTGTTGATTCTTCCGTAAAGAAGCCTTTGGGTAAGATCGACGATGTTCTTATCATTGTCAATGACAATTATGTTCCAGTTGATTTTACTATTATGGACATTGAATGTGAACCTTCTTGTCCAATTATTTTGGGACGTCCTTTTCTTCGCACAGTTGGTGCTGTTATTGACATGAAAGAGGGGAATATCAAATTACAATTCCCTCTAAAGAAAGGGATGGAACATTTCCCTAGGAAAAAGATTAAGTTACCTTTTGAGTCCGTCACACGGGCTAGTTATTCTCTTGAAAAGACTTGATCTTCTACTTTAAGCCTAGCTAATGGCTCTAAAGATGCGCTTTCGGGAGGCAGCCCGCAACGAATTTAGGTTTTTATTTTTGCTTTTCTTTTGTTCTTAGTAGTCTTGATGATTGTTAATACTGTAGAAACATCATTGTATCTTTACTTTTCAAGCTTTGTGCCTTTTATAGCCTCATACGACAAGGGAAGTGAAAGTTGTGACATGATGTCGAGAAAACAGATTCTGTCCTCGTGACTAGAAAAATCATGGAAAAATCCTAGTTCATCTTTTTGAGCTGAATTTTTTACACAGCGTACTATATACAATTAAGAAACTTTCATCTGTTCTGAGTTTTTTGATTTGTGTTGCAGAAGTACCCCTAAAAAATTCGTTTCTACCTCCTCGTCTGTTTTTCACAGATTCTGTCCTGTTTTGCCTTTTCTTCTTTTTACAAACCTTAATCTTGCTTTTTCTTTGAAAAAACTTTTTGGCAATCTTGAGAAACAGTATCTCTTCAAGGTTATCTTTATTTCCAGTAGATAAAAAATATATTTTATTATGGGTACTAACCTCGCTAATCAGATTATGATGAGTTATGTATGAAGGGAGTTTTCAAGTGCGCGATGTAAGATGATGAAAGAAGATCTTGGAGTGTCAAAGGCCCAAGCTTAGGGATGCCCATGTGCACCCCCAATAAATATTCAAGGAGACTCAAGCGTCTAAGCTTGGGGATGCCCCCGTGCATCCACTTCTTCATCAACAATTATCCGTTCGTCCCTCGTTACACTATATTTTTATCACTTCATGCGTTATGTGCTATGCTTGGAGCGTCTCGCTCTTTAGTTTTCTAGGTTTGTTTTTTCTTTGTTTGCTGTAGTAACAAGTTAGACCCCAGCTTACTCTTTTGTGTGGGAGAGATAAACGCTCTGCTTGAACGAGAACTCCTCATAGGATTTGCATGTTTATTCTTTTAGCTGTGAGTTGTTCTTTTTCTTTTCTTAGCTGCTGCTCTTTTTAGTTGTAGTGCTTTAGTTTTTCTAGAGCTTTTCTTTTTAGGTTGAAATTTCTATAGGTTGCATGTTTTATCTTGTTAGAGAGTTTGCCCGTTGCACTGAGTTTTGTATCTTGACTAGAAGTAGATAGTTGAAGTTGCTATTCTCTTTGTAGTAGTAACTTGTAATAGTTTTGAGGTATTGACTAGAGTAATGTTTGAACTTTTGGTGTCAAGAGCTCGAGCCTATTAGTGATAGATGTCGTATTTTGGGAAATCCGTGTGATTTTCGAAAACCAAAAACCCCTGTTGAGAACTCTAGCTACTAGATGGATCACTAACCTCTGGAGGGTTCGAATATTAGAGTACACTCACGTACCATGAGTCGAGGATGCGCAAGGATAGCCAAACCCCCATACACTCCTCCTCGGGGTACTTGTCTCTTTGTGAACCTCCTGATTAGATTGAGAGTTACCGATAATAAGTGCATGAGTTCTTTGGACTAATGTGAGTATTCAAAAGTTGACACTTCCACCCACCTATACTTTTTCTAGCCTCTTCGGTACAGTGCATTGCCCTTTCTCACCTCGAGAATTGGCGCATACTTCGCCGGTGCATCCAAACACTTGGCACGTTACGCTCTGTCATCATAAGCCTCCTTATATCTTTCTTCAAAACAGCCACCATACCTACCTACAAGGCATTTCCATAGCCTTTCCGAGATACATTGCCATGCAACATACACCTTCTCATGACTTGATCTTCATGTCATACATGCTACTTTCTTGATCGATGAGCCGCATGCTAGTTGGGCCTTTCCCTAATCATTGCTACATGACGCGCTAGTATCATTGCATATCCTGCTATCATGGCAGAGGCATATATTTGCATCATGATAGTTATATCTTATTTATGTGAGTACCTTTGTAAAGTGTGAAAGATCTCCTATATTCTTGTAAAATATAGAGTGTTGCCCCTAAAGTGAGGAAAAGATCCCAAAGAGGACAAGATGAAAAGATCCCAAAGAGGACAAATGAGAGTTAAATAGAAAGAGCCATTGAGGCCACCCAAAAAAAAGAGAAAAACAAAAATAAAAAGAGAGAAGGGGGTACACTACTATTCCTTTTGAGAGATACACACTAGTACTTCATCCTCTATCCCTTGTACTCCATAGAGATCATCATCATGCATATAGCTATGTGGGGACCTTCACACTATAGAACTTGGCTTGTATATTCCAATGATGAGTCTCCTCAAACGAGCTCTAGGTATTCTTGAGCAAGCAAGTTAGATGCACCCCATTAGTTTCCTTGGAGAGCTTTAGCTCACATGTGCATCCGTTGCATGGAAATCCCTACCCCTCACATCACATCTATCATATGGCCTTCTCTCGCCTATGATTGTCCTCATTGATGTGAGCCTTTCACACCTTCTTGTCTTCCTCCTCCACGTTCTTTCTGTTTCGCCTTTTAGGTGTCAACTTTCTTGCTCACGCTCATCCATTGCATGAGTGCTCAAAATATCGAAAGGGAGTGGATCAATTTGACTTGTACCTGGCTAGTGGTCTGGGGACGAGTCAAGATAAGAATCCAAAGGAGGCCGAGTGTGAAACTTTAGTAGATAGTTGTTCTCAACAACCTTTTTCTCTTTCTTTCCCAGTCCCCTGCTTGCACGCAAACACCCTCTGGAGACATTCGAGTCACGGACAGCGAGAGCTCTTGCACCTTTTGATCTTTTGTTGCTTGTGTCAATGCTAATATAGACTCTTGCTTGTTAAGACTTGAATTGAATTGCATGCTTTGATTGCTTTACTTAAAAGTCCTTATATGGTTGTGTGGCATGTCACCACAGAAATTATGCTTGTTATCATTTACCTACTCGAGGACGAGCAGGAATTAAGCTTGGGGATGTTGATACGTCCCAAACGTATCTATAATTTCTGCTTGCTCCATGCATGTTTTGTGTGACTTTGCCATGTTTTGCTTGAACTTTCATACACTTTTGAGCATATTTGGACTAATCTATTAACCCAGTGCACCCAGTTGCCAGTTATTGTTTTCTGCTGTTTTTGTATTTCATGTTTTCCGGCCATTAAAAGTGCTCCAAAAAATCCGGAAAAATCAGATAAAAAATCAGCGGCCCGGAAGCTTCCGGAATCACCAAGGTAGCGGAGGGGGCCACCACAGGGACTCCAGAAGGGTCCCTGGCGCAGCCCCACCCTAGGCCGCGACAGGGGGCCTCCTGGCTGCCCTGTGAGTCCCCTCGACACCCCCCTTCGCCTATATTTAGCCCTCGGGGTGGAAATATCGAGCTCTTTTCCACGAACTCGCCTCTGTACCGCCGCCGCCGCCGTTTCAAGATCGGGGCTGCCTGGAGAAGCTGCCCCGGCACCCTGCCGGGAGGAGGGTCCCCCTCCGGGAGACCATCCATAGCCATGGACGCCTCCCGGATGTACCGTGAGTAGTCCCCCTTGGACCATGGGCCCGTGACCAGTAGCTATGTGATGTACCTCTCCCCTCTTTGTGCTTCCACTTTCGAGACCTCGTGAGCTGCCTATTTTGTGTGACTTTGCCATGTTTTTCTTGAACTTTCATACACTTTTGAACCTATTTGGACTAACCAATTAACTCAGTGCACCCAGTTGCCAGTTTCTGTTTTCTACTGTTTTTGTATTTTAGGTTTTCCGGCCATTAAAAGTGCTCCAAAAATTCCGGGAAAAACATATAAAAAATCAGCGTCATGGAAGCTTCCGGAAACACCAAAGGAGCGGAGGAGGGCCACCACCAGGAGGCCAGGAGGGCCCCTGGCGCGGCCCACCCTAGGCCGTGCCAGGAGGCCTCCTGGCTGCCTGGTGGGTCTCCTCGACGCCCCCTTCGCCTATATTTACCCCTCGGGGTGGAAACCCCTAGGACGGACTCCTCTTTCGCGATCTCGCCTCTGTTCCGCTGCCGCCGCCGTTTCTAGATTGGGCTGCCTGGAGAAGCTTCTCCGGCACCTTGCCGGGAGAAGCTACCCCCTCCGGGAGACCCTCCATAGCCATGGACGCCTCCCGTATGTACCGTGAGTAGTTTCCCTTGGACCATGGGTCCGTGACCAGTAGCTATGTGATCTATCTCTCCCCCTTTTTGTGCTTCCACTTTCGAGTCCTCGTGAGCTGCCTCACATGATCGAGGCATCTATGTAATTTCTGTTGTTGCTATGCTGAGTTTGTTGGGATCTGATGGATTATGAGACTATGTTCAGATTGTGATGAGTAATATATTTGGTTCTTCTCTTTTATATGTTTTTCTTGAGTAAATTCTTGCATGTTCTCCGTTGCGGTATTTGCTTTGGCCAAGTATTTTATTTGCAACTCCAAGAGAGAGCGTTATGTTCGATTGTGGGTTCAGCCCCTCGATGTCTAGCTTGAGTGACAGAAACATGAGACTAGGGAATGTGTTGTTGCCACCAGGGATAAAACAACGGTGCTTGTACCTGCGGGTGCAAGGATTGTTTACTTTACTCGAAGTTCTTTTAATGCAGTTGTCTGTTGCTTTGAGTTTACACTTTGGATGGGATTCGCAACTTAATACCAGTGAGATGTTCTGGATAGATATCTCAAGGTGGATGATTCGTAGTAGATGCAGATGGATTTCGGTCTACTTACCTTGGCGTACTGCCCATTGCTTTTGATCCCTTCCTTTCTTTGCATCATAGTTAGCATTGCGGTGCCTTCATAATCCTGTCAATTGCCCAACTGTGATTTGTTTACCTCGCTAGCTCTTTTATCGTCTTTTGGGTGAGAGACATCACTAGTGAAAATCACGGGACCCTGGTCCATCTTCATATCACTGTTTACACCCTTATTTATTTCAGTCTTTACTTTCAGTTGCCACTATTATTATCTCTTGCGTTGATCCTTTGTAAACAGCAAGGCCGGAGGAATTGACAACTCCTCTGTACTCGTTGGGAGCAAAGTTATTTGTATCTGTGTGCAGGTCCAGGTGAAGCTAGCAACCTCGGCGCCATTGTTCACTTTACCACCTTCTTGTATTCTTCGGAGTCCTACGGGAGACAAAGCTTGGTATCTTTGCCAAGGGAAAACTTGCCGCTGCACTATATCTCACTCTGCACTTGGGGTAATCAATGAGGGCTTGAAGAGTATTAACACTCTCTTGCCATCAGCAAGTTTTCTGGCGCCGTTGCCGGGGACTCCAGTCTACAAGATAGGGGAGTTTCACACTATCTTTTATCTTTACTTTTTAGTCTTGTTAGTTTACCTTGCAGTTTTTACTTTTGTGTCATTTATCAAAAATCCAAAAAAAATAGTATGTCTAGTTCCTTACTTGCCAATCAATGTCTGACTTCTTTGAAACTAGATCTTATTGGCATGGAGGATTCACTGAGGATCAACAAAAGTGGTACAAGGAACACCGCTTGTCTCAAAAGGGGATACACTTATGGCAACAAATACATCAGTTGTATGAGTATGCTAGAAACTTTTGCTCATTATATAATATATCTTTCTGCAGGGATGAATCTTTATTCTTTATGAAGCATAAACATCTTTCTTTCCAATGTGAGTACAATGATGATGAAACCTTACCTTCTTATGCTAAGATAAATTATGAATTTTATGATGCAGATGAAATAGAAGAATTTTTTGCTTATAAGGGTGCCTATGAAATTACTTTTCTTCTTAAAAATATTGATGATGCCCCTTATAAATCTGAGAGTCTTGCTATACTTAACTATTGCTTGGAAAATTACGAAGCAAATTACTATATTACTGATCATCTTGAGAAAATCTCTTCTCCAAAGGAAGAGACTAATATTTTGCAGGACTCTATGGAAGAAGAAATTACTAAACCTGAAAGCTCCTTGGATGAAAAAGAGGAGGAGAGTGACGAACAAGAGGAGGAAGAATGGAGTCATCCATGTCTACCTTCTAATGAGAGTAACTCTTTGACTCTTACCTTATATGAGTGTTATGATCCTATGGATTCTTTTGAAATATCCCTTTTTGATGAAGTTGATGCCTTCTATGCTTATGGCCGTGATGCCACTATGGATGATGCTTACGGAGATGAACTTGCTATAGTTCCTCATGTTAAGCATGAAATTTTTTCTATTGCACCCACACTTTATTGTCCTATTATCTTTTTGAAATCTCCAACTCGTATTCCGGAGAATTTTTCTCTTATAAAGGCTCAATGTGATGGGTTGCAATTATCTTATGATCCTAAAGACCGTGTTGAAAACTATACACATGTGCTTGTAGGTAATGAACAACATGATTTATGTGATAGTTATATTCTTGATGTTGTTCATGATGCTACTGAAAATTACTTTGAGAGAGGAAAGTTTGGTTGTAGAAACTTCCATGTTACAAAAACACCTCTCTTCATGTTGAAAGTTTTGAAGTTGTTCTTGTTCTACCTTCCTATGCATGTAACTTTGTGCTTCTTTGATTTATTTTCTTACAAGATGCCTATGCATAGGAAGTGGGTTAGGCTTAAATGTGTTTCATATTTGCTTCTTGATGCTCTCTTTTGCTTCAATTCTTATTCTCTTGTGAGCATCTTTCATAATCTTTAAGCCTAGCTAATGGCTCTAAAGAAGCACTTTCGGGAGGCAGCCCGCAATGAATTTAGGTTTTTCTTTTTGCTTTTGTTCTGTTCTTAGTGGTCTTGATGATTGTTACTACTGTAGCAACATCATTGTATCTTTACTTTTCAAGCTTTGTGCCAAGTTTAGCCTCATACGGCAAGGGAAGTAAAAGTTGTGACATGCTGTCCAGAAAACAGATTCTGTCCTCGTGACTAGAAAAATCAGAGAAAAATCTCAGTTCATCTTTTTGAGCTGAAGTTTTTACACAGCGTGCTCTATACAATTATGAAACTTCCGTATGTTCTGAGTTTTTTTATTTGAGTTGCAGAAGTACCCCTAAAAAATTCGTTTCTATCTACTATTCTGTTTTTCACAGATTCTGCCACGTTTTGTCTCTCTTCACTTTTGCAAGCCTTAAGCTTGCTTTTTCTTTGCAAAAAACTTTTGGCAATCTTGGGAAACAGTATCTCTTCCTGGAAATATTTATTTTCAGTAGAGGAAAATTATTTTATTAGGGTACTAACCTCTCTAATCATCCTACAATGAGTTATGTATGAAGGGAGTTTTCAAGTGCGCGATGGAGGATGATGAAACAAGATTCAGGAGGGTCAAACGCTCAAGATTGGAGATGCCCATGTGCACCCCCAATAAATATTAAAGGAGACTCAAGCGTCTAAGCTTGGGGATGCCCCCCGTGCATCCCCTTCTCCATCAACAATTATCAGTTTGTCTCTCGTTGCACTATATTTTTATCACTTCATGCATTATGTGCTTTTCTTGGAGCGTCTCGCTCTTAGGTTTTGTTTTTAGTTTTCTTTTGTTTTGTTTGCTGTAGTAACAAGTTAGACCCCAAATTACTCTTTTGTGTGGGAGAGATTCACGCTCCGCTTGAACTAGAACTCCTCATAGGACTTGGATGCCTATTATTTTAGCTGTGAGTTGTTCTTTTTCTTTTCCTAGTTGTTGTTCTGTTTAGTCGTAGTGCTTTAGTTTTTCTAGATCTTTTCTTTTTTTCTTAGGTTGAAATTTCTATAGGTTACATGTTTTATCTTGTTAGAGAGTTTGCCTATTGCACTGAGTTATGTGTCTTGACTGAAATTAGGTAGTTAAAGTTGTTGTTCTCTTTGTATTAGTAACTTGCAATAGTTTTGAGGTATTGACTAGAGTAATGTTTGAACTTATGGTGTCAAGAGCTCTTGCCTATTAGTGATAGATGTCGTATTTTGGGCAATCAGTGTGTTTTTCGAAAACCAAAAACCCCTGTTGAGAACTCTAGCTACTAGATGGATCACTAACCTCTGGAGGGTTCAAATATTAGAGTACACTCACGTACCATGAGTCGAGGATGCGCAAGGATAACCAAACCCCCATACACTCCTCCTCAGGGTACCTGTCTCTTTGTGAACCTCCTGATTATATTGAGAGTTACCGATAATAGGTGCATGAGTTCTTCGGACTAATGTGAGTATTCGAAATTTGACACTTCCACCCACCTATACTTTTTCTAGCCTCTCCTGTGCCGTGCATTGCTTTCTTCTCACTCCGAGAGTTGGCGTCCACCTTCGCCGGTACATCCAAACCCTTGGCATGATACGCTCTGTCATCATAAACCTCCTTATATCTTTCCTCAAAACAGCCACCATACCTACCTACAAGGCATTTCCATAGCCTTTCCGAGATACATTGTCATGCAACATCCACCTTCTCATGACTTGATCTTCATTTCATACATGCTACTTGGTTGATCGATGAGCCGCATGCTAGTTGGGCCTTGCCCTAATCATTGCTACATGACGCGCTAGTATCATTGCATATCCGGCTATCCTGGCAGAGGCATACATTTGCATCATGATAGTTACATTTTCTTTATGTGCGTACCTTTGTAAAGTGTGAAAGATCTCCTATATTCTTGTAAAATATAGAGTATTGCCCCTAAATTGAGGAAAAGATCCCAAAAAAGACAAAATTAAAAGATCCCAAAGAGGACAAATGAGAGTTAAATAGAAAGAGCCATTGAGGCCACCAAAAAAGAGAGAAAAAGAAAAAAAAGAGAGAACGGGGCATACTACTATTCCTTTTGAGAGATCCACACTAGTACTTAATCTCCTATCCTTTGTACTCCATAGAGATCATCATAATGCATATAGCTATGTGGGGACCCTTCACACTATAGAACTTGGATTGTATATTCCAATGATGAGCCTCCTCAAACGAGCTCTAGGTCTTCTCGAGCAAGAAAGTTAGATGCACCCCCACTACTTCCGTTGGAGAGATTTTAGCTCACATGTGCATCCGTTGTATGGCAATCCCTACTCCTCACATCATATCTATCATATGGCCTTCTCTCGCCTATGATTGTCCTCATTGATGTGAGCCTTTCACACCTTTTTGTCTTCCTCCTCCACCTTCTTTCTGTTTCGCCTTTTAGGTGTCAACTTTCTTGCTCATGCTCATCCATTGCATGAGTGCTCAAAATATCGAAAGGGAGTGGATCAGTTTGACTTGTACCTGGCTAGTGGTCTGGGGACGAGTCCAGATAAGAATCCAAAGGAGACCAAGTGTGAAACTTTAGTAGATAGTTGTTCTCAACAACCTTATTTTTTCTCTCGTATTTCCCTATGCCTTGCTTGCACGCAAACACCATCTGGAGACATTCGAGTCACGGACAGCGAGAGCTCTTGCACCTTTTGTTCTTTTGTTGCTTGTGTCAATGCTAATATAGACTCTTGCTTGTTAAGACTTGAATTGAATTGCATGCTTTGATTGCTTTACTTAAAAGTCCTTTTATGGTTGTGTGGCATGTCACCACAGAAATTATGCTTGTTATCATTTACCTACTCGAGGACGAGCAGGAATTAAGCTTGGGGATGTTGATACGTCCCAAACGTATCTATAATTTCTGCTTGTTCCATGCATGTTTTGTGTGATATTGCTAGGTTCTAGATAAACTTTCATACACTTTTGATCCTATTTGGACTAACCTATTAACTCAGTGCACCCAGTTGCTAGTTTCTGTTTTCTGCTGTTTTTGTATTTTAGGTTTTCCGGCCTTTAAAAGTGCTCCAAAAATTCCGGGAAAATATATAAAAAATCAGCGTCACGGAAGCTTTCGGAAACACCAAAGGAGCGGAGGAGGGCCACCACCAGGAGGCCAGGAGGGCCCCTGGCGCGGCCCCACCCTAGGCCGCGCCAGGAGGCCTCCTCGCTGCCTGGTGGGTCCCCTCGACGCCCCCCTTCGCCTATATTTACCCCTCGGGGTGGAAACCCCTACGACGGACTCCTCTTTCGCGATCTCGCCTCTGTTCCGCCGCCGCTGCCGTTTCTAGATCGGGGCTTCCTGGAGAATCTGCTCTGGCACCTTGCCGGGAGAAGCGACCCCCTCCGGGAGACCCTCCATAGCCATGGACGCCTCCCGTATGTACCGTGAGTAGTTTCCCTTGGACCATGGGTCCGTGACCAGTAGCTATGTGATCTATCTCTCCCCCTTTTTGTGCTTCCACTTTCGAGTCCTCGTGAGCTCCCTCACATGATCGAGGCATCTATGTAATTTCTGTTGTTGCCATGCTGAGTTTGTTGGGATCCGATGGATTATGAGACTATGTTCAGATTGTGATGAGTAATATATTTGGTTCTTCTCTTTTATATTTTTTTCTTGAGTAAATTCTTGCATGTTCTCCGTTGCGGTATTTGTTTTGGCAAAGTATTTTATTTGCAACTCCAAGAGAGAGCGTTATGCTCGATTGTGGGTTCAGCCCCTCGATGTCTAGCTTGAGTGACAGAAACATGAGACTAGGGGATGTGATGTTGTCACCAGGGATAAAACAACGGTGCTTGTACCTGCGGGTGCAAGGATTCTTTACTTTACGCAAAGTTCTTTTAATGCAGTTGTCTGTTGCTTTGAGTTTACACTTTGGATGTGATTCGCAACTTAATACCAGCGAGATGTTCTGGATAGATATCTCAAGGTGGATGATTCGTAGTAGATGCAGATGGATTTCGGTCTACTTACCTTGGCATACTGCACATTGCTTTTGAACCCTTTCTTTCTTTGCAGCATAGTTAGCATTGCGGTGCCTTCATAATCCAGTCAATTCCCCAACTGTGATTTGTTTACCTCGCTAGAACTTTTATCGTCTTTTGGTTGAGAGACATCACTAGTAAAAATCACGGGACCCTGGTCCATCTTCATATCACTGTTTACACCCTTATTACTTTCAGTTGCCACTATTATTATCTCTTGCGTTGATCCTTTGTAAACAGCAAGGCCGGAGGAATTGACAACTCCTCTGTACTCGTTGGGAGCAAAGTTATTTGTATCTGTGTGCAGGTCCAGGTGAAGCTAGCAACCTCGGCGCCATTGTTCACTTTACCACCTTCTTGTATCCTTCGGAGTCCTACGGGAGACAAACCTTGGTATCTTTGCCAAGGGAAAACTTGCCGCTGCACTATATCTCACTCTGCACTTCGGGTAATCAACGAGGGCTTGAAGAGTATTAACACTCTCTTGCCATCAGATTCGCAACTTAATACCAGCGAGATGTTCTGGATAGATATATCAAGGTGGATGATTCGTAGTAGATGCAGTTGGATTTCGGTCTACTTAACTTGGCGTACTGCCCATTGCTTTTGAGCCCTTCCTTTCTTTGCAGCATAGTTAGCATTGCGGTGCCTTCATAATTCTGCCAATTTCCCAGTTGTGATTTGTTTACCTCGCTAGCACTTTTATCGTCTTTTGGGAGAGAGACATCACTAGTGAAAATTACGGGACCCCGGTCCATCTTCACATCATTGTTTACACCCTTAGTTTACTTTCAGTCTTTACTTTCAATTCCGCTTTTATCTCTTGCGTTGATCCTTTGTAAACAGCAAGGCCGGAGGAATTGACAACTCCTCTGTACTCGTTGGGAGCAAAGTTATTTGTATCTGTGTGCAGGTCCAGGTGAAGCTAGCAACCTCGGCGCCATTGTTCACTTTACCACCTTCTTGTATCCTTCGGAGTCCTACGGGAGACAAACCTTGGTATCTTTGCCAAGGGAAAACTTGCCGCTGCACTATATCTCACCCTGCACTTGGGGTAACCAACGAGGCTTGAAGAGTATTAACACTCTCTTTCCATCAGTGTTCCTCTTCTTTGCGGCAACGTTTTTTCTGAGGAGGTCGAGCTTGGGGTCTTGCTTTGTCAGCAGCTCCGACCACATCGCCTCGGCCTTCTCCTCCGTGATCGCGGCGTTGCTTGCGGCGTCGGCGATGCATATCTCAATGGCCGACTGCAGTCTCCCGGTAACCGGCGTCGCGGCCTTCGCCGCCTTGGCCATCTTGTTGCCCTCGGCCGGGCGCCCTGCGTACGCCGCCGGTGCCGACGCGTCTGGGTCGTAGACACCGTTCTTTGTCTTCGAGATATGGAGGCGGAGCTCCTTCCAATTTTCGCAAGGCTCGAGCCGGCTGAAGACGGTGATGAACTTGAACTCGACGCCATTGTCACGAAACATGGCGAACATGCGCGTGATCTGCATGGTGAGGTCAGGACAGACGAGTTCACGGCGAGTGTTCACGGTGAGTTCAAGATGAGAGTGTACCTTTTGGTTGTTGCTTGCGCCGCTTTCGGGCCTGGCATGCACCTCCTCCTGGATGCCGTGCCACTTGTTGCACGCTGCCTGGATGGCCGGCCAGTGGGACGCCATGGCTTTCGCGTTGCGGTCCATGAAGATGCCGACGAAGGCGGGGTCGACCTGCTTCCGCTCGTCGAATGCGGCCTTGACGCGGTTCCAGTACGTGTCTCCGTTCTGGTTGGCGCCGGTGATGGGGTCCAAACTCACCGTCTTCCATGCTTCAGCGAGGCATTCATCTTCCTTGGCCGACCACTTGACGCGGTTCAGCGCAACCTCGCCGTTCTTCCTCTTCTTCCTCCCTTTGACGGCCTGCTCCTCGGGCGCGGTTCAGCGCAACCTGCCTCCTATGTCTCCTCGACGTCGACCTCGTCGCCTTGTGTCTCTTCTTCGGCGCCGGCGTCATGGGTGAAGTCGTCGTCCTGGGCGGCGAAATCCTCGGAGCCGGCGAAAGACTCGGAGACGACGGTGATGAAGTTCTCCATCTCCGCGGCGAAAGCCTCGGAGCCGGCGGTGAAGGGGATGGCTTCCCTGCGCAGCAGGGACGGGGTGGACGCGTAGGCCAGCGAGTAGGTAGACGAGCCGGAAGCCGACGCCGGGCGCAGGGGGGCGTGGGGGAAGGCGAGGTTGGGGTCGAAGCCGCTGGAATCAGGCGACTGTGTGCCCCCCCCCATGCCGACGGCGTCGAAGGTGAGAAGTTGCCGGCGGGGGAGGCGACGCTCTGCTGAGTTGGGGGGCGAAACTGCGACGCACCAGAGCGGACGGCCTCCGCCGCCGCAAGGGCCTCCCGCACGTCGCGCTTGGCCACAGCTGCCGCCTCTTAAATGGCTTCCGGATCCTTCATCGCCTTCTGCTTGGCGGCCTCCATGCTCTCCCGGAGGAGCTGGGCTTCGAGCCTGTTGCGCCGAGAAGTGGACTTCACCTCGCGGCGCAACTCGTCGGCCTTCCACCGGGCGTCCGTCCAACCCTCCGGCCTTGGTAGCGGCGCCCTCGGCTTCCTCTGCTTGGGGGCGGAGCTGGCTCATCGGCGTGGCGAGGGGGCGCATATTTCTTCTTCGGCGGCATGGGGCAGATCTGGGGGAAATGGCGGGAGCTGGGGCGGGGGGGGGGGGGTGGAAAACGGTGGGAGATGAGTTGTATCTCGCCGACAGAACGGCCCCACGCGACGTTTCGTTTCGTCCGGTGTTCCCAAGAGCCCCCAGCGCGCTGGGGTCGGCTTGGGATCGCAGGATCTACTTTCGACCCAATCCGGCGCTAATTGGACTCTTGGGGGCGTGGCTGGGCGGATTTTGTCCGTCCGGAGCAAATAGCGCCGGCTTGGGGGCCTCTTGGGGGCACGGCTGGAGATGCTCTTAGCCTCATGATTTATAGGAGGATTTTGTTTATTGAAAAAAAAATTATGAGTTATCTTGCATTTTAATATTATATGCAACAATTTTTGTATTAATGCACATCTGTAGTTGCTATCATTGTTTTAGTTTAGCTAAAGGTGACGAAGTCTTCACTATCTCTACTCAAAGTTATTTTCGTCTTATCATCTCACTAATATATTGTTAAGATAATAAATTAGAAAAATAAAATCACACTAATTTTTAGATATTTCATAAAAAAAATTAGTTTTGTACTCTAATAATATTTATTTCAAAAAAGAATTTATCATCAAATTGTATTATATTTCACAAAACTTTACGTATTTTAAAACATTAAATTATTTTTTAACAGTTTACGTAACAACGCGTGGGGGTACATCTAGTATACCATGTGGTTGGGTCCGTATCCAACGATTTAGATGAATCAAAAATCATTATTTGCCTTCGTTTGCCGACTAATCACGCACTGACACAATACGAAAAAGTTGGTTTTGCTATTGTGCACAGTGCACACACTAACACACACGCTAGCTAATTAAGAATATATGAATCTCTCTTTAGGTGGTATATATATGTACACTAGACTAAAAGTATATCTTTCCAGCTAGCTTCTACTCCGTTCTCTTTGCGACGATAGCTACCACAGCTCTCCTTTATGTTCAACTAGTTACAAGATTTTGTGTCGTGTAAAGTCCTTTTGGTTCATTTTCACCTACCTGGCTAGCTAAATGGCTACATATCTTTTCAGGATTTATGCTAAGCTAATTAACCCAGTTCCGTGTGAATATGTCAGAGTATCATTCTCGCAGAATATGGAAACGTGCCGAATCCGTCCATGAGGTCGATTTGAGAGAATCGAATAAAAGCAAATAGTAGCAACTCAAGGCTTGATCGCTTAATTATCTTTTTTATAAAAAGGTGGCCAAACCTCTGAACTCTGGTCTTTGCATGGACTGATGCATACAATTACCACGATCAGTACATTATGAATTTATAATTAATTAATTAATTAAGGCCAGTTAGAAACATTTGTCACAATCTACATTTATTCTCTCGCAGAGCTACATATGTTCTCTTGCAAGAGCTATATATTCGCAGCAGCTAGCTAGCTGGTGCCCATAGTCAAGGAGGAGTAGCGTGTTCCAGTGACGATCCTCGGACTTGTCACCTCAGTTACAACTTACAAGCATATATATCGACACGATTTAAACAATCAGTAAATACGCCGCCCCGGCCAATAGACCGATCGCCGGCAGTCGCCGTCGCCATGGTCGTGGTCGCCGTCCGTCGCCGTCGGCGTCGGCGTCGTCGCGCCAGAGGTGCACCCGCGGTCGACGTCGACCGTAGGCCGGCGACCTACCCCTAAAACGACGTAGGAGGCTCAGACTCTCGGGCTAATTAACCATCGGCATGCTGCACACTTGGCGAAATGGAAGCACGAAAGCGACGCCGGTGATCGCCATACATCATCCATCCGGCCGTGGATTGTGGAGAAAGTAAGCCGGGCCAAGGAGGAAAAGAATGGCGCACGGCGGTCATGGATGGATGGATGGATAGATGGATGGGTAGATCGATCATGGTGACGATGAATTCGCGTTGCGCCAGTGGACGGGAGGAGGAGGAGGGTGGCCGATGGGGATCGCCGGCCGTCAATGGCGATCGCTGTCGGAGAGGGGCCGGCGACGGGACGAGGCGGGAGGCTGCGCGCCATGTGTCGACCGGAGAAGCTACGTGCCCGGCCAACCCCAGCCTCAGGTGCATGCGCATGCACGCACTGTGACTGTGAGACACATATATATGCTTGGTTGCCAGCCAGTGACGTGAAGATGTCGCGTTCGTACGTGGGGAGTACGTGTACACGTGCGTATTCGTACGTACCCAAGCTCGACACGTTCGTACGCTCTGCGCCGTGTGGTGGAGGCTGCGCTTTGAGCGAATTTTAGGCATTCTAAGAAACAAAGAATTTCAGGCGCCATGGGTGCTGACACGTATAACACTATCTCAAGTTCATTTTTTAACTCAGCGTTACATACATGAGTATACACACATCTATAGAAATGCATGCATGCACACCTTTTTCTTATGAGCATGTTCGCAATACTGAACCCATACATTATCGTAAGATTGATGAAATCACCACAGACATCTCGTACTCTCCTCCCATTTCGAAATGCCTGAAATGAATCCAGAAAAATACAAACAACAATGTCAACTCTGAAACTTGAACTCTGATGGACTGGGATACCACTATCCTTCTAACCATCTCGATGGTAGATTGTTTAAAAAGAAAAAAAAACCACAGGTTGATTTGCATTTAAAGTTCATTATTAAAATATATGTTTTTCTCTTTCTAAATAGTTGTTGAAATGGCGATCGAAATAATTATTATAGCACCTTATATTGAAATTTTTGTGTTTGGATTTTTGTGTTTCTAAAGATTGAAATAATGAAATGTCTGTGAAATACTCTCTTCGTCCTAGTATAAGTGTCTCAAAATTAGTACAGCTTTGTAAATGAAAGACTTAACTTGGGACAAAAGGAGTACTAGTTATTATCACTTTTTCAAAATGTGGATTCCCTCTAAAATAATATAAACAAGTTTGAAACAGTAGAACCAGTCCCCTTTCGCAAATAAATATTAAAAATCAAACGTTATATGTTTTTTAGGAAAATAGTGCTTTCAAAATTATTAAAACCATAAATATACCCCACATGTTGCAGTGGAAATTCCTTTAAAAACTATAGAATGCAAAGAAAAATGTATAAAAAGTATTATACATTAAGTTTTCTAAGTAAACATTCAAAATTCTATTTTTCATACTTGAGATACTAAATTTATTTGACATGAAATGTATTAAAACATTAGAGTTAACAATAAAATAATTAAAATATGGTTGATGCGAAATTTGTATATAGAAATTAATAAATATATTACTGGAGATGACCAGGATAATTGATTGGCTAAGAGAATGAATGATGTGAATAACTTAGATGTGAAGATAGTTAACTTAAATTAATGACCCTATGGTGAGTGACATGGACAATTGATTGGCTAAGTAAATGAATAATGTGGATAGCTTTAATGTCAAGAGCAGAGACATCTCACACATAAGCATCTTCCACCACACAAAAAAAGAATTGTTTGAGCTTTTCTCATATTTATTTCATTTTTTTAGTCTCCTCGGGTGCAGATACACCCGGGCACCGAATCGCTACTTCCCAACAAATAACCCTATAGTGAGATTTTGCTTTATAAGAGTTAGCAAGATACGTGTTTTGTGATTTTGTATTTTGTAAATTATCTTGCATTTATGATATGTCAAATACCAAAATTACTAGTACTACTTTTCTTAGACGAATATACAAGTACTTCTTAGCATGTAGAAAGGCTATCCGACGGTCACCCTCTAGAAAGAAGGTTTCTCTAGCGGTCACTTAGACAAGCCCAACTTACTATTTTTGGACTGGTCATATTTCCATTTTAGGAGACTTTCATTTTTGGACTGGTACAACCTTTCCATTTTTTCATTCCGGAAAATTCAAACTTACAAATAAATGATTTTCAATTTTTGTAAACCAGCATAAAAACGAAGGAGAGAGAGAGAGAGAGAAAGAGAGTGAGGAGCCACATGATGGTCCCTCCGCCGACTTCTCTCATCTTGGTGTTTAGCTTACGGACATCACTATATGCAAATCTATAGCGTTGTATGTAATTGACATGAAAATGTGTTCTAGAGTATTGTATATGCCTTAACCCAGCATGTGTATAATGGTCGACGTGCATATAGTAAAACCTAGTTAGATATATCGATTAGAAAGTTCAAAAAAAACTCGATTAGAGAGAAAATTAAGGGTGTGTGCATCACTAGACGTAGTGGCCAGAGATGTTCCCTCCCTTTCAGGAAAATAGGTGAATTGTCACGTCAATAGTAACTATTATCTCTCTACTTAAAAAGAACGCAAAGGCCGTTCAAAAAAAAAAAGAACGCAAGGTTGTGTCGTCCACCTTTTTTTTCGTCCAGCCCTTTGTTCCTTCCTCTACGATTTCCTCCACCGTTTCAATCACGTTATTTGACATTTTTTTTCTGCCACTAACATTTAATCATCAACTTAAATGTCATTCCTTTTTTTCCATTATCATTTAATCACCATGCAACCATCACCTTAATTATCATTCCTTTTCTTACACTATCATTTAATCACCATGCAAATCATCGCAACTCAGTATTTAATCAATCTTCCAATTCGCGTGGGATAAAGGCAATAGCGCCCCAACCATTTCGTCTGCGCCACCGCTAGCCAACAGGATGAACACACCACGACCAGGCCATCTACGGGTTCAATTGCTCCTAGTCATGGGTAAGTTCAAAGTAGGATCGATTCGATGCTGTCGTCAAGCCATGGTGATCGGTGTTCACGTTGGGTGGGGTGACCGGAGTGAAGAAAATGCGGAGCGACGAGGGTAGGGAGACGTGGACCGGTCGCCGGTGGACCGAACAGCCCATGGCGTCGTATTATGATGGAGAGCGGCGGTCAATGGAGACAACGGTCGATGGTAGGAGATTATCATGTACGGGGAGGAGAGGGGAAACAGTCGTCTGTCCATCATGAGCACATATCACTGTTTTGTTCATCTACCTTCGCCTGCCTCTCTCACACAACAATAATTGCCACCAAAATCACCGGATTCCTTTCCTAAACTGTTAATGTGTGAAGGTAAATCATGGGTAGAATTTTGTTAACATTTATAACACGTTCATATTAATATGAAAGGTAAATCATGGGCAAACGTAAAAATATTTGTTTCCCGTTGCAAAGCACGGGCATTGTTCTATGTTAAAAGAAACCTCATAAACTCTAATATTGAGTTACCAGCGCTGGAAAGCACCCTTTATGATTGTTTGCAGTTCCTTACTTAATGCAATGATCATTACGTGGCCTAATGTCACTTGTTAGTCACGGTAGTGCATGCGTGGTCCATATGACAGGCCTACCGGCCAACAATACTAGCAAGTGTGATGCATTCACCGAGTGTTGTTGCTATTTAATTGTTGCAAGTGTAAAGTTTTCTTGAGGATTCAGGGCTATTGTATTTTATCCACTAACAAGCTAGTATTTTTCATTTGAAGATATATACAAATCATATCCTTGCTATCATATATAACCAAATACGTGATCCTTACTGGTACTCTCTCCGTTTCTTTTTACTTTGCATGTAAGTTTTGTTTGAAGTTAAAGTATCTCTAATTTGACCAAACTTATAAAAATAAGTATCACTATTCACAATACCAAAGCAATTTCATTAGATTCATTACTGAACGTAGTTTCATATTATAGATATTGATGTTTTTAATGTTAATTTGGTCAACTTTAACAAGATTTGACTTCACATAAATTTTATACACGAAGTAAAAAAAGAAAGGGATGGGGTAACCTATTTCTCTCAACATACGAGGACATGCCATGCCACCTCAACATGCAAACATGTATGGGAAAAGGCTAAAATATTCATTTGATTATGCCATTCATATTTAATAAATTTTACTACTATATCTTTTGGATAAAGATAATATGTTAATTTACTACTATATAATAATCAAATAGAATAAATCATATTTATTCTCAATTTCAGTACACTTTTTATTAATCCAAATATATAGGTTTCAAAGAATCAAATCTTATTAAAAGATATTGCAACAAATCCCCGTAGCAACACGCCGAAAATAATCTTGTATACCATATGTATATCTATATATGCTAACCATAGACTTGTTGGACATTACCATGGGTCAATGACAAAAGGTGTTCAATATGTGTATAACCCATGATTAATATTTATGATGTTACAACAACCCTACTAGCTAGCTAGCTATCATCAGTTTTGTTTGAATGATTGATCTTTCAATTAATTGACTAATATATTTTAACTACGAGACCCTTTTAATAACTACAACTTGTTCCTCCCTTGCAACATAATTAACAGTGACTGTACTACTGAAAATTCAGTCAAAGTAGCTGCAAATTGCAAGGTAGCCGCAAAACAACCACTCTTCTCGCTTAATCTAGAATCCAAATATGCAGCACAAGGATTAATTAGCTGCAAGTATTTGACCACATGTCAAGCATGCAACTGTGGCAACATCATGCAGACTGTCTAAGCTAAGACACCTAGCTCTCTTTGGGTTGAAAATTTTCACCGGCCAAAGCAAGGCGGCCATGAGTGTTAGGTCAAGAATCATTAGGTTCTACGAATAATTAACATGATTATCCTAGGGAGCTACACAGGCATGCCCACCTAATCTTTGCTTACTTCTCAGGGCGCTGTCTCCAAAGTTTGGTGTTTCACTGGCTTTTTGGGGAAAGGAAGTACAAAGCTATGTGTATGCTTAGTGAGCTGAAGTCTCCTTGATTGATTGCTTATTCTTTGCTTCAAGTAGACTTGCTGTGGCCAGATGACTCCAGCCCAAATCGGCACAAAAGGCAACAAAGTACTATAAGTTTCCTTGTACTTTTTTTTTCATTTTTATGAGCAACGACAAGAAAATAATTGTTCGGATAGAAGAAAAAGGCTAGCTAGGTGTGCATATTTATTAACTAATGAAGTGTTCTACCAGGGGAAGGATAAAGAGGTATCAATGCACACGCGTATATGTCTATAATTTGGACTTGATCTTATCACAAAAGGCTATTCCTTCTAGAATTTATATTCTACTTTTATTTTGTTTCTTAGTGCAAAAGCAGGTGGTGGTTTACAATGCATATATGTGTACATCCAACAATTTGCCCATCCCCCCTCTCTCTCTCTCTCTCGTCTAATCCTAATAGTGCAAGGGTGACAAATTGTTCAGTCAAACACGCTTCATGTAGGAAAGAATCTAAACATCAGTAGGCCACTATTTCTTCCCACGAAGCCTCTCTCTCTCTCTCCCCATTAAAGAAGAAGGAAGCTTTGAAACAATCTCACCAGCTTTTGATTTGCAACTACACTTGGCCTGCTTCTATCTTCTTCTTCCCTCCCAAGAACCAGTGTCAAGTCCTTGAGCCTTTGGAGGAGCATGCATGCATGCAGCGGCAACTTACCCTAAAAAAAGATCATGCTCCATATGATTGCCACAAGTCATTATAAAAGGTTAGCTAGCCACCAATAACTTGTCTCTGCAACTAGGCCCTCTTCTCATCTCCCTTCTCTCCCACTTCTCCCTCCTTCTAAGTCCAAAATCCTAATCCCCTACATACACACTCCAGCACTCCAAGCTAGTACTACTACTACTACTGCATGGTCATATCCAAATCCATCTGTCTATAAGGGAGCTAGCTAGCAGCTGTACCCTACAAGTCCAAGGGGTTCATCGATCATACTCATATATAGTAGCTACGAGGTGACCAACAATGTCAAGGAGAAAAGGAGCAGGAGGAGCTGGGCCCATGGACGCCATGGAGGAGGACGCAGCCGAGCTCAGGAGAGGCCCCTGGACCCTGGAGGAGGACAACCTCCTCATGAGCTACATTGCTTGCCACGGCGAGGGCCGCTGGAACCTCCTCGCCCGCTGCTCCGGTGAGTTCATCTCCGCTCCAGCCATGCATCCATGATCAATCGATTAGAGTATCTGTCTATCTGACCATGCATGTCCATCGATGGCCATGAAAAATTCTTAGTGCTATTTTTATCATGTCAGGGTTGAAGAGGACGGGGAAGAGCTGCCGTCTCCGGTGGCTCAACTACCTGAAGCCGGACATAAAGCGGGGGAACCTGACGGCGGAGGAGCAGCTGGTCATCCTGGAGCTCCACGCCAAGTGGGGCAACCGGTGGTCGCGGATCGCGCAGCACCTCCCCGGCCGCACCGATAACGAGATCAAGAACTACTGGCGGACCAGGGTGCAGAAGCAGGCCAGGCAGCTCAAGGTGGACGCCAACTCCGCCGTCTTCCGCGACGCCGTCCGCTGCTACTGGATGCCCCGCCTCCTCGACAAGATGTCCATGGCCGCTGCTTCCACGGCCGCGCCGCCGCCGCTCATGGAGCAGCACGGACACGGCGTCGTGCCCTCCTCGCAGTCGCCCGCGATTGGCGGCGACCAGATGTGCTGCTACCCCGCAGCCGGCAGCTTCGACCCGAGCCCGAGCGCGTCGACGTCGGGATCGACGGCGGCAGCCGCGCTGCAACCGGCGCCGGTGCCCTGCTTCTCCGAACTCAACTGGGAGGACCAGTACTGCTACCCCAGCGGAGGCGACCTCGACGGCGGCGCCGGCGGGATGGAGTTGGACTCGGCGGCGCTGCTGGGGAGCCTGGGCCTCGACGGGCTGGACCTAGGGCCGACAGCAGAGTCGTACCTCCCGGACGCGACGCTCCTCGACTACCTCAACTACTCGAGCTGCACCGCCAACGCCATGAACATGATGATGATGAACGCCGGCAGCTACGACAACAGCTACTGTGGCGGCGGTGGCGCCATGGCCGACGGCGATCACCACGACCCGACGACGACGTCGACGTGCCACGCGGCGAGGAAGCTAGGAGGCCAGTGGGGAGGAGGAATCTAGAAAATTCTAGCTAGCTAGCTAGTGGTTAATTAAGCTAAACTTAATCCCATTCGCAGCCAAGTGGATGGATGGATGGCACTCTCCTACTCCTAGCTAGTGAGTTGCTTCTTGCAACGTCTCTCTATATTAAAGCCAGATGTCACATTGGATAATGGAGCTCATCATCATCAACATCGACCATGTAGTAGTGATCAAAGTGACCAGTTGATCGAGATTGCTGGCTGGCTAGCTCTAGCTCTCTTACTTGGTGATTCTAGTGTAGTCGATGTGGTGCATGAATTAATGTGGTGTAACCATTTGGATCTAGTAACTGCGTACGTGTGTGCTAGATCTTTCTTACTTGCATCTTTCTCCTGCTTGTTTTTTTGTTGGTGTGCATGTGTGTGAGGTCGTTGTCTCCAAGTGATATCGTTTGTGTTGGTGAGGAGATGGTGCACTTACATCTGTGAGTGTATGAGACAGATGGTCGATCAGATTGGCAATTACATATTGACATGTCGCTTTGAGAGGGGGCTTCACAGGGCTTGCAAAACTATTGCATGATGATAACTAGACAATGTCAATTGCCGTCACGGTATGACGCGTTCATCGTCATAAGTTGCCACGCGTGATGCATGTTTAGGTATGGGTACTCCATCATAAATATCTCTAAAAATTGTCTCCTTGGTCAATATTTAGGTGGAGGAACCAACTTTCGTGTTACTCTCTATCAAGAGCAATTGGAACCCTAGACGCCACTATTGGAAGCACTATCTTCCTCTCACAACCGCTTGAGAAGTTCGTCGAGCAAAGTATGTGTTGTTGGGTGGACTCCTTGGTAATGAAAGACCCAAGGTGTGCGGCTTGTGGATTTCTAGTCGCGGTCGACCATCATCACATAGATCCAGATTTGGAGGGTCCTAATCCAATCATGGAGGAACTCTTCTTCACCATTGGTGCTGCATCTAGTGTTTCTTGGTGTGGGGCGATGATGGAGCTGAGCAAAACCTGATGTTTTGAACCAATATTCATTGGTGTTGGCACTGGCAACACCTATATGTGGCCATGTGTGCCCTTCTCAAAGGACATATTTGCACCTAAGTGGGTCTTTTTGGGAGTAGCAAGTGATCATGGGACTAATGTTATAATGAGTTAGGAAGTGACCTAGATTAGTTGTTATGGGGAGTGGAAATACAAATCCACCTAGGTTCAAATTTAACAAGAAAGTGATCTTGGGCTCCTATTTAGTGATCTTGGGTTCCTATTTATAGTGTAGGGGTCTCCCTTAGAGATTTGTTCCAATGTTATACATGTATTTCTATATTGAAACTCTTGATTGTTTATTTTGTTGATCTTGATTGTTTATTAATTTAACCCATCCCTAGATGGCAACTCTTGATTGTTTATATTGTTAATCACTTTGCTACATCATATAGGGGTATTTTATATGGACTTGTGTTTGTTATTGCACAGTAACACACCACCCCTTTCCTTGATCCTTAACTTTCTCCTTGTGGTGTTGTAGTGGATCCACCTCTTTCCCTATTAAAGATCTTGGGAAAATCCTAGTCACATGTACCAGACCACATGGTGGTGGGGTTGCGCACCACGAACTCTATTGAGGCCCCATGGACTTGGGAACTATGGTATCATCGAAGAGATGGAATGGAAACTACCTTGTTCATGAGTTGCCATCGCCAAGTATCATGGGCTTGGACGTTTTGCAATATGCTTCCCAATAGGTTTACCGCTCCTCAGATCGAAGTGATGTGGATAGGGAGCCTCTCTGGCGGGGTCCTTGTCGAGCAGCGCCACACCATGATCTCATGGGTTGGGAAGTGGTGGGTGTGCTTTTCTTTGTTTTCTTGGTTTTCTTCAAGGTCTAGTTCTCTTTCGCATGTTATCATCAATGACATCAAAACTAGTTTCACGTGTGTTATCTTAAAATCTATGCACTCCTACTTTTTAGCTAACAACTAAATATGGTTTTGGCCGGTTTAACTCAAACACAAGCTCTACGCTTTTAATTATGTGTGAAATTTATACTACCTCCGATCCATAATAAGTATCGCTCTTTTTGTACTAAGCTAATACAAACTTTGTACTAAATGAGTGACAGTTGTTTTGGATTGGACAAAGTACTATATATAGACATATGTCATGCACCCTAGCTAAATAAAAAGTATTTTCTTGCTATTTTTAGTTATGCATGCAAGGCACTCCCTCCACATCACGAACAAACAAAGTTTTGGTACAGGTTTCACGATGATTGGCGATTTTAGGAGCCGTCCATCCACCTCAATCTGACGGTTGGAAAATAAGAGTTATGATAAGTTACAAGACTGGAAGTACTGTAAATCACAAATAACAGTGGGAGAACTCAATTACTAATTTATCCTTTTCACAAAAGAATAAATCTTTACATGATTTTCCATATCTGATGACCATAATAAATTAGAGCTGGAGTTACATGGAATTACAATTTGTAACCCACCAATCACTGTAAAACAGCTCAAGTTTTGGAAATGCCTTTAGACAAGATTTTATAACTTAGCCTGTGAAAATAGATTTTAGTGACTCAAATTGTATGTAAAAAAACAGATGTAAATATTATTATTTTGCTAGAATCTTATGATTTTCTTGTTTTTTTGTTGCTAAAATCTTAGAGCTAGTTTGCTTGGTATGCCAGTAGAAATTAGTAGTACGGTTAAAGTTGTATCTTGAAGACCATGTCCTTGATGCCACTTATGTGTAATATAGATGTAGTAGTAGCTTATCAAGTTGGCTTCGAAAATGACAAAAATGATAGTGCCAAATTGTACTTCTGCGAGACAAATGCTAAAGGTAGTATGAACGGGAAAATGATGCGTCATGTCAATGCGTCAAATCTGATGGGAGAGAGAACAATCTTTGCATTCATAACCATCCAATTGTCCTTTTATTATTAATCGTGTTCTCTATGGATGGAGAAGAAAATCCTGCATGGCCAGCAATATACAGAAAAGATGAGTTGATAACACTCATGCAGCTTTCAAGGGCACTGTGCCAGTAGACTTCCTCTTAAAGGAAGTGGGGTATGGCATATCTGATAGTGAATGACAAGAACTAAAGTTCTGGCTTTAAAAGAAGAGTGTTGTGATCGAATGGGAAACGTTCCTCGCATAAAGAAAAGTGGTCTTAAAGGCATTTGTTTTTCAATGGAACTGAAGGAAAAGTTTCTGCTTTATTTTTTATTCAAAGCTAAAAGTTATGTACAAATTGGGACACCTAGGAAATTGCATCATCCTTGTTGTGAAGGCTAACTAGAGGTAACATCCATGTGTATAGATTGAAATAAATAAGTATTGTCTCATTGATTTATCCATAGGTGAAGATCCACCTCTTCATCAATAGGTGCAGAGTTTCCAAAGAATTTTGAAGAATCCTTTGCCTTAGAAGAATCGTTTTTTGTTGGACTAAAACCATATGATTGTTCCCCATCGCCTAAGTTGCAAGCAAAATCTTATGAAGTTAAAACCTCTACTGAGAGTCTAACCTAAAGGAATATGGAACAGAATCCTTCAATGGAGCAAGGACTTTCTACAGTGGGTTTTATGGTCTACAGTACACTGGTCGTATATATGGTCTACGTTTCAAATACATAAACAGAAGAGACCATGTACTATCATTCTGTACAGTGCGTGGCTGTGTGGTCGTCGTCCATCGGATTCCCAACAGCACCCCGTTCGCACAGTGCCTGCTTGGTTTCCATAATTCCATTGCATGCCCCTACCCTCTCGTAGGACGTGAGTGAATTGCATGCTCCCTTCAATGGAGCAACACGATCGAGAGAGAGAGAGAGAGAGACCTGGCCAGCTGCATGGGAGAGGAGCTGACCTAGCTAGTGAGTGACCTGATCTGACAAACGCAGAAATGTTCCTGGACTGGGCTGCATGCAATAACTTTGGGGCACTTGATGGACGGATCGGCCACTGTTGGCAGAATGGACGCAGGGTAGACCTCTCTCCATGGAGTACTAGTAGAGTGCTACTGCGTGCTAGAGAGGAGGCTTCAAAGCCCGGCCATGTCCCCCTGCTTGTTCTTGTTCCGGTTGACCGCCACGGGACAAACGCACACGTCCAAACCTCTACAGCACACTAGAATAGAAGCAGCTGAAATTTTAGCTCATAATAAGCACTGAATAAAAACTCAAGAAGTAGGCTCTTTTGGTTAGCGTTAGCTGGACTGGATTACACTGTGGCGAAGCCGATGTTGTACACAGTAGTATGTGTGTATGGACAAGGAGACACGTACATGGCACCCAAATCCAAAGTGGAAAAGGGGAGCTTTTCTTTTTGGTTCGTCGTGTGGAGGAGAATTTTTGCCAAGTCTTTGTCCAAAGAAATCCTTCAAGTTCAGCAAATTAGTTGTGGTTTCCATCTAGCATATGCCGCAAAATAATTAAAGTCTACCTACAGTGCCGTGATCCTCTACGTACGTATAGTTTTGCTGGGTCTCAATTGACAAAAGTTCTATTAAGCTCAATCGATTCAGAAAAGTCCAACTTCTGTCTATTCATATTGAAAAAGAAAGTTGTCATGTATATTATGGAAAATTTGACAGAAACCAGATACACATGTAACAGAGTCCTCACACTAGTAGAAAACAAACCTTTAGTCTCGGTTCCAGAGGGCTTTTAGTCCCGTTTTTTCAATCGGGACAACTCAATGTCTTCCACGTGGGCTACTGTGGTGCGCTAGGGTGAATGACCTTTAGTCTCGGTTGGTAACACGAACCAGGACTAAAGGCCTTCACGAAAAAAAATGATTCCTCTTCCTTTTTTCTATTATTTAAAAAATTGTATTGTTTCCATTATTTGATCAGTTTTTTTCACTTCCTTTTTTTCTATATTTTCATAATTTCTATTATTTGAGTTATTTGATCAGTTTAGTCTCTAACTAAAGTTATGTCTAGTCAAACTTTCCAACCGGTCACCCATCCTCAGACTACTCCAGCAATAGCAAGCTTAACTTCTGAGTTTCTTCTGTCCCCACTTCCAACTACATCGCGTCAACGTTGTTGATATTACTATCATATCAAACCCTATTAACCTCTTGGTCACAATGTAACACTTCTATATTGTTTTAATTCTAAATAATTATTTTAATAAACAAAAGTAATGAAATAATAATGATCTTGAACAAATAAATAACAATATTTTCTTTTTGCAAAACCTAAAATCTGAAATATTTTCATATTTCCTTCAATAGTATAGTAGGAAAACCCTTATTTCATACTTCCCAACTTTAAATTTCTATCCCAACTTTTCTGAATTATTTTTATCCCAACTTTTTTTGAATTGATTTTTTTACGAGAAGAATGAAGGGGTAAGTGGATGGGCGCCCTTTTAAATTTCTATCCTAACTTTTTTTGAATTATTTTTTCTCCAAATCTTAAAAGCATCATAACTTTTTTTTCTGTTTAGTTTTTTGTTTCATATAAAACACTTTTTCATCGGAGGTCATATGCAAAAGTTATGAAAATTTTATAAATTCTAGAGAGATTTCGTAAAAAAAAGTTAAAATTCATGCTTGTTAATTTTCCTAACAACTAGACCACATCAGACATGGTCATCTTGAAGGATTTTATTTTTTGATTTTTTTTATCATTTTATTTTATTTTCAATATTGAAAAGGCGATCCACGAGGGGGTGTCAATTTCAGGATCATTTAGCGCAAAAAATCATTAAATGCATTAAAAATAGAAAATAAAGTTATAAAGGTTTGAAATTTGAGGATGTGTCGACAAGAATGCACAACAAGTCTGGAGTTGAAATAATTTTAAAAAAATGCCTTTGTAACAAATGAGTTTTCTTTCACAACCCTCATACTTCAAAGGAGATGGTCCAGTTTGTATACGAAGTGCATCCAGTTTTTTCCATAATCCTCTCAACTTTATAGCACATGCTATTTAGGCGAAATGATGACACCATGCCAAGTTTCAACCTTTTCAGAGTTCATTTGTACTGCTTTTCAATTTCAGGTTCATTTAGCGTAAAAAAATCATTAAATGCATGAAAAATAGAAAATGAAGTTAGAAAGGGTTGAAATTTGAGGACGTGGCTTTGAATGGTGCATATTGAATGCATAAAAAGTCTAGAGTTGAAATAAGTTCCAAAAAATGCCTTTATAACATATGAGTTTTCGTCCGAAACCCTCATACTTCAAAGAAGATGGTGCAATTTGTACACGAAGTGCATCCAGTTTTGTCGTAACCCTCTCAACTTTTTAGCACATGCTATGTGGATGAAATGATGATATCATGCCAAGTTTCAACCTTTTTAGAGTTTATTTGTACTGCTTTTTCAATTTCAGGATCATTTAGCGCAAAAACAATCATTAAATGCATGAAAATTATCAAATGAAGTTAGAAATGGTTGAAACTTAAGGATGTGGCTTTGAATAGTGCATAGTTAATGCACAAAAAGTCTGGAGTTGAAATAAGTTTAAAAAAAAGAAATTCCTTGTAACAGATGAATTTTTGTGTGAAACCCTAATAAAGTGATAAACATAATCTGGTTTTGATTAAAAAACCTATTTAAAATATCATAAAAAATCCCAAATTGAACATACTGATAAAACATACTAATGTTAAACAACAGGAAAAACATTCACTCAAAAATCTATTTTTAAACTAAAGTTATTCACAAACTAGTAATTCACACAAATTTCAAAAGAATTCAAACTTAAACTATTTAAATTTGAAAACTACTGGCACTAACAGAAAGTTTATAATTTTTTTGACCTAAAGCAAAAAAGATTAATTCAAAAACTCAAAATATTCTAACAGTTATTCAAAATCTAAAAACGGAAACTCTTCTGTTTAAAAAAACAAAAACAAAAAATAGACCTTTAGTCCCGGTTGGAGACACCAACTCGGACTAAGGGGGGGGGGGGTTGACGGTCAAAATCAGGAAAAAATCAATTCTTTTTTGTCCCGGTTGGTGTCTCCCAACCTTTAGTCCCGGTTCAAGCCACAACCCGGGACTAAAGGTTGTGACACCCTTTACTCCCGGTTCGTGGCTGGAATCGGGACTAAAGGTCCCAGACGAACCGGGACTGATGCCTGCGGAGGCCCGGCCGGCGTCCTAGCCTCTCGAACCGGGACTGATGCACCCGTTAGTCGCGGTTCATAACACGACCGGGACAATTGCTCTTATATGGGGTGGACGAAAGCGTTGTTTTCTACTAGTGTCACCGACCCCGTGGACGGGTTCTTCTATACCCTTCCTTCTATGAATATATCATACCTACACCTGCAAAAAATATAGCGTATGCATAACTTATTCGTATTTAAAAAATTCTTCACCCACAATCCAAGCAATGAAATTCAAGACAAACGCATCAGCAAACTTGTCGACAAATCCACTAATATTGTGGGGGGCATTACAACACCACCATTAGTACAATACGGTGCTATTAAGACACATCTATCTCACACCATTGATCTAAAACGCGTGCAATGTCAGCATCGTAAACGCTAGAAAAATAAAATTATGTGCGAGAAAAGGAAACGTGTACGATCCCACGAATCGAAACTAAAGTCCCCGTGTGTTTCCCCATACCAGTCGAAGAGCGTTGGCGATCATCAGGACATGGAACACATTGCGGTACAGAACCCTCCCCATTTGTAACCACTTCACCAGCCCTTCGATGAGATCATTTATCACTAATGAGGGGGGCTTCCTCTTTGGAGATGTCGAGTTTTCCTAGGGCCTCCACCAATATTGCCCTAGACTAGCGAGCTAACTGGGGGTCCCTTATTTCGGAGAAATCACCGGCACGGATACCAGATGAGAACATCGCCCTCCGCCTCAGTGCGCTGATCTCACCCCGCCCTTCGCCCGCCACCCTAGTGCGATTTCACTTAGGTTCTACAGGTCAGGAAGGTTGTCAAAACGTCATCAGGTGGTCATCAGTGCTATATTTAGAATGTCCGACCTAGAACCGGTTGTCTTTTGAAAGAAAAAAAACTAAAATAGCTAGCAGCATGTTAGTACCTAATTGGTTGCATGTGAGAGCTAGCATATGAAAGAGTGCATTGGAAATGAGATAAAGTAATTAATGTAGCAAATTACTACGTGCCTTGGTCTAAGAGAAATTGTCTTTGCGCCTAATAAACCAGGACGGAGGGAGTAGCTCCAATGGCAACAATTTTCCATTTGCAATAATTGTCCCCTATTTTTTTGCAATCATTGAACTTAATTTGCTTTATTTTGGGCTATTTGGAATACTAGGAATGATCTGATTTTTAATGGTACACAATTCACAAAAATTTTGCAGGTTATCTACAAAGCTACAACTTGGATCCGTATGTGGTCGTCACTAACTCATGCGGACTTCAGTGAGCTTTTGGTTATTGCGTGCAACCGTTGGGAGATGGTAGCACAGACTATTTACAGCCGATTTGGATGACAAGCTAATAATAGGCTATGTGTGTAGGCATCGTAGTCTATTTGTTTTATCGCCGCTTGTGGCATTTATCTTTTATGTTTCATTTAAGTTCAAACTATGAGCTTTTCAAGACCTTGCTACACTTATATTTTAATAATATGACTGCATGCATCAATTAATGCAGAGGCAGGGGCTCTCCTCCTTTTCCAAAAAGAAAATTTGAACTTAATTTACTCTAAATTCTAATTGTTCCCACAAACAAGATGAATCTTTCCTTCATTGGATGGAGAGAGACCAAACGGGGGTTTATTCTCTGCTCCACCGATAAACACACACATCACGTCCAACAGGGAAGCCATCCCGTCCAATCAGGTCGGTCAGGACCCATCATGTCCAGCAAATCGACCATTCCTTGTCATGTTGCTGATCTGATGGTACCCCTTTGATTTGAAACGACTTGGCTCGCCTCCAAAAGAAAGAAAGCCAATGGGCCACACACATCAAAGTCTTGGTGCCGATCCAGCGACCTCTAACGACTTGACGTGCTGCTAGGAGGTTTTGTGTCCATATATATGGCTACTGCTAGCAACTGTTGGAGAGGAAGCATGACAGCACTGCACATACGTACATGTTTATTCATGGTGAACCATGTCGACGGGAGGTGTGGAGCTGTAACAAGTACTGCACTGCATTTGTCATGTATATTATACTGGTTTATTTCAGCTTTGGCTAGCTTCAAATCACCTACGGATTCATTTCACTAGTCAACTTTGCTACTGATATACATTTGAATGTGCTTCAAACAATTCCAGTAGAAATGGTCTCAGCCTAGCTTCAGCTTCACTTGCAAAGCTGATTCCAAATAGCCGTTTGTTTCAGCTTCATCTTTTTTTCGAGAGAATTCGCTGCCGAAACAAACAGGACCTGAGTTTTGTTGCCGAGTGTGAGAGGAATTGATCAATGTGATGAAACCTTTTTTCTTCCTTTCTTTTTCTTCTTTCGCTGTGTGCATCCTAGATATTTTTGTGATATCTTAATGGTACAGAGGTTGGATGTAATCTGTATCTTCGTGATATTAATATATTCATTTTATCAAAAAAAATATTACTACTACAGGCTAATGCCCGCTTGGCCATGTCTTATTTTATTTTTGGGATTTTTGTTCTTTATCAAGCTATTGCGATTGATTGCTTCATTTTAATTTTTGATGATATTTTGTCATGCAATATTGTGTAAGACCGTTGTTCGAAATAATATTTATTCAGAGAGAAAAGTGGAATTTCTTAGTGCGTGATTGTGATGCCTTACATGATTCCACATTGAGCCGTCGAATTTCCACTATAACATTCACATGGACCAACCAAAAAAGCTCTCGATTGCTCAGCTCAACCTCCTACTTCGCTTGCTTGTTTAGCCTTTTTTTAATGCTCGCTTCGCTACTCATTCAGGAAAAGGGGTATCTATGTTTTTTATTTGAAAAAGTTAGTTAAAATGGATTAAAAATTATAATGAATTTAAAAACTATGAATTTTACAAAAGAGTGAACTTAGAAAATATTTTATGATTTGAAACAATCTTCTAAAATTCAAATTGAAGTTTTACAAAATTTTAAAACTCATAGACTTTAAAAATTCTTGTGAGCTTAAAAAATATTAATGATTTTTATAAATTTCCATATATTTTAATGTGTATTTTAAAAAATGATACCATTTGTAATGTTAAAAAATGTTTATATACTCATGAATTGAACTGTGCAAATAAAATATAAAATGAAATAAGGAGAGAGAAAAATTAAAACCTATAGAGAAATACGAAAAAAATATCACGCAATCCTCCTTCAAACTAGAAAAACTGCTAGCCAATTCTGGTTAATTGTGCAATACTCTCAACCAGCAACACAAATGCCCTTACAAGCTAGGTTCATAGAAAACCCACATCTTTCGAAGCAGCAGGAGATTCCAACCCATATCCACCGACACATCATAAGGCTTCAAATTTAGGAAGCTAAAACGTGTACAACAATAATAAGGAAAACATGAAAAAAAACTTCATAAATAGGCCTAAAAACACGAACAAATCTGGAAATATCTTTTCAAAACCGAAATATTGGCATCCCATCCACCAACAATACACACCGTTACATACGAAATCCATAGCAACCTCTGTCTCCACGGCCCCTGATGCACCAGAAGGCTTCAGACGAGGACGACGCCGTCAACCACAGTGTCGTCGGGGCGGGTAAGGGACGAGCCGAAGACAAGCACGTTGCAACATCATCGAAAAAATGGTTGGTGATGAGGGTGGTGAGGCTGGGGTGGTCGTTGTCACTGGAGAAGGGGGAGAGAGTGGTGGCTGGGGGAGCCGGCGAGGGTGGTGGGGTTGCGGGGGTGGTGGTTGTGCCACCGGCATCGGGCGGGTTGGCAGCAACTAGAAAAAATCAACTGGAAATGAATGTTAGTTTTCTTTGAACCGATGAATAGTGGGTCTGGATAGTTTAAGAAACAAAGTTGAACAAAAGACTTGTACTCCAACCTCAGGGACAAGAGTCAAGGCAGGAGTCGTGTGTTGCGTGCCTTGGTTCAGTCAAATCGAGTGGTGCAACAATCAGAACAGGCGCGTGCAATGAATCTGAAGAGGAATGCAACTAGGCTACTTACCGCATCGTACCCGCAACATGGAAACATGCTACTTATACCAGATACACAATGTCAGCTCGTTGCTGGCACCCATTTGAGTATATGCTCTTGGCTGCCGGCCTAACTATTGAATGTTCCATATGATGATGTATAGTACACAACTTGAGCTTCTCTGGTGTAATATTGCACTGTTCAACACGACCTGAATTAGTTGGTAGGCTACCACATCCTAGAGCTCAGGAATCCATTGTATAATCTCCACTTGACTTTTGTCTACCAGTATAGCAAAAGCATGAATGATTCATTTCTGAGACATCTGGGCCACACACACACATCAAGTCTTCGATCGTTATCAGGCTAAGCTAACGACATGACGTCTTGGTAGGAAGTTTTGTATCGATGCCGCGCTACTGCATGCTGGCAACTGTTGGAGAGCAACCATGACAACACTGCACATACGTACGTGTTTTTTCATGATGACGAACTATATCGATTTTTCTTCGGACTGAAAACCCAAGATCTTCGATTGGACGACGACAACGCTAGTTGCATTGTTTTTTTCTTGGAAGCATTGATTTTAGAGAGCCTAGTATGTAGTACATGTGTTGTATTAGAGTGTTACTGCTGTGAGTGGTTGTACATCGCGACGGGCTTTTTTTTCGTTTCGATCTCTCTTTTTTATATTCTTCATGGTTGTGTGCATTCTAAATATCTTCGCTCATCTTGTTGGAGCAGAGGTTGGGTGTAATTGATATCTCATGGTATGAATATATTCACCTTTTCAAAAAAATTCTAAAAAGTATTTGTTTTATACTGGCTAATCAACATCTAAGCCAATTTTTAACTCCGCATTAGTCAGATTTTAAATCTTCAGTTTTGTATAAGACTAATCAGTCAGTGACACAATTAATCATCATGATGCGTGCTAGTTTGGGCCAATCCAACGGGCAAATAAAATCAATGCCACCAAATTGAAAATCAGCTCAAACTTTAGTGTCCAAACTATGAGCGGATCGAATGGGCAACAGAAAAAAAAATCTGAATAATACTAAATTGAAAATTACTTAGCTAGGAGATAACAAGAGTGTTACCCCCTCTATTCCTTAATATAGGACATTTTGATAGATCAATTTGAATTGTAAAATGTACTCTCTCAGTTCCGTATTTACTATTGATAAAAGAGAGAATTCCTTATTTGACACTCCCTTAATATCATGTTCCTTATTTGACACTAGAGAAATTTTTCTTACCTATATGACCTCTCATCTAAATTAGTTTCCCTATATGACACTCTAGTGCATTTTATACACGTAAAAAGACATTTTTACCCCTGTGCATAATGTGACCAGAAATATGTACAAGATAATAGTTGTGTCTAGAAAATCTTGGTATACAAATGAAGAACACGTCAATGCTTCCATTAGCTTTCCCTACTTACTTTATATATATATATTTATTTAGTGACAGATTACATACTTATAAGTATGCAGAAATAAATTTCATTGGACCAAAGTTGATTTATTTGTTATGATATGCGATAAAATCTATATGTATAATTATACTACGAAATTCCATTTCACGTGCAGCCGTCCGCGTACAATGACATATTGGTGTGGGCGCTTATAAACCAGCCAATAGAAAAATACATGCATATGTACACTTGATTGTCTATATACGCCAAGGCAATACAAGTATAAATGTAGTGTGGCGTTTTAACGAAAGTATATTTATTTACTTATTTTCGTAAAATGGTATTTTCATGTTTCAAAGAAAAGTCCAAAACAAATCTATATACGTGTAATTTTTTTAACATATTTGTTCATATGCGATGTACAAAAAAATACGATGATTAAATTAGACTTTTTTTGTTGTATATAGGTGGATATCTATCTTTTTTAATAATATGTAAAATAAAAACATCTTGTTAATGTAAGTGTATAAATAATTGAAGAACATGTATATATATTTGTACAAAAATAAAGAAATATATTAGAAACTTTTAAATATATTTTAATTTTTTAAGACCTTCATGTAGACCGGTCACTAAATCATTTTTTGTATAAACTACTAACCTTATGTATCAATACTACATCAGTATAGAACACAAAAAAAATATAGAATGCAACATTTTAAATATCTTTTAGTTACTACTTTAAACTTTAAAGTCCATCAAACTAAAAATAGCAATGCTATCAACGTTTTCTTTGTGGTGAGTACGATCCAAGTTTTCATTTTGAACATAAGTGACAAATTGACACATACATACTTTAAAGTCCATTTATTTTCTTCAATTAGTTACGTGCATGTTTTTTTGTTGATTATACTCGACTGCGTGAAAATATTGTTTGTTAATTATATAAAATAAAGTACTTACAAATATGTAATATGTCACTAAATAATTATATATAAAAATTAAGTAGGAAGAGCTAATGGAAGCATTGACGTGATCTTCGTTTTTATACCAATCGACTTTCTAGACAAAACTATTATCTTTTACATATTTCTGATCATATTATGCACAGGGGTAAAAATGTCTTTTTACGTATACAAAATGCAATAGAGTGTCATATAGGAAAACAAATTTAGATTAGAGGTCATATAGGTAAGAAAATTTTCTTTAATGTCAAATAAGGAACACGATTTTAAGAGAGTGTCAAATAAGGAATTCTCTCATTGATAAAATGTATTGATACATCCATTTCAGCAACGGCTAATATGAAATAGAGGAAGTATTACATTAGTGGATAAAGGTAGTATTTGATAACGACAACATGGAGGAGCGCCCCACCGGAAGGAAAATTTCATTAGTGCTCACACATTGACTACAAATTTTAGTTGTTGGTTTTCGAAGAGAGAGTCAAGGCAGAAAAGATGGAGTCGTCTGGTCGTATATATGACAGTAGGTGCGGGCCATGGTTCAGTTAAAATCGAATGGTGTAACGATCACAACAACAGGTGCGTGCAATGAACCTGAAGAAGCATGCAGTAGGCTACTTATGCCATCGTGTGCCTGTACGTAACATGGAGACATGCTACTTAGAGCAGGCATTCGATGTCTTCAAGGATATTATTTTGGCCAGGGGCCTAAATTTGAATGTTCATAGGCTTCACAGCACCACTTAAGCCTCTCTAGTGTACTATTCTCTCGGTTTCAAATTAGATGACTTTCATTTCTTCATATATGTATCTAAACATATACACAGATAAAGTCATCTAATTTGCAACGATGGGAGTATTATTGTGTCCGAACGAACCCGAATTAGTTAGTAGAGCAGACCCTTGGAAGTCGTCCCCCTCGATCTCCAAGTCGTCGGCATACCCTAACTAGAGGCTAGCAATCCATGATATGATCTTCAGTTGTATAATATTTTATATCTCACCGGATAGAAAAAGCTTGGATGATTTCTGAACCTTCGCAGCCTCTGGCAGTCGTTCCTCTGAATTTCCATGTCATCATAATACCTTAGAGGCTACTCCCTCGGTTCCAAAATAATTGTCTCAACTTTGTACTAGCTCTAATACAAAATTGTATTAAGGCTAAGACAGTTATTTTGGAACGGAGGAATATAAATCATTCTATAATCTTCACAAGACCTTGGTCTATGCTAATATAATGTTTATAATAATTATTATTGTTTATCTACCAAGATAGCAAAATCTTGAATGATTTCAACGATACGTGGAGCTACATTCACCAGGCTTTTGTCATCTAAGAGGTGGCAGTGATACTGACTGCTCTAAAAACACTCTAAAGAACAGTCCAACATATGCCCATGTCTTCTAGTGATCCACTACACATAATCTTCAGATTTTCAAACGAAAACTGTTTTGCCCATGTCTTGTAGTGAGAAGCTGGTATAATCTTCCAATTTCCAGAAAATTATTATTTTCTCCGCACATGCCGGAAGACAGTAGGTTGCTTCGCCTGAGTTTCCCTCCTAATAAACTCATAGCCATCGACATGAAGACAATAGCCGGAAGAAATAAACAAGAACAAGTGCGAAACTGGGAAGTCCAGTGTGACATGACCATACATGTTGGTATTAGACCAAGTTCCATGCTTCCCTCCTTGATGTGCCATGTAACTAATCTCATCCCAAGAACATGGATAAGATGATACGACTAACAACAAGCACTGGAGGCATTCAGCACCATCCACTCATTCCTACTCTCAGAACTTGTTAACAAACTGTTAAGTAAAGAGCAGACTAGCAGTGTGGTACACAGCAAGAAAATAAATCAGCAGAGCTGCAGTTTGCTTCAACCGCCAGTAATATGGAAACATATTCTCTCATTTTGCTCTGTATGTACATAGTTCATAGTAAAATCTTTAAAAAGACTTATATTTAGGAATGGACCAGCCACTCATTCCTGCTCTCAATACTTGTTAACAGATTGTTAACTGTTAAGTAAGGGGAACACGATCGAACAGTGTGGTACAAAGCAAGAAAATAAAGAAGCAGAGCTGCAGCTTGCTTCAGCCGGCGAAACTCTCTGAAGTCTCCAGTCTTGACGGACGAAATGTAATACGTTTTGCTTTAATAAAGCCAGGCAGTTCGCTAAGGCGTGGCTCCCCGAGACCATAGAGAGAGGGTCAGGGTGACATGCTTAATTAATTAGTACTCCTACCTCTCTTGCAGTTGACGAAGAAAATTCAGGTGAATGCATCAGCAATTCAGCACGCGGATGACCGACGGCAAGCCGGCCAGTTTCTGACCGGTTATCCGAGGCTGCTGCCTAGGCTGAACTAGCCGTGCATGCATGCAGCCGGCCACTGAGAGTTCAGTCTGAGACTAAGATTTGACTTGAGTGGAACAGGACCAAATTAAGAGGCATTTTGGTACTTGATGTGTGTGCGCCCAATTGGCCAGTGTCCACGCCATGGAAGATCGAGGAGGGCGTGCCCGTTTAGCCAAATCGGGCCAAGAGAACTAGGGTTGCTTGCTTGTTCTTGGTGACAAAAGCCCGGATGGCGAACAGGGCCTCGCACCACCGAGTGAAGGCTTTCCAAGGAGATCTCACTGCTGAAAGCAGCACAAAAGAAGAGCAAGAGAGAAACATGACAAGGTGTTCAAATGGGCATGCACTGAACTTGGACCGGACTTGAGCAAGGGGTGGAGCATCTGAAACCCCAAAATTTCAGTGAGCAAAGAAAGATCAGAACCCTCAGCATGTAGATTTTAGCTTGAATCACGCCGTCGACTGGATCCGTCGTGCCCGACAGAGACCTTTCGCCCGTGCTCGGTATCCAAGAGGAACAAACAAAACAATGCCAATGTACCGGTACTGGTATTTTCAGCACATCCAATTATCTTCTGAACTTGAGTGCTGCACAATTTACATCAGGGCACTGAACTGCTTACCACTTGCCAGTTACTAGTACAAGTTAACAGAACGACTATTACTTATTATTCACTAATAACTCCATTACTTATATCTAACATCAGAGATCCATGTCTTCTAGTGATCCACCATATATAATATTCCAGTTTCCGGAAGAAACCCGGGTTCTTTCCACAGGTTGAGTTTTCCTGCTAATAAAAACATAGCCATCGGCAGGAAGACAAAAGCCAGAAAGAAACAACAGCCAACGAGAACTGAGAAGTCCAGTGTGAGTGGACATGGTCCGGTCAAATCGAATGGTGTAACCATCAGAACAGGTGTGTATGTGCAATGAACCTGAAGAAACACGCGGTACGAACGTGCCATTAAGCTACTTATGCCATGGTGCCAGTAACATATATGGAACACTCTTGGCTGCTGCTGGCCTACCTTTGAATGGTCCATATGCTGTACACAAGTTAAGCTTTTCTGGCTTAACGTTGTACTGTTCAGCAATATCTGAATTAGTTGGTACATGAAAGCTCCTCGTAGATGCTATCATACCCTAGATCCTAGGAAACCGTTATATAATTTTCAGCACACCTTGGTCTATATTATACAGTAGGTATCTGTTTTTTTTTTCGAAAAGAGAGTACGTATCTGTTATTTATCATTTTTCAGCACACCTCGTAGATGCTATCATACCCTAGATCCTAGAAAAATGATCTGTTATTTATCATTTTTCTACCAGGATAGCAAAAGCTTGAATGATTTGTGTGGGATATCTGAAGCTGCGCATTCCTAGAGCTTCTCTCATCTGTGAGGCGGTGGGGTTGCAGTGAGAGTGTGAGGCCGATTGTTCTAGCACTCTAAGGACAGTCCAACATATGGATATGTCTTTCTGTTTCTAGTGACCCACTCTACACAATCCTCCAATTTCCAGAAGATAACTGTTTTTTTTTTCCACACACACACACACACACTGGAAGACAACAGGTTGCGTTTTCATGTCGATGCATAGCCATCAACAAGAACACAGGAAGCAGGAGGAAGCAACCGGCGTGAACCGAGAAGTCGAGTGCGACATGACCATACATGCTAGCTAGCTAGCTAGCTACACCAAAGTTCCAAGCTTCCGTCCTTGATGTGCCAGGTAACTAATAATGTGACAGGGAGGAGTTGATGGTGATTATTCTACTAACAGTAAACGCTGGAGGCATTCAGCACCATCCATTCATTCCTAACCTCACTAGGCGTTAACAAAGTGTTAACTGTTACTCCCTATGCAAAGAAATAGTATAAGAGTGTGAGTAGATCACTAAAATAGTTATCTAAACACTCTTATATTTAATTACGGAGGGAGTATTAAGTATTAGCAGTAAGGACCAGTGTAGCACTACAAAGAAAGTAAAGAAACCGGGTCAGCTTTGCTTCAGCCGGCGAAACTCTCTGAAAGTCTTTGACGGCCGATCGATATACAGCACGTTTGCTTTAATAAAGGCAGGCAGAAGCAAAGGCAGGGGGGTTCCCTGAGACCACGGCAAGAGCGACATGTTTAATTGCCGTTGACGAAGACCGGTGAGTGCATCAGCGACAGCAATTCAGCACGCGGACGGCAGACTAACCCCTGTTTGTTTCTGACTTGTTCTCCGAAGCTGCTTGAATGAATTAAACTAGGCGTGCTTGCAGCCGGCCACTGGGACTAAGATTTGACTCGATTGGAACAGGGCCAAATTAAGAGGCATTTTGATGCTTGATGTGTGTGCGCCCAAGTGGCCAGTGTCCACGCCATGGAATTTTAGGAAGATCGGGTCTTGAAAACTGAAGCGAAAGGAAGCAGCAGAGTAGCAGCAGGCATGAACTCCCAAGGCTGCTTGTTCCTGGAAACAAAGCCCAGAACGAACGTGGAACAAGGCAAGAGCTCTCACTGTTGAAAGCAACCCCAGCAAGGAGCAACATAGCAACATGACGAGTGGTGCACATGGACATGCACTTACTTATTAGAGCAAGGGGTGGAGCATCTGAAAACCCAAACCTTGAGTAAAGATGTGGAGAATCACACCGTCGACACGATGTAACCCAACAGGAACAAACAAACAAAAAAATGTGCTGGTACTGCTATTTTCAGCATCTCCAATAGTCCAATTATCTTCTAAACTTTTTTAGCACAGTTATTTCTTGTTTTTTTTAGTAGAAATTATTTCTCAACTGGAGCGTTGCACAATTAACATTTGGACACTGGAGGGCCGAACTAAGCCGCTGGACTGGGCTGGCGGCTGCGCTATGAGAGGAGGTGTGCACGACGCGTAGTTTATCTAAGGGCCGCCCACTGGGCCAGCCCAAAGAAACAGTGTAACCGGTATATTGTGATTTTTTAGAAAATAAAAGAAAATATTTCCCGTTAAAATTAACTAAAAAAACTAAATTTTATTTGTAGCCTTTCTTGCCTTCAACAAAGCAACATAATAATATTCAATATTTTTGGGCACTCTTTATATTTTGTATGGAATTAAATCCATATGATTTAATATTTGAGGTTGAACCGTAGGTGTGTGATAAATTATTCCTAAAATTGTTAGCTTACTAATATTATTGGAATTCGATAAATTTTGGGCACTTTTTTTAGCAAAATTATCTTCTCAACTGGAGAGTTGCACAAAAAAAAATTGAGCAAATGGATCGTTGCACAATTAACATTTGGATACTGGAGTGCCGAACTGGGCCGCTGGAGTGGGCTGGCGGCTGCCCTAGCTATAGGTGAACAACTCGCGTAGTTTAACTAAGGGTTGCGCACTGGGCCAGCCCAAAGAAACTGTGTAACTGGTTTCTTTATTTAGTTTTAGAAACAAATAAAATATCTACCGCTAAAATATACTGGGGGTTCAAATGAGCTGAAAAATTAGATGAAATTTTGGGTGTAGAATTTCTGGCCTTAAAAAAATCCATATAAAAATATTTAATATATTCTCATTTTCCTTTTATATAAAAATATTTAATATTTTTGGGAACTCATTTGTATTTCATATGGAATTAAATCCCTACAATTTAATATTTGAGGTTGAACCGTAATTATGTGAAAAAATTATTCCTAAAATTATGAAATATTTTTGGGAGATTCCTATGCTATATATAGGGTTTAAATATTTTTCACCATCTGAAATTCTTAACTTAAAATAGATCAAATCCATACATTTATCAAATATTGCATTTCAATCAAAATTTAATTCCTTTAAAACCTAAATATATAGGAGGATCCGCATAATAAATGTGATATTCTAACCAAAATATTTAATTTAATATTTGGTGATTTTTCAGGGTTTTATCCCTTATCAGAATGATGAGGGCTGGAATTAATCCTCATTTCAAGTTTAATGCATGACGATATGATTGCATGATATCAGGATGATGCAAAAAGGAAATAACAATCAAATCTAAATTAGGCATTACTCTGGGCTATTACACAACAGAATTGAACTCTCAGGTTGGTTGCTTCTCCTTGATGGCAAAGGCCGTAATACCGAACAGGGCCGCGGACCAAGTGAAGGCTTTGCCAGGCAAGAGCTTTCACTGCTGAAAGCAACACCAACAAACAGAAAATGGGCAACATTCTCTCTCAGAAAAAAAAAAGACAAGTGGTGCAAATGAACATGCACTAGAGTACTAGACCACGGGGTGAAGCATCCTAGACCCCAAACCTCCCAAAGAAGCAATGCGATGACCAGAAACTCCAGTATCTTAAGATGGATAACCACACTGTCGAACCTCGATGAAGAAAGCATGACCTGAACCTTTAGTGTGTTAACATGGGGAGAATCACACCGTCGACACGATGCAAGCGGATGCCGTGCCGGCGGAGATATTTCGCCCAGGCATGGTAACCAAGAGGAACAAACAGAGCAATGCAATGAGCTGGTACTGGTATATCAGCATCTCCAATTGTCCTCTGAACTGGAATGCTGCACCATTTACATTGGTTACTGAACTACTACAAGGAAACAGAACGACTGAAACTTGGGTGTTATTCACTAATAACTGCATTACCTCTCTAAAACGGCAGAGAGCATGCAGAAGACCTATATGCAAGGTACCTTGTTCTAAAGATATCAAGGAACTTATTGCTCGTCCATTGGACTATACATAGCATATTAGCAGAGCACTTTTATCGGCCTATACAGTATATCAGCTCTACAGCTAACTCGCCATTTCGCATATGTTTTGCAGCTGGGACCTCTTCCCTGCAACAGCAGTGTTGCAGGCATACAAAGCTCTGCTGTTCACCCCGGCTCTGTACAGCTGCATCGGTGCATTGGCAGAAGCAGAGAGCATAACCTCGGTGTGCGCAGGAACGAAGAAAACGTCACCTTCCTTCGCCTTCTCGCCGTCTGACATGGGGTCTACCTGAACCTCGCCCTCACCAGTCATGACAAGGAAGATGGATGGACCTGGTACCGGGGGCATAACAACCACTTTGCCTGGAGGTAGCAAGCAGGAGTCGACCTCAAACTCATCGGTCGGAGGGGTGTAGCGGCGCACATATGGCTGCACGGGTACCCCTCGCAGTATTTCGGGGAAGATCTGCATACAGAAGGTTCCATGATCATTTTACTGACAGACTTTTGAAGTAGATTACGGTACTGGATAAAGCTTGAGAAGGAAAGCTCAAATGGTATATCAGCCTGGTAGAGATTCAGTTATACTGTTTTAACATCAAGGAGAACATTACCGTAGCACATCTAAGCTCTAATCTATAAGAATCCCAATCAAAAGTCAGCACAGTTTTGAATTGAACTTTACCTGTTTGTATGTTAGCATAGAGCAAAGGGTCTGCACATCTCTGTATTTAGGCGTCAAACCAGCACGAACAACGTTGTCTGAAGTGGCCATACATTCAATGCATTCCCCGGACAGATAGGCGTGCGGTTCATTGGCACCAATATAAATTGCTTCACCAGGACTGAGCTTCACATAGTTGAAGAGAAGTGCTGCTAAAACACCAACGTCTTCTGGATACTGTCTCTCCAGAGACAAGACAAGTTCTTCTTTCTCTGTTAAGGTCCGAATCTGAACATCATCACCAGTAAAAAAACAGAATCTCAGGCTTGTCAAATGGCATTGATATATAATTTCTTTAAAATACATAATGTATATTGGTGAATAGTTATGCACCATAATTCAGGGGGAAGAAAAATGCTTGTTTGTCTAGCTGATCGCTGTCAAGAGTCGTTCCATAAAGTATGGAAACACAACAGAAAATGTTATCTAACTAATGTAGTAAATCCTAAACAAAACTATGATTTAATACCATTATCTTCTTCCATGTTTATCTTCCCTGGTCACTCGATATCATTCCAACCAATAGTTTAAAAAAATTAATCTAGTAATATACCAGGTCACTCACAAATTTTACCCTTATCTGACAGTAAACATGATACAGTTATCTGTAGCTTTTGCATCTATCTATTAGTACGGAACACTCGAAGTTTCCAATGTTCCTAGTCGAAATTTAATATATCCAGCATGAATTGTGGGCTTTCAGTTTCAGGCTTTGGGAGCAACACTCTCGTTTTGTCAGCTACGCTAACCATCTTACAGTAATTTTCTGTTAACATCTTCTATATTACATATAACATCTTAAAATGCAGCGTAGTACACAACTTAGTTTTCACTTTTGCTTTGGAGGCAACGATGCCACTTAGTAGATTACATCCAAGCCTATGAGTTGTCTGGTGTAACAAATTACTGCCATAAGAAAACATAAATGACCACATACATTGAAGATGAAAGCTTTTACCTTGCTCTCATCATTCAGGCGAGCCTTCAATTTATTAACTGCTTCGGAAACTGCTTCTTTACTTGCTGTCATTAACTTAGCAAATGCTGATTGCAGACTGGATTTTACATCATTACCCCCATGATACTCTTTGACGGTCATAAGCTTGTCGGCATCTTCATGGCCAATCAGCCCTCCAACTTCAGGTACAGTCCTTATGACATCCTTGAGCTCCTACACCATGGGATAAACAGCAAATTACTTTACTACTAGAAGGCGTCTAAGCGAACATTGCTGCCAATAAAACTGTGCCCATTCTTGAAACAAACTGTGCCATATCAAAGAACTTCTACTCCAAGTATTATTTCTAGTGGATGTTCTTAATCATACGCAATACAGTTTGGGGCGGCTTTCGCTCAATCCTTCTACTTACTATTTTTCGATTGCCCTACTATACATTTGTATCTACCACCTACAAATAACCAGATTCAAATTTACTACTAGAATACATGACCATAGAATTCAACTTCATAGGAATGAACAAGTACTTAGATCCTGAGTTCGATTCAAACTCAGAAAGGGGTGAAACTTAAAAACACCTTCTCTGAAGAACAAAAGGGTATAAATTTGTAAAGAAGGATGCCGGTGTCCAATTTTATTTTATTTTGCTGAACCAGTAACCCCAAATCTGTGCCCTGTTCTAGCACTAGCGTCTGTCTCCACTCCAAGCAACACCGACGCATGCCGACAAGTTATGGGATGGGAGATAGGTGGGACACAGCCTGCTGCGTGTCTTATTTTCTTATTTATGTGTTTAAGTCTAATGTTTACATGTCAGCGAAATTGGTCAAGGGACACCATTATTTCGGGCCTGATATGCAGACAAATCATGTGCATGGTAGTAATAACAGAGCCTAGGATAAAAACAAGTGGAAACTTCAGACGCCACCTATCTGACGCCACATTGTAACAGCGTTTAAACAGTAGTTGAGGGGCATTTAAACTTCCTATGGCTCATTTGCATAAAGGGGATCTGGAAATTCAAACGTGCAAATAATGAGTTCCATTTTTGCCCTTTTCAAAGGCCGTCAGTCAAGCAGACCTTCAGAGTCTGTCTATTCCCTTGATTAATTTATGAACAGAATATCCCAGTGATGGGATATCCTGCATCTTAAATCTCAACCGCGTCTCAACTTGGCAAGAAGGAAGGAATCGTGCCCAATGTCGATAAACAATTTGAGCTTACATCATTCATTGTTCGAAGAAGTCAAGGTGTTCTATCTAATTCCTGCTGAGATTCGGTTGCATTTCAGTTTCAGTCCGGCCTATGATAGCCGACAGTTCTAGGCTTCTTGTAGCGCACACGTTGACCGATATGTAATGGATAAATATATGCGGCAGAACAGAGTTGGAAATGTTATACTAGTAGTAGGATGTACTCGGCGTGACGGCGATAGGGGACAAAAATATATTAGAACGCGGTGGCAACGGGAGCGGCGGACACGCAGGGACGCACCTGGATTCCGGCGAAGCCGAAGAGGGCGCGGAAGTCGGTGAGGGCGATGGCCATCTCGGGCTTGTGGTTGGCGTCTTTGTAGGTGGCCGGGCGCATGGCGTGCAGCAGCTCCGCCAGGCCCTTGTCCGGGTGAGCCTGGATCGACAGCGGCTTCGCCACCGACAGCACCTGCGAGACCGCGCGCGGACAGAGTCAGCGCCGCGAATGGTTTCGGGAACGATTTAATGAGTTGTGGAGGAACCTTGAAGAGGAACGGGAGGTCGCCGGCCCAGCGCGCGGCGACGGCGGCGCCGAGCGCGGCGGGGTCGCGCGCGAGCCAGGCGCCGAGGGGATCGCCGGCGGGGAGCACGGCGGAGGGCGCGGCGGGGTGCGTGCCCATCCACAGCTCGGCGTAGGGGCGGGCCGGGTCGATTGTCTCGTCGTCGGCGGAGAGGCGCGCGACGAGGGAGGCGTCGCCGCGCCGGCCCCACTCGTAGTGCTGCACGCCGCAGCGCAGCCGCAGTAGGGTCGGCGGCGGCGCGGGAGACGGGTCCTCGGGCTCGGCCGCGCGGGACGGCGAGGAGGGAGCGCCCATGCCGTTTCGTCTTGTCGATGTCGAGTAGGGAGGGAGCGGGGAGGGGAGGAGGATGGAGAGGGAGGGAGGGAGGGAGCGGTGGCGGTTTTGAAGATTTAAGGGGAGGAGAGAATGGCGTGGCGTGGTGGATCGGACGGCGGAGGCTTCCCCGCGTAGTTTGTTTCCCTCCCAAGTCCCAAGTGGAGAGCGAGCGGTCAACTCGCTCGCTGCGGGGGGTGGAGCGCGTGATTTGTTTCCGGCCGGAGAATACGTCTTACAGAGCAAGTCCAGTAACTTTCCGATTTCTGGATTGGCATTTTTATGACAATTTAAGACAGGAAAACTTCTTACTACAAAAGTTTCCATAAATTGAGCTCATATTTAAAGGATTTCGTAGTAAAACTGGCATTTTTTTTCGTGTACCATGAAGGTTTTCCACCTGAAAGGCAGAGTTTCACACGGAGTAGCCCCTTAGGCCAGCTAAACCACTAGTGGCATGGATACCTATATATATATATATATATATATATATATATATATATATATATATGGCTAGGGGGATGCACCATTCATCACATTTTCGTAAGGTTGTACCTCATGCTGCTCTCACACCTCTCGATCTACTTCTTCATGATCAAGACTGATCTAGATCGATTTTCGGTAGGCTATTTCCCCTCTAGATTTTTTAGTGGAGTTTTTCTTTGGATTGCTACTTCGGGACATGGGGTTATCGACGAAGGGATCATAGATTTAATCCCTGTTCGAGACCGAGAGACATTATCCTTGCACTTGGGAGGCTATAAATTTTTAGCTACATGGATATGCATCAACAATATTTACCAACTATACTTTTCGCTACAACTCTAGTTGCTAAAGACGTATCTAAACCTTGTATCTACTATTAATATAAAAAGCACCAGAGGGGCTGGACCAATTGATCTCGTACGTTCAATGCTATTCATCTAACGAACCATATTACACCCATGTTGTATGGCACAACACGCCTAAACATTTCCTCTTTCTTTATTTATCCCATAAATCAAGTGTAATTACAGGCACAATTTCCTTTATTGTTGCCCATGAATCCTCAGTTTTAATTAGGCACATGCACAATTTCTTTTATTGCTTCCCATAAATTCTCCATTTTAATTAGGTGTCATCCTTAATTTTCTTCCTTGTTTATCGCATGTGAATGCAATGCACAAATCGACTACTTCTTTTTATTTCTCATGTCGGTTCATTTAATTAATAAATCCAAGGGCGTAGAAGAACGCAGCGGATAGCAGCATGACGTCACACGCGAAATGTCGGGCGGAGAAATCGTTCCTTTGGCCTGGGAAAAAAATCCAATCCATCCAGCTGAAAAAAATCCTTACAAAAAAGACTGAAGCGAACCCAATCCATCCAGCGGAAAAAAAATCCTTAAAAAGGAAAAAAATGTTTTCACGTGTGAACTGGAGACGAGCGAGCGAGTCGTTCGATCCTTTTTGGCTAGGCTGTACGTACGTGTGTGCACGTGTATGCAGTGGCGGAGCTTGGGCCATATTTGAGGACGTGCAATGGGCTGGGGGCGTTAAACATCAGATTTAGGAAGAATTTCAGTAGTTTTATGGCCTATTTGCTGCATGATAATTTAAACAAATCCCATAAGCTGGGTGGGGGGGGCGATAGCCCAGGTTGATCTCCACTAAGATTCGCCACTGCGTGTATGTGTATGCATTTGGGTCCTTTGAGCATGCGTATGTATACACACACTCAGCTGCTCGATCAGGCGCCCTTCTTTTTGCACTCGCTCGCGAGTCTTCCTTCATACCTTTGGCAGATGGTAGCATGTCTTCAATGCTGAAAAAAGAAGCAATAGCTCTCCAAAGCTATAACCCACCGAGTCTAAAGATGATCTTAATATTCGATATGAATTTTCTCAATGAAGCTTCAGTTACAGATTAAGTACATTCAGTATAATTATACTCAAGATTCTTTGCCTGTTTCTTCGATTATAGTCTTAACCCCTGTATTTGATTGGTGTTACTATAATTTTTCAAACGGGCTATATGCAAGTCAATTAATTTTTGTGTGTAAGTGATTTCATCAAGGAGCTTGAGACGCGGCACCATCGCTCGCCGGGGACGCTAGCAAGACCACGAACAGGAACAAGCTACACTCAACGGACGACAGTTCAAGCTGGGAGTCGGGGGGGGGGGGGGGGGAGGGGGCTGTAATTATAATTTTAATTACAATTTAACTTTGGATAAATCTAATATGCAGAGTAAAAAGGACAAACGCAAAAATAAGTTGCTAGATCAGGTTTTTCCATGCTCAAATAATACAAATGTAGTGGTGCACGTCACTTCTTTTTTTGTAAAATTAAAATTAAAATTTAATACTAACATAAACTATATGTGCAATAGTCGAGACGCTTCACTCTCGAGGTAGCAATGGTGGTGAGGGAGTATAATGGCGGTAAGCCTCCACAGTTCAAGGTGGTGCGTCGAGACCATCGGTGGCGCTTGACACGGAGCGACACCGCGATCTCGGTGACCCAAGTCCGCAAGCTCAACCCACGGTGCCAGTGGTGAGGTGAGGTGCAGCATCACCCTTATAACGTCTTCGGGTTGGAAGATGTGGAGGTCCTCGGGGGTGTGGGTGGCTCTGCTGAGTGGATGGAGATGTTGAAACAATTTAACGTGGAAACACAACCTATTTTTCGACGAGATCGATAGTAACGATATGTACTTTTGTTTTACGTATTTACACATAAAGTTTTTATGTTACGTTTTCACGCATATCAGTAAATATGTAATTTTAACCTGTTAGTTTTAAAATAACCTTGCTGAAAACAAAGTTGTACAAACTTTTATCAGAAAATAATATTATTAGTAAAAACGTGCATTGCACGTGCAAACTTACTAGTGCATCTTAATGAATGATCCAAGGAGTTTTATTCGTAGAACTATCTATCTATTTTCTATTACGTTCCCTAACATGCGGTTCGGTGGATATGGCATTGGCCCGAAGGCCGGTGTGGGGTGGAGGCAAAGCCTCCTTTTCCTTCTTATTGTGATCTTGACCCATCTTTTATGATGGACTAGACACAAAGGCGCGCTCCGCCGAGCCCGACTGTAGCTGTGATTTTCATGTCATCAGAATATAATTTTAGGTAGGTTTGGGTTATCCACTATTGATGACGATGAGTTGGAGACCGCTCCTCTATATGTATCCTATGCAAATTATATTCTCTTCCAAAGTATTCATGTGTCTGCCTATATATTTTGGTGATTTGTCACATTAGTCATATATGTGTGGTTTTTCTCCTTAAAAAATCAATATATGTGTGGTTTTCTTTCGAGTTTCTACCATGCGAATTTTCTTTCAATTTTATCTCTTTTTAAAAGTTTCTTGGTTTTATGTGTTTTCCCTTTACTAAACACATAAATATTTTTAATGCATGGACATCTTCTAACATATAAAAAAGATTAAAACATAAATATTTTCGAAAGGCACGGTCATCTCTTGAACACATGTTTTTTTTTCAATAGCATGCATATTTTTAAACTCACGGATAATACATGTACATTTCTTAAACAAGCAAACATTTTCTTCAAAATACGCAAACATGTCTCTCGAAACACATGGACATATATTATGAAACTTGCACGTTTTATATTATAGGAAAATATTTTGGAGTATATAGTTTACTTTTTCTCAATGGCTTGCACCAGGAAAAATGTATATACATATATATATATATATATATTTTAGCAATGGGAATAAACAAACGAAAAGATAAGTAACCATGCGCGCATGCGACCATATGTTCAAAGAAAATATCGATTGAAGAAAACATGTTCCTGGCTTCAAAATGGCTGGTTGATAAAATTGTGTTCCTGGCTTCAAAATGGCTGGTTGATAAAATTGTGTTCCTGGCTACAAAAAGATGACGGAAACTTGCATATTGTACAGAATATCTGATTACCAATTAAACCAGGCACGTTCCTGGCTCCAGATTTAGAATTTTTTTTAATGCTCAGATTTCAAAATATATTCACTTATTTGTACAAATATTCATTTCTTTAAAAATGTCTGCAAAACTATTAAAAACTATAAAAGAAATAATGCTTCTATTTGGAATCATGATTTTTGAGCAATATCCATAATTTTAAAATATTAATGAAAAACGAAAAACTTAAAAAATTAAAGACATGCATAAAAAGAAAACCAAATAGAGAAGAGAAAAGAAACTGACAAAAAAACAGAAGAAAACAGTGTTGCGAGAAATACTGTACCATCTATCTGATCCATCCCGTCGCCTAGTTGTTCTTTTTCCGCTGAAAATGTTCAATGTGGATGGTGAGTTTTTCTTGTATGACAAAGGAATGGTGAGTTGTTATCCAGGGCAAAGAGGCAGCGCTGCCACCACACGCGAAAGCTCACCTGCAGCTGGCCACGCGTAGGAACACGAAAGAACGCACGACAGACCGTAGCAGAGTACGATGGCCCACTTGTCAGTCACCGTAAAACTGCAAATGGTTTCAGCGTTGGCCTGGACATCCACGGTTAAACTAGTAGAAGATACTATCTGGATGAAGAATGAGATATGATGAAAAATTGATACTGGATGATGCATATGATGACCGACGGCTAAGGTTGAAGGTGTATATATAGGAGACATCCACAAGCCTCTTTCATAGATGTAGATTCTACCCTTTAACAAGGGATTTACATGAACAAAATCCTCTCCCAAATCATCTCTTGATGGCCAAGTAAGTCGGTGGAATAAACGGGCACAACATCCCTGAAGTATCGTGGAAGAAATGGATATTTCGCATCTCACGAGACACCGTCTTATCTTTTGGACTACCTGAGTGAAATTTCGTATTTTGATAAGCATTTCTTCATATAAAACCCATCTTGGGCGTTTTTCGACTCGTTGGACTCCACTCAAATATCAGGATACAATCATGACATTGGATATTCAATTTGTGCATTTAGAGGATATTAAATTATCCGATAGTCCAAAGGGCTTGAATCTAGTGCCTCAAAATCCTCCATATTGATCCCAACCTTGATCCTTTCGTCTTCTAATAAAAACTAAAAACACAATAAAACAAAGGAAATAATAAAAATAACAATAACTAAAGACCATCTAATGTTAAAATGGATGCAAACTGATAATCATGCATAATAAACATCCTAATGGTATGAATGACTCAACGGGATATGATATATGAAGTTATTATGCAATAAATAAACTTTAAAATTTTGGAGATATATGATCAAGAGGTAATAATGTGATGATATTATTTTCTTATGTATCCATGAATTATCTGTATTATCCTTGAGCATCATCGTTGATGTGTATCAATAAATATGTAACTTGTTTGTGAGTATGTATTGTATGCTGATTATTAATGGTTCTTAGTTGATAAGATTATTCCAACACGAGATTATTCCAACACGTATCATTTGACTAGTATACAATTTAGAGTATGACTATGTTTCACAAGTCATGAGCATAATGATGCTAACCAGATAGTATGGACTCGATGATGAGATGACTTAGTTGGACAAACCCATTTTAAGACACGAGATATTATCATATGTTCTCGTGATGAGGATTGACTCACTTAGAAACTATCAAATTCACTCGGGGCATCGCTTCCAGCTAGCTTTTCTATTGGTGATAAGTACTCGCCCTGAACTCGACAACATATATCGTGAGTCAGAGTCACTATTGCATATGATACGTTGTTATGTTTTGTCTTGTGACTTTGTGCACACATAAAATTAAAAATATTTTGCTAGGAGCCGTTATCGACCGATCAGATGTGATCCGAATTGTTTCCATATGTACCGATAGGATCACGTGCTCAAGGAATAAAAGTCTTTGAGAATGTGATCCAAATAAAAATTAGGTGTGGAATCCATATAAACCCGAAGGCCTCATTTGGTTTATAGGATAGAAAAACCATAGGGATTAGGAAAGCCATAGGAAATAGTGTTGCGTCCACCTTGAACATCTAAATTGAAAGAATTAAATACATTTTACATTTGCTTGAATCGCATGATTTAAATTTGCCCGTCCACTTCATCTGCTTTCTGATCAACAGCAGATCAGATAAAGCAGTCACACAAAGACCCCGACGACATGACGTGTAGATTGAGCTAGCAAAGCTACGTGGCGTCCTTGGTAGATCAGACTGCCACGCATGTATGTACGTCGGGGTTGCATGCGTTTGCCGGCCGCTTCGAGCAGGCAAGGCTTGTAGCGCCGTCTGTCTAGCTCTAGCCAGCAAGAAACGATAAGGACGCTGAAAATGGGAAAAGATACGAAAGCGGCGCTCATTGTCAACAAATTCTGTTTCTTTCGTTTCAAAACGTACTCCCTCCGTTCCCTTGATATAGTTACAATGCGCATACGTATAATGCTACAATTGGATTGATCTGTCCCTAGAAAAATTTGAAAGGAAACAGTTCGAATCAGCCAATAATAGGAAAGAGACACTCCGTCCTATCTCTTTTCGTAGGTATATTTTTCTAGACGGGCGATATAATACCAGTATGCCATGTGTTTTGGAATTCTTCTCAAAACCTTAGGCACCTTATATCAAGAAACGGGAGGAGCATTTTTTTTAATTTTGTACTAATTTTAATATAAAACTGTATTAAATTAAATTATTTATTTTGAAACAACGAAAGTATGCTTCTTTAAAATGATCACTGCCTCTTTTTTTTTTCTTTCTCTTTGCTATTTTTCCGTTTCACACTTTTAATATAAATTTATATAAAAGCTAAAACTAATTATTTCGAAAGGGAGAAAATAGGTAAAAGGCCTAGGACACATCCACGACAAAGCAGATTAAACAGAGTGCAGTGCAAACTGCAAACCACAGCGGGCCAAAATCACTGTTTTGACCTTTTGATCAAAGTATAGCAAGAATTGACCCTGGTTGAAAATTTGTTTCGGATCTAACCCTTTTACGAAACGCCAACCACTATGGCGTTTTCGTTCCAAAGGAAACGCCAGGGTCCTCGGCGTCTCCCTCTGGCCCACCTCCTGGTCGTCCCTCGCGCGCGCTCGTTGACCGGCCGACGTGGCAAAGGGAAAACGCCAGAGGCCTCGGCGTTTCCATCCGCGATGCAAACGCCACGGACCTCGGCGTTTCCGTCCGTCCGTTATAGGGTCCGTGGGACCGCGGGTGGGGCTCAGCCCACCACGCATCCCCAGTCCACGCGAGTGGCGGCGGCTCCAGCGCGAAGAACAGAGAGGTAACTCTCTTTCTCCTCTCTCAAATCCCCTCTTGGATCTCTCTCAAATGTTGGTCATTTTTATGCATCTTGGATTCATTTTGCTCCTTGTGGTGTGCTCTATTGATTCATCCAATTAGTTTCTGTTAAATCTTGATATTATTGATGTATTTTTTTTAACCCTAGATTAAGTAGTATTTGCTTAAAATCTTAGATTTTTGTGTGTGGATTGCTTGGGTTGTATGAATTGTTAGTGCTATGTGTACATACATAGGTTAGTTTATATATTGTTCAATTTATTAATTTTAGGATTAAGTAATTTTAGACATAAGCAACTATATTAATTTTAGGATTATGTTAGTTTCTATATTTTGTTTTATTAAATTGTTTGCTTGTTGGATACCCTTATTTCAAATTATTTTGTAAATTGTTGGCATTATTCATATATGTGATATGTTTTGGTGAATTTGTTATATCCATATAGCTAAACACACATTTGTGATATATAAATTCTTGACATGGTTGATATATAAATGTTTACAATTCGGGTACTTTGTCATATTTATGCTATATAAATTGTTGCCATAGTTGATATATAAATGTTTATCATTGATTTGTAGGATGGATGAGGAAGAGAATGAACCACAAGAGCAGAGGGTTGGTTGGTACAATGGTCTTAATGATAGTTGGGATGTGAAGCATCGTGCTCGTTTTATTGAGAATGGTCGTGTAAGTAAAAATACATATGAAAACCCATATTAACATAATTGTTCATTTTGTTAGGTACTAACACAATTCCCATTTTTATTGTAGACGTTAGAACCTATGCGCATGAGGGGTCATAGTGCTCATACATGGCCTTACGACCCGAGGTACGAGCCATTTTTTCGGAGATTTGGTGTCCTCCCGTTTGTTCTTCAGTTCAAGCGTCATTCTTCAAAGGTGAACCACTCGGCGATCACCGCTCTTGTGGATCGTTGGAGGCCTGAGACACACTCGTTTCATCTAGCTTGTGGGGAGATGACGATGACGCTGCAAGATATGGCGATGATTAGTGGGCTTCCTATCAACGGAAGAGCTCTCACAGGCACCGTTAGTAGTGCTAATTGGCGGGGTAGGGTTGCTCAATATATTGGTGTTATGCCACCTCCTCGTCCACAGGGAAAGCCTGAGAGTTCTAAAGTCACACACATTTGGCTACAAACGCATAGAGGAGGAGGATGCCCTCATCTTGAGGATCCGATGCAGGAGGCTATCGTTGTGGAGCAATACGCAAGGGCGTACCTATGGTATCTATTGACCAAGGTAGTGTTCCCAGATTGCACGGGTAATTCTGCCCTTTGGATGTTTTTGGACCCACTTGATGATTGGGATGTGTTGTATAGCTGGGGATCGGCTGCACTTTCTTTCTTATACCTCCAGGTAATACAAATTTAAACTATAGTTGAGGTAAATGTGTGTTCAATGCTTCTTTCTTTCTAACAAACTTGTGTTGATAAACTTGTCTTTGATCCAGCTTGACGAGGCATCTTGTCGAGACAAACCATGTTTCTCTTTGGGTGGCTTTGTGTGGGCCCTATCAATATGGATGTGGGAGCGCTTACCTGTAGGACGCCCCGAGAAAAATATATCGGCGGTAAACCCGAACCCACATGAAGGTCTTAATGATGTGGATCCATATCGGCGGCCTACTATTGCTTACTCGTGGGACAAAGTGAGGGTGTACACAGGCAAATCAACTGCTCGATACAAGTGCTACATCAACGAGCTAGACACGCTCACTCCTAATCAGGTAAATGTAACATAGTTCGACCCAATTGGGATGTACGTATCTCTGTCCTTAAGTAATATAATTAATTTGTCTTAGGTCATCTGGGAGCCTTATAATGAGCCAAGGGATTTTACTCTGAACGCGATGTGCACGCGTGACCAAAATGTTTGGCGGTCGAGGGTTCCATTGATTTGTTTCTATGCTATTGAGTGGCACCTTCCTCACCGTGTTGCACGACAATTTGGAGTAAGGCAAAGTACTCCAGCGCAAAACCATGACACGGTGTATTCCTTGCATCGGTGAGCATCCTTTTGTGAACACTTCAATTGTTGTTAGTTCTTGTTTCCATTTTTACTAATGATTTGATATTCCTAATTTTGAAGGGTGGATCGAGTAAAATGTCCAGATGTTACGGATTGGGAGACGCATCACATTGCTTTTGTGCAATATTGGGATGAAAGAGAAGATCATGTAGAGTTAGATGATAGACCTCATGATGAAAAGGCATATGCAAAACATTTGAAGTGGCTAGGAAAGCGTTATCGATTGAAGCTTAAGCCTGCTTGGACACATGAGGATTATGCCGAGTTGGCGCAGGAGGACGTTGAGGATGTTGATCCCGGTTTTGATGAATTCAACTTGGGAGTTAGAAACACCATTGGGACACAAGTAGACTACGCACCCGTGTTTGACCGAGTGGTATGTGCATCTTTCATTTCTCTATTTTTATGCTTAGTTGAACCTATGTTGAGCTACTCGCCGTCGGTCTTTATGAATTGTAGGGCACCGGATTACTTAGGTGTGTGAACGAGGCTGGTGTAGCACTTGGGCATAATGAAGGAAGTGGAAGGTCTGAGAAGGCTCTTCGAACCACTATGATGGTATGGGCGTTCTCATCTAAGATAGCATTCTTAATTTTGTGCACTATTTATCTTATAATGTATATTTTTCTGTGTGTTGCAGCGCTTTGTGAAGCGGTTTCATAAGTATGTAGCTATGCTTGCTTGCACTGGTAATGACGCCCATGCACCTACACTGATGGCGGACATCGCAACCGGTGCTTCTAGTAGCCATGCAGGTGCTTCTAGTACCCATGCAGGTGCTTCTAGTAACCGGGGTGGTGCTACTACTCGTCGTTATGTCGAGGAAGACGAGGAAGACGAGGAAGTTGATGATGATGATGAAGAGTACAATGAAGAAGAAGACGAGGTTGATGAGGAAGATGTGGATCCGGAGGCGCCTCATCCAACACAGCCATCACAGCCCACACCATTGGCCCCTCGGCGGAGGGGAAATCTTAATCTCGGTAGTCCAGAGTATTGTCGTAGTCAACTAAAAAAGGTAAAGGGCTTGGCTATGCCTTCAAGCAGTATAATGAAGAGAGGAAGGAAGAAGTGATGGATTTATGTTTATCTTTGTGGTCACTTTGAACCTATGTATCCATTTGTGTTGAAGTTGAACCTATGTAGCACTTTATCTATGCGGCCGTTGGCTGTTTTGTGATTTTTTTTTGTGCATAATGGAGTATTTTTTGGTTGTTTATGCTATTTTTGTGTGCTCCAGAGATTTCTGGGCTATTTATTATTTTTGTGTGTGCTCCAGAGATGCTAGCCTTAACCAGAGAGCAATTTTCTCTGTTCTTTTGCTCCCAGGCCAAACGCCAGGGGCCCTGGCGTTTCCCACCTAACCAGAGAGGAACTCTTCTGGTGGGCGAGCTCCCAGGCCAAACGCCAGGGTCCCTGGCGTTTCCCCCTCTAACCAGAGAGAAGGCCAAACGCCAGGTTCTCTGGCGTTTCCCCCTCTATCCAGAGAGCAATTTTCCCTGTTCTTTTGCTCCCATGCCAAACGCCAGGGGCCCTGGCGTTTCCCCCTCTAACCAGAGAGAAGGCCAAACGCCAGGTTCCCTGGCGTTTCCCCCTCTATCCAGAGAGCAATTTTCCCTGTTCTTTTGCTCCCAGGCCAAACGCCAGGGGCCCTGGCGTTTCCCCCCCTAACCAGAGAGGAATTCTTCTGGTGGGCGAGCTCCCAGGCCAAACGCCAGGGGCCCTGGTGTTTCCCCCCCTAACCAGAGAGCAGTTTCTCTGGTTGGCGAGCACATAGTTGTAAATGGTTCTTTACTTCCAGGCCAAACTAAATGCAGAAAGTGTAAATGGAAAGCACAATTAAATGCAGAAAGTGAAAACAAACGCACATAGTTCAAATGTCTTAATTGCCACCAAATTCGAACACACATAGTATAGAGAGTGACATCAAGTTCACACAAATAGTCACGAATGAAATCAAGTTGACACACATAGTCGCAAGTGGCACCAAGTTCTTCATGACATGTCTACTGAGTCGCACGTGGCCATTTCCCCGTATTGTCACGTGCTTCGGCCGGCCCGTGCTTCATCCTCTTGTTTTCCAAGCCGAGCCTTTTGACGCTTCTTTTCCCTTTCTTCCTCACGATCCAACTTCGCTTGTTTCTCCCTCTCCTCCTCACGCTTGCGGCCCCGCCTCCTACTCTCCTCAATCCATTCGTCCTGATAGGCCTGCCTTAAGCCCTCTTCGAAATCGCTTTGCTTCCTGTAGGCATCACGCACCTGATCATCTTTGATGTGCTTAGGTACTTCATTGTCAATCCAAGTGAAGTAGTCACAAAGTGGAGGAGGAGACTACAAAAGAACAACTAGGGTTAGTTGTACGCATAGTTAAACAATCAAAATCATTTCACTTCTTATTTAACATACCGGTGGTACTTCATAGGCGTGAGTTGGGCGCTTTTTATCATACGCATAGTTCGGGCACACAAAAAACCTCCTTCCTTCCGTCCATGACTTTTTCCGATCCGTGGACACCTTCACAATACAAGGATCATCGCACCAACATGTTGGGATTTTCATATTCTTGGGATCATTTTTGTCCCATTGCTCGGACCTCCACTTGCCTGGCAAGTCCTCTTGCTTAGCGCAAGGTGGCCTAGTCAAGGAACTGGAGGAAGCCATGGCTAAAAAAGGGAAAAAGTATCAATCGAAAGAATAAGTATACACATGGTAAAAAGATAAATAGTATGACATGAAAACAAAAGGTTCAAATGGTAAATATCACAAGGTTCAAAATACATGAAAGTCTAGATCGTTCACACATCACAACATCACAACATTACATAATAAATCAGTACCGAATATCATTCCTCTAGTGGCGGCAATGGCTCCAACTCAATATCATTGTATGCAGGCCAATGCATACGGATATCCCTATTTCGTCGGAAGTCTCAAAATGCAAAGTAGCAAACTCCCTCGAAACTCTAACTAGTTCATCGCTACACTCTATCCAATTGACCATATCCTGTTCAATGAGGAAACGACGATAGTATTCTACCTCCAATTGAATCCGGTCCATCTAAAAAAATAGCAATGAGTTAATTGAATGCTTACAATGCTTGGATTTACTAGTATGAACAAGTATTTACCTTCCATATTCCGTCAACCGTTAGGATTACGTAAATAATCGGTAATAGGTCTTCTACCAGGACCACCATGCGAACCACCTCTACGACCTCTACCACGAACACCAACACCTCTACCTCTACCTCTTCCTCTTCCTCTACCACCGGCATGGCTAGTGCTCGGATGGCTAGTGCTCGGGTTCCCCTCGTTTGACCTTTTTATTTTTTTGCATGTCCTCACATTGTGTCCCGTAACATTGCAATCACCACAGTTGTTAGTGTCAGGAGCCTCCATGAAATGGCCACTACCAAATTGTTTCATGTCAGTGTATCCAGCAAGATCATCCATATCATTCCTGAAACGCTTCGTTCTTCTTCTACCTTTGGGCACAACCTTGAGACTAGGATCAGGCCTAATGTGAGGGCCATGGTATTCTGGCCATTGTGACTTATCCAAGAAAGGATGAAAACGGGGCGCCCATGTTAACCTTGTAGCTTCTAAAGTGAACTCGTGCAACCGTATAGTATTTCCATCCGAAACATTTATATTTCTGAACCTCGCCGCTGACATCAAGTGTGAGCATGGCCAATGATACTTAATAGGCCTTTTGCACTGGCACTCGCGTGTCTTAAGATGCACCTCGAATGCACGACCACCATATGACACACCATCTCTTGTTGTCCCACCTGGCTCATTGACTTGATATATCATTTCTGTTTTGTTGAATTCAGTCACATATTGTAGTGAGGACTTGCTTCTTTGTAAAGTCATCCATTCATCTACTTTTTTTGGAAAGTCCATTCCTTTACCTATCCACTTGGCGGTCTTCTCGGAATGTTTCAAGAAATACGCATTAAGCTTGAAGAAAGTATATTCCACTATTGCGGTCACCGGCAATTGGCGAACACCCTTGAGCACACCATTGAAACACTCGACCATGTTGCTCGTCATGTCGCCATACCTTCTACCCCCTTCGTCTTGAGCACGTGCCCACTTGTGTACCTCGTTCAAATTCCGCCTTAAGAATTCTTTCCCACCATCATTCACAGCCTGATATAGTGCATTATAGCGAGCATCAAACGACTTGGTGCTGAAGGCCACACACACATGTGTTAGATCTTTGCTAAGCTCCTTGCTCTTACATGCCCTATGAAAGTTTGCCACAAAATGCCTCATGCACCACCGGTGGTGAAGCTTTGGAAGACCTGGAATATCAATGTTCATGGCCTTCAATATGCCTTGATGCCGATCAGATATGATGCATACCTCCCTATCCACACCAATCACGTTGTTCCTAACATGACCCATGAACCATTCCCAGTTGTCATCGTGCTCAGAGGGCACAAAAGCAAATGCCAAAGGCAACACATTGTCATTGGAGGAGTGTGCCAATGCTACCATGATTGTGCCCTTGTATCTTCCGGTCAAGAAAGTGCCATCTATTGACAAAACCGGCCTACAATGCTTGAAGGCTGCGATGCATTGCCCAAAACTCCAGAAGGCACGATGAAACACTCCATCAATAGCATCCACCACATGATACATGCCCGGGTTCCTATATGCAATGCCTGCCAACAACATTGGTAGCTTAGCGTATGCTTCTTCCCAATCACCATACAACATTCTAAGAGCATTTGCCTTCGCCTTCCATGCCTTCCCATATTTGACTTCGTAACCATAAATTTTCTTCACCATGCCCATGAGACTCTTCACCTTCACAGTTGCATCAACAGATATTTCTTTCATTAATTTAAATCCAAGGAACTCAGAGGTGAGCTGACGGTGAGTTTCACGATGTTGTTTCCCCGGTGGTTTGCACATGTGAGTAGACACACAACTTTTTAACAACCATTGCCCGGTTTTAATTTTTCTTGCACGGACGGTCCATGGACATCTTGGTTGGTCACACTTTACTGTATAACGAATCTTTTTGTTTGAATGTCTAACAACAAATGGCCTATGGTTTCTAATGGCATAATCACAAAGCCAAGTCTTCAACTCCTCCAAACTTGAGAACTTTGAGCCTATCTTCATATAATCATTCTCGTTCTCATTTTCATCCCTTGGTTGGGATGCCTCCGGGCACGGCCTTGGTTGAATACCCTTACTCATACCACCGTCAACTATGGCTTTGTTTGCAAGGCTAACATCAAGAAACAATGGCATTGCTCTTTCCCGGCCTATCACCTCTAAATATATTTGGTTTTCTTGCTCTGTGAATCCATCCTCGTCCAAATCTTCATCAGGACCATCATCATCCGATTCATACCCATAAGCACGTGTATAGGGCATGTCACGGTCCATGTCCTTCTGTGCTACATAGGCATCCAAATTACCGATCTCATTTTGATGAATCTCAGCCTCTTGCTCATAACAATCATCACCATGACCATCACCATCATCATTAACTTGTGCCTCTACTTCATTTGGTTGGCTATTTGGCGGTTGACTTGAGGCATTGAGTGCATACATATCGACTTCATTCTCAACATGTGGCACACTTTTTGGAGGGCTCATATCATGGCATGGGGAGGACATATCACTGTTCAAATCAATTTCAAACCGACGATCTTCAAATTTGGTGGCAAACAATTCAATTGACTTGTCTTCCGAGGCCTCAACTTTATCCTTATATACCTCCCAATTTAGATCCGAGTCAATAGGCATTTTCTTCATCCTAGATTTTGATCCCACACCAACATCATACCTACCTATTAGTTCAACTCTATCATTGGGGTCCATCCAGTTCAACACACCTCTCACTTTTTCCACAAGCTCCACATAAGATGGACTTGCATTAAATACCAATACTTTTTCATCATCATCATCAACATTATTACTAAAGAACGCCGTCTTATCCAAATAATGAACATTAATGAGTCTAGCCATCTAAAATAATGACGAAAAAATCAATACATCAATCATAAGTTCAATACATACAAAAAAATCAATAATAATAAATGACATCCAAATTATAGTTTTTTCACTACTAATATAAACACTAAATCATAAACTAATTAACAATAAACTAACCATAACCCTAATTATTTGTATAACCCATAAGAACAATTTATACTACAGATGCATATACCATCCACCCCCTTCTCAACAAATGCTTCAAAACAAAACAAATTATACAAAGATTTTAAGAAAAAATGTATCAACTAGGGTTACACCTTGTGGCAAAAAATACAACAAAAAGAGCAAGATTTAACACAAAAAATTTGGATGAATAGGAGGGGATTACCATAAGGAACAAGGGAAGGGCAAGATCCACCAAAGTGTGTCACCCTTTGGGGTGGATTTGAGAGGGGCTTGGAGGGGAGAAAAGAGGAGTGAGAGCTCCTCTTGCTCGAAGTGTGGATGCAGGATTGGGGAGAGTGTGTGTTGTTGGCCCACACACTCTCCCCGTGGGGATATTTACTTACTGGACGAAAACGCCGAGGTCCGTGGCGTTTGCGTCGCGGATGGAAACGCCGAGGCCTTTGGCGTTTGCCGTTTGCCACGTCGGCCGGTCAACGAGCGCGCGCGAGGGACGACCAGGAGGTGGGCCAGAGGGAGACGCCGAGGACCCTGGCGTTTCCTTTGGAACGAAAACGCCATAGTGGTTGGCGTTTCGTAAAAGGGTTAGATCCGAAACAAATTTTCAATCAATTCTTGCTATACTTTGATCAAAAGGTCAAAACAGTGATTTTGGGGCCACCACAGCGAAGTGCAGTCCTGGTGCTGTAGTCACATGGAGAAAGTATCGATTGTGTCGGCAAACAGATGTACGGAAATCGGAACTATATATTCGATCAGGTCTAACTAATCTCTTGGATCGTCAACTTGTCTATTCCGTCAAAACCCACCCACCCGTGGCTTTCACGAAATCACGATCCAGGTTTAAGGGCCTTCCAGTTCCAACAACGTCTTTTTTGACCCAGCAGGCACACTGAAGTTTATTCAAGAGTCTTCGGAGTTGGTTCAAATCAACACGTAAGTAGGAGTACCTTTTTCAGGTTTACGTATGCGCACTACGTTGCCTGTTTCGGCCGGGGTTTGTGGATCTAAAAGTGGCATGTTACAAGTACGTGCCGTTTCAAGTCACATTTCTTAAAAAAAGAAATTTGAAACTCACCTTTCTTAATTCTGGGAGAAGAGAAAGCAGTCAATAGGCGACGTCATGCATATATACTCCATCTAACATGTGCCGCAATCTTGGGTACGTGCACCACGTTTACACAAAACTACTACATATGTACATATACATGATCATATATGGACATGGGTGCAATTCTGCATGCAGAAGCTTTTGGTGAATCCTAGAATAAAAAAAGGTAATAAAAGAACGTATATTAACATTGAGAACAAATTTATGTAACACTGCGTTTGGATGTCTTCATTCAAGCCCAGGAAATCGAATTGGTAATCATCTGACTGCAATTCGGATGTTTGGATGTACACTGAATTCGTATTGGAAACATCAGGCCAATTCCAAGCGGCATTGACTCCCACGTAAAGCTCCTTCCCACGATTCGGAGGGATCCGGTTCCGTTTTACTCTGAATTGCCCGTCTCCGCAAAACTTACCCCTTCGACCCCAGCGAGTAGGAAAAAAAAGAAGAAAAGAAGGGAGACGAGAGTGGATCTCGGCGCAACCAACCATGGCGTTCTACGGCGGCGACCAACCACGAGTGGGTGGGGATCGGGCCGTGCGGGCATCGGGAGGTCCGCGCCTGGTGCGCGGTCCGCATGCGCGCCTGCTCCATGTCCCGGCCGGGAGTCCGCCGGTGCTGCATCTGCAGGGAGCCTTGCCCCATCGTGCTCGTCAACAGGGGCGCTTGCGGGCCGCCAGCATGCCCTAAGCTGGCGCTGCTATAGGATTTTCCCTCGAGCATCGTTCTAGTCCCGCGCCTCCAGTTCACCTCCTCCCACTCTCGACTTGATCCCTTTTCCGGAGCGGCCCTCGCCGGCGGCGTGCCGCTGACCGTTCCCTGGTGGGCGCACCGCATCACAGCTGCAGACAGTCCTCCCCGACGCCGCTCGATGGCTCGAATCAACCGTCGCCAGCGGCGGCCACCACTTGATACAGGCTCTCTAGGAGGCCACCAGCGCCGCTCGAGTCCAAGGCTCCCCATTGGGCGCTGCTGCAGCCGGTCGAGTCCAGTACTCTGTGGTCTGCGTTGCCGCTGCTGTCCGGCCGGCCGGCTGGCCGTCGCCTCCCGATTTTGTACGTTCTTCACTGTATCAAATTCTTTTTGGCCCCGGTTCTTTTTTTGTCCAGCATTTGTGATGCTTGTACTGCCGAATAATTATGTGGTGAAAGAGAATTCCACAGTTGTCATCCAGACAGGATTTGGTATTGAAACCTCGCTGGGATTCCTAGGCCAATTCAATGAACAACCAAACAAGCGTATTTGAATTCGTGGTCGTTTCAGTTTCCTAGCTGAATTGGTATTCCAGTACAATTCAATACGGAGCCTTCCAATTCAAACATCCAAACAAAGCGTAAAGGAAATATATCAGTGTCGACAAGAAATATATCAGTGTTTTTTTCTTTGAGCCCAGAAATATATCAGTGTTGAGTACAACTGATCTTTGCATCAGCGCAATTTAAGAATGTTTAAGAACTACTCAGAGCGTTGAGGATGCAAGCACGCAAGTAAAGTAAAGAACAATAACAACCATCAGTAATGTCAACTTACATAATATATACGGTTGATGCTCCAACAACAACGCCTTCAAAAAAGAAACTTAACAGGAATCTCGCTACTTCTTAACCCAATCACTGATGATGTAATCCACCGAGTAAAAATTATGTAATGTCTTTTACAATGAAACACCACATGAACGATACTATTGTCACATTCAACTAGCAAAGTTTCGAAGTAAAGAGCTCACCTCGGAAATAAAGCCCACATGCCCGATCGATGTTGCCATGCTCTGCCACCACATGTTGATCCATCATCGCATAGCCGTGCGCTCACATAATCTTGGTAAATCTAGCCACACAAATGCAACAATTATCGCATAATAGATGTTGTCAAGCAGTTCATAAGGACACCTATCCACGGGGAGAACCCGTAAATATTATCAATGGGTTCACTAAAGATTTGGGTATAAACTAGCTATTGTTTGCAGTGAAGGCGCTCGGGTATAAACTAACTATTGTGTTAAGTGGATGAGCTATCCCCAAATTGATCCAAGGCAGGGGTGAAATGCCCCCCCCCCCCCCCCGAAAATGCTTGATATGTGCATAGATCCATCTCTAATTCATTGAACAATCTTATACTATCTCAAATAAATGCATTCGTACCAAATATATTATGTACATGGCTTCTATGCTAACACCACCCTTTTTTGGTGCTCATCGTCTCGAAAGCCATCTCAAGCTTTCAGTTTGGCTGCATCCACTCGGACAGCTTCGATCCAAGTAACCAGAGCTTTCTGGGGCTCTATCATGGCGTGCAGTCGCTCCCGACGCAGACAACCATGACATATGGGAGTTTGTTCTCCACTGCTTCCTTTGACCTCACTCTCCTTCGGGTTCCTCACCCTCATTATGCTTTTCGACGAGTCAGCCTTCATGACAAACCGACTGCTAAGGAAGGCAGAGTCACTGACTTTCTACATCGTGCTACTCCAAACGATCACCGTGGCCAAGAAATAGCTCAACATCCCTTCGTTTTGTCTTTTTCAGAGGGTCCATGATGGACTTTGGCACGGTCGTTACTCATTTGCCAACCTCGGCATACAGAACACACTCCTCAGTCTTCAAGGTTGGGATGATGCAGTACCCACCACTAAGGCCACCCAACGTAATCCTCGACACTTGCTTCGACTTCATACGTAAGAGCAACATCACAATGTTGTGTGTGGTGCTGGTGTTCGACGAGGGCGCAGTGGCGAAGCTCTTCTCTGACGACATCATGGACAATGGATGCCCAACCTTTGCATCCACCGACGTCACCAACATCGTTGGCAACATCTAACAATGTACTTTCAAGGTGACGGCGGTCGAGGCATCATGGGTTTCCGGGACGTCACCTGTGATCATGCGTGCACTAATATGCATATGTTATGAATGTTTGAACTTGTATTCGGGATTGACATGCATACGTGATGAACGTTTGAACTTTTGCTTGTAATAATATTTTGTTACAATTTTTCTCTTTTGGGTAATGGATTCAGTAAGAATTTGGGTATAAAATGACTAATGTTTGTAGTGGTGAAGCTCTCCCAAAAAATGTCCTTCACAACTTGTCGCAAGGTTAGGGGCCAATGCCCCCTCCCACACAGCCCCCCCCCCACACACACACATACCTACGGGCCTGATACGTACATATATGTACCTATAATTGTAAAACCGTATTTCACATGTTTCAACCAAAGAAGTCAAATGAACAACTCTTTAATTTCATGGGCAGCTAGATTAGGTCTTCCTAATAAAAAAAGAAAAAATGACATGTTGATTTCTTAAGTCGTAAATATGCACAATTAAATGAAATATGTAGATTCACTAATATTTCAAAGTCTCTGTGCTCGATCTCATCTCCTAAAAACACTAGCGCTTCGTTTGGATGTCTGTATTGGAGACCTTCGTATTGTATTGGTTTCAATTCCAATTCAACTAAGAAACTGTAATGGACATCAATACAAATTCGATTGTTTGGATGTTAATTGAATTGGATGGATGGAATTCTACTAGATTCAATACAAAATCATGATTGGATGTCAAACTTTGGAATTGTATATTTACAGTGCTCCTTTTTTCCCTACTCCCTCTCCTCTTCCTCACCCGTCCTCCTCTTTTGTGCAGCCCCGCGCCGCCAATGACGAGCTCGGGCGCCCCGTCGCCGGCGTCCCTCCCTGGGCCGGATCCGGCGGCCCGGCCACCGCAAGCTTCCTCCCCGGCCACCCCGCGCCCAGCCACGCCGGCCGGTCCAATCCACGGCCGCCATGGGCATTCCCAGCCGCGCCGCCATGGACGAGCTCGGGGCCGAGCCGAAGCTCGCGCCGCCGCGCCCCGTCGCGGGCGTCCCTCCCTGGCCCGGATCCGGCGCCCCGGCCGCCGCACGCCTCCTCCCCGGCCACCCCTAGCCTTCCCCCGCGCCATCCCGCGCCGGCCGGCCCAAGCCACTGCCGCATCGAGCTCCGGTGGCCACCTTGTAGGCGGATGGGGGAGGCCGGGAGGGCTACGTCGCCAGTGCAGAGCGAGGAGGAGGAGGAGGCGGGCCGACGGGGAGGAGGAGGACCGGCGAGGGGATGAGGAGCGGCAGTGGACCGGCCATGGGTGTGCTTCTTTTGGTCTAGCGGGGGAAGGAGGCAGATAGAATCACTCCAATCGTTTTCTTTTGTTGGATAGCTCAATTCCAACGAAATCGGAGCAAGTGAGCTCGGTATCGTGGGATGCCTGCTCGCTTGAGAGCGAATTCACTCTCGTATTCGGATACATTACAGCCCATCATTTCGGAGCGCATCCAAACACCCGAATTGAAGCTTTGGAATACCAAATCCAATTCAGAAGGTCCAATACAGACATCCAAACGCAGCGTAGTAGAAAACAGGGCTTTGGTTCAGACCTGGCCAGCCCATTAGTCCCGATTCAGTCACGAACCGGGACCCATGGGGGCATACGTCCCGGTTCGTGCGCCCAGGGCGCCGGCCGGGCCTCGTGGGGCACTGGTCCCGGTTCGTCTGGACCCATTAGTCCCGGTTCCAGACACGAACCGGGACGTATGGGCCTCCATCCACTGGTCCCGGTTCGTAGCTGAAACCGGGACTAAATGCCAACCTTTAGTCCCGGTTCCAGCTACGAACCGAGACCAGTGGATGGCGCTTCGTCTTCCCACGCTTCGTCCCGAGACGGTTTCTTCGTATACGCGTGCGGCCTCCATCCATTGGTCCCGGTTCATAGCTGGAACCGGGACTAAAGGTTACGTCCCGGTTCCAGCTACGAACCGGGACCAATGACGGCGCTTCGTCTTCCCGCGCGCGCCCGACGAGCTTCCCATGCGCGTGCGGCGCGCGTTGGGAAGCTCGTCGGGCGCGCGCCCGACGAGCTTCTCAGGCTATAAGTAGACGAAGGCCGGGAGCACTTCATCCGACTCATCTCATCTTCCCTTCTCATCCCCTCTCGCGCCCGACGAGCTTCTCGCCGCCATATCGGGGTCGCCGCTACGATGGCCGTCCGACTCCGACACCCCGTCGGACGAGGACAATTTCGAAAGGCGCAAGTTTTGGGACCCGCCTCCGAAGCCGCGGCCTCGAGCTCAGCGCGGGCGACGATCGCGCGCCGCCGACGACAGCCCGCCCCCCGCCGACGACGACAGTCCGCCGCCCGCCGACGACCCGCTGGAACGGCTGGCGGCGCTGGAATGGCTGGCGGCGCTGGAACGGCTGGAGGCGCGGGGACTTCGCCGTGCCGATCGTGCGGAGAAGTCCCGCGCGAACCTGGCCAAGGCGAGGGCCAAGAAGAAGGAGAAGAAGAGGGCCGAGATGACGGCGCGTGTGGAGGTAAAAGTCGCGTCGGAGGAGGCCACCAAGCGGGCGGCGCCCAGCGACGACGATGAGGGCGCCGGGACCTCCGCCAAGAAGCAGAAGATCGAGTAGTTTAGCTCTAGTCGTTAGATTAGACGCTTCTAGCTTCGATCTTCTGTAATAAATATTATGAATTATATATATATTTTTGGTTTGTTAATCGTGATTATTTTTTTGTTAATCGTGACATCATTGTTGTTTGTTAATCGTGATTGTTTTTTAATAATTGTTTGGAATTCAAAAAATTAAATCATGTGATATCAAGACCTAAGGGTTATAATGATTGATATCTTACTATTGTCAGAAAAACAACAAGTGTAGACTTGGAAACTAGGGGAGATAGAACTTGAAAGTTAAGCGTGCTCGGGCTGGAGTAGTGAGAGGATGGGTGACCGGCGGGGAAGTTAGATGATTTGTAATGAGTGTTGATTAGAGATTAGAGATTAAATTCTGAAGCAGTGAGGAGGGGTGATTAGAGATTAAATTGTCAAATAATTCAAAGATTCGAAAATGAAAAAAATACAAAAAAATTACTTTAGTCCCGGTTTTTAACACCAACCTGGACTAAAGGTCCTCCAGCCCCCGCTCCAGCCGGCTGCCACGTGGAGGCCCATCGGTCCCGGTTCGTAAGCGAACCGGGACTAAAAGTCATGGGCTTTAGTAACGACCCTTTAGTCCCGGTTCCAGAACCGGAACAGAAGGCCCTTTTGAAACCGGGACAAATGGGCCTTTTTCTACTAGTGAAAGACCAGTTACATCCTTATTACTATTCACTAATGGTAAATATTTCTCTTTTACTCAAAATTAAAAAAGCACTCATGGGTTGGTCACCCATTTTTATTGCATTTCTTATTGAAAACAATCACAAATCAAAAGCATCTCTCAATTGATTCCATGGAAACAGGTAGTATTGATATCAATACTAACTTTAAAGATTGACAGACCAAAGGAAATGTAGTACACATATATGCCCTACACCATATATTTAGCAAGATTGGTTATTCCACCGAGACCAATATCATGAAGTTTATCTAAATCAACATCAACTGCATAAAAACTTAGCTAGCTTTGGTAAGCTCCGCAAGTTATAAGGAACACATAACTCATCTCCTACTTTTGCTTTATCATGACTCATTTTGTATTTTGGATTTCCCTTCACATCAGTAAAAATATGATAGTTACTATACATTAAAGTTTATCCAAATAAAAGGCTATGTGGGACTAGAAGTAGCAGTATTTTATATAAGGTTGGCATTGAAGTACTTGCTCTATTATCTCGTTCTAATTATCATTGTTCGTTGTTCCATGACATAAATCGAGGTTCAGGCATAAATGTAATCATATAATAGGGTTAGATAAGACTTTCACAAGAGAAAGAGGTTGTGCTATCTCACTAATCAATGGGTAAAGAATCCAAAGATCATGCGACTAGCCAACTGCATGGTACTACTAGTATAACATACATTGTATGAGCCAAAAATATTTACTTTTATTTTAGCTATAGTGTTACACAACTTGCACTAAATAGATGGGCTAAAAGACTTTTGGCTAGTGCAACTAGGGAATCAATGGGTTCGACCATGATTTTTAATTTGTTGGCTCTAGGCGACCGAGTACTTGTAAAGCACTACTTTTGATCGGTTAAATTTCGTTGATGTTATATGCACTCACACTTCTATGCTAGATCCGCCTATATAGCTGTCATCTTCGTTAATCCCATGCACCGAGAGTTCAGACTGCCCACATAATCAATTAAGGTTAGTCGCATGGGGTACTTCGGTCAAGGGCCAAACCCACACAGTAAGTATTGAGTCGTCTGAGCTGCTATCGCAGATGCCATCTTGAGTTATGTCAAGTATGCACTTCAAACCTATGCACTGAGTGGAAGACATTCAATCACCGAAGCATACCGCCGGAAACCTCCAATCCAATGGTTAAACCCCACTACAGTTAGCAATATGAGCCACAAAATCGAGAGGAAAATAATAGATATATGTGCATCCACACCAATCTACAAATCGCTTCCATATGGAGACCAGGAAGATACACCACCGCTATTGCCGGGAATGGAAATTAAAAAAATTCATCATTTCCATAAAAATCAGGGAATGAAAATGCTCCATGGAAAATCACCACCGCCTTATTGAAAATATAAGCTTAGACCAATTCTAGTAGCATTGACAAAAAATAATAATAATCCATAAACTTAATTGTGAGACCCATTCATCAATGGGAAATCCCTCTTTCCCAATCTTATTGTCACTCTACGTGAGATGGTGGCTATTTAAAGTTCCTTCATGTCACATATAGTTTACACACAATTGTAATATGAAAGAGCACTCCAAAAATCAACTTTGAGACATCACATATGACAATTGAAAGACCAAATATGAAGGATGTTTCATAATTTTTGACGAACCCTAGCAAAATAGTGACTCTGTTAGAGTATCTTGAAGTTATTATGAAGATCGGACAGACATGCATGACGACTTTTTAATATTGCTCTTAGGGCATCTCCAACGCTAACCCTTAAAACGGGCATTGCATTCGTCCATGGATCAGGGGGGGGGGGGGGGGCAGTCCACAACATTGATGTGGAAGTCGGTCATCCAATCCTAGCTACAAAATTTTGTCAGTAGTTCGACCAGAATATATCGAAGTTAAATTTTTTGAATGGAATTCATTTAAATTCGGATATAATTTACATACAGAACGATATTTACTCCCTTGAATGCTTATATAAAAACTTAAAAACTAATCGAACTCCACGTCCGTCTCCATGCAATCACGGTCACCTCTATCTCCTCGACTGACTCCTCGTTGTCCTCCAAGCCGTCAAAGATCTCGTTGATCCTCACCTCTTGATCGCGGATGCAGCGATGGTTTTCTTACACCTCACGCTTAGATCGAATGGAATCGAGGATTACCTTTTGTTACATCGTGAGGGTATTGGACAAGATGAGTGCCTCAACGGGACACCTGTGAAGCATCTCTCGTGTGAATTGACGTTGGTGCGCCGTAGTAAGCTCCTCTTAATCCTCCCTGTGCTCCTCATTCTGGTGGGGCGACGTGTAGTCCTGTTCGACCAACTGTCGGGCCTCCTCCTCCTTTGCCAGGAGATCCGCCTGCCTTGTCGAAGTGAGCATCTTGTACGTCGCGATGCAAGAGCGGATCATGCTTAGATCGAAGTTGGGGCACGAATGAGTTTGGGTACGGATCAGTTTGGGCATAGATGAGTTTGGCTATGGAGCCTCGCCGTGCCGCTTATATAGTTACGGACAGGCAGATGGGCAGGCAGTCGACTTCAATGCGGCCAGAGGGGGGAGGTAGGCTTCTTCACCGTCTGCCCGCATTGAAAATACGTCGTCGCTTCGAAGTCGTCCCTTCATGTCTTCGGCATTGAACACGCACATACAACATATCACTAATGACTTCATCGTATCGTGCATCTCCGGCATTGAATGCACATGTGGAGGATGAAGCTCTGACCGGAACCCTCCAGTAGTGTCTCCGGCATTGAACGTGCATGGACAATGGAACACTAACGCTTCGGAGTCGTTATGCCGCGTTTCTTTGGCAATGAACGTGCGCGCGAAGGACAATGCTCTGACTAGAGACCTTCAGTAGCGTCTCTCAAGTATTTTGCGCACGGTAAAGGTTTATGGTGCGGAGGATATTTATTGAAACCTAGATGTTGAACGTGGGCGTGTCAGCGGTTCAAACTTCCGCAAAGTCTTCCTCCGATATGCGTCAGATTTACGAAAAAATATACATACGAACCTACCCGCGAACGATTATAGGACCGCGTTAAATGGTAAAGTTGAACTAAATTATCTAATCCGGATGGATGTTGGAAAACTTAAGAGTCAAGTTGAAGACGTCATCAGTAACTTTTTGCTCTGCGGATTAAGGTTGCATGGGCACACGGGCAGTTGTTGCAAGTTGGTGATGCAGACGGAGCTTGCTAGTGGATAGATACGATCCAATACTGCTGACCTTATCGCATACTACAGACTCTCATTTCCTTTTCCTGAAGATATGCATGCAGCTGCATGGCTCCATGAGCTTTCAGTCTTCTACTTCTTCTGTTTTAAAATATAGTACGTTCGCACTTTTTGAGGTTTAAGTTTGATCATAAATTCAACCAACGAGACCGATTGCGGTGGGAATAAAAATCATATAATTAGAAACTTCATTCGAACATGACTTTATTGGTATAATTTTTTCTCCCGCCGTAGTTGATCTCATCGGTTAAATTTATGGTCAAAATTGAAGCGTGAAAACCAAAGACGCGCTACATTTTGAAATGGAGGAAGTATTTTTCTTTGAAAACCCGAGAGCTTGGACCCGTATCATGGGCAGCATTATTCCTATTTTTGCCAATGACGTACGCACGCGCACCATTCTATATTTGAAAAACGAAAAGGTCGCCGGAGTGACTTTGACGTGAGGGCAAGGGGTCAGAAATTTAAGTTTCCGGCATAAAATAAAGTCAGCATATTAAGTTTCAGTTGCGTGACCACGACACTACTACTAGTGCTTACTTTCTCGGTTCGAAAATACTTATCGAAAAAATTGATGTACCGTGTACGCAGTTGCCAAAACATAATGTGCATATAGTACGATTAATATATATATTAGAGCATACAGGTATATAGCATAGCACAAGGTATATGCATGGAATCTATTCGCCGGATGGCTACCTAGCTGCAAGTTCAGCAGGAGCATGAGAATCGAGAACATGTACGCTCCACATGCATGCAGATATTCAGTAGGATATGTCTTGCGTGATTCAGGTTGATCAAAACATTCGCACGCAAAGGCACAGTGACTCATGTGCCAAGTCTTCACACAGGCACGTATAGACTTTTTGATGGATCCGATGCCCGTTAAACCAGGGTACGTCATACTCTTGCTTGATTAGTTGAGCCAGGTCACCCAAGATGGCACTTTCTGAAAGTATACTATACGATTGCTTTGCCCTTGATTTCTTGGTTTCACCATCTTTTCCTGGAGAAATGAAGAGCACGTAGATGCTATTCTATTGCCAACATTCCCCCGAAAGAAAAAAGATTGAACAACATTGCAGGAAACAGAGATTGAACTCAATTGTGTGATTACCTATCAGTTTCCAGTGGTGGCCTTAAAGCCCAGGTATGAATGATTAACTACATGCCCTAAATTTCCTCACTAACCCGAATGCTATTTTTTGCCCTTACCGATTTGTAGGTCGGTCTCGCCCAAAACATTTCTCCTCAGTACTGTAGCCGTGTTGTCATTGTTCAACTGTTTCCATTGTTTTTCAAAAAAAAATTGGATTGCTTCGTTTTAATTTCCCCTTATTAAATTTATTTTTATTTTCCTTTTTCTTCTTCTTTCGATTCTTTGTTTATCTTGGATTTTTTTCACCACATGTCTATTTATTTTCACACACAATGTGTTTTTTTATAGTACTAGGACAATGCCCGTGCTTTGCAACGGAAGATAAATATTTTTACGTTTGCCCGTGATATACCTTCCCACAATAATGTGATTGCGCAATAAATGCTAATAAAATCCTGCCCGTGATTTACCTTCACACATTAAAAGTTTCGTTAGAGATTTTAGGAAGGGGATCCATGATTTTAATGGCAATTAATATTACTTATTGATGCGTGAAAGAGACAGACGAAGGTAGATGGACGAAACGGACGATGAACGAAGGATCTTTACATTGTTTTTAAGTAATATATAAAATGCTCGTGCTTTGCCATGGTAAAACTTGAAGAAGCAAAACCCTAATCCCGTTACCTCAAATATCGAAGCAAATAACTGAACGTAGAAATCAGAAAATATTTCCTGACAATGGACAGAGAAGGGTCGATGGGAGTAGGTAAAAGTTCACATGTGGAGTACTCGATAACAAGATGATAATGATACGTTATTTTTGGTGAGACCTATGTGCTTGCCATTGTTTGGAAATGGCATTTATTAGGGATTGGACAGTGATTTGTTTTAATTTCTATAATTATAATTTGTTAAAGATTGAAAGAATATTAATAAGCATTTATTAGAGATTGATTAAAATTGAATGATCTGGGAAGGAAAGTGGGACAAGAGTTGGACGAAAGATGGGGTGGATGACAGAACGCTACGTTCTTTTTAAGTAGTATAAGATATAAGATATAAGATATAAGATAAGAAGCAAGACTATTTCTAAATACATGTTTAATATTTTCTATAACATTTTTAAAATATGTGTTGTGGTGTCTGTATTTGGTACATATTGTGCATTTTTGTATAAATATATAACATTTTTATACATGTTTAACCTTTTTAAATGCAGTTTAACACTTTTTCAAAAACACGTTATTGAACATTTTTCATATGTGTTAAACATCATTGAAGTACACGTTGAGACATTTTGTTATGATATGACACATTTTATAAAATCATAAAACATTCTTTTGTAGCGTATACATACTTTTTTAAACATGTCACGAACATATTTTTTTTATTCATGAAATTTTAGGAAATGTAATGTACATTTTCTTGAATGATATGAAATATTTTTACAAATTACATAAATACTCCCTCCGTAAAGAAATATAAGAGTGTTTAGATTACTAAACTAGTAATATAAATGTTATTATATTTAAGTGTTTAGATGGGTAAACTAGTGATATAAATGTTCTTATATTTCCTTACAAAGGGAGTATCGTTTATAATTTATACCATTTTTTAAAATGCCACGTACATTTATTTAAAACATGTACACAAAGTAAACATTTGTAAAGTTTGCGGTTCTTCAAAAATTACTAAATAAAATCAAGTTTTGAAATCTAGGATTCTTTTAAAGTTATTTTTGAAATATATGCATTCAAATTTTGTTTAAAATATAATAAAATAGCAAACAAAAACTGAAGTAAACAGGAAATTGAGACCATGTTCGAACTTGCATGAAGCGATAAATATGCGTTCCGAATACCCACCATAGATACCCAATAAGAGCATGTTTTGGAGCATCATAACTAAAAGAGCATCTTCCATATCCATTGTAATAATGGGAGTCTCAGGCTATCTTTTGGAGCATGTTTCATATGACATACTAGATGATATCCCCGCGTGTTGCTGCAGGAACTATTAACAAATAATTTGATGTTTTAAAATATGAGCAAAAAAAATGAAAATGTGTGTTTTTACAATCCTATCCGTCCATGTCGTGGTTTCATGCAATTAACTTCCTCCTACGGGAATTATTTTTCGTTGAAAAGGATGTATCTAGTATATTTTTTAGAGCTAGATACAATAATTTGAGTAATAAATAATGGAGGGAGTACGAGATTTATATTTGAATGATTTAAGAATATATTTATGCAAACTTTCATTCATATGTAAATAATACGCTCATATTTTGTACCATAAAACATTTAGGAATTTTGGAAAACAATCAAGAATATTAAAAAAATAAATCTATGAAAAAATTTCATGAATTTGAAAAAGAAGTTTATTATTAGAAAGCAATAAATATAGAAAATAAAACCATAAAATGGAACGAATAAAATAAAAAGGAAAATACAAAGGAAATCCATGGAGAAAAAAAAATAAAAACCTTGAAAACTAGTAGAAATCAGATGTCGTTTTTAGGGGGAAAACCGTCTGCCACTTGCGCTCGGATGTTCTGTAGTTGTTCGTGGTACACGCTTAGCCATGTCGCTCGTGGAATCCTTCTCCATACTCCTAGCATTTCTATTTTGCATACTACCTACTATCCTTCGCTTTAGGCGTTCCTTTGAAAATGGCCCATGGGTCTTGTAAGCGTTGGTTTACCAAGCGAGCAATTACAGCAGAATCGATCTCTGTCTGTCTATCTCACAACAGCTACACCTCAAAAAAAAAAACTCACAGCAGCTTCATTTTTCTTCTTTTGCAGGTAACAGCAGCAGCTTCACTTCTCTGTTATCAGGAGGTGATTCACCATCATCACACGAAATTTCCAAATGATATTATATATGCAAATCAGACTAACTACAGTCACCACTGACATACCAACCTAGATTATTTACTCGCACCACCAAGAATTACATGGATTTTCTATCACCATTTCACCGGCCTTCCGTGGTGAAGGATATGGAAATGGAGTTCCTGGACTCGTCCTCGGCGATGTTGCCCAGCGTCGAGGCCTTGGTCGTGTCGCTGGCGAACGTGCTCTTCGTGTTCCCGCCGGAGGCGGAGCTGGACGCCGAGCCGGTGGTGCTCTTCCATCGGCCGACCCGGCCGTGGATCGCCGGCTTCCCGGGCTTGGGCAGCGTGAAGGAGTCGCTGGACAGCATGAGGTGCACGCTGTACATGTCCGGCCGCTCCGACACGGCGGCCTGGCAGCACAGCAGCCCGAGCTGGACGCACATCCCGACCTCGCCGGCGTCCCAGCCGAACAGCCCCGGGTCCACGATCTCCAGTGACCGCCCTTCCTCAGACAGCTTCCATGTCTGAAAGTCGCATCATAGATGACAATTTTCAGGCATCAGTTTATCACTTATCAGTCTTCTCATATTGAAAAGTACAATGCAGGTTATGTAATCATTTTTGAAAGTAATAATGAGAGAAAGTGCTCACGTAATTCAACAGGTCGACTTTGTCGTCGCCGAGATGCCGGTCGATGTTCTTCCTCCCGCTCACGATCTCCAGCACAAGCATCCCGAAGCTGAAAACATCTGTCTTGGTCGACAGGTACCCGTTCAACGCGTACTCTGGGGCCATATAACCACTGCAAATATCACATCATTCTTAGTATCTACTATTTATGAAATCATAAATATTTTTTCAACTGCAATTGGCACATGTGTTTGGGGCTTACTATGTGCCGGAGATCCTGAATGTGTTTACGTGCGTGGCGTCTTCGAGGAAGAGCCTCGCCATGCCGAAGTCTGAAATCTTCGGGTTCATCTTGTCGTCGAGCAGCACGTTGCTCGCCTTGATGTCCCTGTGGATGATCTTCACCGGAGACTCTTCGTGGAGGTACAGGAGGCCCCTTGCTAGTCCCAGGATTATTTGGTACCGTTTTGGCCAGTCTAGCTGCGTCCTCTTTTCCCTGTCTGAAAGTAAGCAATTCAGTGCAGGTTCAGATAGCAGAGCACATCTTCGGTGTGCTGTATACTCATCTACCTTGAAGGAATTGATTGGTATTGAGCTGTAATTTATTGGCACAAGGTTCTTATCAAGATATTCAGATCACTGATGTTAATGCTTAACATAGTAGCAAACTCTTGCTTTCTGTATTTTCTTACATTTTTGTTTTACAAATGTTTATGATTTTGCAGAACAGAGCTGATAGCCCATTGGAGTATTTGAGATACATGGCAAACATTGTATAAACTCAGATAAACCCACTGGAGTATATTTTTTGAGTTCTACTCCCTCCGATCCATAATAAAGTGTCGCTCATTTTGTACTCGACACTTATTATGGTGGATCCGAGGGAGTATCTTTTTCAGATGTTTCACTTATATAAACTCAGGTAACTTGTATAATTCCAGACTGAAGAGGCATATTGCCTTCTAAATAAAATTGCAGCAATTCTTTTGTCTAAATTCCGCAAACACGTTATCTTTCTTATGTATATGCATAACTGCACCTCAGGTTTGCTTGCTGATAAGAACAACAGCAAAATCGTAATCAAGAACTGGTCAGGTCTGAATGTGACATTCCAACCTTCCGGGTTAAGAAACCAGGAGTCTGCTTCCGATTCAGTCAAGGTCAATGATAGTACTTGGAATCGGCTGTTATATGAGGACGGCAAGGCCAACTTTAATACTAGCTGACATCAACTCAAGACTCGCAACAGATTGAATGCTCTGTCTGACCAAACTGCCATTGACACGAACATTCAACTTCAAATTCAGGTTTGAGTGTTTGACTGAAATTTCAAGCAGAACTGAAATTACTGAAATCGATCGGTATTTCGATTATCAGTTTGGACATAGAAGGCCATTGCTTTGATCCGAATATGAAACCCAACCCAAGTTTTAGCACGCAATTTGATAAAGGAAAAAGGCCAGAATTGTGTTTTCTGAACTCTGAATATTTCTGACTGAAAATGCAAGGTGAGGTTGGATGAATTGTGTGGGAGCAACGCAAGGGTGAGTGACTGACCGAATAGGAAGTGGTCGAGGCTGCCGTTGGGGAAGTATGGGTAGACGAGCATCTTGTGGCCGGCGGCGGCGCAGCAGCCGAGGAGGGAGACGAGGTTGCGGTGCTGCACCTTGAGCAGCAGCCGCACCTCGTTGAGGAACTCCCGCACCCCCTGCCGCGACTCCATCGACAGCCGCTTCACCGCGATCTCCTGCCCGCCATCCATCACGCCCTGCCGCACGTACATACATGTTTCATTTCATTCAGCAAAGAATTGATTTGAAGCGCGCGAGCAGGGAGATGGAGGTTGCTTGCCTTGTAGACGGGGCCGAAGCCGCCGCGGCCGAGCAGGTTGCGTTCGGAGAAGCCGGCGGTGGCGGCCTCGAGGACCGGCAGGTCGATGAAGAGCGTCCACCGGTCATCCTCCCGCCCCGACGCGCCGGCGCCGTCGCCGTCCCCCGCGTCTCCCTTCCTCCTCCTCCGGCCGCCACAGCAGCACGACCACGACGCGGCGGCCGGCGGCATACAGGCTCTTGTCAGCTAGTACTCGCTACCTAGCACAGCCAAAGGCCAGTCGAGTACGAGACGCCGCCGGAGGCAAGAGAGAAAGCTTCCCCTGCTCGCCCACGCGCCGGACCGGAGCACACGGCTACTACAGTAGTAGTGAGAAGGGAGGGAGGAAACGTGAGTGACGTGCTGATCGACAGACTTGTACTGGGTCGCCATGGCTTCTGTGGCTGGTATCTGCTGACCGATTGACCGGTCACCGGCGGAGATGAGCTGCTCGAGCGAGTGACAAGTGTGCCCCAGCTGCTGTGACCGTGTGCGTGGTTGGGATTCAACGTCAACCGCGACGACGGCCGGGTCTCCGGCCGGCTGGCCGCTGTCGTGCTCGCGCGCGCCCGGCCTTGACTTGACCCTCGCTCGTACGACGGGTCAACCGGCGGTTAGCCGTCGCGCCCTTCTTCCTTCATCGGCGTTTATGATGCCGGGTGGGTCCTTCCGGATCCATGGTCTTTTATGTTTTCCAACTTACAATCTTGCTAGATACAAAAAAATCAAATAAATAATATATATACAAACAATACAGATTTTGATGAAACTTCAATTTTTCATGGTACTTTAGTCGATTTTACTCTGTTTATCCGGTGGTTTTACAAGAAGTAAGCTTACGCTTTTCTGTATGGAAACACAAATGGTGCATTTACAAGAAGCAAATCTACGCTGTTTGAAAAAAAATAGGGCATAGTTTGTGATTATGAAAAAAAAAATAGTTTTTTTTTCTCGGTTTTTTTGTTTTACGTTTTTTGGTTCTGATTTCCTTTCTCTTTTACATAAAAAAAAGCTTTTGTCGAAACCTCCCACTATAGCATCTTGATTTCTTAATGTGCACAATTCAATGGTTCATGATTTAAATGCATGGTTCAACAAATAAAATATTTTTAAAAATAAACTTCATCCGCTTCAAATTAGATTACTTCTATTTGTTCACGTGTGTATGCAGACACATATATAAATATAAGTCATCAAATTTATAACAGAAAAAGTATTTATGGCAAATGATGAAATTCTCATGTTACGATAAGTGACGTATATACAATGCATCAATTAACATCATACAAAATAAATGAAAGTGACCTTTTCAAAAGGTACGACTTATACGTTTCAGCGTCATGCACAACAAACTTCTCTAGTACAAGCGATGCCTTAAGTGCAGCGGGAATAGAAGGGATTGAAAAAAGAGCTATATCATTATGAAATCACTAATTAAGAAGTATTCGTTGCAACGAACACATTCACCTATTTCGTGATTGACAAGTGTCACAGTGTATGCATGCTACTTGTCACGATATCGGGGTTTTATTTCCCTTGCCTCTCGTGTCTTATTGAAAAAAAAAACATATTATTTTTTCTTTTTAAGAGACATGAGTCGTGCCTTTCATGAAAACAAATATGTGCTTTCACGAGAGATATGATCATGCTCTTTTTTTTAGAAACACGGGGCGTGCCTCTCGCGGAATCAAGTATGTGTCGTCACAAGAGGTATTATCGTGTTTTTTCTTTTCTTTTTAGATACATGGAGTGTGGCTCTCGCGGAAGCAAACCTGCGCCACCACGAGAGGCATGACCGTACCTTTATTCTTGTTTTAGAGGTATGGACATAACTCACGTAAAAAAAACATGTGCCTCCACGAAAGGTATGATCATACTTTTTTTTACTATTTAGAGGCATGGGACGTGAGTGCGAATTTCTGGAGGCCGAGCTACACGTAGCCCTTTATTTTGAAAAAATCGTAAAACATATTTAAAAGTTCTAAAAAATCCAAAAAAAATATATGAAAACTTATATGTATTCCGTATGAACATGTCAAATTTGGCTTGAAAATATTCTAATATGAAGTCTGCACAGAAAAAAACAAAATTTCAGCCCAAAACCAACAACAAAAAGGCCCATTTAAAATCAAATATTTATATTTTTTTCATACACCACATGTGAAAGTATAATGGTATGAAAATTTGCACATATGTCATATGCATGTGTATATATATTCATAAAAAACCAATGTTTTTTAAATAATAGAAAATATATTTTATGACTTGTTCAAACTAAAGTGCTACGTATAGCTCGGTCTACGTTACCCTTATCCGCATGGGACGTACCTTTCATGGAAGTAAACATGTACCTCCATGAGAGAAATGATCATGCTCCTCATTAAAAAATCACATAATTTATTTTAATTTTTTTAATCAAAATGTAAAAAACCGTATGAAAACTGAAAATAAAAAAAACATGGAAACACTGGAAAACTGTTCACAAAAATTAAATAAAATGAAATTCTAAGGTAGCGCCGAAAGGTAGCACGTTCTCACCACATCCAAAGTGATCGATGCAGATGCTTTAAGTGCAGAATAAAAGAGTTGGAAAGAAAAAGGATCGATATCATCATCACGCACTAGGCAAGAAGTAAATGGTCCAGCCCAATATGGGCTCTAGAGGAACGGCAATATTTTATATGATCGATTTTTGCGTGGGATTATAGTTTTCTATGTTTTTATCACTTTTTATTTTATTTTTATTATGTTTTCATTCTTTTATGTTCACTTTTTTTTTCAGTTTTTGCGTTTTTTCAAACATGCATTGATTTTTTTTAACACTTACTTTGTCTGTTTCATAATAATTATCGCTAAAATTGATGTATCTAGACGTATTTTCTTGCTAAATATATCCATTTTAGTGATGATTCATATGGAACGGTAGGACTATTGTACATTTTTTGTATACATATTTTAATTATTTTTATACATCTTGAACATTGTTTAAATACGTGATATTTATTTTTCTAGATAAATGTTTGGAAAATTTCCTTGACAAAATATTAAACATTTTCATACACACATTTAATACTTTATAAATATATTTAAAAATTACATTACATGAGTTTTTATCAATCTTTATTCTTTTTGAAAATGACACAACCATATATTCATTTAAATGTGTAATTGTTTTCCTGAAATGTTAGAACATTTAATTATATGGTAAGTATATTTTACCACATTAGACAAATAATTTTTTTAAAAATATCAGCAATATTATGTTTTGAAATGTGTGAACGTTTTATATTTGTCACATATACTTTTTTGAATCGTATGGAACATATTTTAAACATACGCAATTTTTTTTACATTTTAATAACCTTTAGATAATATGTGACGAATGTTTTTGAAAGGAGTGAAATTTTTGTGAATGTTATCAATTTTTTGGAAAGTTAAGCGAAAATTATTTTTACAAGTACAAGAACATTGGTTAAATATGTGATGAACACCTGTAGAAATTTAAATAAAGTAATTTTGCAATAATGTTTAAAAATACAAACAAAATGTACACAGTAAATAAAGAAACGTAGAAATGAGCTAACAATGATAGCAACTACTAACTAGACAGTCCATTTGTACGTCTTAGAGAGGTGAAGAGAAATCACTAACTAGATAGAGAGTACCCTACGGAAGTTACTTTTTATCTCGATGTTAACAAGTGATGTAATGTACGTGTTCACTTGTTATAATTGGAGAGTTTTGAGTTGTTTTTTCCATCCGGCGCGTGAGAGTAAGGAGGAGAAAGTTCATGATTTTTTTCGTAGATCCTTTTTTTTCAAAATATTCTATATCTTGAATTGTTTGTCCAAAATAAAAAATTGTTTTCACCGTTGTATTCATCGCGTTGAAATCTTTAAAACTATATCTGGTGTTAATAACTTTTAATGAACTCTTTTTTAAGATACAATCACAACCAAGGGTGCAGACACAGGAGAACCCATAGCCTCAGCCACAACCACAGGCGTCGCCACAGTTGCGTCAAGCTACAGACGCCACCATAAATATATTTGCACACTTAAAATTTTATGCATTTTAAAAATATATTATGCAACTTTAAAAAGATGTTGACAACATTTTAAGAAAATGTTTATGACATTTTTAATGAATTATAAAAAACCATGACGTTTTAAATAATTTTTATATAATGTAATGTCAATGCTCAAATAATTAAAATAAAATTACTTATCGTTTCAGAAAAAAAAATTAAATATATGTTGGTGACATTTAATAAAAATCATATACAATGTACAAAAATATTTGTGTGCTTAAAAAGTGTTTTGCATCATTCAACAAAATATTCAAAGTGTAATTAAGAAAATTTTAACAGGTATTTAAAAATATATTTAAAACATGTATTTTAAAAATATCCATCCTGTAGTTTAAAATTTATAAGCATATAATTTTTTTCACATATGTATGAAGAATGTACAACTTGTATTGAAAAGGGAGAAATGTAGTTAGGAAAAATTCAAAAATATAAGGGACAGCCCGATCGTGCGATTGAGGGCAACGTGTTTCATTTTTCCCCTTTTAAAATATACTTACATTTCGGGAGAAACCACTAATACTTATCATCTATTTTTTAAGGAAAGTGGTCCACGATTTACAAAAATTGTTAGTGGATTTTTCTAAATGTTCGTGTAATTAATGTACGGTAAGTATCAAAAATACTATTTAAGTAATTATATTTATTCATGTATATTTGAAAAAGATTCACGTCGTATCAAAAAGTATTAGCATCTTTTCTATTTTCTTATGTTAATAATAAAGGTGTTGCATATTTTAGTAAACGTTTAAGTAATTTTTTAACTACTCATAAAATACTCAATGTGTATTTGAAAAATGTACATGTTATTCAAAATATGTTTTCTTGTATTTTGAAATAATTTCCACATAATTGTACAATTTTTCAAAAAATATATTTAATTTCTATTTATGTTTTAAAGTGTTCAACATGTACTTGAAAAAAATCTTGTCTAAAACTATATTTTTAAAAGTTGACCATGTAACCGTAAAAAATTGTCTTACGAAACAGAAAAATAAAAATGAATATTTTTTGACTTAAAAAATGAATATAGAGAAAGGGACAAAATTAAATGCTAAATTACGGATAAACAATGTTAAAAAGTGCAAAGCACTTGGTTGTCAGTCCAGTGGACCCTTTTAATTTAATAGACATTACCAGTAGATCAACATAACTATACAACAAATATCATATATCTATCGAGTTGGTGGACAAATATTATGGCATGACCAATTCAAAGATGTTCTTACATTTTCCCAAAAACATGCAAATTTTTATTTTTATCAGCTCTCAGCGATGTTGCTAGCACTATTTTTACCCATGTATAAAACATAACCATGTAACCATTGAGCAGCTGAACCAGAAACCAATGTGTCGCGAATCGTGGAGAGTATTTTCAGGTTAACAACAATCAATTCGTGTAGTAGACGTGCTTGGGAAATCAGAATGTAGGCATACAGGAGAATGTAATTCGAATGTGTTGGGATTACCACAAAATCAATTCCCTTTTCTAATCTTGCTACCCAAATCTTTGAACTGTAACAATAATTTTTCAAATTGGCTTCAGCTATTTTGTATGATTAGCGTCACTTTCATTATACTAGAAAATTGTATATTGTGAATGCGTTCAAATTTCAAGTTGTTGAGTTGTATCCATCAAGAAGTTACATGCATAATTAAGCAAATTACTAGGAAAATTCGTATGAGATAATTTTAGTTTTATCTATGTCCAAAAAAGTTGATGCATGGACACAATTAGCCAGGAAACTAATAATCATTTCCTAATACCTGACTAGATCAAATTCTAGCGAAGTTTAAATTTAGTATTAGAAATATAGTGCGTGTACGCCACTGTTAGATGACTTGTGGCTGCACTGTTGCTCTCCGATTTGAGGTAGATGATGCCAATGACATATATGAGTTTGTCGCATATGAGTGTGTCGTGTTGTATGGACTCTCATTATAGTTTTATTTATATGCAGAAGTTGACATGGAAGCAATTATTGCAATGACTTAGTAATCAATACATGATAAGATTTATTTTTGTCGACGGATAAGCAATATGGGGATTTATAATATATTTATATTGATATATCAACTCTTAATAATTATTCATATAATTTCGTCTTCATAAGGAACTTTGAGTTTCCCCACATTTCTTTTCGGTTAAGAAACTGTCTTTTTTGCACAGTATGATTCTATAAATCTTTCGTCGAATACCTTATTCCAAGGTAGCATATCTTATTATGGAATAGATTTTGTGATTTCTTTGAATATACTCCCTCTGTCCCATAACATAGTACTGTATCATTTTGCAAACTAACATCATGTTATGGGACGGAGGGACTACTCCTTTATTACATCAAGGAATTTCTAAATCCTTTAACCACCCTTTTCTCCACACCATGCATTTTTTGTCTAATATCTCAACCAGTAATTTTCATTTGTATAATTACCTTCAGGGAGTATTAAATTTTCAAGTACTGAAATTTGAGTCATATAAGCATTCAGACACCGGAGGCCCCTGCCCCTTACATGCTTCTTCAACCCTACCACCCTCTAGAGGGTACGTTGATAGAAAATAAGTAAAGGGACGGATAATATTAGATATTAACATGCTAATATTTCTAATTGAACCATTGAAAATCTTGGACCTATTCTCTTAGAAAAAAACATTTTGATTTTTAGAATACTTTCCCACGTCTGAGTACATACTTGTAAATTTTTCATAGATTTTTTTTAATTGAGTATTACGCAAAATAAAGGGCAAATATCCGGATTGACTATTAAAGATACACACATCCCCTGTCCCTGTTTTGAGTTGCACGCATTTTCCTTTATGTGCAGACCAAAATATTTTTCTAAAAAGGACAAACATTTACAAGATATAGATTACTCCTAAATGTGTATTTTGGGATTCGTCTCAAATAATTTTACAATTTTTTTTTGTAAATTTTCAGGTCTCAAGAAATCCGAAAGCCAAAATGTCTCTACTTTCAAATGAAATCAAAATCTATTTGGAATAACAATAAGCGGCCCTAAGATGTTAATGTACGAGTCACTATACTATCTATGTCCAATTTTTTTGATTAATTTGTGCCTCATTGGGAAATGGAACTGGAAGATCTTAGTTGGTCAGGGAATACAATCATGTCGAGAAGATAATATATCGTGTCCCTATCCACAGATCATGCCATCCCACGATCCAAGGAAACAAAGCGTGTGCGTGCCCATACGACACACAACGAACTACTATGTCCAACGTCTCAACTACCTACTCACGGTACACACACAATGCTGGCTCATGCCAATCATTATCTATTGTGAAGAAAACAAAAGGATAACCAGCAAGCTAGTAAGACCAATTACAAGATCAATTTCCATAACATAGTGCATGCATGCTCATTGGGTGTTGCTATGCACGGGATTTAGTTTTCCATAGTTACGACCAAACAAGTGCGGAACGGCGTCTTCATCTCGGTGACAAGCCCGGGTTTCTCTTCCATGTCCATCCCTTCCTCGCGGCCTACATCAACCGGTTTCCACTCAAACTTAGTGACCAAATGCTGAACGAACGATTTCAGCACCGTTAGAGCGACGGTTGTGCCGGGGCACGATCTCCGCCCGCTGCCGAACGGCATCATCTTCATCGGCTCCTCGCCGTTGCCGCCGCCGGCGGTAACAGAAACGCCGTACCCTTCTCCGCCTTCCAAGAACCGTTGAGGCAAGAACTCGTCGGGGCTCGTCCATGACATGGCATCACGCCCAATGTCAGCCACGGAGTAGTTCACGATGGAGCCCTTGGGTATCGTGTAGCCGTCGTCAAGGTAGACGTCCTTGTCCGTCGTGTGCGGCACCAGGTAGTGCGCCGGCGGGTGGCGGCGGAAGCCCTTCCAGCACCACGGCCTCCAGGAACGGACTCCGTTGCACGCCATTTCCCGTACCGTTTCCATCGACGACCTCCCCTCTTGTACTTGTAGCGATGTCTTTCCGTAACTTTTGTTGGATATCCTTGATGAAAGAAGTTGCATGTCATGAGTTATATATTACCTTCCTACAATATACTTCAAAGACCTATATTTCGGTACGGAGGGAGTAACAACTTTATGAGTTAGTATACCTGGTGGAGCACAAGACGGGCCATGATCCACTCGAGTGACGTAGAAGTGGTCTTGGTCGCAGCGTTCATGAATTCCCAGCACAGGCTCACCATCTCATCGTCTCGGAGCCTCAGCCCCAGGAGCGTGTCCACGTAGCACCGCCCTGCCGAGTTTCTTTGTCTCCGACGAGCACCGATGAGAGCCATGGCAATGTCACGGTGCCTCTTATGAGCGCTGGACAGCTTGAGGCACCTGGGTAAGTAGCACGCCACCTCGACGATCGCCGGCATGAGGTAGAAAGCGCCGAGCTCAAGAACGAGGGACAGGATCTCGGCGTGGACTCCTCGTAGCTGCGAGAGCACCTCCTCCGCCGCCCCCTCCCCTAAGCAAAGCGATCCGAAGAACGAGAACACGGCGTGCCGGAGAGTCTCCGATGGGACAACGACGCGATCCTCCGCCGCGGCCGCACGCTCGAGGCTCGAAGCAAGGGTGGCGAGTGAAGATTCTAGGGCGCTGGCGACGGGCGCCGCCGCCAGGTGCGAGCTGAGGTTGCGCCGGAGGAGGCTCCAGCGGCTGCCGTACTGGGCGCTGTTGATTCCGTGGGCGTTGACACCAAAGGACGACGACCATGGCCGCGGGCGGTGCGCGAAGGTCCCCCCCGCGCGGGCGAGGGTACGGTGCGCGGCGTCCCGGCCGGCGATGAAGATGGCCGGCTTGCCGCCCACCCAGGGGGTCACGACGGGCCCGTAGGCGGCGTGGAGGCGCCGAAGCACGGCGGTGAGGGAGGCGACGGTGGAGCAGCGGTACAGGAGATTCCCTACGAGTGGGAGCCGTGTCCATGGCGGTCCGGGAGGGAGTGGATTGCTCCCGTGCTGCTTGGAAGATACGAGGAGGAGGAGGATGACCGGAAGGACCACGATGGAGAGGCATAGAAGCATTTGAGATCGATGATATGTGAATGAGAATGGTACCGGGCGTATGAGCGTTTTGCGGCGCACCTTGCCTTTTAAAGTCTTTCTGCTACTTGCATGTTTCTTCTGTCTGATTGGCTAATGATATTTTTGTTATCTTCAAATGAAACGATCGTTTCAAAGATTTGAATCAACACAGGTAGAACAATAAAAATAAGAGCATCTCCAGCCGTTCGGCCTCCTAAGCCGGTTTTCGGCGCTATTTTAGGGTCGCTTAGGGGCGCTCGGGCGGCGAAACCGGCTTGGGGCGGTCGGCCCCCCAGCCGCGGCCCCAAGGCGGCCCCCAAGTCGGATGGTGCCGCTGTAGATTCGGTCCAGATTCGACCCAGAAACATCGCAAATTGATCTTTCGAACGCAAATTCAACACGAAAACATGAAATATCGGTGCAGTTCAGCACAATTCGGCGCACACCGTGGAATACAAACACATAGTTCGGTACAAATACAAATACAAATTAAACTAGGTATTGCCTTTGCGCATCCATAGATGATCCACTAGATCTTCCGAAAGTTGACGATGCACGTGCGGGTCTCGGATCTCCTGGCACATGTTGAGACAGGCTGTCCAATCTGGTGATCAACAACTGCAAAAGGCCCCTGGTTGAGATATGGTTCAGAGTCATACATTGGATCCTCTTTCTCGCTCGCAATGATCATGTTGTGCAAAATGACACAACAATTCATCACCTCTCACATTTGATCTTTCGACCAAGTCTGAGCGGGGTACAGGACAACGGCAGATCGAGATTGGAGCACCCCAAATGCCCGCTCGACATCCTTCCTGCAAGACTCCTGACACTTGGCAAAGTGGGCGTACTTCCCTCCTGGCACAGGGTTTGAGATACTCTTCATAAATACCGGCCATTTTGGTTAGATGCCATCTGCTAGATATTATCCCTTGTTGTATTGGTGCCCATTGACCTCGAAGTTCACTGGAGGAGCATGACCTTCGACAAGCCTGGCAAAGACATTTGAACACTGCAGGGCGTTGATGTCATTGTGTGTTCCTGGCATGCCAAAGAAGGAGTGTCAAATCCAGAGATCATGTGTAGCAACTGCCTCAAGTACCACACTGCAGTAACCTTTTGCGCCCTTGTACATCCCCTGCCAAGAAAATGGACAATTCTTCCATTCCCAATGCATGCAATCGATGCTTCCAAGCATCCCAGGAAATCCTCTTGTTTCATTCTCTGCTAGGATTCGAGCAGTGTCTTCTGCATTGGGTACTCGCAAGTACTGTCCTCCAAAGCAGCCCACCACTGCTCTGCAAAACGTGTACATACACTCAAGAGCGGTGGGCTCGGTCATGCGTGCATAGTCTTCCTGTTGATCACCAGGAGCTTCGTATGCAAGCATCCTTATGGCCGTTGTGCAATTCTGAAGTGAGGATAATCCAATTGTGCCGGTGCAATCTTTCTTGCAAACGAAGTAGTTGTCGTACTCTCGGAGTGAATTGACAATGCGAAGAAAGAGCTTTCGGCCCATGCGGTACCGGCGCCGAAATATCTTCTCGCCGCGCAGGGGAACATCGGCAAAGTAGTCGGAGTAGAGCAAGCAGTAGCCCTTCAAACGACACCTCCCCTTTGCCTTCCGGCGGCCCATCTTGGAGCCTCCCCGCTGCGGCGCCGTGTTGGCGCCGAACAGGTCGGCCAAGGCGGCGAGCATCATGAGGTGCTCGTCGTCCTGGTCGCCGGCGGCGGCCTCTTCCTCCTCCATCATCGCGGCGAAGAGCGTCTCGTCGCCGGAGTCCATCTCGGCGCGGCAATTCGCCGAACACCTAGGGCACGGGGTGGTCGCGGCCAGCCGCCGGTGGTCTCGGCTGGTCGCGACGCGCCAACCAACCGCCGTTGTACTAGGAAATCTTGGAAGGGAGGCGGTGGAGCAGCGACGTGTTTGGAGGCGGCGCAATGGCTACCTTGCGGCGACGCGACACCGGCGGCGACAAGGGTGGTGGGGGAGAGGCGGTCGATTTTTGGGGGGTTTGCTCTGCCAGTGGGCCAGCCGGTTCTTTTCGCTTCGTCCGACGCACCCAAGCGATCCTCAGCGCACCGCCGTCGGGTCAGCTTGGGATCGCCAGACACAAAATCGGTTCGATCCGACGCTATTTAGGCCTTTGGGTGCGCGACTGAGCGTATTTCGTCCGTTCGACGCAAATAGCGCCGGCTTGGGAGGGGACGCGGCTGGAGATGCTCTGGCTATCAAAAATACCGTGTGCTGCATGAGAAAACGCTTGTCCTATGAACAATGATTAGCCGGGTCGAAAGGCTATATATGTTGTGAAACAACAGTAATTGATGGTAAAAAAAGATGTTATGGATTAGAGCAAATTGCCGACATGTGTCCGTACAGAACATGATGCTTTTTTTTGAGGGTAATACAGAACATGATGCTGTGTCGTCGTCGTACGGAAACATCAACGCCATGTACTATGTAGGCCCACCTAGAGACAAGGGCATAGCGACATGACGTGCCCATTCAAATTGGCAGTATGCATCGATAGACATGGATTCCTTTCACGCATGCACGAGCAACACATGTATATCAATAAAAAACTTAATATTTTTATAAAAATTTCGAAACAATGTTGAACATTTTTTTAACTCTTGTGGTTGTATAAAAAAATTACATCTGCATAGTGAAATCGGACACGGTCGATAAAGAAAGAATTAGACAACTTTTGACGCTAGGGCTATCGATAAGAACAGTGAATTCGACAACATCTTTTTTAGAGGGACACCTATTCTCTTTACTTGATAAAAATGGCTATAAAAAAAAGACAAGCCCGATGCTCCCTCTTAGTTTCCTTGTCTGATGCTTACCCGTCCACTCTTTCCCCACTGCTCCCTATTCCATGGTGCTTGCCCTTCATCACATCGTTCTCACTCTTCGATTTCATGGTGGAGATGATCTCTCTCTCTCTCTCTCTCTCTCTCTCTCTCTCTCATTAGGCCCCACCCCTCCCCTTCGCCCCCACCATAGGCCACCCCTCCCCTTCGCCCCCACCGCCAACATGAGTCCTCACACTGCCCCACTCACTCTAGTAGAATGTCGATGCATTGCCATGGCCCTTTAAATTTCACATGTATAAAAAGATAGCAACTAACTCGATGGTTATAGTGTCATTTATCATGTTGTGTCTATCCATTAATATCTTCAGAACATCGTTATAATACATTAGTGTTTCATATATGATCTACAAAAAAGAATGTAACATTTAGTGAATACAAACTAAATATGATCGTATGCAATACATAATTGGTTGGCTTCTAGGTGCGAGCATGCGGGCAATTTTGAACTTAGTGAGTCCGGCCCATCGTGTTTTTTTAGCGAAGTGAGTCACATTTTTCTTAATCTATGCTTTTTTGGATAAGGAGGATAACCCCTAGCCTTTGCATCAATCGATTATATGGTATATGAAGCACTGTACTCTGCAATACATACATTATTATTTATCATAGTCTGACAATTTAACATAGTGGAGGATGCACTTTACTCTGCATGTGAGTATGATATGTGAATTAGAATGGTACCGGGCGTATGAGCCTTTTGCGGCGCACCTTGCCTTTAAAAGTCTTTCTGTTAGTTCCTTGTTTTTTTCTGTCTGTTTGGCTAATGATATTCTTGTTATCTTCAAAAATGAAACGATCATTTCAAAGATTTGAATGAACAGTTCAACACTGGTGGTAGAACAATAACAATAATAGACACAATTATAAGACAACATCCTAATAAAGGGATATATTGCACCACGCTCCTCAATCCAAGATTGAATTGTAACATCCATGCACTAACGCAACAGCCCGAAGATGCTAAACACACGGACTAACTACATCAGATCCTATAAACAAGGGCACTGCCAGCTATTCATGCGTGCCATCCGAACATCATATCTGAAATTGTGTGTCGTTACATCCCCCTATCAATTGCAATATATGTACAAAGATTGAGATTACATCATAATATGCCCAACATCTTTCATATACTTGCTTGGTAGACGGTTCAACACCCTTGTATCTTGCCTTGGTGTGTGTTATAAATTTATTGTCAAAGTTCATGTATCACTACGTGATAAGTTCATAAAACAAACAGAGACAATTTGAAAATGAAAAAGGCCCACCCTCCTAGGAAAAAAAAGTTCAAATGTTTGTGCATCTAGGAAATATTTGATTTGACTTTTAGTTTTAAAATGCCACGTTTCGGTCAGTTTGGGATTTTTATTACCAGACATTATTCCTTGGAGTTAACATATGATCAGAAGAGAATTTTTACTAACGCATATATATTTTCTTTTGCTCCTAAGAGGGACTAATGAATGGGTCAGCCGGAATTAACAGGTAGCTGCCTTGTATTGGCTCCCTTCGGAAAAAATTATGTCTATGTTAGAAAACCCCTATTCAAAATGATGGATGGTCTGGGCATGTGTTATCCTATAGTTTCAGAATTTGTATACTATCAATTCATGGCTGCTATTCGTCTGCATGCGTTTTGACCAGCAAACAGTCCATTCAAGCTAATCCTATGGCACTACTATTGCGTTAGTTATCCCCAAGTTTTAGGGCATCTTCAACGTTATCCCTATGGGTATCACTTCCAGTCGCAAATTGATCCGAAGGAGTTCTTGAATACTAATGCGGGAGTCGATCATGTAACCATTCAATTTAATGCTCACTGTACAGTGACTGTACGTAATTCTTCTATCCAACCACGCCAGGTTTCACCAAAGCCCCGCAATTTGTGGCATTCTTGAAAAAAAAATCAATTAACTTTATCATATTCTTTTTGGAAATCAAGCTTAAGGGCAACCTTAACTAAATAATCATTCCCTAATCAATGACTAGATCAAATTCTAGTGAACATCGAATTTAATATGAGAAATATATTGCGTGCATGCCACTGTTAGATGACTTGTGGCTGCACTGTTGCTCTCAGATTTGGGGTAGATGATGCCAATGACATATATGATTCTGTCACATATGAGTGTGTGTCGTATTGTAGGAACTCTCGTTATAGTTCTATTTATATGCAGAAGTTGACATGGAATCAATTATTGAAATTACTTAGTAATAAATACATGATAAGATTTAATTTTGTCGACGGATAAGCAATATGGAGATTTAGAATACATTTATATTGATTTATCAACTCTTAATAATTCTTCATATAATTCGTCTTCATAAGGAACTTTGAGTTTCCCCACATTTCTTTTCGATTATGAACGATGAGTCATTCCTCTTCGTATAAGCAGGTTCTTCCAAACTTTTATTGAAGTGACTTAAATTAAAGTTTTCTAAAGCTTGCAAGTGTTAAATCGAAGAAGTTGATCATTTGCTACACATTGGTTTGTCTGGGGTTGATACTTGACACACACACGAACAAACCGTAGCGGAGTATGTTTTATTTTTAGAATTACCCTTGTGTTTTCCAACTCTAGGTCCCGATTGCGCCTCCATTCCATGTAGGGTGCGGAGATGGCCTATCGCCGGAGCCCAACCCTCCATCTACCCAGATCATGTGAGTGTTGACTTCAATCGCATTCGTCATGGCTAAATCTTATCCTACTTCCTTCAATTCATATTAATTGTTGAAAAATAGGTGTGTCTAGATTATATATACATTTATTTTAAAAAATGAATTGAAGGGGAGTGCAATGAAAAGAGATGTGGTAAGACGAGCAGACTGCTTCTAGACATTACTAGATGATACCCCGCACGTTGCTGCGGGACTGTTAACAAATAATTATTTTTTTAAATATGAGAAAATTTATGAAACTTAGTATAATTTAATTATTAAATATTTTTTCAAATAAATATTGTTTAGAGTAAATATCTAAGAAATTTTCATGAAAAATAAAAAAATAAGTGTGATTTTGTTTTTTCATTTACTACCTTGAGAACATACTGGTCTGACGATATAAGGCGAAAACAATGTTGAGTGGAGGAGAATGGAGATATCAATCTTACCTAAACCTAAAACAATGATAGCAACTACATGTGCATTCATTAAAAAAATTGTTTAACGGAAAAAAAATTATGAGGTAATTCATTTGATTTATATATAAAAAACCGCTTCTAAATCGTGAGGCTTAGTGCATAGAAAAACGTAAATAATTTCTTGTGATAGGTTGCATGCGGATGTTAATTTAATGTAAGCATGTGCATGAAGAGTGAGTGGAAAATAGGTGGACCTACTTGATGATGTGAATAACTTTGTCGCACAGAAAAATAACGAGGTAACTCATAATTTGTTTTTTTATATAAAAAATCGCTTCTAAATCGTAAGGCTTAGTGCACAGAAAAAAGTTAATAATTTTTTTTGTGATAGATTGCCTGCACATGTTGATTTAATGTAAGCATGTGCATAAAAAATGAGTGGAAAAAAGGTGGACATATTTGATGATGTAGATAGTTTGCATGTCAAGAAAAATATGTTAAATCAGGGAATTTGATTTTTTTTGAACTATTTAGGTACTATAGATTATAGATTCATGACCCTTGATGAGAATGATTTTTTTGAAGTGATTTAAATTGAAAAAACAAGTGTTAAATCAGGGAATTTGATTTTTTTTTGAGATATCAGGGAATTTGATAATTTGCTTCACATTGGTGGTTTATCTGGGCTTGATAAGCACCGTGGTGTAGTACATTTTATTTTCAAAATTACCCTTCTCCAACTCTAGGTCCCGACGGCGCCTCCATTCCAGGTAGGGCGCGGAGATGACCCGCCGCCGTCCCCCCCAAATCCACAACAACGAGGAGGCCGCCAGAATGGCCGTCCGCCGCAGCCCGCGGTGTCGTGGATGTAAATCTGACAATGAGTATAGGGGTATGAAAGGAGCTAAATGAATCTGTACGTAGAGTGGGTTGACGCAAGAGGATTATACAGGTTAGGCCTCTCCTTAGAGATAAAAACCTTAGTCCTGTCCCAGGCTTGCTGGGGTGTTCTTTCTTCAGAATACTGAGAAAAGGAAAAAGTGTGCGCGTGCCCGTGCCAGAGGGGAGGGGGTGACTTATATAGAGTGCGCCCCTGCCTCCTTAATTCCCTGGCATAAATGGGTCTTAATTACGAGATTAAATACATACTTAATTACAAAAACGGTCAGCCCGTTACTACTAATAAAAGGGGGGAGAACGCCTGCGGCATTAAATGCCTTCTGTCCGTTGCGTTTTCTATCTTCCGAGTAGTGAGGGCTCGCCGGTCCTTTCCGAGTATTGTTTTACTCGGATCTTGATGAGTTTCCGAATAGTTGTTTACTCGGCGGCTTCTGGCTTCCGAGTAACGTGTTATTCGGAGGTCGCCAACGCTTCGTGTTTCCTGGTTGATCTTATTTCTCTTGATGTGTGCTTTCTGGGGGAAACCCAAGGCTTAGGGATACCCCTGGGTTTCCCTCGCTTAGGGGTATGCCTTTAGTATTACCACGACAGTAGCCCCCAAGCGCTTTCGGGTGCTCCTAAGTGGGTTGACTGATATCTAGCCTTTCTGAGGTATGTGAAGATTGAACTCAGTAAGAGACCCGGAAGGGCTTTATTGATGTTCGAACTTTTCCCTCGAGTGGGAGTTGGGCAGGTTAACGGAGAAATTTGGCGACACTCAAAACGTCTCTCGGAAGAGGTGGACTGAGGCCTTGGAAGGCGTGTCTCGGAGTAAAAGGCCTTAAACTCCATATGAACCAAATTTGTAAAGCTCAATGTCCTAGGACATCGTGCTGAGTCCTAGGCCATGCCGCGTGGGACATTGATTCTTTACCCCCTGCGCCGGGTCTTACTGGCGGCCTGGCATTCTACGTCAGAGATGGGCCGCCAGCGAGCTTGTTATTCGGATTTTCGTCCGAGTAACCGGGTGCGGGATCCTTCGTCTTGCGAGGAATCTTTGAGTGGTTCCTTTCGCGGCGCTTCCGAGTGACGACTTACTCGGAGGCTGTAGGAGCCTTGCGTTTTCTTCCGAGTGATGGCATACTCGGAGAGTTTTGATTGTTGCTATGCCCCGCCTCTTCCGAGTGGTCAGGGCGATTCCACACTTCGGGTTGGAAACAGATTTGGTTTCCCCCCAAGGATCTTATCTTGTCAGAGAATCTTCTTGCCCAGGTGAGTGGGCGCACTGTTTGGGTTTGTCTCCTTGATTCCCGCGGCGGTTTCATAGGATAATAATAATTAACTGCCCACGGGGGAAGTGGGGCGGTTTTTATGGGGAAGCGCAACCGGCAAGCCCATTAGTGGGGTGCGGATCTGACGCGAGGCGGTTGTCATCCTGAGCTATCAAAAGGGCCCCTTGCCTTGCGGTTTGGAACGTCTCCGCTCATTCTTCCCCGCACAGCCGTTCCCGCTCCTCTCTCCTGCTCCGCCTCTTCCTCCGCCCGCTGAGTCTCGCCGCCGAGGCATCTTCGCCGGCCGCTCGAGGTCCATCCTGGGAGGTCGACATTCGCACTGCCCCTCTTCCGACGCTGTGACCATGTCTGCGGGGGAGTGGCTTCCCTCGATTGTGACGGAAGACATGCTGCTGGGGTACCAGGACGCCGGCCTGGTTCCCCGGGAGGGTTGTCGTCTTCCCGCGGCGGGGGAAGACGAGCCTGCACCGCGGGATGCCGAGAGGGTAATTTTACTTTCGCATGTGGATCGCGGCTTTTCTCTTCCCCCACATCCCTTCTTCTTGGATTTCCTGGCTTTTACGGGCGCTCAGCTTCACCACGTTGTTCCCAACGCGGTTACCCTTCTCTCCAGCTTTTTCACCCTTTGCGAGGGCTTTTTAGGCATAGAGCCCCACTGGCATCTCTTCCGTAGTATATACGCCATCAAGCCTCAGAAGGCGAAAAAGTCTGGGGAGGGCGGCGGCGTTGAGTTTAATCATCTTTGTGGCGGTTTGTTCTTGGCCAAAAAGCAAGGAGTGCAGTATTTTGCTTCTTGTGTTTCTGATTCTGTCAAGAACTGGCAGAATAGCTGCTTTTACTGTAAAGTGGCCGAGGAAGCGGGGGTGTGTACCTTGCCTCCTTACTCGGACGTTAGGCTGACTAACTCTCAGGGCTGGAACCCCCGGCTCACCAATGCTGATAAGGAGCAAGTGCTCCCCCTGATGCGTGAAGTCATCAGGTTGAACAAGAATGGTTTGGACGCCATAGATCTGATAGCTGCTTTCGTGATTCGGAAGATCCAGCCGCTCCAGGCCCGAGCTCAGGGGATGTGGACGTACTCCGGGTTGCAGGACGACACCCGTTACAGTAATACTGAGATGCCCTTGGATGAGTTTGAACTTCAGATGAAGATAATAACAAGCGTGACCCAGGGGCTTCAGGCAACCGGCCGAGTGAGACCCCTCGGCGCCGACAATCCTCCAACCTTGGTATGCCGAGTTGTATGTTTCTTGAAGGTGCTTCATTTGTTGGCTTTAACTCGGACCTCTTTGTTTATTGCTTAGGATTTTACCCAGTTCCGCTGCCCTATTCCTCTGGCTCCGCAGCATCCCGCCGATGAAGACGAAGATAGTACTGCTGGCGCGGGGGTCGGAGTTGAGGTGGGGGATGAGATGGAGTCCGAGGTGGCTCGGGTTCAAGCAGCGTCCGAGCAACGCTCGAAGAATAACCAGGATCGCGAGTCGGCGCGGGAGGGGCTTACTCGGACCCGAAAGAGGTCTCACACTCCGAGTGGTGAGGAAGACGGCGGGAAGCCGTCTCCCTTGGGCCTCAGCTCTGGGAAGGTAGCGCCCATGAAGAAGAAGAAACTCGTCACTCTCGGGGGGCGAGAGGCTAATCCCTCAGGAGGCGCTGCTGCTGATAAGGCCAAGGGGGGGATCTAGTTCGTCCAGGGTTGCTCCCCAAGGCGTAGCTTGAAGACTGTTCACCCGTAATGTTGTTGCTTGACCGCGTGCTTTTAAGGCTCTGTTAGCTTCTCGGACTCATCCTTAGTTGTTCTTTTTGCAGTGTTCGTCCGAGTGGTTCTGAGACATTGCCCGGGATCGAGGAGGATCCCGAGGCTGAGGCTATGGAGGACGCTAGCACTTGTAGGTGACTGGTTTTCCTGGGATGGGCGCTATTCCAGAAGATACTGCAACTGTTGGTCAGAATTTTTCGTTGTTTTCTTTGTTGAGGCGTTTATTGCTGTCGTCTTTCGCTTTTAATTGTTTGTTGTTTCTTCTACAGACATGGATGTTGACCCTGCTGTTGGTCCTCCTGAGGTGGCTATTCCTGAAGGAACGGTAGATTCTGGGTCTGGTTCCCGAGCTGCCGCACCCAATGCTCCAGCCGGGGAGGCTGTCAAGGGGACCCCTGTCGCTTCGGCGGCTGTTCGGGGGAGTGAGCCTGCTAGTTCGGGGGCCATCCCCGTCGGGGCCCCGGTGGAGAGTGCCCTCATTGGCGGGTTGAAGGAGTCCTTGGTTAAGGCGACCCAGTTTGAGTTGCGTCTGCGGGAGCTGGCGTCTGAGGCTGAGCTGGTGAAGTCCAACATGCACGTAAGTACTTGCGTAAGTTTTCCTACCCATTGGGTGTAGCCCCCAAGGCTCCGAGTAACTTTGCGAAGTTATTCGGAGTCTTTTGATAGGAGGTTTTATTTTCGTGAACCTCCAGTGGGAGCACTTCTTAGTGCACCCACTGGGTGTAGCCCCCAAGGCTCCGAGTAACTTTGTGAAGTTATTCGGAGTCTTTTGATAGGAGGTTTTATTTTCGTGAACTTCCAGTGGGAGCACTTCTTAGTGCACCCACTGGGTGTAGCCCCCAAGGCTCCGAGTAACTTTGTGAAGTTATTCGGAGTCTTTTGATAGGAGGTTTTATTTTGATGATGGTATTCCTCTTGTCTTCTTAGGAGGCATGCAAGCTTGGGTCGGCCTTCGTGAAGTTGCAGGAGGAAAGTGTTGCCACCAAGAGTGCATACGAAGCGCTTCTTGAAGAGCATAACAAGCTGAAGAAACAGCATGCTGAGGATAATGGTAACAGTTCTTTAAGTTTCCAAACTGCCATCGTTCTTCCTCTTGTTCTTGCGTCTGACGTTTTGTTTGCAGAGGCGGCGAAGAAGGCCTTTGATGCGAAAGTAAAGGAGAACGATGATTTTGTGGCTAAGATGAAAAAGGAGATAGACCAGGTTGAGAAGAGAGCCAAGGCTCACAAGGCTTTGGAGACCAGTCTCCATTATTATAAACAGGCGGTTAAGGAGAATGAGGCTTGCATCTCTAGGCTGGAGTCGGACTTGGAAAAGCTTTCCGAGCTGCGTGCGGAGGATGCGAAGAAACACGAAGCCGAGTTGGAAACCACTCGGAAAGCAGTGAAGGCAGCTGAAGAGTATTGCGCTGGACGGTTCGCCGTTTTCAGTGAGACTTTGTCTGGTGAGTATTTTACTGTCCGAGCTGTGGTAAGGAGTTGTGGTCCGTTCTTAGGTTATTTACCCATCTGCTCTATTGGTGTAGCGTATGGTACAGATCCAGATGCCGAGCGGGCGCGCATGGCTGAATTTGCTGAAATCATGAAGAGAGATAATTATACTCCAGTTACCACTGAATTTGCTTTGGCTCGGGGATTGCTGACCATGAGGTGCGCCAAAGCGAAGAAATTTGCTGAGGAGGTTATGGGTGCTACTCTGGCTTTGAAGAGCAAGCTGGCGCCTGAAGAAGAGAGCAGAGTGAAGCTGGATACTGTTGTACCCGTTCTGCAGGAGGCTCCACACCAGGTGGCCCGCTGGAAACGCTCAGCGGCGCGGAGCGGTGCGAATTACGCACTGGCTTTGACCAAGGCACATTTTCCGGAGCGGGTCCATAATCTTGAGCGAGTGGGTGGCGGAGATCCGAAAGAAGGTCAGAGCTGCACTTCCTTCTTGCCGCGCTATGCTGAGACTGCTAGCCGAATTGCACTGATGCCCGATCTCGACTTCTTCGTTGAGTCAACTGGTATAACCTGTGAGTCGGACGAGGCGGGCGAGGAATGAATGGATTGTTTTAAAAAACAGTTGCTTGATATTTGCCTCGGTATGCCGAGTGGGTTTGTAATAAGTTGCACTTTGTGGTTGTGTCGTGACACTCCGTCGTTTGGGTGATGAACTCGTGGTCTGTTTCTTTGCTTGGAATGAATGTTTGGGTGACAAGGTCCTCAATGCAGATGATGTTGTGCTTCCTCAAGCCTTTGGGGCGTTGGTGAGCGCTTGACATTAGTGTTCTAAGTTCTCGTCCGAGCTGCGCACAGCTCGGATGGGAAACCTGATTGATAGTGTTCGTCCGAGCTGCGCGCAGCTCGGAAGAAAACCTGTTTTTATAGCTTTAAGCAGCCCCCAAGCCTCTTTAGGCTTGAGAGTACTTAGAATTTTTTTCTATTGAAGCTCTTGTATACAAGGTCCTCAATGCAGATGATGTTGTGCTTTCTCAAGCCTTTGGGGCATTGGTGAGCACTTGACATTAGTTTTCTAAGTTCTCGTCCGAGCTGCGCACAGCTCGGATGGGAAACCTGATTGATAGTGTTCGTCCGAGCTGCGCGCAGCTCAGAAGAAAACCTGTTTTTATAGCTTTAAGCAGCCCCCAAGCCTCTTTAGGCTTGAGAGTACTTAGAAATTTTTTCTATTGAAGATCTTGTATACAAGGTCCTCAATGCAGATGATGTTGTGCTTCCTCAAGCCTTTGGGGCGTTGGTGAGCACTTGACATTACTGTTCTAAGTTCTCGTCCGAGCTGCGCACAGATCGGATGGGAAACCTGATTGATAGTTTTCGTCCGAGCTGCGCGCAGCTCGGTTTTGGGGTTCGCAGCAGAAAACACAAATTTTTCTAACTAGCGTTCCCATAACCCAAGATCTAGCTATCCGTATTACCGTAACGGAAAGTAGTGCGGAAATAACATACCTCGGGGTGTAGTCCATTGCGCGGGAAACGTTCCCGCAAACGTGGTTGATGTAGCCGGGCTGTGTTGAGCACCCGGATGGGTGTAGTGCCACACGTGCAGCACCTCGTAGTACTCGCACACATACGAGACTCGATGACGACCTCCGTTCTCCGATCCAGCGGAGGTGGCGGAAGAAGACCTCCGGAACCAGAGTTTCAGCAGCACGACGACGTGCGTATAGTGGAGACATCCCCAACCCAGTGCAGACTCCAAACAAGGAGAGTCCGCTCATAGAAGGGAGAAATAGGGAGAGAGAGATCTATAGAATTTATCTGTATTTTTCTGAAATTTTCTGTGTTGAAAAAGGGGCACCCACCACATCTATATATAGGGGGAAAAGGGGTGTGCATATACGTAGCTAGGCGATGTGGTACTAAACCACAAGCCTAGCCACGCATGCATGCATGGCCGCCGGCCACACATGGCCTTGGCGTGGAGTCCAAATGGCCAAGTGGCCACATGGGCCCCATGGCCCATGGCGCATGTGCTCCACCTTTTTTTTCTTTATTTTTTTTTCTTTCTTCTTTTTCAAAGAAAAAAAAAACCAAAAAAATAATATTTATTCCATTAATTATTTAAATTATATTTTAATATTTAATTCATTAATTAAATAATAAAACATATCTAAATAACTTTCCGAACAATTCGGAACCACGGAACTTTTCCGTCTCCCCTCCGAACCGATTTCGGAGTTCTCTCTTATTCTTCGGTAACTCCGATAGTTTCGAAAAGGTCTCCGATTTCATCGAGCCCTTAAGTGTGTTACCCTACGGTCCGAGAACACTCCAGTCATGACCGAGCAGAGGCTACGGTCAATGATCATCAGCGGGACCTGGATGCCCATAATGACCCCTGTGCATTCCGGATATCAAACACCGATTGGACCTTACGCCGTATAGCATTCCCTTTGTCAGCGATACTGGATTGTTCCGAGATTCGATCAATGACATCCTATGACTGGTTCAACCTCGTTCCGAACTAATCCTTATTCACTCGTTCCCGTGATATTCATCCCCGTGACCTAGTCACACGCTGCAGCTTTATGGATGGAATCTCACCGAGTGGGCCCCGAGTATCTATCCATTATATGGATTGACAAATCCCGCTCTTGTAACAATACTCCTCAACATATCTCCACGGAATACCTAAGATACAACCGTTATGACCCGCATATTTCAGTCAGGTGGTGGGATGTAAGTCAAAGCATCCGGGAAGATAGTAATTATGTACGTACTCACGGTCAAAGGAACGGTCTACCACGTTCTGTAATTACAACACTGAACCTTCATAAGATTTGATCATGCTGTAATGCTTACTTTGGGTAATGTTCATCACGTCACTTAACCAGTGAGGTGACCTCATAGTCAAGAGACTTAATTGTGCATGATCGCGAAACCACGATCATCATGTTGACCATGAACTAGTTATCGATGTAGAGGCTAACTAGGAACTCTGGGGGTTTCTATACCACACCTGTATCATTGTTTCACTGATACAGTTCTAGCACGATATGAAACTGGTTATGAACTTGATTAGATATATTGGAATAATCATATATTATTTGCCTCTAGAGCATATATCCAGCAGTCTCCCACTTGCACTAGAGTGCTAATAATCTAGCCGCATTTTTCCGATCATAATCATCTTATCACATAAGTGTTCATTGATCATGCATGCCCATGGAAGAGGGTACGTCAACGAACTGCACCAATTCAGATTCGTATGTTTCCTTTGCAAATGGTATAGGTCAAAAACTCTTTTGACATACCACTCATTATCATATAATGGTTGGATATAAGTTTCACGGAAGAGTGAGACTATTATTTCACAGTATCCTCCAATGATCTCTTGGTTCAGTCTTTAGAAGACTTATCCTTAGTCATATATACTGGGAAATACACTCAGCCAGAAGTCCAATACTTCTAACGCTAAACTTTTATCCATACGTCTACTTTCTTAAGTAGTATTATGTTTGTAGTACCGTGAATTTTGCTCACATTTCTTTCATGTCTTTGGTGATGTCTCTAATTCCATATAGACCCATAATATGGCTTGCAATTGTAATCTTGCATTAAATTCAAGTCTATTATCCTCTCTATATTTTAGAGTACAGTCCTCAGTATTCCTCATATACTAAATGTATGGACTTTTATTCAGATTCTGTGTTTTACTCCTAAAGCACATCGGAATATGTTCTTCTTCCAAGAACTTTTGAGTCATTTTGTTGTTGGATTCACAATGCATGTTATATGGTAGAATCATATGTCAAGAACATATAAGATCACATGTCCAGTACATGGTGCGTCTCTATTCTTCCATCAAGACATTGCTTGTGATATTTGGATTTCATCCATTATATAATTTCTAGCCACAAGAACCTGTTTCTTGTCTAGAAGATTATTCCAACCTTCACTTCGTTTCATTATCCATATCTTAATCTACTCATATAGATTTCAACGTGTAATGTGTTGGTATTTCACATAAAAGAAGATTCTTGCAATCTTGTATTTTATTTGCCTTATGCTCTATATATATCATAATGCACATATGTATATAAGACGATTCTCTATATACACATTCAATGCATATCCATATATATATACATATGAGATCATTCTTCACACATATCAATGCATATATGTTTGAGACAATGATCATGCTCCCACTCAAATATATCCATCATATACTCATATATTTGTGGTTCAACTTTCATCAAGTCATTTTATTGTTCACTATGTCTCACATAATGACAATGCTTCCAAAGCTCCCACTCAAAAAATGCCCTCTGCATTCCAAGTTTTCCGGGAAGTCTTCAAAGCTCCCACTCAGTTTCATGAAACTGCAGGCCCACTCAATATTTTGGTCATCACAAAATCATTTGATCAAATCAAGGTTGAGGGTTCCTGTCTTGAGGTACTATAGTCCATCCTTTTAACGAAGTAACCTTCATCATGCCCATTGCAATTCTCTTTCAAATCCCAAATTTGACTGAGATGCAATTTCAGGCTATGGTCCATCGTAGTGTAAATGAAATATTTTATTGATTAAAACATTCCTACGTTTCCGTAGTCAATCACCATTGAACTTTGGTCATAACCAAATAATGCCTTATGCCCATTACATTATTCTCAATAACTCTCCAGTTTGTCGAGAATATGAAATAACCGATTTATTTCACGGGACGTGAGCCATCCTATATGTAACTCAATATTATTTCATTTCTCCTCGTGTTCTAGGATACCATCATTTCTTTGTGTCTTCAAGCAATGTTATTCCCTATTGTTTTATTAAGAAGACTCATGATTATTGTTCTGTACAGAACGTATTCATGATAACCTTCTAAATTCAACAATGGCTTCAACTCATATACCAAGATCAATCATCTTTGGCATATCCTTCCTTATATAGCGTCATTACAGCGGAACATGCTTCCGTTGCAATACTCTGTTATTCTGAAGGCAAGGTCCAATACCCTGGTCAAAGTTTCCATTATCTCCCATTGGATCCGTGTCGAGAGACTTTTCTCGTATTACCAATTAAGCAACACAAATTTTGCTATTCGGGGAGAATATGTAATTTCAATTGCTCGTAGTTTTATTACAAAGAAAATCTTTCTTTTAAGAAACCTTATAACACCATCAGTTATGGAGCTATCATGTCTCGTTAGAATTAGGATGGTTTCCTATTCATGAAGTGGGTGTTTTAACTTAATGAATTAAACAACTTATTCGACAATAACTATAGTGCTAGGGGAAAGAACGTTTAGACCATACTATGGTTTAGTATGACTACGAATGGTTTAAGTAGTCTAGCACTTTCAACTTCCATCGTAGTTTGTGGTACAACTTCCACAAGTCTCCCATTATGTCAATATCAATACTTATCACTTCGGATCGTAGCGTAGTGATATGTATCCTTGTATTCTCACTTCTCACTGTGATTCCTGAATCTCAGTTTTATGATCTCAATTGAATACAACTTTCAATTAATCATATGAAGTCTTTAATGATAACTCACATGCCCATTCTACATCATTTATGTATAATGATTGGCACAAGTTCTACTTACTAGAACTTTGTCATGGTTATATTTATTGCAGAGGTTCATAGATCGTGTATCTAATCCATCTCATGCAATGAAGTTATGATTTTCATTCGATAATGAACTCACAAGTTAATAGATCATACATTTAATGAATTCATCAGTTATGAAGTCACCTCATGTAATCAAATCTTTGACTTGTTGTAATCAAGACAACTTTTATCATTAAACATTGAATATTTCTTGACAGTAATAGCAATATTATAAATGCTTTCTATCATATCATAAGTCAAGACGTAATCAAAGTATAAGCACACTTTTATTCATAAAGATGGAACAACTGACTTGTCTCATTACATGAATAACTTGTCTCGCGAGATGCAAGACACACAACTAAGTGTTCATACTATAATGATTACATAAGATTTATCTAATACTCTAAGTATCTCCTATGATAGATGTCTCGGCGGAATCCATGTTGGCCATCAACTGACTTGATATCCATCAATCCTCGATTTCACCCCTTCCCGTCCATGCAACGGCAGGTCCTGTTTTCATAAAACAGAATAAGTATCACATACTCATTTACTGCAAATGTTGTATAAGGGAATAAACATTTATAAAAGTATATCAAGTATATACCTTCTCCATCCACGACTTCTGCATCCTCGATAGGAGCAATGTCCGCGGCCAAGAGATCAGTCATGAAGTTCTGGAGACTCATATTAGCTCCTCTTCCGACATAGCTATGAACATAATCACCATAACTCTAAGGGAGTGAGTGCAATAACGTGTTTATTGCAAACTCTTCCGTGGTGCTTTCGTTCATTGTCCAATATTCATAGTCCTCCACCAGGGTCAGGTACATCTCATGCATCCTGTCTAAGTGATCACCAAGGCTTGTGTGTTCTTCCATCTTTGTAGATAGAAACTTGATTTCTAACTCAAATCTGGCAATCCTAAACTCACGTATGAACATTGTCTTTAGCGTGTCCATCATGTCATATGAGCCAGTGTCCTGAAACTGTATGCCCAAAACCTCTGACATGCTGAAGATCATGACATTCCTGACTACGGAGCATTTCTGTCGGCGAGCATAATGATCAAGTATCTCTTGATCGCCAACATGATCGTCCAGATGTTCTTCCACATGCACTTCTATTGTAAACAAGATGTCTGCTCTCTTGAGCGACGTCCTAAGGCGTGGGTACCAATCAGCAAAGTTTGACCCATTTTCTCTAAGTCTTTCACCTTCCATGAAGAAAGATAGTTCACGTTGCTCTAGTGCATTCATTTTCTACAAACATAATTGTAAGGAACACAATTAAGACTAGTTCACAACAATGAGTTCATATAATCACATTATAAATGAGCTCGCACTAAAACATTTCATCCCTAGGAAGTTTTAGTGATTACATGATCCAGATTCACTGCCCGACCTCGAAGATCACACGGCCGACGGGTCAGTTTCAAAGGTAGACAACAACTTGTGCGATCACATTATCTTATATGTACTGTGACTCATGCTCGATCTTTCGATCTCTAGTATTCCGAGGCCATATCTGCATATGCTAGGCTCGCCAAATTAACCTCCCTGTTATATGCTGTTCAGCAAGGCCATATCTGCATATGCCAGGCTTGCCGAACCCAACCTCATGCGAACTCCATTGAATATGTAGGACAACTCCGGTATGTACGGAGCATCAAGCCATATGGGAGAACCTTCCATGCGGTGCACACTTCGGCAGAATACTTGTGTTTGGCTTTGTTAAGGGATCATCTTATCACATACTACCGTCGTGTATCCTATACTAGCAAGTTTTAAGATGTCTGAGCTATGGCAACACTAAGTCTACAGTGTCTCCATTTTAGTTTGTTTTATGATGACGATTACTACTTACTAGTAACACATAGCAAAGCTATCACTACATCACAAACAAACGAAACGATAGCCCCCACTTAGCAATACAAGGTTTAGACGGGCTTTCATAGTTAAACAGGTTTTAACCTATGAGTCAACCACAACGTCAACCATACGATTGTCTCTATTACACCCCGCACGGGGCCCTCCGTTGCAAATGCCACATCCGCTAAAGTAGAGAGACATACACCCCCCTAGCCACTTTATATGGTACAAGCCGCATGTCAAGCGTGGAACCAGTCTCGCGTAAGCGTACGCGTAAGGTCGGTCGGGGGCCGCTTCATCAAACAATGCCGCAGATGTGAACAAGTACACGTGGGAGGGTAAGAATCATACAATCAACGCCCACATCCCCGATGTGTTCTATCCGTACAGTAATACTAAGCATAGACCTAGCTCATGAAACCACTTTTGGGGTTCGCAGCAGAAAACACAAATTTTTCTAACTAGCGTTTCCATAACCCAAGATCTAGCTAGCTGTATTACCGTAACGGAAAGTAGTGCGGAAATAACATACCTCGGGGTGTAGTCCGTTGCGCGGGAAACGTTCCCGCAAACGTGGTTGATGTAGCCGATCAAGTTTCACAGCCCCCTGGCTGTGTTGAGCACCCGGATGGGTGTAGTGCCACACGTGCAGCACCTCGTAGTACTCGCACACATACGAGACTCGATGACGACCTCCGTTCTCCGATCCAGCGGAGGTGGCGGAAGAAGACCTCCGGAACCAGAGTTTCAGCAGCACGACGGCGTGCGTATAGTGGAGACATCCCCAACCCAGTGCAGACTCCAAACAAGGAGAGTCCGCTCATAGGAGGGAGAAATAGGGAGAGAGAGATCTATAGAATTTATCTGTATTTTTCTGGAATTTTCTGTGTTGAAAAAGGGCACCCACCACATCTATATATAGGGGGAAAAGGGGTGTGCATATACGTAGCTAGGCGATGTGGTACTAAACCACAAGCCTAGCCACGCATGCATGCATGGCCGCCGGCCACACATGGCCTTGGCGTGGAGTCCAAATGGCCAAGTGGCCACATGGGCCCCATGGCCCATGGCGCATGTGCTCCACCTTTTTTTTCTTTCTTCTTTTTCAAAGAAAAAACAAAAACCAAAAAAATAATATTTATTCCATTAATTATTTAAATTATATTTTAATATTTAATTCATTAATTAAATAATAAAACATATCTAAATAACTTTCCGAACAATTCGGAACCACGGAACTTTTCCGTCTCCCCTCCGAACCGATTTAGGAGTTCTCTCTTATTCTCCGGTAACTCCGATAGTTCCGAAAAGGTCTCCGATTTCATCGAGCCCTTAAGTGTGTTACCCTACGGTCCGAGAACACTCCAGTCATGACCGAGCAGAGGCTACGGTCAATGATCATCAGCGGGACCTGGATGCCCATAATGACCCCTGTGCATTCCGGATATCAAACACCGATTGGACCTTACGCCGTATAGCATTCCCTTTGTCAGCGATACTGGATTGTTCCGAGATTCGATCAATGACATCCTATGACTGGTTCAACCTCGTTCCGAACTAATCCTTATTCATTCGTTCCCGTGATATTCATCCCCGTGACCTAGTCACACGCTGCAGCTTTATGGATGGAATCTCACCGAGTGGGCCCCGAGTATCTATCCATTATATGGATTGACAAATCCCGCTCTTGTAACAATACTCCTCAACATATCTCCACGGAATACCTAAGATACAACCGTTATGACCCGCATATTTCAGTCAGGTGGTGGGATGTAAGTCAAAGCATCCGGGAAGATAGTAATTATGCACGTACTCACGGTCAAAGGAACGGTCTACCACGTTCTGTAATTACAACACTGAACCTTCATAAGATTTGATCATGCTGTAATGCTTACTTTGGGTAATATTCATCACGTCACTTAACCAGTGAGGTGACCTCATAGTCAAGAGACTTAATTGTGCATGATCGCGAAACCACGATCATCATGTTGACCATGAACTAGTTATCGATGTAGAGGCTAACTAGGAACTCTGGGGGTTTCTATACCACACCTGTATCATTGTTTCACTGATACAGTTCTAGCACGGTATGAAACTGGTTATGAACTTGATTAGATATATTGGAATAATCATATATTATTTGCCTCTAGAGCATATATCCAACACTCGGAAGAAAACCTGTTTTTATAGCTTTAAGCAGCCCCCAAGCCTCTTTAGGCTTGAGAGTACTTAGAATTTTTTTCTATTGAAGCTCTTGTATACAAGGTCCTCAATGCAGATGATGTTGTGCTTCCTCAAGCCTTTGGGGTGTTGGTGAGCACTTGACATTAGTTTTCTAAGTTCTCGTCCGAGCTGCGCACAGCTCGTATGGGAAACCTGATTGATAGTGTTCGTCCGAGCTGCGTGCAGCTCGGAAGAAAACCTGTTTTTATAGCTTTATGCAGCCCCCAAGCCTCTTTAGGCTTGAGAGTACTTAGAATTTTTTTCTATTGAAGATCTTGTATACAAGGTCCTCAATGCAGATGATGTTGTGCTTCCTCAAGCCTTTGGGGCGTTGGTGAGCACTTGACATTAGTTTTCTAAGTTCTCGTCCGAGCTGCGCACAACTCGGATGGGAAACCTGATTGATAGTGTTCGTCCGAGCTGCGCGCAGCTCGGAAGAAAACCTGTTTTTATATGGTGACGACGAATGGAATAAGGTGCGTTAGGCGTACACGTAACTTTTATTCATAACTTACAAGCTTGCTCATCCATAGAATCGGCGCAGTAACTGGGCGTTCCAGGCATGAGGCTCTTCTATCTTTTTGGTTACATCATACAGGTGATAGGCCCCATTGTGCAGTACTATGGAGATGATAAATGGGCCTTCCCATGGGGGGGCTAATTTGTGATCTGAAGTTTGCTTGATGCGAAGTACCATGTCGCCTTCTTGGAAGGAGCGAGCTCGGACGTGTCGGTCGTGATATCGGCGAAGGTCTTGCTGATAAAACGTCGAGCGGGTGAGAGCTAGATTTCGTTCCTCTTCCAGGAGGTCAACACCGTCCTTCCGTGCTTATTCGGCTTCAGCTTCTGTGTACTGGCTTATACGGGGTACGTTGTGCTTGAGGTCACTCGGAAGGACTGCTTCTGAGCCATAGACGAGGAAGAAGGGGGTTGACCGAGTTGAGCGATTGGGAGTTGTGCGCAATCCCCACAAGACTGAAGGGAGTTCATCAACCCAGGCGCCCGCTGCTTCCTTTAGTTCCCGGAGGAGCCGAGGCTTGATTCCTTTGAGTATTAGTCCGTTGGCTCGTTCGACTTGGCCATTGGACTGTGGGTGTGCGACTGAGGCGAAGTTGACCTGGATGCCATTGGACCAGCAGAATTTCTTGAATTCGGCTGAATTGAAGTTCGATCCATTATCAGTAATGATGTCATGCGGGACGCCGAACCGATGGATGATGCCCTGCATAAAGCTGACTGTTGTGGCGGAGTCTTGGTTCTTGATAGGCTTTGCTTCTATCCATTTTGTAAATTTGTCTACGGCGGCCAGAATGTGGGTGAAGCCATGCTTGCCCGTTCGGAGTGGTCCGATCATATCCAATCCCCATACTGCAAACGGCCAGGCTAGGGGGATGGTCTTCAGCTCGGAAGCTGGTTTGTGAGGCTGGTTGGCGTAAAACTGGCAGCCCTCCCAATGGTCTACGATGAATCGGGCATCGCTGAGGGCGTCGGGCCAGAAGAAACCAGCTCGGAAGGCTTTTTCCACTAACGTCCGACTTGAAGCGTGATGGCCACATTCTCCCGAGTGGATTTCTTGCAGTATGCAGCGGCCTTCTTCCTCGGAGATGCATCGCTGGGGGACATGAGTGATGCTGTTCCTGTACAGTTCTCCGTTGATCTCCGAGTAGGACTTGGACTTTCGGACTATCTGTTTGGCTTCTACCTCGTCGTCGGACAACTTTTGTTTTTGCATATAGTCAAGGATTGGGCGTGTCCACTCGAGGGGAATGACCTCCACGTCAAACACCATGTCAACTACTGCGGGTATGTCTTCTTTGCTGGGGATGTTCTTGTCAGGCAGCATGTCTGGATCTGCCTCCAGGAAGGGATCTTCTTTGACTGTAGGGGAATGTAGGTGTTTCAGATAGATCCCTGGTGGGATCTGTACGCGGGTGGAACCCAATTTGGCAAGGTCGTCTGTTGCCTGATTCTTTACTCTTGGGATGTGATGGAGCTCCAGCCCATCAAATTTTTTCTCCAATTTTCTCACTGCTACACAGTAGGTTGTCATTGTTGGGCTTCGGATGTCCCACTCTTTCATTACTTGGTTGATTACCAAGTCTGAATCTCCGAATACCATAAGTCTCCTGACTCCGAGTGAGATAGCCATTCACATGCCATACAGAAGAGCTTCATATTCTGCCTCATTGTTTGTTGCTGGGAAATGGATTTGGAGGACGTATCGCATCTCGTCCTTTCTGGGTGAGACTAGTACCACCCCTGCCCCTGCGCCATGCAGCATCTTGGAGCCATCAAAGAACATTGTCCAGTGTTCTGGTGTTGGTTGTGGGGGGTGTTGGACTTCAATCCACTCGGCTAGGAAATCCACCAGTGCTTGTGACTTGATTGCTTTCTTAGCTTGGTAATTGAGGTCAAAGGGGAGTAGGTCCAAACTCCATTTTGCTATTCTGCCTGTTGAATATCTGTTGTTCATAATTTCTTCCAGGGGAGCTTCAGAGACCACTGTGATGGAATGATCCTGGAAGTAATGTGCGAGCTTCCGAGACGCCAGGTAAATTCCCATTGCTATCTTCTGGCAGTGAGGGTATCTCTGCTTGGATGGTGTGAGGACTTCTGAGATGTAGTACACCGGTCTTTGCACCTTCTATGCTTTTCCTTCTTCTTCTCTCTCCACCACTATGGCTATGCTGACAACTCGGCTTGTGGCAGCGATATACAGCAGGAGCGGCTCTTTTTCCCGAGGTGCTGCCAAGACTGGCCGAGTTGACAATTGTTTCTTGAGGTCTTCGAAAGCCGTTTGAGCTTCTTCCGTCCAGACGAAATTCGGCGATTTTTTCATCAGTTGGTAGAGAGGTAGGGCTTTCTCTCCCAATCTGGAAATAAACCGACTGAGTGCTGCGAGGCAGCCTGTTAACTTTTGGACGTCTCAGAGCTGCTTGGGAGGTTTCATGTTTTGAATTGCTGATAATTTTTCTAGGTTGGCTTCTATCCCTCGTTCGGAGACCATGAATCCGAGTAGCTTCCCTGCTGGCACGCCAAAAACGCACTTTTCAGGATTAAGCCTGATGTTGTAAGCTCGGAGGCTCTGGAAGGTTTCTGCTAGGTCTGCTAGCAAGCTACTCCCTTTAGCCGATTTGATTACGATGTCGTCCACGTAGACCTCCACGTTCCTGCCGATCTGCCAGATCAGACAATTCCGCATCATGCGCTGGTATGTGGCGCCTGCGTTCCTTAGTCCGAATGGCATCGTGATGTAACAAAAACATCCGAATGGGGTTATAAACGCCGTTTTGAGTTCGTCTCGTTCATATAGTCGGATTTGGTGGTAACCCGAGTATGCATCGAGGAAACATAATCTCTCGCAACCTGATGTGGAGTCCACAATCTGGTCAATACGAGGAAGAGGGAAATGATCTTTGGGACAAACTTTATTGGTATGGAGAAAATCAACACAGGTTCTCCAAGATTTATCCTTCTTCGGAACCATTACAGGATTTGCTAACCACTCGGAGTGGAAGATTTCCCTAATGAATCCGACTGCTAATAATCTAGCTATCTCCTGCCCGATGGCCTTCCTTTTCTCAGAGGAAACCCGTCGGAGGGACTCTTTTACCGGTCTTGCCTTCGGATCTACATGCAACTTGTGCTCGGCCAACTCCCTTGGGACCCCAGGCATGTCAGAGGGCTTCCACGCGAAAATGTCCCAATTCTCACGGAGGAAGTTGACGAGCTCGAGTTCCTATTGGGGATCCAGATCAGTGGCGATGTTGGTGTACTTGCCTTCGTCTGTTGGGTGTATCTGCACCCTCTTGGTTTCTCCGGCCGACTCGAATGACGACGTCTTCTTTGGCTGCAGCAACTCGGACGAGTCGACGGCCTTCTTGTATTCGGCCAATTCGACCTCGGCCATCTGCTGATCCGCTATCAGGGAGCCTTTCTGCAGCAGGTCTTCGGCTTGCTTGTAGTATCCTGAGATAGTGCTCACTCCGTGAGGGCCAGGCATCTTAAGCTTCAGGTAGACGTAACAGGGGATGGCCATAAATTTTGCGTAGGCCGGCCTTCCGAGTAAAGCATGATACGCACTCGGGAAGTCCACTACTTCAAAGGTGATCCTTTCTTTCCGGAAGTTACTCGGAGTACCGAAGACCACACTGAGGGAGATCATTCCGAGTGAGTACACTTTTTTCCCCGGGATTATCCCATGAAATTCTAGGTAGCTTTTGCGGAGCTTGGACATCGGGATGTTCATGATCTTCAGAGTGCTTTCATACAGGATGTTAATTCCGCTGCCACCGTCCATCAAGACATTCCTGATCCTGAAGTTACCATTTTCCGTTTCTAGCAAAGGGTCCACGATAAGGGCGTGTCTTCCCGGGTCAGGGATGTGAGGAGGGTGGTCCGACTGATCGAAAGTGATGGGGACGTCGGCCCACTTCATGTAACTCGGAACTGCTGGAGCCGCCGAGTTGACCTCTCTGAACCTTATTTTTTCCACCCTCTTCGATTCTCGACCTGCGAAGATGACCAACACCCCGTCCTCCCGCGGGAAGCCTTCGCTGTCCAGCTCCGGGCTGGGTGCTTTTTTCTTCCCGGTCTCCTTGTCTTGCTGGGGGCCTGTCCTTGCATTCTGGGCTGCTCTCTTGATCAGGCGGCACTGCCGAGCTGTATGCTTTGGGATAACCACCTTTCCCTCGGCATCGCGGGTGGTGTGGAGAGGACAGAGCTGATCCAGAATTTCATCGTCGTTGGACGGTTTTTTCTGCCGCGGTTGCCACTCCTTTTGCGCCTGACCCTTGCCACGAGGGCCTGAAGCATTTGCTGCCGCCACCAGCTCTGCATCTGTTGGGGCGTCCTCCGCCTTTCTCTTGTTGTTTGCGGTCTTCTGCTTTGGGTTCGGTGCCGAGCTGCCACCTCCTCTATGCTGCTGGTTCTTCTGCCGGATTTCTTCCTCGCCATTGGCATACTTGTTTGCTACCTCCATCATCTTCCCGAGTGAGGTGATGTGCGGTGACCTTGCCAGCTTGAGACTTAATTCCTTGTATTTGACCCCCTGCTTGAAAGCGTGAATGGCCTGGAACTCGGAAACTCCTTCGACCGAGTTGTGGAGTGTGATCCACCTCTGGATGTAATCCCGAGTTGTCTCGGTGTTACCCTGGACGCACAATTGCAGCTCGGTCAGGCCTCCGGGCCTCTTGTAGGTCCCCTCAAAATTCTTGATGAATACTCTCTCGAGGTCTTCCCAAACCCAAATGCTACTTGGGGGTAGCTGACTCAGCCACGCCCGAGCCGAGCCCTCTAACATCAACGGCAGGTGCATCATGGCTATCTCGTCACCGCCCCCTCCGATCTGCACGGCTATTCTGTAATCATCCATCCATGTTTGGGGTTTAGCATCACCTCGGTATTTGTCCACCCCCTGGGCTATCCTGAAGTGTGGCGGAATGGGGGTAGACCGAATCCTTTCGCTGAAGCAGACCGGTCCGGTGGCCATTGAGGGCCGAGCTTGATCCTGGCGATGAGTTCTGGTGCGGTCGACTCGGGTCTGAACAAGATGGATTCGGGCGTCGTCTTCAACGTCGAAATAACGGTCGTCTCGGTGCCGCGGGAGCTCCTCCCTCCGAGGTGCGGGCCGACCCATCCCACGGGCTTCTGTTCTTCTGAGGTCTTCATGCCGATATTGCTCTTGACGATGATCTCCTCGAGGTTCATGTCCGCGCCAAGGCGAACTGTTTCTGTTCCTCCGCGCTTCCCCATAGGGCGTGTGTACTGACAGTGACGTCCTCGCAGGGGGAACTTGGGAATGGATCCACTGCTGTGATTGGCTGACAACAGCGTTTTGATCGACTGCAGCTTGTAAAAGGAACGCCAGATGCTGAATTTCTTCCGCCGCCGATCCACTGGACTGTAGAGAGTTTGCGATCCGAGTTGCCGCTATGAGATTTTCGATTGGGGTGCCCATAGCTCAGAAAGGTTCTCGACCTGGGCCCCAAAGTTGACGGATGGTTCTGCTTTGTCTGAGCCGAGCTACTTTCCGAGCTTGGCGCTCGAGAGTGCTTTCCAACTCGGCCAGACGCTCCCGCTCGGCCAGATTGGTTAATCTGGCTGCCTCCAGGCCTCGCCCTTCTGGAGTACTTGTGTCAATTGGGGTATTAAGCAGCCGCTCGGCCGCTTCTGCCTCTTCCCGCTCCTCCCGGGTAGGAGGACGAGGTTGCCGACTTGAATCTCCGAGCTCCAATCTTCGGAAAGCTGAAACACGTCGGGTCGGCTCCCGAGTGCCAACCTTGGATGGGATGTTCGGTTCATCTCGGGGGTTTGTGTCCCGAGCTGGCGATGGCTAAGAGGGCGGAGTCTCGGCCATACATACTTCCGCAACCGCGACAGGGGTGCCGCTGCTTCCCTCTTGTTCGGCGCCTGACTCGGGGTCGGACGCTACCATGCCTTCTTCCTCAACCAAGTCGAACAGAGGCAAGAGAGAGGCCGTGGAGCCTTCTCTTGCGATCAGTTCGTCCAAGGCCTTGTGGGCTGACTCCACCGAGTCGATGACTGCCACCTGCTGGACCTTGACCGAATTTCCACGATGGTGAGCGCGCGGACGGCCCGAACGCTTCTTCCTGTGGCGGACAGATAGCAGCGCGGGTGCTTGACGATGAGCCGACAGCTGGAGGCGCAGGGCCCCCGACTCGTCAGCTCGGAAGTGGACGCTGCCCCTTGAGGGCAGCAAATGTGCCTGGAGCGGGGAATCCGCTAACCAAGACGAATCGTCAGCTATGAAAGCTAACGATCCAAAACAGAAAACCTCTCCGACGATGAGCTCGGAGCCGCGAGTCGACGAAAAGGATGAGGAAAATGCCATCTCTACGATTGCTGATCAACTCAGCCCCACGGTGGGCGCCAACTGTCGTGGATGTAAATCTGACAATGAGTATAGGGGTATGAAAGGAGCTAAATGAATCTGTACGTAGAGTGGGTTAACGCAAGAGGATTATACAGGTTAGGCCTCTCCTTAGAGATAAAAACCTTAGTCCTGTCTCAGGCTTGCTGGGGTGTTCTTTCTTCAGAATACTGAGAAGAGGAAAAAGTGTGCGCGTGCCCGTGCCAGAGGGGAGGGGGTGGCTTATATAGAGTGCGCCCCTGCCTCCTTAATTCCCTGGCATAAATGGGTCTTAATTACGAGATTAAATACATACTTAATTACAAAAACGGTCAGCCCGTTACTACTAATAAAAGGGGGGAGAACGTCTGCGGCATTAAATGCCTTATGTCCGTTGCGTTTTCTATCTTCCGAGTAGTGAGGGCTCGCCGGGCCTTTCCGAGTATCGTTTTACTCGGATCTTGATGAGTTTCCGAATAGTTGTTTACTCGGAAACGGCTTCTGGCTTCCGAGTAACGTGTTATTAGGAGGTCGCCAACGCTTCGTGTTTCCTGGTTGATCTTATTTCTCTTGTTGTGTGCTTTCTGGGGGAAACCCAAGGCTTAGGGATACCCCTGGGTTTCCCTCGCTTAGGGGTATGCCTTTAGTATTACCACGACACGCGGCTCCTCTCCCAAATCCGCACCGGTGAGGTTGGCTCCGGCATAGCCCTCCGTCGCAGCCCGCGGCTTCACCGCAATGTAGCGTCGTCCGCTGCAGTGTAGCGCCGTCCGCCGGAGTTGACCGCTGTTGGATGGGGAGTTGCGCCTTCGCCCGAGGAAGGAGAGAGCGGTCGCTCCCGAGGAGATGGGGAAGAGAAGAGGTGGGAGATGGAGTCCTATCCACCGTCTTTCGTCGGAGAAGGATACGTTGAGGAGCTGGGGACCAGCATCGGCGGCGGCGGCGAGAACCCTAACCGTGAGGCGCGAGAGAAGCAGGGGATGGGATCGACCAGAGAGAAAGAGAGGCGCGGGGGGATGGATGTCGTTCTTTTTTTTGCATGAAGAACCGAGAGAGAGAGAGAGGTGACAGTTTTGGTATAAATAAGAGAGAATAACTGGCCACTTTGCTATACCGTTTCGTTTTTAAGTCAGAAGCCGCGGGAAGCTGCGGAAAGCCTCTCTACCCCATCTTATTTTCATTGTGAAGAAACGAATGATGAAAATAAGCTATGGTGGCTTTTTCAAAACCGTTCTTTTGAGGTTTTAGCTTATTTCGATAATAAGCTGCCAAAAGCTGTAAAATAACCAGTCCTAAGACGAGTAGACCATTTCTAGTCATATTTTTCAAGAACCTTGATGAGAATGAATCATTTTTATTGAAATGACTTAGATTAATGTTTTCTAAAGCTTGCAAGTGTTAAATCAAGGAATTTGATAATTTGCTTCACATCTTACATTCTTAAGTAGTTGCTCCCCACTACTACCAATTCTCTCAACATGCACACACTCCACATCACCATGCATGCCACATCACCCTTCACTACCATATTTCTCTCAACATGCAAGCATGCCACCTCATCATCCAACATGCATGAAAAAGACTCACCTCAATATGCCACTATGCATAATAAAAACCCACGTGCAACATGCATGCATGGAAATTTTTATTTTATTATGATATTTATATTAAATCCATATATCAGTTCAAAAGTTATTATTTCAAATATACATGCTTCATTTAACCAAACATTTTCACTAAAATATTTTACAAAAAAGTTCCGCAACAACGTGCGGGGCATCATCTAGTTGACTTATATGGGCTTGACAAACACCGTAGCAAAGCTGGCCAAACGGGCCTGATAAATGGGCTGGCACGTAAGCCCGCGTGCCTGGCCCGTGACGGGCCGGCCCGACACGCCAATAAACGGGCCGTGCCACGCACGTGGCCCACCTCGTGTCGTGCTTGGGCCGCTAGGTCAGGCACGCGGGCCGACCCGACACGACACGTTTAACTTTTTACATATTTTTAATATAATTTTTACATATATTTTATAATACATATTCTTAATAATACGTAATAATATAATATTTTAAGTATTTTTTAGAGGTATAAGGGCTAAACGGGCGGTCTGTAAGGCACGATTATTAAATGTGCCGTGCTTGGGCTTAAAGGTCAGGCACGCGCCCCGGCCCGACACGACACGTTTATTAAACGTGCCTAGCGGGCCGTGCCGTGCTTGGCCCGTTTACCATATAGCGTGCCCGTGCCGTGCCGGGCCGGCCCGTTGGCCACCTTTGCACCGTAGTGGAGCAGAGCTGGCCAACGGGCCGTCCCGGCACGGGCACGGTATAACTTAAACGTGCCAAGCACGGCACGGCCCGCTAGGCACGTTATTAAACGTGCCGCCTGGCCGGCACGCATGCCTGACCTTCAGGCCCAAGCACGGCACATTTAATAAACGTGCCTCACAGACGGCCCGTTTAGCCCTTATATCTCTAAAAAATATTATATTATTAGGTATTATTAAGCCTAGATATTGTAATATATATATAAAAATATATGAAAAATATATAAAAAATTAAACGTGCCGTGCCGGGGCGGCCCACGTGCCTAGCCTTGCGGCCCAAGCACGGCCCGTGGCGGGCCACGTGCCTGACACGGCCCGTGACGGGTCAGGCACGCGGGCTTACGTGCCAGCCCATTTATCAGGCCCGTTTGGCCAGCTTTATTGTGGAGTAGTACGTTTTATTTTCGGAATTACCCCCTGTGTTCTCCAACTCTCTCTCTAGGTCTCGACGGCGCCTCCATTCCAAAGCACGGCGCGGAGATGGCCCGCCGCCGGACCCCACGCCGCCGTCGCCCCCAGATCCACACCACTGACGAGGCTGCCGGAATGGCCCTCCGCCGCAGCCCGCGCCCCCTCTCCCAAATCCGCACCAGTGAGGCTGGCTCCGGCATAGCCCTCCGTCGCAGCCCGCGGCTCCACCCCCAGATCCCCGTAAGTGGGGAGGGCGCCGGAGTGACCCGCCGACGCAGCTCGCGGCTCAACCCCCAAATCCGCGTGGCCGAGGAGGGCACCAGAGTGGCCCGCCGCCGCAGCCCACGGCTCCACCCCCTACTCCACACGAGCGAGGAGGGCGCCGGGGTGACCCGCCGCCGCAGCCCGCGGCTCCACCCGGAAGTCCACGCGAGTGAGGAGGGCTCCGGGGTGCCACGCCGTCGTCGCCGCCGAGGCACCTCGCTTGAGACGCCTGCCTCCCTGCCGGACGACGACGACATGCTCCGGGAGATCCTCAAGCGCCTCCCGCCTCAGCCGTCCTCCCTTCTGCGAGCCTCCGCCGTCTGCAAACGCTGGCAACGCGTCGCCGCCGACCCCCGGTTCCTCCGCAGCCTCTCCGCCCACCACCGCAAGCCGCCCCTCCTCGGCGTCTTCGAGAGAGACGGCTACAGCATCGTGTACACTCCCGTCCTCAACCCTCCTAACCGAATCCCTCCGGAGAGGTTCGACACGCGGGGTCAGATACGCGGCTACCGGAAGGCCGACTTGCTCGCATGCCGCCACGGCCTCGTCCTTCTCATGGAGACGGACTGGCTCGTTGTATGGGATCCCATCACCGGCAAGCACCGCCGCCTCGAGATTCCACCAGCGTTCGATGAGTTATCCTACTTCTACGGGGCTGTGCTCTGCACTGACGCCGACCAGGGCCACACTCACGGTAGCTGCCACTCGAGCCCCTTCAAGGTGGTCTTGATGTCCCCATGCAAAAGCTACAATGACAATAGTCCCCCCATCGCTTGTGTCTACTCCTCAGAGACCGGCGTATGGGGCAATGACATCTCAACAGAAGATCGATGTGCGTTTATTCATTGTAATCCTGGGATCCTTGTTGGTAATGTCCTTTACTGGACGTCTAAGAGTGTGAAAGCCGGATCACATTATATGGATTTGGATGAACTTGGAGACGACATAATTGAGTTCGATTTGGATAGGCAGAGTCTTGCTGTGATCAAGGGGCCTCCAGGTCTTAATTACTCCACCACTCATCAGATATTCCAGGCAGATGATGGTGATGTTGGTCTTGCCATATTGTCTCATGGTATATTCGAAATGTGGCAAAGGAAGGTCAGTTGTCAGGGTGGTGCCACGTGGTTGCCGCAGAAGACCGTTGAATTGCGTACTGTTCTTGCGCACCCTCCTCAGATTGAAGGATCGGTGAAGGGGGTCGAAATACTTGGATATGATGAGGATAATGATGTAATGTTTGTATTTGTGGACGACATTGTCTACACGGTTCAAGTGATGTCAATGCAATCCACGAAACTTTATGAAAGCAGTTGTTGCAGCTATGCCAATGACATTCATCCTTTCACAAGTTTCTATGCACCAGGTGACAGCTCATCCTTAGTCCTAGTGTTGTGTTAGTAACCAAATCTAGTAATGGTATATATACATGGTTGAGTGGAATACCTTCGTTGTGCTTCGGCAATGTCCATTAACAACTTAAAACTTAGTTAGAAAATGTCCTTTTACTAGTTGACAAACTTGTACCTGCATTGTGTTTTTATGTCTTTGCTCTTCAGAGATGCCAAATCAAATGTCAAATGAGTAACTCTGTTGGTGTGTTTGGGTCCTCTAAGCTAGTCACATTTGCTTGTTGAGTACTTCCTGTTTTGGTTTTGCTATTAATGTTATCTCCATAACAGTAACATCTCTTGAACCTATACTTTCTGATATAATAGTTTTTTGGTCACTTGTTGAAGTACCCTCCTGCAAGTGACTAGTACACCTGTACCCAGTGGCGAAGGACGAAACTTTTTTGAGGTGGGGCGAATTTTTAACCATAATATTTTTTGATGCAAAACCAAAATAGATAATAGATACTAACAATACACATCAATATTTTTATATATGATCCTAAACAAAATAACTAAATAAACTGAAAATGAAAATATACTTGAGTAAAACAACAACCTAAAATATACTGATAAGGAAGCTTTAATGGCGTCTCGAAGACCCGGCCAATGACAATGCTCTACCCTTCACTTGAAAATCTTCCTTAATTTTGCCAATGTTAAGAGTTATGAGTATCCCTCACTCAATATAACACACCATCAAGTTTAAAATATCTCTTCAAATCTGTAACTCATCACTTAAAATGTCATTAATCATTGCATTGTATTTTCAAACCCAAACATATCTCAAAATCACGTTATTAAAGTTCAATAAATAATTAGGCTCTTCGTCTATGTATAGCCCTTTCCCCATCCTGTCCATGTGGCCGCCGGCATCACCCGCGCTTGGCGCTCCACCTGGCCGCCGGGAAAGCGAGAACACGACCTCATCTCACGCCCCTGCAGTCTGCAGTCCTGCTGGCCGTCGGCCTCAGGAGTCAGGTCACGCCACTGTACGTACCTAGCAGCCGGGAACAAGGCCCAGCCCCCGCGCCTGCGTGTGCTCAGCGCTACTGCTGGACGCCAACCCCGCACCGCCGCGCGCGCTCATGTTGGGTGCTGCCGTGCTGGGCTGCTGGGTGCTGGCTATCATCCTCTCTGCGCCGCTGCTCCTGCTGACCAGCGAATTTATAGCGATCGATACGTATACATAGTAACAAATCAGCAAAAATCAAGGTAGGACGAGCGCCCCACCTCGCCCTACCGGGAGCTCCGCCCCTGCCTGTACCACAGAAAAAGAATTTGGAATTATTGTCTCTAGTAGGCTAGGTTCATTTACAGCTGAACACAAAATCACTGTTGTTTCTAGAATTTATTACTTCGGGCATGTTTTTGTTTTTGTATGCTTGACATGTTTAAAAAATTCTAGGCATTTTTTCTTGTGAGCTGTCATTATGATGTAGTTAAATGTCACTCTTTCAGGAATGGTCTTCACATTTTAAAACAGGTGCGATTTTGCTTATATGTTGTTAGCATCAACAGTGGGTTGTAAAATATCTATAAAAACCTATGAGAGCTAAAAACGATTTTTATCTGAAGTTATGTTTGTTTTTTGTCTGTGTAACTGACTCATTATTGCCTTCTCCTATCCATATGTCTTTTCCTCATAGCTTTTATTTATTGCCTGACTTCTTATGCTTCTGGGTGTAGCCATTCCTGCTGGACGCAATGGAGCTGGAATGCTGCAAGATACAAAGGATGACTGTCTGGTCTCATGTGGTAATATACTAATATGATGGAATGGTCCTACAGGTAACATCTTCAGGATATAGTTTGTGAGATCTGGATTGTTTGTTTTTCCGTATGGAACATATCTTGCTGCCAACGCAGGCAGCCTGCATCCCACATACTATTATCCACTTGGCTATAGGGATTCATGCATGTCAATAGCACATACGCAAATTTTAAACGATGGTGATGCCAAGGCAAAATGACTATCCCTTTCGGGTCGTTAATGATATTCAGATGCTGCACAAAGTGTTGTTGCTGTTAGCATTACTTGTCTTGTTCCTGTATGGCCATGGCCTACAGTTCTCCCTTGGTTTAGTTGTTTCAGATTCAGGTAGCTGAAAGAAAGACATTAATAGCATTCAACTACCCCGCCTCAATAATTTATGTTTTCAAAAGGCTTAAATGGTTTACTTTGCTGCCATTTGTAGTTCTGGGAGATATAGCAAAGAGTATGATATATGTTACATTTCACGAATTTGCACACAGATCTTGCTCACAGACCTTTTTCAACCATGTATGCTGCACGGGCATATTATGTTTTGTCTCTTATCTATGTTTACTGATGGATTAGCGATTTTTTCTCTCTCCAGGTGCTGTACCTCTCGAGTTTGTCGCGTTCCATCAATGTGGTCCGCAGTGTGGATATACATTGTGTGTAAGAACCTGCTGAAGATGTGCCTTCGTTAACTAAGTTTGCGACGTGACAAGATGCCCAAGGCATAGTTCGCTTCAGATTCCTCCGTTGTATCTTCTTTTACATGGTTGTTCTTGGCAGTTCTTTATTTGGAAGCACACTCCTACCGGGGTGTTGTTTGCATGCACTAGTACGAGTGCCTATCGCAGTTTTAAACTAGTCAGCAATCAATGGGTTGTACTTTTGCTTTGAGGCTCCGTCAACATTATGACTTTTTGCACTTCTGCACTTACGCTGCGTACCAAACCATATTGAGCCTTTTTTGCAGAAGATGTGGCCATTTGGAATATGATGTTCACCTTTTTGTGTTTGTGCTTGTGACTTATCTGGTTCAGTTTCGTTTGGCTCAGCCTTAGCTATGAGAACTGACATTCTCCTCAATCAAGTTCAGGCCACCATTCAGAGAACATAAATTACATGATAGCTATATCCGTATAAAGGTGTGGATGTAGTACAAATGGAACATTGGTGACTGGAAGCCTCACTGAAAAACAAGGTACTTATTTGCTCTATTGAAAGTAGCAGTCACAGGAGACTGGGACGTTGCAGATACCAAACTTTTCTGCCAATTTCCTTATATGACACAAACTAAGCACGTTCAAACACAAGCACAAACTTGTCTATTTAGTACTACATCCGTTCGGAATTAGATGACGTGGAAAGGATGTATCTAGATGTATTTCAATATTAGATACTATGACGTTGAAAGAATGTATCTAGATGTATTTCAATATTAGATACTTACATTATTTCAACGGCACCTAATTTTGAACAAAGGAAGTACGTTTCAAAACTTTGCGACATACCTAGATAGCCCCATAACCAGTTCTCTACCCAGCCATGAGCGATTCAGTTGATGAAACTGGTATTGTGGTTTTTGCAATTGATCGACGAAGAATGAGCTGATCAAATTTTGAAATACACAGCCTCAAGTATAGCATACACCAATGGATCTTTTACCAATTTCCTAGTTCAAACTTCAAAAGCACTATACAAAAATGCTTCTAGCTACCTCCATCACAGCGGAGCACACATCTTACATTCTTAAGAAGTTGCTTCCCACTACTACCAATTCTCTCAACATGCACACACTCCACCTCATCATGCATGCCACATCATTCTTCACTATCATATTTCTCTGAACATGCAACATCATCCAACATGCATGAGAAAGACCCACTTCAATATGTCACTATGCATAATAAAAACCCACATGCAACATGCATGCATGGAAATTTTTATTTTATTATGATATTTATATTAAATCCATATATTACTTCAAAAGTTATTGTTTCAAATATACATGGTTCTTTTAACCAAACATTTTCACTGAAATATTTTGCAAAAAAATTCCGCAGCAACGTGCGGGGCATCATCTAGTTATTTTAGATTTGAGCAGAGAAGAACTGAGTACGTGTGCTCTTAAATACTACTATATGGAATTTTCTTTTTTAGGGGTTCTATGGGAATTTCAATCCGAGTTCACACCATTTCTGACTGATGAGGCATTGCTATTGAATTGCATTCACTAGCCAACTCAACCAAAAGTCTGAACTGATGGAAAGGGTTAGGCAATTTACTTCAACACTCACCCTACCCTACGTCTTTGCCCTTTGGCCTATTGTGACACATTTTTGGGGGAGCCGCAATATTTCTTTTTAATTCTTGCGTTGTCCAGGATTTGATCCTAAGCCCTTCTTCTCTGATACCATATTGAATTGCATACACTAACCAACTCAACCAAAAGTCCGAACTGATGGAAAGGGTTAGGCAATTTACTTCAATAATTGTGGTCACATTGACATGGCACGACGGTAATGGTCGGAGATGAACTGGATCGACCAACTCTATTAGAGGATCAATTATGTAAGCAATATGACTATGGACTATGGAGGGTTTTGGAATTTTGCGCAACATGGCTAGGAAATCATTACAGACATTATATACTTTGTGGAAAGAAAAAGGAGGCCCTCCTTCAATTGATTGACTGAGGAGGCGTTGATGACGGCGCAGGAGAGGAAAGTGCAACACACCATGTTCTTGCTTCATGAGTGCTCTGCATAATATTTGTTGGTTGATAAATCTAGTTTGGCTACCCTTTGCCAACCTACTTTCAAACGTTCATTAACCTTGACCAAACTAAAAAGCATGCAAATTCATAAGAGAGAGAGAGAGAGAGAGAGAGAGAGAGAGAGAGAGAGAGAGAGGTCGGAAGGAGAAATTGAGCACCTGCTACATACATCAACCATGGACAGGAAAATTGACCACAGGAACATAAGAAATGCAAATTCTGAAACCTACTCCATAAGTCGTTGAACTATGGATCTTCCTCTGTTACTCCATGATACTCTAATTCTGTACCCAATCAAATTTCAGATATTGCCTTGCTGCAACAGATCTGGAGTCAAAGTTATCGATTTTTTATTGGCATTTTCTATAGGTCCCTCGAACAATGACGAACTTAGTTAATTCGGTAGATAACTTTATATGTCTAACTGATGATATTTTAATTATTTTAGCCTCACTAGGCGGGTTGCGTGCGTTGTCCTTCCCTCCTACGAACCGGACGATGAGCTAGACATCATTTGGGGCTATCGCTTTCTCGGCAAGGTCAAAATCTTCAGATGGTTACTTCACTTTGACAGGTTGAACACAAATGCATATATCAGTCAGAGAACTTTGGGAGACAAATCCTTCTGTCCTCCGCTGCTCGAATGCAACCAAAGACGGGATACTTCTGGGGTTGAATCAACATCTGTAAATGAAAATAGAGTATGCAAAACCAGATTTTTAACATTTTGAGTTTAAAGAACACATTATTAAGGAGAGCATAAAATGCTTGGATGCACAAGGGTGCAATGCAAACAGCCAAAGTAAGTTCACCAACTACAAGTATTGAACAATTTATGGAAGTACATTGGTTGATGGTTCTTGAACTTGTAAGGTTTCTGCTCAAAACATATATATATTTGTACCTTGCACAAAATAAACAGACTGCCTACCATGTTGTGTGATTACACACCTTGTACAAAACGTAGGTGGCATGCATATTTCTAAAGCTTATGTTTTATACCTCACTTTGACTTTTTTTATTTCCAAAGGAAAGTGTTTATATTGTCCCGAGTAATAAAACTTTATTAGTTGTTTGCTATGAAGGACAAATCCACTTTACTCAATCTTACTAGCTTTGATGGTGGCCACCTGCCGTCTTGATATTACAGGTGCATCACCTACCTAAGGTGGATGGTATATAAATGAGCTCTCCTCACCATAGGGAAGTGTAGTTTAGGTAGAGAGCACACTGTGCATGGTTATGCAAGGTTGGCTTCCAAATGGCACTGGGCTTGGGAAGGATCGAGAATTCAGTTACAGTAACTCATACTTGTTGGTCTACTTGTTACCAGTCAAGTTCTCCATTTGAGTGGCCAATCCCAAGCAACAGAGATTACTCCTGGTCGATGGCATGGCATGGCATGGGAGCTATAAGTGTTTTGTTTCCCACACCTCGGCTGTTCGATATGCTATGCGGGTGTTGAGGTCCAGTGGGCTACATGATTCTGTGGAAACCAGTTTTATGGTGATTGGCAGTTTTAGGAACCGTTGATCCACTTCAATCTGATGGTGATAAAATAGGAGTTACTAGACTGAAATTACTTGAAAGTATAAGTAACTGTGGGTCCAGTACAAAAATTACATGGACTAGGAATTGTAATTGTTTTGTTTTTTACTTTTTAAAGGATATATTGGGCAAGGTAGGACCGTAGGACTGAATCGGCATCTTTTTTCTCAGCGGTGTGCATTCATCTCCCCACTCTCTCGTTCTCTGTCTCCTTCGCCGTCTTACAAAGGAGCGTCGTGGGAATACGACCACTGGCGTCGCCGGCTTCGATGGGATACTTTCCTCTGTGGCCGGATCTGCACATCCTCGCCATTGTCTGCCCCTTACCTATCCGCTACGCTGGCGTCCTCTGCCCCTTCCCTGTTTGCTACGCCGGCATCCTCTGCGGCTCTGCCCCTTCCTCATCCGCTGCCGACGTCCTCCACCCTTTCCCCGTCCGCTGCACCGTTGGTCGGCCTCCTCCACGTCCCAGATGCATCGCCGCTACTAACGCTGACGACCACTGCCGCCACACATAGCCCCATCAGACCCCCGTTGTCGCCTTCCCCGTTCGTTGCGCCGTTAGTCGGCCTCCTCTGCTTCCCAGTTGCGTCGACATTACTGACGCCTCCGGCCATCGCCGTTGTACGTCGCCCCATCAACATTCCCCGTTCACTGCACCGTCAGTTGGCCTCCTCGGCGTCCCAAAGACCCAGATGCGTTGGCTGTACTGACGCCGCCGGGCCAGCCACCTTCGTCCCAGCTCCTCTGCCTCCATCTCGTGAGATGGAATAGACTAGGCGTACGGTACCCAACCAATGGATTCTAAAAAAACAACAGGATCATAATACTCGTTGTTAATTCAACTTAATATTTTTCATAACATGTAAAAATCAACGGAGGAAATAAACAAAGTGGGAGTTACATGAAATTACTTCGGGTAACTCTCCAATCACCACAAAAGAGCTCATATTTTATATGAGCACAATTATGGACAAAAGTTAGCCTGCTTATTCTCTGTACATCTTCACAGTTGAATATGATGGTACAATATGTTCTTTCTCCAATCATGCTCTGCGTAATTTCTATTGCTTGGTAAATCTAGTTTTGTAACACATTTTCATCGTACTTCCATACTATCCCATTTTTTGTGTGGACTTTCATTTTTCTGGAAAGAAGGAAGACTCTTGGCCTACACATCGAGTAATGCACAAATGTATATTATTTATTATTGATAATGATGAGAAAAAACGGCTTACAAGAGGAAACAACCTTAAGGCCATTCATATAAGACACCTACTAGAAGGGCTTCCATAACGTCCATTAACCTCACCGAACTAGAAAAAACATGCAATTGATAGTACACACCATCTACACTACCAGGGAAAACTTTAAGGGCTCCTTTGTTTTGCAGGATTCTAATATCACATGAATAGGAAAAACACAGGAATATGATAGGAATACATATGCAAAACAAAGGATTGGTAAACGCAGGAATTCTATCAACTTTGCTATTTGGTTCAAAGGAATAGGGAAATGTAGGAATTATAATAAACATGGTCAAATAAAAGTTAAATCACATAAAAATGTATAGTTCGAATATTATTATGCCACTAAGCATCTTAACCTCGTTCTTCATGCATATGAATTTGAAAAAGAAGTCCTAGTGGACGCTAAAATTCCTGCATTTTTCCTTTCAAACTGAGATAAAAGGAAAATTTCCTCCAGTTACTTTACTCAATTCCTTTGAACCAAAGGCATGAACAATATCACCATAGGAAAATTTCCTATCCCTACATCTTTCCTCCATGTTCCCTTTGAACCAAAGGAGCCCTAAGATGAGAGATGCAGGAAGCAAGAAATGGGTACCTACTAGAAGCCACTGCATACCTCTACCATGGACAGGACAATCGATTATATATAGGAACATAAGACCTACAATATTTTGGAACCTTTTCGGTTTATTAGAAACAAATTCAAACTACATTTTTTTGGAAAAGGAGGTTTTACCCCCGGCCTCTGCATTAAAATGATGCATGCATCCATTTTATTAAGCATATTAAATATGTTCGATACAACTCAAAAATCACAAGATAACATGGCCACAACCGGCACAAATAGAAATAGAAGCCTATGCGACTATCCTATTATTAGACCGCCATCCAAACCGGCTGTATGTATCCCGTGCTACCATCTTCCAACGGTTGCACCCAGTATCCAAAAGCTCCTTGGCCTCCGCAGTGTTGAGTAATGACCACATACGGATCAATCCCGATGCCCTGAAGATAACCTGCAAGAAATTTGTGGTATTCAACCTATTAAATATAATGTCATTTCGACATAACCAAAGAGGCTAAATTAATGCACACACTCCAACTCAAATATGCGCCGCCGTTTTGGACTCTATCCCACTTAACCAATCTCCAAAAAAATGATTTACACTGTGAGGTGGATTAACGTTAAATGTCACGTGCAGCGAACGCCAAAGTAACTTGGCTAGTGGGCATTTGAGAAAAAGGTGTTGAATGGTCTCATCCTGATTACAAAAGCAACACCTTTTGCTACCGGCCCAACTACGCCTTGCCAAATTATCTTTGATCAAAATTACCCCTTTATGAACAAACCACATGAACACCTTATAATCCTTAGGGGTACTTTGACCTTCCAAACTAACTGTCGAACTACATGCATGTTCCGTCTCAAAGACTTGCTGTAATTGAGAGTTACGTAGCCGCAATCTCTAGACGCTTTGAATTGTCGCAGGTCTAGCTAAAGATGAAAATTGCTTCCCCGCAAGAAAAAAAGTTGAAAATTGCTGATGTAATGCCGTAACTAACTGCTAACCAGCAAGACGGCGAAAGAACCAAACCACGCTAACTATATATCGTGCCATGTTGGACTTTCTGGTGGTGCTCTGCTTGAGCAGGCAAGTGCAGTTGTGGTTTGCGGACGAAGTTGAGGAATGATCTTCCGGCTAGGTGATGAGAGGATTCAGGATCGAAAAAGAGAGAAATCACGCTCGATCAAAACGTACCACATCTCCATCCTATGGACGATCCACTCGCCCCCCTTTCGGCCTTTGCAAAACGCAAAGATTTCGTGCGCAAGGTCGGCCGTCTCCATTCTCCACCCTGAGAAATGCAACGTTTGGCCCCATGTCAAAGTCCATCAGAGCAACTCTAGCAGGTCTGCGAAATCTTTTACCCGCACATTCTAGATGCGGATCATCGCAAAACGTTTATGTAGTACGAAACACACGCTGATAGAATAGATATGGCAAACGCTAAGAAAAATATAGATTTCAAACATAGATGATTCGCCCAGCAGCCTTCCCTTCTCTCGTTCCTCCTTTGGAAGGTTGCCTCCCTTCTCCCTCCTGTCCTCAGCTAGCAGCATAAATCCAAGAAAATAACTAAATAAGTGACCCACAAGCCAAAGCAACAATCCGTGCTCAACCTATATGGAGTATACCATAGCAGTAGAGCCGGCCAGATTATTCTTGGCGCGCTTGCAATAGGGGACTCGTGCCGGACTGTTCAGAGTGTCAAACTACCACCGTGCAGAGATAGTTGCCATGTTACAATTTGTCTTACCATATTTGTAAACTTGCCTTGTAACTTTCTACTGAGCTCTCTATATACGGAGTATATATATATGAGAGAGGCTGAGCCGTGGCCGGCATTGAACCGCCCGGACTGGTTTGCTAGCGATGTGCTTCCGCCGGCCGGTGGTCATCATGACCGGCATGCTAGCGACGTGCTTCCGCCGGCCGGTCATCATGGCTGGCTTGCTAGCGACGTGGTTCCGCCGGCCGGTGGTCACCAAGGACGCCGCCGCGAGGGACGCGCCGAGCGGGCCGGAGTGGCGGGTGACGGTGCCGCCGGAAGGCGCGTCGTCGGAGACCGTGCAGTACGAAGCCGGGCCGGCGAGGAGGGCGTGGGCGTGGCTGGTCTCTTGCGTGCTGGTGTTGGGAGCCGCGGTGTCGGGTTTTGGCAAGAAGGTGTGGAAGATTGGCGCCGACGATCCTCGGAAACTGGTGCACGGCCTTAAAGTCGGCGTTGCTCTCACCTTGGTCTCCGTCGTGTACTACACCAGGCCTCTCTACGACGGCGTCGGCGGCGCTGCCATGTGGGCCGTCTTGACAGTCGTCGTGGTTTTCCAGTACACTGTTGGTAAGTGGAACGTATCTTATCTTGGCCGTGCTACACTGCACTGCACTGCATGCATGTATATAGATAGCTAAAATATGCTATAACCATTACACTTCAACTACTAATATCTACCGTACGAAGAAAGTATTTTATTTACTCTTGGTTTGAATTATTCATGACTGATTTGATTTGTGTATGAATTTCGTGCAATGTACGTAGGTGGCAGCGTGTACAAAGGGTTCAACAGGGCCGTGGCGACGGCGAGCGCCGGCGTGCTGGCTCTGGGCGTCAACTGGGTGGCCAGCAAATCCGGCCACAAGTTCGAGCCGGTCATCACCGGTGGCTCCCTCTTTCTGCTTGGTAAGTAGATCTCTCTCTACATACCCATGGAGCATAAACCTTATGCATAAACTATCGATCATCATGTAAATGTAAATCTGTGGTTGCAGCTGCGGCAGCCACCTTCTCGCGGTTCATACCGACGGTCAAGTCCCGGTTCGACTACGGCGTGACCGTCTTCATCCTCACGTACAGTCTGGTGGCCGTGTCGGGGTACCGCGTCGACGAGCTGGTGGCGCTGGCGCAGCACCGGTTCGTCACCATCGCCATCGGCGTCTTCATCTGCCTCGCCGTCTGCGTGCTCATCTGCCCCGTGTGGGCCGGCCAGGAGCTGCACAACCTCACGGTGTGCAACATGGAGAAGCTCGCCGCCGCCGTGGAAGGCTGCGTCGAGAACTACTTCGCCGACGCCGAGGAAGAGGCGGAGTCGGAGGGGTACAAGTGCGTGCTCGACTCCATGGCGTCCGAGGACTCCAATGCCGACCTGGCCCGGTGGGAGCCCGCGCACGGCAAGTTCGGCTTCCGCCACCCCTACGCCCACTACCCCAAGCTCGGCGACGCCATGCGCCGCTGTGCCTACTGCGTCGAGGCCCTCAATAGTTGCGTCAACGCCGAGATCCAGGCCCCCAAGAACGTCAAGCGGCTCCTCGCCGGCGTGTGCACGAGGCTCGGCGCGCAGTGCGGGCGGGTGCTCAGGGAGGCATCTAGCTCCGTCGCCACCATGACGGTGTCTCCGGCGCTAGACTTGGCCGTGGCAGACATGAACACGGCCGTGCACGAGATGCAGAGCGACATGCGGGGGCTCCCGTTCAGCCTGGCCAGGGAGACGTCGCTGATTGACGCCATGCCGCTCTTCATCGTGGAGTCGCTGCTGACGGAGATATCGACGAGGATCGAGAACGTGGTGGACGCCGTCGGCACCATGGCCAGCGTCGCGGGCTTCAAGCACGTGGTCGACGATGATCATGGCAAAAAGGGAGGCGCCGAGCTGAAAATCAAAGTGCACCCGTCGAACGTGACGGGTTCCCATGAGGCACATGCACCTCAAGAAAACAAGACGACCAAACCCTCTCAACAGGCTTAGACATCAATCCATGGAACGGCTAAAACTTAGTCGATTAAGATTTAACGAAGTGGATGCATGCGGGGCGACCGCGGGCGAACGAGGCCATGCGCAATCCCATGGCATGGTGACGCGGAACCCTCCGTTACCAATCGAATGCCTCACCAAGGCCTAGGCGGTGTACGACTTTGCCATAGGAGAGTACAAAGCTACGTGCGCCCATCTCGATCCCGACCCTTGAGTCGCCGTCTCCGCCACGGCTTATCTATCATCTAGTTGGCTTTATGTAGTAGATGAAGTAGTGTCAATAGTGAAGTAGATGAACTTCCATGTGAATTTCGGTGTGTATTCCGGTGGTTTGTAAAACCGCGAACTATCTAGTATTTAAATTTGTGCAATATGGCGTTCGGGATGATGGATCTGTTCTACCGCGATGAATTTGGTACCGCATTTTGCTTTTGCAGCAACCCGCAAACTGAATATGCATGCGAAACTTATACTGTATATGCTAGAGTTGCTCTAACGTTTTGTTTTTTCTAGGTGAAGCAATGGCTAAAGCATTTCTCTTTAAGCTCATCAAATTGTGCTAATATGGTTGAAGTGTTTATATTTTATTGAACCACGATGTAATCATGTCCAACCTCAGATGGTTATGCATATTCCTAGTTTTTTACACTCGCGGCATGCATTTGAATACCTAAACCGAAGGATTCTATCTAGCCCTGGTAATGTACAAGTTGGATTTCTAAGCAATATGGTTCACAATATGTAGATTGTTGCAAATGTACATTTTTTTTGCAGAAAATTCGGCATAGTATAAATATCTGCCGGAACTAGGGTTTCTAACAAAAGGATCAGCGTGCTTATCGAAACTATATATGGTTATTCCATGAACCCTTTATAAATTTATGTACGGAAAATAGGAAGCAGGTAACAACGTTTGGATAAAAAATATATTCAGATGGGGACTCTCTCCCCCTTCCGACGACTGTTAAAAAATAATAGAAGCAGAACTATGCAAAGCTAAACATGGTGATGTCTTGAGAAATCAAGAAATGAGTAGCAGCTCCCCCTCCAGATGCCTCCCCCTGCCCAGCTCCCTCCCAACCTCACGCCGGGGATTGTTGTTGAATCCGTCGTGGCTCCAGAGCAGGGTTGGGAGGAGGTTGGAGAACGGCGCCACCGGAGGCTGGAGAAGGCGCTTGCTACGCCTCCCAAGAAGGAGCCTGGACCCTCCCCTGCCTTCAAACAGAGGACCTTCGGCCTACGCTTCTGATGCTTGGAGTTGGACCACTTCGTCGCTGACTGCAAAGGGGATTTTCGGTGCCTAAGATGTCGCCGCTCTGGTCATCGTGAGCGAGACTGTGAGACACACCATCCTGCTGGTCGACCTACACGTCTCCACCTGCCTCCAGGGCCTCCTGGTCGTTCGAGGGACATAACTAGCGGCCAAGATTCTCGCCCCTGCAGCCACCCTCTTCCAGGCCCTCCTCATCAACCTTAGCGCTCGTGGGCATCGGTTGTCGCACATCCGACTGCTGGACCGGATGTTTCTGCGGTTGATCCCAGCGTGCCTGCTATTGATTTGAGGCTTCTGCAACCTCTCATTGCAGCTCAGATGGAGGTGCTGAGCTCTGAGATGCAAGCCGCATTTTCTACTCGTTTGGAGGAGGTGTTCCTGCCCCTTCACGACTTAGTCGTCGCTGTGCAGGGCTGGATTGATCAGGTCTCGAGCATGTGGGAGATGTTGAAAGCTCTTTGTGGAAAGCCAACTCTCGCCGATTCCATAGTCTCGGGTGGATTTGAGGAGTCTGAGCCTCTCGATGTGGATGGTGGTATTAGTGCCAATGCGGCCACGGCGCTCGACTGCTCGTCTGAGTTGTGCGGTGTGATGGTGCAGGCTACAGATGATCCCCCTGACTCAGATTTTGTCTCGCCCGAGATGATTTTCAAGGCACGGTGGATCATGTCAAGGCTGATGGGAACGTGGCATCTTGCAACGGCATGGAGCTAACCGAGAAGTTTTTGCCTGTTTTCTCAGTTGGAGAGGTGCCCCCCTTGGTTTCCTCTTCGGAGTTGATAGCGCCAGTTGATCCTCACAGTCTGCAGGTGACTAAGTCCGACATCTCTCTTGGCAAGACTGGCATGTCGCGTGGTCTGGCTTCTTCCACCTTGCTGGATGGATTCTTGAGCAGCTTCAGTTGCATCGCCCCGCAGTCCTTGCTAGACGCACCGATTCATGTGCACATTGATGGGGTCCCTACTTGTAGCAGGAGTCGTAGCGGATGTTTGGATATGAAGAACAAAATTGCAACATCCCAACTGCCAAGCGCGCTGAGCATAGGTTAGCTGAGTCCTTCGGAGATTTAACAAAGAACAAGATCTCTAAGAAAAGCGGCGAAGAAGATGTGCAAGAGAAGATTCAACCTTACCTGCGGCTGGGGGTGGGTACTCTTTTTGTTGCGAGTGTTATTGAGGTCGTGGAGTTCGGCTTATAGCTGGATATAAGTTGTTTCTTATGGTCTTGGGCCTAGGGACTCTTGTATCTGGCTCGTACGATGTTCCTTGATTTTTAGTTGGGTGTGTGTGGTTTTTTGCCGGTTTCCCCTAATTAACCGTGCCTTGTATAGTTTTTTGGTCCGGTTCCCCTTATTAACTGGGCCAACTCTACTTCTTTAATGAAATGCGGGAACTCCCCGCCCTCTGATGAGGTTTCATAAAAAAAATGGGTAGCAGCAGTCTGTTCTTCACGAAAGAATACCAAATTCTTTGTATGCGTGCTATAATCATTGCTCAGTTTTCTTGGTTATATATGACGACCTAACTATGACGAACGAATGTGGGTTGAAACATATTTCATTCTTGCGTCATGATCTACTTTTTGCAATGTTAATGTGTTTACTCCGTGGCTCCAGAGGTCTCCCTACACCAGACATGTCACTGAAGGCGCCGTGCTTGGGTGAATCACATCCGTATCCTTAGCCTGCTGTTCCTGCCTTCTTCATCTTGTTCCACCTGTAGGGGAAAAGGCGAACAATAAATCACACTCCAGCCGCAATTTTGCTGCTAATTCAGAATTAACCGACAGAACAATGAAACCATTTGGAAAAACTGATATTATGCCCCAGATGCATATGCTTTGGGGGAACTTCTCCCATGACGAAGAAATCATCCAAAAGAACTTTCAACATTGTAGATAATTGATTCCCCACTAATGCTGGTTGGTCACCAAATATGTGACGAAACAATGAGAATTGAGATGTGTTTGACCTTATATTAGAGCCTGTTTATAGGTGAGACGAAAGTATCATGACATCAAGAATATTCCTATTGAAACGAGTGATTTACCTCAGTGATTACTTTCGTGGACTTCCGCCCAAGCTTTGACCTTATATCGGAGCCTGATCTGTTGGGCTTCTTTGTTACCGGCTCATCCATTCCATCATCTTCAGCTCCATTAACTGCAATCATTTTATAGTTTTTCTGGAAATTAGATTTGTAGTTGGCACTAGTATGCCCAATAACCATTTTGTCCAAATAAATATATCTGAATCGCAAGCATATAAAACAAAACAATGGGGAATTTTCAAGGGATATGATTTAGAAAACGTAAAACCTCTCTACATTATCTAGTGAATGAATACTAAACAAGGGAGAAGTATTTTCGGGTCTCCACAAGTCGGAGCATTCTACAAACATGCCCAATTAAATTCAGTAGAAACAAGGAAATGGTTTACCATCTTCTCCACCGAAGCCTTCGAAGTCTTCCATGTCTTCCCTTTCACCCATCTCGATGTCATCGCCTTCAACATACTCTATCTCATCTTCCTGTATTGGCAAGTGATTCCACAGTATATGGGAAATCATGTGAGCAATTAAAACATACAAAAAAGTTAGGTTGATTCTCATAATCGACACTGCACTTACTTCCTCCTCTTCTATCATCTCAGGAGCCAGATCAACGTTGTCCATGTCAATGAGAGAATCAAACTGCTTGGATGGGTAATTTAAAATTTTCCCATAAATGCCTTTCTTCAGACGTTCCAGTAGTTCACGTTCAGTACTCTGACCGATAGCAGGAAGATCTTAGAAGACGGCAATGTATAATACACAAGTGGTCCTGATTATCAGAAGAAGAAAAAAAAACCTTATCCAATTGAGCTGCAATTTCAGCTTTCTCCAATCTTCGGAGATCGCGCTGAGTCTTCTTCCTGGGTACTGTCATTATCTTCTCTCTAGCAGAGCATGAGAATATGTTTAGCAGCCTTTTTATGTGTCATAACTCATAAGTCAACAGTATAAGTATGTACATCAGCAATATGAATCAACATGTAGCTGAACCTGGTTATACATTAACAAAGAGGATCTACCGGTAAGTTTGTGGGCTCAACTTGTAACAACTTTAGCATAATTAATCAGCCTTACCAAACAATCAAGGCTCATGATGCTCTCGAACAAAAATTTCAAGGCTTGTAATTCTAATATATGTCATCTATTATGATCTCGAATGTATTTTATTTTTATACATTCTACCTTTTTGGAAAACCATATAAGAAAAGCAAATGGATCATCCCACCCACGTGAAAGTGAACGTGAATCAATTACTGCGTCTTCCATCAATCATATATGATCTCATATTAATATCCACAATTACTATTATCAGGCCACACCCAGAATTCAGGAGCAAATAACTGTCACACAACAATATGTTGTGCGTACTAAAACCATAAGTGCTTACCTCACTTTAAGCTGAAGATTCCTCATCCTTATTCGATACTGAGTCATCTTTGTCAGGCGCTGTCTGATCTTGTGCACAAGAAGCTGGGGCCAATATTCCTAGATAGTGAAACAGAAGGGTAATTAACTAGACTCATGTTGAGATGGAGCGAGAAAGCACATCAGCTAGAAATGCATACGAGATGCTTTAGGATGACTTCCGTTGCTTTGTCATAATTCCTGGGTAGTTTGACTCTCTGCCATAATTTGTTTGGCAGATGAGCTCTTTCAGCAGTTTTCATGTATAGATAGAAAATACCTGCATGAAACAGCCAAAGTAGAAAGAAGAAGGACAGCGTCAACAAGAGTTTTTTGGTTATTCATGCAGCACATGCATGCATGCTTCAGCCTTGCACCTTATTCCACCACTAAAGTGAGTGACCAATTGAGCACTTAATTGTCCTCCTATCTGAATTTACTATCTCACCGTGCAAAACAAAGGCAATGGAAAGAGCCTCTTAATTAAAAATTGTGGTGCACTGGTGCCAGGGGAAAACAAATATATATTGACTACTCAAGTATCTATTATGAAGATGTACCCATTATTCTGCTAGTGCTCTAATAAAGATGTTTTTCTATTAATTACGTCAGCTTTAATATTTTTCTTTATAGCTTGTGTTGACGGGGAACAATTTTCTTCTAATTCCAAGCAAACTGTAAATTATTCTTAGACAGTACACTATAGGTTTTAGTACTACTTCTATCTGCTTGAGCTAGTTTGCAGAGAAAAAGCATACAGTAATAATATTTTGTAGCCACGCGTACATGTTAAGATTTTGATGTCTGTTTAAGCAAGATAACGATAAGGGCGGTGTGTAGTGCAGTAATCAGTAATCACCGTCGTGGTCGCGGATGGTGGCGTAGCGGCTGTTGGCGAGCGGGCAGGAGCTCCGGTTGCATACGCCGGTGAGGTTGTAGGGGTTCCGGCAGAATATCCCCGTCTCGATCCTGCGCGGCAGATCAACACACACTTTCATCATCATCATCATCAGGGAGAGAAGGTGAAACCGATCAAGGCGATGAACGAAGGGTGTCGCCGCGGTGATGGGTACGTACTTGGCCATGAAGCTGCAGTGGTTGTGGCGGATGCAGTGCCATATCACGTCGTCGCTCATCTTGGACAACGATGATTGGGCTCGCCACGAAAGAGGCAACGGCGATCGACGGCCGGATGGAGCGAGCGAGGCCGGGAGAGGTGGGGCGGCGGTCGTGGCCTCGTGGTGGCGGTGGCGCAGTCGGGGACGGGAGGAGAAGCCGAGAAGGGAGATTTTAGATGGGTTTTAGGGCTTTCTCTAAGGCTTTTTTTTTCTATCACGAGAGAACCCAAGAAGAAGGCTCGGAAGGCCAAGCCCACCAAATATCACGGTGAATCATCATTTATGTTCGCCTCAAAAATAAAATATTTTTTTTTGCAAAACAATGAGTCATATTTAACGCCGGCCGCAACTATGCATATGTTGTCTGCAGAGGGCCAATACTAGGGGTCAGTCTTTGTTGTACTGTTGCTGAAAAACAAACCACCTTCTTTCTAACTTTCTTTGTAAGTCATTTGTTTCATTGTCTGATCGGAGCTTCTATTCTAGATATGAACAATTAATTTATAAACCTTTAAAAATTTAGGTAGTGATTTAGTTTTTGAGTTTGGCAGAGTCGATTAAGTTTTCAAACCTCCTTAAAGAACTGAATCTAGGACGGCCCCGTGATCATGTAGTCCCTTCATCTGATGATTCACTACTGCGTGTATTTTTTTTAAAAAACACATACACACTGACACACTGACACACACACACACACACACATTATAAAAATGTATATAGCTCATTATAAAAGGAAATGTATCTGATTTTTCCATAAATGTCCATAGCACAATATAAAAATATAAATGCAGTGTAAAACAATATTCGTTCATCTTTAAAATATATGCTTACACCAATTGAAAAATGTTCATGTATTTCACAAAATTTATTAACACTTTTGGAAAATGTTATACAGTACAATATAAAAATAATGTGTAATTCAATAAAACTATTCTTTAGCATTCAAAAAAATGTATGTTAAATTTTTAAACATTATCGCATATTTTAAAAAATGTTTTTTGACATTTGAAGATTGTTTACACTATGTACAGAAATAAATCTTCGTAAGATTTAAAAAATGGTTCTTATCATACAAAATAAATGTTTCAACGTTTATTTACAAAACAACTAACTCGTATTAAATTTAAAAAAGTATTTTATACATTTATTTAATTTATTTAAACATGCTAAACATATATAACGTTACATTTAAATGATGTACAATGTATATGACAAAAGTAGAAAAACATATATTTGGAAAGTTGTAAACGTGTTTAGGAATATATTTTTTATGTGTACAAAAAATATAAAATATTATAAAAAATAATCTAAATTTTGTTGAAAAATTAAATAAAACCGAATAAAAAACGGAAAGTAAACCCAAAAAGTCAAGAGAAAAAACAATGAAACCCAATGCACGATATAGACAATATGGGCAGCGCTACGCGTCCGCCGGTCATAGTTTTAAAATTACCCGCCGGCTGTTTAACCGTACGATAAGCTAAACAGTGGCCGTTCGATCGTGCACGCACAGGACAGAACGAGCCTTCCAACAGAGGCTCTGTTGCGTTCGGTCCTTTGCAACAGAACCTCTGTTGCAAAGGACTTTGAGCATTTTTTTTCATTTATTTTTCCCGACCACCGCTGCGAGCATTGTAGGCTCTGTTGCAGTCGGACCTTTGCAACCGAGCCTCTGTTGCAAAGGGATCCAAGCATTTTTTTTCTGATTGCACGTATCTGAGACAAATGAGCTTTCTAACAGAGGCTCTATTGCGGTCGGACCATTGCAACAAAGCCTCTGTTGCAAAGAAATCCAAGCATATCCGTGAACGGAATTGATGAAGGGAAGTCCGGGGATGCTGCGCGGCGGCCGGATCCGCCGGATCAGGGCGGTGGGGAGGCTTGTAGAGGCGTCCAGGCGACTCGATGAGCTCGAAGCTCGATCCATGGTGGTTATGGCGATGGTTGCAAAAAAAAAGGAGAAGAGAGGAGGTAGGGAGAGGAAGGAGAAGAGGGAGAGGAGGGGGGGGGGGGCGTGAGCTGCTGGGGCTAGCCGGAGCGCGAACGTCGGGGACGAGCGCGCCGGGGAAAAAAGTGGCATGCGCCGTCTGCAATAGAATGTCTGTTGCAAAATTGACCTTCGCAACAGCAACTCGGTTGCAAGCGCGCGACGTCGGATCAAAGGCGCATCCGACGGCTACGAAGGCGGTGGACGCGCGCTCACGGATCTGCCGGGTGGAGGGGATCTTTTCCCATAGACGATTCCTAATAAAAATATGTACGATTAAAACATAGCTCTTGGGTTTAATGGCTGCGGCGTGAAATAGACGGTGTTAGCTCTTGGGTTTGATATCTTGCGTCAAATAGACGGTTCGACGCCCACAGAACACGAAATGGCAGGTTTCATGATATTTTAGATGGTCTGCTGTTTTTCGAAAAAAAGGCTTGATTTTCTATTTGTGGTTCTTTTGTGTTTGGCTTTTTATTTTGGTTCTTCCTGGCTTGTATTTTATTTTCTCTTTTCTCTTCTTTTAGTTCATTAATTCATTATTTTATTTTAGTTTCTTTTTTCTTATGCAAATCTAACTTTTAATACATGGACATAACAAACTTGTTTTAAAAAAGAGGTCAATATTTTTTTTCTTGTGGAAATATATAGCAAACTTGTTTTCAACGACTTTACGAACCTTTGCTATTGCCATCCAACGGATAGATTAAGTCTTTGGTGCCTCTTCTTGTTCAAAGATCACATCATCAAGATCATCATTCTTCAGCCCGATTCCTAGCACTCTCAGTTGCAAAATCAGTTAACCAAGTAAGAAGAATTAATTGAGGATGGCGCAAGAGAAATCACCTCTTTATCGACGATAAGCTTGAACTCATGTCGTGCAATGTCATACGTTCCTCATCGATGTAAGCTAGAGCGATCACGTAATGAGTATGAGTGGGTGACGATTGGCGGAAAGGGCGATGGATTTCTTATAGGTGGTGTGCATGGAGGTCGTGTAGGAGGCGACGGAGACCTTCAAGGGATACGACGACACAGAGAGAAGTAGTAACGACAGATAAAGACCTTACGACATCATGGAGAGGGAAGCTGGTGGTAGTGCTCAGTGGGTGAGGTTTCGGGTTTTTTAAAGAAATTTCAAAATATTCATACATATTCATAAAAATTTCAAAAATGTATGCCTCTTAATTGGTCTCTTCTGGGCCGGCATTTTTTTTAGCCTGATTTGGGTTGAAAAGTCTTCTTCAGCCTTAGCGAAGCCGGCGAGTACTTTTTTGGCCTCAAAAGGCCTCCCCAAGGACGAAAAGGGCTTTTTGGCTTAAGCTAGGCTAACAAACACGAAAGTTTAATTTTGAAGACTCATATATCATATATGATCTCGTATTAAAACAATTTAAAATTCAAATTTATCTGTACATTGATGAGACGAAGAAATTTTATGTTGAACGTTTTTATATTAAATATCATCTTAAGGGACGAATTACTCACGCCAAAAAAATGATGATTGGCGTAATGAATTAGACATGAGTATACATGATGCCTGGTGCCCGATGCCATTTTTGACTCTTGGATTGAGCCGCATGTTTTATGGCACCATGAATCACCTCAATCAAATTTTATGCAAGTGTTACATTCAACGCAACGTGACCAATTTTTTGGCGTGAATAATTCGTCCCTCAAGATGACCTTTTATAGAAAAATGTGAGATGAAGTTTATTCGTCTCATCTATACGAATAACTTCAATTTTTGAATCCGACAAGCCTTTTTCGAACCGAAAAGGTACTCTCCGATCTCACTAAGTCTGAAAGGGTACTTTTCGATATAAGTGAGGTCAACAAACATACATTTTTATTTTTTTTATAAAAACATACAATATTTTTATTTTTTCTTAATAAAATTATAATATATTTTTTCCGGCGTTCCCTCTCCCCTCTCTCTCTAGTCAGGAGTCAATCAGATTGCGTCCTCATTTTTTTGTTGAGACAAAGTTTTACTAGAAAGGAGGGATTGCGTCTTATTTTTTCCTTTGGAGCGTGAACAGACAAAAGAAGAAAAATTTAGCGCTGATCTGAGAGCATCTCCAACAGCTATTCCGTAGAAAAAAACGTGTTGGAGTAAATTTTAGGGCACGAAAAATGTGCCACTTTTTAGTCATGAAAACGGTCGTCTCCAACAACTGCCCTAAAATAAGGCAGCCAAACATTGATTTTTTGGTTTTAAAGTACAATTTTTTGTTCAAACTAAATTATTTAAATTAATCACCTAGAAACTTATTAGAAACGTTAAAAATATAAACTACTACTCGTCGTCGTCATCGAACTCTTTCTCCTCGGGCTCTTGCTCAACTTTAACTTATTGAACACCGTCGAACTCGTCCTTGATCTTGGCCGACTTCTTCGGCGACGACCCTGTCTCATCATTGTGCTTTCTCTTTTGTAGCTTGTTGAGATCCCATCCGCATTCCACTCCCATTCGCGCTGGTGTTGTATGTACACCGGATGTTTTCGTGCAAACCTTGCCATCCTTTCCTCCAGAATCTCTTAATGATTGTACAACTCGTCGAAGGTGACATCTTCATTCTCTATCGTCGGTCGGGACACAATGTTCGTTCACTGGGGCCCCACGTGCTCCACCTTTTACCGGTACTGAATGTCGTGGAAGTTGAGAATGTGCCGAAGCAGTTCGAGCTGCCACACGGTGATATCGTACGCACGTTTGGCTTCGTTCTTCGGCTCAAAGGTGCCGTGCTTTAATGTATAGAAACCGATCCGCAAATAAACATAAGGATCCCATATTATCCCCAAAAAACATTGGGATCCCATAAACATATCGAAGGTTGGCAACGTATCCCCGGCACATGCTTAAATGTGGAACGGTAAGGAACATTCAAAAGCGTTATATGAAGATGGTAAATAGGGCGTAATCAACGAACTATAAAAAGGTTCCATCCGGGTCTTCAAGCACATCAGACACGCACCGCGGAGGAAGAAGAAAATGGACGCCAAGCTGATGAAGATCTTCGCCATGATGTTGATGCAGAGGCCGAGAGTTCTCCTCATTTTTCAAAAAAAAAAAGAATATGATGAATGAATACCTCTGTTGCAGAGGGAAATAAAAGCGTAACAAAGTCTTCATGTCCATGCCTACCTCCAAATCGGACAAAACTCATGCTGATTTTGATGAACCCGAGTTTCTTTTTTGTTAATATAATATAGGTAATGCAGGGTGCACCGACACCCTATCGACCTCCGCGTGACCCAGACCACCACTGGAAAGATCGTCGGAGGGTACCCGGAGTACGCCGTGGAGGCGGTGAACAGCTGCAGATGCACCCAGATTAACGTCAAGCTGTTGTGCCCCCGGTTCAAGCCCTCGGAGAGCATAATCCCTAACGCCATCTGGCCGGACGGTGACGGAAAGCTCTGCACCCTCAACTTCGGCGACCCGGTGGTCACCGGCTTTAAGCTCAAGTTCAAGTACGCGTCAGCCACCAAGATCTGCTTCGCGCCCTTCTCCTCCTCCATCACATGCTCGTGATTGACTTGAGGGATTGGAACTGGTTTGAGATGATGAACAACGATTTTGTGTCAGACCAGTTCCATTGCTGGAAGATCATACGGTTGTAGTAATTCACTTCACACATGTATATGAAACGCTGGTCTTTCTTCGTAAAGTTCGTCACCTTGCAGAACTAATGGTTGTGCTGAAACTCGTGGGTGGGTATTTATTGCTCCTGGAAAACTTATGGGGGTACTTTCAAAACCGAAATTAACCCTGCTAAACTCGTAAGTTTTGAAAATTGCAATAAAATAGTCAGCATATATATACATCCAATGTACCATGCATGACATAAAATCTATACCTATTAATAAAAGACGATCGATTTCTCCGTTAATTTCGTACATCAAACATCGTAGTGATTAGCGATTTTTCGTCCGTAAGTTTCAGGTTCGAACGTGATCCTTTCAGTTTTTTTCTTCGCTAGACCGAACGAACAGCACGAGCGCATTGCTCACGTCTTTTTTCCTACCTGGGCCAACTCACCTTCTTTTTCTTTCTTTTCTGGTTGGGCCAGCTCATTGGCTATCCTAATAGATCAAAAGGTTTCCGTTTCTACTGTCCAGACAGATACACAAAGTTCATAGAAACGAGACATGCAATCTTCTTAGAGGACGAAATGATGAGGGGGAGCATGGTAGCTCAGAAAATTGATTTTGAGGAGAAGAGGGTGAATGCACCTAATCCGGTGATTCAGGAGTCATTTTTCTCACTACCTGTTGTACCTGCATCGACAACCCCTGAAGTTGTGATGCAAGCACCTGTTGTAACTTTACCCGTGCCAACTATGGGTAAAGATCCGGAACCTGTCCGTCAGGATCCGACTGAACCCGTTGTTGAGCATGAAAGGGAGGCGCAACAACCACCTTTAGAAGATGTGCCAGAGAATGAGGCTCTTAGAAGGTCTAAAAGATCTAAAAAGTCAGCTATTTCCTCTGATTAAAAAGTTTATAATACAGAAATAATTTATATGAACAATGATCCCACTTCATATGAAGAAGGCATGAGAAGCCCTCACTTATCGCAGTGGAAGGAGGCAATGGAAGATGAGATGAAATCGATTAGTTCCAACGATGTTTGGGACTTAGAAAATATTCCTAAAGGAGCCAAAACAGTAGGCTGTAAATGGGTCTACAAAACCAAATACGACTCAAATGAGAATATAGAAAAGTATAAAGCACGACTTGTGGCAAAAGGATTTACACAAAGAGAAGGAATAGATTACAATGAGACATTTTCTCCAGTCTCATGTAAGGATTCCTTGAGAGTCATAATGGCATTTGTTGTACATTTTGATTTAGAGCTACATCAAATGGATGTAAAGACGACATTTCTAAACGAGGATTTAGAGGAGAATGTTTACATGAAACAACCCAAGGGTTTTATCATGAAAAGCAAGGAAGATATGGGATGCCGCCTAAAGAAATCCATTTATGGATTAAAACAAGCCTCTAGACAGTGGTATCTAAAGTTTAATGAGACCATTAAAATATTTGGGTTTAAAGAGAATGTTGAGGATAACTTCGTTTATGCAAAGTTTAAGAATGGAAAATAATTTTCCTAATCTTGTATGTGGATGATATCTTGCTTGCGAGCAGTGATGTTAGTCTACTGCAAGAAAAAAAGAAGTTATGATCCTCAAACTTTGATATGAAAGATCTTGGTGAAGCATCATATGTTTTGGGCATAGAAATTCACCGAGATAGGGAAAATGGAGGTCTTGGACTATCACAAAAGGCATATTTAGAAAAGGTTCTTAAAATGTATAATATGCACACGAGTAATACCACTCCTGCTCCTATAGTCAAGGGCGACAGTTTTGGAAAATTTCAATGTCCCAAAAACCAGTATGCGATCAATCAAATGAAAGGAAAACCATATGCTTCGGCTATTGGAAGCTTACAGTATGCACAAGTGTGCACTCGCCTTGACTTAGCTTTTGTCACCGGGGTACTCGGTACATATCAAGAAAATCCAGGCATAGAGCACTGGAAGATGGTAAAGAAAGCTTTGCGTTATGTGCAAGGCACAAAAGACCTCATGCTAACATACAAATCTTCTGATTTCCAAGAGATAAAAGGGTATTCGGACGCAGATTTTGCGGGGGATAAATATGATAGAAAATCCCTGTCAAGATACGTCTTTACTCTCGCTGGAGGGGCTATTTCGTGGAAAAGCTCCAAACAGTCAATAGTTGCATCGTCCACGATGTGTGCAGAATTTATAGCATGTTATGAGGCTACGGGACAGGCGATATGGTTAAAGAAATTTATACCAGACTTGAAATTGGTAGATTGTATTGACAAGCCACTAAAGTTATACTGTGACAACCAACCCGCAGTATTCTATGCTCACAACAACAAGTCGAGTAATGCTACCACAACAATAGAAATAAAGTATTATGCTGTGAAAGATAAAATCCAAAATCACACTATAAGTCTCGAGCATATAAGGACAAAGGATATGCTTGCAGATCCGCTTACGAAAGGCTTACCACCCAATGTGTTCAAGGAACAATTAGCTGGCATGGGTTTAAGGGAAAGCCTATGATTCCTGGATCATGAGAGGCCAAAAAAAACAACATTTTTTTCAAAACAGAGAAGTATATTGTAGCTGTCTGATTCTATCGGCAATTGAGCCGTGACGATGAAATATGCTCTATATACGGTGATGAAACTAGTAAAATATAAATTACAAAGTTAAAAATAAAAGTTGAGATCAAGGGGGAGAATGTTAGATTGATCTCCAGCTGTGGATCCAACGATCCACATAACCTTAGACTCACGCCCTGATCGGGGGCGCCCAACCTCTATCTGGTTGGTGGGACCCTGCCGCCAATGCTATATAAAGAGGTGGGGGCGGTGACACACGGTACGAGGTTCACCGTGCGCCAGACTCCCCACCGACATCCCCTTTTCGATCTAGGGTTTCGCACTGTGCCGATGGGAAGCACCTCCACCACCTAGCTTTCCTCACCGACGTCGTCCTCCACCATGGCCGACACCTCGAGCTCCTCCAGCAGCAAGGGAGAAGGTAACCTCTCCCACATCTCTCTCTGGTCTCTCTCCAATCTCGATCTGGATGTGCAACACACGGTTTATACCTGGTATTCATCTACCCTAGAGGTCCACAAATATAACACAAATAACTATCTAGAAATCAACTGTTAATAGCTAGGTCGGCGTGCTCCCCTTACCATGAGTCATATCCGAGCGTAACTGCGGAACTGCTAGATTCTCCAAACAATTATGATCACGATGTTACGTATCATGTCGGAGCAGTCGGTGAGTAGCAAAAGCAACAAGTCGACATGTGTATCCAAAATATCAACCTTTTTGGGTAGTGGCCACACTTCGCCCATCTCATCCCACAACATGCCACCAAATGTAAGATATGATCCTTCGTCTTTCCTACCGCACACAGGGCAAGTAGCTCTTGTGGCTAAATGTCCATGCAGTGTCGTCTCCCATGTTCGCTAAGGTTTTGGTCACCGCCTTCGAAGCCAAAATCTTCATTTTTTTAAGAAACCGAAGCTTCTGCTAGATAACTTTCGATTTTAGTAGATTGACATTTAAGAGTTGCTTGCCGTGAATTCATATTACCCGAGTAGGAGAATTAATAAAGTATATATAGTGCTATATAATCATTTATGCATTACAGTGTGGTAAAATTGAATTTGAGACGTGTACCGTGTACGTGTTCTGAATGGAATGATACATCTTTCGTGTATTAGCAAAAAAAATCAATAATAACATGCCAAAAACACTAGACTTCAGGATATTAACTGTCGTCAAAATAGATGTATCTAGCACTGAAATACATCTATATGCACCCATTTCCATGACAGTTAATATGGAACGGAGAGAGTACTACTAGATCTGTCCCATAATGTACACTAGTGGACAGACCCCCATATTGTCCCGGTTCAAATGGGCCTTCGGTCCCGGTTCAACACCCGGGACCAATAACTCGGGACCAATGCTGGTCCCGGTTGGCCCACGTACTGGGATCGAAGAGGGGGGAGGGGTCATTGGTCCCGGTTGATAGGAAGAACCGGGATTGGGCCTCCATATTTTTTTATTTTTTTATTTTTTATTTATCTAAGATTATTATGGTTAATCTCAGATCAAATTGACCTTCGTGGTCAAACTTCCCCAAGGGTCACCCATCCTCACACTACTCCAGCCCCAGCACGCTTAACTTCACAGTTCCATTCAACACCTACCCCAACTTGCTTAACAAACACTTGTTGATATATGTATCATATCAATCATATTAAACCTTGTTGATGTCTAGGACCTTGTTGATGTCTATGTTGTGATGAAATTTAAAAAAAATTGAAACTTCCCGATCGGTTACCTATTATATTTTAAATGTTTTTAAATTATTTTTTTGAAAAAATATATTTCTTTTTAATTTTGAAAACACATTTTTCATTTTCCGAGTGACAAAAATGGGGTTTTTTTTGTGAAGATTCTACCAAATATTTGATGTAAACTTGAACCACTTTATTTTTGTAAAATACTAGTCCATATTTTATTTACAATTGACCAAAGTTTCCGTGTAATATGGTTTTATATACCTCTTCTGAAAAAGACAAATTTCCGCAGATTCAGTTGGAACGGGGTCAAATTTGAACTACATGTGCTTGATAGTTTGCTCTTTATTTTTTGAAAAAATCATTTCTAGATACACAAGTAGTCATTTCATCAGGGATCCACCAAGACTTTTGTAAGATTCCACCCCTATCTATTACCGGTCATGCCCTCCGTTTTGACTATTTTTTGAAATCGACAAAAATAATTCAAAAAAAATAAAAAAATTGTAAAACCTTCGCGTTGCATCCTAATTTATGTCTTAGTAACCATACAAAACAACAAACTTGGAATAAGGCAAATATCTTATAAAAGTCTTTTTAAAATGAGCTATCGAGTATGAAGTTTCATGACTTTCAAGCCAAATGACCGATGTTACAGCTAGTTTGAAAGGATAGTTTTCCCAAATGATCTCATATTTTGCACATGTGTGTATATTATACTAGCCAACAAGTTTGCCAAAGGAAGTTTTTATTTTCTGTGCACGAAAAATCCATTTTCCATTTTCCGAGTGACAAAAGTAGGGGTTTTTTGTGAAGGATCTACCAAATATTTGATGTCAACTTGAACCACTTTATTTTTGTAAAATATTAGACCATGTGTTATTTACAATTGACCAAAGTTTCCATGTAATATGGTTTTTATATACCTCTTCTGAAAAAGACAAATTTCCGCAGATTCAGTTGGAACGGGGTCAAATTTGAACTACATGTGCTTGATAGTTTGCTCTTTATTTTTTGAAAAAACCATTTCTAGATACACAAGTAGTCATTTCATCAGGTATCCACCAAGACTATTGTAAGATTCCACACCTATCTATTACCGGTCATGCCCTCCGTTTTGACTACTTTTTGAAATCGACAAAAATAATTCAAAAAAAATAAAAAAATTGTAAAACCTTCGCGTTGCATCCTAATTTATGTCTTAGTAACCATACAAAACAACAAATTTGGAATAAGGCAAATATCTTATAAAAGTCTTTTTAAAATGAGCTATCGAGTATGAAGATTCATGACTTTCAAGTCAAATGACCGATGTTACAGCTAGTTTGAAAGGATAGTTTTCCCAAATGATCTCATATTTTGCACATGTGTGTATATTATACTAGCCAACAAGTTTGCCAAAGGAAGTTTTTATTTTCTTTGCACGAAAAATTCATTTTCCATTTTCCGAGTGACAAAAGTAGGGGTTTTTTTGTGAAGGATCTACCAAATATTTGATGTCAACTTGAACCACTTTATTTTTGTAAAATATTAGACCATGTGTTATTTACAATTGACCAAAGTTTACATGTAATATGGTTTTTATATACCTCTTCTGAAAAAGACAAATTTCCGCAGATTCAGTTGGAACGGGGTCAAATTTGAACTACATGTGCTTGATAGTTTGCTCTTTATTTTTTGAAAAAATCATTTCTAGATACACAAGTAGTCATTTCATCAGGGATCCACCAAGACTTTTGTAAGATTCCACACCTATCTATTACCGGTCATGCCCTCCGTTTTGACCACTTTTTGAAATCGACAAAAATAATTCAAAAAAAATAAAAAAATTGTAAAACCTTCGCGTTGCATCCTAATTTATGTCTTAGTAACCATACAAAACAACAAACTTGGCATAAGGCAAATATCTTATAAAAGTCTTTTTAAAATGAGCTATCGAGTATGAAGTTTCATGACTTTCAAGCCAAATGACCGATGTTACAGCTAGTTTGAAAGGATAGTTTTCCCAAATGATCTCATATTTTGCACATGTGTGTATATTATACTAGCCAACAAGTTTGCCAAAGGAAGTTTTTATTTTCTTTGCACGAAAAATCCATTTTCCATTTTCCGAGTGACAAAAGTAGGGGTTTTTTGTGAAGGATCTACCAAATATTTGATGTCAACTTGAACCACTTTATTTTTGTAAAATATTAGACCATGTGTTATTTACAATTGACCAAAGTTTCCATGTAATATGGTTTTTATATACCTCTTCTGAAAAAGACAAATTTCTGCAGATTTAGCTGGAACGGGGTCAAATTTGAACTACATGTACGTGATAGTTTGCTCTTTATTTTTTGATGTCTATGTTGTGAAGAAATTTAAAAAAAATTGAAACTTCCCGATCGGTTACCTATTATATTTTAAAATCAGTGTTTTGTTTTGAAATCTTTGTATTATTAAAACTAAAATTATACAAAAACAAAAAGTATAGCAAATTTATTATATGAGGTAGACAGAGGAATCCTCCCAAGCAGGGTGATATATATCTCCTTGAGCATGCGGGAAATTATACAAAAACAAAAAATATAGCAAATTTATTATAAGAGGTAGACAGAGGAATCCTCCCAAGGAGGGTGATATCTATCTCCTTGAGCATGCGGGAGGGTGACATCTGCCTCTATCGGCTTCAACAGACACAAGTCCTTCTGGACCAGAAGAACCTATGCCTGTTCAAACCGATAGAGGCGGAAGGTCAGCCTCCTGCGTGCTTAAAGAGATACACAGCACCCCCCTCGGGTTGAATTCCTCGGTATACACCTTTAATAAGCTTGATATGCTACAGTAAGTGCTGGACAGACCGTGCTTATAAACAACTCTAACCCACCTTCGGTTAGCGAGGTGAGACTAATTATAGACTATTGGTCCCGGTTGGCGGCTCCAACCGGGACTAAAGGTCCTTTTTTCCATTTGGTATTACTGCAAAGTACTAATGATAGACTATTGGTCCCGGTTGATAGCTCCAACCGGGACCAATGCCTCGCAGTGCGCCACGTGTTGGTCGCCAGAGCATTGGTCCCAGTTATTGGCACAAACCGGAACCGTTGCCCCAGTTGAACCGGGACCGTTGCCCAATACAGACGAACCGGGACCATTGCGAGGCATCGGTCCCGGTTCTGAAATGAACCGGAAGCGATGCCTTTTTTGGGTTGGACGAAAGGGGGGTCTCTCCACTAGTGGTAGTACCATTTTGCAAACTAGCATAACATGTAAAATGATACTATATTATGGGACGGAGGGAGTACCTTTGTATGAAAATGTAAGACATTTTTTGCTTTTGCATAGAGTATAAAAAACAACTTACATTTTGTTACAGAGGGAGTATATTTTAGCCTTTATAAGATTTTGAATAGACATTCTTCAAATCTTGGGGACGGCCTAATAGAATCAATTAACTGATATCTGGGGATTATTGTATGGAAACTGCTCGGAAAATAAAGATTTTTTCCCAACTTATTCCCGGTCCATATCCGTCCTTAAATTTTGAAACCTAATTAATAACAATTAAAAGCGTTATACAAAAGATGGTAAATATATAGGGCGTAATCAACGCACACGCCATAAAAATGCTCCATCCGGGCCTATAAATATCGGGCAAAGAAAGATGCAGATTGCAGAATAGGTAGCCTTGCAGTCCAAAGCACATCACACACGAATCGCAAGAGCAAGAGGAAAATGGAGGCGAAGATGATGAAGATCTTCGCGACGCTGATGCTCTTCTGCCTCTGCAACAGAGGTATCTATTCAATCATTCACTACGTGTATCCAAAACAGAGAATTTTCATGCCGATTTTGATCAAATCCTGTTTGTTTTTTGTTGGTACTTGGTAATAGGCAATGGGGAGGAGTTTCGGGAGTGCCATCTATCGGACCTCCATGTGACCCAGACCGCCACCGGGAAGACCGTCGGAGGGAACCCGGAGTACTCCGTGGAGGTGCTGAACGGCTGCATCTGCACGCAGATCGACATCAAGCTGGATTGCCCGGGGTTCAAGTCCTCCGAGACCGTCGACTCCCATCTCGTCCGGCCGGACGCCGACGGCTAGCTCTGCACCCTCAACGACGGCGCCCCTGTGTACAATGGCGATAAGATCAAGTTCAACTACGCGTCCGCCACCAAGTTCACCTTCGCGCCCTACTCCTCCGACATCGAATGCTCGTGATTGACTTGACGGGTTGGAATTGGTTTGAGTTGACGAATAACGCCTTTGTGTCAGACTAGATCAGTTCCAATGCTTTTTTTAACCGGACTGTAACTCGTTTGGATTACTCTTATAATGGAAATACAGTGTTTTTTTTACCAGTTCCACTGCTGGAAAATCATACGGTTGTAATTCATGTTCGACAACTTTTGTCGGTTAGTTCGGTTCAAAGGCGTGGAGAAGTGGTCATACATGCGGCACAATCACAGATGCGGAAAATAAAGAGACACAAATGAATAGCAGGACTTGATTTTTATTAATGAGTTAATTACATCCGTGGTATAACAACTTGTTCGAAATTAACGGATTCATACATAAACTTGAAAACCCCACAAAACTCATAAGTTGACTACGAAACAACCTAAGGGTCAAATTTTTTTGGGCGACTTAACAAATAAACCACCTCTTTCTAGCTTTTCTCATAAGTTGCTTTTCGTATTTGTTGGGGCTAATACATTAATTATGATATAACTAATCCAGAAGCCTAATGTTTTTAGGCATTTTATGCATCCTTCTATTGCATGATAGGTGTTTTAAGTAGGGTGATCTGTCAAAAAATATCAGATTAAATTTCCTTCCAAATTGGTACAACATCAAGTATCAAGTTTATTTAATGACAGGTGTACCTAAATTAGGATGTTGTAGATATCATTGGCGTGGTGGGTTTGTGTCACACACATGCTTGCGAAAGTTGGATAACTTGCGGAGTGTATCAAAACAATTTTTGCCTCGAGGCATAAGATTTAGCATGACATATTGTACACCCCCAACAAATAGGGGTCATTTAGAGACTCGGTTATCAAGGAGTTGCATACCAATAGGTCATGTCGGTTGGCAGGGATGCTAAAGCTCTCTAGTAGGTTAGCTCCACTCTAATTATAAATCATTAAGTGTTGACAAGAGAAATGTTAAACTTAGTGGAAGTACATAATTTAATGAAGGTGTTTTATATGAATTACTCCTCATGAATACATGTTTTAGTGTTTTGCATTTTTCTATGTAGATCAATGGCACCATCTGCTCTAATTTCCAATTTTTCATTGAAATTCAACCTTGAGAAAAATAAACTTCACAAATCGGTATAGAAATATGAGATTTTTTCTCAAGAACGATAAAAAGAAACATCTTGTGAAGGAAGCACTTCCAGAGGAACCGATCAAAAATGCTACTATTGCTGCTTCAAATATTTATCCCCAATTGTTTTTTGTATGTATAAAAAATATACAATATTATAAAAAATAATAAAACATGTGTTGAATAAATAAATAAAGAGAAAGCTAAATAAAAAACAATATGGTAAACCAAAAAATTCAAGGGAAAACACAAAGAAACCCAATGCTAAAATAGTGAAAAAAGAAAAAAAGAAATCACAGTAAAAGCAGAATTCACACGTCTAGCTACATTGTTGGACCTATCAAATAGAGCTCAAGATATAGACGATTCCTAATAAAAATCTGTACGATGAAAACATAGCTCTTGGGAGAACACGTCTGTGGTGGGCTGGTCCAGAGGACTGTGGTATCCGCAGCCTACGAGCGATATCTCATTAAAGAAGGAATATTTTTTCAGTGAGAAAAGACGTTTACATCGACAGAGAGACGCCTATGATGACCTCTTTAAATTTCAAGACTCATCGAATTAAGACCAATCTTTTGAAAATGTTTATAGGTGTAGAATACGTGTGTGTTCTTTCCTAGAGGTAATTTATGAATGTATTTATGAACGTTTGCGTCTATGTTTCTTTAAAAAACCACAGCTCTTGGATTTAATGCCTGCAACGTCAAATAGACGGTGTTTGCTCTTGGGTTTGATGCCTGGCATCAAATGGTACGATGCCCCCACCGAACACGAATTGGTCCGACCCAGTAACAGGTTTCATGATGTTTCAGATGCTCTGCTGTTTTTTTTTTGCAAAAATAGGGTTTATTTTCTATTTGTGGTTTTTTGTTTGGGTTCTGTTTTTGGCTTTTTATTTTGGTTATTTTCTGGTTGGTATTTTGTTTTCTCTTTTTTATTTTTATTTCATTATTTTATTTTGGTCACTTTTTCTTATGCAAATCTAATTTTTAATACATGGACATTTTTCCTTTAAATATATAGCAAACTTGCTTTCAAAACTTGGTGAATATTTTTTTCTTATGGAAATCTTATACTCACAGTTGTGCTTTCACGTGAAAACACAATTGTACTTTATCTTTAACTTTGGATCGGTTTGGTGATCCTTTGATCCCGCATGAGTTCAAGATGATCAGATAAACACATGCTTTGGATCGGTTTGGCTTTCCATTAATACCAGAGTTAGGTAGTATTTCGATTACAAGTTCTCTTCTGCCTAGCTATGGATCCTTCATCTTTAACTTTCATATGCATGACATGGAAAAAAAACTCATAGAATTGCATGAGATGGTTAAGATAGCATGGCAGGATATTAAGAAAGTCATGCATCAAGTGTTTATGGTGCATAATAAAACTAAGTTCAAGAAGGGTTATTGGACTAAGAAAAAGGCTAGGGCAAATGGAAAGGATAAATATGGGATCTTGAATCCTGCCACTGATCCCAAACCAGTGTCAGATTCAAAGACCATGCACTATTATTGCAAGGAAACTGGTACTAGCAAAGGAATTGTAGAAAGTACCTGATACGTCTTAAACGTATCTACGTTTCCAAGCACTTTACTGTTGTTTTTACATCTAATTTGCATAATTTGGACAAAACTACTGCGAGCAAACGATGTTTCGGTAGAGCTACCTATGCAATCATTTTTTGCAGGAAATAGAAGTTCCCTAAAAATTTCAGAAAAAAACAAGAAATTAAGTCATGATGGAAGACTAAGAAGAGCCAGGGGAGACCCACAGGCACAAGGGCCCTTGGCACGCAAGCCAGATGGACGTGGGGGCAATTGTTGGACCCCTTTCCACCTCCTTACTTCCTCCTTCGACTTATATATTTTTCCTCCCAAGAGTTATTCGTTGACACCAGTTTTTAGTTCCATTTGTGGGGCGAAGCTTCCACCACCACTTTTAAATAGCTGGGAGGGATGATCTAGCGGCTGATTTCACCTTCGAAGAGTGGAATCCAAAGCTATCGTCGTCACCAACACTCATCATCAACCCATCATGATTCCTTCACTCGTATGTGAGTAATTTCATTGTACGAACATGGGAGTGGACTCGAACGGGATCAGATTTCTTATATAATATTTTTCATACTGATTATGGTTTGATCCCTTGTATCTTATATGTTTTGAGATGGATGTTGCTACTATTTTTCTATGCTTAATTCTTGACACTAGGGCCTAAGTTCCATGATTTCAGGTATGGATATTTTTCTTATTTGTGCTCTTGATCTTACCTGCAAGTTGTATGCACCTATTATTGTTATGAATCGAAAACCTTGAAGTGATAGAAATAATGTAATCAAAGTGGATGATCATAGTTTGAGGATTACATGTATTCATATATTGCTAATACCTTAATTACTCTTAATTTCCATTACGCTTTGTTTGGATGTTGATACACGAGATAACTTCATGCCCTCGTTGGTTACCCCAAGTGGAAGGTGAGATGTAGCGTAGCAGCAAGTTTCCCTTAGCGAAGATGCTAAGGTTTGAAGTATCGAACCAGTAGGACTCCAACAGATACAAGTAGGTGGTAAAGTGAACAATGACGCCCTTTACAACCTAAGGTTGCTTACTTCACCTGAACCTGCACACACAACAGATAGCTTTTCTCCCAACGAGTACAGAGGAGTTGTCAATTCCTCCGGCCTTGTTGTTTACAAAGGATAAAACACACGGGATAATAATGATAGTGATAGCTACGGAAAAGTAAATATTGAAAGTAAATTGAAAGTGTAAACAGTATGAGGAATATGGACCGGGGTACTATGATGTTCACTAGTGATGTCTCTCTCCCAAAAGACGATAAAATAGCCATGCGAGGTAAACAAATTACAGCTGGGCAATTGACAGGATTATGTGCGCAAACCAATGCTAATTATGCTAAACAGAAAGGAAGAGGCTCAAAAGCATGGGCGGTACGCCAAGACAAGTAGACCGAAATCCATCTGCATCTACCTACTAATCATCCACCTTGAGATATCTATCCAGAACATCTCGCTGGTATTAAGTTGCGAATCCCACCCAAAGTGTAAACTCAAAGCAACAGACAACTGCATTAAAGAACTTTGCGTAAAGTAAACAATCCTTGCACCCGCAAGTACAAGCACCGTTGTTTTCCCCCTTGTGGCAACAGCACATCCCCTAGACTCATGTTTCTGTCACTCAAGCTAGTCATCGGGAGGCATGAACCCACAATCATGCATAACACTCCCTCTTGGAGTCACTACCTACTACTTGGCCAAAGAAATAAACAGCAACGGAGAACATGCAAGAATTACTCAAGAACATAAATATAAAAGAGAAGAATCAAATATATAACTCAATCACAATCTGAACATAATCTCATAATCCATCGGATCCTAGCAAACTCAACATAGCAACAGCAGAAAGATTACATAAGTGCCTCGAGGCGCCCCCCCTGGCGCGGCCAGGGGTGGGGCCGCGCCCACTGGCCGCCTGGGCCCCCTGGCTCCCCTCTAGCCCCTCTCGGGCTCTTCGCGAAGCTTCCGGTACGCTGATTTTTCCTATATTTTACCGGAATTTTTCTGGTACTTTTAATAAGGGGGAAACCTAAAATATAAAAACAACAGAAAACAGGAACTGGCACTGGGGTGCACTGAGTTAATAGGTTAGTCCAAATATGATGAAAAGTGTATGGAAGTTCATCAATATCATAGAAATATCACACAAAAGAGGCATGGAGCAAGCGGAAATTATAGATACGTTTTGGACGTATCAACATCCCCAAGCTTAATTCCTGCTCGTCCTCAAGTAGGTAAATGATAACAAAAATAATTTCTGTGGTGACATGCTAACAACCATATAAGAACTTTGTAAGTAAAGCAATCAAAGCATGTAATTCAATTCATGTCATAACAGGCAAGAGTCTATATTTGGCATTGAAACAAGCAACATAAGAACATAAAGGTGCAAGAGCTCTCGCTGTCCGTGACTCGAATGTCTCCAAATGGTGTTTGCGTGCAAGAAAGGGTATAGGGATATACGAGAAAAAGTATTTTTATGTTGAGAACTCAATCTACTAAAGTTTCACACTTGGTCTTCTTTGGAATCTTATCTTGACTCATCCCCAGACCACTAGCCAGGTACAAGTCAAAATGATCCACTCCTTTTAGACATTTTGAGCACTCATGGAATGGATGAGTGTAAGAAAGAAAGTTAACACTTAGGATGGCAAAGAGAGAATATGGTGGAGGAGGAAGATAAAAAGGGTGTGAAAGGCTCACATCAATGAGGACAATCATAGGCGAGAAAAAGCCAAGTGATAGATATGATGTGAGGAGTAGGGATTGCCATGCAACGGATGCACATATGAGCTAAAAGCTCTCCAAAGGAACTAGTGAGGGTGCATCGAACTTTCTTGCTCAAGAAGACCTAGAGCTCATTTGAGGAGGCTCATCATTGGAATATACAAGCCAAGTTCTATAGTGTGAAGGTCCCCACATAGCTATATGCATGAATGATAATCTCTATGGAGTACAAGATATAAGAGGGAGTACGAGTGTGAATCTCTCAAAAGGAATAGTAGTGTGCCCCCTTCTCTCTTTTTATTTCCATTTTTTTGGTGGCCTCATTGGATCTTTCTATTTCTCTCTCATTTGTCCTCTTTGGGATATTTTAATTTGTCCTCTTTGGGATCTTTTAATTTGTCCACTTTGGGATCTTTTCCTCACTTTAGGGGAAACATTCTATATATTACCAAAAATATAGAAGATCTTTCACACTTTACAAGGTACTCAAATCATAAAGAAGATGTAACTATCATGATGTATGCAAATGTATGCCTCTGCCAGTGTAGCAGGATATGCAATGATACTAGCGCGTCATGTAGCAATGATTAGGGTAAGGCCCAACTAGCATGCGGCTCATCGATCAAGCAAGTAACATGTATGACATGAAGATCAAGTCATGAGAAGATGGATGTTGCATGGCAATATATCTCGTAAAGGCTATGGAAATGCCTTGGTAGGTAGGTATGGTGACTGTTTTGAGGAAGAATATAAGGAGGTTTATGATGACATAGCGTATCGTTCCAAGGGTTTGGATGTATCGGCGAAGGTGGAAGCCAACTCTCGGAGTGAGAAGAAAGCAATGCACGGCACAGAAAAAGCTAGAAAAATATGGGAAGGTGGAAGTGTCAACTTTCGAATACTCACATTAGTCCGAAGAACTCATGCACTTATTATCGGTAACTCTCAGTCTAATAAGGAGGTTCACAAAGAGACAAGTACCCCGAGGAGGAGTGTATGGGGGTTTGGTTATCCTTGCGCATCCTCGACCCATGGTACGTGAGCGTACTCTAATATTCGACCCCTCAGAAGAGTACTGATGCATCTAGTAGCTAGAGTTCTCAACTAATTTTGTAGGTTTTGAAAATAAACACGTATTGCCCAAAATACGACATCTATCACTAATAGGCTAAAGCTCTTGACACCAAAAGTCCAAACATTACTCAAAACAATACCTCAAAACTATTGCAAGTTACTACTACAAAAAGAATAGCAACCTCAATTACCTACTTCAAGTCAAGACACACAACTCAGTGCAACAGGCAAACTCTCTAAACAAGATAAACATTAAAACTCAAGAGAGTTCAGAAACAAAATAAACAAAAGCTCTGAAAAAGATAAACATGAAAGCTAAGAGCAAAACATGACAGTACCTACGAAAAGATAAAGAACACACACAACAAAGATAAGCATGAAAAATCCTATGTTGTGTTCTAAATTTTGGAAGTGGAGCGTGTTTCTCTCCCACACAAAGAAAGCTGGGTTCTAACTTGTTATGAACAGCAAGCAAAGCTAAAGAAAACTAACAACAAAACCTAAGAGTGAGACGCTCCAAGAATAGCACATAACGCATGAAGAGATAAAAATATAGTGAAACGAGAGACGAACTGATAATTGTCGATGGAGAAGGGGATGCACGGGGGCATCCCCAAGCTTAGACGCTTGAGTCTCCTTGAATATTTATTGGGGATGCATGGGGGCATCCCCAAGCTTGAACGCTTGACACTTCTTAATCTTCTTTCATCATCTTCTCTCACACACTTGAAAACTCCCTTCATACATAACTCATCATAATCTGATTAGCGAGGTTAGTACCCATAATAAAATAATTTTTCTCTACTAGAAATAAGGATAATCTTGAAGAGCTACTGTTTCTCAAGATTGCCAAAAAGTTTTTGCAAAGAAAAATCAAGCTTAAGGTTTGCAAAACGAAGAAAAGGAAAGACAGGACAGAATGTGTGAAAAACAGACCAGCAGGTAGTAAAGAATTTTTTAGGGATACTTATGCAACTCAAATAAAAAAACTCAGAACATATGAAAGTTTCTTAATTGTATAGATCACGCTGTGTAAAAAATTCAGCTCGAAAAGATGAACTGGGATTTTTATCTGATTTTTCTAGTCACGAGGACAGAATCTGTTTTCTGGACAGCATGTCACAACTTTCACTTCCCTTGTCGTATGAGGCTATAAAAGGCACAAATCTTGAAAAGTAAAGATACAATGATGTTGATACAGTAGTAACAATCATCAAGACCACTAAAAACAGAAGAAAAACAAAAAGGAAAACCTAAATTCGTTGCGGGCTGCCTCCCGAAAGCGCTTCTTTAAAGCCATTAGCTAGGCTTAATGCAAATAGATCAAGTTGTATCAATTGAACCATCATCAAGATCATCAAAAAGCTCTTCGATAATACAACCACTCTTATGAGGTCTTTCAAATAAATTCCTAATAAAGATACTTCTAGGAATAAAAGCAAAAGGCGGAAAATCAATTGGAGTCTCATTTATCTTAAAGAGAGGTATCTCTTCCAAAGTCTTCACAGTTTCAACCCCTTTGGCAATGGATAGATTATTTTTGAAACGAGGAGCCTTTGGAACGTAAACGAACCTAGGTTCCTTCTTTGCTGGAGTTTCCACATTTTTGGTTTTGATTGAGGAGAAAGTAGTACCTAGAGTGTCAAGAATTTCCTCAATCTTATCAATCCTAGAAGGATCCAAGTCATGGTATTTGATGGTCTCCAAGGTTTAATTTTTTTTATGCATGGAGCTATCTAATCTATCCAAATTCCCTTGAACCTTACGATCCAACTCACTTATTATTAATGCTTGGCATCTCTAGCTCTATCTTTTCAAGTTTTTTCATAATATGAGCTAGGGTAATGTCCTCTTGAATGCTAGCAACAGGAAGATTTACAAAAAGATTTTCCATAACACTAAGAGATTCCCAAACTGGGGATTCTATGAAATTCCCATTGATAGCACTATCTATAATAAACCTATTCCAAGAAGTAATTTCAACATAAAAGTTTCTAAGCAGGATATTAGTGGTTTGCTTCTTGGTGGCTCTTTTTTGAGAATCATTAATCTTGTACCAGGCATCTTTCAGACTTTCACCACCTCTTTGTTTAGAGGTGAGCACTTCTGCTTCACCAAAGGAAAAAGGACCATACATAATGATAACTACTAGCAAAGTAACTTTTCTTTGATTTTTTATAAAGGATACTAAAGCAAAAACTAAAAGGTAAACAAACAAGACTAAAGAGAAAAGATTAAAGATAGTGTGCAACTCCCCTATCTTGAAGAGTGGAGTCCCCGGCAACGGCGCCAGAAATTTGCTTGATACACGAGATAACTTCTCGCCCTCGTTGGTTACCCCAAGTGGAAGGTGAGATGTAGCGTAGCAGCAAGTTTCCCTTAGCGAAGATGCTAAGGTTGGAAGTATCGAACCAGTAGGACTCCAACAGAAACAAGTAGGTGGTGAAGTGAACAATGGCGCCATTTACAACCTAAGGTTGCTTACTTCACCTGGACCTGCACAGACAACAGAAAGTTTTGCTCCCAACGAGTATAGAGGATTTTTCAATTCCTCCGGCCTTGTTTTTTACAAAGGATAAAACACACGGAATAATAATGATAGTGATAGCTACGGAAAAGTAAATACTGAAAGTACATTGAAAGTGTAAACAGTATGAGGAATATGGACCGGGGTACTATGATGTTCACTAGTGATGTCTCTCTCCCAAAAGACTATAAAATAGCCATGCGAGGTAAACAAATTACAGTTGGGCAATTGACACGATTATGTTCGCAAACCAATGCTAATCATGCTAAACAGAAAGGAAGAGGCTCAAAAGCATGGGCGGTACGCCAAGACAAGTAGACCGAAATCCATCTGCATCTACCTACTAATCATCCACCTTGAGATATCTATCCAGAACATCTCGCTGGTATTAAGTTGCGAATCCCACCCAAAGTGTAAACTCAAAGCAACAAACAACTGTATTAAAGAACTTTGCGTAAAGTAAACAATCCTTGCACCCGCAAGTACAAGCACCATTGTTTTCTCCCTTGTGGCAATAGCACATCCCTAGACTCATGTTTCTGTCACTCAAGCTAGTCATCGGGGGCATGAACCCACAATCATGCATAACATTCCCTCTTGGAGTCAGTACCTACTACTTGGCCAAAGCAATAAATAGCAACGGAGAATATGCAAGAATTACTCAAGAACATAAATATAAAAGAGAAGAATCAATTATATAACTCAATCACAATCTGAACATAATATCATAATTCAACGGATCCCAGCAAACTCAACATAGCAACAGCAGAAAGATTACATAAGTGCCTCGATCATGTAGGGCAGCTCACGAGGTCTAATCCATGAAGAACAAAGAGGGGAGGAGAACATCACATAGCTACTGATCACATACCCATGGTCCAAGATGGACTACTCACGGTTCATCCGGGAAGCATCCATGGTGGTGGAGAAGCTCTCGGAGGTGACTCCCTCCGGCAGGGTGCCGGGAAGAGGTCTTCTGGTTCTCCCGATCTTGGAAGCGCGGCGTCGACGGAACAAAGGAGAGATCGCGAAAAAGGGTTCCGTCCCCGAGGTTTTCTCGTCACGGGGAATAAATAGGCGAAAGGGCCCGCCAGAGGTGGGCCAGGGGCTCCAGGTGCCCCCCTGGCGCGGCAGGGGTGGGGCCGCGCCCACTGGTCGCCTGGGGCCCCTCTGGCCCCTCTCAGGCTCTTCGCGAAGCTTCCGGTACGCTGATTTTTCCTATATTTTTCCCGGAATTTTTCTGGTACTTTTAATAAGGGGGAAACCTAAAATAGAAAAACAGCAGAAAACAGGAACTGACACTGGGGTGCACTGAGTTAATAGGTTAGTCCAAATATGATCAAAAGTGTATGGAAGTTCATCAATATCATAGCAATATCACACATAAGAGGCATGGAGCAAGCAGAAATTATAGATACGTTTTGGAGTATCAGATGTCTGTATTGACCCTTTGAATTGGATTTGGTACTCTCTAAGTGTCAATTCAGCTGTTTGGATATGCACCGAATTGTTCGAACTGAAACGAGCCTAATACAGAAGCCGAATTGTTCTCACGCACGCAGACCTCCCGCGATACAGAGCTCCCTGGCTCCGATTTCGGTCGAATTGCCGAATCCCACAAAAGAAAATGATTCGCGCTGGACCTGTCTCCTTCCTCCCCCCGCTCGACCTGGATCCTTCCCCCCGTCCTCTCTCGCGGCATAGGTGCAATCCAGACTCACCAGTCCTCCTCCTCCTCTCTCTCGGCGTCGGCTCAACTTCAAGCCCTGTTGGACACCGCCCCTTTTCCTCCTCCTGCAACTTCCACGGCGGCCAGACCAGCTCCTCCCATGGTGGCCGCACCCCTCCCATCTCCTTCTCCAACAACGGTTGGACCCCCTATTCCCATGGAGACCGGACCACCTCCTCCCACCGCGGCCAAACCCCCTCCTCCCACGGCGGCCGAACCCCCTCCTCTCACGTCGGTCGGACCCCCTCCTCCCATGGCGGCCGGACCACCTCATCCCACAGCGGCCAGACCCCTTCTCCTACAGCCGCCGGACCCCCTCCCTTTCCTCCTCCCATTGCGGCTGGACCCCTCCTCCCATGGCGGCCCCTCCTCCTTAGCCTCTGGATAATCTCCTCCTATGGCCGCCAGATCCATAGCCGCTAGATAATAGTCACAGATTGTACACCATTTTGTTTTGATGCATATATTAATGTTGTTATGCAATTCCATAGTTTACCATCCAAACAAGATTTTGTATTGAAATCTCAGTAAAATTTCATGAAGAAACAATTCATCTAACAACCAAACAACTGAATTGTATTCATATCCATTACAATTTCCTTGCTGAATTGAAATTGAAACCAATTCAATACGGAGGCCTTCAATACAGACATCCAAATGCATATTTAGGATCCCGTTGTTGTGGGAGGGTATGAAAAAAGCTATTGTGCAAGCTCTTATTATTATAAGCACACACTACTACTTATGGAATAGATGATGCCCCACACGTTGTTGCGGAACTTTTTTGTAAAATATTTCAGTGAAAATGTTTGGTTAAATGAAGCATGTATATTTGAAAAAATAACTTTTAAACTAATATATGGATTTAATATAAATATCATAATAAAATAAAAATTCGCATGCATGTTGCATGTGAGTTTTTATTATGCATAGTGGCATATTGAGGTGGGTCTTTCTTATGCATGTTAGATGATGAGGTGGCATGCTTGCATGTTGAGAGAAATATGCTAGTGGAGGATGATTTGGCATGCATGATGAGATGGAATGTGTGCATGTTGAGAGAATTAAAAGTAGTGGGGAGCAACTTTTTAAGAATGTAAGATGTAAGATATATGACTACATATGACTATTGAATTGGAGGCAGTATTGTTATCCCGTTGAGTTGTTGCTATTGCGTGTGAGATTGCATCCATACAACAATCTTTGTGCACCCCTATGCCTACCTTTTTATACTTGTTGATCTCATTATGTTACTTTTGTGCTTGGCAACTCCTGAGAACTGCTACTATTTTTTATTATCTTACCAGAGATAAATTCACCTGCACTCATTGAAGTTGAGACCAAAATTCACTTTGGTCCACATACTTAGAAATATCCGAAATACGATCATTAAAGTTGTATCAGTGAACACCAACGGTCACCGCCATACGTTTTGACTACGTATTTTGCCTACATGGCATATTGTTTGACCTGTTAACCGTCTATAAATTCATCAATAGTCACTGGACTTGTCTTGAATAATATCATAAGACTTAGCAGTTAAGAGTCAATTAATATATTTTGTGAAATTAAAACATTATATTAATATATTTAAAAATATATCATGAGCATATTTTGAAAACATGTGATCATTTTTTCAGATGTTATGTACATTTTATAAATGATACAAAAAAATCCTTAAATTTATGTGAATACTTTTTGACTATAAGTTTAAAAAACAAATCAGGAACATATTCTCAAATAGATTTACCATTTCATAAATTTCATGATTCATTATTGAATAGTATAGAACAATTTTGTAAATCTTGCAATTTTTTATATTGTATTAAAATAATTAATTTTATTGAACCTATTTGATACTTGAGTATTTTCTTAATGTCACTAATAGTTTCTTAAAAGCTAGCAACACTTTATAAAACTAGTTTGAACATTTCTTACACTGCATTAACATTTATTGTTTGTGTGATGAATACTTTTACAGTTATACGTAAATTAATCATTTTAATATATATATTTTAAATATATAAACTAAATTATGAAGAAATACTAACGAAGGAAAAAAGTGATGTGTTTTGAATTTTGAACCAGTGACCAAACTAAATTTCCAAGACAAGTTCAGTGACCATTGATAAATTTATGGACTGTCAACAGGTCAAACAATATGTCACGTAGCGAAAATATGTAGTCAAAGCGTATGGCAGTGACCATCGGTGTTCACTGGTACAACTTTAATGACCGTATTTTAGGTATTTCTAAGTACGTGGACCAAAGTGAATTTCGGTCTCAACTTCAATGACCATGGATGAATTTATCTCATCTTACCATCAGTAATATACTACTATCGAAAATCAAAAATGATGTCAAGCAAGTATCTATTTTCCAGAGTGGTTGAATTGACAGCGTAACTGCTAAGTCTTATGATATTATTCCCCCCCCCCCTTGTCTTCAATCAATAATTTTAGGTTGTGATACTTCCCTTAAATACTGTTGCGATCCCCTACATCTTGTGTGTCATGAAGGATATTTTTGGCACCATTGTCAAAGAGCATAGCTCTATTTATATGTAAACTTGGAGTTTACATTCTCTATCGACCATAAACGACTTAATCTCGGCAACTAAGTGGTCATACATGAACAATCCTGGCTTGAACGAGATAGGCACACATTGGCAGTCAAGGAATTATATTAGACTGGACCAAAACAGGTAATTCGGTATGTTGATGACCCATCACCATTGATGGATTCTCGCCTTTCGTTGGTTACCCCAAGTGGAAGGTTTGAGATGTAGCGCATCAACAAGTTTCCCTCGGTGAAGATACCAAGGTTTGTCCCCAGTAGGACTCCAGAGATGATAAGTAGGTGTCAGCGGCGCAACTGACGTGGACCTGCACACAGACACAGATAACTTTGTTCCCAACGAAGTTCAGAGAGGTTGTCAATCTCTCCGGTCTTGTTGTTCACAAAGGGTAAAACACAAGGGATAATGATAGTAATTGAAAGTAAAAAGCAGAAAAGTAAATAAGCGTGGAAACAATAATAAGGATATGGACCGGGATACGTGCACTAGTGATGTCTCTCTCCCAAAAGACGATAAAACTGCTATGCGAGGTAAACAAATTACAAAAGGGCAATTGACAGGATTATGAACGCACCGCAATGCTAACCATGCTACAAAAGAAAGGAAGAGGCTCAAAAGCACGGGCAGTACGCCAAAATAAGTAGACCGTAATCCAACTGCATCTACTACTAATCATCCACCTTGAGATATCTATCCAGAACATCTCGCTGGTATTAAGTTGCGAGCCCCACCCAAAGTGTAAACCCAAAGCAACAGACAACTGCATTAAAAAGAACTTTGCGTAAAGTAAACAATAATTGCAACCGCGGTTACAAGCACCGTTGTTTTCCCCCTTGTGGCAACAACACATCCCCTAGACTCATGTTTCTGTCACTCAAGCGTGTCATCGGGGGACATGAACCCACAATCGAGCATAACGTTCCCTCTTGGGGTTACTACCTACTACTTGGCCAAAGCAATAAACAACAACGAAGAACATGCAAGAATTACTTAGGAACAAAAATATAAGAGATAAGAACCAAATATATTACTCAATCACAATCTGAACATAATCTCATAATCCATCAGATCCCATCAAACTCAGCATAGCAATAGCAGAAAGATTACAAAAGTGCCTCGATCATGTAGGGCAGCTCAAGAGGTCTAAACCATGAAGAACAAAGAGGGGAGGAGAACATCACTTACCTACTGATCACGGACCCATGGTCCAAGGAAAACTACTCACGAAACATCCGGCGAGCATCCATGGTGGAGAGGAGACTCCCGGAGGTCGGCCCTCCCTCCGGCAGGGTGCCGGGAAGAGGTCTTCTGGTGCTCCTGATCTCGGAAGCGCGACGGCGGCGGAACAGAGGAGAGATCGCGAAAAAGGGTTCTGTCTTCGGAGTTTCCCCGTGACGGAGAATAAATAGGCGAAGGGGGGCAACCAGGGGTGGGGCCGCGCCGGGTGGCTGCCTGGGCCCCCCTGGCTCCCCTCTGGCCCCACTCGGGCTCTTCGCGAAGCTTCCTGTACGCTGATTTTTCCTGTATTTTCCCCGGAATTTTTCTGGCACTTTTTATATGGGGGAAAACTGAAATAGAAGAACAGCAGAAAACAGGAACTGGCACTGGGGTGCACTGAGTTAATAGGTTAGTCCAAATATGATCAAAAGTGTATGAAAGTGTATCTAGATCATAGTAATATCACACAAAACATGCATGGAGCAAGCAGAAATTATAGATACGTTTTGGACGTATCAACATCCCCAAGCTTAATTCCTGCTCGTCCTCGAGTAGGTAAATGATAACGGCATAATTTCTGTGGTGACATGCTAGCAACCATAAAAGAACTTTGAAAAGTAAAGCAATCAAGGTTAGAGATTCAATTCAAGTCATACCATGCAAGAGTCTATATTGGCATTGAAACAAGTAACAAAAGAACATTAGGTGCAAGAGCTCTCGCTGTCCGTGACTCGAATGTCTCCAAATGGTGTTTGCGTGCAAGAAGGGGGATAGGGAATACGAGAAAAAAGTATTTTTGTGTTGAGAACTCAATCTACTAAAGTTTCACACTTGGTTCTCCTTGGAATCTTATCTTGACTCGTCCCCAGACCACTAGCCAGGTATAAGTCAATTTGATCCACTCCTTTTAGATATTTTGAGCACTCATGCAATGGATGAGCGTAAGCACGAGAGTTGACACTTAGGATGGCAAAGAGAGAAGTACGGAGGAGGAAGACAAAAAGGATGAGAAAGGCTCACATCAATGAGGACAATCATAGGCAAGAGATGCCAAATGATAGATATGATGTGAGAAGTAGGGATTGCCATGCAACGGATGCACATACGAGCTAGGAAGCTCTCCAATGGAACTAGTGGGGGTGCATCTAACTTGCTCGCTCATGAAGACCTAGAGCTTGTTTGAGGAGCCTCATCCTTGGAATATGCAAGCCAAGTTCTATAGTGTGAAGGTCCCCACATAGCTATATGCATAATGCTCATCTCTATGGAGTACAAGGATATAGAGGGAGTACTAGTGTGGATCTCTCAAAAGGATAGTAGTGTTTCTCCTTTCTCTCTTTTTATTTCTTTTTCTTTTTTTTTAATATTTTTGTATTTTTTTGTGGCCTCAATGGCTCTTTCTATTTAACTCTCATTTGTCCTCTTTGGGATCTTTTAATGTGTCCACTTTGGGATCTTTTCCTCACTTAAGGGCAACACTCTATTTTACAAGAAGGTAAAGGAGATCTTTCACACTTTACAAGGTACTCAAAATCATAAAGAAGATGTAACTATCATGATGTATGCAATGTATGTCGCTGCCAGTGTAGCAGGAACATGTATGACATGAAGATCAAGTCATGAAGAGGTGGAAGTTGCATGGCAATGTAACTCGGAAAGGCTATGGAAATGCCTTGATAGGTAGGTATGGTGGGTGTTTTGAGGAAAGATATACGGAGGTTTATGATGACATAGAGTATCGTGCCAAGGGTTTGGATGTACCGGCGAAGGTGGACACCAACTCTCGGAATGAGAAGAAGGCAATGCACGGCACGGAAGAGGCTAGCAAAATATGGGAATATGGAAGTGTCAACTTTCAATACTTACATTAGTCCGAAGAACTCATGCACTTATTATCGGTAACTCTCAATCTAATAAGGAGGTTCACAAAGAGACAAGTACCCCGAGGAGGAGTGTATGGGGGTTTGGTTATCCTTGCGCATCCTCGACTCATGGTACGTGAGTGTTCTCTGATATTCGACCCCTCAGAAGAGTAGTGATCCATCTAGTAGCTAGAGTTCTCAACTACTTTTTGTAGGTTTTGAAAATACACATAGATTGCCCAAAATACGACACCTATCACTAATAGGCTAGAGATCTTGACACCAAAAGTTCAAACATTACTCACACCAATACCTCAAAACTATTGCAAGTTACTACTAAAATTAAATAGCAACCTCAATTACCTACTTTCAAGACAAGACACAACTCAGTGCAACAACCAACTCTCTTTAACAAGATAAACATGAAAACTAAAAAGAGTTCCAGCAACAAACTAAACAAAAGCCAAGGCTCTTGCTAAAGACAAACTAAGACTAAAACTAAACATGACAGTAGCTATGAAAAGATAAAGAACACACAACAGCAAAAAGATAAACACGAAAAATCCTATGATGTGTTCTAAATTTGAAAGTGGAGCGTGTTTCTCTCCCACACAAAGTAAGACGGGATCTAACTTGTTATGAACAGCAAGCAAATCTAAAGAAAACTAAAAATAAAACCTAAGAGCGAGACGCTCCAAGCATAGCACATAACGCATGAAGTGATAAAAATATAGTGAGACGGAGGACGAACTGATGATTGTTGATGGAGAAGGGATGCACGGGGGCATCCCCAAGCTTAGACACTTGAGTCTCCTTGAATATTTATTGGGGATGCATGGGGGCATCCCCAAGCTTGAGCGCTTGACACTCCTGAATCTTCTTTCATCATCTTCCATCGCACAATTGAAAACTTCCTTGATACATAACTCATCATAAGCTGATTAGAGAGGTTAGTACCCTTAATAAATAATTTTTCCCTACTGGATATAAAGATATTCTTGAAGAGCTACTGTTTCTCAAGAGTGCCAAAAAGTTTTTGCAAAGAAAAAACAAGCTTAAGGTTTGCAAAAGTTAGGAGAGACAAAACGTGGCAGAATCTGTGAAAAACAGAACAACAGGTAGTAAATAATTTTTTAGGGATACTTATGCAACTCAAATAAAAAAACTCAGAACATACGGAAGTTTCAAAATTGTATAGAGCATGCTGTCAAAAAAATTCAAATCAAAAAGATGATCTGGTGATTTGATTCGATTTTTTCTGTCAAGGTACAGAATCTGTTTTCTGGACAGCACGTCACAACTTTTGCTTCCCCTATCATAAAAGGCTATAACTTGCCACAAAGATGAAAAATAAACATACAATGATGTTGCTACAGTAGTAAAAAACATCAAGACACAAAAAAATCAAAAAGAAAAACTTAAATTTGTTGCGGGCTGCCTCCCGAAAGCACTTCTTTAAAGCCATTAGCTAGGCTTAAAGATTATGAAAGATGCTCACAAGAGAATAAGAATTGAAGCAAAAGAGAGCATCAAGAAGCAAATGTGAAACAAATTTAAGCCTAACCCACTTCCTATGCATAGGCATCTTGTAAGAAAATAAATTAAAGAAGCACAAAGTGACATGCATAGGAAAGTAGAACAAGAACAACTTCAAAACTTTCAACATGAAGAGAGGTGTTTTTGTAACATGGAAGTTTCTACAACCAAACTTTCCTCTCTCAAAGTAATTTTCAGTAGCATCATGAACAACATCAAGAATATAACTATCACATAAATCATGTTGTTCATGACCTACAAGCACACGTGTATTATTTTCAACACGGTTTTTAGGATGATAAGATAGATGCAACCTATCACATTGAGCATTGATAAGAGCAAAATTCTCCGGAATAGTTGGAGATTTCAAAAGGATAATAGGGCAATCAAGTGTGGGTGCAACAACAATAATTTGATGCTTAACATAAGGAACTATAGCAAGTTCATCTTCGTAGGCATCATCCATAGTGGCATCATGGCCATCAACAAAGCAAGTATCAAAATCATCAGAAAGGGAAGTATCAAGTGAGTCCTCGGAATCATAAGATTCCTCTTCATAGCAATCATTAGCCTCTTCTTGGGCAGAAAGCATTCTATTTTTAAAATCCTCAATATAATAATTGGAAGTATAATTCTCAAAGCAATAAGCAAGAACAGCAAAGTTTTCATACTTGTGAATAGTATCATCATACTTTTCAATCAAAGAAGCAATCTCATAGGCACCTTTAAAAGCAACAAACTCTTCAATCTTTTCAACATCAAAGTAATCATAAACACCTTTGGCATAAGAAGATAAGATCTCATTTTCATTAAACTCACATTGGAAAGGAAGGTGTTTACGCTCTATATTAGAGCAGCAAGTAAAATCATAAATGTGGCATAAACACTCGGCATAGCAAAAGAAGTTTGTATTTGGTCCCATAAGTTTTTCCCTTTCTCAGATAGGCGGTGCCGCGTATAATGAGCATGCTCATCCAATGATTTTCCCTCAACCAAGTCGGTTGGGTTTTTAGCGCGAGCACAAATTGATCGAAGACGAGCCAAGTGAAACATGTCCATCCTACCATATTTGGGTGGTTCCACACCCATGGTGAAGATAGCATAAATAGGCAAAGCAAGACAAAGGCAAACAGTAGCAACTATTTTTGTGGTTTTTCATAAAGAACACTGAGATAAAAACTGAAAGGTAAACTAACAAGACTAAAAAACAAAGGTAAAGGGTAGTGTGCAACTCCCCTATCTTAGCACTCGGCGTCCCCAGCAACGGCGCCAGAAATTCGCTTGATGGCTTCTCGCCCCTCGTTGGTTACCCCAAGTGGAAGGTTTGAGATGTAGCGCAGCAGCAAGTTTCCCTCGGTGAAGATACCAAGGTTTGTCTCCAGTAGGACTCCAGAGATGATAAGTAGGTGTCAGCGGCGCAACTGACGTGGACCTGTACACAGACACAGATAACTTTGTTCCCAACGAAGTTCAGAGAGGTTGTCAATCTCTCCGGTCTTGTTGTTCACAAAGGGTAAAACACAAGGGATAATGATAGTAATTGAAAGTAAAAAGAAGAAAAGGTAAATAAGCGTGGAAACAGTAATAAGGATATGGACCGGGATACGTGATGTTCACTAGTGATGTCTCTCTCCCAAAAGACGATAAAACTGCTATGCGAGGTAAACAAATTACAGAAGGGCAATTGACAGGATTATGAACGCACCGCAATGCTAACTATGCTACAAAAGAAAGGAAGAGGCTCAAAAGCATTAGCAGTACGCCAAAATAAGTAGACCGTAATCCAACTGCATCTACTACTAATCATCCACCTTGAGATATCTATCCATAACATCTCGCTGGTATTAAGTTGCGAGCCCCACCCAAAGTGTAAACCCAAAGCAACAGACAACTGCATTAAAAAGAACTTTGCGTAAAGTAAACAATCCTTGCAACCGCGGTTACAAGCACCGTTGTTTTCCCCCTTGTGGCAACAGCACATCCCCTAGACTCATGTTTCTGTCACTCAAGTGTGTCATCGGGGGGCATTCGAGTCACGGACAGCGAGAGCTCTTGCACCTAATGTTCTTTTGTTACTTGTTTCAATGCTAATATAGACTCTTGCATGTTATGACTTGAAATGAATCTCTAACCTTGATTGATTTACTTTTCAAAGTTCTTTTATGGTTGCTAGCATGTCACCACAGAAATTATGCTGTTATCATTTACCTACTCGAGGACGAGCAGGAATTAAGCTTGGGGATGTTGATACGTCCAAAACGTATCTATAATTTCTGCTTGCTCCATTTATGTTTTGTGTGATATTGCTATGATCTAGATACACTTTCATACACTTTTGATCATATTTGGACTAACCTATTAACTCAGTGCACCCCAGTGCCAGTTCCTGTTTTCTGCTGTTTTTCTATTTCAGTTTTCCCCCATATAAAAAGTGCCAGAAAAATTCCGGGAAAAATACAGGAAAAATCAGCGTACAGGAAGCTTCGCGAAGAGCCCGAGTGGGGCCAGAGGGGAGCCAGGGGGGCCAGACGGCCACCCGGCGCGGCCCCACCCCTGGCCGCGCCAGGGGGGCGCCTGGGGCCCCTGGTCCACCTCTGGCTGCCCCCCTTCGCCTATTTATTCTCCGTCACGGGGAAACTCCGAAGACAGAACCCTTTTTCGCGATCTCTCCTCTGTTCCGCCACCGCCGCGCTTCCTAGATCGGGAGCACCAGAAGACCTCTTCCCGGCACCCTGCCGGAGGGAGGGCCGACCTCCGGGAGTCTCCTCTCCACCATGGATGCTCCCCGGATGTCTCGTGAGTAGTTTTCCTTGGACCATGGGTCCGTGATCAGTAGCTATGTGATGTTCTCCTCCCCTCTTTTTTCTTCATGGTTTAGACCTCGTGAGCTGCCCTACATGATCGAGGCACTTTTGTAATTTTTTTGCTATTGCTATGCTAAGTTTCATGGGATCTGATGGATTATGAGATTATGTTCAGATTGTGATAGAGTAATATATTTGGTTTTATCTCTTATATTTTTGTTCCTAAGAAATTCTTGCATGTTCTCCGTTGTTGTTTATTGCTTTGGCCAAGTAGTAGGTAGTGACTCCAAGAGGGAACGTTATGCTCGATTGTGGGTTCATGCCCCCCGATGACACGCTTGAGTGACAGAAACATGAGTCTAGGGGATGTGCTGTTGCCACAAGGGGGAAAACAACGGTGCTTGGAACCGCGGTTGCAAGGATTGTTTACTTTACGCAAAGTGCTTTTTAATGCAGTTGTCTGTTGCTTTGGGTTTACACTTTGGCTGGGGCTCGCAACTTAATACTAGCGAGATGTTCTGGATAGATATCTCAAGGTGGATGATTAGTAGTAGATTCAGTTGGATTTCGGTCTACTTATTTTGGCGTCCTGCCCGTGCTTTTGAGCCTCTTCCTTTCTTTTGTAGCATAGTTAGCATCGCGGTGCGTTCATAATCCTGCCAATTGCCCTTCTGTAATTTGTTTACCTCGCATAGCAGTTTTATCGTCTTTTGGGAGAGAGACATCACTAGTGAACATCACGTATCCCGGTCCATATCCTTATTACTGTTTCCACGCTATCTTTACTTTTCTGCTTTTACTTTCAATTGCTATCATTATCTCTTGTGTTTTACCCTTTGTGAACAACAAGACCGGAGAGATTGACAACCTCTCTGAACTTCGTTGGGAACAAAGTTATCTGTGTCTGTGTGCAGGTCCACGTCAGTTGCGCCGCTGACACCTACTTATCATCTCTGGAGTCCTACTGGAGACAAACCTTGGTATCTTCACCGAGGGAAACTTGATGCTGCGCTACATCTCAAACATTCCACTTGGGGTAACCAACGAGGGGCGAGAAGCCATCAAGCGAATTTCCGGCGCCGTTGCCAGGGACTCCGAGTGCTAAGATAGAGGAGTTGCACACTACCCTTTACCTTTGTTTTTTAGTCTTGTTAGTTTACCTTTCAGTTTTTATCTTCGTGTCCTTTATGAAAATCCACAAAAATAGTTGCTACTGTTTGCCTTTGTCTTGCTTTGCCTATTTATGCTATCCTCACCATGGGTGATGAACCACCCAAATATGGTAGGATGGACATGTTTCACTTGGATCGTCTTCGATCAATTTGTGCTCGCACTAAAAACCCAACCGACTTGGTTGAGGGAAAATCATTGGATGAGCATGCTCATTATACGCGGCACCGCCTATCTCAGAAAGGGAAACACTTATGGGATCAAATACATGTTTCTTATTGCCATGCTAAACTTTTGTGCCACATTTATGATTTTACTTGCTGTTCTAATATAGATCATAAACACCTCCCTTTCCAATGTGAGTTTAATGAAAATGAGATCTTATCTTCTTATGCTAAATGTGTTTATGATTACTTTGATGTTGAAAAGATTGAAGAGTTTGTTGCTTTTAAAGGTGCCTATGAGATTGCTTCTTTGATTGAAAAGTATCACGATACTATTTTCGAGTCTGAAAACTTTGCAGTTCTTGCTTATTTCTTCGAGAATTACACTTCCAATTCTTATATTGAGGATTTTAAAAATAAAATGTTTGCTGTCCAAGAAGAGGCCAATGATTGCTTTGAGGAGGAATCCCATGATTCCGAGGACTCACTTGAAACATCCCTTTCTCAAAATTTTGATACTTGCTTTGTTGATGGCCAAGATGCCACTATGGATGATGCTGACAAAAATGAACTCTCTATAGTTCCTTATGTTAAGCACGAAATTTTTGCTATTGCACCCACAATTGATTGTCCTATTATCCTGTTGAAATCTCCAACTCATGTTCCGGAGAGTTTTGCCCTTATTAAACGTCAATGTGACGAGTTGCATTTATCTTATGATCCTAAAAACCGTGTTGAAAATAATACACGTGTGCTCGTAGGTCATGAACAATATGATTTATGTGATATTTAGATTCTTGATGTTGTTCATGATACTACTGAAAATTATTTTGAGAGAGGAAAGGTTAGTTGTAGAAACTTCCATATTACTAAAACTACTCTCTTTATGTTGAAAGTTTTGAAGATGTTCTTGTTCCACCTTCCTATGTTGGTTTCTTTGTGCTTCTTTAATTTATTTTATTACAAGATGCCTATGAGTAGGAAGTGGGTTCGGCTTAAATGTGTTTCATATTTGCTTCTTGATGCTCTCTTTTGCTTCAAATCCTTATTCTTATGAGAGCACCTTTTAAAATATTAAGCCTAGCTAATGGCTCTAAAGAAGCGCTTCCGGGAGGCAGACCGCAAAGAATTTAGGTTTTTCTTTTTGCTTTTGTTGTGTCTTGATGTTTGTTACTACTGTAGCAACATCATTGTATCTTTATTTTTCAGCTTTGTGCCAAGTTATAGCCTCTTATGATAAGGGAAGCAAAAGTTGTGACATGCTGTCCAGAAAACAGATTCTGTCCTCGTGACCAGAAAAATTCCAGAAAAATCCCAGTTCATCTTTTTGAGCTGAAATTTTAACACAGCGTGCTCTATACAATTACGAAACTTCCTTATGTTCTGAGTTTTTTGATTTGAGTTGTAGAAGTGCCCCTAAAAAATTCTTTACTACCTGCTGTTTTGTTTTTCACAGATTCTGCCACGTTTTGTCTCTCCTAACTTTTGCAAACCTTAAGCTTGCTTTTTCTTTGCAAAAACTTTTTGGCACTCTTGAGAAACAGTAGCTCTTCAAGAATATCATTATATCCAGTGGGGAAAAATTATTTTATTAAGGGTACTAACCTCTCTAATCAGCTTATGATGAGTTATGTATGAAGGGAGTTTTCAAGTGTGCGATGGAAGATGATGAAAGAAGATCCAGGAGTGTCAAGCGCTCAAGCTTGGGGATGCCCCCATGCATCCCCAACAAATATTCAAGGAGACTCGAGCGTCTAAGCTTGGGGACGCCCCCGTGCATCCCCTTCTCCATCAACAATCATCAGTTCGTCCTTCGTCTCACTATATTTTTATCATTTCATGCGTTATGTGCTATGCTTGGAGCGTCTCGCTCTTAGGTTTTATTTTTAGTTTTCTTTAGATTTTCTTGCTGTTAATAACAAGTTAGATCCCGTCTTACTTTGTGTGGGAGAGAAACACGCTCCACTTTCAAAATTTAGACCACATCATAGGATTTTTCCTGTTTATCTTTTTGCTGTTGTGTGTTCTTTACCTTTTCATAGCTACTGCCATGTTTAGTCTTAGTCTTAGTTTGTCTTTAGCAAGAGCCTTGGCTTTTGTTTAGTTTGTTGCTGGAACTCTTTTTAGTTTTCATGTTTATCTTGTTAAAGAGAGTTGGTTGTTGCACTGAGTTGTGTCTTGTCTTGAGAGTAGGTAATTGAGGTTGTTATTTTCTTCTAGTAGTAACTTGCAATAGTTTTGAGGTATTGATGTGAGTAATGTTTGAACTTTTGGTGTCAAGAGCTCTAGCCTATTAGTGATAGGTGTCGTATTTTGGGCAATCCGTGTGTATTTCAAAACCTACAAAACTAGTTGAGAACTCTAGCTACTAGATGGATCACTAATCTTTGGAGGGATCAAATATTAGAGTACACTCACGTACCATGAGTCGAGGATGCGCAAGGATAACCAAACCCCCATACACTCCTCCTCGGGGTACTTGTCTCTTTGTGAACCTCCTTATTAGATTGAGAGTTACCGATAATAAGTGCATGAGTTCTTCGGACTAATGTAAGTATTGAAAGTTGACACTTCCATATTCCCATATTTTGCTAGCCTCTTCCGTGCCGTGCATTGCCTTCTTCTCATTCCGAGAGTTGGTGTCCACCTTCGCCGGTACATCCAAACCCTTGGCACGATACTCTATGTCATCATAAACCTCCGTATATCTTTCCTCAAAACACCCACCATACCTACCTATCAAGGCATTTCCATAGTCTTTCCGAGATATATTGCCATGGAACATCCACCTCTTCATGACTTGATCTTCATGTCATACATGTTCCTGCTACACTGGCAGCGACATACATTGCATACATCATGTTAGTTACATCTTCTTTATGATTTTGAGTACCTTGTAAAGTGTGAAAGATCTCCTTTACCTTCTTGTAAAATAGAGTGTTGCCCTTAAGTGAGGAAAAGATCCCAAAGTGGATACAATAAAAGATCCCAAAGAGGACAAATGAGAGTTGAATAGAAAGAGCCATTGAGGCCACAAAAAAATACAAAAAAATAGAAAAAAGAGAAAAAGAAATAAAAAGAGAGAAAGGGGCAACACTACTATCCTTTTGAGAGATCCACACTAGTACTCCCTTTATATCCTTGTACTCCATAGAGATGATCATTATGCATATAGCTATGTGGGGACCTTCACACTATAGAACTTGGCTTGCATATTCCAAGGATGAGCCTCCTCAAATGAGCTCTAGGTATTCATGAGCGAGCAAGTTAGATGCACCCCCCACTAGTTCCTTTGGAGAGCTTCTTAGCTCGTATGTGCAACCGTTGCATGGAAATCCCTACTCCTCACATCATCTCTATCATTTGGCATCTCTTGCCTATGATTGTCCTCATTGATGTGAGCCTTTCTCATCCTTTTTGTTTTCCTCCTCCGTACTTCTCTCTTTGCCATCCTAAGTGTCAACTCTCGTGCTTACGCTCATCCATTGCATGAGTGCTCAAAATATCGAAAAGGAGTGGATCAAATTGACTTGTACCTGGCTAGTGGTGTGGGGATGAGTCAAGATAAGATTCCAAAGAGGACCAAGTGTGAAACTTTAGTAGATTGAGTTCTCAACACAAAAATACTTGGTGGAGAGGAGACTCCCGGAGGTCGGCCCTCCCTCCGGCAGGGTGCCGGGAAGAGGTCTTCTAGTGCTCCCGGTCTCGGAAGCGCGGCGGCGGCGGAACCGAGGCGAGATTGTGAAATAGGGTTCTATCTTCGGAGTTTCCCCATGACGGAGAATAAATAGGAGAAGGGGGGCAGCCAGAGGTGGACCAGGGGCCCCAGGCGCCCCCCCCTGGCGCGGCCAGGGGTGGGGCCGCGCCGGGTGGCCGCCTGGGCCCCCCTGGCTCCCCTCTGGCCCCACTCGGGCTCTTCGCGAAGCTTCCTGTATGCTGATTTTTCCTATATTTTTCCCGGATTTTTTCTGGCACATTTTATATGGGGGAAAACTGAAATAGAAGAACAGCAGAAAACAGGAACTGGCACTGGGGTGCACTGAGTTCATAGGTTAGTCCAAATATGATCAAAAGTGTATGAAAGTGTATCTAGATCATAGCAATATCACACAAAACATGCATGGAGCAAACATAAGTTATAGATACATTTTGGACGTATCAACCATACCTATCATTAACGCATGCAACTGAATATAAAACGGTAAGCAGCAAAGATTAGTGAGCCATCATGGCCCCTGAAGATTATACCTACTACCATTGTTTTATCAACCTCTACGAAGGAGTAATATCTAGTCATCTTGTGGGTGAGATGACGAAGGTGGGTATGGATGAGGTGGACCTAGGATCTATATATGATCTGCATGCTTCCGGCCGAAAATCCAAATCTGCCAAAGACAAAAAGAATCCAAAAATGAAAAGATCATCGAGACAATCAAAAAATCATTTTTTCCCAATGAATGGCATCTTCATGAATAGCAGAGGTCTTGGTGACTTGGCTAATCATTTGAATATTGCTCAATATGTTCGGGATCATAAATTGGATTTTTTGGCTATTTCGGAAATCGGAAGGAGGGATGTTCCAGTGAGTGTCCTAGATTGCCTTTCAGGTGGCATGGACTTTACTTGGCACTCTATCCCTCCCCGAGGAAGATCTGGTGGCATTTTACCCGGCGTACTTTCAGACTCCATGGAAGTGTTAGCTTATACGAGTGGGGGATTTCATATAAAATTCCACATTCGTAACAAAGCTGATGGATTCATTGTTGGATATATGCTCTAGAGGCAAATAATATATGATTATTCCAATATATCTAAATAAGTTCATGACCAGTTTCATACTGTGCTGGAACTGTATCAGTGAAACAATGATACATGTGCGGTATAGAAACAACCAGAGTTCCTAGTCATCCTCTCATGATGACTGGTTTATCGTCAACTGATGATTGTGGTTTCACGATCATGGACAATCAAGTCAATTGACGGTAAGGTCACCTCATTGAATGAATGACGTGATGAACATTACCCAATGCAAGCATTGCAACATGATCAAATCGTAAATTTTCAGTGTTGTAATTACAGAACGTAGTAGCCTGTTCCTTTGACCGTGAGATCATGCATAATTTCTATCTTCTGAGGATGCTTTGAGTGCATTAACCTTCACACTGAAACATGGTGACCATAAAGGTGTATCTTGGGCTATCCGATGGGATATGTTGAGGAGTGTTGATTCAAGAGCGGGATTTGTCAATCCATATAATGGAAAGATACTTCATGGCCAACTCGGTGAGATTGCATCCATAAAGCTGCGCAAAGTGTGACTAGGTCACAAGGATGAATATCACGGAACGAGTGAATAAGATTTGTCGGTAACAAGATAGAACTAATGCATTGGATGCAGTTGATCGAATCTTGGACTAATCTAGTATCGCATGACAAAGGGAATGGTATACAACGTGTACGGTTCAATCGGTTACTTCCGGAATGCACAGGGGTCATTATGGGCATCCAGGTCCCGCTATTGATCATTGGCCGTAGCCTTTGTCTCGGTCATGACTGGAGTGTTCTCGGACCGTAGAGTAACACACTTAAGGGCTCGATGAATATCGGAGACCTTTTCGGAACTATCGGAGTTACCGGAGAAGAGAGAAAGACGTACCGGAAAAGTTCCGTGTTGGTCCGAAGGACGTTCGGAGTGAGATGGAAGGAGTTCCGGATCATCGGGAGATGAAATAATATGTATTATTTATTAATTAAGTGAATTAATAATTAATAATAATTTATTTCAGATTAAAAAGTCCAATGGGCCTTATTTGTGAAAGAAACCCATTAAGGGAAGGAGGAAAATAAAAGGGAAAAGGAAAAAGAAAAAAAGGGGGGCGCCATGGGCCTTGGGGCCCATGTGGGTGGCGCCCCACTTCCCCCTCCTCCTAGCCGCACCCTCCCCCCTTGGCAAGGGATTAGTGCCACATTGCCAAGGGAAGGGGGGTTGACTCCTTCCGTCTTCCTATATAAAGATGGGCAGGGGTGCACTTCTTGAACATAGAAAAATTCGCAGAGAATTCAATATTACTCCGAATTGAGATCGATTTTCACCGGTCTTCTCCCCTCTCTCGTCTCTCTCAAGCCAGTGTCCCCTTGTCTGGAACCTGTGCTGGGATTGAGGCTTCTCTGCTACGCGGACGCCGTTGTGCTGCCGAAACTCTGGTTCCGGGAGGTCTACTTCCGCCACCTTCGCTGGATCAGAGAACGGAGGTCGTCATCGAGTCCGTACGTGTGCGAGTACTACGAGGTGCTGCATGTGCGGCACTACGACCCAACAGGGTGCCAACACAGCCAGGGGGCTGTGAAAGGTTTACGGCTTCATCAACCACGTTTGCGGGAACGTTTCCCGCGCAACGGACTACACCCCGACGTATGTTTCCGCAAGTCTTTCCGTTATGGCATTACAGCTAGATAGATCTTGGGTTAAGGGCGACGCTAGTTAGAAAAATTATTGTTTTCTGCTGCGAGACCCAACCTTCATATGAGGTCTGGTTACAGTGTATGGTGCCGCTCAGGAGGAGCGTAAGGCTGCTTTTCTGCGTGAACTGGTGAACCTAGCAAATAATGATCCACATACTATCCTAATAGGTGAAGATTTTAATTTAGTACGGTTCCCACATGAGAAAAGGAAGGGGAGATTCGATAGTCATTGGCCTTTCTTGTTCAATGCTGTCATTGATAGTTTGGACTTGAGAGAGGTACATATGACAGGTAGACGATTCATCTGGGCGAATAGTCTACCTGAACCGACATACGAGATATTGAACCGTGTACTGATGAGCACTGATTGGGAAGACAAGTACCCATTAGTAAAAGTACGTGCCCTTGAACATATAGAGGATCTATCGGATCATGCCCCTCTACTCTTATCAACCGAAACATTGAAACCAAATGCGCGACACCACTTTAAATTTGAGCGTTCGATGATATGGTTAAAAGGGTGTGGTCAGCTCCGGTCTCAGGTAATAGTCCTATCCGAAGATGGAACACAAAAATACGTAACTTGCGTAAATATTTTCGTGGATGGGCCAGGCACACAACCGAGATCTTAAAAAAAGAAAAGGAGCGTTTGTGTACCATCATTGACGAGCTTGACCGTGCGGCAGAAACACGAGTGTTAACCGAGCAGGAGATTGAGCTTAAAAGTCAATCCAATGCGGAGGTGGCATGAATGATGCGGGAGGAAGAGCTTAGATGGTACCAAAGATCAAAATCTAACCTCATTCTGAAGGGGGATGCAAATACAAAATATTTCCAGAATGTTGCCAATGGCAGACATCGGAAAAAGAGTATTCATGCTCTCAACCAGGATGAAGGTATGAGCCCATATTGTTTAATATTGTGGCTGATATGTTAGCGATCATGATCGAACGCGCCAAGCTAGTCAGTCAATTTGAGGGAGTAGTCTCACACCTAGTGGATGGGGGGCTATCTATTCTTCAATATGAGGACGACAAAATTCTTTTTATGGATCATGATCTAGATAAAGCAACGAATTTGAAATTAATATTAACAGCATTCGAACAGTTATCCGGATTGAAGATTAATTTCCATATAATTGAATTGTTTTGTTTCGGCGAGGCCCAGGATGCATCACCTCAATATGCCGAGATATTCGGATGCGAGCAAGGTCAATTCCCTATTAAGTATTTGGGGATACCCATACATTATAGGAGGCTGACTAATGTGGAATGGAAGCACGTCGAAGAACGTTTGCAAAAAAGACTAGCTAGCTGGAAAGGGAAGTTGTTGTCCTTGGGTGGAAGATTGGTACTCATAAATTCAGTTTTAACCCACATGGTACTGTATATGATATCATTCTTTCAACGGCCTAAAGGGGTTTTACATAGATTGAATTATTTCCGATCGAGATTCTTATGGAAAGGGGATAACGAGAAGAAGAAGTATCGACTGATCAAGTGGAATGTCGTTTGCCGTCCGAAGGACCAAGGGGGGTTGGGTATCCATGACATCCATGTCAAGAACTCTGCTCTCCTTGGTAAGTGGCTATATAAGCTATTGACTTCGGATGGCGTATGGCAAATGCTCCTTAAGCGAAAATATATTGGCACAAAAGCGTTATCTAATGTTGTATGGAAGCGTGAAGATTCACATTTTTGGACTGGTCTCATGGCAACAAAGAAAGACTTTTATCGCTTTGGGGTTTTCAAGATTAAGGATGGGTCGGAGATAAGATGTTGGGAGGATATATGGCTAGGAAATGCCACACTCTGAGATCAATATCCGGCCCTATATACCATTGTGCGACATAAGGGAGATACGCTGGCCACGGTCATGCAAGAGTCACCCCCTAATGTCGCATTCAGGAGAGACTTAATCGGGCCAAGACTAGAGTCTTGGAATGCCTTGCTAGAACGGTTAGAGGTAGTGCAGCTGTCACAAGGTCACGATGAGTTTCGATGGAATCTCAATAGGAATGAAAATTTTTCTGTGGATTCTATGTATAGGGCGCTTGTCCAACCTGAAATACCAGTCGATAATAATAATAAAATATAGCAAATGAGGATACCTCTAAAGATTCAAGTCTTTGCATGGTATCTTCGAAAAGGTGTTATTCTAACGAAAGATAATCTTGTCAAGCGCAACTGGCAAGGGAGTAAAAAATGTATTTCATGTGCTCATGATGAGACAATAAAACACCTATTCTTCACCTGTAAGGTTGCACATTCTATTTGGTCAGCTATCCAAATGGCTTCAAACTTATATCAACTCACATCCGTTGCTAATATCTTTGGCAATTGGCTGAACGAGATAGATAGTAAACTTAAAACCATTCTTACGGTAGGAGCGCTCGCCGTAATTTGGTCGCTCTGGCTATGTAGAAATGACAAGATCTTTTCTGATAAAAAATTCATTTGTTTGCAAGTTCTTTATCGATGCACGGGTATTCTCCGTTCGTGGTCCATCTTACAACGGGTGGAATATCGAGACCTTTTTATGGAGGCGTGTACACGATTGGAAGTAGTGGCGAGAGATATTTTTATCCAACATGGGTGGCCGCGTGACCTACGCATAGAAGCTACCTTGAGTCGCGATTGTTCTTATGTGTAACTTATCGCATACTCTTTTATTTATTTTTCTGGTTTGGTGACTTGCGGCTGTGTGCATCTTAGTTATGCAGAGGCCGAGTGTACTTACTTAAACCTTTTGAGTAATAAAGCGCTTTATCCAAAAAAAGTCATTGCGGTCAAGCTTCTAGGTGGTGCATTCCATGGTAGAGTTATGTAAACTGGATTGTGCGTGGAACGATCCCTTGGAATATCAAAAGTCATATTTCCTTTGATCATTTCCTTCGTTCCGTGCACAATCCAGTTTATATAACTCTACCATGTAAGATTCCTCCGTCTTTCCTACCGCACACAGGGCAAGTAACTCTCATGGCTAATTGTCCATGCAGTGTTTTTCCATGTTCACTAAGGTTCTGGTCGTTGCCGCCTTCGAAGCCAAAATCTTAAAAAAAAATTAAGAAACCGAAGCCTTCTAGATAACCTTCGGTTTTAGTAGATTGAAATATAAGTTTTTCTTAAGGTGGAATTCATATTTCTGAATGGGACAATTAATAGACTATATATAGTGCTATAATCATTTATACATGAGCAAATGTTACTGTACAGTGTGGTAAATTGAAATTTGAGACGTGTACGTGCTCTAGGGCTACAAACCTTGTACTTTTTCCTCACTCTCTCAACGGAATGATACATCTTCCGTGTATTTGCGAAAAATATATATTCAATAATTACATGCCAAAAACACAAGACTTCAGGCTGTTAAATATTTTCTTGCCTTATAGTAAGATTTTGAATACACATTCTTCTTATCTTGAGCCCGGCCTAAGAGAATCAATTAACTGCTCTCTGGGGTTTATTGTATGGAAGCTGATCGGAAAATAAAGATTGGCTCGCGCAAACATATCGCAGGTTTGCAACGTATATCCCCGGCGCATATCCGTCCTTAAATTTGGATCCTAATTAATAACAATTAAAAGCGTTATACAAAAGATGGTAAATAGGGCGCGTAATCAACGCACACGCCATAAAAATGCTCCATCGGGCCCTATAAATATCCGGCAGAGAAAGACGCAGCAGATAGCAGAATAGCCCTATAGCCTTCTAGTACAAGCACATCACACACGAATCGCAAGAGAAAGAGGAAAATGGAGGCCAAGATGATGAAGACCTTCGCGACGCTATTGCTCTTCTGCCTCTGCAACAGAGGTATCCAAATCGTTCATTCATTCACTACCTTCGTCCAAACAGGAAAAATCTCAATCCGATTTTGATCAAATCCTGTTGGTTTTTTGTTGGTAATAGGCAATGCGGAGGAGTTCCGGGAGTGCCACCTATCTGACCTCCATGTGACCCAGGCCGCCACGGGGAAGACAGTCGGAGGGAACCCGGAGTACTCTGTGGAGGTGGTGAACGGCTGTATCTGCACCCAGCTCGACGTCAAGCTGGATTGCCCGGGCTTCATCTCTTCCGAGACCGTCGACTCCCACCTCGTCCGGCCGGACGCCGAAGGCAAGCTCTGCACCCTCAACGATGGCGCCCCGGTGTACAACGGCGATAAGATCAAGTTCACCTACGCGTCCGCCACCAAGTTCACCTTCGCGCCCTACTCCTCCAATATCGCATGCTCGTGATTGACTTGAGGGATTGTATTTGGTTTGAGATGATGAATAACGCCTTTGTGTCAGACCAGTTCCATTGCTCGATGATCATACATTTGTAATTCACACATGCTTATGTAACGCTGGTCTTTCTTGTTAAGTTTGTCAGGTTGCAGAATTCATGGTTGTGACGAAGCTCGCGGTTGATACTGGAACTTATGCGGTACATGAGAATCGATATTCACCCCACTAATAAAACTCTAAAGTTGTGAAAAAGACATCATGTATACACATCCTCAATGTACCATGCAGGACAAAAATATTAAGATCTAAACTTTGTTTCATAGGAGCTGCGAAATAAAATTTAGATCTGTAAATTTGTGTACGGGGTAGATGAATGTTCTACTTTGTGTGTGTTGATTGTAAGTACTAGTCTTCATTTCTTTATCTGTGATTCCAATTTAAATCTCACAACCTGTGTCATGGCAAATGCATGCATGCTATATATGTACGTGCTATATTTATCATTTCAATATTGACTTATGCCAATAAAATAGCATATATACATTTTGTAGCAATTAAAATAGAACGAAAAAAAGGTAACCATGTGTGGATGTGACCATATGGGTCTGGACTATTCTATTTGGTTGCTCTTCTCTGCTTAATGCGGAGAACAGGAGCACTTGAGTACGGAAGTCCTCATCTGCTCCCAAGATGAGTTTCGGAGAAATGAATACTTTCGTGCACTAATGTTGTAAATGAGATTGGGATGGATAATTAATTCTAAAACTTTGAAATGAAATGAAAAAAAAACTTTGGTAATTTATGTAACAAACTTTGATAATTATGTTGAGTGTTTGCAAAATTTAATCATGAAATGTCCGTGTGAGTCTTGGGAAAAATTAATTGATAGTTGAAAATGCTTTTGAAAATAGTATTTTTAGGAGCATCAGTTTGCTTTTTTTCGACTTTCACGAAGGTCAATTCATTATGAAATTCACAAGAAACTCAAAAAAATTGTCAGTGTTTCCCACTATAAAGTGTTTTTTTTGCTATGTTTTCAATTTTACTATTTATCGAAGAGCATTTGAATTCAAGATCACGCTTCCCACTCGTGTATCAAGGAGGTCCTATTCACTGCCTTTAGCTATGGATTGCCCCTAAAACATCCACATGGGCCGGCATAGCCACCGCAGCTCACGCGTGCTTCTCTACACTCAAAGAAATTTTTACATGGTTATGTCCACAGGAAAAGAAAATGTTTGAGAAAATTTTGTTTCTAATTTCACATGAACTTGTCTATAATGCTCACTTTTATCCATGAACCTGAAAATTGGTGCATTTTGATAGACGAATTTGTTGGATATATTAGCAATTTTCCAAGCAATTTAATCCCTAGATAAATCATGAACATGACGCATGCAAGATTAATCTTATACTGATACTTAACCATGCAACTCAGATCTACGTAGATAACATATAAATGTACGCAGACAATAAGCATGGCATAGATAAAAACAACGATGAACGGGGTGAATAGATCATACCCTCCGTTCGGCCAGATCGCAGCGGCGGATGCGCTGCTAGCAGCAGCAAGTTCGTCGGCGATCTTCTTGGCGGCGGCGGCTTCCTCCTGAGCGAGCTTCTCGGCGGCGGCCTTCTCAGCTTCGGAAGACATGGCGACGTAGAGGAAGTAGTCGAAGTAGACGAGCCGGAGCGGAAGCGAGCAGTCGCGTCGTAGACGCTCCCCAAAAACCTTATTGCTCCTCTCCCGGTGCAGGATCGCAAGGAGCACGGTTCCGGAGGCCTGCTCTCCCGCACAGCCGTGCACGCGGCGGACGGGATGGGATCGCCGGAGGCAGCAGCAGTGCGTGGAACGACGTGGGCGGTGCGCGAGGAAGAACAGATGCGATCTATTCTGTTGTGTTACGGCTAGGGTTGCCGCGGCTCCTTTTATACACAGCCGAGGTAGGGCGACGTGGGACTGGAGATACCCGCGACCGAGTCGGCCCACGATTGACGTCTCAGATCGTGCAGCGGCTCAATTCCATAGTGCGTGGAACTAAAATTAATGCCAATTAATTAGCCATTTCTGACTGGCAAAAATTAAGCGCACACATGACATAGGTTTTAGCTCGGCTCGGCTCAATTCCGCAAACCGCGGCGCGCGCGCGCGAGGCGGGCGGCGGAGGAGGAGCGCGCGTGAGCTCTCACTCTTCTACTTGCTCAATAGCATGTAGGAGAGCCCACCTTATAAAGAGGTGCAACTCCCCCTCCACTTCCGGGGTGGGACTAAACTTAGCACCACACCCATGTCATTTTTCCCACATGGACCCTTAGAGATTTTCTGAAATTGTTAGATGGGCCTAAAGCCCATGCCTTATTTCAACAGAATTCGTCCTATGCGCTCACTTTAATTTAGTTTTTACAAAAGTGGCAGGTGTCAGCCTATTTCTTCTGGATGGAATTATGTCGAATAGATCATGGTGATAGGGAAAAATAACACATGTGGATGTTGATCCAAAATGTCCGTACAAAAAACACATGATTTGTTATTTTTTGTGCTCATGTCCACACGGCTGCCAAGTAGGCACCACATTCCTGCGCGCATATGCCCTCGGCTACTCGGCTCCTGCCTCCCGCACACGGTTACTGTGACTTGCAGAGTAGTCGCTCGTCAGCAGCACAGTCATGTCCGTGGTGGCAACATCGGATCCACACAACAGCTGCCCGACAGCCCACCAGAAAGCCACGCGGCAGACAGAGAGGGGAAGACGCTAGAACCCATTTGCAGGCCCGTAGCTTAGTACAACGGACCCACCTGTCAGCCAGTGTAAATCGGTAGATGGCCTGAGCGTTGGCCATGGTAGCCACGCTTAAACTTGTAAGAGATTAGTAGCACCTCGAAGGGTGGTTCTAGTAGCAAATGAGATGAGGGTGCCAAAGCTGATCTTAAGACGGACTCCAAGTCTGCCGTGTTGAAGCTATGTGATGGTACAACAGACAGATCCATATTCAGGGCCTCTCGTGGAGGATATTAAGTGTCTTCTTCGTATAACGGAACACTTTCGGGTTGTCTTGGCTCGTCGGATGGCTAATCGTGCTGCTCATGTGCTTTCTAGGGAGGGTGCACAAGACGCGGTATCATGTACCACCTCTTTATATCTATTACACTCTAAACTCGGAGTTTCCGAGTCCCCCATGTCCCATTGAATAAAAGCAACATAGCATTCCGAAGAAGAAAAAAGGTAGAAAATTGCATAGGTACGCTCTTGCATTTTGTGCAAAGATTCATTCTCTCCGTGGTATCAATATGATTTAGAATTCTTTCAACTTAACTTAACACATGATTTTTACGGTCTACTAAGCACGTGAATCTTCAGTTCATATTATCTTAATAGAGTTTATAATGTAACTTAACAATAATGAAGTTGAATCCCAAACATGATAAGTACTTCGACATTATGTATTTTATTATTTATTTCATTTTTATTTAACAATAACTATACTAGTAAAAATTGTGCCTTGACGATTGGGTCCATCTTCTAAATTTTTTTAATAACAGTGAAGAATTGGCAATTATGTATTGCTACTGTTATACCAACTAGCAAAGTGGCCCGCTCGATGCGCGGGCTAGAATTTTATAATTTTGTATAATACAAAACTTATTATTTGATTTGTCCATAGAAAAATGGAAAGAAAATGTGATGTAGTTTATAAATATAAGGTATGGTTGTTGTAAATTGTGAAGTTTTTTTCTTTATTGGATAATTTTGAGTAGTGCTTCTTTTTCTAGCACATGATACCTACTATGGCTGTTTGTAGGAAAAAGTCAAAACAATTATATATGGAACGAAACCAAGCAACATATCCATGTATTACATTTTTGTCCTTATAGTTTAGAGAAACTATTGAGATTATCATATTTTGTTAGGAAACATAAGAAAAATGAAAAACTAAGTTCGTTAATTTTTTTATCACCGCAAATCTAAATTAGATAATATTTTTTCTCGATCAAACATGAATAAATAGGTTGTCTTTTGTAGAGTGTAAAGCATATGTAGTGTGCAATCATAATATGGGACACCATCATATAAGAAGCAACAACAGTTAGAAGAACCTTAGTTTCGACATACATCTAAGCTTTTAGTTGGTGCAACTCTAGAAGTTCTTTTTTTTTAATACTCCACTATGATCCTTGATCTGATGTAGATGTTAATGATATGAAATGACTTATGTTGTTAAATAATCCTACTTTGCCACAACAGGAAGCAGTTAGCTGGCGATGTATCACTTGGGAAGAATATAATAAATATTTATCTTATTAAATACCAAGTTAATTTCAATATTTATATCCACTATGACATAATACTATGTACATGGTTAAGTAATGAACAACAAATAAAATAAAGATGCATGATTCACATTTTATTGCAATTATTTCCCTATAAATAATACTCCCTCCCCAGCTTATTCTAGAAGCCCAACCAATTTTTTATTATTTTAGAAGCATATTAAATATGTTAGTTTGAAAAACGATACTATATTATGGGACGGAGGGAGTATCTCTTAAAGTACACTATGTTCTTTGAGTTTTTTCTCCATGCCATGTCGAATGAATAAGTAAAAACATAAATCAGTTCCCTGCTATGCTTCGGCATCAAACCACTAACCCAAGCCGACACAATATCCGATAAAGTAACAGACCTAATTGTCAAAAAATTCTTAAGGATGGTTTGGTTTATGAGAGATAGCTTGTAGACTCGAATGTTGAAAAAAACTAACTTTGGATGCACATTTGTTGGCGTCCCTGTCCTATAGAACTTTTGATGCATCTTATTTATCTAATGACTGAATTAAACTTTATTGGAGAATTGTATAAGTAGGAACATCAAATATAATAGAGTAAGCTGGTCAATTTATCATGTACCATGAGATTTGAAATATACCCAAGAGAAAGAAATAAATGCAGTGAAGAGACTTGTCTGCGTCTTACCTATTGGGTAGCAAATGCATAATTGTTTTGATTAAATGTGGCAAACAGTTGACCTTAATTTCTCCAAATGGTGAGGAGTATGGTATTCTCATTGGCACAATTTATGCTCGATTTTCTCCTATTGTATTTTGGCTTTTGACTGTCTGCTCATGATCATCTCTAACATTGAAGCATCAAAACACGTATTTGTTATATGTAGCACTTGTGTTACGTAACACTCGCTTGCCGAACAACGAAGAGATTTAGGGCCAGTTGTTTTAAAGCTTATGATCAGCGGTGGAAATAAGATGCCCCCTCCACGTGCCCTTAAATGCTTAGAACCTTGTGTAGTACATATGGTACTGGAACCTCACATCATCTAGGAAATTCGGCTCGCTTTACCCCGTCCAGCAATCACACTATCACGGCCCATTCAAGGATCAAATCCGACCAAAGCAAAGGAAATACACGATCATATGAAGGTAAATTAGTGCATATGGCGCCGGGAAGACGTGCTAGTTTAGTATTTTTCTTCAACCGCCTTCATCTTCATATTGAGGCTCCAATGTTGCTCCTTGTTGGACCTGATCGCACGTTCCTATGGATGATTTCTTTCCGCCGAGAGCATGTACATAGAAAGCAAGCTAGCTAGCTTTTGCATGCATAGAGATCTCACGTAGTACGTGAGAAGCAAGCTAGCTGATCGATTTGACCACGGGCCGGACACGCTTGTATAGGGCGCTAGCTGATCGCTTCCTACCAACATGTGTACGCACGCAAAATAGAGTGATGTATGCCCTGTTGAGGCTGCAGATATGCTCATCATCGTCGACTGGTCGGAGAACGGAAGTTAATATGGGATTAGGGCGGCAACCTAACCAGACGGTGACGGACTTTCCCATCGGCAACAATTTATTTTTTTTAGGAATTCGGCAACAATTTAATTTAATTATTGAACATTTCGTTGCTAAAAAAAGGTTGTTGCTCGTTCACATCTCTTTAGATTTTTAATTGTGCACGTGACAGGGAAAAGAGCTAAACAGTAGACGTGTATGTCCTATTAGCGTTACGTGATTTTAGACAGATCAGAGCCATTAAATTCTAGATCTAACCATCAAAATAATTCTGATGATGTGGATCAACGTGGTGTCTCAAAAATACCTTCGTATTTTGCTTTTAGTATATAACTAGTAGGGTGGCCCTCGCAAATGCGAGGACATCATCTTTAGTGTCTTGAATGTTTTTATAAAATTGTAAAATACTTTTTTATTATATGGAAAAAATGAGTTTATTCAATAGTAATGATGATAATAATAAAGATAATATGCTAATAGTATACCACTTGGAAGGAAGATATTTTTAATCATCTAAATTTTATGGACTATTGATTTACATTAAGGCATTAACCAAAAATCCCATTGGTTCCCATGAAGAAACCTAGTGATATAGAATAACTATCTTGCAGCATTCTTAAGTAGACATCAAAAAAAGTTGTCTCTAAATCAGCGACAACTAATATGGAATGGAGGGAGTAGTATATAGAAGAAAACATTGCAGTTGTCAACACAACTTTTCATCTAAACCTCTTAATAAATAGAAGTGCATGGAAGACTCATATTTGAACATGTACTACTGAAATAAGAATAGCAAAATAATTACCCAACAATGAATCAAATCCTTCCTAATTAAAGATCAATAAAAATATGTCTAAGAAGCATTAATACTTTAGGGTAGGTACATGTTTTTGTGAATAGAACTTCATAACAAATTTGAATGGAATATCCACGAAATGTGATATGCATATGTATCTCAAAACATGACAATTGTCAAGAAAAACATCATTTTTTGGAATCGTTCAAAAATTAGCACCTCAGTACGGCTTCAAGCACTCATACAAATTGACATCCACCTCTTTTTTTCAAATCGATATTCATCTATTTAATAATACCGACATTTGTCCATCTAATGTAGGTTTATGTTTTAGAATTTTTTTGATTGGAGGGAGTAGAATTTTTTGGGCAATTTCTTTACTTTTCTCAATAATTAGACTCAATGTACCAGATGTATGACGCACACAAAAGTGATTACTTTTATGGAATTGAAGAAGCATTTTTTTAAACCGCATGAGATGGTACAACCGTACAAGTATAAAATGTCATAGTAAATCAATATGACAAAAAAATTTGTTGAGATTTGTGACCTTATTGACAATAGACCACAATAGCAGATCACCCGACTAATAGTCTAAATTTTAACTCAATGTATCATCTATCATATAAAATATCACCTAGATTTGAGCATAAATTTGATTGCATATTTATTTTATAATGATGTAAAGTTCAGAAATTGATAACTATTATCATCTGTATTTCCAAATGGCATTGTAATGCATAAATGTAGTGTTACTCCAAAATGTTTGATATGACTAAATTTGTTTTGGCCATATGAGATCTTTAGCATAATTGTGGCCGCTATAAAATTAACGTAGTAGTTAAATTTCAAATTAAGATTTTTATGGAACTATTAATTTATGATCAACCACTTTAATGCACTAAGGTCATCGCACACATATTTGATAATTCTCACTTTATGGAATTACCAGTATTTTCAATCAATTTTCGTTTGTCATATCTTCAAAATATAATAATATGACAGGAGAAGAAGAGACACATATCTCCCTCTGATATGTAGTTGGTCTATGTACTTTATTTCAGAAAAAAAATAAAAGGGGATAATTTAAAAAAAGGGTTAAGGAAATTTTAGAAAATTGATTTTAAAATTATTTATTTTATATCTTTTATGTTTTGTTACCTTATATAGATATTTTTACCATTTTATTAGTACAATAATTCATTCATATATCCATACAATATTTTTTAGTCTACTACTGTATCTATTTTCGGTCGTAAAAAAAACTTTAAGGAAATTTTAGAAAATAGATTTTTAAATTGTTTGTATTATATCTTTTATGTTTTTTTACCTCAAGAATAATATAGATATTGTTTCCATTTTATTAGTACAATAATTCATGCATATTTTCATACAATATTTTTTAGTCTAGTATCTACTTTCAGTTGTAAAAAACATAACATGTGTATTAGTCATGTATAGCCTTGACACCGTGTCTAGCTAGAAACAACGATCCTTGTATTATTTTTTCCGGGAGGGAACACGCCTGGAGTTTCTTTCCAGGTTAGTACTCCCTCCGTTCCTTGATATAAGGTGTATAGTTTTCTTTAAAAAGTCAATTTTTTTAACTTTGACCAAATTTATAGCAAAAAATATCAACATCTATAATATTTGATAAATACAATATGAAAATATGTATCAAGATGAATCTAATGATACCATTTTGATATAATTTATATTGATATATTTATCTACAAATCTGGTCAAAGTTAACCAAGTTTGACTTTTTTAAAGAAACTATACACCTTATATTTAGGAACGGAGGGAGTATTTTTTTTCTTGAGGGTAATCCAGGTTAGTATTAGTAGTACGTGACACGTCCGGACTGCACCGGCCTACTGTTTTTTTGCCTTTTTTGTACTTGGATTGCTTTCTATGTTAGGATTAGACTTGTTACGGCTCAACAGCGTAAACTTGTCGCGCTGAATTAAACAGTTACACGGCTTTTAGTTTTTAGGATTTATATTTAATCATAGCCATAAATATACAGATCCAACGGTTGAAAGACACCTTATTTCCGAAGAAATTAATTATGTGTGATCTGTGAATCAAATATAATTCTATAAATATGTGTGATCTTACAATTAAATTTATATCTCAAATCTATGTCATGGTACGTAGATGCATATGTATGCACATGCAATTTTTTCTAGAATTGTTCACAATTTTAGAGACACGTTTTGAACATGTTACTCAAAAGAGTATGACGGTACAAGATCGCACGCTTGCAAGTGAGCAGTGGTAGAGATACATTCTCTTGGTATCGTTATGATTTGTAGTTCTTCCAGCTTAACTTAAACATGATTATTACGGTCAACTAAGCATGTGAGCCTTCGGTTTATATTGTCTCAAATGATTTTATGACATAACTTAACAATAAGAAACTTGAATTACCAAACTTGCTGGATTCACTACTGAAAATTTGGTCCGTGCCCAGCACTTGGTTTGGTTGTATGCTAAGTGTTATTTCACAGGGTGCTTGACATACAACCAACTATGCCCAGCACCACTAGAAATCACTCTGACATACATAAGGTGCTGGACATAGTGTGTTGTATCTTGTATGCCAAGTACCTTACATAGAACACTTGTCATACTCAAGGTGCTCGGCAATGATTTTGCCAAGTGTCCCCTACAATCACGGATGACCGAACTGTTACTGCAGGGAATTATGCAGAGTGCCTTTCATTTGGTACTCGGTAGACAATATGCAGAGTGATTGAAAGAATCTCTGTTATATGGAGTACTTTTTATTTCTGTTCATCTTTTCTTCTTTCTTTTTATTATATTTTCACTAGTGCAAAGCCGTACTTTGAAGACACACCTTTCTAAACATTTACGATATAACTAACGCTAAAAGAAATCGAGTGCCAGAAATGGATACGTGTGCGGTGGAAAATCTATCGGGCACCTTTATGATAATCAAAGCGTGGGCGATACCTGGCACACCGTAGACGGTTGCATTAGTGCAGAATGATGCTATGCAAACGATTTTTGACCCCTTCCATTGACGAAATTTAGAACCACCGCCTTGTAAAGGTTTGCTATAGGGGGGCCTATCCCACACGGTACACAAAAGCGTCGATGCTACGTGAAGCTATCACAAACATTTTGTAGTAAAAACCCGTGTGGGACATAAGTAATATCACACACGCTTCGTTAAAATAAATCGTTTGTGTTTCTACCATATCTCAGGCGCCAACATATGAGAAACTGTGCGGCGTAGATGGGACTTTCGAAGACAGTTTTAATATAGCAATTGTTTGCGGTCTGGCTCTACGTGCATGTCCTGTCTGATCAGCACGTCCAGTTATCCCTAGTGCGGAACTTGGTGAACAAGAACGGGATCAGAGGGCGCCTGCTCCTTTGGCTTTGGGAGAATTTAAGGAAAAAAACGAAAGGGGGTCTGGTAATATTGTGACATCAGGGGCAGCATCAAGGGTGGAGTTCTCCCGTGACAGGGAGGTTGAGGTTTTTTTTTTCTTTTTTTTTGAGAAACACAATACAATTCTGACGCTCACATACACGAGTATACAATCACCCCTATGACGCACACACGCACATCCTACCCCTATGAGCATCTTCGGAATACTGAGCCGGTACATCATCTTAAAATTAACGAAGCCTCCACCTCGTCTTCGACGGGAGGCTGAGGTTTGGGGGTATATATATTAGGAGGAGGGATGGAAACTGAAAGGAAGGTGGAAGGTGGAAGGTGGAGGGGCGCTTCTACTGTTTCATATGTATTTAATTTGTTGATGGGGAAGCGTATCAGTCGTGGCGGTAGAAGACAGATAGCTACACCTAGCGCAAGAGAGAGAGAGAGTTGGGATCGCAGCGGAATACTACAGGCCTGCGTTAATTAGATGAGCTACCATAAATGACACATTGAGCCAACTCTTAGGCTTCCTCCAATGCAAAGGTGCTAAGAGAGATGCTAAAAACATTAAATGTGCTAAGCAACATAGTCTTCAATGCATTGGTGCTTACTCCCTCCGTCCACAAATAAGTGTACGTTTGAACATGCCTTAAGTCAAACTTTATTAACTTTGACCAACTTTCTAGAAAAAAATAGCATTATTTATGACACTAAACTAATATCACTAGATTTATCTTGACATGCAGTTCAATAATATAGTGATTTGATATCACATATGATGCTATTTTTGTGTAAAAATTTGGTCAAAATTAAAAATGTTTGACTTCCAAAAAAGGAAAACGTACACTTATTCATGGACGGAGGGAGTAGCTTGTTGTTGCTAAGCTTCCCTCATTTAATGATTTAGCAACTAAAGTCTTGCATGCATAGACTACTTTTCTCCATTTTTAATGTTTTGCCTAGGTTCCCGTGACTAGCACCGTGTCCTCATGGGTCACCATACTCCTCTCTCTCTCTCTCCTTTTAATTAGGGTGCCACATTGGATTTTTTGCCTTGTTGGCATGCTTAGCACCCATCCAAGGTGGAGCATTGGGAGCAGCCTTAGACCATATACAATGCAAGGTGCTTAGAGAGGTGCTTAAAGAAAAAACCAGATTATTCTCTAAGCACTGGTGCTTAGATATAAAGAGTAGACGTTTAATTAGGCTCCTTTCCTATAGAAATAAGCACTAGTGCTACAAAAAAGGTCGATTTATTTTGCTAAGCACTCCCCTAAGCACCTTGCATTGTACAAGGCCTTATACAGCCCGGTTGTTGGCATCGAACAGCCAGGTGCAAGATACTCAGTGGGGAAAACGCAGCGACTACACATCAGGGCGGCAGCTTCATGCTGATGTGGAGATTGCTGATGTGGACATGTACATGTAAAGAGAATTGCCATAGTGGGGATCAACTTCTTAAAAATGTAGGATGACACAGTTTGCTGATTCCTCGATGTACTCGGCGGAAGCTGTACTACGGCAACATTCTGAAGGATTTCAGCATAAAGTTGTTCTCGTTATACACGCAGGTCATGTGTCAGACACCTTTTTCATCTGTCCAGCCGTCAAGCACATTTTTTCTGCCAGTTTTCCTGGTTAGGGCTCGGGGAATCGTCTGCCAAGTCCCCCACGGTTGGATCATAAACCCACATTTGCCCGAGGGATGTGAGCCGAGTAGCGTTAACCAAGTTCTACAGTCGGAGAACAAGACACACACCGAGTTCTATATTCAGAGAACAAGACGCACGAGTCGTTCAAAAAGATTTTCACCAAGTTTTTCGGGAACTCGGTAAACCCAGAAATTACAGTAGTGGTAGAGGTGACATATGAAATAGCGTGACGGGTGAATTTTTTGGAAGCCAGAAAATAATAATTTATATAGACATATAGGTATGATATTCAAGATATGATGCCAGAAAATACCCCATCTTGGAAATTACTGTAAGGAAAATGACCAGCAAATATTCCCATCGTCCTCAATTGTTGGAATCGACGGGATCACAATTAGGATCAAAAAGCGTTATAGGCAGATGGTAAATATGGAGCAATCAGCGCGCATGCCATAAAAATGCTCCATCCGGGCCTATAAATAGCCGGCAGAGAGATACAGATTGCATAACAACCCTACAGCACAAGCACATCACACAAGAATCGCAAGAGCAGGAGGAAAATGGAGGCCAAGCTGATGAAGATCTTCGCGATGTTGGTGTTCTTCTGCCTCTGCAACAGAGGTATATATATTCATTCGTTCCCCTGGTCTTTAACTAAACAGGACAAATCTGATGCCGATTTTGATCAACACATGTTTGGTTCTTGTTCGTATAGGCAACGCAGCGTATCAGCAGTGCACCCAATCGGACCTCCACGTGACCCAGACCGCCACGGGGAAGACCGTCGGCGGGAACCCGGAGTACTCCGTGGAGGTGTTGAACGGCTGCATCTGCGCCCAGTTCGACATCAAGCTGGATTGCCCGGGGTTCAAGTCCTCCGAGACCGTCGACTCCCTCCTTGTCAGGCCGGATGACGATGGCAAGCTCTGCACCCTCAACGACGGCACCCCGCTGCACAGCGGCGAGAAGGTCAAGTTCAACTACGCGTCCGCCACAAAGTTCAGCTTCACGCCCGTCTCCTCCATCCTCGCATGCTCGTGATTGGCTCGAGTGATCGGAATTGGTTTTAGTCTTTTAGATGATGAATAAGTTTGTGTCAGACAAGTTAGATAACAGTAGTTCTACTTTCTATATGCTTTATTGTAACTAGGAAACATGCTCTTACTCTGCAAGGAAAGAAAGAAATCATCCAATCCCAATAAGCATGACTCTATATCTCCTTGCAAATCCAGTTCTCTGTTTCAACATCTTGCCGATCGCATCCTTGTTGCCGCTTATTGTTTGGGCCGCACTACGCGTCTGCCGGCTGATTTTTAAAAAGATCGGCTGGCCTGGGTCGCAAGCTATGGGATCACACTTCATTACGTAGTTGAACGGCGTTCTTCACAATTGCAACAAAGATAATGTAGCAGAGATCCTTGCAACAGTGGTCATGTTGCAGAGATCTTTGCAACAAAAGACGTTGCAAAACCACCGTTGCCTCCTAGCTGCTAGTACAATCGTCGTTCACTGCTTTTATTTGCAACGACACCGTTGTTGCAAAAATTGTCTCATGGATGTTGTTTCCTTTGAAGCCCGGCGAGCAAGCATCGAGCGCTCCGCAACACGAAAAATCAGGTGTCGCCATAGCATGTACTTTCGGCCAGCCGCTGCTGCTCATATGCCTGCACGACTTCCTACGGCTAGCATGCGTGGCTGTTGCTGCTACTTGCTGCTTCATTCACTTGTTGTGCTAGCTGCTGCTTGCATCATACCTTTTATGGACACTCTCCATCCTAAAGCTTGGCGTGCAGAAGGGGGCCGAAGGATTAGGTAACGACGGCGAGCATAGGAAAGAAGAAAGCGCTGGGGAAGAATATGTAGATGGTAGTCGTCGATGTAAAAGATAAGGCAGTCGAACCAAGCGGTGATGGGTCCACGTGGGACACGCGTCATTCGTAGGACGAGGTCGAAGCGCTAGAAAAGATCAGCTTGATGAAAGGAACCGTTTCCCTTATCATTTACGTGCAATCAATGAAGCAAAATAAAAAACGTTCTCCAAAACCTTATTTTCTAAGAGCAAACATGATAGTTTGTTGCAAACAGTTAGGAAAGCTATTAGATGCTTTGTGTTCCTTCTGATTCTGAATGTTGTTTTCCCTTCTTTCAATTTGTGTGCTGTTGATCGTTTGTCACTCTGAAGCATAGCTTTTGATGATACTGTTTACTGATGTATTTGACGTTAGTAGTATAGACAGGCTCTATTCATATGGTGCGTTGCAATGGAAGAGAAAATTAACGTCTACTCAAATTTAGTCGAAACTATATTTGAAAATACAACGTCATGTGCTTTGCTATGAAAAAAATGCCAGTTGCACCGCCCACCAAAACACGGGTTCATATCCTCTGATGTAGATGGAATACTATTACAGTCCCTGCTGTATGGTCCCAGAAGCCTCTTGTCATCGGCTGTACAGCAGGTACACTAACAGTAGAGGAACTCAACCCCCAAAACACATACACGCATGAAACAATCACATATTAACGAAAATGAGGCACACGCCGAGGTAAACACCACAGGAAAAATGTGCATAGTATCGACGTCCTCACCTTGTGTTTAATCTCGGACAACCGGCTTATAGAGGTAAGCCGAAGGTACTGAAAGAAACACACAGCGAAACGTGGTACTCGACTTATTAGTATTAATAATGTAATCTGGGTGTCCCACGGAAAACACCCGATATATAAAAAGTATCTGGTGTAATAAAAAAATACGCTCGATTTCAAATGCACATGATGCAGTTGACTGCCACACTTTTTTAGAACACAGTATAACGCAGACATTCATATACATAAGCAAACACTTACCCCTAAGAGCACACACGCACAACCTATCTTGTGAGCATCTTCCCAATACTGAGCCGACAAGATTGACGAAGTCACCACAGGCCTCGTAGTCGAGGGGAACGTCTTCTCCTACTGAAAACACATAGCCAGAAGGTCTGTATTAATATAGAAAAATACGAGCATCAATGTCAAATCTGAGATTTTTACTCTAGTGGGCTGAAGGTACCACTGTCCTCCTAATCATCTCGACCATAGATTGATCATCTGTTTTGTGACGGTGCATCATGTAAGCCGAGCCACACAACTACGCCATGTGTATTTCACTATTATTTTATCAACATCGAAATAGTAATCGTAGCGAACAAATTAGCTAAAACATAACAATGGGCTTGCAGATAGCATACATCGATGCTATAACGCCAAAACACTGTGCTATTTTACTCATTGGATAGTAATTAGATATTTCTATAGATATAGATATGGTATTTCAAGATATGAGTATGATGCGAGAAAAGATCCCATCTTGGAAATTACCTTAAGGAAAACGACCAGAAATCATCCCATCTTAATTGTGGAATCACATTTTTAGAACCAAAACCATGATATAGGCACATGGTAAATATGGCGTAGTCAATACATACCTCATAAAAACGCTCCATCCGGGCCTACAAATAGCCGGCAGAGAAAGATTGAGAATAGACAGTACAAGCACATCACACAAGAATCGCAAGAGGAAGGGGAATATGGAGGCCAAGCTGATGAAGATCTTCGCGATGCTGATGCTCTTCTGCCTCTGCAACAGAGGTATTCCTTCATTGATTCATTCACTGCCTTTATCCAAATCGGACAAATCTCATGCCGATTTTGAATTTTTGATCATCTCCTGCTTCTTTTCTGTTGGTATATAGGCAATGCGGAGTGCATCCTATCGGATCTACATGTGACCCAGACGGCCACCGGGAAGAACGTCGGAGGGCACCTGGAGTACTCCGTGGAGGTGGTGAACGGCTGCATCTGCTCCCAGCTCGACGTCAAGCTGCTGTGCCCCGAATTCAACTCCTCCGAGAGCGTCGACCCTCACGTTGTCAGCCCGGACCCCGACGGAAAGCTCTGCACCTTCAACGACGGCGCCCCGGTGTTCTACGGCGACAAGGCCAAGTTTAACTACGCGTCAGCCACCAAGATCAGTTTCGCGCCTGTCTCCTCCACCGTCTCATGCTCGTGATTGAGTTTGATCCACTAAACCCAAATCTTCTGTGAATCAATTTTAAATCTGGAAATCTGTACGTGTTGTTTGTGAATCGAATTTAAATCTTGTGAATCAAAACCAGCTCTGCGCCCTTCTCCTCCACCATCGCATGCTCGTGATTGAATTGAGTTGAGGGACTCGAATTGGTTTGAGATGATGAATAAGTTTCTGTCACACCTGTTGATCCATTGCTGGAAGATCATATATACATTCGTATGAAACGCTGTTCTTTCTTGGTAAAGTGCGTCACGTTGGAGAATTCATGGTTGTGATGAAATCTTGGTACTGGAGAACTTGTGGGATACGTTTCGAGTGCACGTTTTTTGAAGTAAAATTGCCACCTAAAAAAAAAAGAAAAATTGCCATCTTTGTGGGAAATGAGTTTTGCTAGACACACGGACACTTCACGGGGTGGGTTAGTATTGATTGGTTGAGATTTGGTTAGCTGAGCCCGCCTACACGTGGAATTCGGGGGGGGCCAATTAGAGGAGGGGAAGAGATTAGTCCGTGAAAGTCCGTGCTTCTTTTGCCCGTGAGTGTAGTATTATTGGTGGGAAATTGCCATGTGCTAAAACTAAAGTTGTCATCTCCCTTTAACTAAACATGCACTCAAAACGTTCGGGTTTGCCATCTCCTGCGTCCGCACGTTCGGCAGTTATCGGAATCCTAAAATTATGGACGAAAGTTAAATGGAACCTTGAACAAATAAACTAAAAAATCAACACACCAAAGATTTTTTTATCCCGGTTTATTTTGAACCTTGAGTGTGTACTGCTGGTATCCACTAACGTGGCAAATCAAATCCTAGGATCGTTAACCAGCCTGCTGGACATTAGAATTAATTGGGTTGGCCCAATATCGCAGTCGCTCCACCGATCGCTATGTAATGACTTTTTTTATGTTTTTCATTTTGATTTTTTATATTCTCTTACTTTTTTAATTTCCTAATTATAATAAAAAATACATTTACATAATGACAATGAACATTGTTGAAAACTTTTGTTGATAACATATAAAGTGTTCATATATGCAAATATTTTTCAGAAAAATCGAATTATTTGTTGAAAATTTTGTGAATTTTTTTGAAATGACAAATATTATACAATATTCCAAAATCATTTTATTAAAAATGTGACAGTTTTTGGAAATCCAAACTTTTTTCGAAATGTGAAAAAAACTTTTGGAATTCCGAATATCTTTTGACAAATATTTTTCGAAACATGTCGCTCGGGGTGCCTGCTCATCCACGTTATTGTACATGAGAATCGAGGTTGAGCAGAGGAGAAGGAGGAGGGGGAGTGGCGTGGTCTTCACGGTGGTGTAGGTGGTAGTGGAGATGGATGCATATAGGAGGAGGACCCATGGGCGGGATACAAAGTATAGGAGGCCGGGCGGAGAGGCAGGTGCGCGTCCAGAGGGGAACTTCAGTTTCTTCTCTCCAGTGATGCCGCAAAATCCATGAAGGGTTTCCGCACACTAACACATCATCGTGTACCCTCAAAACCAAAGGTGATGCACCATAGTTCACGTCAAAGGATATCCGACCGGAAGTGCGGCACACAAGCAATCTGGCGGAGCTTCTATCGGACCTAAAACCCTACACGCTCGAAAGGGATCCATTTGGACGTGTGGTGGCGATATGCAAATATTTTTCAAACTAATCAAATTATTTGTTGAAAATTTGTGAACAATTTTCCAATGATAAATATATTTTTTGAAATGCAAATGGTAAACAATTTTCCAAAATCATTTTATGAAAAATGTGACACGGTTTATGGAAATCCAAACTTTTTTCGAAATGTGTAAGGAATTTTGGAATTCCGAATATCTTTTGACAAATATTTTTTGAAACATGTCGCTCGGGGTGCCTGCTCATCCACGTTATCGTACATGAGAATCGAGGTGGAGCAGAGGAGAAGGATGTTGCCTGACGTAGAGGAGGAGGAGGGGGCATGCGTGGTCTTCACGGTGGTGTGGGTGGTGGTGGAGATGGATGCAGATAGGAGGAGGACCCAGGGCGGGATACATAGTAGGAGGCCGGACGGAGAGGCCGGTGGGCGCCCAGAGCACGATACCACAAGGGAACTTTGGCTTCTTCTCTCCGGCGTTGCCGCAAAATATATGAAGGGTGTCTGCACACGAACGCATCATCGTGTATCCTCAAAACCAGAGGTGATGCAACCGAAATCGCAATACACAAGCAATCTGGTGGAGCTTCTATGGACCTGAAACCCCACACGCCAGGAAAGGATCCATTTGGACGTGCCGTGGCGATGGGCTTCCCTAGGTTGATTTGCCTGCTCTTAGAGCCTCGATGATTATTTCCCTTCAATATGAATATTGAATGAAGAACGAAAACAAGAAAACATCGGAGAGATAAAACTTGGGTAAAAAGTAGATGAATTTTGCTATTGTGTGTTATTTAATCAATCATCATCTCTCATGTATATATGAGGCGGCTGGATTTTTCATACAAGTAAAGGGATCCAAATCCTGTCCAAAATAATTCAAATCCAACTGAACTCGGATTACATGTGGGCTTGAAACAACATTTTGGTTTTTATGACTCAGATGCAAGATATTACCTCGGATCAAATAATTTAAACATCAAAGTTGTTCGCCCTGACGAGACGAAGAACTATTATATTGAACATTGTTTTAGTGTCATATTGAATGGCTAATACTACATCTATCCTATAATATAGTAACGTTTTTTGAGCTAGACTAACTTAAAAAACGATACTACATTATGGGACGGAGGGAGTAACTTCTAAGAACTATTATATTGCATGTATAAGCCCAATAATCATCTGCAATGCATACATGCCCTCTTCCTTTTCTTCTTCTTGAAGTTCGGAAACTATGAGGCTTTGTTCTAGCGTCTGAATTGCCCTTTGCTCATATTGTTCCTGTATTTGAATTTGTGGGATCGAAAATTATTCTTGTGCACAAGATTGGTACTAGAATTTCCCTTGTAGACTTTAGTGCGTGTGTTTATTGCACTCATATTCCCTCCGCATCAAGAGTGCCAATAAGATTGACACAAACACAAATTCTACATCTTGCTCTTCGGAGAAACAACCAAAAAAAAACTCCATGAAGGTTTCATTTTTTAGTTTGTATGTATGCAACAATAAAAACTGTTGTCAAACGTATGTCGTGACAATTGCGTCCATGTTCAAAACAGACATATATATTTAATAGATGACAATTATTTTCTTGTACCATTGTACTGATACCACCTTGGCACCTTCTTTGCAAAGAAAGAGATCTATTATATACTAAAAGCAAAATACGGATGAAAAAAAGAGGAATTAACTAGAAAATCCCACGTTAATCAGAAACATCTGACCGTGTATTAGATGGCCCCACATTGATTAAGTAATTTCCGATGGCTCAGATTTAATCTTACTTGGGAGGTTTTCCATGGTCTCACGATGCATATATACGTACGCATGAATCGCGATCAAGGGATACGATCTAATATGAACCAATCCGAGCACGTACGTACACAGCCGTGCCCCTCCCGTGATATTCACACAACTTGCTCTGCGCCGCTAGATAAGATCTCTTCTTTCGCTCGCCGCCGCGCAATTCCTTGCTACCTAGCTAATACTTCTGCTTTGGCCACCGATGTTTGCATCCGCGTGAGAAGCAGCGCGCGATACTGCACCCCATGACGAACCTTCTCAAGTCCCCGCGTTCCGGATCTCAGCGGCAAGAACGAGATGGCAACTTTGCATGAATTCTTGATTGGATGCAGTATTCCCGGTGATGCGATTCTACCGGCAGGTACTTTTGGCCATGTATATCACGCACATGCACTCATCTTCAAATACTCCTCCCAAGAGTACACCAACAATCTTTGGATGCACACAGCTGGATCAATTCTGTCCAAGGCTAGCTATCACAGCTGCGCACATCAGCAGCTAGCGGCGGCCAGGCGGACGATCGAGAGCACAACGTTCATCTCCTCTCCCGCTGCACAATATTGCGTGGTTGTGTACGTCCTCCTCTCGGGACCACGTCGACAGAGCCGCCGACATGCTGTGCGTTTTATAAGAATATATGTTTATATGTTCAGTATATTAATGTACTACATTCTTAGTGTGTACAGTATTTGTTATGTTGTTTTGCATTAAAGAATTGTGCTTAAGAGTTTGTCTTTTCTTAAAAGAAAAATCATCCTCCACAACTGAACTGCTCCATGGTGGTATGCACGATGTACCTCAAGAAATCATGCGTACGCAAGTTGCTTATCTAGATCAGGTGTGTGATTATTATTCGCTAGCTGTATAGTTTTGTATAAGGGGTTGAGACTATAAATAATTAATAAAGGCCAATCCCATGTACTCCTATTCTCATTCCATTCCAAATTGCTGGCACATGGACCTCATATTCAGATTGATTATTTGTTTTGTCATTGGCTACACAGATCTGACTCATAAGTTTGCTTTATGAAGCTTATATCTTTGATAGCTTCAAAGAGAATAAAAATAGATATAACAAATGTCAACAAAAATACTATGACTTAAGATCCATAGTTACAGTATAGGAACTAACATCGATCTTATCACTAACTTAAATATTTTTAAGCACACCTCTGTAGCTTATTTACGGAAGAAATTAACATGTACTTGGTTCTTGAGTTTTGTTCTCATTTTACTTTTTGGCCTAACATATGTGCACCCCCTATGGAAAATATATTGCGTTTACTGGTATATTTGTCGAGATAGTATATATGGTTTATGTTTTCTTGAAAATATAAGGACCGTTTAGTAGGGCTGAAAAGCATCCTGAAAATTCGATATGGAATTTTCTTTGCTATATAAGATTTTTGACATTAGTGTACTTTTTGGTGTTTGTAGAACAAGTTTTTCGTTCAAGGTTTGCTTTTCCCTTGCAGAAGTTCAAATAATAGCATTCATGTTTATTCAAGATTATACGAGGCTAGGTAGTGTTAAATAATTTAGATTAGATAATATGAATATTCGGCATAGAACCACACACTTCTTCCAAAAAATTTACATCACATGAAAGGTATTGCCCTCGCATTTGCGAGGGCCACTTTGCTAGTTATACAAATAACACACTAAGTATTTAGCTTACTTTTTATCCTTGTAACTACATGGGTGATTTTGGTATCAATAATAGTTTCTCCTTCCTGCGCACGGTCAGCCCAAACACCTCTGTCATATCAATGTCTCTTCTCTCAACCCCAGCCGGAACATCCCAGTCGAAATGGTACATGAGGTTTGCCAACATAAGCTCGACATTCGCGACTCCAAGGTTTATACCAGGGCATGTCCTTCGTCCTGCCCCGAACGGCAAGAACTGGAAATCATTCCCCTTGAAGTTGACATGTGCGGCACTGCCTTCATCTGTAAACCTTTCAGGTATGAACTCTTCTGCGTTCTCCCATGAGCTTGAATCCCTACCAATGGCCCATGCATTGACGACCACACGCGTCCCAGCAGTTACCATGTATCCATCGATGGTACAGTCAGCCATGGCAAGGTGCGGAGCAAGGAGAGGCGCCACAGGATACAACCTGAGAGACTCTTTTATGACTGCCCTTAGGTACTTCATGTTTTCCATGTCACTTTCACTCACAATTTCTTGTCCCCTGGGTACCATACTTCTCACCTCCGCTTGTAGCTTATCCATGAGTTGTGGCCTCCTTACGAGCTCAGCCAAGGTGAATTCGAGGACGTTAGCGGACGTGTCGGTTGCACCGAAAAATACATCCTGTGGATAACAATTAGTTAGGGGATACCGAAACATATTAGATATATACAAATAAATTTGTGTAATTTAATTCATATTATTTGTACTCACTGTAAGCAGAGCTTTCATGTGCTCTCTTGTGAGATCGTACTCCTGCTGAACAGACAGCAGGACATCTACGAAATCGCCGTCTTTGTGATCATAAATTGGCTTGCCCTTGTTCACACGATCATCGATCACCTTGTCAAGAAGATCAGCCCATCTATTCCTCACTCTCTCGGCCTTGGCACAAACCGCCCTCCTGAGCACTCCAACCCTACCCAATGCCGGGAAGTACTCCTCCAAGTTGAACCCGCCTAGCAGCCGTGACGTATCGTTGATGAGCTCCCGGAACAACTTGCTCCGTCCATCTTGAAGGAAGAACTTCCCCGACACGATGCGGCACGCCATGTCGTTCGAGAATGAGTTTAGCAGCTCGCTCATGTCGACCGTAGAACCGGTTTTGGCTGCCTGGTCAATCTTGGCCATAGCCATGCTGACCTATGAATGAAATTAAGCGTGCATCTTAAAATATGATCAGTAACTGATAGCAGAGAACAACATGGAAGTCCTTTTCATTTATTTTTGGTTCAGACGTGTCGTGTTCTTAAACTAGTGATTACAAGATCTGTAAGAAACATATGATACCTCCTCCATGGCGGCGCTGCGGAAGGACTGCACCTTTTTGACGCTCAGCATGTGTGTGGTGACAAGCTTCCTGGCCTGCCGCCAGTACTCGCCGTACGGCGAGAAGGCGATGTCGGACGAGCCGTACATGATGATGTCCGACACGACGGAGGGGGGCCGTGATGCCAAGACGTGGTCGTGAGTGCGCAGCACCGCCTCCGCGGCGCGCGGCGACGACACGACGAGGGTCGGCACGGCGCCCAGCCGCAGGAGCATGACGTCGGGGCCGTGCTTCCTGGCGAGATCGCGGAGGGAGACGTGCGGGAGGGAGCCGACGAGGTGCATGTGCCCGATGATGGGCAGCGCCGGCGGCGAAGGCGGGAGCTGGAGGCCATGCCTTTTCCCTGCCTTTTTTCCAGTGAACCGGCGAAGCACCAACAAGAGAAATATTGGGAGAAGGAAAAGAAACAACCATGCACGCAGAGGCGTCTCAAGGATGAGCTTCTCCACGAGGTCTGCCATGGTGAGCTCAGTTTCTCAGCCTCTCTGGTGTGCCATGGATCACCAGCTCAATTGCTTATAAGCAGCTAGCCAGGTCGGGTAGATGGTGAAAAAGAAAAACAGTCTCGATGTAGAGGTCAGAGGTTATCCTCCTTTCCCAAAAGCAAAAAGATGGCGACAAAACCATATCTAATGTTCCAGATGGGTGAGCTCTTCGTACTCAACAAGGATACGCATGTTAACGTTGCCACTCATTGGTCCATCAGGTTGTCCCTCTCCTGATGCTTCTTGGTCATGCTGGTCGTGGAAGTCAATCACGAAGGACAAATAGGCGTCCAACCGCATCACGGCAAAGAACATTTGAAGGACATCTGGCGAATGAATTAATATAAGAAGCCAAAAAAGGTCCATAAAGTTGAGGTGCTTAAAAATAACAACAGGGCAAGTTGTTATTCTCAAGGATTTTTCGAAGGCAAAATCTTGAGTTATAATCGGCAGTGATTCCATCCCAGGGGCGCTGGTTGGACAAAATAATTAGTTTTATTACTTTTGGAACGAAAAGTTTAGATCTGGTTTACTAGCAAATCCAAACTTAAGTTTCTCATTTATATATACATGAGCAGTGACGATCGGTGAAGATAAGAGATACTCCCTCCGATCCATAATAAGTGTCGCTCATTTTGTACTAAGCTAGTACAAACTTTGTACTAGATGAGCGACACTTATTATGGATCGGAGGGAGTATCATATTTGTAAAGTGACTACAGGTAGCCTAGCCTAGGCGGGAGTTTCTGCTCACCTAGTGTTTGATTTATCACCTAGTCTAGGCGGCAGATATGTTTGATTTGGACCATCGGATATCCTACTAGCTTTGCTGCTTTCTTCCTCTATTTGTAACGCACCATAAAGAGGAAAGAGTAGCCGGGAACCATGACTTCCACTAGAGTTTGGTTGTCTCTATCTTGCAGTTGTCACCATCAATTTATCACCACAAAGTTTGGTTGTCTCTATCTTGCAGTTGTCACCATCAATTTATCACCACAATATCTATTGCTTGACTAGGCTAGTAATGTTGAAAAACAAGTCAAAAATCTTGTGCACTGAGCTTGGCGCAGAGTGCACGTTTGTCCATGTGTTGGTCTTCAAGATACAAGACGGGATCTTCTAATAAGTGACTCGTCAACATGGTTGTTACAATTAAACATGATTTTGTACTTCTGTCTCAGTAGAAGTAGGAACTATCATGATAAGCATTTTGGTTTGTCCGTCTTGCATGTATGAATACATGTGCAAGTCCTTGTGACGGGGTAAGCCCATGTGGAACGTGTTTGTCCCGTGTTATGCTTGTGTGCGTCAGCCTCCCGAGTCGTCCCCGCGTGGCGGCCGGGAGGCCCCCAGGTCCCGTCGGCCGGACTCGCCTCCTCCTCCCTCGCCGCCGCCCAAGGGCACGGCCAGGCGTAGCCTTGCCGTGGCCGGCGGCGGTGGAGACTCGTGGTTCTCCCTCTCGTGTGGGGCTGGCGCGGGTCGGCGCCCCTAAAATGCCCTCTAGCAACGCGGGGTAAAAGCCCATTAGCAGCGCGGGTACCCTCGCGCTGTAGATAACGCGTTGCTGCTAATTTTCATTTATAGAGCGGGGCGCCCGCGTTGTAGCTAACAAGACAGTTAGCAGCGCGTGTGTCACGCGCTGCAGAACTTCAATTTCACTAGCAACGCCCCTAGCCAGCCCGCGCTGCAGGTACATTTTTAGCATTTTTATTTATTTTGCAATATTATTTGTTTATACAGTTTTTTATAAATTTCCAGCATACACACATAACATTTATATACACACATATAAACCACATCATATCATAGAGCATAACAATAAGCTCATTGATCATTATTATATATATTTATATATATATATACATATATATATATATATATATATCATCTTATGATCATAATATCCAACAACAAGATTTTTTATTACTACTAACTAGGACCTAATCCAACACAAGTATGAATTCTCGAACAAGATAATATTTAACAACAAGTACGAAACAACCTACTCCTCAACCTCGAAAGGGTAAATGTAAAAAACCAAAAAACACCTCAATTTCTATAATGTAATATGGAGAACATCCTGTCCCAAGCTTTTATATTCCTCGGAATCACTATCCTTTGCCATCCTTTGATTCTTAAGTAGCCACCATCTTGTTCACTTTCAGTGTTGTATTCAGTCGTGAAGAGTACTTCCCATGGCCGTGCAGAAACAACTGTAAGCTCGCCTCTACGAGGCATCCCCCTAGGCACACATGGTTTCGGGATCCTCTGTTCAAAACATATGAGTAAAATACTTAGTAATGCGGTATAGTTAATCTTAGGTCAAAAGATTTCTAAAAATGATGGACTTCTGATCAAATAGTAAAAAATCTCATCATGTTCGAATTTTTTACATATCCCGGAAACAACTCGACAACAAATGGCACATATAGTGTATAAGATTCGCCGGCATCATAAAAGTTTACAAAGCCGGCTAAATCTTTAAAAACTTCGATGTAATCAGCTTGTTCATTCATTGTTAGGTCAAAGCCACACCATTATAAAAAGCATTATCAAACATCTTGCGTACATCGTTCGGAGCATAGAGATAAGCTGCAATTATAAATAAGTTGTCAACTTGAAAAGCAAGGAAATCAGGAAGAAAACAAGTCAAATTTGTTTAAGAAACTCACGTTGACATAGAACAAGCTTATTGTCGTCCACTAGCATTCAAATATCCTTATTTTGAAGTTTAATACCATCTCGACGACGAGGTGCAACTTCAAAGGTTATTTGCATATCCTCCTCTAATGCATATGCCTTGCATAATGCATACCAATTTGGACAAGCAAAATAAGTGCACCAAGATTTATTACTTACCTCGATCTTTAAAGTTATTCCATGTTTCGTCGTCTTTAGTTTGACTTCTTTTGTTTCATTCTCTTGCCAATCATTGAATTTAACAAAGTCACATACGTGACGTCTTGCATAGAATGAGATGCGCTAATTAATTATAAAAAAATACACGTCAAAACATAAGTTGCTTTAAGTGATACATGCTTAAATAAGAAGATGTCACAGAAGTTGTATATACCATTATTTTTCCGAAGTCGCGCGTAAGCGTGAGGGAGAAGTATCTTTCCTCATCTCCATCCAACTTCTTCGGATGCTTGTCGCACCGACCTAAGTTATCGTCACAATAGTCGCACGGGGGGATTCCATCGGCGTCGTCAACCATTTTCTGTGTTCATAATTCAAAAGATTAGGCCATATACACAAGCAACTACAGGGATGAAGCAAGCGACTCAAGTAAGATGCACAAGTTCCTTACTTGTGCATATCACAAGGCTCATTCGACCAACCCTGCGGTCACATGGTGTCACAACGGTTTTAATTATTCTTAAAAAAAGAACACACATATCGGTTTTTGCCTCATAATCAGGTTGAACACACACAAGAAACTACAGGGATGGAGCAAGCGAGCCAAGTAGGATGCACAAGATTCGTATTTGTGTATATCACAAAGCTCGCTAACTCATCCCTAATGTCACATTGTGTCACAACGGTTTTCATCATCGGCATTTAAAACAAAAGGAAAAATAGATGAACTCAAATAAAATGCAACAATAATATTTTATCATATAATATCACTAATATATCTCGAATAATCCAGTCAATGCAACAATAATATCACCAATACATCTCGACTACTACATCTAGGAAATTCACTACTACATCTCGAAAAATCAAACTCGACAACGACCCGGAGCCAAGCCGCGGGCGGTAAACACCCAAAGATAAGGAACCGCCACAGGAACATAGCTCAGGTGAGAGCCGTGAAGAATCTACCAGGTATTCCTCCCTGACCCGGCGACGTACCACATCCTTGGGGGCCGACTCTCTCTGCACCGACTGTGGCCCACGTGACCGCCACCAAAGAAGCTCCAGGTCGACGACAGGACCTGGAATCCTCAATAAGCGGCGCGCCCCGGAGACCACCTCCCAGTGCTAGCCCGGGGGAGCCCAGTCCCGGACATTGCGCATCCCATCAAGCAGGTGCTCACCGCCACCGCGACGGGGATGCGGGCCAGGCATCGTTGCCGAGAACTTATTTAATATACAAAGTTTTATTAAAATGAACGAGTGAAAAATTTATACTGACTAACAAATTAACAAAATAAGACAAAAGTACTTTTAAATAATGTCTCATACTTAGATTGGACACATAAGCGATTCCCGAGAAAGTGTGTTCACAAACCCAAGCAGGATGCACAAGTTCCGTACTTGTATATATCATAAGGGTTTGTGTCACATTTTCCCCGATGTTACATAGTGTGAAAATATATTTGAATCATCGGCATTCTAAAAAAAGGAGAAATAGTGCCTCATATTTAGATTGAACACATAAGAGATTCCACGGAGAGTGTGGCAACGAACCCAAATAGGATGCACAAGTTCCGTACTTGTACATATCACAAGGATTCGCTTCACACTCTCCCTGATGTCAAATAGTGTCACAATATATTTAAATCATCGGCATTAAAAAAAATCCTAATTACCTCAATATGCTAACCAAAAATCCTAATTGCCTCCTGTCATTGCTAAAAGTAGGAAAATGATTCTAGAAAATGTCACTATATTTATATCATTGGCATTCTTAAAAATAGCAAAAGTAATGATTAAAAGTAATTTGATGCTAAAACACCGTTTAATTTCCGTTTTGACAAATCTCAAGCACTCGATATGTCCTACTTTTCTAGCACAAGTAATTCCAAAATTCATGAAATTTTTCGGAATCACATTCGCTAAAAATTCGACATATCAAGCGCCTGAAATTCGCCGGAACGAAAATGAATCGACATTTCAGCAAAACATAGGCCACTCATATCCTGCAAACAATGATTCTAATTACTCAATATGCTAACAAAATGACAATTTAAACTACACAAGCACCACACACACATATTTTTCCCTATCAATAATATGAACCCTAACAATGCATCCATAGCAATAGCAATTTTTCATAGCAATAGCAATCTAACAAAAATCCACATTATGTTCCAATCTAACAAAAATCCTACATCATGTTTCATTCTAATAGAAATTATACGATTGAGAGAGGGGATTGAGCAGGAGACTCACCAGTGGGCGGCGGCGGCGTGAAGGAGCGGGGAGTGTTGGGGAGGTGGCCGGCGGTGGAGGACGGGGCAGCGACGACGGTGGAGGATGGGGCGGCGGCGGCGGTGGAGGAATGGGGCGGCGGCGTGGAGGTTTGGTGCGTGAGGGAGAGAGTGAGGAGGGGAAGGAGGTCGTGAGCCTCGTTTAAGTGATACCATCTGTAGCGCGGGTGGTCGACCCAGCGCTGTAGATGGCTGGGCCACCTACAGCGCGGCGTAGTAGCCGCGCGCTGCTGACATGTGGGCCCAAAAGACCCGGTCTGCAGCAGCCGAATTAGCAGCGTGGGCCTACGTATACGCGCTGCAGATGTATATCACATCTGCAGCGTGGTGTTGGACACATGCGCATCTAAAGTGGATAGCCACGGGAACACAAATTGTGAACCCATATTAGCAGCGTGGGCCTTAGAAGATGGCGCTGCCAATTATCAGTCTCCTGCAGCGCGCTACTTCAGCCCGCGCTGCTAAATTTCACCTGCAGCGCGGACCCTGTAGGGCGCGCTGCTAACGCCCATTCTTGTATGGCCAATATCCTAGTAGTGTTAGGCCTGAGCATGGCGTCGGGCCAAACGTCATGGCAGGTGGTGGAAGTGCTTCGGCGATTCCGTTCCTCTGTGGCAGTTGCTCTTCGCGGTCCGGTGCGTCACGGTCGCCAGGGATGGCGGCCGCGCAGCCAGATCTGGGCCCAGGCATGGGCCTTGGTCGCTGGATTGCCGTCGGCACGGTGTCGGGTGCGACACACGTCGGCAGCTGGGCCGATCCACCGGGATTCACCCTTGTCGGTTCCTTGACAGCGCGCGCAACTCTGGGGGAAACCCTAGATCTCCTTGGGATCGAGCGATGGTGGTGCTTTAGCGTCGTAGTCCCTCTTCAAGGCATCGTTTTGGAGTTTTCTCCGGCTGAAGGGACCAACGACCCCGGCGGCGCACGCCAGGTGGAGCAACTGCCGATGAAAATCGCACCGACTACGGTCATGACGGACGATGGCAACGTCTTAGATGGCGTTCCCTTCTGAAGGCATCGTCGTTGCAGTTTGCGTCATCAGGCTCGGGATGCTCTAGGGGAAACCCTAGATTCGGGTCTCCCGGATCGGATGATGATGGCGTTTTGTCGCTTTCCCTCCTTAGGGCATCATTTTGGAGCAAGTGATGGCTAGTGGGGACAAGAAGATTGAGGAGCGGTGTTACATCTACAGCAAGGCCGACGGCGGAAACAGACGGAATGACGTTGCGGAGGTTTGGCGATGGGCGCATGTGGACGGATATGTTCATGGTGGTGGAGTTGTCTGGCGCTGGGGTGGCGTCGGCGGTAGGCCAGGCAAGGTCAAAGCATCAGCAGCCCGGCCCTGAGGGGGGGGGGGGCGAGAAGGGCGGCCGCCCCGGCCCCCACGCAAAGGGGCCCCCAGGTATATGTGTGTTTGCTATTTTACGTGCTATTGTCCCTGAGCGCTGGCTAGTTTTCTCTGATTTCCTTCCTCCTAATCCACGGTTGATCAGTTAACTGCATGGAAATAATTAAGGAATGGAATAATTGATCCAGGTTTCTTTCCTTAATTCTCTAGCCGAAAATTGTGCGCCCAGTTATTCTGTTTCGATACGTGCCCTGAATTTCAGGAATAACTAGTAGCGTAAACGAATCTTTGGAGATGGAACATGCCAAAGCGAAGAGGTAATGATACACGCGGTTATAGACGAGAAAATAGATCGTAACCATCCTCTGCAGTTCATCCTCTGCGACAGCACACAGCAGCTATCCATCTCTTGTGTGCGTGGATGCGCCTTGAGTCCGAGAAAGTCATGCGTTGAAGGAGGGCCCGACCGCCGGAGATAGCCATGTCGCTGCCTCTCACGCGACCACGGCGACTCGCCTAGAGGCACCTCATCGTGATGGCGCGATTGCAGTTGCAAAGAAGATAAGGTATTTCTCTGTTTTCTATTTATATAGCTAGTATATGTTGTATGTGATTTTACCAAAACAATTTATTAAAATTTATAAAGAATCATAAAATTTTCCTCTGCATTATTGCAACTGGGCCATTGATAATCTACACATTAGATGATGTTTACGGAAGATGTTATAGGGATTATAACTTTTGTGTTTGGCCAACCATAAATTGTTTCTATAGAAGTATAAACTAATTTAAATATCAAAGTATTCCCTCTGTAAACTAATACATAAAACATTTTACATAACTAAAGTAGTGATCTAAAACATTTTATATTAGTTTAGAGAGGGAGTATTTTACATAATATGATGTTGTCATCGACATGGATAATAAGAATATGAGTGATCAAGGGCTAAATTCCCATTATCACCAAGCTATAAACTGAGAGAAAACTATTATTTTTCCTTTATCATTAATATTATCCTATTTTTATAAAGGAGATTTATTTATTTATTTTTCCTTTAGCTAATAATTAAAAACTATTATTTTTCCTTTATCATTAATATTATCGTATTTTTATAAAGGAGATTTATTTATTTATTTTTCCTTTAGCTAATAATTAAAAATAGTTCTTTGTATACCTTTTATGATCTATGTTAAGGGCCCCTCGATTTAGTTTCGCCCTGGGGCCTTGAATTCTCAGGACCGGCCCTGAGCATCAGTTCCTTCTCTGAAGATGGACCGGTGGAAGATGGCGACGGCAACCTCTACGAGTGCGACGGACCGGTGTGTGACCCAGTCCCGGCATGTGGCTAGGATGGGGAATCCAGCTTTAGATGTTAGGCTTTGGTGCGATGTCTATTTGGTATTAGGCTCGGACTGCCGGCACACCGTCATCAAGGGGATAGGAGTAGCAACAAGTGTTGCCTAGATGGTGGATTCAGGCTTACTGATGTATTACTCTATCTGATCTTTATGAATAATTAATAATATAGTCGCATGCATCATTCAGATGCACAGGAGGGTATATCCTCATTTTCCAATAAGAAAAAGAATCATGAAAAAAGGAAACGGCTCAGCTGGCGCTGGCCTGGACGGTGGGATAAGTGTCCAACTTGCTGAGATCACAGATCGAGTTCCCCGGATGGAATAAAGGCTGACGAGATAGGCTAGGGCTCTACGTCAGTCGGTCCGCTACCGCTCGATTTAGGTTAAGCAAAACACGATTACGATTGTAGCAAAACAAGTCGTCAGTTACAGCAAAATTTAGTATGTGTATTTTTTTTTTAAATTTAGCAATGTTGCAGTAAGATATCGTGACAATATTGTTGCGTACTATATTTTCCATTGACTAGTGTAAGCTAATTTGGTCACTGGTGATAGCTTTTTTGCTACTATTTGCAACAAAATTCTCAGCCCATCATAGCCAATCATACTTCATCAGTTTTTTTAGGAATACTTCATCAGTTTTGGTTGTAGTAAAAATCGAAGGTCAGTAGTAGTTTTTCCCTTTGTCCGTTGAAGCAAAAAACGTAACGCCACCGAATGAACGTGTATAGCACTAACATTATATCTAGATACGTCCATTTGAGTGACAACTAATTATCAATCAAACTATCAGACTATTATTGTAGGACACTCTTAATTATCGTATTACAGCAAACTTTTGCTAGGTTTCACATATCAATTATTTTCTTTTTGGTTGGGTTCAACACTCTTAATTATTGAGAGGACTATGATAGTAACCTACATTTGTGGAATATCAAGAATCTTTTCTGATATCATCACCACGCCGCCACGCCCACCATGCCGAAAATAGGAGCCGGGTGCAATATTACCAAAATACCATATAAGCTGCAAGGAAGGCTTTGCCCTGGCAAATCTTTGTGTAACTTGTTTACATCTGTAACTACTATATATATGCCTACGGTGTTAGTACAGCTCGCCCGTGAGCCTGGCAGCTGCCCCGGGTAGCCGGGTACTGTCTTTGCCTCTGCTATCATCCACACGAATGGGAAAAGAAGCCCACCGACAGTAGCGCCGTCTAGGCTTCGCCGGGCGACGCCCTCCGACATTGACGGTGGGGGTGGGCTAGAAGGTGGTGCCGGTCGCTCGCGGAAGCGAGCATGGAGACGCTAGGGGTTTTTCCAGTTCAATGAATGATAAAGATGACGCAATCTAAAGCATAATGTTTGATGGACGTGCAGGGTAATTTTGTCGTTCAGAAGGCAATTTTGCAAGGAGATCTCTGAGTCGGATTTTGTTAAGACTCTAGAATCATTCACATTGGGAGTCCGTTTAGGCAACCTATTATACCTTTTCTACCGTTCGCAAGGTGGCTGGTCTTTTTCATGTCGAGTTTGCTGATTTTTCTTAGTACATGAACGTAACCATCACGTCTTATTCCAATTTAATAGAGATGAACAGAATTATGAAAACGAGGAATCTTTTATACTAGTACTTACCTTGCTTCAAAATAAATAAATATTTCTGATTATTGCCGGTGCCGGTATTGGTGTCAGTGTCGACGAGCTTTCCGTGTCCGATTAGTGTTTTGAGTCCCTCGCCATGCATGTCCTTATATATGCCGAACGACAACGATATCATATGGAGTACTAGCTAGCTAGCGTGACTTTGAGTAATAATACTCCTACTAAAATAACCAAGGCACGATCGGCAAGGTACTTTCTCAGTCCAAACCGTGCTCCATTGCAGAGTTGGTTCTAAGAGAAGAAGACACCGCCGGCGCAAGAATGGAGATGGAGCTGTCGCAGCGGCTACCAGAGGATTTGCTGGCGGCCGTCTTTGGATGCCTTCCTCCGCGCAGCCTCGCCGCAGCCCGGTGCGTGTGCCGGGGCTGGCACGCCATCATCGACGCTCGCCGTCTCCTTGACGAGGTCCGGGACCTCCTCCCGCTCTCCTTGTCCGGCTTCTTCATCAACTTCACATGTCTGGATTTCGCCGAGTTCTTCTTCCGCCCCTCCTCAACTGACGACATCACCAGCGACCTCCACTTCGTGCCCACCGACGACTTCTACCTCCAGGACATATGCAATGGCCTGGTTTTGCTAGACTCCTATGTGGTTAACCCAGCCACGCGACGTTGGGCGAGCTTTCCCCCGCAACCACCTCACCCCATGGGTTTTGAAGATTTTCATCAACAAAACTATCTCCTGTTTGATCCTACAGTATCTCTGCACTACCAAGTGCTTATGTTTATGCATGCCCCGTATCTGTCTCGTTTGGATCCCCCACTGACGCAACAGCCATGGCCTCCGTCGCCATTCATCATGCATGTTTTCTCTTCCGAAACAACAAGATGGGAAGAGAAGTCCTTCATCCGACAGGGCGACGCCATGGGAACTTTGGCCGACATGAAACTAGCCAAGGCGCCATTTGAAAGTAACCATGGCGTCTACTGGCATGGAGACCTCTACGTACACTGTCATTTTGTTATGAGGTACTTTCAAACATTATTTTCAGTAGTTCTTGATTGCCCCATTTATACGTACTAATGGGTATCTTTTTCTCTTTTGACTTACTCAGGATTTCCTTATCAAATTGCACGTACCAAGCAATCAAACTACCCATAGATGTTGATGCCAGCCGGTACCCAACGCTTCTTCTTGGAAAGTCGGAGAAGGGGGTCTATTTTGCAGCACTTGATCGTGAATGTCGGCTTCGAGTTTGGATGCTTAACGAATCCAATCACTGGCTTCCCAAGCATGATACCAACCTTCATCATCATATGCCTCCACCACGTCAAAACCATGATCCACAAACTCGCGAGTCCTGGATTAAGGCAGATGTCAACTACCACTTCGATGTAGCTCATAATGAGTTCTACCCTGAAGAAGCCCCAGTACAAGAAAAGTTGGAGGGGATCGGAGTGCACACCAATGAACATATCACGATTCTTGGACTCCATCCTTACAAAGAAATTATCTTTTTGAGTGAACATTCAGAAAGAGGATTTGCCTATCATCTGGATCATTCCAAGATAGAAGACTTGGGCGACATGCGCCCAAAAGCATTTGCTTACCAATTCATTCATGATATAGACCAATCTTTCCCATATACACCTCTCAGATTTGAGCAGTTCCTTGATAACAATTAATTCTTTACATTTTCGTGCTCTCACAGACCGCTGTTCAATTTTAGCGTGCTACCATTGAGAATGTAAAGATAAGAGATATCCTATGTAAACGTAGATCCATCTGAGTCGCATGCAGATGCAGCTTAGCCTTGGCGGAAGAAATCTGGTGCATTGAACTAGGCGCAGTTAGTGCACGTTTGTCCTTCTGTTAGTCGTCGATACATACAAGATGGGGCACTCACTTCTTATCAGTCAGCAATGGTATGCTTTGAAAGTGACTCGTCAAGACGGTTTTACAATTAAACATGGCTTTGTACTTCTGTCTCAGTAGAAGTAGGTACCATCATGAATAATGTGCAATTCCTTGTTTACGGGAGGAGTTTTTTTTAGTGTGTGATTGCAAATTTGCATTTGCCTGTGACGGTAGCGTAACAATCGTTGTTGCTATGATGTATTGGAACAAAGTTCTGTGGTTTTCTAGAAAAAATAAAATTTTCTAATAAGACAGACAAAACATTTCTTGATTACATCTTGTACGTATATATTTTACGTATATACTGTGTTATTACTTGGCCAGAATTACTTCTTCCCCTGTCTCACGATCCCGTCACCGCGTGTCCCTTCCTCCGCCGCGCCGCTCCCCTCCTTCGTCGTCCGTCCCCTCCTCCGCAGCACCGCTCCCCTCCCCGTTCAGTGCAGGTAATAAATCACCGCTCGTCCCCCTCTTGTGCCGCCCCTCATCTCTTCTAATGCTTTCTCTCTCCCTCTTGCAGATCCGGCCACTACCACATGTCGGCGGCCAGCAGCCCCTCACCGCCCTCCTCAAGCCACCGGCGGCCACGTCCAAGGTTTTTTTTTGGCATTGCTAATTTATTTATTTATTTTTTGAACAATCACCGGGGCGGGGGGGGGGGGGGACTCCCCACCTGAATATATTACTCAAAGAGTTTGTGAATCACATTCACAGGTGTTACATTAGAGCAGGAGGCGAGAAGAGAGGTAGTTCCGCCAAGACATGGCAGCCTCTTTACATGCAGGGGTCCTAAGGCAGTGAGACCAGAGAGATAAATCGGCAATAATGTTCCGTAAGGTGGTCATAGGGGAGTGGCGTTCGCCTCTGAAGACGAGCGCATTACGAGAATCCCACAGCTTCCAGAAGATAGTAAGAACTACGGTAGGCCACAAGGAGCAGTCAAGGCCAGGTGGAGAGCACGTCTCCCAGATGTCATCGATAGTCGGCGGTGCGTCGAGGCCAAGCAACAGCCACACCTGGGCAGCAGCCGAGCAAAAGAGCGCGAGGTGTGAAGCGTCCTCCCGGTGGTGGTCGCGGGTCCGGCAAGCAGCATCCGTGGCAATCGTCTTGCGGAACAAGTTCGCCATGGTGTTTAACCTGTCACGACAAAGCACCCAACCAAAAACCTTAACCTTAATGGGAACCGTGGAGCTCCAGATGTGATGCGTGTTGTTGTCCAAGTCCCTGTTCGGAAAGAGCAACGAGTAGGCGTCTCGAGAGGAGAAGTCCGCGCCGTGTAGTAGGAAGCGATCATCCGGAGCGTCGCTGGGCATCACATCCTGCAACAATAGCAAAATAGCATCTAACTCCAAAGCGGCGGTAGGGGTTAGGCGATCCCGCGGGGTAGCAAGCAATCGATGATGCATAACGTGGTACACCCGGACAGAGGTATTTGTGGCGTGTGAAAAAATGTGGGGGTAGGCGGTGGCGAGAGGTTGGCTTATGATCCAGGAGTCTAGCCAGAAGAAGGTAGAGGATCCACTGTTGGTAAGGACGAAGGAAATGTCTCAGAGGGAAGGTAACTGCTCGTGGACGATCTTCCAGAGAAAGGAGGTAGTGGTAGTGTTGCGCGCAGAGTAAATAGAGTATTGAGAGTGGAACTATTCCACCCAGGGGGTGTGAGGCGTAAGGAGCACCTTAGCAGCGAATTTCATGAGCATGCATTTGTTTTGGAGTTGCAAGTTTTTAATACCGAGTCCTCCCTGCTCCTTGGGTAGGCAAACATCTTTCCAGGCGATAAGGCAGGCCGCTCCAGAGCATTTCTCCTCAGCCTTCGAAAAGAAGGAGCGTTGGATAGCGTCCAACTTGGTGATAACACCGATGGGGAGGCGGAAAACAGACATGAATTAAGTGGCCAACGAGTCGAGCGTGGAAGCAAGAAGAGTTAGGCGCGCTCCTCTAGAAAGGAGTTTAGCCGCCCAGCCGGTTAGATATTGGAGGAAGATTTGGATTATGGGTTCGAAGGCGGAGGAGGAAAGTTTTTTGTGCGATAGGGGGAGGCCTAGGTAAACCTGCGGGAAAGTTGAGATGGAGCATCCGAAGGTGGTGGCCACCTGGTTCTGCAGGTCGTTCGGGGAGTGCAGAGGGACAAAAGTAGTTTTATCGAAGTTGAGATGCAGGCCAGTGGCAAGAGCGAAGTCGTCGAGAATGTTTGTAAGGATGATGGCGCCTGTCTCAGAGGCGTGGGCGATGATTAGTGTGTCGTCTGCATATTGAAGGACGGTGGGGGGCGTGTGGGGAAAAGGGGGTGGCAGAAGTTTTTTGGAGTGAAAGCGTGAATAATCTTGTTGCTAATTTATTTAATGGTAATTGTAGTTGTAGATTGTGTAATCTTAGTCTTAATTAGTAGTAGTCTTGTAAATTGTAGTGTTAGTTTTAGTTCTAGATTGTGTGTTGCTAGTCTTAGTTGTAGGCTTGTAGATTGTAGTTAGCTAAATGTGAGGTGAAGATTCTGGGAGAAGCTAGGGGGGTTTGATTCTCCTAGAATCGACCAAAAGAACTGACCCTTACTCTGTTTGTAGATTGTAGTGTTAGCTAAATTTATAGATTGTGTACTACTAGTTTTAGTTGTAAATTTTGTTGCTACTTTTAGTTGTAGTCTTCTAGATTGTAATGTTGCTTCTAGATTGTAATGTTACTTTTAGTTGTACAGTTGTACAAAATGAATTAGATACAAATTGTAGCTAAATGTGATCTGCACGAGTTCATAATTTGATCAAGGAAGTGATATAATTAGCACAAGCGCTCCTTTGCTAATTTATACTTCATACTAGAATTGACACAGGAACTGTACTACGCCGGTCATTCTGACGGCTGTGGGCGGTGCCATGCCATTGCCACGGTCATCCTTGTCGTTTCACGCATGGGTTGGAAAAAGGATCGTGCATGCATGAAATTCATGCACTATTTGTTGAAGGCATTGCTCGGATATACTTAGACTGGTTCTAGGACAAAAACCTAGATTCTAGCATTTAATGGTTGGATCTAGTGATAGCAGTGATTGAGTGGTGCTCCATGTCTGAAGGCGTTCATGTTGAAGAATCTCGTCGTCCACATGGTGTTATAAGATGATCGGTGTAGATACGGTCATTGTTATAGTATTCGATTGCGGGTGTGATTGCTTTGGGTTTTTTTCCTTTTTTTCCTCGCCTATGCATTGATTTAGTCTTATATGATTTAGCTATTTGACAACGTGTTTTTTGTGTGTGTGTGCGTTAATGTTGACTGGCTGCATCCTAACTATACGGAGGCCGGATGTGTATTGATTGTGTTTGATCTTCATGATGCTTCATTTTGAATGAATAGAATTTATCTTTTATCAAACAAACTTGGATGGTAACCATATGGAAGGAAATACATACTCCCTCCGATCCATAATAAGTGCCGCTCATTTTGTACTAAGCTAGTACAAACTTTGTACTAGATGGACGACACTTATTATGGATCGGAGGGAGTATTTTTTTAATTTATATTTGTATATTTATTTTTTATTTGTTGTTGTATTTTATTTTCCTATTTGTTTGTCCTGAATTAGATCGTTCCAAAAACATTATAACTATGTATTTGTATCTACTCATTTGAAACGAGAACAACCTTATTAGATAGAAAAATGTAATTCCAATACGATTATTCAACAAAGCCGAAATTTAACATGGCAAGCGCGACCAGTTCACTGACAACTCGTAGCAGCGCGATCAGAAAACAGTGGCAGATACAAGAGAAATGTCACACACATATACTAAAATTACCCCGTTAAACACCAATTGCTACAAAAGAAGAGTACTACAATGAAATTACTCATAACCTTTCTGACGTACCAAGTTGGTCGACCTTCTTGAAAATTAGCATAACGAACTTGGTACTTTTGGGCTAGAAGAACTCAAGCCAACCAAACTATTGCAACCATATATATTCCACACCACACTAAAAATAATTCTTCACAACCAAAGGGGAATGTGGAGGATTCATTTCCTCTAGAAGAGGCCTTATATATCTCCAGTGGGTGGCCTTGGATACATCTCCATGAAGAAGGTCTTGGATCACACATGGGAGGGGGGGTCCACAATCGTATTGGGTTCAGTTCTTAGATCTAACCGTGGAAAGGAATATATAGACGGCAAGGTGTATATTGAATCCACCATTAAGAAGTAAGTTCTGCGCCAAAAGGAAGGTATAGATGCTCTATTGCCCTTTTCTTCGTGCTGCCAGCCCGGGAAGTTTACGCCTCTTGGCTAACGAGTCTATATCATGGTTTAAAATAGCGGGATAAGTGATATAGTGGCGGACATTTTTGGTGATATTTGACGACAAAGAATCTCAATATATCACAGATATATCCCGCTATTTGGCGATATTCAACGAACAAAACAAATATCGACAAGCTTTTCTGGCAGGTATATCACCGAGATATCTGCCATTTAGCGGGCAATCTTATCGTTTGGTCTGTATGGATCGACCCTAAAATGTGTTCTGGGACAAAAGAAGTAAGTTCGATCAATGGTAATATGAAAATCCAAACTTAAAACCAGCAAGGGGGCGGTTTTGTATAAAGTGGGTCAAGGTTTTTGACCTGGTTTTCCTCACAAAGCGAATTATTTTCTTTGAATAAAGATCAATATTCAAGTGGAGGATCGATCCTCCTCCCCGGTGACATATGAAAAAAAAAGCAAGGGAAAATCATATGTCTGTTCACCAAAGATATCCAAAACATGCAAGTTTGAGTGGTAGTATATTCCATTGAGAGATGTACTACAATGAAATAGTAAGCCTTTTGCGCGTTCATAATTTGATCAAGGAAGTAATAAGTAATATAATTACCACAAGCGCTCCTTTGCTAATTTATCCTTCATACTAGCATCGACACAAAAACTTTAGTGGCATGCGATTGCCACGGTCATCCTTGCTGAGCGAGGTTGTTGAGCAGCGCGGTGGCCATGGTGGTGAGCTGATTGAACTGGCTGTTGGCGGCGGCCATCCTCTCCTTGGCGGCGCCGGCGAGGGCCCCCTCGCACCCGATCCCGGCCTGCATGGTGAGATGAAGAAGCCCCCGCGCCCGATCCCACGCCCGCGCCGCCGCGTACCCGCGCAAGAACCGCAGCGCCGGCACGGAGGACGCCCCGTACAGGAACCCGCACGCCTCCAGCCCGTCGCGCGCCGCCGGGTCCCGCTCGGATCGCGTTGCACGAGTCTGCCACTGAGTCGGCCGGCGCGCCGGCGGCGGCGGATGGACCGGGCACGGCCAGCACTATCGCCGTCACGACGAGGAGGAGGAGGGATGAGGTGCGGGTCGTCATGGTTTCTTGGTGATGGTTGTTTGCCTGCCGCTCGTGAGAACTTAACGCTCGTATTTGTTGCTTTTTTTGGTGGTCAGGTTTGGTGACCTAATAGGAATATATTCTTACCCCTCAGGAAAAAATAGGAATATATTTATAATTATAATAATGCTTATTACATGCCATAATATCGATATATACTGTATGATGCATTTGGATGGATATAGGAGTACATAAAATGTCATTGATGAGCAGCATCTGTAGATTCTGTACTACCATAATATAATCGGCATAAAATCAGCACATATATGGTTGCTCATAATACTATGTGATACTAGGTAATAAAAGCTTGAGGTACATCAAATCTTTTCCATTCTATGCACAAGATATATCATATACGTATATGAGCTAAAGTTAGGTAAGAATCGTGCAATGGGATTTGGGAGTCAAATTGTTTGTTAAGAAGAAACAAAGGGGGCGAGGTATATACTATAGAGAGGAAAGAGACATACAGAGAATCGGAGATACGACTCCTACCATCACCATGGTCGTGGGCACCTCCTCCTCGATGCTCGGCGCTCTCTTCCTCGTCGTCGTCCTCTTCTCCCTGTCCTCCACCACCGTCGTCCACGCTGGACCGGCCTTGGACCAGCTCTGCGGCATCCTCGGCAGCTCCTACGTCACGCCGGAGCTCTGCGTGTCCGTGCTCTGCGTAGACCCATCATGCCGCTCCGCGCGCGGCGCGCCGGAGCTCGCGGCGCTGGCGACCAGGCTGGCCGTGGCGAACGCGACGGCGACCAAGGCCAGCATCGAGTCCGCTGTCGCCCACGCGGCGGACGCCGATACCAGGAAGGCCATGCAGTCGTGCGTGCAACTCTACAACGGCACCGTCCCGGTGCTGCAGTGGGCGGCGCGGTCGGTCGCCGAGGGCCGGTATAGCGGCGCTCGGGAGGTGCTGGAGGCGGCGCTTTACGTGCCGGCCGGGTGCAGCGGCATGGCCCGCGAGGTGGCGCTGCCCAGGGAGAACGGCGGATTTTCCACCTTGGCCTTGGTCGTGCACGCCGTCCTCGGCTCGATGCGTACCCCCTGACGCAGCATTCATTCATCCACTCTTCACCTCCCGTACGTACTGTAATAAGATTATTAAGACGTTGGTCAACATGAAACAATATATGCAATGCAATGAATGGTGTCTATAGCGCGTGTTAGTGAGATCATACGTTTTTTCTTGGCGAGAAAGTGATAGCATGGCTGAACAGAGCTGTGGATTTTATGCTTTCACACAAGCTTAATTCATATCCTGTTTTATTATTATTAAACTTTCTATAATAATAATAATTATTATTATTATAAATAATAAACGTGCTACGCGTTTGCCCGCTATCTTTTTTCAAAAGATTGATGGGGTTCACGAGCCGTCTTATGTGTACGATGACCCCTCTTCTTTGTCCAATCATCATTGCAACAAGACTCATATTACAAATTTTATTACAGCATGACCATTGTTGCAGAACCAGTAGTCGTTGGATGACACGTACTTCACAATATCTTCATGTTTGGTAAACATGTCGTATTCTGCAACACTCTTTGTGTTTTCGAAACATGACCGATGTGTAGTATGAGACATTCGTTGGAATGACGTCCTCCGCACCATCCTCTGTGTTTCATAAACATGACCGATCTTGATGCTACAAGAAACCATTTAATAAATTTGCAACATAATAAGTAATAATATTGATTTTTATATAATATGTAGTTAATGCACGATGATAAGTAATAAAATAAAAATAAAAATTGTCTAGGGCACATCTCTAAGTGGTTAAATCAAACTAGAAAGGATAATAAAAACATTAAGAAAATCAAATTTGCTAGGGCACATCTAGATGTGCTCTAAGTAGTGCACATCTAAATGGTTCAATTTAACTAGAATGAAAAAGAAAAAGAAGAAAATAAAATATTTACATGAATCTCTATGTACAATCATTGGTGTAGGACTTAGATGTGCTCTAACTTAGAGCACATCTAGATGTGCCCTAGACAAACCGTAAGAAAATATCTAAACAAATCTTCATGTAAAATCAATAGTATCGAATTTAGATGTGCTTTATCTTAGGGCACATATAGATATAACTTCATGTAAAATCAATAGTATAGAATTTGGATAAAATCAATAATATCTAAACAAATTTTCATGTAAAATCAATAGTATAGAATTTGGATATAACTTTTCGAGTAGATGATTTTTCATATAAAAAACTTTTTCATCGGAGTTCGTATGTAAAAGTTAAACTCATTTTACGGATTCTCGAGAGATTTTGCAAAAAAAATCAAAATTCATGTTTCTAAATTTTCCTAATAACTAGACCACATATTACATGGAATTTTTTTTTATGTTTTTGACATTTCTATCATTTTCTTTTATTTATTTTTTCAAACTGAAAAGGCGGTCCATCGCGAAAGGGGGGTGTATTTGTGTATTGGGAATTTCCCCCTCACATTTTTAGGTTAGCAGTGGCGCGTATGCAAGATGCGCCACCCCTAAGAGCTTATGGGTAGCACATTCTGAATGCGCCACTAATAATTCCTTAGGAAGTTGGTGACTTTTTGCACATTGGCAAGAATCACACACATATTCTTTATCATGGATGCCTGACAAAGGTAGGTTGCCTTTATTGACTAGTTGAACGACAGCTAAGGACGGATGACCTAATCTTTGGTGCCATCTCTCCAAGGAGGGTTTGACGGCAGAAAACACTTGACGACGATGCTTTTTCCTAAGAGCTCCGTGATGGGATAGAGGCTGCCAACACATCTACCATGGTGGACGAGCTCCTTCGTGTCCCGATCCTTAATGAGAAAATATGTGGGGTGAGTCTCAAAGAAAACATTGTTGTCGGAAGTTAAGCGAGAAACAGAGGCAAGGTTTTTGTTTGCTTGGGGGACAGGGAGAACATCTTTAAGAAGGAGATCACAGTTTGAAATAGGTGAACTAATAGAAGATTGACCAATATGAACAATATTATTACCTTCATCATGGTTGGCGATGTGGATTTGATCATTGCCGAAGTACTTCTCCCGGACAGCGAGCTTCTCGAGTTCACTTGTGATATGATCGGTTGCTCCTTGATCCGCATACAAACGGCGTCATCTCCCCCTGTTCACGCAGTGCCGCTGCAACATGCCACTCGTCAGGGGTGTAGTCTTCATCAAATCTGTGCCAGCAATCCATCACTTCATGCCCTGGTTTCCTGCAAAGCTGACAACATTGGCGCGGGGTAGAATTGTTGATGTGACGTCCACGACCGCGAGCAGGGCCTCCCCCGCCATGAGTGGCGCGGTGACCACCACCACCACCGCCATTGCCGCGCCCTGCTTGGTTCCCGCGGCCTCGGCCACGGCCACGGGATGCAGCGTTGACGGAGGATTGACGGATGTTGGTGTTGGATATATGCCCTAGAGGCAATAATAAAGTGTGTTATTATTTATATATTCATGTTCATAATTAATGTTTATATTTCTGTGCTATAATTGCAATGATCCTGACTATGAGATTCAGAAGAAAACTCATATGAATGTGTGGAAATGTAAACAACAAGAGTTCCTGGTTTTGCCTCTAAGACCAGCCCATGTGCTTATTGATGATTATGTTTTCTTAATCATGCACATTGTTCTTGTAACAAGGATGTCAATAGAAGTGAGAGCATATTGTTAGCAGAACAATGATGTTGAACCGACCCCAGTGTTAAATGATATACTTAGAGAACTCATCGAAAACAACGTTATAAGTCATATCATAAAATTTTATTATATACATAGTTCCTTAGACCATGAGAATGTCAAGTTGCTTCACACAAGAAGATGTGCTTTGGTTCTTAGATGAATCTTCCCGTAAATGGGAAGTAGTAAAATAAGTTCTGGGTACATTGGACAGTGTGTCTATTAACGGTGATAGTTCGAGATTGAGATTTGCTCCTTCACGATGAAGAGATATAGACTCAGGGCCCACTCGGTATAACGGTATCCATTATCGTCTGGCCAGACACTTTGTGATTCAATCACGGGGATACCGGTATATGTAACGAGGAATGAAGACAAACGAGCAATGAGGATAACTGATGGCTTGTGATCAAGAAGTTGTTTCACATGGGTGCCAAACTTCTCTCCTCTAACTTTGTCATATATCGCGAAGCAAAGGGAATAGTATACGATAAACATAAAGGTTCACTCGAAGTCTTTTCGTGTATGTGTGGGAGTCAATATGGGTGTCCATGGCTCCGTTGTTGATTATTGACGAATGACTGTAAGTCTGGAAAGCGTTCCGAGTCATGTCCACATAATACCGAACCTATTGGGTCACACACTTAAAGTGCAGTAATCTGTTAGAATACTAGGATGATTGAAGGTTTAGTGGAAGCAAGTAAAGAGCAAAGAATATGGCTAAGATACTTTGGAATTGTTTCAGATAACTTTAGTTCATATGAAAATGGTAATGGGAAAGTTTGCGATCAACCGGAATAGTTTTGGTGATCGGTGGACAGCTTAAACAATATGTTGTGTTCACCGGACATATTAACCTTAGCCCGGATTGTTCCGAGACCTATTTAGATGGCTCCGTAACATTCGTTAGAGGTTCCGGAAGGTCCTAGAAGTGTTCCAGAACTGTCCGGAATGTCCCGAAACGGTCCCGGTAGGTCCCGGAAGGTCCTGGAAGCTTTTATAAGGTCACGGAAGGTTCCGGAAGGTTCCGGGCAGTGCCACCAACTGGCCCCACCTCCTAGCTTGAGGGGCAAGCCACCTAGGCTGCCCTGGCCGGCCAGGAGGTGGGGGCGCCACAAATAAGGGGAATCCTACTTGGAGTAGGATTCCCCAATCCTATTATGGAAGGAGTCCTAGTGGGAAAGTCCTAGGAGGTTTGGAGTCCAAGTTGGACTCCCCACTGATGGCGCGAGAGTTGAAGGGTGTAGTCTTCTCGCCCTTCGTTGGTGAGCCCCAAGTGGAAGGCGTGATGCAGCACAGCAGCAAATTTCCCTCAGTAAAGATACCAAGGTTTGTCTCCAGTAGGACTCCAGAGATGATAAGTACGTGTCAGCGGCGCAACTGACGCGGACCTACACACAGACACAAATAACTTTGTTCCCAACGAAGTTCAGAGAGGTTGTCAATCTCTCCGGTCTTGTTGTTCACAAAGGATCAAACACAAGGGATAATGATAGCAACTGAAAGTAAAAGCAGAAAAGTAAATAAGCGTGGAAACAGTAATGACGATATGGACCGGGATACGTGATGTTCACTAGTGATGTCTCTCTCCCAAAAGACGATAAAACTGCTATGCGAGGTAAACAAATTACAGAAGGGCAATTGACAGGATTATGAACGCACCGCAATGCTAACTATGCTACAAAAGAAAGGAAGAGGCTCAAAAGCACGGGCACTACGCCAAAATAAGTAGACCGAAATCCAACTGCATCTACTACTAATCATCCACCTTGAGATATCTATCCAGAACATCTCGCTGGTATTAAGTTGCGAGCCCCACCCAAAGTGTAAACCCAAAGCAACAGACAACTGCATTAAAAAGCACTTTGCGCTAAGTAAACAATCCTTGCAACCGCGGTTACAAGCACCGTTGTTTTCCCCCTTGTGGCAACAGCACATCCCCTAGACTCATGTTTCTGTCACTCAAGCGTGTCATCAGGGGGCATGAACCCACAATCGAGCATAACGTTCCCTCTTGGGGTCACTACCTACTACTTGGCCAAAGCAATAAACAGCAACGGAGAACATGCAAGAATTACTTAGGAACAAAAATATAAGAGATAAAAACCAAATATATTACTCTATCACAATCTGAACATAATCTCATAATCCATTAGATCCCATCCAACTCAGCATAGCAACAGCAGAAAGATTACAAAAGTGCCTCGATCATGTAGGGCAGCTCACGAGGTCTAAACCATGAAGAACAAAGAGGGGAGGAGAACATCACATAGCTACTGATCACGGACCCATGGTCCAAGGAAAACTACTGACGAGACATCCGGGGAGCATCCATGGTGGAGAGGAGACTCCCGGAGGTCGGTCCTCCCTCCGGCAGGGTGCCGAGAAGAGGTCTTCTGGTGCTCCCGATCTCGGAAGCGCGGCGGCGGCGGAACAGAGGCGAGATCGCGAAAAAGGGTTCTGTCCCCGAGGGTTTCACATCACGGGGGATATATAGGCGAAGGGGGGCAGCCAGAGGTGGACCAGGGGCCCCAGGCTCCCCCCTGGCGCGGCCAGGGGTGGGGCCGCGCCGGGTGGCCGCCTGGGCCACCCCTGGCTCCCCTCTGGCCCCACTCGGGCTTTTCGCGAAGCTTCCTGTACGCTGATTTTTCCTATATTTTTCCCGGAATTTTTCTGGCACTTTTTATATGGGGGAAAACTGAAATAGAAAAACAGCAGAAAACAGGAACTGGCACTGGGGTGCACCGAGTTAATAGGTTAGTCCAAATATGATCAAAAGTGTATGAAAGTGTATCTAGATCATAGCAATATCACACAAAACATGCATGGAGCAACCAGAAATTATAGATACGTTTTGGTGGTTCCAAACTCTATCCTCCTGCTTTAATTTTCGTAGGAGTCCAGCCTCACTCATTTGTGGTACACGCTTTTTGCTACTGTGAGCCGTTGCTGCATACTCTACTCACCGAATCAGCTACTAGTGTTGTGCGTCAACCGCTAGATCTTTTGTTGGGAAAAGACTCCCGTCAACCGCTAGATCTTTTGTGCAACAGTCCGATGCGATTAGATGCAACCGCATGAAGCAAACAGATCGGGCCGGTCACGCCGAATTAACAAAATTGTCCTGTTGCAAGGCTCGGAGCGATGATCGAAGAAAAATAATACACGGGGTCCTTTGCAACAAAGGCTATGTTACAAAGGTCCAATTACAACAGAAACTCTATTGCAAGGCTCACAGCGTTGGTCGAAGAAGAATTTTTTTAAACAAAAATACATGAGATCCTTTGCAACAGAGGTTATGTTGCAAAGGTCTGATTGCAACAGTCTTTGTTGCAAGGCTTACAACGATGGTTGCCTCGCGCGCGGAAAAGAAAATAAAAATACGCAAGGTCCTTTGCAACAGAGGCTATGTTGCAATGGTCCGACCGCAACAAAGGCTCTGTTGCAAAGTTCGTTGACTTGGCTACGCACGATCGGACGACTTCCGTTTGCTCCATCGTACGGTTCTGCGGGCGGTGGAAGTTTTTGTAGCTACATCCGGCGGACGCGTAGCGCTCGCCTTGCAGATATGGGCAATTCCTTGATAACAATTAATTGAGTAGCTTTTCAAGGATTTCCACTGGAAGCTGTCCACAAGCATCATGAATTTCAATGTCTGACCGAGTCGCTTCCCATCCTAGTCCATGAAAGAATTCAGTTACTTTTTTTTTACAGTTTGGCTCTCACAGACTGCTGTTCAATTTTAGTTTGCTACCATTACTTGCATAGCTAAGGTTGTGTTTGGTTCAACTTTAGCTTCCAGCTTTTAGGTCCAAAAGCTATAAGCTGAACCAAATGCGTTTTAGAACTGACCAACTTCGTAAGAAGCTGCAACTTCTCGCAATGTAAATTTCGCAGCTAGCCCAGCCCAACTTTCCCAGCTGCCAAACCAACCAAACTAGCTGTCCCCTAGAAGTTGGGTATTATTTACCCACGTTTGCCACTCCGAAGTGAAGAAACCCCATCGTTTTTTGACTCCCAGGACGCCTCGCACAGCCGATTCATACCAGCTGCAGCCGGCAGACGTCCAGCAGCTCCAGCCGGCACGCGCTAGGGTTCGCCGCCGCCAGCAGCTCCAGCCGGACTCCGGCGACTGTCCGGCCCCCGCCGCCGCCCGGAGCTCCACTTACGTCCCAGGTAGTACCTCCGTCCCTCTCCTCCCTCCTCCCTCGCCCCTCCTTCGTCCCTCCCTCCATCCCCTTCTTCTCTATTTCCGGTGACTGTGGTCCAGCCGGTCGTCAGGTGCCACCGGCGAGCACTGCAGGCTGGCCGTCCGGCGCCGCCGGAGCTCTGGACCCTCCGCCCCACCCTACTCCATCCTCCCTCCTTCATCCGTCCTCCCTCCTCTCTCTTTTCCAGAATCACACAGATCTGCCAGTCAAAAGGGCCTCCCTTGATTTGTTAATTATTGGATGTTGCTTGTGATATTTGATAGTAATTGCTGCATATTTCTTGTGATATTTGATAGTAATTGCTGCATATTTATAGCATGTTGGTTGAGCTTGATGCACATTGTTGGTCGGTGCATATATTTACAATTGTTCATAGCATATTTTTTTTGTTAGAATTTGTGATTGGATAGTGTGCACTGCTAGTAGTGCTTTGCTCTTCAGATCTGGTAGATGTGCTATACTCAATTAAATTTATTTTTATTGATTGAAGAATGACTGAAAAAGCGGTATGGGATGATGCACATTTGAAGAAAGTCATAGAAATAGTCAGAGAAGAGGTTGAAAATGGGAATAGGCCCTTAGGTTATTTAACACCGAAGGGTTGGAAGAATGTTATCGAGAAATGGGAAGCAAGAATGGGAAAGAAGTATCCCAAGGACAAATTCAAGAATAAATGGGATGCAATAAAAAATGACTATGTATTTTTCATGGAGCTGAAAAATGAAGCTACCGGGCTTGGATGGGATGATGCAAAGAGAACCGTTGTTTGCTCTCAAGAATGGTGGGATGAACATGTTGTGGTAAGTGTAGCAACTTTTTTATTTGGCATGCTTTTGAATGATTGCACTACCTGACTTGTACACGGACATTTATTTTCAGAGATGCCAAGAGAGAACATTAAAGAAATGCAATCATTTGAAGTTCAAACGACAGGGTCCGAAGCACCTTGAAGATTTACACGTCATATTTGACAAAGTACATGTCACAGGGGCTAGTGCTTCTTGTGCTGGAGATATATCTTCTGATGAATCAAGTGATGATAATGCGATTCATTTGGAGAAACCCGGTGATAGTGCTGAAATGAAGTTGGCATCTTTGAAGAAACCAAAAGCAAGCAAGAAGCGCAAGCAACCTTCAATCAAAAATGAGGAGAAGGAAGAGAAGAGTCCTTTCTTACGAATGTACAAGCAGACATGCGAGAAGATAGAAAGTGGAGTGGAGAAGATAACCTCTAGTGTACAAGCACCAACCAACCTTGTCCCTACCATTTCGGAGGTCATGAAGTTGGTGAAAGATTGTGGTGTGAAAGAAAAAACTGCTCTCATGCACACAACCCTCACTCTTTTAGTGAAGACTGACTTTAGGGAAATCTTCAATCTTCTTGAAACAAAAGAAGGGAGGCTTGATTATCTGGAGAGGGAGCATGAGAAGGAGATGTTGAAGCACTAGCACGTTGCTTGCGCTTGTGAACCATATTTGCTTCCATTGTAGAACAAGATTTGCTTATGTTGTGAACCTTATTTTCTCGTGTTGTGATCCTTATTTGCTCATGTTGTGAACCTTATTGCTTATATCAATCATATTTTCTTTTGTGAATTATATATGTTTTCATTGTTCTTGTGAGAATACCTGCTTGTGTTGAAGAATGTGTTAACTTTTTAATATTCTTGTGAAGATGGATGCAAGGATGGAAGAAGTGGCAATAAAGGGACAAGAGGGAATGAAGCTTCTTGCTGAACTTGCAAAGCAGGCTGCTATTATGGGAAACCTAGGTAACCTCTATGTTGAGCGGTACTTGAACAAAACATACAGAGATGCTTAACAAACTGGACTTGAATGGGTCATGGAGTGTTACGGTCGGCCCAAATACTTCTATAAAATGTTTCGGATGAATCCTGATGTTTTCATGACACTTCATGATTTGCTTGTTTCTACACATGGTTTGACGTCAACTAGTAATGTTTCATCAATTGAGTCACTGGCCATGTTTTTATGGATTGTTGGAGGCCCTCAAGCATTTGCTCAAGCCGAGAACCGTTTTGTACGGTCGCTTTGGACAGTTCATACAAAGTTTAAGGAAGTTTTGTTATGTTTGCGCAAGTTAGTGAAAAAATTAAAGAAGAACGTTTTTGGCCTCATTTCAAAGGCGCTATTGGTGCCATAGATGGATCACATGTGCCAGTGACAGTGCCTGCAGATGACGCGTTTAACCATAGATGTCGACATGGTTTTACATCTCAGAATGTGCTTGCAATATGTGACTTTGACATGAGATTTACCTTTGTGGTTGCGGGTTGGCCGGGCTCCGCACATGACTCAAGGATCCTGAATCACTCATTAGCACACTTCTCTTCATTTCCTGTACCTCCCAAAGGTATAGCATATTAACACATGTCATTCATCATTATATCCTTATGAGAGACGCTCACTCGGTGATTTGGTGTTCATTTTCAGGGAAATACTATCTTGTGGACTCTGGGTATGCAAACCGAATGGGATATCTTGCTCCTTTTAAGGGTAGTATGTACCATCTACCGGAATTTCGTCTTCGTCGTCACCGCCCACCTCAAGGGAAGTATGAGTTGTTCAACTTTTCACATTCGTCCGTTCGGAATGTCGTTGAGCGTGCTTTTGGGGTGCTCAAGCAGAAATGGCGCATATTGAAAGGGGTCCCAAGTTTTTCACCTCGTACGCAAAAGCATATCATCATTGCTTGCATGGCATTGCACAACTTCATTCGTGATAGCAAGTTGCGTGACAAATGTTTTGATAAATGTGACGCCGATGATGAGTATGTACCTCGAGTGCTACGACATGAAGTAGCACCAACACAAGAGGATCACGTTGAAGAGGAGGAGAACGAAGATACCATGGATACTATTCGTAGTAGGATAGCCGATGCTTGTCTTGCGATAGCAACATAGGTTAGCTATCATGATGGAGGTCATCATCATGTGAACCATATGTATATTCTATGGTGCATGCCTTTTGCAATATTATTATGGGGTCAATATTTATTTATATGTAACATGTAACATGAAATTATAATCGTTGAATATGCATGGGTTAACTATGAATCCTCTAGATTGTCGTAATTTTCCTTTGCAAAACTGACGTTCTATTGCCTACCAATGTACATATCAATATTTTACGGTTAAGTTGCATATAAACATATTCAATCATTGCTCAGGGCATTACAGACAATTCACAGCAAAATCTACAATTTCATAGCCGTTTCAGCCAAACAGCTTCTAGCTTTTTCACGGCTAAAAGTTTACAGCAGCTTTTTCACAGCTCACAGCTCACAGCAGCTTTTACAGAATCTGCAGCTCAACCAAACACAGCCTAAGACTGTGAGTTCAGTTGTGTATATGTTTTGAGTTAGGAGGCGCCGGCCGGCCGGCGCAGATTCCGCCGGTCAAATCGGATGCGTCCGATTTGGCACGTATCAACTGCACGATTATTAGCCTATCAATTCTCTCTCCTGCGCGTTCTTCTCTTCTACGCAACATACGCGTCACTCCTCACCCATCGGTGTACACGAGCAACTTGTCAGGCGCAGAACAACTACAGTGCACGTTTCCCATTGCCGGCTGCTTGCACAATGGTTCGTAGCAAAAAAGGGTTGTCGCCGCTGTCGCCATCGATGTCCTCCTCAATAGTTATAGTAATCGTCTACGCCGGTCGTAGCAAAAAAACAACGCCTATTGCTACAAAGAAAGTTGTCACATCCATCGTCAACGATTGTAGCAATCGTCGACGCCGGTCGTAGCAAAAAAACAACACCGGTTGTTACAAAAGAAGCCTCTCGCCGCCGGTCGTAGCAAAAAAAAACAACACCGATTGCAACAAAAAAAATGTCATCGCCGCCGTTGTCAACGGTTGCAGCAATAGTCGACGCTGGTCATAGCAAAAACAACATCGGTTGCTACAGAAAAATTCATCGCCGTCGTCGTTAACGGTTGTTGCAATCGTCGACGCCGGTCGTAGAAAAAAAACAACACCGGTTGCAACAAAAAAAAGTCGCCGCCGCCGTCGTCAACGGTTGCAACAATAGTCGACGCCGGTCGTAGCAAAAAAACATCACCGGTTGCAACAAAAAAGTCATCGCCGCCGTCGTCGACGGTTGTAGCAAACATCGACGTCGGTCGTAGCAAAAGAAACAACACCGGTTGCAACAAAAAAAGTCGCCGCCATCGTCAACGGTTGTAGCAATCGTCGACGCCTGTCGTAGCAAAAAGACAACACCGGTTGCAACAAAAAAAGTCGTCGCTGCCATCATCAACGGTTGTTGCAATTGTCGACGCCGGTCGTAGCAAAAGAAATCACCGGTTGCAACAAAAAACTCATCGCCGCCGTCGTCAACGGTTGTAGCAAACGTCGACGTCGGTCGTAGCAAAAGAAACAACACCGGTTGCAACAAAAATGTCGCCGCCATCGTCAACGATTGTAGCAATCATCGACGCCTGTCGTAGCAAAAAGACAACACCGGCTGCAACAAAAAAAGTCATTGCTGCCATCATCAACGGTTGTTGCAATTGTCGATGCCGGTTGTAGCAAAAAAACTACACCGATTGCAACAGAATAAGTCCTCGCCGCCGTCATCAACGGTTGTTGCAATTGTCGACGCCATTCGTAGCAAAAAAAAAACCGGTTACAACAAATAAAATCGTCGTTAACGGTTGTAGCAATCGTCGACCCCGGTTATAGCAAAAAACCAACATTGATTGCAATAAAAAAAGTCGGCATTGACGGTTCTAGCAATCGTCAACACTGGTCATAGCAAAAATAACAACACCGATTACAACAAAAAAAGACGTCGCCGCCGTTGTCAACGATTGTAGCAATTATCGACGCCGGTCGTAGCAAAAAAACAACACCGATTGCAACAAAAAAAATCGTCGCCGCCGTTCTCGTCTACGGTTGTAGCAATCGTCAATGCTGACAGTAGAATAAAACGACACCGGTTGCAGTACAAAAGCTTGTTGCCGTCTTCAGTGTTCTCGTCGCTTGAGACCTCATCGTGGTTGCGGCTCCGGCGTCCGCGTGACTGGCCAGGTCATGTTGGTTCGCTGGCGAAGAAAAGTAGACATGTACTCATGCAAAGCTAGATGCGAACGGGAAAGAAAAAACGAACTGTGCGAACATAATGGACTCGGTGAGGAAGTGGCCCACGTGGCCCAACCCAGCAGTGCCCGTTGGATTTGCTCGATCCAATGCTTCGGGTGTGACCGGCATAGATTCCGCCGGTCGACCGCGTATAAACATTAGCCTTTGAGTTATGCAAAAACCAGATGTGCTTATTTCACTCTATAAGGCATAACTCTAGACATCTCTGTTTTCATGAATAATTGAAGCTAATTAAGTCCTGATGGAACTTAGGGATTCAGTGGGATCCCAAATATGTATGCTGCTGTCATGTGTTGGTGCAAATCGACCCTCCCGATGCCGGTGATCACCGGAGACACGACGGTATGTCAAGAGACGGTGGACACGAGTTTTTCAGCTGAACAAACACCATGGCGTTCGTGCGCCTTGTTCCTTTTTTCTTCACCACTCGACACAGCTCGGCATCGACTTACAGCGACCTCCACACGGGTATTATACCCAGCCCAGCGTGGGACACGATCTCCATGCTCCTGTTGCGACGAGCCAGCGATCCGCCCACTCTGGTCGCGCCCACGATGCGCGCACCTCTGCACTGGACGCGGCGAGCCCGCCCGGATCGCCTCGCTCTCCCTGGACCAGGTCGCCAGTGGGCCTAAACCTACACATGCGCGTGTTCACGGACACTCCCATGCTCCACGCCTACGCACGCACGCCACGGCCACAGTGCGACTCGCACCGCACCACCCCCACGCCCGACGCGTCCCGTGCACGGACACACGCGCACCCGACACACCCGACGCGCCCAGCCATGGTTTATTCCAATACACTCCCCCTAAGCCACGGCCTAGAGGAGCCCGACGTCGACGTCGGCTAGGAGGGCCCGCTCTGCCGCCGGTTCACTGCGGACACTCCCGGTGGAAGTGCCCGCATTCCCCGCAGTTGTGACAGCGGCTGCGCCGCTTCCCATCGCCACCGGACGCAACACTGTTGTTTTCGTCATCATGGTCGACCCTGCCACCATGCTGGCATCGCCGCGCCGCCTATTGAGCAGCAGTGAGGAGCATCAGTGAGGAGCAGCTGCTCCCCCTCGCGCCCGCCCGCCGATTGCCCGCGCCGCCGTGTCATCTACTCGAAGGCCTTCAGACGCCCGAGTGCCCTCGGAGGCCATGGCGTCGACGTCGCATAAATGCCCGATGCTGGCGACCGCGGCATACAGCCGGTCCGGCACGATGTCGAGCAGCTTCTTCACCATGGCCGCGTCGTCGAGCGTCGCTCCCTGCACAGCGTACCTCGCCGCCATGCCGCCGATTTTTCCGGCGTAGGCGTCCAAGTCGTCGTCGTCGTCCATCCACAAGCGATCAAACTCGCCGCGCAACGTCGCCAGCCTTGCCGCCCGTACCCGATCGGCGCAGACGAAGCACACTTTGAGGGAGTACTGATACGTCCCAAACGTATCTATAATTTCTGCTTGCTCCATGCATGTTTTGTGTGATATTGCTATGATTTAGATACACTTTCATACACTTTTGATCATATTTGGACTAACCTATTAACTCAGTGCACCACAGTGTCAGTTCCTGTTTTCTGCTGTTTTTCTATTTCAGTTTTCCCCCATATTAAAAGTGCCCAATAAATTCCGGGAAAATATATAAAAAATCAGCGCGAAAGAACCTTCCGGAATCACCAAAGGAGAGCCAGAGGGGGGCCACCAGTCACCGAGGCGACCACTCGGTGCGGCCTAGGGTGGGGCCGCCTGGGCGACTGGGACTGTGACGACCCGTGTCATTAGCAAACAGGTAATGACAGTAGTCCTTAGATTATTCCTTGACAAAATCACATTTTGTCAAATAATAATCCATGTCAGAGATGCGCAACAAGGAAATAGCTAGAGATGGTCATTTATATTACAATACCAAGCCACGCAGGGCTATAGAGTCTCAAGTAGGCTCCTCACAAGTCTGCCAAATTATTACATCTCCTAATACTGGAGTTTTTAACTACCAATATTAGACTGGTGGTGCTAAGGTAGTCCCTGAATTACATAGCTTTAGACCATAAGGTACTTATTCGTCCCAGCTACCATATGTGGCCTCAGATCATACATATCATTAGTTGGTTCCACGTTGAGATCTTCGGGATAGTAGTAGCCATCATTATTGTTCTCTTCACTTGATCCAGTAGGAATCTCATACAATCTTTGCTCTAAGAAAAGGGGGATAATAGCAAGAATGAGTACAAAGTACTCAGCAAGCATATATAGAGGAATGCAAACACTCATGAATCTGTGTCAATAACTCAACAAGTCCTACCTCAACTCAACACTTAAAAAAAAGTTTTGTTGTAGAAAGGTCCAGTTCAATTTAAGAAAAACTATAAATCACTCATATTTCGAATATGAACCAACAATAGGTTCCCGTAGTCTCCACTCCAAGAGACTGGCATGATCATGATTTAGTTTAGCACTGTGCAGGTTGTATCACTTTACCCACATGAACTTTGATTTTTATTGCTCTCACAATTCATCGTATGCGAGACCTGGTCAGAGTTCAAAGCTTTTTCCTCATTAGTACATCATACTTTCACCCGGCTAGGTGTCCCCTAGTCGTTGTATCAAACAGAGACACTTGACACTCATCACGTACTGCTAATGCGCCCATCCGCCATTAGCTTGGGAATTCATCACCCAACCTACTACTACATAAGGATAGTAAGATAACTAAATAAGTAGTAGGCCTTGCCTGCCATTAATTAGGCAGGCCTGTGGTCGATACGTTTTTTATACGGTAAACGAATACAAGTGAAAGTGTATTTATCCTAATATGATAGCCATATATAAAGGGCCCCACCTTTTAGTATATCCATCCGGGCATCCTCCACCCATCTAATAAAAATAAAACCGGTAGGTTAACTGCTCCATCAGCTAACCCGCCAACAGTCCACTCGACACACAAGTTATTCCAAAATCATTTTTATGCATGTTGATGATAAGATATAGTAGAAAATAGTTTTTCTTAGGGAAAATAATTCTACTCGGCATGATCAATGAAAAGCTGGCCTGAGTTTTTAAACTCGGATTCAATCGGCTTCTAAAGTTGCTTCTCCTCCGGACCTTGCTCGCTTCCTACATGTCGACGAATATATATACCGAGACTAAGTCGAGCGAATAACTAAAATAAATATACGCCGGTGCAGTGTGATCACCCTACTGTCAACCTATTTTTATCTAGTATTTCCTTTTTATTGCTAGCATTTGTAGATATATTTAGAGTAAGTAATTATTATATGTGCACCTAAGTGATTAGTACTAGTAGCCATAGAGAGTGCACGTCTTGTTTTGGATTAGGCTAAGTCTTGTTTTGGATTAGGCTAAGGGTCTCTTTTTCTCTTAATAGTACGTACTAGCTAGTCCCAGTACTGGGTCTGAACCTGAGTCTAGTAGAACACTAGCGCAAGCCTCCTCTCATTCATCTGCATTTTCCCCTTGCCCAGATTTCTTCTCCAGGACGCCGGCCAGCGACGGGGAAAGATGCCACTGCCAGCTCCTCCTCTCTGCTTTTTCCTAGGTTTAAATCCCCAGATTTTCCCCATGGATCTCAGCCCCAGATTCCCTAATCTCCCTCTGATTTTTGGCTTGCAGGTACGGCTCCGGTTAGGGTTGTGCTTCCTCTGCTCCAGGCTGAAGCTGCCGGCTGTGGTGTTCGCCGTGCCGTTGGGTGATGCAGACCGGAGCTCCAGTGCGTGTCCATGAAGTAGATCAACACATGTGCAGGTCGGTGGTGTTCATACCCTTAATTTCCTGATGCTCCAGGTTGCTCCAGTGTTAGTAGATTAAATTTCCCCCATGTGTGTGTTGAGAAAGTTCAAGCCTATGCAAGATTTGGATGTATTGCTGCTGCATTAATGTTTGATTCATTTTATTCACTTGCTTAAGGTTGTATCCCATCATTTTCTTCCCTTGGATCCCCTGATGCTAGACCTGAGATCTTTGTGATTTTCTATGCTCTCATAAGTGCCCTGGTCTGATTCTCACTGTACAATTTCTGGGATGATGCCCCTGTGAACTTGCATACACATCCCACTATATTTTAGTTTAGTTAGCTTAAATCATAATCCAGTTTTATTCCCTATCTATTTATTCTCAAGATCTGGGCTGATGATAAATATGGATTATGCATTTGTGTGCATTTTGTGATTAACCAATGGACATGTGCATTGTGCCTTGTGTAATCTTTGTGGTGGGGACTAAATAAGGCTAGAAGAAGAACTCACCTTTCTCCTTTTGATCTTTTGATGGTTCTGCTAGTGCTTCTCCTACCTCCAAACTCCCTTTTAGTAGGCTTGTGTGTTGCTCCAGCCTGTCCCCTTCACTTTATGGATCATTGCTTCAAGTCACCATCTCTACTTATTGTTCTTGGATCTTTGTTGGTTGCAGCTAAAGAGATGAAAACAATGGAAGAGAGACAAGCTGGTCTGGCTTCTTGAGGAAAGTGGAGACAAGTGAAACATGGCTGGTGTGTGGTGTGTACCCAGTACTCTCTCCCTTTAAAATATGAGCTCACCTCCATTGGGTGGTATGGCTACTCATTCCCCTTGCACTGTGCTTCTCAGGTGTGGAAGCTTCTAATTGGTCAGGAGTTGCAGCTCATGCTTGGACCAACTGTAGTCTAGTTGAATACTTAGTCCAGTGGACAACCTCTTGTATCTGGTGGTCAAATGTGGTTTACACGTGTGCTCAACCTTTGGGTAGGATAGTGCTGCTAGCTTTGTATACTTGTACTAATATACAATTTGTGGATACATGAAAATAATAATTAGTTGAGATAATATGTTTGTTGTGTAACCTGAGATGTACTTCCTAGAGACCTCCCCACTTAATTACCTAATTAAGAGTGAAATTACTGATTGAAAAAAACTGGTCATTACATGGACCTCTCCTGGTGGGCCCCCTTGGCTCTTATTTATACATCCGTCGCAAAAAACCTGATTCCAGACCCTTTTCTCCAGAAGCAATTCCGATCTCCGTCGTCATCGCCAACAAGCTTCGAGGGACCAGAATTCCTGTGCCGGCACCCTACCGGGATGGGGAAGTGCTCCCGGATTCATCTCCATCGACGTTGCTTCCTCCCTCCATGAAGCGGGAGTAGTTCCTCCTTGAGGCTAAGGTTTCTACCAGTAGCTATGTGGTCAATTCTCTTTTCCATGATGTGATCTTGATTGTGATCATAGGTTATGTTAATTTAGGGTGATCCCATGATGTTTCCCCTTCTTCTATGTATTGGATTTGATGTACTCACTTGATCTTATCTAGTATAATCATCGAGACCAAGGTGACAGCGTTCTATTGGACATGGATTAAAAGAATATTTTTATGAGTGATTTCCTCTTTTGTGTGTTGATTGAAGATTGAGAGTCTCTTGGTGCTTGTCTTTGACTATCCTTCAGATATGTTGTGGTCATTGTGGTACTCTCTTTGGATAGCCGCGGTGACATTAGGAAATCCATAGATTGAGAACTACGAACTTTGAGTTGTGGTTTTGTAGCCCTACATAATTCTCGTCCTCTCTTCACCACAAAGGAATGACCTCCGAGTGCGTCTACATTTAATGTTTTATGGGAAATATAATGTGATTAGACTATGTTAATGTTGTTGGGAGTTGCCACTAGTAAAAGTATGAAGCCAAGGCCTTGTTTCCACCATTGTTATACCGTTTGTGCTCACTTTTGTCACATGTTTGCTTGCTACACTTTTTATTACAGAATTATATTACCTTGCTTTGCCATACCTATCACCCATATTTTACCATCTCTTCGCCGAACTAGTGCACCTATACAACTCCTAGTTGTATTAGATGTGTTGGGGACACAAGAGACTTCTTGTATCTTAATTGTAGGGTTGCTTGAGAGAGACCATCTTCAACCTCTACTTCCCTGAGTTCGATAAACCTTAGGTCATTCACTTGAGGGAAATTGTTGCTATCCTACAAACCTCTGCGCTTGGAGGCCCAACATAGTCTACAAGAATAGAAGCGTGCGTAGACATCAAGTACCATACTTCCTTCACCGTGATCTTCGTCGCCACCTGCATTAGCATGTCCTCAAACAGTGCCCCGATGAGGATCGCCCTCGCCGTCTTGCTCTTGCCGTCGTCGACCTCCTCGCCTTCCGCCGGAGCCACCGCGCACCACAACCCCTTGGCATCAAGGATCGCCTCAACCCTGATGGCCCAGGAGGTGTAGTTCCCCGGCGTCAATGGCGGAACATGCAGCGACAGCGAGCTCCCACCTCCACTATGCGGAACAAGGGCCATGGCCGCCGACGATCACCTCCGTAACCTGATGCTCCGATACCAAGTGTTGGTGCAAATCGAGCCTCCCGACGCCGGTGATCACTCGAGACACGACGGTATGTTAAGAGACGGTGGAAATGAATTTTTCCGGCAAACAAACACCTTGGCGTTCGTGCGCCTTTTTTCTCACAACTCGGCATCGAATTACAGTTACCGCCACACGGGTTTTATACCCAGCCCTGCGTCGGACACGATCTTCACGCCCCTGCTGCGACGATCCCGCGATCCGCCCGCTCTGTCCACGCCCACGACGCGCGCACCTCCGCACTGGACGCGGCGAGCCTGCCCGGATCGCCTCGCTCTCCCTGGACCAGGTCGCCAGTGGGCCTACACCTACGCACGCGCGCGCGTTCACGAATACTCCCGTGCTCCACGCCTACGCACGCACACACGCCACGACCACAGTGCGACTCAGACCGCACAACCCCCGTGCATGCACACATGCGCACCCGACACACCCGAGACTCGCCCAGCCGTGGTTTATTCCAACATCATGCCACTTTGCTATACCTAACAAGTTGGTTAGAACATGTTGCTGCTTTGATGCATGAGAGCATGTTCTTGTCCTTTTCAGAATAGATTTTGTTTTCGATAAAATGAATATATTAATATCAAGAAGATATCAATTACATTCAGGTTCTACAATACCAACAATGCAATCCCCTAACGGTATTATGGATGCACACAAAGTGTTCATGGTTGTATTGTCCGCGTTTGAGTTGGAGTTGGTATTGGTGTTGATTAGCTATTCATCGGGTTGTGATGGGATTTGGTCGTCCTTCTTGTTTTTAACCGCTTTCTATAAAAGCTAAGGCATGCATTTTGTGTGCTCTCAAAATTTAATAGTCATATACACAATTTGCACCTTTTTTAAGTCAATCCTTAAGAGACCTTAAAGTTAAGCATGCTTGGCCGTAATAAATTTATGGATGGGTGACCAACTAGAAACTTGTTTCCAGTGCGCACATGAGAGCACAAATGCGCAGGGATAACTAGTGTTTCTACGTGACATCAGTCTTGATCCAGGACAAAATCACCAGAAAATAGAGGAAACATTCCCGTTGGGCCGACGAGGACATCAATTTCTTTACGGATGTATCAGACATCTTGGCTTAATATAATTGATATAATACTGGGTAAAGACAATAGATATTCTATGTAAACTTAGATCCATTAAAAGATTGGGCTCGTTCCCTAGCCACATCTCCTCGTTTGCATGCAGAACAAATGGGGGCGCAGAACGGACGAGCTATGCATGCAGCGTTAATTAAGCAAAACATTGAAGCCAATATTGCATGCCATTAAAGTATGTGGGCCTGCAAAGGGAGATCAGACGACGCTGTATTTAGTAGCCATTTAATTTCATTGTTGTGATTAGAAAATTCCCAGCTGGAGTTGCTCCTCCAGGCCTAATCTATTGGGGAGCAACTAATTAGCAGGTACTCTCCCGCACGCCTTCGCAGAGGTCATTTTTCGCGCGTTCCGGTGTCGTCATGTGGCATGTTTTGGATGCACAGAGCGCAACCACCACGCAGTTCAGATTCAGACACAGTTTTCCGCGCAGCCACAGACCTGCCACAGCACAGTTTTTCAGCCACAGACCCACAGCCACAATTTTTTCAGCCACAGACACAGTTTTTTCAGCCACAGCTCCCTGTCACAGCCCAGTTTTCAGCCAAAGCCACAGTTTTTTCAGCCACAGTCGCAGTTTTTTCCAGCCACAGCCCTGCCACAGTCCAAAGCCACAGGTCCGCGCGCAGCCACAGGAGAGTCCGCGCGCTACCATAGTTGTTGTTCGTGCGGGACACAGTAAAAACGCGACACATGTCAGATCCAGAGAGCGCCAAAAGTGACCTCTGCGGGGACGCGCGAGAGGGTACCCGCTAATTAGTGATTGACAATCTACTGCCACCGAGTCTTTTCTCCCGATCCTTTGATCGAGGCTTTTTGTCTCGCGTCGGTCCCTTTGATCGGCCTTATTTTTTGGATTTTCAATCTAAGATCGGTTTTCTCCGCTCACCGCCATCGTCTTTCTCATGTGCCTCTACTTTGACACCGGCGATTAACGACATCTCTCCCGGGCACAGTGGCTTCACGCGACGCGACGACCCGCAATGGATGTCTTCCGCACGTCCTCCCGCCCATGGCTCTCGGCGACCGTCATCGCCACTGCTCTGATAAGAGCACCGATCAGGGGCATGACCATCAGCGCCGGATCAAGTCTTAGACGTCCAACCACATGTGAATCTTCATGAGGGTATCTCTCTTAATATTCGATGCCTTTTGCCGGCGGCTCATACTGGCGAGGTTGTGGGATGCAGTTGATGGACTCTATTGTTGGTTTTGGCGGCTTCAATTTCGTCCATTTTGCCTTCGATGGTGCATTCTATGGGTGGTGGCTTGACACAGATGATATGGTTGTGCAAGGAGGATTTCCATCCCATCGCATGAACCTGCTGGGATCGCGGAAAGTGGTGGCGACAACACATGTACAACATCGATTTGGTGGTACTTCTCGAGTACCCAATATTGAGCTCCGAGGTGATAATCCTAGGATTGAACCAAGTTGGTTTTACCTGGCAAAGGAGATGATTTTGCATCTTTACCTTGTTGAAGGCATTCCTTGATGTGCTCGGACTTGTTCCTCAAGGTGAAATCCTAGAATCAGGCCTTTGGTGGTCGCATCCAGTGACGACGACGCTTGAGCATTGTTTCCTTCCTAAAGGCATTGATGTTGACGAACCTTTCTTGTTGTCCTTGTGGTGTCAACAGATGGTTGGTGCGGATATGATCATTGTTGTAGTTTGTCGATCCTTCGTATTTTTCTTCTTATTTTTTTAGCTTTGGCGTAGCTTTGGTCTTATATGACTTTGCTATTTATCGACGTGTTTTGTTTTTGTGTGTGTAAGTGTTCACGGTATGCATCTTAGTTATGAAGAATCCAGGTGTGTGCTCATTTTCTTTTGGGTCAATAAAATTCACCCTTTATCGAAAAATGTCGGCAGACACCAACAACACCGACATCCATCTATTTCATAGGCTTTATTCTAACTGTATTGTCGTGCATACAATGAACTAGGCACGCCCAGGAAAGCCCCTGCTCTGATGCCAATTGTAGGCGCTAAACCTGAACTATGTGGTGATCGAGAGCTCAGGGAGAGGAGGAAGAACACAAAGGTTTTGCGCTGCGTGCAACAATGCAGCTTTTCCCGTTTTCTCATTGACTTATTTGTAGTTCGGTTACGAGCAAAACTAGAGATCCTACAAACCAGGACATGACCGCGCCATCCCACGATCACCGAGCCACCTCCCAACTAAGCGGCAGGGCGTGCGTGCTCGGTGCCATCCCACGACGCATCCCTATCGACACTTACAAGGTCCAGCTCGAGAATAGGCTCAGGAGCTGGCCCGTTTATTCTGCTAAGTGAAAAAACCTGACGAGAACTGAAACTAGGCACTTGTCTGAATCGTGCGGGAAAAACTAGAGTGAAAGTGTCGAGTCTGAACTCTGAAGCTGTTGCCGTCAGACTTACTGCTCAACACACTTGTCTCCATCTCCTCCCACGGTCCGCGTCTCCGCGACCGGCCGTCCATCCCGGCGGAGGAAGAGACCGCCCGTGCACCTCACGGGCTTGGGCGTCCACACCGTGGACGGACGACGACGCCGCCACCGCAGCCATGGCACTTGTACCAGCCCCGGAGTTGGCGGAGATGCCGGGCGTGGTGACCGTCCAGGCGGCGTCTCGTTGTGAGGGGAGCACCTTCCGCCCAAGGGTTGTGTTCCAGTAGTTTTTTATTTCGTTGTCAGTTCGGCCAGGCAGCCAGCGGGCGATGAGCGACCACCTGTTGCCGACGATGCGGTGGAGCGTCAGGATGAGCTCCTCCTCGTCGTCGGAGAAGTTGCCCCGCTTGATGCCCGGCCGGAGGTAGTTCAGCCACCTCAGCCGGCAGCTCTTGCCGCACCGCTGCAGGCCTGCAAAACAATTTGGTTCACGTTTAGGTAGCTCTCCGTGCCAATGTCTAGACCAGAATAGCACTCCAGTGTTTACCAAGCTAGCTAGGGATTACAATGGATTAGTAGGAGAACATACCAGCATTTTGGGGGACTTGCTTCCATCTGCCTTCGCCATGAGCCTTGACGTAGGAAGCCAAGGCTTCATCCTCCTTGCTCGTCCACGCCCCTCTCTTCACCCCTTCCTTGGCACTGCTCGCCCTCCTCCCCATTCTCTCCTTTTCTCTTTCTCTGAACTTCTCTCTCTATACTATATCAGAGAGAGAAAGAGAGAGAAGGGTCGTTGCGGTATTTATGCATCGTGGCGTCTACTGGACCTACTTAGCATTGTAAAGCAGCGCGTCTAGCTACGTGGAGCAGCTTAGCATTGTACATTAGGGCGTCTAAGTACACCTTCTTAGCACCCTGTATCAATGATCGTCGTGAGCAAAAATTCTCTTCCAGAGTTAGATGGACCAAAAGGCTAGAAACGCTCCATGTGTGCAATGAAAAGGGATATATGCGCCATTATTTGTGTAGAAAGTTGTTGCCATTTATTCAGGTATTGTGTAGCTATACGTCGTCATCTATGTTTCGCATCTATACCTATTGTCGACTAGAAATAAATGTTATCATTCAAGTGTATGGTCGGCATCCATTTGGACATGTTTTAGCTGGTGGAGTAGAAGGACGAGACAGAGGTCTTGGTGGAATCGTTATTTACTGTTTGAGTCTTATTGATGTCCAAGGTTAATTGCATGTCCAAGCTACACGTAGCCAAAGTCAAGCATGGCTGTTTGCTGTGTGCCTTCCTCTCTCCGGATCAGCTGCGGGTAGAGCAATAGGGAAAGACTGGAAGTGGGGATCAAAATCAGTGTTTTAACCTTTGCAAAGAAATTCGAAGTTTAACCCCAATAAAATAAAAATCTAGATCTGATTCTTTTGCTACCGTTATAGTCTTTGGTGGTAGAATAAAACGAGCTACCGCCATAACTAGCAACATTAAGCAAAATAGTTTTAGACTTTAGTGTAGCTCAGGGCATGCTTTGTTTTAAGTACTCCCTCATTGCCAGTACATAGGGCACATCACGAAAACCAGGTATTCTCAAATCACTTAGGTGTGAGTCAGTCAATTTCCTTCTCAATCCCTTTCCAGCCTCGTTCCCTAGCCACGTCTCCTCGTTTGCATGCAGAACAGATGGGAGCGCAGAACGGACGAGCTATGCATGAAGCGTTAATTAGGCAAAACATTGAAGCCAATATTGCATGCCATCAAAGTATGTGGGCCTGCAAGGGGAGATCAGACGGCGCCGTATTTAGTAGCCATTCAATTTCATCGCTGTGATTAGAAAATTCCTAGCTGGAGTTGCTCCTCCAGGACTAATCTACTGCCGCCGAGTCTTTTCTCCCGATCCTTTGATCTAGGCTTTTCTCTCGCGTCGGTCCCTCTGATCGGCCTTATTTTTTGGATTTTCAATCTAAGATCGGTTTGCACCGCTCACCGCCATCGTCTTTCTCACGTGCCTCTACCGCGACACCGGCGATTAACAGCATCTCTCCTGGGCACAGTGGCTTCGCGCGACGCGGCGGCCCGTAATGGATGTCTTCCGCATGTCAGCCCGCCCATGGTTCTCGACGACCGTCATCGCCACTACTCTGATAAGAGCACCGATCAGGAGCATGGCCAACAAGCGCCGGATCAAGTCTTAGACAGCCAACCACAGGTGAATCTTCATGAGGGTATCTCTATTAATATTAATAAAACAAATGTTTTTTTATTTTATTTTTTAAGTTCAAAATAGGCAAGAGGACCGATCGGGAAGTTTAAAAAAAAGTAGCTAGTGACATAAAAAATAAAAAAATATTTTTTTCATTTTTTTTAAAAAAGTTCAGAATAGGCTAGAGGACGATTGAGAAGTTTCGAAGATTGAAAATTTAGCACACCCATGAACATCAACAAGGTCCTAGACATCAACATGGTTTAATAGGATAGATATGATAGATATATCAACAAGTGTGTGCTAAGTGAACTGGGGTGGGAGTTGAATAGAACCGAGAAGTTAAGCGTGCTGGGGCTGGAGTAGTGTTAGGATGGGTGGCCCTCCGGGAAGTTTGACCTGAGATTAAGCATAATGACCGGACATTAAGGATACTAACCTGATATTAAGAAAAGAAAAAAAATTGTTATCCAGATCCAGATTCAAAGTTCAAAATTCAAAAAAAATAATAGTGGCGTATTTACAGAATGCGCCACCCCTAAGACTCGTATGGGTCCCCTAAGACTCTTGGCGCATTTTCAGAATGCGCCACGAATAAGGGCTTATGGGTGATGCATTTTGAAATGCGCCACGCATAAGTGTCTTAGGGTGGCGCATTTGAAAGACGCCACTATTAAGCCCTTATTAGTGGCTTGTCCTTAGTGGCGCATTTGAAATGCGTCACTAAAGGCAAAAAAAGGACGCCACCATAAGGCATTTTCCTAGTAGTGTCTGTTGCTCTTAATGCTTGTCACTTTGGGCCCGAGTGCCATGTTTTCAGATCTGAACCACTTGTGTTTTCATGAGTTTATCTATGTTCTTGATCCTATCTATGAGTTGTATGCACTTATTATGGTCCGGAACCAGCGATCCCAAAGGTGACAACTTGGGACACCACCTGTCAAAGGGGATGGTGCATAATTTGAGGATTTCATGCATCCATTGAGTTTATTGCTTTGTTCCGGTGCTCTTTGACAGGAGCACCTTAATCTCCATAAGTTCCCTTTGGCCCCGTTCATAGCGGGATGGTAGGACAAAAGATGTTGTGCAAGTTCTTATTGCAAGAACGCACAACAACTACGAGATACATGCCTAATGTTTGATATTTGCCTAGATGATCATTGCTTTTCTGTGTGCCTTGCCCCATGTTAGAATCTATTACATGTTCCCTCTTATCCAAGCAGCGCCCAACCATCCATCTCCCTAGCCTACAGTGTTTTAATCCTGCTGGTTACTAGTAATTTGCTTTTTCTGTTTTTCTTTTGTTATCGCCACTACCACTATCATATCACAGTTGCTATTAATATTTTGTTGCAAGCAAGTATATTTCAGGTGCGGTTGAATCGACAACTCAACTGTCAAAGCTTATAAATATTCTTTGGCTCCCTTTGTGTCGAATCAATAAATTAGGTTATCTTACCCGTGAAGACTATCTCGATCCCCTACAGTTGGGGGTCATCAAGGGGAAGAGCACCATGAGCCCGCAGGCTCTCGACGACATCTGGCCCGCGCGCGCCGCAATGTCGATGTGCGGCACGACCTGCACCGGGTCATTGCTCTTCGGCCGCTCTCTGTCGTCATCGTCGTCGTGGCGCGTGCTGCCGTGTCGGCGCCAGTGCTTCGAGTGTCTGCCCGAGGACGAAGACGCGGCGATGACGGCGCCGACCTCGGCCGTGGGCGCGTGGCGGGCGGAGCAGGAGCGGTCCTTGGCGAAGCTCGAGGCGCGGCCGAGGAAGATGTCCTCGAAGCGCTTGGATGTGACCCGGTCGAAGGAGCCGATCCGCGCGGGCGAGAAGGACGCCCTGGAGAAGGACGACGCGTCGCAGTCGTCGCTGCTGGCCTCCCTCCCATTGCCATAGCACCAGTTCGTCCTGGTGGGGCACTGCGGCGGCCAGTGCCCGGGCGGTGGCTTGGGCGGCGGCATCGTTTCCTCCTGCCGCGCCGCGCGCGCGTCCCAGCCGCTCTTGGGCATGCCGGGGGAGCTCTCCCAGCTCCGTTTCACGACCGGATCTCACCTCACTATCGCAGCGGCCGCAGTCTAAGCCCCTTCCTCGGAGGCGACGGCGGCGTCGTTCCAACTGCCGGAGTCAGGAGGGTCTTCTATGAGCTACCACGCGAACCAGCTTTGTAGATCGCTTGAACATAGTCTGTTCTTAATCACTTCTTTTGATGGGCTATGGTGTTGTCTTCTATTGCGTCGCGATTGTTTTCCTCTATTTTTTTAATTCAGTTTTAGTGCTATGAACGTGTTACGAGAGAAGGATCATACAAAATCTGTATTTTTTTTTTCTAACAGATGGGAGAGGGTGTGGCATCCGCGTGGGCGCAGAACCGTGCGATGGGCAGGTCGCACGGATGGTCGCACCCCGCGGCCGCAGGCAAGCCCCATCCAGTAGAAGTAGGTACCACAACATGAATACATGTGCAATTCCTTGTGACATGGGTAAAGCCCATGACAAGGAAACGGCGGCTCAGCTGGCCTGAACGTTGGGATGAGCGTCGAACTCGTTGAAATCCCAGATCGTCGAGTTCAAAGAGAGAGAGAGAAAAGAAGTTTAAAAAAAAAAGAGGGAGAAAAAAACTGACGGGATAAGCGTCCAACTCGCTGAAATCACGGGAAAACTGCCCATCGATCACGCCCGGGATTGTCATCAAATTGTTGGCGAATCTTTCGGCAGTTAAGTTTTGCCATAAATACTCCAGCAAATAGTGATCAAATTGTTTGGCGAATCTTTCGGCCGCCTCTCTAACAACTCGATATTCAAAACTTTCAATCCTAATAGTGAGACGCTCATCATCCGCCGCCTCCCCCATCCCATCATCACAAGTTACAAACCCTAGGTAAGATCCCACACGAATATGGCCGCGCAAACTCCTACTCCTGCCGCCGCTTCTGTCATTTCTCCAAGATCCATGGAGATGACTCGCTCCCCCGATCACAGCGACGTGAACGAGTTGGCGGACTTGAAAAGAATTATGGAAACATATACTGCTGAGATCGAAGAACACGACGTTCCCAAGTCACTGCCGCCTTTGGAGGTCATCTTGGTGCCAGAGTTTATCCCAAAGGTATGGTATACGCATAGACTCTTGCCCTGGATCGAAGGGTTCGTTCCATGGGAAACCTATCTGCAATACCTCCACGAGTTTCTCGAGTCGAATCTTCAAAATCTTTCTTCCCTGGATCTTGATGAGTGTCTCACGGTGGAGAAAGAGTTTGCCAAGATCTACTCATCATTTCTGAGCGACGAAGAAAGCAGCCTGAGCGGTAGCATCTTGTCAAAAATCCAAGAGATCAAGAACCTGCAAAGGGATTGTATGAGCAAAGAGGAATTTTTTCACGTGGCAGCTGGCCTCTTGTGTATCGCCGCAGAGGACAGGTTGATGTCTAGGCTGGTGTCTAAGTTGGCTGAGCACGAATTCGGCAATGCTGTCAGAAAGTGTGCCTTTGATCTGCTCAACAAGAGGCCTCCATGTGATGCCGTTTCTGCTGCCTTGTTGGGTATGGCGACGGAGGCTACATGGATGCTCGACTTGCTCAAACAAAATCAGGTAGATAACCATAACCTGCATTCAAATATTATTACCTCACTACGGGACGGAGGCAATACGCCGACGGCCGGCTGCCGTCGGCGTAGGCCTACCCCGACGGCCGCCGTAGGCCTACCCGACGGCCGCCGTCGGCGTATAGCCGTCGAGCCAGGGTTCCCTCGGGCTTGACCTAAAAGCCGTCGGCGTAGGCCAGGCCGTCGGCGTATACGGGCCCCCGACGGGCTTTTTGTGGCCGTCGGCGTAGGGCCGTCGGCGTAGAGGTCGTGGGCCCCACATTGGGCTTAACGGTCGTTAGGCCTGGTCGCCCTCTACGCCGACGGTCGGGCCGTCGGCGTAGGTTGCCACGCGGCAAGCTGTGGGTGGGTTGGGCTTGGGGTCTACGCCGACGGCCTGGCCGTCGGGGTAGGTCCCCTTCCAGGCAGGGCACGCGTCGCCCCTCGTGTGATCTGGGCAGAGGGCCTACGCCGACGGCCTGGCCGTCGGCGTAGGCTGTGCCATTTGGCCCAGGATATGGCCTACGCCGACGGCCTGGCCGTCGGCGTAGGTACTGGCAGGGTACCTATTTTTCTCTGTTTTGCTACGTTTCCTGCATATACAAACTTCTAGTTGCACAGTATTCATCAACATATCATTATATAGCACATGCACATCAACAAAGAACATAATAGATAGATAGTATCGATACACATGCACATCAACATAGAGCATAATAGATAGATAGATAGTATCGATAGACATGCACATCGTTTCGATACACGGTATAACAACATCCAAACATCTAAAATAAGATAGATAGTATCGATACACAGTACAAGAAGAGCTAAACATCTACAAAGAGACCTCTACCCGGCCGCCGTAGCATCATCCTCAGCTCGTCGCGTCCGGAGAGGGAGTCGAGCCGGAGAAGCCGAGGTTTCCGCGCGTGAAGATAGGCGACTGACGGTGCGGAGGCGTCGTCGAACCAGCACCGGAAGCAGGTGATCCCGCGCCACCATGAACCGGTGTGCTCTCGCGCGAGGCACCACTACCACCGGGGCCAGGGTGCACCGGTGTGACCGCGCGGGACGCCGACGGCGAGGCAGCAGCACGACCAAAGGGTCCAGTCCCGGAGGCTCCCGTTCCCTACACGTTTGAGCAATAGTTAGCAACCGCCAAGGCACATGAAAGTGGTAGCAACTGATTGGGCAAGTAAATTACCGGGGTTAAGCCGGTGTAGTAGTAGTTCTGGGCGAACTCTTCCTTCGATACAAACTCCGCACTTCTAGGGTCTTCCAACTCCGGATTAAAAGCGATCATCGCCTCGAGGTAGTTAGCCCCGTCCTCCTGGGCAGTGCCGAAGTACTCGGGAAGCTGAGGCTGAGGCTGGGAGAGATCGGGCGCCATCATCCTCATCGAGTCCCATGACTCATATGAGCTGACAGACCTCCCTAGTTTATCCTCCTGCATCGCCAAAGAGACTTTATGAGTACCAAGTAGGAACATGCATGAGGGGAAATAAAAGTAGGTTGTTCCATGTATGTGTATACCAGCTTGGCCTTGTAGCGCTCACTGCCTAGGTTTCCAGCCCGATGTGTCCCCCCGCTGCCGCAGTTCGCCTTGTTCCGCTCGCTCAAGGCGTTCCACTCCTCATCTTCCCCGCGCCACCTCGCAGTCAACGCCCTCCATGCCTCCTCCTTGCCATAGGCCCAATCGGGCCTAACCTGAAAAATCAATACGCATATGAAGAACAGATGATGCAATTGCAACTTAGCATTAACATATAATCTCATCGACAATTTACTTACCTCGTCGTACTGTTCCGCGCTCATCGTCGAGCGTGACTTGACATTCTCGTGCTTCGGCAACGGCTTGCCCGATTTTGCCATGTTCTATTGACTCCTAGCGGTATGACCCTGGTTATAGAACTGCTGATTAGTCAACCTCTTACAATGAGCCTGCAGTGTCTTGTTCGCCGTCTCCTGGTGCTCCGGAGCCACCCTATAGAATCTCTGAAATCATGCATCAAAAAAGTGTGGGATTCATGAGTTAGCATGGCGGGGTCATCAACTATGAACAAAAAAAGTGTGAAGAGTCATGATTTTTCCTTACCCAAAACTTATTGATCACGGCGTCAGAAGCTTTCCCGTAGGGGGGACAATCTGCGAGCTCGTAGTGTCTCCAAGTCGTGGCTAGCTTCCTCTCGCCTTTGTCTGTGGTGTAGAAGCCCGGCCAAAACTTCCTAATGATAGCTCCAAGCATGCAGCCATGGACTCGGGTCCCCGCAGGATGAAGCCAATTGCTGCACAAGAATCAAACATTAGTACATGCCAAGTTGGTATCAACGAAATGAAACTATAGCCACTTACTCAGTTCTAGTAGGTTCAATGAGGGTCCGAGCCTCCGGGGCAGGCTCCTCCTTAGGGACTTCTGTTTCCCCACGAACCTTTGCCTTCTTCGTCGACGCACTCGATGGCCCCGACGCAGTCACCATCTCCTCGTCTCGAGCCTCCGCTTCCAAGTCTCGAGAGTCAATCTCCTCGTCTGGAGACTCCGAGAACGCGGTCTGTGAAGCCACGTCGCCGGAAGCAGAGGCTATGTCACTTAGAAGGACGGTACCTCGCCCTCGTCCTCGACCTCGTCCTCGGCCTCCTGCAATCGGAAAAGGTAAACAATTAAGAAGCATGTTGAAAAATAAATACCAAGCATAATGAAGATGCAATGTACCTCCTCGGTCTGACCTCGGGGGACGTCCCCCTCTTCCTCCTCCTCCTCCTACCTCCTCGGCGCCGTACCTTGAGGTGGTTGCTCTTCCACTCTTCGTCTTCTTTATCCCCTGAAGCAAATACTGCGGTGATGCCTTGCCACTCATATTGGTCAATCACCTGCATTGAGAAAAATAAAACAATTAAGCATAAAGACGCAATGCAATTAAGAAGCATAAAGACGCAATGCAATTAAGATGAAAATAAATACTAATACTCGTCATCACTCTCAGCCTCGGGATCCTCGCACGGTGGAGACTCATCATTGTCATGGAACATAGAGTATTTTAAATAGCACGTGCACATCGACAAGATACAAAATAACATCATCATCAATTCATCGTAGCACATCCGCACACAATCATCATCATCAATCAAAATAACATACATATAGTATCGAGATACATAAATACTAATAATCATCATCATCACTCTGAGGCTCATTCTCATCTCCATCATCACTATCACTATCACGTGTGTATAAAGCGTCGGGATCCTCGGACGGTGGAGGCTCATCATCATCATCACTTTGAGGCTCATCATTGGCATGTGCCTTGTTGAGCATCTCTATGTCACTTATATCCGTGACTATCTCACCACGGGTGTGTGCATCGTTCTCGAGGTCCTCAAGACCTTCTAAGCCAAAGTCCCCAAAGTTCTCTTGCTCTTGATAGAAACTTCCCTCGTATGTTTGAGGGTTAATGTTGTTGTAATCGTCCTCGGAGGGCATGGGTAGTTTACCATGTGGCGATACCTGGTACACGACTTCCCAGCCCTGGAGGTATTCTTTCTGGCATGGGTAGGGCAATTAATAAACTTGCTTCGCTTGGTGAGCCACAACAAAGACATCGGATCCGCTATAGGTGGTTGAAGGCCTAACTTCAACTAACCCAATGGAAGGGGTATTTTTGTGTCCATGGTGCGGATCGAACCAGTGGCATCTGAACACAACGAGATTGAGTTCTACGGGCCCATTGTTGAACGTCAGCTCGTATACGTTCTGCAACCTTCCGTAGTAATCAAAGTCATCTTGTTCCTTGGTGAAGACCCCGGTATTTATAGTTTTTGCACCCGGGCGACTATTTTGGTGGCCCTTTGTATGAAAGCGATACCGATTCACATCATACTTCTCATACATGTTGACTTTACTGTTAAAACCCTGAGAGACACATCTCAACTCATCCGACATCATCACTGTGGGATCAGCTCCCTACAAGTTTAGTACGAATCGTGCATTAGTTACGTGTAATAAGAGGGCCAAGTTGTTAGGTAATTAAGAGGGATAGGTTACGGATTACCTTTTCCCTGAACCATGACGTGAAACTTCTTCCCGGGGCACCCCCTTTCAGAAGAGCATCCAACTGCGCAGCATCGGGATCTGTTGGTCCCGGCCACACCTCATCCACGAATTGGCTAGAAGGAGAAAATACGTATTAGAACGAAACCGAGTTACAAGTTGCAAAGTAATTAAGTCGCCATTTTACCTAAGGAAACTGGGCACCTCCTCCTCCTCCTCCTCCCCGCTCTCTTTCTTCTGATCCTCCACCACTTCCCCCATGTTCATAAGCACATAGAGCATTATGCACTCCTTATCTTGGTTGGACAAGGTATGAGGTTTTGCGCCACCGGCCTTGCCACCGGGAAACTTCAAGAGGAGGACCTTGGGGTCACGCTTGGGCTCGTCGACATTGTACCGAGGTATCTGGTTATGCATAGTGGGAACTTCATCCGCATAATACGCTGTCGTGGCATTTGCTATCTCCTGGAGGATAGTTGCCTCAGCTATGCATGCTTCAATCTTATTTTTGTTTCCACATTTGAGCCGAATATACTTGAACTCTCTCTCAATACAAAACTGCCAACGAAACTGCACCGGTCCACCCAAGAGTGCCTCGTTCGCGAGATGCACAATGAGATGTAGCATTGGAGTAAAGAAGCCTGGCGGAAATATCTTCTCTAACTTGCATAGCAACTCCGGCACTAGATCATGCAGCTTCTCAATCATCACGGGACATATCTGCTTAGCACAGACCATGCGGAAGAAATGGCTCAACTCCGCTAGCACTCGCCAGATACGCTCAGGGAGATAACCTCGAAGCATCACCGGCATCAATCGCTCAATCCATATATGATAGTCGTGACTCTTCATCCCAGTGACTTTTCCCTTCTCAATATTGACTCCCTTGCTTATATTCGAACAATAACCATCAGGAAACATCACGACGTATTTCAGCTACGTGAATGACTCCTTCTTTTGGTCCTTATCAAGCACAAACTGTGAATGCGGCTTCAACCACCCTTTTCGTTTGCCTTTAGGAGGCTGCATGTGTTGTCTCGGCCTATCACACAGCTCCTTAACATCGACTCTAGCCTTGACATTATCCTTTGTCTTCTCAGAAATGTTCAGGATTGTGTTAAAAAGGGACTCTGCGACATTCTTTTCGGTGTGCATCACATCGATGTTATGGGGAAGTGCTAATTAGTGATAATAGTCGAGCTTCGTTATGCCTGCCTCGTGAGTCCAATTGTGCTCCTTACCATATCCGTCAAATACTGGGACACCGGATTCAGTACGCACGAGAGCGGCTAGCTCGGCCTTAACAGTTGCACCATTGAACGTTGGTATCTGTCTTTCTTCAAGCACAACTTTGCCCTTCTTGAAGTTCCTTCTGTCCTGTCTGAACAGATGATCTCTTTTGAGAAACGCCCGATGTGTGTCAAAGGCATAATATTTTTTACCCGCTTTTAGCCAAAGGAACTTAAGTAGTTGCCTGCACACTGGGCATGGCCACTTACCAGCTGTACAGTGGCCGCAGAATAGGGCATACGCAGGCATGTCGTGCATGGAATATTGGTACCAAACTTTCATGAAGAAGTTTGACTTCGATGCACGGTCGTATGTCAACGTTGGGTGGTGCCAAGAGTGGTTCAGATCATCCACAAGCGGCTGCATGTAGACACTCAAATTCTTCCCCGGGTAGTCAGGCCCTGGAATGATCAGCGTCAAGAATATGGTATTCCTTTGCATTAGGGCTGGGGGAGGGAGATTGAGCGGAATAACAAACACCGGCCAACGGCTGTACGAGGAACTCGACATGCCATATGGATTGAATCCATCCATAGATATGGCAATTCTGCAGTGCCGGGCCTCTGCCGCCAGATCGGGGTGGTCTTCATCGAACTTCTTCCATGCCCTGCCATCAGATGGATGTCCCATTGTTTCCCGTCCGTGCTCGTCAGGGTATCTCTTCCCGTCCTTGTGCCACGTCATCTGTTTGGAAGACTCCAAGGTCATGTAAATCCGCTGGATTCTTTTTATGAATGGGAGATAATGAAGAATCGAAGCGGGGACCTTTGTCTGCACCTTGGACTCACCATCGGCTCCCTTGGACTCAAGATACCTTGAGGCCCCACAAACTGTTTCCAAAACAAAAGGCAACCTTTTGGACAACAATCTATCTTTATGTAGTCCATGCTGAGCGCTCGCGTGATTTTCTTGCATTCGTACAAGGTTTTAGGCAGACAATGACCATCGGGCAACGTGTTAGCATGTCTTACCAGAGTGGCTTCAAAGCATGAACGGGTCATGTTGAACTGGAGCTTTGAGACTAGTGCTTGCGAGATGGTATCGAGCTGAGAAACATTTGCACCCGGGTACAGAGGCCTCTTAGCCGATTCCATCATATCATAGAACGCCTTAGCGGAAGGCTCGGGATCCTGTGGTTCAGGCGGTTGCTCCGGTTCCGGCGGTCCCTCTGGTTCAGCACAAGGTGGAGACTCCGGCATGGCATCACGGAAATCCTCCAGCAAGTTTCGCATGCCATCGTACTCTATGCCATCGATCCGCTGCCGCATCACGTCAACTCTATCATGTTCATTCTGACTAAAGTCGACCGTCGTGACGAAGCCAGGCATATACCCATAAGCCCAAAGGTGTTGTTTCATAGCCTCCTTTCTAGCGCGATGACGATTTCTGCAACGGACGCAAGGGCAACGGGGATCAAGTGTCTTTGGACCACGGGCTATATCCTGCACTACCATAGCGGTCTTCCATGCCCACTCATCTGTTCTGTCAACAGCACTAGTACGTCCACTATACATCCACCCATTATCAGCCATCCTCTTCTGCTTTATTGAGAGCCAAACGACAAACATAGCATTTAATATCAAACGGGAGATTAAAATGCTTCATTTTTTACTCATGCATCAACCTACATATGTAATAGGAAAATGGGTCCTAACCAGCCGCCGGATCCGTAGATTGGGTAAGTTCTCCCTGACTCTACCCCGATCCGAGCAGAATTTTGGCAGCACCTCCCCGCTGCTCTCCCGATACACGTCTCGACTAAAAGTCGAGAGAATGTGCATCCGGAGAACAACGAGGAGGCGCCGCCGAAATCTTGTCTCGGATCGAGGAAGAGCCAGCGAGAACCATACCCAACTACGAATCCGCCGACTGCCCGATAAAAGCCATAAGCGTTACGGGTCAAAATATGCGAGACCACTAATGCATATTTATCCGCGTAACGCTTACAGTCGGGATGACGCCTAGGTGACGCGACTGACTTGGTGATCTAGACATGAAAATAAACCTAGCTATATAAGACGGGTGAACAGATTCTCACCCTTGAAGCGTGATCGACGACGGGGGTGCGATACAACGAAGGGGGCTCCGAGACGGCGGTGGCTCCAAGATAGTCTGTAATTACCATAAAAACAACAATTTAGCCTCAAATTCTCAACAATTTACAATTTGGTCCTCGATATACTAGGACATATAGATTGAACTACTTAGATGTGCTCTAACTAAAGCACATCTAGATGTGCTTTAGCAAATCCGATAATAATGATATAAATCATCTTTTTCTTTTTCAATAAATAAATGCATATATACAAACATGTGGTTATGGTTATGGTTGCATTGTGTGGCTTGTTCTATGAAACTATATTAAATAAATGGTTATGGTTGCATTGTGTGGCTTCTAACAAAGAGAGCCTATGATACTAGGCAAATCAGAAATAGCTAAATGAAGAATCAAGTGAAATAATTAACATTTTTTACAGCATCAACAACCATAAGCAATACCATTAGGCAGTACCAAATTTTCTAATTAGCATATAAATTTTTCAAGACCTCCTTGGCTAAGCAGTAGCAATGGCAGTACCAAATCTTGCAAGTTTTTGAGGAGGGGGTGGCCACCTGCTAGGAGCTAGTCGGGGAGGGGGTTGGGCTGTGGCCGTCCTTCTGCTGGATCCTGAGGACGAGGCGCCGGCGAGCGCTGCTGGATCTTGAGGAGGGGGTGGACGGCGGCCAGCTCGGTGGAGGAGGGTCGACAGAGTAGGCTCAGTGGAGGAGGTGCTCGGCGCGGCCCGAGCAGAGGAGGAGGTGGCTGGCGGCGCGTGTTGGGAAACGTAGTAGAAAACAAAAAATTTCGGCCTACGAATCAAGAACCCAAGATCATCCAAGAAGATTGCATACAAGGTTTTAGGTCATGTCTCACCAACCGATGTAGCGGAAGTAGAGTTGGTGAAGCTCGTGGATGTAGTGGAAGTAGATCTCGCAAGTTCTCCCACGAACAGTCCCTCGATCAATCCCACGAACAAGTCCCGCGATCTAGTCCCACCGACAAGTCCCATGAACAAGCTCCTCGAAGAAGGGTCGAAGGTACGACCCCTCCATTAGTATCCACACATCCCGTAATAGCAATCCAGCAGCGCTCCGCCGTCCAGAGATGAACGCCACCGAGAAAACTAGAGGGAGAAAACCCTAACGGATTCCGATCTAGAACAACGTCTAAACCGGGGTCTAAAAGTGGAGCAACGGGGTTTAGAGGAGGGAGGGTGACGCATAGGCCTTGGGGACAAGTTGTCTTGCTCTCCCCCTCGCCTTGGCTCACCTTATATAGGTGTCCAGGAGGCCTAGGGCGCAGCTCAAGGAGGATTGGGAGTCCAACTTGGACTCCCAAGCCTTCCAAACCTTCCCACACCTTCCCACCGGAAACCTGCCATACTGGGTTTTGGTATTTCCACCTGGAGGGGAATTCCTTCCCCTTGGTGCGCCCCCACCCCCTTGGCCGGCCAGGGCAGCCTAGGTGGCTTGCCCCCCAAGGCCAGGGGCGCAGGGGAGTGGGTGGTACTTCCCGGAACCTTCCGGAACCTTCCATGACCTTATAGAAGCTTCCAGGACCTTCCGGGACATATCGGGACCGTTTCGGGACATTCCGGACACTTCTGGAGCACTTCCAGGACCTTCCGGGACCGTTCTCGGACGTTCCGGAGCCATCCGGATAGTTTCCAAGACCATCCGAGTTACAGTTTAAGCCACCCGATGACCGCGAAAGTTGTCGGGACGCCCAACGATTATCCGGAAACTATTCCGGTTGATCCAGGACTTCCCCAGTACCATTCTTATATGTTCCGGAACCACCTGGGACTACTCCAGAGTAATCCGGACATAACCTTAAATACCCAGAACTACTTCTGATGCCCTTATGAACAATTCCATAAATCTTCGGAACTACTTCCGGTACCCGTATGAACTATTCTGCTTTGCTTCCACTAAACCTTCTACCATACTAGTATTCTAACAGACTACTGCTCGTTAAGTGTGTGACCCAATAGGTTCGGTATAATGCGGACATGACTCAGAACATCTTCCGGACATAGGTCAACAGCCTTTTGTCAATAGCCAATAATCAACAGCGGAGCCATGGACACCCATGTTGACTCCCGCACATACACGAAGAAACTTCGAGTGAACCATTATGTTTATTCATGTACCATTCCCTTTGCTTCGCGATATATGACAAAGTTAGAGGAGAGAAGTTTGGCACCCATGTGTAACAACTTTTGAACACAAGCCACTCGTTATCCTCTTTGCTCGTTTGTCCCTTTTCTCGTTATCGTATTCCGGTATCCCCGTGACTGAATCACAATGCGTCTGGCCAGACTATAATGGATACCGTCATACCGAGTGGGCCCGAAGTGAATATCTTCTTCATCGTGAAGGAGCAAATCCCATTCTTGAACTATCACAGTCACTAGCCACACCATCTGACATACCCAGAACTTATTTTACTACTTCCCATTTACGGGAGGATTCATCTAAGAACCAAAGCATGTCTTCCTGTGTGAAGCAACTCGATACTCTCATGGTCTAAGGAATTACGTATATGATAACATTGCATGATATGACTTATAACGTAGTTACGATGTGATCTCTAAGTATATCATTCAATACTGGGGTCGGTTCAACATCATTGTTCTGCTAACAATATGTTCCCATTGCTACTGACATCCTTGTTACAAGAACAATGTCCATGATTAAGAAAACGTAATCATCAGTTAGCACATGAGCTGGTCTTAGAGGCTAAACCAGGAACTCTTGGTGTTTACATTTCCACACATGCAAATGAGTTTTCTTCTGAATCTCACAGTCAGGGTCATTGCAATTATAGCACAGAAATATAAACATTAATTACGAACGTGGAAATATATATATAATAACATTTTATTATTGCCTCTAGGGCATATTTCCAACAGTCTCCCACTTGCACTAGAGTCAATAATATTGTCAGTGCTTGAGCACTTTACACCTATGGCATACCGGTGTAATAAATGACTCATTTGTGGTATAGACCTCATCTTCGGATCTGACGTTTCAGGCCCGTTTGTATCTTGCATATCTTCGCGTTTTCACGCTATCATAAAATTCACTAATTTTATCAGTTTAGCTTTGTATATGTTTGAATCAGTTGGTAGGACCTTGGTTCCTTAGAATAAGTCATGAAATCATTCATCAATGTTCCATGAGCTTCAAGCATCTAGGAAACCATACCATGTTCATAAATGAACTGATGATTCAAAATACCCTCCCTTGTTACTTCTTTAAGCAACAATATACTTAGCCTCTGTTATAGAATTCGCCACAGTATCTAACTTTAACACAGTTCCTTCATACTGTGCCACCCTTATGTGTGAAACACATAATCCCAATTAAAATCGAAAATCGATCGGAGTAAGTATGAAGACTGAATTGGTGTAACTGTTTACATCAAAATTCAGCTGGTGTAACTTGTTACAACGAGCTCTTCATTATCTCCATTTTCCGAGAAACATATCTTATCTATCATAAGTTTAACTTTTCACTGTTTGTCCAATGATCAACATATTGATCACTTTGGTATCTTGCTCATAACCTTTTGAAGCACTGGACATATCTGGTCGTTTTACATATTATGGTGTACATGATTAATCCAAACACACGGGTGAGTGGAATTCAATTCACGTGTTTTTGCTTATCTGTGTTCATCAACACCGATTTCTGCAAACAACTTTTCACCACGACTTCGGCAAGAACATGTTTCTTGGCATTTCATACTAAACTACTTTAGTATCATGTCAATATGTAGTGTTGGCTTTAGCATGATCAGGCACTTACTATCTTCATAGATCACTATGCTCAATACTAATGCTATATCAGCCCAAGTTCTTCAACTGAAAACTATTTCCAATGAAGTCCTTATTCGTGTCAAGAAATTTATATAATTTCTAATCAACAATATGTCATCTACATAAGGTTTTAGAAATATTATTCAGCTCCCACTTACTTTCTTGAATATTCAAGCATCTTCGTTATTCCTGATGAAAACAAACTCTTTTGGCAATTTCATCACAACGAAAATTCCAACTCCATTATGCTAGCTCCAGTCCATCACTGGATATCCAAGGCTTGCATCTATTTTAGCATCCTTTGAATCGACAAAACATTCCGGTCGTATCACGTATACGTCCTTTGTTATATTTCCATGTAGGAACTTTGTTTTGACGTTCATTCTACCATATCCTATAAATGAGATATGTAGTAATTGCTAGTATAACCCGAACTGACTAAAGCATTTCTACGGTCGACACTATTTCGCCGTAGTCAACCTTTGAACTTGCTAGAAAACAATTTTCCAACGAGTTGAGCTTTATGGATAAAACAATTTCATCCGAATCAATTATAGATCCATATAAATATTCTTCAGACTTTTAGTCTTTCCGAGGGTCTACCAAGTTCAAAACTTGACTTACTTCCATGGATACTATCTCGGATTATTTGGCATTTAGCCAAATCCCGGAGTCAGGGCCCATCAACGCTTCTTTGTATATCACAGGTTTATCATTGTCGAACAACAATATCTCGTTTTACATATCATGAATGTTTGTACGATTTTTGTCTAACCTGTGTGGTTCAGCTGCACACTCCTCTGAAGATTCAACAATCTTTGACAAGTTGCACTGTCCTCCCACTCACTCTTTTGTAAGAAACTATTTTTCTTCAAAACACATTGTTCTTAACAGCAAACAGTTTTGCTTTTTTGTAGTGATAGAGGAATACCAAAACTTTTGGCATAACCTTAACAAAGTAGCACTTATCTGATTTGGGGTTTTCAGTATGTCAAACATATGCCTCATATACCCAAATTTTAAGAAAAGACAACATGGTTTTAACAATCCATACCACATCTAATATGGTGTCATTTCAACAGATTTGATGATGCTCTTTTCAGTGTAAAAGCCTTAGTCACTAACGCATAACTTTAATAAGTATAATGGCAAATTGATAAACGTCATATTTGATCTTTACCGTGTCATACATGGCTTGATTACATCTCTCGAACACTTTACTCATAGTGATGTTCCGGGAGACGCAAGTTATGACAGTTCTTCACAACTCATCAGACGTTCACTAAACTTGTAACTAAAATATTACTTTCTACAATCTAATTTGCAGAAGCTTTATTTTCTTGTTACAATGAATTTCTATTTCACTCTAAAATTCCTTGAACATTTCAAAGATTTCAGACGTATGTCTCTATTGAACAGATATCCACATATCTACTTCAACTCATGAGTGAAGATAGGGAATCCACTGCACACAACTACACTTATTGGACTACACACATCATCATGTATGATTACCAATGGTTTAGTTGCCCGTTCATGTATGGCCTATTAACGGTGTTTTAGTCACATTACTTCGAGACAAAGATCGCAAGCGTCAAGTGATTCATAATCATATGACTCGAAAGTCCATCACTTATGGAAATTCTTCATGCATGTTATGTCACTTGTGATAAACGGCAGTGCCACATCTATGTGGTATTTCTGTCAGTCTTGCGATGTTTAGCGTCAGTGTTATGGATGTTTAGTATTATTATCAAGATTCATAACATACACCCTATTCATAATGGAAGTATGGCCTTTACGTTATTCATAGCTTTGAACAACTCTCTTGCAACAAACATGATTCAAAATGATGTTTTGCAACAAGGCTAAAGTGTAGTAACAATTTACTCAACTCTAAAATGAATTATGAAGATAATCATAGAGTCAACACACGGTATAGTAAACCTTTTACCGTGTTCCCGAGCGTGTCAAAACTCATCATTAGCTAGTCATAAAGGTCATAGTATTTCTTGCATCGAGTTGCAACAATATGCAATCGATGTGATATTCCGGTGATCAACAGTTTAATCACAATATACAGAATCCACAATTAATTGCTTAATCATGATTCCCAAGAATTACATCTCTTGACCAGCAATGAATTCATCTATAACTTCGTATGACTTTCATTTCTGAGCTGGTTGTTCCAGTCTTCTTTCGTTTTGCCTTTATACGTATCATAGTTCTATTTCCAATGTCACTCCTACTCACAGAAGATCACACATGATCAAGGGTGGCGCAGGCCATGGACTTTCCGGCGTGTAAGTCTTACTAACACCCTATGGAACTTCCTTTCCCTTAATCCTCATCATCATATGATCATTGTTCTTCTGGATCCCACACTTATCAGTTTTGTTTAGAGCACAATGAACATTTTCACTAATGCTTACAATCATACATTGTACTAGATATCTTATATCCAACATTAATTGTCTTACTACTGAAAACTTATTTTTCAGTTTCATGAATATAACATAACTATCCCAAACTTTTCGAAGTTCGGGTTTCATGGTGGTGAAGACAATGCACTTAGCTGTCGTGGAATTCTAGCATTTTGGATTATGGACATAAGTCACATCATCCATAGCATCAGCGGGAGAGCATCAAAAATTTGCGATAGGACAAGCTCCTTCTCGACACTATTGAGGATAGTCCTCACAATACGGTACCAATCGTAAATTTTTTACCAGATAAAACAGTTAATCAAAATCAATTGGGAAGGTGGTAACGCGAGCCATTATTCTACAACGATAATGCAAATACTAAGACTTTGTTCATAATTAAGTTGCACTTGTGATTAATCAATTTAATTACTTAGTGCGCTCCCACTCAGATCAATATCTCTCGTAATTGATGTTGGAGTGATTCAAGATCCAACCCAATCGTCCGCCATTGATGTGACATCACTGATGACTTAGACTGGACCGGTAGGCCAACTTGCCAATCACGCCAAAGGTGATTCTTGTTCATCTTTCGATGGGCGTGTTCCGGTAGCAAACTTTTATCCAAACCGTCAAGATAACCAAGTGTAATCTGTTGTGTGTTCTTTTAACACACCCGTCTTTTATGCGTCACACCGTGTGCACCCATGTGACATGACCTGCTCCGATGTGAAACATAGTATAGACGGTGCTACAGTTGGAAGAACACTATCAACTTGATATTGTTTTGCGAGAGATCACCCTAATAAAATACGACTATCGCGCATCAAACAAGGGTGCATCAAAGGGATAAACATCACAGGCAGTTCATAAAATTTTGTGATATAGTATAGCCCTTTGCTTCGTGAAGTCTTCATTGTCTTCAAGTCGTCGTGGTTGAAGTCACCGTGTCCAACACCTTTGTCCTTGGCGCCGGGAACATCACCACGGCTTCCGGCATGTGCGTCGGGGTCCACCTCCGCATCGTAGATCATCACCTTTGCATCTATCTATTGCTTTGCCTCGAGCTAATAAACAGTTCTGGCACGCAGGCCAGAATTAAGTGACAATCATATGACTCCATTCATCATGCCGTACCACGACACGCAGGTCGCGAATAAATATTACATAACATATAGCATCTCATACAAACACATTGCAAATCTTGAAGGCTATACCACATCACATGCATACTCTGCAAAAACGAGTTAGATCGCCATCTACACGGGTTGTTGCAACTTTTATCGTGGTTGTTAAGCAGGTTTACAAGGCAAACAAGAAACCCTAGAAAAAACAAAACACGATACTTCTTTTGTTGCTAGTTTAACATACGGGGTGCGTGCAGCAACTAATGCCACAAGCCAAACTTCGTTAAACGCGTGACCCCCGTGTGGATTTGAGTTCATAAAATCCACAAGCCCCTCCATGTTAAATCTTCTATTGCGAGATTAAGATGAGATCCAAGGAGTTTGATGTAGACCATGATCAAGGCAACCAGCATACTGAAAGCAGCATAGAGGGATCGATGGAAAACTCAATCCTTGTAGCAAAACCTCAACTTGCCATCAAGCATGGAAAAAATCACATGACAGGCAAGCAACAAGAAAATCAATGCCTCATATCACACATATGATCTAGACCTAAACATGCATCTAATCAAGGATCGCTCATGATACCACTGTTGGAAAACGTAGTAGAAAACAAAAAAATTCGGCCTACGAATCAAGAACCCAAGATCATCCAAGAAGATTGCATACAAGGTTTTAGGTCATGTCTCACCAACCGATGTAGCGGAAGTAGAGTTGGTGAAGCTCGTGGATGTAGTGGAAGTAGATCTCGCAAGTTCTCCCACGAACAGTCCCTCGATCAATCCCACGAACAAGTCCCGCGATCTAGTCCCACGGACAAGTCCCATGAACAAGCTCCTCGAAGAAGGGTCGAAGGTACGACCCCTCCATTAGTATCCACACATCCCGTAGCAGCAATCCAGCAGCGCTCCGCCGTCCAGATATGAACGCCACCGAGAAAACTAGAGGGAGAAAACCCTAACGGATTCCGATCTAGAACAACGTCTAAACCGGGGTCTAAAAGTGGAGCAACGGGGTTTAGAGGAGGGAGGGTGGCGCATAGGCCTTGGGGACAAGTTGTCTTGCTCTCCCCCTCCCCTTGGCTCACCTTATATAGGTGGCCAGGAGGCCTAGGGCGCAGCTCAAGGAGGATTGGGAGTCCAACTTGGACTCCCAAGCCTTCCAAACCTTCCCACACCTTCCCACCGGAAACCTGCCATACTGGGTTTTGGTATTTCCACCTGGAGGGGAATTCCTTCCCCTTGGTGCGCCCCCACCGCCTTGGCCGGCCAGGGCAGCCTAGGTGGCTTGCCCCCCAAGGCCAGGGGCGCAGGGGAGTGGGTGGTACTTCCCGGAACCTTCCGGAACCTTCCATGACCTTATAGAAGCTTCCAGGACCTTCCGGGACATATCGGGACCGTTTCGGGACATTCCGGACACTTCTGGAGCACTTCCAGGACCTTCCGGGACCGTTCTCGGACGTTCCGGAGCCATATGGATAGTTTCCAAGACCATCCGAGTTACAGTTTAAGCCACCCGATGACCGCGAAAGTTGTCGGGACGCCCAACGATTATCCGGAAACTATTCCGGTTGATCCAGGACTTCCCCAGTACCATTCTTATATGTTCCGGAACCACCTGGGACTACTCCAGAGTAATCCGGACATAACCTTAAATACCCAGAACTACTTCTGATGCCCTTATGAACAATTCCATAAATCTTCGGAACTACTTCCGGTACCCGTATGAACTATTCTGCTTTGCTTCCACTAAACCTTCTACCATACTAGTATTCTAACAGACTACTGCTCGTTAAGTGTGTGACCCAATAGGTTCGGTATAATGCGGACATGACTCAGAACATCTTCCGGACATAGGTCAACAGCCTTTTGTCAATAGCCAATAATCAACAGCGGAGCCATGGACACCCATGTTGACTCCCGCACATACACGAAGAAACTTCGAGTGAACCATTATGTTTATTCATGTACCATTCCCTTTGCTTCGCGATATATGACAAAGTTAGAGGAGAGAAGTTTGGCACCCATGTGTAACAACTTTTGAACACAAGCCACTCGTTATCCTCTTTGCTCGTTTGTCCCTTTTCTCGCTATCGTATTCCGGTATCCCCGTGACTGAATCACAATGCGTCTGGCCAGACTATAATGGATACCGTCATACCGAGTGGGCCCGAAGTGAATATCTTCTTCATCGTGAAGGAGCAAATCCCATTCTTGAACTATCACAGTCACTAGCCACACCATCTGACATACCCAGAACTTATTTTACTACTTCCCATTTACGGGAGGATTCATCTAAGAACCAAAGCATGTCTTCCTGTGTGAAGCAACTCGATACTCTCATGGTCTAAGGAATTACGTATATGATAACATTTCATCATATGACTTATAACGTAGTTACGATGTGATCTCTAAGTATATCATTCAATACTGGGGTCGGTTCAACATCATTGTTCTGCTAACAATATGTTCCCATTGCTACTGACATCCTTGTTACAAGAACAATGTCCATGATTAAGAAAACGTAATCATCAGTTAGCACATGAGCTGGTCTTAGAGGCTAAACCAGGAACTCTTGGTGTTTACATTTCCACACATGCAAATGAGTTTTCTTCTGAATCTCACAGTCAGGGTCATTGCAATTATAGCACAGAAATATAAACATTAATTACGAACGTGGAAATATATATATAATAACATTTTATTATTGCCTCTAGGGCATATTTCCAACAGTCTCCCACTTGCACTAGAGTCAATAATATTGTCAGTGCTTGAGCACTTTACACCTATGGCATACCGGTGTAATAAATGCCTCATTTGTGGTATAGACCTCATCTTCGGATCTGACGTTTCAGGCCCGTTTGTATCTTGCATATCTTCGCGTTTTCACGCTATCATAAAATTCACTAATTTTATCAGTTTAGCTTTGTATATGTTTGAATCAGTTGGTAGGACCTTGGTTCCTTAGAATAAGTCATGAAATCATTCATCAATGTTCCATGAGCTTCAAGCATCTAGGAAACCATACCATGTTCATAAATGAACTGATGATTCAAAATACCCTCCCTTGTTACTTCTTTAAGCAACAATATACTTAGCCTCTGTTATAGAATTCGCCACAGTATCTAACTTTAACACAGTTCCTTCATACTGTGCCACGCTTATGTGTGAAACACATAATCCCAATTAAAATCGAAAATCGATCGGAGTAAGTATGAAGACTGAATCGGAGGGGGCTCGGGGGAGGGGCCTCGGCGGAGGAGTGCGGCGGAGGGGGTGCAGCCGAGGGGGCTCGAGGGAGGGGCCTCGGCAGAGGGGCCTCGGCGGAGGAGGTGCGGCGGAGGGGGTGCGGGTCAGGCCGGCGGCGGGAGGGCTCGGCTGTGGGAGGGGTCGGGGTCGGGATTTGGGAGGGCATTTGGGAGGGATGGCGGCGACGGTTGACCCAGGGGGTCATCTGTCCGAAATTGGGGGCGCGGTTCTACACCGACGGCTAAGCCGTCGGCTTAGGTCAATTAATTATTTTAATCCGAGATACGCCGACGGCCTAGCCGTCGGCTTAGGTCCATTTTCATTTTTTTTATTTTTTTCCCATTATTACCAATAGCATATAGTCATGTCACCTATAGCTAGACTAATAGCTAACATGTATAACATTTTTTAAGAGACTTATAGCTTTTTTAATTTCTGTATTTTTTTGCGGGGTACAACTCTAGCACTTTGAATTAATTGTGGCCATTTTCCATTTTTTAGTTTTATTAATTAATTGTGGCATTTTCCATTTCAATAGGAGAGCGACACTCACATGTTTCATCGCTCCGGAGGGGGGGGGGGCTGGCGGTCTACCCCTATACCCCTCCAGTGATTCCGACGCTCCGGCGGTCTTCCTCCGGCGAAACCCTAGATCGGGGAGAACCGCAGATATACCCCTATAGCTTTCTCCGTACGATGTTGGACCAATAGACTTTTTGTCTCTATCTGTGCTTGTTTAGCAAATATGTACACGGAGAACCAATGTTGAACACATTTCACCACATTATTCACACTGGTTCACCCGTACCGGGGGTTTCGACATACAGATCCAGGATTTTACCAAGTGTTAGCCCGTGTCTGTGAACAACGTCAGACACATGACCTGGACATGCCATCTACCAACATTACATCACACTTCTACACATATGTTAGGGACACATGCAGGTTTTTGAGTGATTCCGACGCTCCGGTGGTCATTCACCTCTGAAACCCTAGATCGGGGGGACCAGCAGGTCTACCCCTATTGCTTTCTCCGTACCAGGGTGGACCAATGGACTTCTTGTTTAGCACAAGGTTGGACACATTTCACCTTGTTCATCAGTTTTCTTCTTTGTTGTTTTAAACTCTGCAACCATCTTCATACCATCAACTGTGATGTTTGGCTGCTGAGCACCACAACCACCTCTTTTCTTCACTGGCTCATCAGTGTCCTGCTCTTGCTCAAGATCTTCACCCTGGAGCAAACCTTTTTGCTCTTTGCAAGCATCTAGCTAGGGAGGTAGACGATCCGGGGCCGCGCGGTAGGGGTTTATATATAGGAAACACCGATAGCTTAATCAGGGCATCGGAACACGGACATGGTTTGTAATGACCCTAGCTATGACCTAACCAAACACAACCCAAGACAAATGTCCACCGGGCTACCCCCATCCGGAGAATATCTAGGGGGGTAGACGATCGGGGGGACCAGCAGGTCTACCCCTATAGCTTTCTCCGTACCAGGGTGGACCAATGGACTTTTTTATTTATCTATGTTTGTTTAGCACGTATGTACATGTAAAACCAAGGTTGAACACATTTCAACACATTATTCACATCGGTAGACACGTACCGGGAGTTTCCACATACGGATCGACGATTTTACTAAGTGTTAGCCCATGTCCGTGAACAACGTCAGACACATGACCTACATATGCAATCTACAAACATTAAATCACACTTATAAACATCACCTAGCTCCACATGCAGGTTTTCCAATGATTCCGGCCCTCCGACGGTCATTCACCTCCGAAACCCTAGATCGGGGGGCCCCGCAGATCTACCCTTATATCTTTCTCCGTACGAGGATGGACCAATGGACTTTTTTATCTATCTATGTTTATTTAGCACGTATGTACATGGAAAACCAAGGTTGAACACATTTCACCACATTATTCACACCGGTAGACACGTACCGGGAGTTTCCACAAACGGATCGACGATTTTACTAAGTATTAGCCCATGTCCGTGAACAACGTCAGACACATGACCTACATATGTCATCTACAAACATTAAATCACACTTATAAACATAACCTAGCTCCACATGCAGGTTTTCCAATGATTCCGGCCCTCCGACGGTCATTCACCTTCGAAACCCTAGATCGGGGGGGGGGGGGGGCGCAGATCTACCCTTATAACTTTCTCCGTACGAGGATGAAGCAATGGACTTTTTTATCTATCTATGTTTGTTTAGCACATATGTACATGGAAAACCAAGGTTGAACACATTTCACCACATTATTCACACCGGTAGACACGTACCGGGAGTTTCCACATACGGATCGACGATTTTACTAAGTGTTAGCCCATGTCCGTGAACAACGTCAGACACATGACCTACATATGCCATATACAAACATTGAGCCACAGCCCACTGAAGCACTTGACAGCTTCTGCAAAAATATCATAGAGCCACAGCCCACTGAAGCAGAGCAGCACCCAGATGTCCTCGCCATTGAAGATATCCAGCTGGCCAGTGAGGGAGGCGCTCCGCCTGCAACCGAGCAAATGGACACTCAACACGCCTATGGTTTTCCCAGTTCTTCCTTAGCATAAACCCTGTTTACCAGAGGAGTGTTGGTAGCGTAACAATCTTTGTTGCTATGATGTATTGGAACAACGTGAGTAATGTACTTTTTTAGAAAAATAAAAAATCGTAATAAGATAGGCAAGACGTTCCTGGATTACATGTTGTAACTTGTACGTAACTACATATATTCTGTGTGTTATTTTTAAAGAAAGCGGTTGAGTAAATAATGGCCTTGAATGCGAGCAAACTGAGGCCACCTTCCCTCCGGCTATGAAATCAAGAAGAGGAAGGGCCCTGATGTGCAGTTAGTAGATAAATATTGATCTTTTCTTCTTGTTGGTAGATGATGTGATTTTTTTCTTTTGCGGCAACGTTAGATGGTTACTAAAGTGCCGGTGGAACTCGGCCTTCTTCCGAATTTCTTCTCGCTCGTGCCACTACGGGACGTAGGCAGTACGCCGACGGCCGGCTGCCGTCGGCGTAGGCCCTAAAGCCGTCGGCGTAGGCCTACCCCGACGGCCGCCGTCGGCGTATAGCCGTCGGGCCAGGGTTCCCTCGGGGTTGCCTAAAGGCCGTCGGCGTAGCCCAGGCCGTCGGCGTATACGGGCCGCCGACGGGGCGTAGAGCCAGTGGGCCCCACACTGGGCTTAACGGCCGTTAGGCCTGGTCGCCCTCTACGCCGACGGCCGGGCCGTCGGCTTAGATAGCCACGTGGCAAGCTGTGGGGTGGGCGGGCCTGGGGTCTACGCCGACGGCCAGGCCGTCGGGGTAGGTCCCCTCCCAAGCAGGCCACGCGTCGCCCCCTCGTGTGACCTGGGCAGAGGACCTACGCCGACGGCCAGGCCGTCGGCGTAGGCCTACGCCGACGGCCTGGCCGTCGGCGTAGGTCCTGCCGTATTTCCTGTTTTTTTTGTTTTTAAAATTTCCCTGCGTATAGAAATTCCAACAAATACATAATATATTCTAGATTATTATAGAGCTTTACAGGCACTGATATAAGCACATTCACATCGACCCGAGCATTTACCGAAACATCGTATCCATAGATAGCATAACAACAATCAAACATCCAAGCTAAGATACATAGTATGGGTACATAACAAGTCCAAACATGCACAAGCTACATAGTATAGCATACGCAGTATAACAACATCCGAATAGAAGAAACATATCTACAAAGAGACATCTACCCGGCCGCCGTAGCATCATCCTCAGCTCGTCGCGTCCGGAGAGGGAGTCGAGCCGGAGAGACCGAGGTCTCCGCGCGTGAGCATAGGCGACTGACGACGCGGAGGCGCCATCGAATCAGCACCGGAAGCAGGTGATCCCACGCCACCATGAACCGGAGTGCTCTCGCGCGAGGCACCACCACCACCGGGACCAGGGTGCACCGGTGTGACCGCGCGGGACGACGACGGCGAGGCACCAGCACGACCAAAGGGTCCAGTCCCGGAGGCTTGCGTTCCCTACACGTTTGAGCAATAGTTAGCAACCGCCAAGGCACATGAAAGCGGTAAAAGTTGATTGGGCAAATAAATTACCGGGGTATAGCCGGCGTAGTAGATGTTGTTGGCGAACTCATCCTTCGAGAAATACTCTGGCCTAAGCCCGGGTCGAGGAGGTCGGTCCGGTATATCGGGCTGCACTCCCGCACGAAGAGCCCTGACTATAGCCTGCAAGATAGTTAACATGTCAGGCATTGCACAAAAGTATGAAAAGTGAGACTTGTCATCTTTTGCAAAAAGATTGGTTGGAACTTACCTCTTCTTTTTCCTCTTTCCACGCCTCGTGGATTTCTGCTCTCTGCCTCCACTGTGCAAGCTCCAGCAAATAGTTGTCATTGTGGGCCTTGTAGGCCGCCTCTAAAGCAGCCTACAATTACATAAATTGGACCATCTCATCAACTAAGCCACTGAGGAAGTAGTATTGTCAGAGAAGGGATGGAAATGAGAGAAACTTACATCGTAGCCAGGTTGGGAAGGCCGTCGTCGAGGAGGCGGTGCGGGGTCGTCGGCGCCGAGGGTAGCCTTGATCCGCGTGAGGCTCAAAGTGGGAGTGCGCGGGATCCTTGTTACCATGTTTTACCAGACCGACTTCGAAGCATGAACGGGTCGTGTTGAACTGGAGCTTTGTGGCTAGTAACTGCGAGATGGTATCGAGCTGAGAAACATTTGCACCCGGGTACAAAGGCCTCTTAGCCGATTCCATCATATCATAGAAGGCCTTAGCGGATGGCTCGGGATCCTGTGGTTCAGGAGGTTGCTCTGGTTCCGACGGTCCCTCTGGTTCAGCACAAGGTGTAGACTCCGGCATGGCATCACGGAAATCCTCCAGCAAGTTTCGCATGCCATCGTACTCTATGCCATCGATCCGCTGCCGCATCACGTCAACTCTATCACGTTCATTCTGAGTAAAGTCGACCGTCGTGACGAAGCCCGGCATATACCCATAAGCCCAAAGGTGTTGTTTCATAACCTCCTTTGTAGCGCGATGACGGTTTCTGCAACGGACGCAAGGGCAACGGGGTTCAAGTGTCCTTGGACCACGGGCTATCTCCTGCACTACCATAGCGGTCTTCCATGTCCACTCATCTGTTCTGTCAACAGCACTAGTACGGCCACTATACATCCACCCATTATCAGCCATCCTCTTCTGCTTTATTGAGGGCCAAACGACAAACATAGCATTTAATATCAAACGGGAGATTAAAGTGCTTCATTTTTTACGCATGCATCAACATACATGTCTAATAGGAAAGTGGGTCCTAACCAGCCGCCGGATCCGTAGATTGGGTAAGTTCTCCCTGGCTCTACCCCGATCCGAGCAGAATTTCGGCAGCACCTCCCCGCTGCTCTCCCGATACACGTCTCGACTAAAAGCCGAGAGAATGTGCATCCGGAGAACAACAAGGAGGCGCCGCCGAAATCCTGTCTCGGATCGAGGAAGAGCCAGCGAGAACCATACCCAACTACGAATCCGCCGACTGCCCGATAAAAGCCGTAAGCGTTACGGTTCAAAATATGCGAGACCACTAATGCATATTTATCCGCGTAATGCTTACAGTCGGGATGACGCCTAGGTAACGCGACTTGACTTGGTGATCTAGACACGAAAATAAACCTAGGTACATGAGAGGGGTGAGAGAATTCTCACCCTTGAAGCGTGATCGGCGACGGGGGGGTGCGAGGCGACGGAGGGGGCTCCGAGACGACGACGGCTCCTAGAGAGTCTGAATGAAAAAACTGGAATTAGAAATCACATATTTTTATGCTTGACATTTTGCTTGTTCTCTAAATCCTATTTTTCTTAACATTGTCCTTGTTGTCTAAATCCTATTTTTTTCTTCACAATAAACATAACTTCTCGAATTTTCAACGAGACACCATGGGATACCCCACTTCTCCAATTTTTTGTTTTTCTTGTTTTTGGAGATCTAAATACTCTATTAAAAATACTATCTTATCTTAACTTTTCTTTTGCAAACTCCAAATATTACAAACATTGGATTAATTCTTTGACATAAAAGGAAAAAACTAAAATAATGTATACTATAAACAAAGCAGTGCAAAATGTAAGCATTATGATTTTGTTAGCATCTTTTTTTAACAAAATGTAACAAAAAAAAACAAGTGCTCACCGAGGGGTGTAGGGGTGGCCGGCAGGGTCGGGGCCGCGGAGGGGTGGCCGGCGGGGTCGGTGCCGCGGAGGGGTGGCCGGCGGGCGGGGTGGTCGGCGAGCTCGAGGGGGGTGGAGCTCGGGGCGGCGGAGGCAGGGGAGCTCGGGCGGGGAAGGGGGGACCTCGGAGGCGGCGGAGCTCGGGGCGGGCTCCGGTGGTGGCGCAGGAGGAGCCGGGGGAGCTCGGGGAGGCGGCGGCGGGCCTGGGCGGCTGCCGGATCCGGTGGCGGCGGGGTCGGGATCCGGTGGGGGGGAGGGATGGCAGCGGCCCGGGATGGGGTGGAGGACGGGATGCGGCGGCGGGCTACGGCGGCGGGGGCCCGGCGGCGGCGGGCTACGGCGGCGGGGTCGGGGGGCGGCGGGGGCGGCGGGGTCGGGGGAGCGGCGGAGCAGCGAGTTGGGCACGAGCGAGTGGGGGGGGGGGTTGGGCACGACCGAGTGGGGGCCGGGAGGGGATAACTGTCGGAACGCGAACCTAAGCCGACGGCCAGGCCGTCGGCTTAGGTATTTTTTATTTTTTTTATTAGGGATACGCCGACGGCCTAGCCGTCGGCTTAGGGCCATTTTCATTTTTTTTATTTTTTCCCATTATTACCTATAGCATATAGTTATGTCACCTATAGCCAGACTAATAGCACATATGTAATGGAAAATAAAGATCTTCACATTGATCTACCGGGCTGACGCCGTAACGGCCGGCCGTCGCCCGGGCCCACCTTGCAGGCCTACGCCAACGGCCCGGTAAACGCCGACAGCGGCCGTCGGCCTAACATGGGCCTACGCCGACGGCCTATCTACGCCGACGGCGGCCCTCGGCCTAGGTTTGGCTACGCCGACGGCTTTGGATCGCCGACGGCCCACCACCAGGGCTGACGAGCCAGCCGTCTACGACGACGGCCCCGACCTTTGGCCGTCGGCGTAGGTTTTGGCCGTAGGCGTCAGCCTACTCTCCCGTAGTGTGCAGCGGCTATCAGGTGGGTTTGCCTATACAGCTCAAAGTTCAGCAATGTCGAATATCTGCAATAAGCACTGTCGAGGAATCATCCATTTCTCATCCAACTTATGCCATGTTCAATATGCTTATTTTCAAGAAGAGCGCAAAGTCTATTATGAAAGCCAAGGACAAACATAACGTGGAGTTGGCGATCAACGCGTCTGGATCCTGCAACCCAGATCCAGGGGGGTCTAGAGGATAAGCGATGCTTCTCTTTGGCTAAGTTCTCAATGTCTCACCAGTTATCTTATATGCCCGGACTTTTGGGCTTGGGTTATTTCAGTGCTGTAATATCATATCTAAACTATTGTACTCCCAGACTCCCAGTCAGTAGTGTGTGTTTTTAGAATCTTGTTGTGGATGCTTATTTTTTTTGTATTAATCTGGGATGCATGCATTTTATTTGAAAATAACCGACATGAAGGTTGTTATTCAAGGTTTTATTAGCCGGCCAAACCTCTAGCATTGTCGCCGCACTCTTCTTCTACTAATGATTTTTCTAGACTACTAAGCATGTGAGTTTTCAGTTCGTATTGTCTCAGTGAATTCTACATGTGTAAGTTAGCAATAATAATTTTAACTCACAAAAGTAATAGACAGCTACAAATATCGCACCTCATTTTTGTGGGCCGCCATTCTAATTATACTTAAAAACAACATTGACAATATGTACTCTTTGTTTTTATCTAATATTTACTTACAAACAACATTGACAAACTTGTTCCTTGACTTGACATGTCAATTGTTTAAACAACAATATTCTAGCTGGAAACTTCGTAAAGTGATTAATAATAACAAGGAATAATTGATCATAACTTATTGATAACTATATATTGGTAACATATTCTTCGTGAAGATAACATTAATACCGATGGCACAAAGTATTTTGCTAAGTATAAATTATGTTAATAGGGATGAACTATTTTGTTATTATAGATCATGTATGTTATTTCTAAAGAAAGTGGTTAATTAAATAATGACCATGAATGCGAGCAAACTGTGGCCACCTTCCATCCGGGTATGAAATCAAGAAGAGGAAGGACCCTGGTGTGCAGTTAGTAGATAAATATTGTTCTTTTCTTCTTGTTGGTAGATGATGTTTTTTTTTGCGACAACGTTAGATGCATGGTTACTAAATTGCCGATGGAACTTGGCCTTCTTCCGACGAATTTCTTCTCGCTCATGCAGCAGCTATCAGGAGGGTTTGCTTTTACAGCTCAATGTTGAGCAATATCCAATATCTGCAATAAGCATATTATATGGAGGAATAAACTATTTCTCATCCAGCTTATGCCATGTTCAAAATGCTTATTTTCAAGCAGAGCTCAAAGTCTATTGTGAAAGCCAAGGACAAACATAACATGGAGTTGGCGATAAACACGTCTGGATCCTGCAACCCAGATCTAGGGGTGTCTATAGGATACGCGATAATTCTCTTTGGCTAAGTTTTCAAAGTCTCACCAGTTATCTTATGTGCCCGGACTGTTGGGGTTGGGTTATTTCAGTGATCGATGTAATATCATATCTCAACTAGTGTAGTCCCAGTGTGTAATGTGTGTTTTTAGAACCTTGTTTTGGGTGCTTGTTTTTGTTTGTATGAATGTGGGATGCATGCATTTTATTTGAAAATAACCAACACGAAGGTTGTTATTCAAGGTTTATTAGCCGACGAAACCTCTAGCTGAAATAAGCACCAATTCCACCCCAAATATGTCGGTTCGTTAAAAATGGAGGTCTACATGACTAAGTATAGTTATGTACTTATGTAGTTTCAAGATAGTATTGCTCTTTCGTGACGGGCTCTACTGCTTGACTAGCCTGGTAGGTTGAAAAGACATCGGTGGTGCACCTAGTTTTCGAGATGAGATCTTATTAGTATACATTTGGTCACATCACGAGTCAGCAATTATATGCTTCGAGAGTGACTTGTCAAGATGACTGTTTGAATTAAACACGCATGTACATGTTTAGTCTTTGAGTTGATATCTTTTCACTCAATCAACAACCCAGTATTACATTTTGTCATATCACGAGTCAGTAATTGTAAGATTTCAGAGTAGTAACTCATCATGAAGATTGTTAGTTATTAGAACCCTATTACTTTCTTGCGAGATGTTTTCGGCGTAACTGGAGTATTCTGAGGGGCAATGTTATTGGCTCGGTGAAGGAATGTGTTAGCACTGCAGTAATGCCGGATGGTGTAAAATCTACCTCAATAGTTCTTATCCCTAAAATTCTTAACCTTATGATGCCAATACGTCTTTTTAATGTTATTTATAAAACCATCTTCAAGTTCCTAGTCAACCGCGTGAGGACGTTTCTAGATGATTTAATCTCTCTTGAGCAGAGTGCATTTATCCGAGGCAGACTGATCGCGGATAACACCCTTGTGGCCTTTCAATGTATCCATCATATCAAATAGGAACAAGACTGATTAAAAGCTAGTATGAATATAAGACACATATATATAAAGCTTATGGCACTGTGGTTTGGATTTTCTTGAAGCAGGTGATGCTTGCTAACTAGCTTATTGTCTTTGCTTTCCTAGTATATCATATTGCTTGCCATTTAGGTTGTTCTCGTATAATTGCCATTTACTCCTATTCACTCTCTCCTCTGCTTGACTGATCTAATCCTCCAAATGTTGAAAGAGGAGTTGTTTCACGGAGCACGACAAATGAGGGCTCTTTTAAATACAATCCGTTGGAGTAACTATATATATTTAAATACGTATTTAATGCATACGATATAGCTTAAGATATATGTATGATATAAAGATTATATAATCAATATTATTAATTATTATCATTATTTTCCTTTTTATCATCATGCATTAACTATATTAACTATGTACTATTTCTTTCATTATTTGTACCTCAAAGCGAAGATTGTATAATCAAGGCAATGAATGGTTTATATTGAATGGTTTCTTGTAGCATCAATATCGGTCATGTTTCTGAAACACAGAAGATGGTGCTGCAGAGGACGTCATCCAACGTATGTCTCATACTACAACGGTCATGTTTCCAAAACACAAAGGGTGTTGCAGAGTATGACATGTTTCTGAAACATGGAGATATTGTCAATTACGTCATCCAACAACTACTGCTTCTGCAACAAGGGTAATGTTGTACTTCCTCCGATCCAAATTAATTGACACACACCTAGTACTATTTTGTACTAGAGTTGTACTAAGTGTGTGTCAATTAATATGGATCGGAGGGAGTAATAAAATTTATAATGTGAGTTGTCTTGTTGCAGTGATGATTGGACAGAGAGAGGGGTCATAGCACAGATTAGACGGCTCTTTCATCCCACGGCATCGCTCCAATGTTTCTTTACGTCGGCTCGCGCAATGGCTCCATCGCTGCAGGTGCTTCTACTCGGCTCGATCGGTACGTTGCGATATCGGCTCAAGAGTCATGAGCCTGAACACCATCTCATCTGGTTCGCCTGTCCGGCGGACAGCCATGGCCGAGCGGAGTGGCGGCGACAGGGACGGAGCAGGAGGGCATCGTGGACACATAACTCATGGGCCACATGCATCCATGGAAGAGCTGCTTGCCCCGTCGGCGATGGGAGGAGCGGGAGGGTGGGGGGCCGGTCGGCGGCGCGGCTGGGGACGCCGCCTAGGGGGTTAGGCTACGCGTGGGCTGAGCAGGGCCTTTTCCATCAGACCTAATCGTGCTGTCGCTTACATACGTGCATTGCATCGTAGTGCTGTCTTGGCCATGAGCTCGCCGGATTTCTCATATCCGTGTGCACTCAGTCATCTTGTAAACGAACAACTGAATGAATACAGTTTCCCGATTCAAGAAAGAGCAGTTTATTCTGATTAATAGACGCCTCGCATAACAGTTTAATCTTCTAGCTTGGTGGTGCTAGTTATTTACTTGTCGCAAGGAAGAGGGGAGCCCACCCAAGGCCGATCAGGCGCAGTCCACTGAAGCCAGGGCCAACGCAGCCGCAAAGCCCTGCCAAATCTTTCGAGATCTGCAATCCCTAGCCCGCCCAGAGATTTTGGCCTGCACACAGTCTTCCAGTTCACAAGAGAGTGGCCACCGCTGACGGCCTCCTGATCATCGCCATGCCAAATAAAACGTCGAGAGGTGCGGTCGAACAGTCGTTGTGCCCATTTCGGCATCGGCAGTACCGTGAGGTGGAAGGTAATGATGGAAGTGAGGACCGACTTGGCCAAAGTCACCCTAGCAATGCGAGTCATATTTTTTCCCATCCAACCCGGGAGGCGGGCGCGGGCCTTGTCGATGAGGTACTGGAGATGAACCCGACGTAGGCGCTTGTAGTGGAGGGGGAGTCCAAGGTAGCGACCTGGGAACTCCATGATCTTGACCTGGGAACTCCTTGAACCCGACGCCTCTGACATGAACCTTTTCCGGGCGTCCACTAAGATCACCCTTGGTAACGGTCAAACCGCCCTCTTCTGGCATGATTCCTGGTCGTCGGGTGGACCTCTCTCCATCAGGGCCCCTAACCTTTTCAAGATCGCCACTAGGAAGAATAGAACTGTCAGTGCTGAGCTCCATAACGACACCTGGATCCAGTGGATTGCTCGTCTTACCAATCTCACACAGTTTGCCGAGTTTTTGGACATTGCCACCATCATTCAGGACACGAACCTCTTGGAGGATCAGGCCGACACCATTAGGTGGCTATGGACGGAGGACGGATGCTACTCCGCGGCCTCGGCCTACGCGATTCAGTTCCAAGGATCCTTCCCTAAGTTTGAGCCATCTAAAGTCTGGAGGGCTTTTGCGGAGCCCAAAGCCAAGTTCTTTGCCTGGCTTGTCCTCCATAAGCGCATCCTCACGGCCGACCTGCTTGCCACCAAGGGCTGGCCACATGATCCCACCTGCCAGCTCTGTCTCACCCATCCGGAGACTGTGGCTCACTTGTGTATGGAATGCCCGTTCATGGTGGCGGTATGGAACACCATCGATACGTGGTCTGAGGATAAGCTCGGGCCTTTCATTGGGACTCTGAACTCCGTTGACTCGGTGTGGTGTAAGATCATTTCGAACACAACCTCTGCCAATGCTCGTGTTCGTAGTGCGAGAATCACCTACATCATGTGGAATGTCTGGAAGGAGAGAAACAGGCGCATCTTCGATGGTAGGCGCCAAACCTATCTTGAGGTGGCCTTCCTCGCTTATGAGGAACTTCGTCAGGTTTTAGGTGTGTTGCACCCTTCGGGGCCGCCGCGTGTTGTTCAGCTTGGGGAGTAATCCGCATGTGGATCTCCTGTCGTGTGGGTTGTAAGACCTTTGTTCTCTCTTCTTCTATATATGAATAGGCAGAGCTCCTGCCAAGTTTCGCTAAAAAAAAGTTATTTACTTGTCAATGGGCATCACAGTTGTATTCACTTGTTTTCCTAGATCATGATTGTATAATATTTCACCAGTTGATTTATTTCTCTCTGTTTGACATGACGGTGTACTTCTATTATCAGCAAGCACAAATGTATTGTAGTACTATTTTGCAGCAGCCACTTGGATGGCATTGTCTGCTCTCTTGTGTTGGTGGTTAGCCTCTTTGTGTTGCCGGTAGCCTCTTACAGTTTAGATGTCACAGTTTGTTAAACTTATCTGAATTTTGATTAATGTGTTTACAGTTCACAGTTGGATCTAAATTTATACAGTGGCTTAATGGCGATATAAGATTGATAGAAGTACGTAGGTAGGAAGAGGGAACAAGGTAAGGTCAATAAGATAACAGTGACCTTTTGTTAATTCACTTGTAAACTTATGGACAAGGAATTCTGAATTGTTCCTGAAGCTAAAAGCTTTCACCAGGTTAATGTACCGTGCCTAAATGTTATAAACGATAGTAACCTACAATTATGATGGGCGGTGGCAAGTTGATTTACGAAGAGCAGCGGCGTCCAGGGGTGACGGCGGCGGCGGCAGTGGAGACGGTGGGCGCGCGGATTGTGTGGCCAGATCACGACAAGGGCGGCCCTCAGGGTCCTGGATCAGGACGGCGAGCCCATGTAGAAGCAACGACGCGCGGTGGTGCATGTGTCCTCAGCCGAGGAGGCGGGCACGGAGGGCGGCGGTGTTGTTATTGGCTGCTCGCTCGGCCATGGCCAGCCTGCAGTGCTCGCCGGTGGCACCTGACGACCGGCTGGACCACAGTCACGGGAAATAGAGAAGAAGGGGATGGAGGGAGGGACGAAGGAGGGGCGAGGGAGGAGGGAGGAGAGGGACGGAGGTACTACCTGGGACGTAAGTGGAGCTCCGGGCGGCGGCGGGGGCCGGACGGTCGCCGGAGTCCGGCTGGAGCTGCTGGCGGCGGCGAACCCTAGCGCGTGCCGGCTGGAGCTGCTGGACGTCTGCCGGCTGCAGCTGGTATGAATCGGCCGTGCGAGGCGTCCTGGGAGTCAAAAAACGATGGGGTTTCTTCACTTCGGAGTGGCAAACGTGGGTAAATAATACCCAACTTCTAGGGGACAGCTAGTTTAGTTGGTTTGGAAGCTGGGAAAGTTGGGCTGGGCTAGCTGCGAAATTTACATTGCGAGAAGTTGTAGCTTCTTACGAAGTTGGTCAGTTCTAAAACGCATTTGGTTCAACTTATAGCTTTTGGACCTAAAAGCTGGCAGCTAAAGTTGAACCAAACACAACCTTAGCTATGCAAGTAATGGTAGCACACTAAAATTGAACAGCAGTCTGTGAGAGCCAAACTGTAAAAAAAAAAGTAACTGAATTCTTTCATGGACTAGGATGGGAAGCGACTCGGTCAGACATTGAAATTCATGATGCTTGTGGACAGCTTCCAGTGGAAATCCTTGAAAAGCTACTCAATTAATTGTTATCAAGGAATTGCCCATATCTGCAAGGCGAGCGCTACGCGTCCGCCGGATGTAGCTACAAAAACTTCCACCGCCCGCAGAACCGTACGATGGAGCAAACGGAAGTCGTCCGATCGTGCGTAGCCAAGTCAACGGACTTTGCAACAGAGCCTTTGTTGCGGTCGGACCATTGCAACATAGCCTCTGTTGCAAAGGACCTTGCGTATTTTTATTTTCTTTTCCGCGCGCGAGGCAACCATCGTTGTAAGCCTTGCAACAAAGACTGTTGCAATCAGACCTTTGCAACATAACCTCTGTTGCAAAGGATCTCATGTATTTTTGTTTAAAAAAAATCTTCTTCGACCAACGCTGTGAGCCTTGCAATAGAGTTTCTGTTGTAATTGGACCTTTGTAACATAGCCTTTGTTGCAAAGGACCCCGTGTATTATTTTTCTTCGATCATTGCTCCGAGCCTTGCAACAGGACAATTTTGTTAATTCGGCGTGACCGGCCCGATCTGTTTGCTTCGTGCGGTTGCATCTAATCGCATCGGACTGTTGCACAAAAGATCTAGCGGTTGACGGGAGTCTTTTCCCAACAAAAATGAAGGTGCGACGTGTGTTTACATGTACCAAGAATTCTACACCAAACTATGGGTGTGTGTACGCACAACACTAGTAGCTGATTCGGTGAGTAGAGTATGCAGCAACGGCTCACAGTAGCAAAAAGCGTGTACCACAAATGAGTGAGGCTGGACTCCTACGAAAATTAAAGCAGGAGGATAGAGTTTGGAACCACCAAAACGTATCTATAATTTCTGGTTGCTCCATGCATGTTTTGTGTGATATTGCTATGATCTAGATACACTTTCATACACTTTTGATCATATTTGGACTAACCTATTAACTCGGTGCACCCCAGTGCCAGTTCCTGTTTTCTGCTGTTTTTCTATTTCAGTTTTCCCCCATATAAAAAGTGCCAGAAAAATTCCGGGAAAAATATAGGAAAAATCAGCGTACGGGAAGCTTCGCGAAAAGCCCGAGTGGGGCCAGAGGGGAGCCAGGGGTGGCCCAGGCGGCCACCCGGCGCGGCCCCACCCCTGGCCGCGCCAGGGGGGAGCCTGGGGCCCCTGGTCCACCTCTGGCTGCCCCCCTTCGCCTATATATCCCCCGTGATGTGAAACCCTCGGGGACAGAACCCTTTTTCGCGATCTCGCCTCTGTTCCGCCGCCGCCGCGCTTCCGAGATCGGGAGCACTAGAAGACCTCTTCTCGGCACCCTGCCGGAGGGAGGACCGACCTCCGGGAGTCTCCTCTCCACCATGGATGCTCCCCGGATGTCTCGTCAGTAGTTTTCCTTGGACCATGGGTCCGTGATCAGTAGCTATGTGATGTTCTCCTCCCCTCTTTGTTCTTCATGGTTTAGACCTCGTGAGCTGCCCTACATGATCGAGGCACTTTTGTAATCTTTCTGCTGTTGCTATGCTGAGTTGGATGGGATCTAATGGATTATGAGATTATGTTCAGATTGTGATAGAGTAATATATTTGGTTTTTATCTCTTATATTTTTGTTCCTAAGTAATTCTTGCATGTTCTCCGTTGCTGTTTATTGCTTTGGCCAAGTAGTAGGTAGTGACCCCAAGAGGGAACGTTATGCTCGATTGTGGGTTCATGCCCCCCGATGACACGCTTGAGTGACAGAAACATGAGTCTAGGGGTTGTGCTGTTGCCACAAGGGGGAAAATAACGGTGCTTGTAACCGCGGTTGCAAGGATTGTTTACTTAGCGCAAAGTGCTTTTTAATGCAGTTGTCTGTTGCTTTGGGTTTACACTTTGGGTGGGGCTCGCAACTTAATACCAGCGAGATGTTCTGGATAGATATCTCAAGGTGGATGATTAGTAGTAGATGCAGTTGGATTTCGGTCTACTTATTTTGGCGTAGTGCCCGTGCTTTTGAGCCTCTTCCTTTCTTTTGTAGCATAGTTAGCATTGCGGTGCGTTCATAATCCTGTCAATTGCCCTTCTGTAATTTGTTTACCTCGCATAGCAGTTTTATCGTCTTTTGGGAGAGAGACATCACTAGTGAACATCACGTATCCCGGTCCATATCGTCATTACTGTTTCCACGCTTATTTACTTTTCTGCTTTTACTTTCAGTTGCTATCATTATCCCTTGTGTTTGATCCTTTGTGAACAACAAGACCGGAGAGATTGACAACCTCTCTGAACTTCGTTGGGAAAAAAGTTATTTGTGTCTGTGTGTAGGTCCGCGTCAGTTGCGCCGCTGACACGTACTTATCATCTCTGGAGTCCTACTGGAGACAAACCTTGGTATCTTTACTGAGGGAAATTTGCTGCTGTGCTGCATCACGCCTTCCACTTGGGGCTCACCAACGAAGGGCGAGAAGACTACACCCTTCAACTCTCGCGCCATCAGTGGGGAGTCCAACTTGGACTCCAAACCTCCTAGGACTTTCCCACTAGGACTCCTTCCATAATAGGATTGGGGAATCCTACTCCAAGTAGGATTCCCCTTATTTGTGGCGCCCCCACCTCCTGGCCGGCCAGGGCAGCCTAGGTGGCTTGCCCCTCAAGCTAGGAGGTGGGGCCAGTGGGTGGCACTGCCCGGAACCTTCTGGAACCTTCCGTGACCTTATAAAAGCTTCCAGGACCTTCCGGGACCTACCGGGACCGTTTCGGGATATTCCGGACAGTTCTGGAACACTTCTAGGACCTTCCGGAACCTCTAACGAATGTTACGGAGCCATCTAAATAGGTCTCGGAACAATCCGGGCTAAGGTTAATATGTCCGGTGAACACAACATATTGTTTAAGCTGTCCACCGATCACCAAAACTATTCCGGTTGATCGCAAACTTTCCCATTACCATTTTCATATGAACTAAAGTTATCTGAAACAATTCCAAAGTATCTTAGCCATATTCTTTGCTCTTTACTTGCTTCCACTAAACCTTCAATCATCCTAGTATTCTAACAGATTACTGCACTTTAAGTGTGTGACCCAATAGGTTCGGTATTATGTGGACATGACTCGGAACGCTTTCCAGACTTACAGTCATTCGTCAATAATCAACAACGGAGCCATGGACACCCATATTGACTCCCACACATACACGAAAAGACTTCGAGTGAACCTTTATGTTTATCGTATACTATTCCCTTTGCTTCGCGATATATGACAAAGTTAGAGGAGAGAAGTTTGGCACCCATGTGAAACAACTTCTTGATCACAAGCCATCAGTTATCCTCATTGCTCGTTTGTCTTCATTCCTCGTTACATATACCGGTATCCCCGTGATTGAATCACAAAGTGTCTGGCCAGACGATAATGGATACCGTTATACCGAGTGGGCCCTGAGTCTATATCTCTTCATCGTGAAGGAGCAAATCTCAATCTCGAACTATCACCGTTAATAGACACACTGTCCAATGTACCCAGAACTTATTTTACTACTTCCCATTTACGGGAAGATTCATCTAAGAACCAAAGCACATCTTCTTGTGTGAAGCAACTTGACATTCTCATGGTCTAAGGAACTATGTATATAATAAAATTTTATGATATGACTTATAACGTTGTTTTCGATGAGTTCTCTAAGTATATCATTTAACACTGGGGTCGGTTCAACATCATTGTTCTGCTAACAATATGCTCTCACTTCTATTGACATCCTTGTTACAAGAACAATGTGCATGATTAAGAAAACATAATCATCAATAAGCACATGGGCTGGTCTTAGAGGCAAAACCAGGAACTCTTGTTGTTTACATTTCCACACATGCATATGAGTTTTCTTCTGAATCTCATAGTCAGGATCATTGCAATTATAGCATAGAAATATAAACATTAATTATGAACATGAATATATAAATAATAACACACTTTATTATTGCCTCTAGGGCATATATCCAACACCAACATCCGTCAATCCTCCGTCAACGCTGCATCCCGTGGCCGTGGCCGAGGCCGCGGGAACCAAGCAGGGCGCGGCAATGGCGGTGGTGGTGGTGGTCACCGCGCCACTCATGGCGGGGGAGGCCCTGCTCGCGGTCGTGGACGTCACATCAACAATTCTACCCCGCGCCAATGTTGTCAGCTTTGCAGGAAACCAGGGCATGAAGTGATGGATTGCTGGCACAGATTTGATGAAGACTACACCCCTGACGAGTGGCATGTTGCAGCGGCACTGCGTGAACAGGGGGAGATGACGCCGTTTGTATGCGGATCAAGGAGCAACCGATCATATCACAAGTGAACTCGAGAAGCTCGCTGTCCGGGAGAAGTACTTCGGCAATGATCAAATCCACATCGCCAACCATGATGAAGGTAATAATATTGTTCATATTGGTCAATCTTCTATTAGTTCACCTATTTCAAACTGTGATCTCCTTCTTAAAGATGTTCTCCCTGTCCCCCAAGCAAACAAAAACCTTGCCTCTGTTTCTCGCTTAACTTCCGACAACAATGTTTTCTTTGAGACTCACCCCACATATTTTCTCATTAAGGATCGGGACACGAAGGAGCTCGTCCACCATGGTAGATGCGTTGGCAGCCTCTATCCCATCACGGAGCTCTTAGGAAAAAGCATCGTCGTCAAGTGTTTTCTGCCGTCAAACCCTCCTTGGAGAGATGGCACCAAAGATTAGGTCATCCGTCCTTAGCTGTCGTTCAACTAGTCAATAAAGGCAACCTACCTTTGTCAGGCATCCATGATAAAGAATATGTGTGTGATTCTTGCCAATGTGCAAAAAGTCACCAACTTCCTAAGGAATTATTAGTGGCGCATTCAGAATGTGCTACCCATAAGCTCTTAGGGGTGGCGCATCTTGCATACGCGCCACTGCTAACCTAAAAATGTGAGGGGGAAATTCCCAATACACAAATACACCCCCCTTTCGCGATGGACCGCCTTTTCAGTTTGAAAAAATAAATAAAAGAAAATGATAGAAATGTCAAAAACATAAAAAAAATTCCATGTAATATGTGGTCTAGTTATTAGGAAAATTTAGAAACATGAATTTTGATTTTTTTTGCAAAATCTCTCGAGAATCCGTAAAATGAGTTTAACTTTTACATACGAACTCCGATGAAAAAGTTTTTTATATGAAAAATCATCTACTCGAAAAGTTATATCCAAATTCTATACTATTGATTTTACATGAAAATTTGTTTAGATATTATTGATTTTATCCAAATTCTATACTATTGATTTTACATGAAGTTATATCTATATGTGCCCTAAGATAAAGCACATCTAAATTCGATACTATTGATTTTACATGAAGATTTGTTTAGATATTTTCTTACGGTTTGTCTAGGGCACATCTAGATGTGCTCTAAGTTAGAGCACATCTAAGTCCTACACCAATGATTGTACATAGAGATTCATGTAAATATTTTATTTTCTTCTTTTTCTTTTTCATTCTAGTTAAATTGAACCATTTAGATGTGCACTACTTAGAGCACATCTAGATGTGCCCTAGCAAATTTGATTTTCTTAATGTTTTTATTATCCTTTCTAGTTTGATTTAACCACTTAGAGATGTGCCCTAGACAATTTTTATTTTTATTTTATTACTTATCATCGTGCATTAACTACATATTATATAAAAATCAATATTATTACTTATTATGTTGCAAATTTATTAAATGGTTTCTTGTAGCATCAAGATCGGTCATGTTTATGAAACACAGAGGATGGTGCGGAGGACGTCATTCCAACGAATGTCTCATACTACACATCGGTCATGTTTCGAAAACACAAAGAGTGTTGCAGAATACGACATGTTTACCAAACATGAAGATATTGTGAAGTACGTGTCATCCAACGACTACTGGTTCTGCAACAATGGTCATGCTGTAATAAAATTTGTAATATGAGTCTTGTTGCAATGATGATTGGACAAAGAAGAGGGGTCATCGTACACATAAGACGGCTCGTGAACCCCATCAATCTTTTGAAAAAAGATAGCGGGCAAACGCGTAGCACGTTTATTATTTATAATAATAATAATTATTATTATTATAGAAAGTTTAATAATAATAAAACAGGATATGAATTAAGCTTGTGTGAAAGCATAAAATCCACAGCTCTGTTCAGCCATGCTATCACTTTCTCGCCAAGAAAAAACGTATGATCTCACTAACACGCGCTATAGACACCATTCATTGCATTGCATATATTGTTTCATGTTGACCAACGTCTTAATAATCTTATTACAGTACGTACGGGAGGTGAAGAGTGGATGAATGAATGCTGCGTCAGGGGGTACGCATCGAGCCGAGGACGGCGTGCACGACCAAGGCCAAGGTGGAAAATCCGCCGTTCTCCCTGGGCAGCGCCACCTCGCGGGCCATGCCGCTGCACCCGGCCGGCACGTAAAGCGCCGCCTCCAGCACCTCCCGAGCGCCGCTATACCGGCCCTCGGCGACCGACCGCGCCGCCCACTGCAGCACCGGGACGGTGCCGTTGTAGAGTTGCACGCACGACTGCATGGCCTTCCTGGTATCGGCGTCCGCCGCGTGGGCGACAGCGGACTCGATGCTGGCCTTGGTCGCCGTCGCGTTCGCCACGGCCAGCCTGGTCGCCAGCGCCGCGAGCTCCGGCGCGCCGCGCGCGGAGCGGCATGATGGGTCTACGCAGAGCACGGACACGCAGAGCTCCGGCGTGACGTAGGAGCTGCCGAGGATGCCGCAGAGCTGGTCCAAGGCCGGTCCAGCGTGGACGACGGTGGTGGAGGACAGGGAGAAGAGGACGACGACGAGGAAGAGAGCGCCGAGCATCGAGGAGGAGGTGCCCACGACCATGGTGATGGTAGGAGTCGTATCTCCGATTCTCTGTATGTCTCTTTCCTCTCTATAGTATATACCTCGCCCCCTTTGTTTCTTCTTAACAAACAATTTGACTCCCAAATCCCATTGCACGATTCTTACCTAACTTTAGCTCATATACGTATATGATATATCTTGTGCATAGAATGGAAAAGATTTGATGTACCTCAAGCTTTTATTACCTAGTATCACATAGTATTATGAGCAACCATATATGTGCTGATTTTATGCCGATTATATTATGGTAGTACAGAATCTACAGATGCTGCTCATCAATGACATTTTATGTACTCCTATATCCATCCAAATGCATCATACAGTATATATCGATATTATGGCATGTAATAAGCATTATTATAATTATAAATATATTCCTATTTTTTCCTGAGGGGTAAGAATATATTCCTATTAGGTCACCAAACCTGACCACCAAAAAAAGCAACAAATACGAGCGTTAAGTTCTCACGAGCGGCAGGCAAACAACCATCACCAAGAAACCATGACGACCCGCACCTCATCCCTCCTCCTCCTCGTCGTGACGGCGATAGTGCTGGCCGTGCCCGGTCCATCCGCCGCCGCCGGCGCGCCGGCCGACTCAGTGGCAGACTCGTGCAACGCGATCCGCGACTTCGTGGACTACGCCTTCTGCGTCGCCGCGCTGAGGTCCAGCGGCCCGGGCGCCTCCAAGGCGGACCGCCAAGGGCACCTCCTCATCGCGGCGGACCTCGCCGCCGCGCGCGGGACGTCGGCCGGGGACGCCGCCAACGCGCTGGCGCGCTCGGAGCGGGACCCGGCGGCGCGCGACGGGCTGGAGGCGTGCGGGTTCCTGTACGGGGCGTCCTCCGTGCCGGCGCTGCGGTTCTTGCGCGGGTACGCGGCGGCGCGGGCGTGGGATCGGGCGCGGGGGCTTCTTTATCTCACCATGCAGGCCGGGATCGGGTGCGAGGGGGCCCTCGCCGGCGCCGCCAAGGAGAGGATGGCCGCCGCCAACAGCCAGTTCAATCAGCTCACCACCATGGCCACCGCACTGCTCAACAACCTCGCTCAGCAAGGATGACCGTGGCAATCGCATGCCACTAAAGTTTCTAGTATGAAGGATAAATTAGCAAAGGAGCGCTTGTGGTAATTATATTACTTCCTTGATCAAATTATGAACGCGCAAAAGGCTTACTATTTCATTGTAATACATCTCTGAATGGAATATACTACCACTCAAACTTGCATATTTTGGATATCTTTGGGTTTTTTTTTTTGAGCGGTAAGAACAACTTTATTCCTCAGAATTCAACACCAACGGGATACAAATCAGATCATGCGGCGCAATGAGCCAGACATGTCTCCCAACCTCCAACGAAGAAGAACACTTAAACAGCTTGAAAGCCTCTCGCTCCTCAGGGTCCTTCCTACGAATATAAACTTACAGGAAACGGAAAGAACCGAAATTTCCCTAATCACCTTAATGATCATGCAATGGCGACCTTCAGAACCCTCTTCAATATCTTTAACTATGCTACGGTCTTCACAGGCAACTGCAAACTGCTGCAGCCCCAATTCTAAGGCTAGAGCTTGAGCTTCCCGAGCTGCCAACACTCCCAGGCATTGCTCATCTTGTGCCCCCTCCAAAACCAGTGAAGATGACCCCAAATAGTGTCGGCCCGCATCTCTTGCTACCACTGGAACTGCTGCACGGTCGCCCGATCGATAAAGACCTCCCGAAGCATAGATCATAGCCGCTCCTTCAGTTAACAGGGACGGTATTTTATGTGATTTCGGATATCTTTGGTGAACCATCTCCTCTCATGGTGGCACTATCAATTGATCACGTGGCCATTCAAAAAACAACATTGACAAACTTGTTCCTTGACATGCCAATTGTTTAAACAACAATATTCCAGCTGGAAACTTCATAAAGTGATTAATAATAACAAGGAATAATTGATCATAATTTATTGATAACTATATATTGGTAACATCTTCCCGAAGATAACATTAATACCGATGGCACAAAGTATTTTTGGTAAGTATTTGTCTTTGCAACTACATCCGCGATGTTGGTATTAACCATAGTTTTTCCTTCCTGCACACGGTTAGACCAAATGTCTCGGTCATATCAATGTGTTTTCCTTCAAGCCCAAGCGGAAGTTCCCAGTCAAAATGGTATATGAGATTCGCCAACATAAGCTCGACATTGGCTATTCCGAGGTTCATGCCAGGGCATATCCTTCGTCCTGCACCGAACGGCAAGAACTTGAAATCATTCCCCTTGAAGTTGACATGTGCGTCACTTCCTTCATCTATAAATCTTTCGGGAATGAACTCTTCCGCATCTTCCCAACAGCTTGAATCCCTACCAATGGCCCATGCATTGACGATGACACGTGTCCCAGCTGGAACCATGTACCCATCGATGATGCAATCAACCATGGCAAGGTGGGGAGCAAGAAGAGGCGCAAGAGGATACAACCTGAGCGACTCTTTTATAACTGCTCTTAGGTACGTCATGTTGTTGATGTCGGTTTCACTGATGATTACTTGTCCTCGGGGTACAATACTCCTCACCTCATTTTGCAGCTTCCTCATCAGGTGTGGCCTCCTCATGAGCTCAGCCAAGGTGAATTCCAAGGCATTAGATGACGTGTCTATTGCACCAAAAAATACATCCTGTTGATATCAATTAATTAGGACAACGAAAGATATATACGAAAGAACTTATATACATAGTTTAAAGGATATTATATGTACTTACTGTCAGGAGAGCTTTCATGTGCTCTCTTGTGAGATCATACTCCTGCTGAACAGACAACATAATATCTACAAAATCGCCATCCTTGTGATCAGATATTGACTTGCACTTGCTCACACGATCATCGATCACCTTATCCAGTAGATCGGCCCATCTGTTCCTCACTTTCTCGGCCTTGGCACAAACTGCCCTCTTAAGCACTCCTACCCTACCTAGTGCAGGGAAGTACTCCTCCAGATTGAACCCACCTAACAGCCGTGAGGTATCCTTGATGAGTTCTCGGAACAACTTGCTCCGTCCATCTTTCAGGAAGAACTTCCCCGACACGATGCGGCACGCCATGTCATTAGAGAATGAGTTGAGCAGTTCGCTCATGTCCACCACACCACCGATTGTGGCTGCCTCATTGATCTTGGCGATCGCTATGTTGACCTACAATAGCATGTGTTTAAACTTTAAAGTATGAGAAGCTAATATTTACTTATGTAGTACTTCCTCCGTTCGAAATTAATTGTCGCTGTAATGAATGTATCTATCACCGAAATACGTCTAGATACATCTGTTTCGGCGATAATTAAATCCGAGCAGAGAAAGTAACTGCTAGCAGAGGACAACATGGTAGCTCATTTGTTTCGCTTTTGACATAGACACGTAGTCAATCCGAATCAGTACGTATGACAATATAATTAGAGCATGGTCATTAAAAAAAGGAGTGTAAGTACCTCGAAATCGCAAGATAGTTGAAAATCAGTACCTCCTCCATGGTGGCGGTGCGAAAAGACTGCACCTTCCTAACACTCAGCATATGGGTGGTGACGAGCTTCCTCGCTTGCCTCCAGTACTCACCGTATGGCGCGAAGCCGATGTCAGACGATCCATACATGATGATGTCGGAGACGACAGAGGCGGGCCGTGACGCGAAGACGTGGTCGTGAGTGCCCAACACCGCCTCCGCGGCGCGCGGGGACGATACGACGAGGTTGGGCACAGTGCCCAGGCGGAGGAGCATCATGTCGGGGCCATACTTTCTTGCGAGGCTACGGAGGGAGACGTGGGGGAGGGAGCCGATGAGGTGGAGGTGGCCGATGATGGGCAGCGCCAGCGGCGAGGGCGGGAGGCGATGCCTTTTTCCAGTGAACCAGTGGTGCAAACACACGAGGAAGAGAGGGAAGAGGAACAGAGACAACCATGCCCGTAGAGGCGTCTCCAGCATGAGCTTTTGCACGAGATACTCCATGGCGAATCAAGACTGACTAGCCTAAGCCCAGTAGTACAGTCAGTAGTACACCCAGTGCGTCTAGTAGTACACAATTTCTTTTGCAGGGAATATATGTAGATATCTGCGGTGATATGAACTTGGACTCTTGGAGCAATATTCCACACAAGAATGAAACTTGGAGCAAATATAGATCCTGGGTGATATGAACTTGGACTCTTGGAGCAATATTCCACAAAAGAATGAAACTTGGAGCAAATAAAGGTGCTGGTGTGTCAAAGTTTAGTCTTTCTTGGATGAGGTCTTCATGCAATCATACTCAGCCCCGTCGTGGAATTCCAGCACACGGGAGAAGTGGCGGCCGTCCAACGGCACCACGGCACTGAGAGTTTTAACCATCCACGGCACTCAAAGTTTACCTACCGTAAAAAGATCTTCTGAATGTGCATGCATGGTCACACAATAACCAGAGTGATCATGGATTTGTTCAAGACAAGTGGAACACGGTGTTTGGTGAACTGATTCATGGGACATTTTTGTGTCCATACAATTACCAGACTCAGAAAAATAAGTCACCAGATCTGATTTCTTAGGTCTGGTTTTTATTCTTCACGAAGGTCTTGGTGACGCGGTTCGACAGAGCGAACTACATGAATATATGAATTGGTTCTCTATTTTTAAAACTTTAAAGATTATATCACAAAGTCAAGATGGCCGAGTTGGTCTAAGGCGCCAGTTTCAGGTACTGGTCCGAAAGGGCGTGGGTTCAAATCCCACTCTTGACATTTTTGCATTTTTTTTTGTGTTTTCCTTTAAATTTTATAATCATACTCCTAAAGTACTGTTCATAAAAAATCATGTTTTATTTTAATATAATCCTACTCCTAAAGTACTGTTCATAATTAAAAAAAAGAAGCGTGGGTTCAAATTCCACTCTTGACATTTTTGCATTTTTAGTGGTTTTTAAATTTTATAATCCCAATAATAAAGTACAGTCAACTATTCAAGAAAGTGTGGGTTCAAATCCCACTCTTCGTTATCGCAAAAAAGAAAAAAATCCCACTCTTCGACATTTTTGCATTTTTTTGCGTTTCCTTTTAAATTTTATAATCCCACTTCTAAAGCACAACCAACTGTTCATACAAAAAGAACCCACATGTGATGCGATGCTTAGGATGATTGTGGTATCTCTGGTTCATCAGGGATCAAACCTCAGATTTAATGTTTTTATCTCCTTCAGTGAGAGGAAACATATTCGTTGATAAATCTTAAGATTCGTTGAATCAAGACCAATTTCTCAAAGCTGTTCATAGGGATAATATATGTGCATTCATATAAATGAGTGAATGTACGTATTTGTGAGCATCTGCATTTGTACTGTTTTTTTCCAAAAATTAAAATGGTTCATCGGAAAGGCAAAGCACATTTCGGATTCACAAAGTATTATATGACGTGGTTCCTGGTCAATAAGATTAGCTTAGCACATCTAGAAAAAAAACAGCGCTCAACCTTTCAAAAATTATATGACGTGGTTCCCGATCAATAAGATCGAGCATTGCTGGTGGTGACCATTGATGGAGGAAGCGGGGCCAAAGCGCTTCGGCGATGAGGTGTCAACTTCAACCCAGAAGATAGCCGAACAATGAAAAATTTGGGTACGTTTGTATTGCAGCCGTTAGATGCCTTTATTTGCATGATAAACGATTTTCATATATGTCGTTTCACAACGAAATTTTACAAGCGTTCAGAACAATTGTCAAAGTTTCTCATAAACTAATTAATAAATTTTCATTTTTTTAGATTTTACTATTCATACCATGCTCATTCAAACTCGGGAGAAAACAACACTTTCCATGTTCTTACTGCTATACTCATATTGTTGGAAGGCACTCCACAGCGGCGCCGCACCTGGGATTAGCGCTGCGGTGGCTGTGCCACGTCCGCCAGAGCCCACCTCCCGCCAAACCGAGCCCCACCTCCCTGCCAGCTAGCCACCAACCCCACCCCCCCCCCCCCAATCGTCAGCTAGCTGGCCCAGTCCAGGTGTCCAGCCCACCAACCAGCGCCAAGCTTGCGCTAACCAACCCCCTCTCCCCTGGCTATATAAGGAGCACACACCTGCCTTCTCCAACACCTGCCGCCGGCTGGCTTCTCTCCTCTCCCTTGTTCTAAAATTTTTGCAAAGAGACTTCCTCTTACCCAGGATTTGGCTACACCCCCCAGAAAAAAGAAGCAAACTCTTTGATCTGACAATCAACAAAAGGAAATAAAAAAGAGGTAATCTAGATCTGTTCCTCCACATGCATGCATCTCACAAGAACTGTTGGTTATATCCTTCTAGTAGAAACTGACTAAGAATCCATAAAACTGCTAGTTACATACTTGCATAACCTAAAACAAAGTCAACAACTACTGCTTCATAAAACCCTACAAGAACTTGCTTGCACAAACAACATCATGCTGCTGGAATCTACTTGCTGCAATTTGCTTGCTGATTGCTAGCTCATTCCACAAAACTTCTGCCACCTCTCCCATCCCCTTTGTTCTTCTCATCTGAAAAAAATAACAGAGAAAAATTAAACCTTTGCTATGCAAATTTCAGGTTTTTTTGTGAGGGTGTGATTGAGTGGTGCGATAAAAAGTAACTGCAAGCGGAAAAAGGACCATGGAGTCAAACAATTCAGCAGCTTCTGCCCTTCATGGTAAGGGGAATTTTTTCAGTCTACTTGCCCACGATTATCAATCAGCATAAGTTGCCAGAAAACTGTTTGAGCACTTGCCACATAATTAACACTTGGTTTACAGAAAAACAATGTGAGTAGTTGCCACAGATTTTAACTTGGTTCCCAGAAAAAAACTACAAAAAATACCTTGTTTTTCCAAGTTAAAAATGTAAATACTTGCTAGAAAAATTTAACACTAGATTTCCATAAAAAAATGTTGAGACAATAGATATGACAGCTAGTGCACAAAAAAGTTGGAGTAAGACTTGGTTTCCACAAAATAAATCAGAGTGCTTGCCACACAAAAAGAAAAGCTTGGTTCCCCAAAAACTTTGTGAGTACTTGCCGCAAAATTAACATTTGTTTCCCAGAAAAAATATGTGTGAGTACTAGCCGGACAATTAGAGCTTGCTTCCTGGAAAAATCTGTGTGTATAGTTGCCACAAATATTTAAGACTTACTTCCCACGAAATTAGTATGTGAGCTAGTTGTTTTGCTTGTTAAACCACCATCTCATGTGTTTTGTTGTCCCCACCCCCCCATGTTGTTTGGTTCTAAATGAAAAAAAACAGGTGGAATGTCGGCCCCGTCTCAAGGCTCTGCTTTTGAGAGCCAGCAACAACAACAGCAAGCAGTCACAGAGACAACGCTGACGGCCTCAAGTTATCACACCCCTGACGGGAATGGTGGAGAAGACAAAGCTGATGAAGGTGTGCAGGAGGTGATGTCCACGCCGCAGCAATCGGTAGCTGGGTTGATGTTTGACAGCCTAGTAGCTGCTCAGAAACACTATCTGGCGTATGCAAGACGCAAAGGTTTTGGTGTCAGATTCAACTTCCGGAAAAAATCTGAAAAAGCTGGAGAGCTCATTAGGGCGAAGCTGGTGTGCCAAAAAGCAGGTCACAATCTGAAGAATAGTGAAGACCCAGAAAACCCAGATCCGGTTGTCCCAGAGAGATGGAGAAATACTACAGAACGGACAAATTGCCCTGCTTGCATGTTTGTCAAATGTCGAGGAGACAGTTGGGTTGTTACTGAGATCAACGATGAGCACAACCATCCCCTTGTGAAGAAATGGTCACTCACAGGCTTCATGCGGTCGCACAGGCACATACCAGAAGAAGAGAAAAAATTCATAAGGATACCATATGATTGCAACTTGGAGCCTTCCCGGCAGATGCAGCTGATGTCAATCTTGCATGGGACGCGTGCGGACATTGGATACACCGACAAGGACTTGGCCAACTTGTTGGCAAAAATGCGGGGTGAGCACAAGTATACTGACATGCAAGACACTATAGAATGCTTCAAGAGTGTAAGAGCAAGTTTTGCCCCCGAAGGTTTTGGACATTGTTGGACAAAGCAGAAGTGGAACTCATATTGTTTCGAGTATAAACAGATACTTAGGTTCCGAAAGAATGGAGTTTGCTAGTAGAAGGTCGAAGGAAAACTCACTGCAGCAGAGCTGCAGTCATCTACCGAACCCTTTGAAGGAAGACGACCCCTAAAAATGTAGTCGAAGAAAAAGTCTCTCTCGAGTAAAAGCGCAACGAGGAGAAAGCTGAAGCTGGTCGAAGACTTAGTCTTTTTACTAGTTTCTCTTTATTTTCTTGAGTCGTAGGAAAAACCGTACTATCAAGAGGTGTTTGCTAGTTGAGATCTTAGTCGAAATGAATTTTCTCTGCTCAACCAAAACCCACTAAAGCCTACCGAGAGAAATCTTACTGAGTCGAGTGAATAGCTCGAAGGCAAATTCATCGCACTTCGTGCCTTCGAGAGAGAACTCGTTCGGTAAGTCAGCTTACTTGTTCCTCAAGTAAGGTTGCGCAGTGATTGGAATCCGACCGTTGTGGACACGCGTCAAGCGGTTGCATCGGGTCACTTCAGTCATTTTACCCATCGGGATCGCCAACTATAAATACCCCGCACCTACCCGCCATTTTGGGTTGGCTGCTCCACTGAAGATTCTAAGACAGAAGTCTGTGAGCATCCCAAGAGAGATTCATCGAGAGATTCAATTGGTATCAGAGCTAGGCACTCCCTACGCTCTGCGTATTTTGGTCTAACAACCTGGAGTGTTGTCAAGAATGTCGTTTGCAGCTATTCGCTCGGGGGAACCAATCCCTATCTTCAATGGGAAGGACTATCCCTATTGGAAGGAAAAAATGAAGAGGAATATCATGGCTATCAACTCTGCCGCTTGGGAAGTTGTCAAGAATGGTGTAACTGTCAAAGACACAAATGCCATCACTCCTGAAGAGGCAAAGAAGATAGAGCTAGATACTGAAGTCTGGGTCTTCATAACAAATCATCTGATTCCAGAGAAATACCATGAGGTCAAGAATATTCCTTCGGCCAAAGGTGTTTGGGACTATCTCGAGAAGATTGGTGAAGGTGTCTCTACTCAGAAAGATGCTCGTATTGACACCCTTCGAAGCAAGTTCTATCGTTTCAAGAGGTACGAGGGAGAAAAAGTTAGCTCCATATACAGCAGACTCACTGCGCTGTCAAATGAACTGATTTCCCTCGGTGCCGAAGATATTACCAATCGGATTATTGTCAGAACTTTGCTCCGTTCCCTTGATGATTCCTTCGATCACATTGTGCTGATGATTAAGGAAAGGACTGATTTCAAGGATCTAGTTGCCACTGATATTCTCGAGAGACTTAATACCTTCGAGATGGAAGAAGATGAAAAACGAGATATTAATGGGACACGAATAAAATCTCATGCACTGAAGGCCAGAGCTTCACATCACTCCTCTCCTGAAGCTAGTTCTGAATCGGGTTGTGCCTCTGATGACCCCGAGAACATTGGAAAAGATCTGGCACTGATAATGAGAGGATTCAATCGCTTTCAGAGAAGGAACTCCTCTTCACCGAAGAAAAACTACTCTTCAAGACATTCAAGCAATTCATCACAGCATCGATCATCATCCAGAAACTCATCAGCGAAAGATAACTGTTGCTATAAGTGCAAGAAGCCAGGTCACTTCATTGCTGATTGTCCTCTCTGGGAAATTGAACATAGATCAAAGCATTCTCACAGCAATTCTTCGAGCAAGTCTCACAGATCGAGCAAAAACTATGAGTCAAGGAGATATGATTCAAAGTCCAGAAAAGACAAGAAAGACGGTTCTGATGATGACAAGAAGAAGAAGTATCACAAGCATCGAGAGGGTTCTTCCTCGAAATCACATTCCTCTCGACGAAAGAATTCCCACCGTGCCAAAGCCTATCTGGGTAAAGAGATGAACTCTGAAGATGAAGCATCCGGTTCCGAAGCTGAATCAAACCCAAGATCTGGTTCTGGTTCTGAATCTGATGGTGTTGCTGGTTTATCATTTGCTTCGAGCAAGTCTTCAAGTTCATTCTTCACCAACCAAAGCAGCGAAGATGAATCTCCAGCTTACTGCTTCATGGCCAAGGCTAAGGTATCCTCATCTAAGAATTCCTACGATACTTCTGATGGATCTGCTTATGAAAGTAACTCTAGGATAAGCTATGCCAAACTTGCCAAAATTGCTTCTATCCAACAAGATGAGCTAGATTCTCTAAGTGAAACTATTCAAAAATCTGAGACTTTGTTGATCGATGAGATTGAGAAGGGTCAAACTTTGACGAATGAGCATGCTGCTCTGAAGGAAAAGTATGATGAACTTTCCTCTCGTCATGATCTTCTCTCAGTGGACTACGAGAAGCTAAACTATGAATTCCTTCAAAAGAAAATGGCTCTCGAGAAACTGAGAGAGGCGAATGCAGAGTTGGAAAGTGTCAATCTCACGCTCATGGCTCAACAAGGCTCAGAAGCTAAAAATGAATCTACTTCACCTTGCTTAACTTGTTTGGAACGAAGTAAAATTGAGTCTATTTCTGAGAGATCGAAAGGAAAGCAACCTATTGTTATTGATGATGCTAACTCCTCGAATGAGGAAACCATTACCGAGGAACTCCTCAGGTTGAAAAATTTATTTGAAACAGGCATGTTCAAAAGTGTGCAGGGACACCATTACCTATATGATATCCTAAGAAAGGCTCTCCTTCACAGGAATCCACGAAACGAAGGAGTTGGCTTCGAAAGGAAAATCAATCCTGATGGAACCTACTGGGAACCCGAGCAGTATCCTAAAACTGTCTGGGTTCTTGCGAAAGAAAAGCCCATTGATATTGCTAACCTTTCAGGTTTCGGTTGCAAAATTGATAAAGCCATTGTTGATGAATCACTTGATTCTGACTACAAGCTTGTCAAAGATCAGGAAGGAAAGGTGTCGGCTGAATTCGTTGGTACTCCTCCAAAGAATGGTTTCTATAAGCGACAGATTTGGGTTCGCAAATCTCTCGTAGAAAAACTGCCCCCTAACCATTCCATGCAGGGAAAATCCTCGGTACCACTGAATCACTACTATTCTCTCGAGGATAGAAATGAACCCTTGGTGTCTGCTTCAAATGTTCCCCAGAAGGAATACTATCGTGTCGATAGAAATGTTTATCGTCATCGTAACAATAACACCAAAGTTGTTGTTACCCACCAGTACTCTAACCCCTCGTCGAGGAATTATATTTATGGTGTGCTTGATGGTCCAGATAGACAATGCAATCCTGTTCGCTATAATATTGCTGCCCCATCTAGCTCTTCCATGCCTTCTAAGTCACCTGCTCGTTTGTGGGTGGTTAAGAAGAACTAATTCTTCTGCAGGGCTATGTCTCTGGTGGATCCGAATGGGTCATGGATAGTGGATGTACAAATCATATGACCGGAGACAAAGATTTGTTCACCGAAGACAAACTCACTGAATCTTCACAGAGATACATTACCTTCGGTGACAAAAACAAAGGAAAAGTAATTGGTTTGGGTAAGGTTGCTATATCGAAGGATAAGCATATTGATAAGGTTATGCTTGTTCAATCACTTGGATATAATCTTATGTCTATCTCAAAACTTTGTGATATGGGTATGCTTGTACTGTTTTCTGCTTCTCGTTGTGTTGTCTTTTCACAGGATGATTACTCCTTCGTGTTCGAAGGATATCGCAAAGGTGATCTTTATGTCGTTGATTTTTCTTCGGGACCTGCAGTGTCCACATGTTTAATGGCCAAAGCCACTTCTGGTTGGTTATGGCACCGAAGACTTGGGCATGCAGGAATGAAAAACCTTCAAACTCTTATCTCGAAGAAGAACATCGTTGGAATTGATAATGTTAAATTCGATAAAGATCGTCTATGCAGTGCCTGTGAAGCAGGAAAGATTGCCAAGAAACATCACTCAGCAAAAACTATAATGACTACTACTCGTCCTCTTGAACTACTTCATATGGATTTATTCGGTCCTCAAAATTATGCTAGTCTTGGAGGTAACAAGTATGGTCTGGTTATTGTTGATGATTTCTCTCGATATACTTGGGTTTTCTTTCTAGATGACAAGAGCAAGGTTGTTGAAATCTTCAAAACCTTCGCAAAGAGAGCTCAGACTGAATATGAATTATCTCTCAAGCATATCAGAAGTGACAATGGTACAGAATTCATAAACACTCATATCGAAGATTTTCTTGATGAATATGGCTTTACTCATGAATTCTCGGCTGCTTATACACCGCAACAAAATGGTGTGGTCGAGAGAAAGAATCGAACACTTATTGAAATGGCCAGAACAATGCTTGCTGAATACAAGAATCCTATCAGGTTCTGGGCCGAAGCAATCAATACTGCATGTCATATCATCAACAAGGTTTATCTGCACAAGTTTTTGAAGAAAACTTCACATGAACTTATTACTTGTAAAAAGCCAAATGTTCCCTATCTCAGGGTTTTTTGTGCTCCATGTTATATCAGAGATATGAATCACAGCTCCAAGTTTGCTCCAAAGGCTCACGAAGGTTTTCTCCTAGGTTATGGTTCGAATTCTCACACTTACAGAGTTTACAACTCTCATCTTGGCAAAGTTGTAGAAACTGTAAATGTTCGATTTGATGAAACTAACGGCTCTCAAAAAGAGCAATTACCTCTTAACCTGGATGAACCACCTTTGGATGAAGTTATCAGGTACATGGCTATTGGAGATATTCGACCTGTCGAAGGAAATGCACGTCAAGCAAACAAGGATGATGATGGTCCAATGTTACCACACATAGCCCGGGGCGCTGGAGATCAACATCCTGAAGCAAATGATGTACAGGTCGAAGGAGAACGCGTAAACGAAGAAAATGTCCAACCCGAAGGTCAAGCTGATCCCGAAGGTCAAGCTGATCCCGAAGGACAACCGGATCCACAAGACGATGAAGGAGTTTTACCTCGTGTTCGAAGAAGAGTGGACGTCGACTCGATTCTCGAAGAGATTCGTTTACCAGGTCGTCCCACCACTCGTTCTCGTACTCGATTAGCTAACTTCTATGGAAATTTCTCGTTTGTATCCATGCTAGAACCATCAAAATTTGATGAAGCCATGAAGGACTCAGACTGGATGACTGCAATGCTCGAAGAACATAATCAGTTCGAAAGAAACAAAGTCTGGTCCCTTGTTGATAGACCTGATCCCAAGAAGCATAATATCATTGGTACAAAATGGATTTTTCGCAACAAGCAAGATGAAGATGGCATTGTGGTAAGGAATAAAGCTCGACTGGTTGCTCAAGGCTACACCCAAATCGAAGGTATTGATTTCGGTGAGACTTATGCTCCAGTTGCTCGACTTGAATCCATTTGTGTCATGCTTGCTTTGGCCAATTACAATGGTATATTGCTATATCAAATGGATGTCAAAAGTGCATTTCTTAACGGTGAAATCGAAGAAGAAGTGTATGTTATGCAGCCACCAGGTTTTGAAGACCCGAAGAATCCTGATAAGGTGTACAGATTGCACAAGGCCCTGTATGGGTTAAAGCAAGCACCTCGTGCTTGGTATGAAACACTGAAGGATTTTCTTCTGAAGAAGGGCTTCAAACCAGGAACAACTGATCCGACTCTTTTTACTCGTGCATACAAAAATGATCTTTTTTTGTGTCAAATTTATGTCGATGATATTATTTTTGGCTGCACTAACCCTGATATTAGCGAAGAATTTGCTCGTATGATGTCGAAGAAATATGAAATGTCTATGATGGGTGAATTGAAGTTCTTCCTCGGACTTCAAATCCGTCAACAGAAGAATGGGACTTTCATCTCTCAAGAGAAGTATCTCAGAGATTGCCTGAAGAAGTTTGATCTTGTCAGTTGCAAAACTATCAAGACTCCAATGCCTACGAATGTTCATCTAGATGCAGATGAGAAGGGCAAACCTTTCGATCAGAAGAAATATCGCTCGATGTGTCGGGATCCGGGGTTAGCGTATGCAAGCCTCGCTACAACACAATCATATGGAGAGCCGAGAGCCGTACCCACTTGTCTAAGCAGACAAGGCCAAGCACAGAACGTTCTCAGAAAGCATCGAACGTGAGGGGCATCCCATCCAGGCCGGATGATCAACTGAAATGGGTCCTCATCGTCCGCACACAAGTCTAAATGATATGGGTGGTGAACTCCCATACTCATAGACAAGTCGCCTCAACCATACTATCGATTGTATTATAACCCTTACATAGACTTACTCCAGCCCGATCACTTAGTCGGGGTCTAGGGCGGGCTCGATCATACATCAAAGTGTGCACGAGACGGAGTCTCGAGAAATCGCATCGCGATGCCCCAAGCTGCGCACATCTAAGGGCCACTTGGTGTATAAAAGACCGCCAGCCAGATCACAACTAAGGTCTCGAAAACCCATACAGAGACATGCATGTTATAAACATACACGCAGCACACATGCCTTGTATGAACAGCAGGTATCATTGCAATTCTCTACAAAGTATACATATTTATTAATAACTCTTACAGAGTGCACACAGAGATCACAAGCATGTGATCCAACATTACAACAAACAAGCGGAAGCAAAGTAGTTCTGAGTACAGACAAGTTTAACAAATGGCTTAGAGAAGCCTTATCTAAAAACAAGCCCTCCACGAGGGAACCAGTCGTCTGACTGGGACTACACTAGCTTGGTCTTGGTCTGAGTCTTCATTCTTCGAGCTTCGGGTAGAAGCCACCATTGGGGTCGGTGGGTTCATCTAAAACATAGATCAAGCAAACATGAGTACAAAATCGTACTCAGCAAGACTTACATAGGAACTATACTACTCATGCATATGTATCAAGGTAAAGGGAGGTGGGGTTTCACTTGCAGAATTGCCAGCTTTGACTTGGCTAGTCCTGAACTACGAGTACCAGACTTGAGGTAAGAAGCGTACACGAGTCCACTACATCTCTTCAACCAATTACACCACTATGGTGCCTTCCTCGACTTCCCCACGAGAAAGCACGCCATAGCACTCACACTTATCTTGGTGTATTTTAGAAGTATCCAGTTCAAATTGTCTAATAATCAAGCTAAGATTTCCAAGCAGTCCTTAACCGCGGACGCGGCTATTCGAATAGTTTTGTTAACCCTGCAGGGGTGTACCGCTACACACACGTGTCATCATTTACCGCCTTTTGCATGTCACCGTTCAAGAGGTGACAGCGAGGATGCCACCACAACACTTCGCCCACAGCTCCGTTCTAGTCCAGAGAGTCGCCTATCTGAGGGGGATCCGTATGGAAGTCCGGCCGAGGTTCCAGTACAGCCTCAAACGATGTGTGCAGGGTCCCAAGCCGGTCTTGAAAAGCCGTTCATCCACTTCGCAGACCGTGCCACAGCCCTACCAGAACTCCGAACTACTGCGACTCTTGGGGTTCGAACGGGGTGAGGTACTAGGATGAGAGGGGTCAGTGAGCCCAATGTGTGGTTGTACTCTTCTTCTTGGATCACCACACAAGAACTCGGACTTAAGGCGGTGTTCAACGAGACAACCCACTGTGTACTCCTACACAGCCTCTCATCGTTCACCTTGTATTAGGGTAGATTCACCAACACATTTCACTTTCATCAACACCATGTTTATCATCATCCCGACTCACATCAAAAGCAACCTCATTATATCACTAAGCATGCAATAAGCAGTAACAGTTGCAGGGGCCACATGATATCAACCAACTCCTACATCTGCTAGGATTGTGGTTTGCTTACTACTGTGACAAGATGATAGGTCATGCAAAGGATATGGGTTCAACTATGCGGTAGAAACGTTATCATGGTGATCATCCTAAACAATGCATAAGCGAGACATGAGAGGGAAGTGGGATTTTATCGACATGATCAATGGGGGTTTGCTTGCCTTGCTGACGAGGTTTCGATAACGGTGTCTTCAACGAAGGGGGCAGCTTCCTGCTCCGGTTCCACCTCTACTCGACCAACAACAAACAAGGAGGCAACATAAATGCAATGCACAAACACATGGTTGAAGGTTGAAACTTGATGTATATGTTTCTGATGTGTTTGGGCAATTCCATTTAAATGGAGTATATTGCAAATTGAATTGCAAATTCAAACTCCAATTTGAATTCAATTTAGTCAAGTTGCATATGACATTATTTCATCAAGTTAAACCATTTTAAAATGGTTATGATATGCCTCTGATGTGTGTTTGAAATGTACTATGTTGATATGGTTCAAAATGCAAAAGCATTTGAAAAGAATTTGAATTAATTCCATTTAAATCAAATAGCAAATGCTACTGATCACATTTTAAATTCAACTCAAACAAAGTTGAAAATTGGATATTTGGATAGGTTATTTTCTCCTGATCATTTTTCATATATTATTTGTCCAATTTGGAGTTAATATGAATTTTCTATGAATTTCCAAAGTTTGAGCTATTTTCTGGATTTTCTGGAATTTCTTTTAAATGGAAAAGGGTTTATTGCGTCAGCATGAGGTCATGCTGACGTGGGGGGGTCTGACTGGTGGGGTCAGGCTGTCAGTGGGGGGGTTAATTAACCCGTTTTGTTAATCTAACACCAGGTTAATTAGATAACCTGGGCCCACTGTCAGTGGCCCAGGGGGGATTAGCTTAAGGGAGGGGTCTAATTGCGCCGGCTTGACGCCAGTGGCTCTGCCACGGCGGCGCGTCGCCGGGATTGCATTCTGGGCACGGGAGAGGCGGATGAGGGCACCAGGGCGTGGCGTGGAGCACATCGGGGACCTCGGGGAGGCCTCGGGCCACGCCGGCGACGAGGGGGCACGGCGGCCGTGGCACGGCGCTGACGAGGAGGCCGCTAGAGGGCACGGGGAGAGGAACGGAGGGCACATGCGGTTTCTGCGCGAAGGCGCGCGTCTTCTGGTGCCATAAGGGGGACACGGGGGTGCTCGGGAGCATGGTGACGACGACGAGCACGGCGGCCGGCTGCTGCCCTAGACGAAGACGGCGCTGCCGGCCACGAGAGGTGCAGCGGATGGGGGCAATCGAGGCGTGGAGCTCACCCGAATGCAGTGGAGACCGAAGCAAGGCCGGAGGAGGCTCGGCGACGGGGAATTTCTCACCAGAGTAGCAGCGGCCGGCGGTGGAATCTTGCACCTGGCGTCGCAGCAGGAGCTTCTGGGCTTCGATTCGACGCGCGGCTAGACGGAGACGAGGGTGGCCGATCTCCTGGACATGGCGGCGAGGGCGGAGGGGGCTTCTGGCCACGGCTGGGCGGTGGCTTGCTCCGGTGGGGCGCTCGAGTCGTCCCCGATTTCGCTGACAGAGCGAGGGAGGGTGAGTTAGAGGAGAGGGGATAGACTCGCGGGGCTCTGGGCTTCTCCGTGGTGCGAGAAGAAGACGCGGGAGAGGCCAGGCAGGCAAGGAGCTGCTCGCCGGCGTCGGCATGCGCTCCAGCGAGCTGCTTGCCGCGCCGGGGAAGAAGACAAAAGGAGGGGCAGGCCTGGGCCGTGGGAAGGTAAGTTGGGCCTGGGGCCCAAGGTGAGTGGGCTTCTTTCTCTTTTCTATTTTCTTCTATGTTTTCTTCTGCTATTTGTTTTGGTACTGCTAAATAAAATAGCAAACCATTTTATAAAATCATGAAAACTTTTATGTGGGCTTATAACATATATAGCTAGCCACTCACAAGTTTTGGAGATTTTTGAAATTCATATAATTTGAATTTCAAATCAAATAGGGGTATTATTTAATTTCCAAAGCACATTTTGAATTTTTAAATATTTCATGGGCATGGTAAAGAACCCAAACCACTTTTAAAATGATCAGCATCATTTATAGGAATTTTCCAAATGTTCAAATGATTTTTGGAAAAAGATTTTTATCTGGCCATTTGATTTAATTTCTCAGGGCTTTCTGCTTCCCCATTTTTGAATTTCTTTTGAAATTTTTACATGATGCAAAGGCCTAAGCTTACCCTAGCACATACCTAACTTGGGGTTGTGACACGATGATCGGTTCGCTTCTTTACCTTTGTGCATCTAGACCTGACATTATGCTATTAGTTTGTATGTGTGCTCGTTTTCAGGCAAACCCGAAAGAATCACATCATATTGCTGTCAAGCGAATTCTTCGATATCTGGATCACACACCATCTTTGGGACTCTGGTATCCCAAGGGTGTCTAGTTTGATCTCGTTGGATATTCTGATTCTGACTGGGCTGGTGATCGAGTCGACAGGAAATCTACCTCGGGCACATGTTATTTTCTCGGTAGATCTCTTGTCTGTTGGGCTTCGAAGAAACAGAATTGCGTATCTATTTCTACGGCTGAAGCCGAGTACATTGCTGCCGGTTCATGCTGCACTCAGATTTTCTGGCTCAAGCAGACGCTGAAAGATTATGGTATTCTTGTGAAGAAAATTCCATTGCTATGTGATAACGAGAGTGCTATCAAGATTGCCCATAACCCTGTGCAACACTCTCGAACGAAGCATATTGACATTCGTCATCATTTTCTTCGAGATCACGTTCAGCGAGAAGATATTGTTATCAGCCATGTGCGCACCGAAGATCAATTGGCTGATATCTTTACGAAGCCCTTGGATGAAAAGAGGTTCTGTGCACTAAGGTGTGAGTTAAACATATTGGACTCACGCAATGTGCAGTAAGATCATAACTATCGGTACTATGTATTATATGTGTTCATTCTATGTTGTTTACTTACGTTATTTTTCTATCGTGTTTCTTTTTCGTTTGTTTTTGTTCGTTTGGTGTTGTCCTATACACTTACCACTCCGAGTTTTATCACTGTTTTCCCCTCGGATTGATTAAGCATCGGACCCTGTTTTCCCTCTATTCTATCCCTACCCCATCTGTGTTATTCTCTCGTGAACATGTATATATGTACTCGATCAAGATTCCCTTCGAATGTCATTGATTCCGAAGGTAAATCTATCGAACGTTTATCCACTTTTATACTCGATGTTCGATGAGTTTGGTCTCGGACGTGGAGCAACTTTCTTTTGGTTCGTTGGGATTTTCCCGCGATTACCGCCACAAAATCCGTCCGTTGAATGCGGAGAGACGCGAAATCTGCGCCGTTGGATCAGATCTGACAGTTATGTCAGACCCCCCTCCCTATAAATACTGATCCTCGCCACCGGCTCAGCCATCGCAATTTCCTAGACTTCTTCTCTCTGCGCCCGAAGTTCTCTCTCGAGCGCCGCCGTGCTGCTCGTCGCCGTCGACTCCCTCGCCGCTTTGCTGCCAGAAGGAAGCCGCCGGAGACCTTCCCGTCGACGAGGAACTTCTTCCGCGTCGCCGTAGTCGCCGTACTTCACCGAGTTAGGGTATGCACGGCTCTAAGACTCGATTCCAATCTTTGCTGTTCATCGAGTCCTAGATTTGTTCTTGATTTTCTCTCTTTTTCTTAGGTCTGTTTGATCTGTTTGGATCATTGAAACTTGGGAAATCTGTTTCTAGCGTTTTCTGTCGATTCTCAACTGAGCTAGGTAAGAAATCCCTCGGATTCTCTCACTTTAGCAATTTCCTCAGAAACGTATCGATAGACTTGTGTTGTGCAATTCGTTCATACAGGTTCTTCGTTACATTTGCACCCGATGGAAATCTAGCCTAGCACTTGCTTGAAAAATTTGCTGCAAGATATGCTTACTGCATTCAGAATGTTTTTCCTCGAAAACCGCTGGTACTTTTTCACAACTTTCCTATATTCCCTCGTACCTATCTTTTTCGCAGGAAAATGTCTGGGCTCGAAGGAAATGTCAGAGCACCCAAGCGTGTAGGAGGCCGAACAAGAATCACCAACAACTCTGAAGGATTATCAGAAGAATTGATCATCGAAAAGAAGTTAAGAACACCTGAAGGTTCTGAGGATGAACGTACGAGAGAAAACCGTCTGCAAGAGATTCGAAGACTTCAAGCGCTTCGTTGGTATGAGTACAAGTCTCTTATGCCTCGTTGGGAGAGGTTGTTTGCAATGAAAAATCCTTGGTCTGATGTCAAAGCGTTAAGGCCAAAATGGATGAAAGATAATCGACCACCTCCTCCTGCTGATGCTCATCCATACTCTCTGAAAACTCCTGCCGATTTTCAAGAGCTGGTTGATGCTCGGGAAGCACGAGCACAGAAAAGAAAAGAAGACAAAGCTAAAAAGGAAGCTGCTGCTACTAAGTGTACCGTGGATGTTGGCCCTAGTGCCAAATCGAAGGCTGGCAAGAAATCAGCCAAGCGAAAGAAAAGGGTGGTAATTGTCTCGCCACCAGATGCTAGCTCCAATGATGAAGCAAATTCAGATGATCAAGACCCTGGTACTGAGGCTGATGTCGAGGACATTCCTCTGAAAAAGAAGCGGAGCAGTAAAGGCATTAGGATCCAGGAGCCAGCTGCACAGGCTCCTCGAGCAAATATTGACTTGACCAACTTGGTCACTGATCCGCCCATTTCATCTGCTCCACCAGTTCAAGCTCGCCAATCAAAACCTTCGGCTAAATCGAAGGGAAAGCAAGCTCAAGTTGCTGAGGAGGATGAAACTCTAGTTCAACGTAAAGAAAGGCTGGCAAAGAAAAAAGAGCAAGAAGTAAAGGACTTGACAAATTCCAAGCTCCTGAACTTTCACAGCAAGCCCGAGCATAAAAAGGCCCAGGTTGCTCAACAACTAGGCATTTTACATTTGGTCAGTGAAAAGTATCGTCGACAAATTGCTGAAGGCAAAATTCCTGATGCACCGATAGAAAAGGTCGTGGCCCCCAGCGCCACCGAGAAAGTTGTGACTCCCACAGTCACAAAGGAAAAGGTTGCAGCCACAAGTGCTGCGGAGACAAATGCTGAGGCCCCTAGCGCCTCGAAGGATAAAGCTGCGGCCCCTAGTGTCGTCACCAAACCCATTGCTGCTGCCAAATCCACCAAGGAGGCCGAGAAGAAAGCCAAGGAGGCTAGGCAAAAAGCTCAGGCTGTTCCAGTTCCTCGAGCCGCTCCAGCTCCAGCTCCTGCACCTGCACCTGCTGCACCTGTTGTTTCCGGCCCTCGTTCCGATGAAGAGAGTTCAAACGAAGGAGATTCTGCTGCCCATGCTCCTTGGGATGCTGCTAATATTTCTCATATCCTCTGGAAGATGGCTACCACACCGAGCAAAGTCACTGCCAAGGATGATGTTCCTGCAGAGATCCAAGAGCATGTTGCTCGATACATGATTCGCTGGGAAGGGTATATCACCCAGGATCGCAAGGACAAGGAGCAAGTGAATTTTTACTCCAGACAACTTCAAGAAGAAACCGAGGACATTGAGTCCCGAAAGTTTTACAAATCCAAGATTGCCACAGCTGAAGCATCCAGAAGGGCTCAGAAGGAAAACCTGATCGCTGTCTATGAAAAGGTTCGACAAATTGTGTCGGTTGTATGCAAAGAGCACAATGATGCCCTGTTCAAGAGACAATCTCGTAAGAGAAAGTCTTCTGCCCCAACCTCTACGCGTGGGGCGCCAGAGATCGAAAAGAATGCCAAGAAGGCCAAGTCTACCGAGGTCGTTGCTGCATCAGCACGACAAGAAACCGCACCAACCCTCACCAAGCAACCCACTCCTCCTCGTGAGAAAACTCCACCACCTCGCCAAGCCACACCACCTCGCCAAGCCACACCTCCACCTCGCCAACAAACACCTCCACCTCGTCAACCATCACCACCAAAAGCCTCGTCGCCACCACAAAAACCATCATCACCACCGAACATTATTCCATCAACCACCCCATCCATCGAGACCCAAGCCCACGCAGAGACCGAGCAACTTGCTCAGGTCGAGCAAGAAACTCAGAAAGATTACTCCTCTGCCCAGACTCTGCATGAAGGAGAAGAGGTTGATGTTGATATCACGACAGTTTCCTCTCGTCAAGATGTCGTCGAAGGAAATAGTTCTAGAGATGACGGTTCCAGTGACAGTTCTTCCTCCTCCTCATCAAGTTCCTCGAACGAAGAAATGGTTGATGCTTTCGCTCAACTAGACGAAGATTTGGAGGCCATGGAGAATGAGGAGGCCGCTCAGAATGCTAATGCTGACGAAGGAGTTGCCGTCGAAGCGCAGGCCGAGGAAAATGCTCCTGTAGCCATCCCAGCTCAGGACATTGTGAACATTCCATCTTCAATTCCTCGTCCTGCTGAGCCAGTTTTCCAGATGCCGGACAATGTTGCCGAAGTTTTTCCTGTTGATGAGCTGCTCCATTCTGCTCATCCGAGAGAAATGATGCCTCTGTTCCGCTCAGATGTTCCTCGAGGAGGCCCCATCTTCAAAAGGCGCGAACACAAGCCATTTTTCTTCGGGACCAATCCCTACGAGAAGCCCAGAAGTGCATATTCTCTTCGGTTTTGGACCCAAGAGCAAGCCATCTACTATACTCGTGTGCTGTACAACAAGGCTAGAGTGTTCCAACATCAATACCTCGATATGCCTTCGGTGTACTCCACTTCATGTTTCGAGAATGTTGCCGAGACAATTGATGGTCTTCATGCTCACAAGATGTTTTCTCTCGATTGTGGCTACAATCCCGAGCTTATCAAGCAATTTTATGCAACGCTCTATGTCACTGGTGATCCCGAGAACTCGAAGACGTGGAAATTTGATTATATGATCCAAGGCCAAGTATTCCATATGACTGTCGATCAATTTCTGGCCATCATCAACTTACCTCGGTTCGAAGGATTACCACACAAGCTTCATGACTTACCTGCTCCAACTCCTGCTGAATTTTCAACGATCATGAATCCAGATGTCGTAGGAGATACCTACCCGGCTGAGCCCAAGCCAAGACACTTAGTCTTTGAAGCAAAGGCATGGTTTTATATTCTTTCGAAGACTTTGATGCCAATGCTCGATGTGCACGATGATTTTCCTATTCCCAATGACGTACAACTTGCTCTGTTGAAGTTAGTCCATGGTCATCCTTTCGATTTTGAAGACTACTTCATCAGAACTTTGGTGTCTTGTGCTGATGATCACAATTCCCACAAGCCGTATGCACCATGGCTGATGGCTATCTGCAATTACTCTCGGGACGTGCCATTCCCCGTGTCAATTTTCCCGAAGATTTTCACTCCACCAGTTAGGGAAGTGTTGCAGATTGTTGCTCGACCCAACGATCAATATGCTGAGCACACTGGCATCCGCGCCCATTTGACTGAGCGTAATGTTCGCTCGAATTTTATCAAGCCAGTGCATCACATGGAAGTTTCTCTTCGGTCCCAGCAAATGCTTCAACATCACATCGACCAAGATTTCATTCAGAAGCAAGCTTTGATGGATGAAATTAATCATTTGCGCAATATTACCATGAACAACAATCAGATGCTGCGTGAATTTCTTCGCAGAGATTGGAAAGGACTGCGGAAATTCAATTCCCTCGGTCAACTTCAACGATGTGGCTTCGAAGAATATCCTCCCCATCTGACCAGGAATTGGACTAATGATGATCGAGTAGATCGCCCGGATCCCAATATCCCTCGGCTGCCGAAGAACAGAGATGTACTCAGTGTTGATGACTATTACCACATCACTTTGGACACCTTCTCCTCCGACTCCGAGCAAGATGAAGCTCCTCGACGTCCAGAGAGAGTTTATACTCCACACCCTCGAAGCCCCAGGACCCCGCCGGAATCGCAGTTGGAACCTTCTGGAGATCAACACTCCTTCCGCACGAAGATCACTCCTCCTGGCGCTCGCCCAATTCGTCGTGCTCCAACGCTCGCCGAATCTTCTCGACGTCGCCGGAGCCGCCACAGCGAGTAGGATTTCTTTCGACCCTATTCTCTCGACTTTTTGTAGGTTGTGACAAAAAGGGGGAGATGTAGTGGCATCGAAGAAATTAGTTTGCCTACGGGGTTAAGGGCTTTACTTTTCATTCGATAAACTTTTGAAATTTGAGGTTTTCTGAGTAGTTTCAACAAACTTTCGATTCATATTCGATCTGGTTGTAACTAACTCTAAGTAGGACTGTGAACTGCTACTTGTTTTCGTAAGATATCTATCTGCTGCTTGCGATACTTAACTTTTTGCAGGAAGTTATCTTTCATATAAGTTCACAGGTCTTTCGAGGAGATTGCATGTTTCTCATTGGATATAATCTGGAATGCAATTTCACTCGCTAAGATTATTGATGTTTTTCCCTTGACTCTACTTGTCAAATATGCACTTCACAGGAAACTCCTATCTTCCGTGCATACATCAAGGGGGAGTATTTCATTGATCTTAGCACTGGTTTATCATCAAAAACTCAAAACTTTTTCAATTATTTATCGATGCCTGTTTTGTCAACAATCGTCCAAAAAGGGGGAGATTGTAAGAGCAAGTTTTGCCCCCGAAGGTTTTGGACATTGTTGGACAAAGCAGAAGTGGAACTAATATTGTTTCGAGTATAAACAGATACTTAGGTTCTGAAAGAATGGAGTTTGCTAGTAGAAGGTCGAAGAACAACTCACTGCAGCAGAGCTGCAGTCATCTACCGAACCCTTTGAAGGAAGACGACCCCTAAAAATGTAGTCGAAGAAAAAGTTTATCTCGAGTAAAAGTGCAACGAGGAGAAAGCTGAAGCTGGTCGAAGACTTAGTCTTCTTACTAGTTTCTATTTATTTTCTTGAGTCGTAGGAAAAACCGTACTATCAAGAGGGGTTTGCTAGTTGAGATCTTAGTCGAAGTGAATTTGCTCTGCTCAACCAAAACCCACTAAAGCCTACCGAGAGAAATCTTACCGAGTCGAGTGAATAGCTCGAAGGCAAAGTCATCGCACTTCGTGCCTTCGAGAGAGAACTCGTTCGGTAAGTCAGCTTACTTGTTCCTCAAGTAAAGTTGCGCAGTGATTGGAATCCGACCGTTGTGGACACGCGTCGAGCGGTTGCATCGGGTCACTTCAGTCATTTTACCCATCGGGATCGCCAACTATAAATACCCCGCACCTACCCGCCATTTTAGGTTGGCTGCTCCACTGAAGATTCTAAGACAGAAGTCTGTGAGCATCCCAAGAGAGATTCATCGAGAGAAAACCAAAATCCCAAGTCTGAGCTGAGTTGAGCAATTCACTATGACTTAGGTTGAGATTAGCCGATCTTTTTTATCTTGGAGAACTGCAAGTCTCCTAGACGGTTAGGCGTCGCCTGTCAAGCAGACGAAGAGAAATTGTCACTGCTGAAGGAAGTTTGTAAAGATCTCGGAGATGTCCTGAATCATCTACCACGAGTGAAAACTGGACAAGCTCGAGGAGTTTGTTGCAGTGGAGAATAGGACGGAGAGAGTTTTGCTCCAGGTGTTCAATCACCAGTCCCTCCAACCAGACGTAGCACTTTGCAGAGTGTGAACTGGTTTACCAAACATCGTCGTGTCAGGCTCGTTTTCTTTCATGCTTTTACATTAAGTATTTACTCGTTGCCTGTTTGTCTTCGATGCTTTCCTTCGCTCCCAATCCTTTCGAGCTATGCATTACTTTCGACACTGTATTTCCTTCGAGATGCCTTAGTCCTTCGCAGTTTGCATGAATTCCTTCTAAGTTCCTTAGAATTTTTAGAAGTGATCATTCACCCCCTCCCCCTCTGATCAATCTTGAGCTTTCAAAGAGCATGAAGGAGGCTGACAAAGACTTCTACTACAAGTACAAGCTTGATGAGTTTGACATGGTTCAATGCATCTATTGGGTTGAGGGTTCAGCTAGCAGAGCTTACAGGCACTTCAACGATTGTGTTTCCTTTGACACAACATACCTGACAAACATTTACAAGATGCCATTTGCTCCTTTCATTGGGATTAACAACCATGGACAGTCCATCCAGTTTGGGTGTGCATTTGTAAGAAATGAGTTGACATCGAGTTTTGTTTGGCTCTTTCAAACGTTCCTGCATGCCATGGGCGGTGTTCCTCCAACCAACATAATAACTGATCAGGACTTTGCCATGCGGTCTGCCATCAATGATGTCTTCCCTAACACGGTGCATCGAAACTGTCGTTGGCACATTGTGCAAAAATTGACTGAGAGACTAGAACCTTTTCTATCAAAGAGAGATGTCTTGCGTAAGGAATTCAACGATTGTATCAACGAGAGCTATTCCATTGAAGAATTTGAGATGAGATGGAACAAGATGGTCATTGAGCATGGAGTTGCTGAGCATGAGGAGTTCATCAACCTGTATGAGAACAGGGAATGTTGGGTGCCTGCGTACTTTGTTCACAACTTCTACCCTTTCCTACAGACTACTCAAAGGAGTGAGGGGTTCAATGCTGTACTGAAAAAATATGTGAACCCACAGAATTCCATCATTGACTTTATCCGTCAGTATGCAGCGATACAGGAGAAGATAATGTGTGCTGAGGACAAACAAGATGCCGACACGGTGATAAAGGAGGCTAGGAAATGGAGCTATCACCCGATTGAGATACAGATGTTTAGGGTGTACACCCGCAACATTTTTCTCAGGTTCCAGGGAGAGATGCAGGCTGTGATGTCCTACAACTGCAAGCAAACAAGTCCACTCACTTATGTGGTCGACTGTATTTCGAGGTTTGTGCCGGGATATGGAAACAAGTCCTTCAAGGTGAAAGCGGACACTGAGGCTGGGGTGTATGCATGTGAGTGCTGCAAGTATGAACGGGACGGTATAATCTGTTGCCACATACTGAAGGTAACAAAAATGCTACTTACCACTAGAAAAATTTAATAAATTTTGCCACTTTTCTTATAACCTACCTACCACAAAAGTTATATACTGTTGCCAGAAAAGCTAGATAGTTTTCCAACTTTTAAATATAGAAGCCAGTTTGTTACAAACTAGTTGCCGGAAAAGCTATATAATGTTGCCATTTTTTCTTAGAAATTACTTCCGCCCAGAAAAAACATATATAGTGTTGCCAGTTTACTTATAAGCTGGTAGCTACAAATTTCAACATGCTTGCAACCTAGATATTGTTGCAAAAGTATCAACTGGATAAAGCTGGTTTGCCAGAAAAAGCTAAAATTGTGCTCAGCCAGGCAAGAACATTGTTTGAAATCCTAATCATTTTTTAAATTTTGATAGCTATTTTAAATCTATGAACATTTTTGAAACTACGTTAAAACCGGCATAAATAAAAAACTATTAAAGTATAAAAGGCAATCATCAAAATCTAAAAATTGTTGAAGAAAAGAAATGACAACAACAACAGCATCGAAATCTTATTAGGAAATTGTTTCCAGTTTCCTAATAAGATTATTGCCATAAAAATGTGTTTCCTAATATATATTTATAAATAATGATGCAGGTGATGATACAGCTTGGTGTCACGTTCGTGCCCGCTGCTTATATACTCAAGAGGTGGACATGGCTTGCAGAGGAGATGCTTGTTGATATAGCAGATCAAGTTCCTGGACAAGTGCACGAGATGCCTGAGGAGTCAATGTACCTTATGAGAACCGCGACAATGAACGCAGACTACTCGTCCCTCATTAAGATTGGTTGCCGCACTAGTGATGGCAGGAAGATATTAGGAACGCACTTGAAGGAGATGAAAGGGGAGCTGATTGCGCTACAAAAAGAGCAGCAAAAAAGAGCGTCGAAAGCTAATCTGGCACCGTCTACTTCAGTTAACATTCAAAGTGCGTCTGCTTGGACAGCGCCTGCTCCCCCGAATGTTACTTCTGTGCAGATTGGTGCATCGAGTGTCCCGTGTGAGACTTCAAACACTGCTGCTTCGGAACCAAACATTCGAGACCCACCAAAGTCGAACACGAAAGGGCGTAAGAGGCAGAGGACATACAAGCACCCGTTGAATGTTGGCAAAAAAGAAACAAGAACATGCAGAAAGTGTGGCTCGAAGGAGCATGATGCTCGAACATGTGATGATCGGCATAAGATGTGAGCTTTGCTCTAGGATGAAAAAAAAACTATAGCATTTGTGTACCCCTTATTGTACCTTTTTTTTTACCAAATGTTCCTGCTATCTCCTTCTAAAATACACTATGTGAAGACTATTGCTTTGTGTGTGTTAAAAAGAATTGGGCAGTGCTATGTTGAATGACAAGAATAATAATGTGGTCAGATTGTGTGGCAATTTGTTGCACAAAAATAGTAGCTTGCTAGATGAAAACACACTTCTAGTTGTTCCAAAAAAGAAAAGAAGGAAGAAAAATGTGCACTAACTTACATATTTATCTGTCGCTGTTGAGGTGGAACTTCCAACTTGGTGCCTTGTTGAATGGAGCACTCAACCATCTGTACACGGCGATCTTTCTCAGTTTCGGGATGTCTTCTTTGCGGATCTGAACAATGTTCTCTCCATCCCATCTTTCGATGTACTCCAGCGCTGTAAACCCGATGTCAACCCTGGTTTGAGCAAAAATTAAGAAGAATAAACACAAGTGCTATGGTGCTTAAAAAACACCAAAACAAGTCTGAAAAAAGTGCGAAACAATTGAAAAATCTTGGTTACTCACTGAAGTCCTATGTTTTGCACGCCAATGATCTCCAACTTGTAGTCTTCAATCTAAACCCTTGACTTGTAGTAGTATATCTTCCAAGCTTCTTTAATTTTGTTCATCAAAGTTGTTGCGTTCGCCACGTAAATGGGTTGGACTTCTGTCGTATTGAGTCCAGAGCTTCGAACCTTTGTGCTTTCAAATTGATACACATGGTGTACCAATGAATACCTTCATCAGGTCCTGATCCAAGCAGTTCGTAGACCGGCAGCACAATCTGCGTGGTTTTTTGCAAAAACAGTGATAAAAATTTACTGGGTTTGATGTTCTGTGGCAGGCATAAGTAAGAAAAGTTGAAAACTAATACTATTGAGTCGTGCATAAGTTGCAACTAGTTTTGTGCATAAAAAAAGATATGTGGGGACTACTGTTAATTTTTGTGGCAGCCATAGGTAGGTAATTGTTGCAAAAAGAAGAGCTAAGTTATATCATGTGTAAGATGCCAAAAAACATTAACAAGAAAGAACTTAAATGAAGAGTGAGAAAAAAACTTACTTGGTCCTGACAACTCAAAGCAAAATCCTTCCTCCTCTGGAAAAGCTGAGTGACCATCGGCTTGTTGTGTTCTCCTCGCATCAAGAACTTTGCTATCTGCGGTGGGAGTATTGTTTTCCCCTTAACATTGTTTATAGTGCTCAGATACTCTATGGCTACTCTGCCGCATCCTTCTGACAGCAATCCTTTTGGGCGGATTAAATCTGCCAAATCTCGGATGGCTGCGATTCCATCCTTGTACTTCATGATGATGACGCTGAAGGGGGGAAACAAAAGACATAGTTATGGTATGTACACAAAGTATCAGGTCGATGTGTTTAAAAAAGTTGTGGTTGGTTGATTTGGGGTATTGACATGGAGTTCTGAGCATTTACCACAAAAAAAGTTGAAAATGTGTTGCCAGAAAAAAGATACAAACTGTCACTGGTTATTTTGATATGCTAGTTACCATTAAAAGTTTCTACTTGCCACAAAAGATTAAACTGTGTTGCCAGAAAAAATACATACTGGTACCAGTTATTTAATATGCTACTTGGCACTAATATTTTCTACTTCCCACAAAAAGTATATTTTCTTGCCATGAAAAATAGGTGGATAACATAACTTACTTTTTCACTGATGAATTTGGGAGTTGACATGGAGTTAAGATACAAAAACTGTCTCTGGTTATTTTGATATGCTAGTTACCACTAAAAGTTTCTACTTGCCACAAAAGATTAAACTGTGTTGCCAACAAAAATACATACTGTTGCCAGTTATTTAAATATGCCACTACCCACAAAAAGTATGTTGTCTTGCCATGAAAAAGAGGTTGATAACATAACTTACTTTTTCACTGATGAATTTGGAAGTTGACCGTGGAACATCAACTTCTTGTACAATTCTTCCGCTTCGTCACTAACCCTCATTTCTTTGCCGTATGGTGATAACTTGAAACGGGACACCGTTTTGATCCTTCCAACGTACGGATTCTTCTTGGGGTTATACTCACAGCAGCACCGCTCCTTGCTGAGTCTCCAGTAGAGCTCGGTATTTTTATTTTGCTCGCTCGGTTCTCCTCTACAAGCTTCTTGCAGTGCTTTTCGTACCTATCGAGCTCATCACTAGTCTGTTGGTCAATTTCCAATGAGTTGCCACTGAGAAAGTCTTCTAGTTGCTTTGACATGTGGAAATTGATATTATGGATAATCCCCATGGCATCTATTAATTTAAAAATCACAGCAATGTCAGCGAAAAAAAGAGTTTGAATGTGAAAATTGGAAAACCTGCCATGAGTGTTAAAAAAATGGAATAAGTTGTGGATTTGGCTCAAAAAATGATTACCAAGAAAGGTTAATCTGTTTTACCTCTAGGTATGGCCCATGAAATCGGTTCCGCTTCGATGGTTGTGTGATCATCGATGAATTCAGCTTCTGGGAGATCAGGTGTGGAATCATCATTCAAATCGGCTTCTGGAGTTGGCTGAGAAAACCCAAGATCAAAAGATGGTGGTGTGAAACACCCAGGACGGTCATCTCTTGCCAGGCTTGGAGGAGTATGGGAGCGTTCAATTAGAGCAGGCGATTTGCCCTTGTGTTCTTGGAAAATGCCTATCTTCTTGGCTGATAGAGACAAACCTGTTACTAGCTCCATTATGTGCTTCGGCACAATGACTGGACTCCTTGGTACCTGGCCAACAAAGAAGTCCGCTATATTGTATTGTTGTGTGGTTGCCGTTTGGGACAACGCAATTGGTTCCTGAGCAGAAGATCCGACTTCACCGTGGGTGTGCCTCTCAATGACAGGTGACAAAATAATGGTTGTGCTGCTACTTCCTCCTTGATCTGTGTCTGTTGCACGACCATCCGGTGAGACTGGCGTTGGGGACAAAACTATTGCCCTACAGCTGCTCGAACCATCAACACTTGTGATCCTCTTCTTGCTTCCGCTCATACGTCCTCTGTTGCAATCACCTGTGCCCCTGCCTTTCTTTTTGGAGGGAAATTTTGCTGCTGCTTTACTTGGTGACAAAACTTCTGCTGCTCTGTCTTCATTACCACTCAGGTTCCCTGCAGCAATCCGTGGTGATCTCCTTGTTGCTTGCCTTTTAGCGCTAGCTTCCTTCAAATCTGCGATGCTTTTCCTGGTAAAAAAAATTAACAAACAAAGGAATCATGTTTACTGTCGGGGGTGTAATATACTAGATGTTGTTGCAACATATAGAATTGTTGCAACAAAAAAATATAGTGAGTTATTTAACAAGCTGCTTGCCACAAAAAATAGTTACTGCTTGCCACATTAAAAAAATTTGCCACAAAAACCTACATACTATTGCTGTTTAAATATAGTACTTGCCACAAAGTAAAATTGCTAATTGCCGCAAAAAAAATTAAACTCAAATGTCCACATGCTGATAAAAAATAAACTTAAACATGTGTTGCCTCATGATAATAAGAAACCCAGACACTGTGTTGCCGCGAGAAAAAGAAGTGCTTACTTGCAAAAAGAAAATTTCTAACTAAGTTACTGAATTTTGATTCTCACCTTTTGCGTCTTGCTTCCAGTTTCCGTTCTTCTTCTTTCTTGTCACCAATATACTGCTTTAGCCTTTCTGCATGAAGTGTTAGCTTAGACTTGATAATAGTGGCCCTACAAGAAAAACACAATAAAAATTGATTAGAAAAATATAAAAAGCATTTATGAATAAGAAAAAAGATGTTAGTGCTCTCATGTGACAAAGTGTGATGTGTGAGGAACAAAGGATTAATGAAAAAATTAGCATAGATGCTAAAACTCTAGACAACCCAACCTCGTTGAATATTTTTTGTGTTCCTTGTTAAGGTTAAAAAACAAACACAAGTTACCTCCTAGCTGGCTGCTTTGTCCTCTTAGATGGATCCTGATTTCCTTTGAAAGATGGGGGTAGGCTGCAAGAATACTTTAGCAGCCCTAGCTCTTTGGCAACATAACGCTTTACTTCATCATGGGTGTTGCCGATGATACTGTCCCCCTCATTAGTCGTAATGACAAGCCCTGTTGATGTATAACTAATGTGTTCAACTGGTTTTGGAGGCTCATGTATGTTGGGCCCAGAGATCTTGAGATTGCTAATAGTGGTAGCAAGAACCTCTTGATCAACCTTCGATTGTGTTTTTGCGAACCTCGAAGAACTCCTCCTTGCTATTGCTCCCTGTTGTCGACACCCAGATGCCTCCATCTTTGCAATCTTGAACTGCTGCAACCTGCTAGCGAGCCCTGCGGAGCTGCCCCTAATCTGTTGCTCTATGAACTGACTACTATCCTCTTCCGACAATAGAGAGTTGTCTGTATCTGGTGGTGTGTTGTTATCTGACTCGAGAAACTTAGCCACTGGTGGTAACGTGATTTGTGATCCTCCAAATGAATCAGCAAACTTATCTTCGATAGCGTTGCTGATCCACTCTCCGTTTTCCTCACCAACAATTTGTTCCCTTCCAAACGTAACAAAAACACGCAGTGAGAAAGACAGGGGTGGTTTATTTTTTCTAAAAACCTTAGTATCTTGGTTGCACAATTTCTGGATCGTTGGCTTCCGTATTGTTGAGGATGGTTGTCAGAATTTCATACCCCCCCTCTCTCGTACTTGCCGAAATAAAATTATTTTAAAAAAGCACATTTAGTTGCGTTGTTTTTATGTGGGCTTTACTTTGCAAAACTCTGTATTCTGCCAGAATTTTAACCAAAACACCACTATTTTTCCTTTGCTACGGGTTTAATTTGTGAGTCGTGTTTGTGGTGGAAAGATTGCAAGAATTTGAGAAAAAAATTACTTGTAAAAGGTGAAGAAATTTGCACATGAAGAGAAAGCAGTAGAAAAATGGGAGTTGCAGACTACTAACTTGTTGATGATTCTTTGTAGTTCCCTATTCTTGATTGTCTCTTCTGCATTGACGCCAACAGTTGAAGTTCGAATAATTACCGATGGCTTCGTGACATTTCGCTCCAAGTCATCTCTTTCTAATCCAGTGCCATCTAAGCCCTCACCACAATCAGGTTCGCGTGCCATGCCATCGTTTGCTGATTCCTCAACAACATTCTCATCCAAGACAGCCCTTCCTTCTCCTTTCTCTCCTAAATTTCCAATGTCAACCTGGTTGTACGCCTCAATCCTCTCATCTGTGTCAGTCCTTGCGCCTAGAATTTCAGAGTTATCTTGGCTGTTCATCTCTATCCTCTCGTCCGTGTCAGACCTTGCCCCTAGATTTTCCGTGTCGGCTTGAATACCAATCTCATCCCTCTCCTCCGTGTCAGTACTTCCGCCTAAAATTTGAGAGTCTCCTTGCCTGTTCATCTCAAGTGTCTCCTCCGTGATAGTCCTTGCACCTGGATTTCCCTCGTCAGCTTGGCTGCCCATCTCGGCCATCTCATCCGTGTCAGTCCTTGCACCTAGAAATTCAGAGCCGCCTTGGATGTTCATCTCAAACATGTCCTCAGTGTCAATCCTTGCCCCTGCATTTTCATCGTCAGCTTGGCTACCCATCGCAATCCTGTCGTTTTCATTATCTCCGATGTCCATATTGTACAATCCTTCTGCCTCGGACGAGTTTTCATTGCTCCTCTTTTGTCTACAAAAAATGAAACACTATGTTTATTAGATATCTGATCACTTATAGTTTTTCATTTTATTTCGCAGGGGAAATATAAAAAAATGAATCAGCATTGCTACACTCACCTTACGAATTGTTTCTTTGCTTCTTCTTCATCATAATCATCATCGTCATCTACTTCTTCCTCTTCTTCGTCTGATTCTGATGATGAATCATGATCGCTCTGCGGATCTTCATCTCGTTCAGGTTCTTTTCGCTTAGTTCTCCTTGCTTTCCGTGGGCTGGTGGCGGGTAATGATGTTGATGTCAACCCCATGACAAGTTCGGCGAGGACACTGCCAAGCTGAGATGCAAACTTGTTCACAACTGTTGTAGCTTTTATTTTGTCCTGCAGATAATTAGAACAAAATCAAGTTCGGTCTTTCTTGCCACATATACTGATTGGCCTTTCTATCTAAAGAAATTTGATTATTGGACACAATTGTAAAAATGCCTTGCAACATATTTGACTGCTTGAACACAGGAAAACTAGAAAAATTATGTGATAAATTGCCACAAAATTAAAGGCTTGGTTCCCAGAAAACATTGTGTGAAAAAATAGTTGCCACAAAATTAAGACTTAGTTCCATTTTAAAAATGTGTGAATAGTTGCCACAAAATAAAGGATTGGTTCTCAGAAAAAACTGTGTGAATGGTTGACACAAAATTAAGACTTAAAACCAGGAACTATTTAACTATTTGCCACTAAAAAGTAAAGCTAGGTTTCCAGAAAATCTAGTTAACAGAAAAATGTGATAACATGTCTAGTTCTCACACAAGAAACGTGGAAAACTAGTTTTCCTATAAAACTTCAAACAAAAATACTTAGAGCCTTGTAGTGGTAAAAAGAAACTTACATTTTCTGAACAATTTGGATGTATGTTTTCCTTGATCCAACTGTTCAGCATTTCCGTGCCCCCAAAGAGACAATATGTGCTCCTGTCGGGATTTGTTTTCTCTTTGTTTCAAGCTTAAGGAAGAATTCAGGAATGAGAACGAGGGAGTAAACGCAAACAATCCCGACAGGAGCACATATTGTCTCTTTGGGGGCACGGAAATGCTGAACAGTTGGATCAAGGAAAACATACATCCAAATTGTTCAGAAAATGTAAGTTTCTTTTTACCACTACAAGGCTCTAAGTATTTTTGTTTGAAGTTTTATAGGAAAACTAGTTTTCCACGTTTCTTGTGTGAGAACTAGACATGTTATCACATTTTTCTGTTAACTAGATTTTCTGGAAACCTAGCTTTACTTTTTAGTGGCAAATAGTTAAATAGTTCCTGGTTTTAAGTCTTAATTTTGTGTCAACCATTCACACAGTTTTTTCTGAGAACCAATCCTTTATTTTGTGGCAACTATTCACACATTTTTAAAATGGAACTAAGTCTTAATTTTGTGGCAACTATTTTTTCACACAATGTTTTCTGGGAACCAAGCCTTTAATTTTGTGGCAAGTTATCACATAGTTTTTCTAGTTTTCTTGTGTTCAAGCAGTCAAATATGTTGCAAGGCATTTTTACAATTGTGTCCAATAATCAAATTTCTTTAGATAGAAAGGTCAATCAGTATATGTGGCAAGAAAGACCGAACTTGATTTTGTTCTAATTATCTGCAGGACAAAATAAAAGCTACAACTGTTGTGAACAAGTTTGCATCTCAGCTTGGCAGTGTCCTCGCCGAACTTGTCATGGGGTTGACATCAACATCATTACCTCCCACCAGCCCACGGAAAGCAAGGAGAACTAAGCGAAAAGAACCTGAACGAGATGAAGATCCGCAGAGCGATCATGATTCATCATCAGAATCAGACGAAGAAGAGGAAGAAGTAGATGACGATGATGATTATGATGAAGAAGAAGCAAAGAAACAATTCGTAAGGTGAGTGTAGCAATGCTGATTCATTTTTTATATTTCCCCTGCGAAATAAAATGAAAAACCATAAGTGATCAGATATCTAATAAACATAGTGTTTCATTTTTTGTAGACTAAACAGGAGCAATGAAAACTCGTCCGAGGCAGACGGATTGTACAATATGGACATCGGAGATAATGAAAACGACAGGATTGAGATGGGTAGCCAAGCTGACGCCGAAAATGCAGGGGCAAGGATTGACACTGAGGACATGTTTGAGATGAACATCCAAGGCGGCTCTGAATTTCTAGGTGCAAGGACTGACACGGATGAGATGGCCGAGATGGGCAGCCAAGCTGACGAGGGAAATCCAGGTGCAAGGACTATCACGGAGGAGACACTTGAGATGAACAGGCAAGGAGACTCTCAAATTTTAGGCGGAAGTACTGACACGGAGGAGAGGGATGAGATTGGTATTCAAGCCGACACGGAAAATCTAGGGGCAAGGTCTGACACGGACGAGAGGATAGAGATGAACAGCCAAGATAACTCTGAAATTCCAGGCGCAAGGACTGACACAGATGAGAGGATTGAGGCGTACAACCAGGTTGACATTGGAAATTTAGGAGAGAAAGGAGAAGGAAGGGATGTCTTGGATGAGAATGTTGTTGAGCAATCAGCAAACGATGGCATGGCACGCGAACCTGACGGTGGTGAGGGCTTAGATGACACTGGATTAGAAAGAGATGACTTGGAGCGAAATGTCACGAAGCCATCGGTAATTATTCGAACTTCAACTGTTGGCGTCAATGCAGAAGAGACAATCAAGAATAGGGAACTACAAAGAATCATCAACAAGTTAGTAGTCTGCAACTCCCATTTTTCTATTGCTTTCTCTTTCATGTGCAAATTTCTTCACCTTTTACAAGTAATTTTTTTCTCAAATTCTTGCAATTTTGCCACCACAAACACGACTCACAAATTAAACCCGCAACAAAGGAAAAATAGTGGTGTTTTGGTTAAAATTCTGGCAGAATACAGAGTTTTGCAAAGTAAAGCCCACATAAAAGCAACGCAACTAAATGTGCTTTTTTAAAATAATTTTATTTCGGCAAGTACGAGGGAGGAGGGGTATGAAATTCTGACAACCATCCTCAACAATACGGAAGCCAACGATCCAGAAATCGTGCAACCAAGATACTAAGATTTTTAGAAAAAATAAACCACCCCTGTCTTTCTCACTGCGTGTTTTTTTTACGTTTGGAAGGGAACAAATTGTTGGTGAGGAAAACGGAGAGTGGATCAGCAACGCTATCGAAGATAAGTTTGCTGATTCATTTGGAGGATCACAAATCACGTTACCACCAGTGGCTGAGTTTCTTGACTCAGATAACAACACACCACCAGATACAGACAACTCTCTATTGTCGGAAGAGGATAGTATCCAGTTCATAGAGCAACAGATTAGGGGCAGCGCCGCAGGGCTCGCTAGCAGGTTGCAGCAGTTCAAGATTGCAAAGATGGAGGCATCTGGGTGTCGACAACAGGGAGCAATAGCAAGCAGGAGTTCTTCGAGGTTCGCAAAAACACAATCGAAGGTTGATCAAGAGGTTCTTGCTACCACTATTAGAAATCGCAAGATCTCTGGGCCCAACATACATGAGCCTCCAAAACCAGTTGAACACATTAGTTATACATCAACAGGGCTTGTCATTACGACTAATGAGGGGGACGGTATCATCGGCAACACCCATGATGAAATAAAGCATTATGTTGCCAAAGAGCTAGGGCTGCTAAAGGATTCTTGCAGCCTACCCCCATCTTTCAAAGGAAATCAGGATCCATCTAAGAGGACAAAGCAGCCAGCTAGGAGGTAACTTGTGTTTGTTTTTTAACCTTAACAAGGATCACAAAAAATATTCAACGAGGTTGGGTTGTCTAGAGTTTTAGCATCTATGCTAATTTTTTCATTAATCCTTTGTTCCTCACACATCACACTTTGTCACATGAGAGCACTAACATCTTTTTTCTTATTCATAAATGCTTTTTATTTTTTTCTAATCAATTTTTATTGTGTTTTTCTTGTAGGGCCACTATTATCAAGTCTAAGCTAACACTTCATACAGAAAGGCTAAAGCAGTATATTGGTGACAAGAAAGAAGAAGAACGGAAACTGGAAGCAAGACGCAAAAGGTGAGAATCAAAATTCAGTAACTTAGTTAGAAATTTTCTTTTTGCAAGTAAGCACTTCTTTTTCTCGCGGCAACACAGTGTCTGGGTTTCTTATTATCATGAGGCAACACATGTTTAAGTTTATTTTTTTATCAGCATGTGGACATTTGAGTTTATATTTGTTTGCGGCAATTAACAATTTTACTTTGTGGCAAGTACTATATTTAAACAGCAATAGTATGTAGGTTTTTGTGGCAAAAAATTTAATGTGGCAAGCAGTAACTATTTTTTGTGGCAAGCAACTTGTTAAATAACTCACTATATTTTTTTGTTGCAACAGTTGCAACAACATCTAGTATATTACACCCCCGACAGTAAACATGATTCCTTTGTTTGTTAATTTTTTTTACCAGGAAAAGCATCGCAGATTTGAAGGAAGCTAGCGGCAAAAGGCAAGCAACAAGGAGATCACCACGGATTGCTGCAGGAAACCTGAGTGGTAATGACGGCAGAGCAGCAGAAGTTTTGTCACCAAGTAAAGCAGCAGCAAAATTTACCTCCAAATAGAAAGGCAGGGGCACAGGTGATTGCAGCGGAGGACGTATGAGCGGAAGCAAGAAGAGGATCACAAGTGTTGATGGTTCGAGCAGTTGTAGGGCAATAGTTTTGTCCCCAACGCCAGTCTCACCGGATGGTCGTGCAACAGACACAGATCAAGGAGGAAGTAGCAGCACAGCCATTATTTTGTCACCTGTCATTGAGAGGCACACCCATGGTGAAGTCGGATCTTCTGCTCAGGAACCAATTGCCTTGTCCCAAACGGCAACCACACAACAATACAATATAGCGGACTTCTTTGTTGGCCAGGTACCAAGGAGTCCAGTCATTGTGCCGAAGCACATAATGGAGCTGGTAACAGGTTTGTCTCTATCAGCCAAGAAGATAGGCATTTTCCAAGAACACAAGGGCAAATCGCCTGCTCTAATTGAACGCTCCCATACTCCTCCAAGCCTGGCAAGAGATGACCGTCCTGGGTGTTTCACACCACCATCTTTTGATCTTGGGTTTTCTCAGCCAACTCCAGAAGCCGATTTGAATGATGATTCCACACCTGATCTCCCAGAAGCTGAATTCATCGATGATCACACAACCATCGAAGCGGAACCGATTTCATGGGCCATACCTAGAGGTAAAACATATTAACCTTTCTTGGTAATCATTTTTTGAGCCAAATCCACAACTTATTCCATTTTTTTAACACTCATGGCATGGTTTTCCAATTTTCACATTCAAACTCTTTTTTTCGCTGACATTGCTGTGATTTTTAAATTAATAGATGCCATGGGGACTATCCATAATATCAATTTCCACATGTCAAAGCAACTAGAAGACTTTCTCAGTGGCAACTCATTGGAAAATGACCAACAGACTAGTGATGAGCTCGATAGGTACGAAAAGCACTGCAAGAAGCTTGAAGAGGAGAACCGAGCGAGCAAAATAAAAATACCGAGCTCTACTGGAGGCTCAGAAAGGAGCGGTGCTGCTGTGAGTATAACCCCCAAGAAGAATCTGCACGTTGGAAGGATCAAAACGGTGTCCCGTTTCAAGTTATCACCATACGGCAAAGAAATGAAGGTTAGTGACGAGGCGGAAGACGTGTACAAGAAGTTGATGTTCCACGGTCAACTTCCAAATTCATCAGTGAAAAAGTAAGTTATGTTATCAACCTCTTTTTCATGGCAAGACAGCATACTTTTTGTGGGTAGTAGCATATTTAAATAACTGCAACAGTATGTATTTTTTTTGTCAACACAGTTTAATCTTTTGTGGCAAGTAGAAACTTTTAGTGGTAACTAGCATATCAAAATAACCAGTGACAGTTTTTGTATCTTAACTCCATGTCAACTCCCATATTCATTAGTGAAAAAGTAAGTTATGTTATCCACCTATTTTTCATGGCAAGACAATATACTTTTTGTGGGAAGTAGAAAATATTAGTGCCAAGTAGCATATTAAATAACTGGCAACAGTATGTATTTTTTTCTGGAAAACAGTTTAATCTTTTGTGGCAAGTAGAAACTTTTAGTGGTAACTAGCATATCAAAATAACCAGTGACAGTTTGTATCTTTTTTCTGGCAACACATTTTTAACTTTTTTTGTGGTAAATGCTCAGAACTCCATGTCAATACACCAAATCAACCAACCACAACTTTTTTAAACACATCGACCTGATACTTTGTGTATATACCATAACTATGTCTTTTGTTTTCCCCCCTCAGCGTCATCATCATCAAGTACAAGGATGGATTCGCAGCCATCCGAGATTTGGCAGATTTAATCCGCCCAAAAGGATTGCTGTCAGAAGGATGCGGCAGAGTAGCCATAGAGTATCTGAGCACTATAAATAATGTGAAGGGGAAAACAATACTCCCACCGCAGATAGCAAAGTTCTTGATGCGAGGAGAACACAACAAGCCGATGGTCACTCAACTTTTCCAGAGGAGGAAGGATTTTGCTTTGAGTTGTCAGGACCAAGTAAGTTTTTTCTCACTCTTCATTTAAGTTCTTTCTTGTTAATGTTTTTTGGCGTCTTACACATGATATAACTTAGCTCTTCTTTTTGCAACAATTACCTACCTATGGCTGCCACAAAAATTAACAGTAGTCCCCACATATCTTTTTTTATGCACAAAACTAGTTGCAACTTATGCACGACTCAATATTATTAGTTTACAACTTTTCTTACTTATGCCTGCCACAGAACATCAAACCCAGTAAATTTTTATCACTGTTTTTGCAAAAAAGCACGCAGATTGTGCTGCCGGTCTACGAACTGCTTGGATCAGGACCTGATGAAGGTATTCATTGGTACACCATGTGTATCAATTTGAAAGCACAAAGGTTCGAAGCTCTGGACTCAATACGACAGAAGTCCAACCCCATTTACGTGGCGAACGCAACAACTTTGATGAACAAAATTAAAGAAGCTTGGAAGATATACTACTACAAGTCAAGGGTTCAGATTGAAGACTACAAGTTGGAGATCATTGGCGTGCAAAACATAGGACTTCAGTGAGTAACCAAGATTTTTCAATTGTTTCACACTTTTTTCAGACTTGGTTTTGTGTTTTTTAAGCACCATAGCACTTGTGTTTATTCTTCTTAATTTTTGCTCAAACCAGGGTTGACATCGGGTTTACAGCGCTGGAGTACATCGAAAGATGGGATGGAGAGAACATTGTTCAAATCCGCAAAGAAGACATCCCGAAACTGAGAAAGATCGCCGTGTACAGATGGTTGAGTGCTCCATTCAACAAGGCACCAAGTTGGAAGTTCCACCTCAACAGCGACAGATAAATATGTAAGTTAGTGCACATTTTTCTTCCTTCTTTTCTTTTTTGGAACAACTAGAAGTGTGTTTTCATCTAGCAAGCTACTATTTTTGTGCAACAAATTGCCACACAATCTGACCACATTATTATTCTTGTCATTCAACATAGCACTGCCCAATTCTTTTTAACATACACAAAGCAATAGTCTTCACATAGTGTATTTTAGAAGGAGATAGCAGGAACATTTGGTAAAAAAAAAGGTACAATAAGGGGTACACAAATGCTATAGTTTTTTTTTCATCCTAGAGCAAAGCTCACATCTTATGCCGATCATCACATGTTCGAGCATCATGCTCCTTCGAGCCACACTTTCTGCATGTTCTTGTTTCTTTTTTGCCAACATTCAACGGGTGCTTGTATGTCCTCTGCCTCTTACGCCCTTTCGTGTTCGACTTTGGTGGGTCTCGAATGTTTGGTTCCGAAGCAGCAGTGTTTGAAGTCTCACACGGGACACTCGATGCACCAATCTGCACAGAAGTAACATTCGGGGGAGCAGGCGCTGTCCAAGCAGACGCACTTTGAATGTTAACTGAAGTAGACGGTGCCAGATTAGCTTTCGACGCTCTTTTTTGCTGCTCTTTTTGTAGCGCAATCAGCTCCCCTTTCATCTCCTTCAAGTGCGTTCCTAATATCTTCCTGCCATCACTAGTGCGGCAACCAATCTTAATGAGGGACGAGTAGTCTGCGTTCATTGTCGCGGTTCTCATAAGGTACATTGACTCCTCAGGCATCTCGTGCACTTGTCCAGGAACTTGATCTGCTATATCAACAAGCATCTCCTCTGCAAGCCATGTCCACCTCTTGAGTATATAAGCAGCGGGCACGAACGTGACACCAAGCTGTATCATCACCTGCATCATTATTTATAAATATATATTAGGAAACACATTTTTATGGCAATAATCTTATTAGGAAACTGGAAACAATTTCCTAATAAGATTTCGATGCTGTTGTTGTTGTCATTTCTTTTCTTCAAAAAATTTTAGATTTTGATGATTGCCTTTTATACTTTAATAGTTTTTTATTTATGCCGGTTTTAACGTAGTTTCAAAAATGTTCATAGATTTAAAATAGCTATCAAAATTTAAAAAATGATTAGGATTTCAAACAATGTTCTTGCCTGGCTGAGCACAATTTTAGCTTTTTCTGGCAAACCAGCTTTATCCAGTTGATACTTTTGCAACAATATCTAGGTTGCAAGCATGTTGAAATTTGTAGCTACCAGCTTATAAGTAAACTGGCAACACTATATATGTTTTTTCTGGGCGGAAGTAATTTCTAAGAAAAAATGGCAACATTATATAGCTTTTCCGGCAACTAGTTTGTAACAAACTGGCTTCTATATTTAAAAGTTGGAAAACTATCTAGCTTTTCTGGCAACAGTATATAACTTTTGTGGTAGGTAGGTTATAAGAAAAGTGGCAAAATTTATTAAATTTTTCTAGTGGTAAGTAGCATTTTTGTTACCTTCAGTATGTGGCAACAGATTATACCGTCCCGTTCATACTTGCAGCACTCACATGCATACACCCCAGCCTCAGTGTCCGCTTTCACCTTGAAGGACTTGTTTCCATATCCCGGCACAAACCTCGAAATACAGTCGACCACATAAGTGAGTGGACTTGTTTGCTTGCAGTTGTAGGACATCACAGCCTGCATCTCTCCTTGGAACCTGAGAAAAATGTTGCGGGTGTACACCCTGGACATCTGTATCTCAATCAGGTGATAGCTCCATTTCCTAGCCTCCTTTATCACCGTGTCGGCATCTTGTTTGTCCTCAGCACACATTATCTTCTCCTGTATCGCTGCATACTGACGGATAAAGTCAATGAGGGAATTCTATGGGTTCACATATTTTTTCAGTACAGCGTTGAACCCCTCACTCCTTTGAGTAGTCTGTAGGAAAGGGTAGAAGTTGTGAACAAAGTACGCAGACACCCAACATTCCCTGTTCTCATACAGATTGATGAACTCCTCATGCTCAGCAACTCCATGCTCAATGACCATCTTGTTCCATCTCATCTCAAATTCTTCAATGGAATAGCTCTCGTTGATACAATCGTTGAACTCCTTACGCAAGACATCTCTCTTTGATAGAAAAGGTCCTAGTCTCTCAGTCAATTTTTGCACAATGTGCCAACGGCAGTTTCGATGCACCGTGTTAGGGAAGACATCGTTGATGGCAGACCGCATGGCAAAGTCCTGATCAGTTATTATGTTGGTTGGAGGCACACCGCCCATGGCAGTCAGGAACGTTTGAAAGAGACAAACAAAACTCGATGTCAACTCATTTCTTACAAATGCACACCCAAACTGGATGGACTGTCCATGGTTGTTAATCCCAATGAAAGGAGCAAATGGCATCTTGTAAATGTTTGTCAGGTATGTTGTGTCAAAGGAAACACAATCGTTGAAGTGCCTGTAAGCTCTCCTAGATGAACCCTCAACCCAATAGATGCATTGAACCATGTCAAACTCATCAAGCTTGTACTTGTAGTAGAAGTCTTTGACAACCTCCTTCATGCTCTTGAAGCATTCTATAGTGTCTTGCATGTCAGTATACTTGTGCTCACCCCGCATTTTTGCCAACAAGTTGGCCAAGTCCTTGTCGGTGTATCCAATGTCCGCACGCGTCCCATGCAAGATTGACATCAGCTGCATCTGCCGGGAAGGCTCCAAGTTGCAATCATATAGTATCCTTATGAATTTTTTCTCTTCTTCTGGTATGTGCCTGTGCAACCGCATGAAGCCTGTGAGTGACCATTTCTTCACAAGGGGATGGTTGTGCTCATTGTTGATCTCAGTAACAACCCAACCGTCTCCTCGACGTTTGACAAACATGCAAGCAGGGCAATCTGTCCGTTCTGTAGTATTTCTCCATCTCTCTGGGACAACCGGATCTGGGTTTTCTGGGTCTTCACTCTTCTTCAGATTGTGACCTGCTTTTTGGCACACCAGCTTCGCCCTAATGAGCTCTCCAGTTATTTCAGATTTTTCCGGAAGTTGAATCTGACACCAAAACCTTTGCGTCTTGCATACGCCAGATAGTGTTTCTGAGTAGCTACTAGGATGTCAAACATCAACCCAGCTACCGGTTGCTGCGGCGTGGACATCACCTCCTGCACACCTTCGTCGGCTTTGTCTTCTCCACCATTCCCGTCAGGGGTGTGATAACTTGAGGCCGGCAGCGTTGTCTCTGTGACTGCTTGCTGTTGTTGTTGTTGGCTCTCAAAAGCAGAGCCTTGAGACGGGGCCGACATTCCACCTGTTTTTTTTCCATTTAGAACCAAACAACATGGGGGGGGACAACAAAACACATGAGATGGTGGTTTAACAAGCAAAACAACTAGCTCGCATACTAATTTCGTGGGAAGTAAGTCTTAAATATTTGTGGCAACTATACACACAGATTTTTCCAGGAAGCAAGCTCTAATTGTCCGGCTAGTACTCACACATATTTTTTCTGGGAAACAAATGTTAATTTTGCGACAAGTACTCACAAAGTTATTGGGGAACCAAGCTTTTCTTTTTGTGTGGCAAGTACTCTGATTTATTTTGTGGAAACCAAGTCTTACTCCAACTTTTTCGTGCACTAGTTGTCATATCTAGTGTTAAATTTTTCTGGCAAGTATTTACATTTTTAACTTGGGAAAACAAGGTATTTTTTGTAGTTTTTTTCTGGGAACCAAGTTAAAATCTGTGGCAACTACTCACATTGTTTTTCTGTAAACCAAGTGTTAATTATGTGGCAAGTGCTCAAACAGTTTTCTGGCAACTTATGTTGATCGATAATCGTGGGCAAGTTGACTGAAAAAATTCCCCTTACCATGAAGGGCAGAAGCTGCTGAATTGTGTGACTCCATGGTCCTTTTTCCGCTTGCAGTTACTTTTTATCGCACCAGTCAATCACACCCTCACAAAAAAACCTAAAATTTTCATAGCAAAGGTTTAATTTTTCTCTGTTATTTTTTTAGATGAGAAGAACAAAGGGGATGGGAGAGGTGGCAGAAGTTTTGTGGAATGAGCTAGCAATCAGCAAGCAAATTGCAGCAAGTAGATTCCAGCAACATGATGTTGTTTGTGCAAGCAAGTTCTTGTAGGGTTTTATGAAGCAGTAGTTGTTGACTTTGTTTTAGGTTATGCAAGTATGTAACTAGCAGTTTTATGGATTCTTAGTCAGTTTCTACTAGAAGGATATAACCAACAGTTCTTGTGAGATGCATGCATGTGGAGGAACAGATCTAGATTACCTCTTTTTTATTCCCTTTTGTTGATTGTCAGATCAAAGAGTTTGCTTCTTTTTTCTGGGGGGTGTAGCCAAATCCTGGGTAAGAGGAAGTCTCTTTGCAAAAAATTTAGAACAAGGGAGAGGAGAGAAGCCAGTCGGCGGCAGGTGTTGGAGAAGGCAGATGTGTGCTCCTTATATAGCCAGGGGAGAGGGGGTTGGTTAGGGCAAGCTTGGCGCTGGTTGGTGGGCTGGACACCTGGGCTGGGCCAGCTAGCTGACGATTGGGGGGGGAGGGAGGGGGGTTGGGTTGGTGGCTAGCTGGCAGGGAGGTGGGGCTCGGTTTGGCGGGAGGTGGGCTCTGGCGGACGTGGCACAGCCGCCGCACCGCTAATCCCAGGTGCGGCGCCGCTGTGGAGTGCCTTCCCATAGTCAATCCTCCAAGAGAATTTCCACGCGAAGGTCTCTACGTTCAGACTATCCACGTCCTTCTTATTGTTTCGACTGTGGGATCCAATCGTTTTTATGCCAACTGAACGGCAGATGAGGCCTCTGCATGCGGCCCGTAAAAGCCTCACCAGGACCCGACAAAACTCGATTGACGGCCCTGGGGCGGAGCCTCATCTTCGTCCCTGTATCGTCCCTGTATCGCTTCTATTGGGCCCTTCGTTTGCCTCAAATTTTTTTTCTATTGGGCCCTTCGTTTCCCTGTGGCTCACGTCATCCACTCCCTGTGAGGAGTGGGCATACGACGTACGATGAGGTAGAGACGCTGGAGAAACCGCGACCCCCCTTATCCTGTGGATCACCGGCGGCCCCGGCTGCTCCGCCCTCTCCGTCCTCTTCTTCGAGATCGGGCCTCTCAAGTTCGACGTGGGCGCCTACACTGAGGGCTTCCCAAGCCTCGTCTACTTCGAGGACGCCTGGACCAAGGCGAGCAATGTCATCTTCCTCGACCCTCCCGTCAGCACGGGCATCTCCTACGCGCGGGAGGAGCAGGGCCTCAAGTCAGCCTCACCGGCACCGGCGCGCAGCTCCAGATATCCTCCAGAAGTGGCTCGCCGACCACCCCGAGTTCGCCTCCAACCCGCTCTACATTGGCGACGACTCAACCTGCACGGCTACATGGTGGGCAACCCTGCCACGGAGGACAAGTACGACATCCCGGGCAAGGTGCCGTTCTTGCACGGCATGGGGCTCATCTCCGGTGAGCTCTACGAGGAAGCACAGGCTAGCTGCAGCGCGGACGACTTCCTCAAGCCGAGAAACGCGCGGTGCGCCAACGCGCTCGATGCCATCGGCGTAGTCACCACCGGCATCAACCCTGTGCACGTCCTAGAGCCCTTCTGCGGCCTCGCGCTGCGAGACCCCGGCGGCGCCACCGTCTTCATCAAGACAGCGAGGCTGCTGCTCCAAGACAACCTGCAACACGAGCTGGCACTCCCGGTTGAGTGCCGGGACTCCGGCTACCGGTTGTCGTACATCTGGGCGGACGACGGGGAGGTGGCCAGTCTTCGCCTCCGTACCCATCATGGTAGGCCTCCCGCATCTCCCTTCCATCCATGGCCTAGGCGGTCTAATCTGCGGCAAACACATCAAGCTGCAAAAAAAGTTCTACTAATACTATGTATTTAGTCGGCCGGTTTCCTCTTATGACTGATGGCGCGTGCCAAGGCGCGCCTCAGGTACTAGTCTGTTATATCTGTGATATCCTTGTCGGTTTTGTCGGGGTGAATTCCGAAATTACCCCTCCTTCTAAAAAACTAAGTAACCCCCGGCCCAGCCCGACCCAGCCCGACTAACCCTAACCCCCCCTATCCACATCCCCGCTCTCGCTGGCCATGGCGGCGCCGCCGTCCCGACCCGCCTCCCGAGCTCGCGCGCCACTCTAGGCCACCGTCCCACCCTCCTCCCACCCTGATCTCGTGCGCCAGGTCTCAGTCGCCTCCTCCCGATCTGCACCGACGGCAGCAGGCCGTATCGCCGCTCCGGCGCTCGCTCGCTCGCCCATCTCCCCCCTCCTCGCCGTCGCCTCACCACCCCATCGCCCCCCTCTCGCCAAGCCTAAACCTTGGACCTCTCCACCTCAAACCCTAAGGAAGGACCGCCGAGGCGGAACCCTCTGCGGAGGAGAAGAGATCTAGGAGGCCGAGCGAGGCAGCGAGTGATAAGCCAAGATGAGGATCATGATCAAGGGCGGGGTGTGGAAGAACACCGAGGACGAGATCCTCAAGGCGGCCGTGATGAAGTACGGCAAGAACCAGTGGGCGCGCATCTCCTCCCTGCTCGTCCGCAAGTCCGCCAAGCAGTGCAAGGCCCGCTGGTACGAGTGGCTCGACCCCTCCATCAAGAAGGTATGTGATGCGGCCTAAATCTTGCCATGGGTAGTGCGATTAGATGCTGTTATGAAAGGATTATAGGGGATCTGTAACTGTGATGTGGTGTTTTGAAAATGCTGCACCGTATACAGTTTTGGGGGTAGGCTTTTCGGTTTGTACTACATTTTACCTCAGAATTGCTCTACATGTTTTTGAACCGTCTCATTTAACAACCTACATATTGGTTTTGAGGTTCTATTACTCTCTTTTCATGCCATAATACCATGCATAAAATCCTATGCACTGATTGTGGACATACAATATTGCGTGGTAAACTTTCATCAACGGAGCTGACTAACTGTCTTTGTTCAGTATGACATCCTTGTTAGAAACGGTAATATAATGAGTGCACATTATGTCATCTTCGTGTTGCTGTCATATACTTATTTTCTGGTTATGAATATTATGTCTTGCATGATGTTAACGCCTTTTCTGTGATATTGTTAAAATATTAACCTAGCTTGCTAAAGTTATACTAGAAAAGATGTTGATAAACCTTTGTCGAGGAACTCTAAATTGGATGTGTAATGCTTCATTTACAATGGCCATCTAATTCTAAAACTTAAGCGTCTAATAAAAAGCAAGTAAACTTAACTGAACTGTATTTTAGTTTGTATGATTTACATCCTAATTGAATTGACCGTTAATCTTTCCCTGTCATATGATGCTTCATGCTTCTTTTAATTGGTCATCTGCTCTATTATGACATAGATGATAGATCTGCACCATTTTCAGTTTTCATTTGTCTTTGGAATGTTTTTGTAATTTATATCACTTAACTAACTTGTGTCCATTGACTCCAGACTGAGTGGACAAGGGAAGAGGATGAGAAGCTGCTCCATCTTGCTAAGCTCATGCCTACTCAATGGAGGACGATTGCACCTATTGTGGGTCGAACACCATCCCAATGCCTTGAGCGTTATGAAAAATTGCTTGATGCTGCCTGTGCAAAGGATGAGAATTATGAGCCGAATGATGACCCAAGAAAGTTGCGGCCTGGGGAGATTGATCCAAACCCTGAGTCAAAACCTGCACGCCCAGATCCTGTTGACATGGACGAAGATGAAAAGGAAATGCTTTCTGAGGCAAGGGCCCGCTTAGCTAACACCAGGGGTAAAAAGGCAAAACGGAAGGCAAGAGAGAAACAACTTGAAGAGGCTAGGCGGCTTGCATCACTGCAAAAAAGGAGAGAACTGAAGGCAGCTGGTATTGACAACCGGCACAAGAAAAGAAAGAGAAAGGGAATTGACTACAATGCTGAGATCCCTTTTGAAAAGAGACCTCCTCCAGGCTTTTATGATACGGTGGGTGAAGACAGGCCACTTGAGCATGTGCAGTTTCCGACTACCATTGAGGAGCTCGAAGGGAAGAGACGAGTGGATGTAGAGGCTCAATTAAGAAAGCAAGACATTGCCAGGAACAAGATTCTGCAGAGGCAGGATGCCCCTGCCGCAATAATGCAAGCAAATAAACTCAATGACCCAGAAGCTGTCACAAGAAGATCCAAACTAATGCTTCCACCACCCCAAATTACTGATCATGAATTGGAGGAGATTGCAAAGATGGGCAATGCCGGTGATCCTGCTCTAGCTGAGGAGCTTGGTGAAGGGAGTACTGCTACTAGGACACTGCTTGCAAATTATTCCCAGAGTCCAAGGCATGGTATGCCACCATTGCGAACACCGCAACGAACGCCAGGTGGCAAAGGTGATGCTATTATGATGGAGGCAGAGAATCTTGCACGTCTAAGGGAATCACAAACACCTCTTTTAGGAGGCGATAATCCAGAGCTTCATCCATCAGATTTCTCTGGTGTGACACCACGTAAGAAAGAGATACAGACTCCGAATCCCATGGCAACACCTCTGGCTAGCCCTGGCCCTGGTGTTACCCCAAGGATTGGTTTGACACCATCCAGAGATGGAAATTCCTTTGGGTTAACTCCAAAAGGGACCCCTTTCAGGGATGAGCTTCGCATCAATGAAGAGGTGGAAATGCAAGACAGCGCTCAGCTTGAGCTTCGCAGGCAAGCAGAGTTAAGAAGAGGTCTGCGATCTGGTTTTGCTTCTATTCCACAGCCTAAGAATGAGTACCAGATTGTTATGCCACCTATCACAGAGGAGAAGGAAGAAACTGAAGTGAACATTGAAGAGGATATGTCAGACAGGTTAGCAAGAGAACGGGCTGAGGAACAAGCAAGGCAGGAGGCATTGCTGAGAAAGAGGTCCAAAGTGTTGCAGAGGAGTTTGCCTAGGCCACCTGCTGCTTCAGTGGAGATTCTCCGGCAGTCTCTGATTAAAGGTGGTGAAAGCAGAAGTACCTTTATGCCTCCTACATCACTTGAACAAGCTGATGAGCTAATAAATGAGGAGCTCATTAGGCTCCTTGAGCATGATAATGCTAAATACCCTCTTGATGAACAAACTCAAAGAGAGAAAAAGAAAGGGAGCAAGCGTCACGCAAATGGACCAGCTGTCGTCCCTGAAATCGAAGGTTTCGATGAGCATGAACTAAAAGAGGTATGCTTCTTTTCCGCCATTCTTTTATTATTGGTATTTGATTTTGAACTGTATATCCAGTTTACTGATAACATATATTCCGAATTTAGTGTAGTATTAGATACACAAAAAATAAGTTGCTGTGGGTTAATATAACACAGTAATATGTATATAGCACCTGTATGAGAGCAGCATGTCAAAACAATTCATGTACGAACCTTTATGATCTTACTTCTGATTGCCAATGTTTGCTAAGCTAATCTTGGAGATGGAAAGGGAGGGATTTTTGTAGTAGTTGGAGATGTCTACAACACACCACTAACGAGGTAACTGTTTGGGATACTAGTTTTTATGTTAGTTTTTATGCGATGGTTTTTAGGATACTAGTGTTTTTCTGGAAAATGAATGAATGCTCAAACATCCAAGAGGCGGCCACTAATCAGGTTAAGCATGCATCAATTAGATTTGACTGTGTCATCGATAGACAATGAGTGCACAGATTGCTTGAAAAACAATCTCTCTCAGGTGTCGGTATTGAAAGTTGAAAAGGATTTTATGTGTCTAATTGTCTGAAATATCAAGATAAAAATAGATGGCTTATTCAGTTTGAAAAATTGCCCCTCTGGAGTGTACATGATGCTATCATCTACAGGTACTGTGTTAGTTAGAATTGTTATATTATGCTCATGGGTACATCCACACACACTGTAGAGAACTGTGCAGTATTCATTCTGCATAAGAACTCAGATACACATATATTGATTACTGAAACGTTTTTCTGAATTTCGTAACCACTTATAGCCATCAGTTCCTTTCCGTTTAGCCTAACTGAGTGGGTTGTTTCCTGTCTACCATATCATCCGAGAATGAAGGTTTTTGCCTTTTACTAGTAGAAGGCAGTATGTTATGACGAACAAGTGGTTTGTTTAGCTGTATACAGAGTTCATTTCTTGCCAAATCTTTATTTACATGTTTGTATTTTTTTAATTACTGTTCTTTGTGTCAATCATCTTTGCCTTGTTTACTTTAATGTAGTGATGAATGTGTTCTTAAATTGCTTAATTTCTGTGTTGACAGGCAAGTTCTATGGTCGAGGAGGAGATTCAGTATCTTCGTGTGGCCATGGGCCATGAAAATGAATCGTTTGAGGATTTTGTAAAGTCGCATGATGCATGCCAAGAGGACCTTATGTTTTTCCCTGCTAACAACAGCTATGGTCTTGCTAGTGTTGCTGGAAATGCTGATAAAATTTCTGCTTTGCAACATGAGTTTGACATGGTAAAGAAGAGAATGGATGATGAAGCAAAGAAAGCTTCTCGGCTTGAGCAGAAGATCAAGCTGCTGACACAAGGATACCAGGTTAGTTGGGATGATGCGTCATCTTCTTTGTGGTATGCATATTATTAATTTAACTTTTCTTCAGGGGACATATTAAACATTCTGGCTATGCTAAATGCTTCTGTTTAGTTGGTTTAAGCCTTTAAGGACACCTCTCTAACATCTCCCTCATTGATGTTCGCTGTCATTCAAAAAATCATTATGTGGAAGTCAACCCCAGAATTTGAAAGATATCCGGTTGCCCAAACCAAACTTTAATAATTTATAAAGCTATACACCACTTTAGTGATTACTTCTGATTTTTCTTTTCATTTGATACACATTGGATTAGTACCTACTGAACAAATTTGTATGATATTGATTTCATATTATTTCTAGCTTTTCCATGTTGATTTGCATGCTGATGGTTTGCTTCACTTACTATTTGATTTTTAGGCACGGGCTGCAAAATTGGGGTCACAGATCCAGGACACCTTCAAGCAGATGAACACTGCCGCAACAGAACTTGAATGCTTCCAAGAGTTGCAGAAACAAGAACAGATGGCTGGTGCCTATCGTGTGAGAAATTTGGCCGAAGAAGTGAATAACCAGAAAGCATTAGAACAGACTCTCCAAAGCCGCTATGGTGAGCTGTTGTCTGGTTACCAGAGCATCCAAGGACAACTTGAGGAGCACAAGAGGCAACTTTACCTACAGAAGGAGGCGATAGAGGCAGAAAACCGTGCTAAGGAGGAGGAAGCTGCAGCTCAAAATCGTGCTGCTGAGGAAGAAAATGAGAGGAAGAATCATGTCATTGAAGAGGAATCAAGACAGACGATTAGGGCTACCAAGGAAGAAGCTGCAGGAAGCAAAGAAATCAGTGGGGATCAGATGGATATGGACAATGCAGGTGTAGCTGAAGAACTTGTAGGTCCTATTGCTCCATTGCCGGATACCCAAGTGGAAGAGGAATCAGGAGAGACGATTAGGGTTAACAAGGAAGAAGCCACAGGAAGCAAAGAAACCACTGAGGATCAGATGGACACGGACAATGCAGATGTAGCTGGAGAACTTGTCGGTCCTATTCCTCCATTGCCAGATACTGAAGTGGGCAACGACGAGGCTTCAGTTGAACAAAGTACTTCTAATGCTGAGAGTGGTGGCAGAGTTGCCATGAATGAGGGAGCTTTGAACAAGGTTGATTCACCCAAATTAGAACGTCAGGACAACACCAATGCTAGCATGGATGTTGATGCTGGTAGCCACGAAGAGGGGGGAAATGTTGTTGCGGCTACTGCTACAAGTGTAGATGTAGGGATCGCACCTGTATCTTCAGATCAAGCTGTCTCGAATGAAGAGGGCGACGTGGTTCCTGAATGAAACATCTCTCGCATACCCATGCCGTGGATGTCACAAGCATTATGACAAAGGTGGCTAGAAACAGCGATGCCAAGTGCAAATTGTGAAATCTGTATTTGTTGGTAAAAAGGTTGATGGAAGAAGACCAAGCTGGCAGAGGATGATACCCAAGAGAAGCAAATTGAATGTTCAAAGTTGTGGACTATTTACTTTCGCTTGTGTGCCGTTTTCGTTAGGCATCCTTCATTTTCTGTTGGTCTGAACATTTTCGGAAGGTAAAAAAGCAAACCTGACATTTGCACATTTCCATTGAAAATATGAACTTTAGGAAAGAAGGAGAATATGCAAATATTGCTGTCTATTTGTGCTAGCCAGTTATCTAAGCATCATCAGGCTGGCTTTCTATGATATTAGAGGAACTGCGTTTGACCTTTGTTGTTGATCCGCATTGGGTCTTCGGGTCTCGGTTTTGAAGAAGCACCCATGTTTTTCATATGCTATTCTTTGGAATTGTGTTTACCTTTTTTCTTTTGTTTCCTTGCAAGCAGTTTGCGTGAGACCTCGTATATATCGTTGTGTCATGGCGACGTATCCAACTGAGAATGTTGTCATATGTGGATGGATGCCAAACTAGTATAGATGAGAGTTGTCAGTCGTTTGAGAATATATTTCTTACAGAGCATATGTCAGTCGTTTGAATTTCCCTTTTCTTGTTGGGTAAGTTATTCACCCCGCATGCATGCGTTTCTTCTCCTCTTTATCTTCCTCATCGCACCGAGCAGCCCTCCTAACCGCGACGTATTCTCCAGCTTCGGCGACCCCCTGCTCTGCATTGCATCTGAACCAGTCAACCTCTTGATTCCTAGGAAATCGACTTAAACCAGTTAGTTCTTGAGGCAAGCCACCAATAGCAAATGCACCCTGAATCACTGAGCGTGGGCTGCAAATGCAAATGCAAATGCTGAATGACTGCACCCATTGATTCCTCCCTGTGCACACCCTCTGGACGGACTCAGTTGGCGTCCAACTTATGATTGTCCCGGAGCGTGGTTTCTGAGTTTGCTGTGCATCCTAAATTAAGGTGATGCCGATCAAACTTGGCATGAAAACAAGCTAGATTATCGAAATAAAGAGGCACATCAATTGAGCTGTTATTCGCATGCAGTATGCAGAGACGGATTTGTCACAATGCAAATACTATGAACAATTATAGCAATGCCAACATGTAGTCAAGATGGCCGAGTTGGTCTAAGGCGCCAGTTTCAGGTACTGGTCCGAAAGGGCGTGGGTTCAAATCCCACTCTTGACATTTTTTCCCGTGTTTGTTTTTTCCAATTTTATAATCCCACCAGATTACGACCTAGCTGCTTTTTCTTTTTTGAACATTACCTGCTTTTTCTTAACACTTATGACGGAGCTATTGACCGATAAGATCAGCTTAGCACATCTAGAAATAAAAACGGCTTAGCATTCCGGCTCAACTTTATGAATTTGGTCTCCATGCTCAACTTTATAAATTTGGTCTCCATGCTCAATAAAAAAAGGTTTGTTTTACATTGTCATCAAACTCTTAGGTGATTTTTTTAGTTATTAATGCGACATATATTCATTTCCTTCTTCATTGTCCTCGAGGTGATGCAACTTGCTCTTCCTTTTCCCTACTATCTCTCTCCTCGTCGATGGGGAGTAGGGGGTCGAGCCTCACCATGGTGACCATTGTAGGAGGAGGTGGGGGCCAGATCACGCCTCGGCAGTGAGATCTCAACTATGATCCGTGAGATAGTCGAACGGTGAAAATTTTAGGAACGAAGAGGTGCATGACAGAGCAACAAAGACGACGACTCAGGTGAATGGTATGGTGCGATGAAAACATATGAATATCAACTGGCGACATGTATTCAGGTCCTCCTTCATTGTCCTCGAGGCCCACTACACACTGGCCAACATATGAATATCACCAATTAGCACCAGTTAAAAGGATTTAGGGTGCATGCCAATTAGCGTTGCTACCATCATAGGTGAAGCCGCAACTCGCTTGCAACAACATCGTTGTGGTGTGGTTTGACGATGCAAGAGGGGTGTGAAAGGTACACATTGGTGAACCCTCCTCTTCAACCAAGGTAGGTCATTGGAATGATCCTCAGCGGGATCCTCGGTGACTCAATCAAGCATGGATGGGTTTTTGATAGGGCGGACCGCTATTCCCTCTCCTTTTCCTCATCACCATCGATCCTCTACAAAACATACTTGCCTCAGCCACTGACCCAAGGCCTCCAACATCTCCTCTCTATAAATGGTGCTTATCTTTGCCCCTCATTGTACGCGAACGACGCAACACTGTTTCTGGCCCTTTTAAGGAGGACATGATGCTTTGACTCACATTCTCAATGGCTTTGGCGAGGTCACCGGCCTTAAAGTTAACTTTCAAAAGTCGTTGGTTGTGCCCATCCAATTTCAAAACATAAACCTTGATGATGTGCTTCAGAGTCTTCCGACGAAGAAAATTACCTTCCCTATGACTAATCTTGGAATTCCTCTCTTAGTTAGGCGCGTTAGAAGAATCCATTTATACCACCTAGAGAATAGGGTCGCTGCCAAACTTTCACCATGGCATGGAAAGCTCTTCAATATGGTGGGATTGTGACTCTAGTTAAGGTGTTCCTCATATCCATTGCGACCTACCACATCTGTCCACTTCACATCCCGGTAGAGGTCCTACAATTCATTGACAAAATTCAGAGGGCTTTCTTGTAGACTGGTAGCGACAAAGTTTCTGAAGGCAAGTGAAAACTAAACTGGAAGCAGTGTGTCGTCCTACCAACCTTGGCGTCTTGGAAATCCTACACTTGGAAAAGATTGGTCATCCTCTCCTTCTTCGATGGTGTGGCCGGAATGGGTCGCCCTTGAGCGTGCTTTGGTGGGCACCGGCAACCTTCGTTTATGTACCTTTTCCATGCCCTCAAAAAAGTTACAATTGGGAATGGAAAGCATGCGAGATCTTGCGCCTTGGGTTGATGTACAAAGACTGAATGATTTGGCGCCTACCATATTTGCTATATATCTCCAAGAAAATAAATTGTAGTGTACATGACGCGCTCCACAAAAATGGTTGGGTGGACCAGTTTGACATCTTTAGTGGTCTCTCCCTACTCCACCTACAAGAATTCACTTCTTTGTGGGACTACACTTTGCATATTGACCTCATCGAGCATCAAACCGACTCTATCTCTTGGAAGACATCTATCTGGTAGCCAGTTCACGACCTCAGTTTATAAGGCTCAATTCCTCGGTATGGTGACTTCGAACATGAAATCCAACATTCAAAAGATTTGGGCACGTACCCCCTAAATGCAAGATCTTCGCATGGCTCATTAAAAAAATAGGATTTGGATGGAAGACCTTCTCACCAACCGTGGGTGGCCCAACTATGGTTATGCCGTTTATATTACTAAGATCCAGAGATGGTTGTTCACATGACCTTCCAATCTCGCTACTCCATTCACATTTGGTAGTTGGTGAAGGATTGGATTGTTATTCCCACGCTTGACACTTCCTCTTGGAGCGCTTTCAACAATGTTAAGTCATGGTGGGACTTCCTCATCCATCATGAAAATCAATGGGCATAAAGGGTGGCCTCCCTTGCCATGTTGGTCACTTGGGAAATTTGAAATGAACGTATCTCAAGAATTTTCAACCACAAACAAGCTCATCTTCGATTATTGTTTTGTGTATTCGTAGTGAGGCCACGATGTGGATTGCGGTTGATGCCAACTGCCAAGCACCTAGGTATTATCATATCGTAAGAATAAACATTGTTTTTATTGTCGCACTTGTGTGATTGGTCTTTTTTGAAAAAAAGGAATATATTAATATCGTGAAGGTATGAATTACACCCAGTCTATGCACCTACAAGATGTTGCAAGACATTCAGAATGCACACAACCAAAAAAAGAGAAACAAAGGTCCAGCCACAGTGATCAACTCCTCTCAGTAGTAGCACACCGACCACCACCTAATACAACACCCAAACAACATAAGAGGTCTCCCAAAGTAACGCCTTCAAGAAGGAAACAGTGTGCAAGCGCTGCCTTTGCCCGATCCAAGATCTTAGGTTTTCACCCTGGAAGAAATCCAAGCTCTCAAAACAATCCCTTCAACAAGTTAATTGTCAGGCACAACCAATAAAGATCAGACCTTAGGCTTTCACCCTAAAAGTCATGACTCGGTATTCAAAAAGCACCACCAAAAATGAAATCCTGCAGTGCTGCCACCTCCGCTTATCAGTGTTGCCTCCGAGAGTTATCAAACACTTGACTGAATCCATCACTATCAAGGCCCCGCTCGACTAACCGATCCTTCGATCACAACCACCATGACCTTCTCCGTCGTTGTCTACTTCATGGAAATCGAAAGGCCGACATGTCCCATGGTGTCAACAAACTTCATAGCTTCGTGCTATGCCATCATAACCTCTTAGGTTGTTCTGGACGCGCACGACCGAATGATCTTCGTTAGCAGTTCTGAAACCCGTCGATGACCAGATCAAGGAGGGTAAAAAATATGGAATGTTGGCGTGATGCAAGCAGACCACAAGGACTGCCACTGGTCAATAACACTCTTTTTATTAAATTCAAAAATCATATATTATGCAACAAAAAAACTTTCATGTCGCATGTAGCTGACCATTACACTAACATAATCAAGATTGAGATAATGGATAATGCAAAACACGAACACGAGACTATTTCTTTAAGGAAAGAGAAATGAGCATGTAATCCATTGGTGCATAACGAAAAACCATAAAATGATCGACTATTTGTGATTTAATCTTGCAGAGTAACCGATCCAACTACTTCAGATCGAATTCGACAAGGTAACAAAGGATAGAAATGTAAAGAGGGATAGCGTGAGGCTCATCACAGATCTATCTATAATATTTCATCGTGATAGTAACCACAATGTCAAGATGGCCGAGTTGGTCTAAGGCGCCAGTTTCAGGTACTGGTCCGAAAGGGCGTGGGTTCAAATCCCACTCTTGACATATTGTTTTTTGCGTTTTCTTTTGAATTATATAATCTCTCCCCTAAAACAGCTCAGCGAAGAAGCAAAACACAGCTGCTGTACACAACGATAAAATTAGCTCAACACTCAAACTCGACTTTTTTAAATGTGTTCTTCCTGCAGAACAAAAAGGTTTGACTTGTACTATCAAAATTGTCAAAATACAATGCTGAATAAACCACTCTTATGCAATTTGTTAGTTGATGTGTCATAGATTTAGGTCCTCGTTCATTGTTCTCGAGGCGATGCAAGTTGTTCTTCGTCTTCCCAACTACTATCTCTGTTATGCACCTGATCCCACTTGAAGTCGATAGAGGGAGTAGGAAATTGAGCATCATCAATGATAACCAACGGAGGAGAAGATCATGCCTCGGCGATGTGCTATCCACTCTGATCCGTGAGTTAGCCGAACGGTAAAAAATCAAGCAGACAACAGAGCAACAAAGATGACAAATCGGGTGAATGGCCCTGTTTAAAACCAATTATGACGGGTGGGGGTGCCTTTTGTTGATGTGGCATACATGTCCGTTACAAAAAAGTCCTCCCAATACTAACAAAACCCTTTGAAAAGTGTTGCCACCCTTCGGCTCCGGTGAGCCCGCCGGCAAGTGCCAGGCCGCCGCGCCGGCCCTCCTCCTCTCCTTGTTCCCCTTTCTCTCCCCTCTCGTCTTCTCCTACAACGGGTAGCACATGCGCCATGGGGAGCGGGGGGGGGGGGGGGGGGGGCAGTGGCGGCACCATGATTTGCTTGCTGGGTATTTATTCCAAAATTTTTTTTACTCTAAATGCAATATATGAACCAAATAGTACGGAAATTGCAATATCTGAACCAAATAGTGCGGCTATTGTAATATATGAACAAAATAGTACGCCATAATAAAAATAGCAGTTTTTGAATGTGTCGAACCATAATAATTATAAAGAAACATGGATACAAAAGTATCTTTTGATTGGTAAAATGATGATATGATTAATATGATGATATTCTATCTTACAATATAACTTTGCGTTTGCCTTTCTGAAAAAGATTGATAATATCCTCATCCTTTACTTGATTGAAGAATTACTTCTACGGACGCTCGAATTGCATCAGCCATCACAAATTGCATCATCCATCAAATAATCTCCATCTACATTCTACAAGTCTACAACAAAAAAAAATCACAAAATTGCATCAGCCACTACCTTCGCTGCTCCCGCTCGGGGCCGAAGATGAGTGGCGCGGGCGAGCGGGGGGCAGGGTGTCGTCGTTGCAGGCGCGGGCGCCGCGGGGGGGGGGGGGGGGGTGGAAAGGGGGAGCGGGCCGGCGGGGTCGTCACCTGCTCCGACGCCGGCGGGATGCTGCATCGGCTGATCCAAATCAGCCGGTGGTGCGTGGGCGCGCGTGGGCGGGGGACGGGGCGCCGTCGCACTGGCTGAGGGCGCGGTGGTGGAAAGGGAAGGCGAAGTGGTGTGGCCGTCGCCTGCTCCGGGACCGGGACGCATCGGGGGATCCGGGATCGGCTGGCTGCGCGTCCTGGTCGAGCAGACATACAGGGTGAATAGTCGATCCGAGCATACAAGGGCATACCCCTGCCGCGGCCACTGGGGGGGGGGGGGGTCAGGTGAAGCACGATGCTAGCTGCGTGTCAAATCCGAGCTCCGCGGAAGAGGTGAGCCAATTGAGGAGGAGAAGGAAAATGTGTTGGATTTTACACCTATTTGCTGAGCGGGCCTTTGGCCGAAAGCACTTTGTAAAATTTGAAATTCTGTTGGCCCATTCATTTATGGCAAGTCCTGAGAAGTTTAGTACCACCCCGCTTATGGAGGGAGTTGCACACTTTCTTCTAAGGTGAGCTCCACTAGCACTTGTAAGAGCTTGAGAAGAGAAGTGTTACACGCACGCACGCTCCTCCTCCTCGTCACGACGCGCGCGTGCGTCGGGTTTCGGGAATGAGCCGAGCCGAGGACAAAGCTATGTGTACGCTTATATGTTTGCAGCTCAGGAAAATTTAGTGAGACATTAATTGTAATTAACGGACGCCGCCTCTCGTGATCCTGTACGGGAGATGGGCGATCAGATTTTTTGGGAGCGCACTCGCGCGACTGCCGCCAGCGACTACTTCCCCGACGACAGTTTCTTCGCTGACGTCGGCAACCTCTCCATCAACGACATGGGCGACAAAAACACCAGCGGCTCCACACCCACTGCATCGTACGTGATCCATTATTCTATGTTTAAGATCATGATGCATGTCTTGTTCCTAGTGATTGCGTTAGATGTGATCTCGTTGTCTACTGTTTTAGTAGATCACATGGCTAGTTCGATTTGTTTCTTTATTGCCATGGATTTTTTGTCTATTTTATGGATTAAATCTTATGCTAAACTGCTAATATATTCAACAAAATGGCGGGAAGAGAAGGAGGGTCGGTGCAGCGCTACTTGCTCAGGCAGTCAGAGCGATGGCCGAAGGTCGATGGTCAGGGAGGTGAGGAAGGGGGCGGCAGTTGGGCATACGCCGCCATGAATCAGAGAGTAACTTTGGGTCGGGTGGTTGTGGTGAGGGGTTTTTAGTCTTGTTTGAGAAAGGGGAATATTGTTTTTGCAAAAAAGACCCCGTCCAATGTATCCATATCATCAAAGTGAGGCACCACCTATCACGATTGGGTTTATATGGAACAAATCAAGTGATCAGTGTTTTCTGCAAATGGTTAGGCAAAGAATTAACCGTTAGGTTAACAAAAACATGTGTTTCATGTAATTCCATCTCTCAATATGGTGATTTTCTGTAATTCACTCCAAACTGGTTGTAAGCGAAAATTCTACACCTACGGAACATTGTTACTAAAAGTGCCTTACGTAAAGACATACATGGCTTCTTTGTTGCGAGAATATTTTCAATCTATTCATTTTCAAACATGGTAGTATTACGAACATCAGAAATAATGAAAATCACATGCAGATCCGTTGACCACCTAACGACGACTATAAGATATGAAGCGACCACCTAGCCTTCATCACCCCTTCCTCTATCTAGAGCCAGGCAATATTTTGTGTAGTAGACAGTCGGAAAGTTATCGTGCTAAGGCTTCATAGGACCAGCACACCAGAATAGCAACCATGCCATAGGATCAGCGCATCAGAATAGCAACCATCGCAATCGAAGAGTAGAGTAGATCGAAAAGATCCAACTTGAAGACACAAACGTAGACGAACTACGATCAGATCCGAGCAAATCCATTCAGTATAGATCCGTCGGAGACAGATATCCACACACCCACCAACGATGCTAAACGCACCACCGAGATGGGGGATAGATGGGGAAAACCTTATTTCATTTTCAGAAAACCGCCGCCTTCTCATCTTCTTGAGCAGAACATAGACCCTAACAAAAATAAAAAACAAAGCCCTCCCACCGGTAACAAATGGTGATTCACCGCGTCACCATGGCCCTAAGGCTACCGAAGACGAGGCGGGTCAATGACAGCGGCGGTAGGAGGCCGAAGAGTGCTAGATTTGCTGAGGGAGGCGGCGGGGGGCGGCTGCGTTTCAACGTAAACACATGGCTTGCTTTAATCTGAAATTAAGGCTGCCCTCCCTTCCCTCTAATCAAAAATTGATCAAGTAATCTACTCTTCCTTCGTACCGAAATATAGGTAGTTGAAATATACTACAGCTAGTGCATTTTAACTATCTATATTTTGATATAAAAGAAGTAGTACATAACTTTCCATAGCTAGTCTACGTAGATGTAGCAAAGCGATAACCATGAGTCTTCAATCATCAGTACGTGTAGTCGGACGGTACAAGCACTGCCCCTCCACAATTGTACAACGAGACTACTACTTAAAAAAAAGATATACTTTTTTCATACCGAAATATAAGCTGTAGGAAATCCAACAATCTATATTTCGATAAGGAGTATATATAGCGGTAGCAACAGCCGAAAATGACCAATGTAGGCCGAGCTACTGATGACCCTTATCTAGTCCGTTCACACTGCGTGTGGATCCGAGCGGCCCCGGTATTCCTGTAGACTGTCCCCTAAGGCCCTGTACAACGCAGGTGCTTGGATAGGTGCCTCAAGAAAAACCCCGATGTTTTTCTGTGATTGTTGAGCACTGATGCTTAAAAGGGAGAGAGAGAAGCAAAGTTAGGCATCCGGTGCTAGGTGGTGCTTGCCTTCCAGTATAACCACAGTTCGTTTTTCTTTGCTTTAATTAAATTGATTCAAGCACCTGTACCAAGCACTCAGCGTTGAAGACAGTTACTATTCTAAGGCATGATCCTACTCTCTCTCTTTAAGCACCTACATGTAAGCACCGGCCGCTGTACACGGCCTAATAGAGCCTGACCAACCCGTGTATTCAGAGACATCATGGCAAACAGTAGTAGCAGAATCTAGGGAAAAGGACAACATTGTACAATGTTTCGTGGTACACGAACGAGAATCTCACCCAAGTGCAGTGTTTCGAACAGCGCTGCACGTGATGCTCCCCGCAAAATATCCAGCAATTTGATTTGTCAACACGTTAGCCCAACTTAGTCATTAACTTAAGACGCACACAGCCGAATTAATTTTAAACAACAGAACTCACGTTCTCACTATAAAAACAGAACTCACTTGACTAAACCACCAGCCGTTACCAATCATATTTAGAGACATTCAACATCCTGCCTTCTCGATAGTTATATATTTTTAGAACTACAACAATTAATAACATAATTTTTTTGGTTACACAGTATCATCGGCTCTGCACATGGTCAAACAATTAAGTTAATATTCTCTTTGGAGTTATCCAGCCTTAATCACCGAATAAATTGATAAATTTATTAAACCTCTTGGAACCTTTGGCCACATCCTGACGAGCCAAAACCACATTGTAATAAGCAGCATGTCAAAAGACGCATGCATTGTGAGGTCAAGTTAATTTTATAATTATAGAACTGCCACCCAGCATGGGCCACATCCTGACATGTCACGCGGGCCCGCCTCCACACACCTGCAAATGTTCCATTTCAAATTACCCTCACGTCGCTCGGCGTGCCAGCACAGGAGAAATACACCGCATACATCACACAATATGGACGAGAGGGAGAACATGTGTGCAAAGCGTAGGCAAAATCAACATTTCTAACATTTTTGCAAAACAAATTCACAATCTGAACCTAGTGGCAAACTATTTCAAAATGTAACCCTTTTGTCTAGCGCCCAATCACCAGGCGCTATACACACGCATCTAGCACCCCTGTCAGAGGCGCTAAGACCCTGCCAACGTGTCAATGTGGATCCCCACCGGGCCCCACCCTGAAAGTGTAGCGCCTAATGAAGAGGAGCTACACATATAGGCTTAGCGCCTGATGGTAAGGAGCTACACAATTCAAAATTTTAAATTTTTGTGCTGTTGTAACTTTTATCTGTTTTGCGATGACGATTGCATTAGATGCGTTGCTCGGATGAGGTCGACCCCAAAATAAAAATTTCTCTATGTGATGTGCTTTACAATATTTATTTAGGAAGTTTATTTGTTTGAGCTTCTTTGGATGGTGGAAATGCTTGTTGAACACTGCTACTTTATGTTTACTGCTGAAACTTTTATTTTGTGCAATGTTTGCTTGATGATGCCATCACATCCGTGCATCTTTTGCATATGTTTTCTTCACATAGATTGCTCAGCAACATGTGTACTTTAATATCATGTACTTGTTTGTCATGATATCTTGATGTAGCTTGCTCGTGTGTTTTTCGAAAGTAATATACTTGTTAATCTGTTTTCCTTAGTCGCATATAGTTGCATCTTGCTAGCTTTGTATGTTTTGATCTATGCCTCCTATGTTTTCATCTCAATGAAATACATTGCTTCTTGACATGTCTATTATCATGCTATGCACTGCTATGTCATGTTATCTTTTCTATACATGAATATATTGAGGTCTCAAAGTGACTACTTGATGTTTCTGCCAACATCACTGAAAATCTGCTAAGTCTGGAGTATATTTTACCTGTCTTGCATGCTTGTTATATAATTTTATATGGGTACTTTGAACACAGGTGTTATATATGAATTGTTGAGCATCATTTATACTCCATGTTCATGTATTGTATTGTCATGTTGTTGTAGTTTAAATATCACTTTTGCTACTGATTAGGGGAAGATGATAATAACAGTTTGCCCTGATTCCTGGTTTCTCAAAAATAACAGTTTAAACCAGGAATCAGGGCAAACTTTTATTATCATGCTCCCTAATCAGTAGCAAAAATGATATTTAAACTACAACAACATGATAATGCAATACATGAACATGATGTCTACATGATGCTCAACAATTCATATATAACACCTGTGTTCAAAATACCCATATAAAATTATATAACAAGAATGCAAGACAGGAAAAATATAATCTAGACTTAGCAGATTTTTAGTGATGTTGGCAGAAATAGCAAGTAGTCACTTTGGGGCCTCAATATATTAATGTACAGGAAAGATAACATAACATAGCAGTGCATAACATGATAGTAGACATGTCAAGGAGCAACGTATTTCGTTGGGATGAAAAACATAGGAGGCATGAATCAAAAGATACAAAGCTAGCAAGATGCAACTATATGCAACTAAGGAAAACAGATTAACAAGTATATTACTTTCGAAAAACACATGAGCAAACTACATCAAGATATCATGACAAACAAGTACATGATATTAAAATACACATGTTGCTGAGCAATCTATGTGAAGAAAACATATGCAAAAGATGCACGGATGTGATGTCATCACCAAACAAACATTGCACAAAATAAAAGTTTCAGCAGTAAACATAAAGTAGCGGTGTTCAACAAGCATTTCCACCATCCAAACGAGTTCAAACAAATAAACTTCCTAAATAAATATTGTAGAGCACATCACATAGAGAAATTTTTATTTTGGGGTCGACCTCATCCGAGCAACGCATCTAATGCAATCGTCATCGCAAAACAGATAAAAGTTACAACAACATAGAAATTTAAAATTTTGAATTGTGTAGCTCCTTACCATCAGGCGCTAAGTCTATATGTGTAGCTCCTCTTCATCAGGCGCTACATTTTTAGGGTGGGGCCCGGTGGGGGTCCACGTTGACACGCTGGCAGGGTCTTAGCGCCTCTGACAGGGGCGCTAGATGCGTGTGTATAGCGCCTGGTGGTTGGGCGCTACAAAAAAAGGTTAGTTTTATAAAATAGTTTACAACTAAGTTCAAATTGTGAAATAGTTTCGCAAAAGGGTCAAAAATGTGGATTTCGCCCAAAGCGTATACTCCTACAACCCCTAGCTCCTATATCTCTCTGAATTCTATAGGGGACAAAGGACTGACAAGGTCGAATCCCAAGGTGTGGAGGAACGGTGAGGATTCTACTGCTCTAGTAGCTCGTCATGGTATTAAGATGCATGTAAAATAAAAATGAAAAAAAGAAGGTGGGCCGATGGAACGGGAACGGGACTGCACCCGTGAAGAGGTTGCATTGACGCCCTTACGGTACTACTCCCTCCGTTCCATGTAGTAACGTTTTTTGAGCTAGACTAGCTCAAAAAACGTTACTACATTATGGGACGGAAGGAGTACGTACGTAGAGCTCTTCCTTTCACTGACCGCAACGGTAAACTCTAAACTGCGTGGCATCCCCGCCGCCGCCCGGTGCCGTCGGTGTACGGCCCTCAGGCGGCGCAAGGTTTAGCAGGGCACACTTGGCTGTTGGAGCCCAGGGCTCCGGCGGGGCGGTGCGCGTCCATGTGATCCACCGCCGTCGCCATCCCAAGCTCCGGTGCCACGCCGTCCTCCAGCCTCATCGACGACGACGACTTTGGTGGCATCACCGGATCGTCGACGCTGCAGCCGGCCGCAGCCTTGGCAGCGAGGATCACAAGAAGCCAAGATGCACGCCGCCTTTCTGTACATGTTGGCTTGGCCAATCGATCCGTTTGTATACTAAAACCGTGCTAGGAAGGAGGAGCAGCAGCGTCTTATATAGATCGAGGTTTAAATTGGTGCCGGGCAGCTTTCGTGGCCCAATCTACCCGTCGATCATTCTCTCCTAAGGTTGGTTTAGGACATAGGCTTACATCATTCTTGTTGTTGTTGCTTCCCGTTACCTTAATTGGTTACTTTCATAGCAGGATTCTGTTTTGGAGGTGCCTTGTTTGTTCAGTATGAGATGAGAACCCGATCCATGCAACCAACACCTTTGGTTACTACACTTTCATAGCAATCGATCTCTGCTTAGGTTTGGACATAAATAGATAGATACCCTCAAATCAAGTACTACAATAAGACGATATAGACAGGTTTGTAAAACACAAAATATTACATATTTTAGCTGAATTGCAAGATAGAGAAAAGGAAAGAGAAGAAAAACAAACTACTTCCTCCGTCCCAAAAAGAATGTCATGGTTTTAGTTCAAATTTGAACTAAAACCATGACATTTTTTTTGGGACGGAGGGAGTAGTAATTAACAGCCGATTGTTTCTAAATATTTTGTGAAAGAGTGAGGTGAGATATTGTCTACCTGAAATACAGATACAGCCAAAAGCCAGATCCATTCATCAAAGAGGCAAACACGTTCCACTTATTCAGAAAATCAATTTGCATTCTGAAGTTATAATATACGCGAGCCAGCGAACCAAAGTGTGTAATTGACAGAAATTACTAGAGCCCAATGGAGTTGCTTACATACTTGTAAACCGATCAATTTGCATTCTTAAACTGTACACATGCCGGCAATGTTAGTTCGTGCTTCAGATAAGATCTTATCGGTAGACAGACTGCCCTACGTGGCACATCCCATCCGTCGAAAAATATTAGGCATGGAATCAACAAAAGAAGCTAGAGATATCATATCGCCAAGGCAACAAGTGTGACCAAATATAAAAGTGGAACGTCATAGGTTCACGCGGCAACAGGCCTTCAGAAAAAGGAAAACCTCTGAAATCTGAAATGCATCAGTGCCAACTCCCCCAACAGTTTATTTCCAGGAACGCATCGTCCTGAATTGCCAGAAACAAAAATTGCGGGGAAAAAATTCTTAGAATTCCCAGATTTTTTTTGAAACGGAGGCAAAAGAATCACCTCATCGATTAATTAAGAAAAAGAGTATTGCCCAGTTAAGAAGAAGAGTATTACTTTCACTAGTAGTTGAGATTTTTTTTTCTTTTCTTTTGATGAACGAGCCTCACTTCAAAAAAACAATTCATTTTTTGACTAGCAGTAATCGTTAACAAGAAAGCGTAGGAGCCATGCAAACAGACTATCATCGGTAACAGGAAAAATCAAGTCTGAAAACAGCACGGTTTGGTAGGACAGACAACCATGTACATCAGCCTCACCTCACACACACAGAGTCAACAAAACAAGCTCAACAGCCCTGCAGAGATGCCATATCGCCAAGGCAGCAAGCAAGCACATAGCACACCAACTGTGACTACCTGACCATGTGTCCTTACGATCTGGAGATCTGCTAGAGTTTGGAAAGTTTCTATTGAAGGGAGACCCCCTTTTTGTGAGCAATTTCCTATGCTCTTTAGCATTTGTGACCTTTCTGACATGGTTGTTCGAGATCGGAGAGGTTATTTTCCTAACCTCTTTCGTAGACGGTTGATTCCTCCCCTGATTGATCAATGGGAAGAGATGAGAATGATTCTTGGTGGTCTGATTCTGGTGAATGGACCCGATAAAGTTGGCTGGAACTTGGGAGCAAAAGGAAATTTTACGACTAGATCGGTTTATTCACTTTTAGAGAAACCGCTATCTGGTTGCCATTTCAACTGGATTTGGAGGGCCAGACTCCCTTTGAAAATCCAAATGTTTTTGTGGCAATTATCGCATGATGCGGTGCTCACTCGTGATGTGATGAGCAGGCCCAACTGGACGGGGAATCGATGTTGCTCGTTTTGCTACTCGAGAGAAAACTCCACTCATCTCTTCTTTGATTGCTCGGTTGCGGAAGTAGTGTGGAGGGTAGTTGGTTCGACGCTGCGCACTGATCTATGCCCTGCGAACCTTTGTCAATTCTACGTGTGGTGCTATGCGTATTTCCCTGGCGGAGAACGATTTTATACTATAGGGCTTGCTGCTATATGCTGGCCCATTTGGACCAGCAAGAACAAAGCTACTTTTGAATTCAAAGTTCTGAAATCGCATTTTGAAATTGTGTTTGCTGCTGTGGTGTTTCTCAATTCCTGGGCAGGGCTATTGAAAGGCGTCGACAAGGAACAACTGGCGAGAGGTGCTAAACTGCTCAAGGGCAATGCCGTCAATATGCTCCGGATATGCGACACGGCACATGCCTACCAGGCGGCTTGATGTGTCATCTGCTTCACCTACACAAGTGATCTTTCGGAGAAAGACGTTTTTGCTCTGTGTTGATTGTTGGACTATGCTGCTCCCCTCTGCGTAGGGATGTTTATCTGTTCCTCGTTTGGGCTGATGGCCGTAGGCCTAGATCACACTTGTAATATGTTAGTGAAACTTTGAGACCAGTGGGTTTTCTCCTCAGGGTGAAAGATCCGACTTTGAGCTTTCATCATAGGGTTTTCCACTGAATCTCTGAACCTCTTCTACCACCACCACCCTCCGGTTCAAAAAAATGCCCTCTTCCAACGGTTGAGGAATTTCATCCATGACCGAGTGCTATCTTGTACTCCCTCCGTCCCAAAACAAGTGTCATAAATGTATAGAGATATATATGTATCTAGATTAAAAACTAAGTTTAGATGCATCCATATTTAAACAAATGTACGATACTTATTTTAGAACGGAGAAAGTACTATTAATTGATCTGTACAAGAATTTAATGATGCATTCTTTTTTTAATATATATAACTACACTAATTGAAAAAAAATGTACTGATGCATTCTTTTTTTTAATTAATTAATAAGGCATAACAGTTTTGCATTTGACTCGAGCGAAAAATTGTGAAGCAAGCAACGAGCAATCATGCATCTTATCCAAAAAAATATTTAATGCTTCAACCATAATTCCATTTTTTGGCGAAACAAATTTCCTTCTTTTGAGTGCATGTTAGTCATGTATTCGCGCAACATATTGCCAGCCCTCACACTTTTTAATTTCATATGCTACCCTCAGTCACACGCATAATTATAAGCCGGACAGCGTAGGTTTACACGGTACTAACAAGCCGTTAGAAAAAGAAGAAAAAAGGAATCACAAACCTAAAATGCATCAGCTCCAATTCCCCAACAGTTTCCAGAAACGCATCATGCTGAATCATCCCCTCACACACGAGTCAACAAAAGAAGCTCAACGGCCCTGCAGAAATACCATATCGCCAAGCCAGCAAGCAAACAAGAACACCAAGTGTGACTACTTGACCATGCGTTCATATGGAACTCTGTCGGTTTGGCCCAGGGTATCTTCAGCATACGTGATCAACGACCCCCGAACAGTCACACAATCGTCGCGGTCAATCGCAGATCGACTCGACACACAGATGGAGAGATGGTTGTCAACTCTGGAGAATCAGTCCTGCAATCAGGTTTGACAAAAGTGGAGTGAGAAGTACACATCACTTGCTGAATGTCAGCCAGGCGGTGAAGACACCGTTGAAGAGTTGTAGCCCTACGCTTTGTTTAAATAAATGCAACCTGGCAAGCCATCTATGACCAGATCATATAATAGAGCTTGCTACTTGGAAAACCATGGCTGGAACCAGTATGGGCATGGGGGCAACTGGGATCAAGAGCTTGCCATGGTCGTCACTAGTAGCAGCAGTAGCAGGCGCTCTGTGGATCGCCATGGCAAGTGCTGGTGATGAGGCGGCGCTGCTCGCATTCAGAGCGCAGGTCAGCGACGGCGGCGAGCTGGCCTCCTGGAACGGCAGCACACACTTCTGCAGCTGGGAGGGCGTGACGTGCGGTGGCAGCGGGGCGCCAAAGCGGGTGGTGGCGCTGCGCCTGGACGGCAGAGCGCTCGTCGGGGCGCTCTCCCCGGCCCTCGGGAACCTCTCGTCCCTGCGCACGCTCAACCTGAGCTTCAACTGGCTCCACGGGGAGATACCGGGGAACCTCGGCCGCCTCCGCCGCCTGCAGAGGCTCGACTTGGGCGACAACTCCTTCTCCGGCATGTTCCCGTTGAACCTGACCTCCTGCGTCAGCATGACCGAGATGAGGCTGCGCAACAACAAGCTTGGCGGGCGCATCCCGGCCGAGCTCGGCGACAAGCTCACGTCCCTGGAGGTGCTCTCACTCAGAAACAACAGCTTCACAGGGCCAATCCCGGTGTCACTGGCCAACCTGTCCTATCTGCAAAACCTCGATCTTGGCCTCAACCAACTCATGGGCTCGATCCCACCAGAACTCGGCGCCATTCGCGGCATGCAGCAGTTCAGCATCGTCAGAAACAGCCTCTCCGGTATGCTTCCACCTTCTCTCTACAACTGGTCATCGCTGGAATTACTCAATGTAGGGGTAAACATGCTGTACGGAAGCATTCCGGATGATATCGGAAGCAAGTTCCCCGAGATGAAAAGCCTTGCATTGGGTGGCAATCGCTTCACAGGAGCCATCCCTTCCTCAATACCCAACATGTCGTCCCTCGAAAGACTTGGCCTCGTGCAGAATGGATTCACCGGGTATGTGCCTCCCACATTGGGGAAACAGCTGGGAGCTCTCCAATATCTGAACTTGGCCGACAATTATCTTGAAGCGAACGATGACAAGGGGTGGGAATTCATCACTTCTTTGGCAAACTGCAGCCAACTGCAGCAACTGATACTCAGCAACAATTCTTTTGGAGGACAGCTACCAGGTTCGATTGCAAACCTCTCGACGACTCTCCAAAAGTTATACTTCGATGACACTAAGATCTCTGGGAGTATACCCGCAGATATTGGCAATCTGGTTGGTCTCAGTGTGATGCTAATAGCAAATACTTCCATATCAGGAGTTATTCCGGATAGCATTGGTAAGCTAGAGAACTTGATTGAGCTGGGCTTGTACAATAACACATTGTCTGGCCTCATACCGTCGTCTCTGGGAAATCTTTCACAATTGAGTAGGTTTTATGCATACCACAACAACTTGGAGGGACCAATTCCAGCAAGCATGGGGAAGTTGGAAAACCTCTTTGTACTTGACTTGTCAAGGAATCACCAACTTAACGGTTCGATTCCCAGAGATATTTTTAAATTATCCAGCCTATCTTGGTACTTGGACTTGTCATACAATTCCTTTTCTGGACCCCTTCCTAATGATGTTGGTAGCTTGGCAAACCTTAACATACTAGTTCTAGCAGGAAACCATTTATCTGGCAAGATACCCGACAATATTCAGAACTGCAAAGTGTTGGAATGGCTATCATTAGACGATAATTCGTTTGAGGGAAGCATACCTCAGTCACTGAAGAATATAAAGGGGCTCAGTATACTGAACCTGACCATGAATAAGTTATCTGGTAGCATTCCTGATGCCCTTGCCGAAATTGGAAACCTGCAGGAACTGTACCTAGCACACAACAACTTGTCAGGGCCAATCCCAGTAGTTCTACAGAATTTGACATTATTATCCAAATTGGATGTATCCTTCAATAATTTGCAAGGCGAGGTTCCAAATGAAGGTGTTTTTAGAAACATCACCAACTTAGCAATTTCTGGGAACACCAATTTGTGTGGAGGTAGACCTCAACTTCATTTGGCTCCATGCTCCACAAGCCCCTTAAGCAAGAACAAAAAGAAGATGAAAAAGACTCTTGTAATTTCTCTAGCAACAGCTGGGGCAATCTTGTTATCACTTTCAGTTATTCTTCTTGGTTGGATACTTTGCAAGAAGCTCAAACCAAGCCACAAGACATTATCACAAAATTCAATTGCTGATGAACAGTACAAGAGAATCCCCTATCAAGTATTATTGAGAGGAACAAACGGATTCTCAGAAGTCAACTTGCTTGGGAGAGGAAGCTATGGGGCGGTTTATAAGTGTGTCATGGACACTGAGGAAAGAACATTGGCTGTCAAGGTGTTCAATCTTGGTCAATCTAGGTACTCCAAGAGTTTTGAGGCTGAATGTGAGGCCATGAGAAGGATACGGCACCGTTGTCTCGTTAAGATCATTACTTCTTGTTCGAGCATCAACCACCAAGGTCAAGAGTTCAAGGCATTAGTTTTTGAGTTCATGCCCAATGGTAACTTGGATGGTTGGCTTCATCCAAAATCTCAAGAACCCACTACAAGAAACACACTCAGCCTTGCCCAGAGGCTTGATATTGCTGCCGATATTGTGGATGCAGTAGAATATCTGCACAACTACTGCCAACCATCAGTAATCCATTGCGACCTTAAGCCAAGCAACATTCTTCTTTCTGACGACATGAGCGCTCGAGTTGGAGACTTTGGCATATCAAGGATCCTTCAAGACAATACAACCGAGGGAATGCAAAATCCATATAGCTCAACTGGAATTAGAGGTTCCATAGGCTATGTTGCTCCAGGTGACTGAAATTCTTTGAATACTACTATCCTTTACTTTTCACTCGAATATGGCATGCTAACCACAAAACTTTGCATAATTGTAGAGTATGGAGAAGGCTCTGTGGTCTCCACTCATGGTGATATTTATAGTCTTGGCATATTGCTGCTTGAGATGTTTACCGGAAAAAGCCCAACAGACGGAACGTTCGGGAATTCACTGGATCTACATAAATTTGTCGAGGATGCTCTTCCGGATAGAACATTGGAGATAGCTGACCCAATAATCTGGCTGCATGGAGAAACAAAGGATGATATTAGAAGTAGTAGAATCCAGGAGTGCTTGGTTTCTATCTTCAGGCTTGGCCTATCCTGCTCAAAGACACAGCCTCGAGAACGGACGTCGATAAGAAATGCAGTGCTAGAATTGCATGCAATCAGAGATGCGTACCTCCTGTTTGCTGGTAAGCATATTGGGGAACATGGAGCAAAAGGAGAGACTCGGCTCAAGAACATTGAGCTGGAATGATATGATCCTGCAATAATAGAAGTTGTGTGTGTCATTTCAGCTAGCATTTGTTATCAGAGCTACTTTGTTTGCAACTGTATCAGAAATGTAAAATGTAGATTCCTGGTGTTCTATAATAGCACTATAGCAATAGCAGTTTTCAGCATATTACATTGCTTCTAAATTTTTTCAAATATTTGAGGAATCACATCCTCAATCCAGAATGCTAGCAACATGAATTTATCGCCCTAAGAAAATAAGCAGTCAGACAATTAACAAAGTATTGTCTATGCATATGTGTACAAAAATAAATAGGGAGCAGTACGCGGTAGCAGCAGTAATTGACCCAAGTATTTCACATATCCAGTAACAAATGCGTATATTTGAAAGCACAAGCAATGTGTCACAAAACGGAAATCACAAACTAGAAATGCATCAATGTCATTCAGTTTCCAAAAGCAGTAGCATGTAATCCTTCTAACGCGGGTGAAGCCAAAATTACCAGACTACATACTAGCACGTCCAACATCAATTCTCAAGTACGCGCATTAATACTCCGATATAACCAGAGTGGCAGCAACTGACACTGGACAGTGGTAGTACTACTAGAGAATGTGAACTTGGTGCCATCCTTGGTTGATCTGGAAACATGGGAGTCGAGGAGCAGGACTGCAGGAGGCCTACTTTAAGAATAATTTTCCTTGTTTATTTATTTATTTCTGAACAACGATCTTCCTTATTTCATTCCTTGCAGTTACAGTTAAAGGCAGCAAAAACAAATCATTGAGATGAAGCATCTAACTATGATGTCTACATCCTCCTGTTTGCAGCAACCATTAATTACGGAGATGTATGAATAAAATGCCGCTCTGGCTCCCTTCTCCCGCATCATATCAAATATACAAAGTGCATCATCCATTATCCTCCTTCTGCGAAGTGAATGTACGATAAGTCACCTCATTTGGCGCCAAACCCGTCTCGAACGTCTTATTGAAAAGCCTATCTGCTTCGCCAAACAAGAAGCTAACCTGAAAGCTTCCTCAACCTTCCACCAATGCTGGCCATGTCATATGTCATTCTCCATGCCATGTCACTCACAGCTCCCCCATCCAGATAAAACCCACACACCTGCGTCACTTCATCAGCTGCAACCCCTCACCGACCACCTCCGCGGCTCCACTGCCTCCTGAATTCCTTCATTATTCTTGCACAATCCATACATCAACACACACGACACCACGCTGACCTTGACCCCCAAATCCTCGGCACGAGCCTCTCCGCGCTGTCTGTTGAGATTCCCTGCCTCACGGTGAGCCCGAAACGACGCCGCGTATGTAAACATACTCATCCAGGCGAACACCGGGCTGCGGCATTTGATCGAACAGGACACGGGCAAGGGTGAGCTGACGAATCTTGACAAGAGGGACCGAACGATGTGTGGGAAGCCGCGCATTTGGTTCGGAGTGATGCAGCGTGAGGGGAATATGGCGAGACCGACGGCGTGAGATAGGAAGGAAGGCGCAGCCGCGCAGGGAGGGGGGAGACGATGCGGGGAGGCAGGAGGAGGAGAAGGAGCGAGGAGACTTGGGCGGGGGCGAGGCGGCTGCAGAGCGCGGGCGGGAGGTGGTGGAGGAGGTCGGCGAGGAGCTTGTCCGTGCCGGAATGGGAGGTGGTGGGTGCGGAGCGAGGTGCCTGCGTGGGGGAGGGGCCGTCGGGCCGGCGGTGAGAGTCGCCGGAGCACGTGCCGGACGCGGCGGGTCCGAGCAGCCAGCCGTGGCCGACGCGGCGGTGTGTAGAGTGTAGAGTTTGTTGCCGTTCGATCACGAATCAACGCAGCAAATTGGACGGTCGGATCTCCATCTGCGTACGAAGCGATGAGCCTGAAAATCTTGCTCCGTACTTGAGATGGTTATATATCTTTTTCGAACTTTTCTGAAACCAGTACTACTACAAAGTACTGTATAAATTACCTTCAAAAAAAAGTACTACTGTATAAATTTTCAAAGTTTTTTGAGGCATCATTTTTTTTTCTCTTTTCCAGAGCTCCTCCCCAATGTCATATGGCCGCATGCATCTAAAAAATCTTACTAGCATCTTTGGCGGCCAAAAAACTCTGTTTGCTTTTCAATTTACTGTTCATCACGGGATCAGATGCCCTAGCTCAGAAGCGCCGTCCTTGAGATTTTAGGAATTCCACTAAGATCGTCCAATTTCATATAGGAGTACAACTTATTGATATTGTATGTGAGTGCATTTTGGAGCTCTCTATTCAGAGAGTAATCGTGCTTCATTTTTGTACTGGAGTACATAAGATTACAGCCTTAACAAAACATTTATAGAAACAAGCTCATCAATCCTGGAGTGGATACCTGACTGGTCTATTCACACTAGGGATCCCAACTGATTGCAGACTTTACATCTCAACAACAACTATAATTCCTCTCCTTTGCAATAATGCGTCACCAAATCTAGTTCACTTGCAGATTCCATTAGCAAAGCAAAAGACATGGGAAGAAGCCACTAAAACTTTTCATCAATGGACGGTGCAACAGATTGCATTAGTAGTTGTTGTTTTTGTTCATTGATTCATCTCGTAGTCTTCAGGCACCAAACACAAGACAGAGAAACACAATTATTTTTCAAGCATCTTTTCAACAAGATTTTTATTTTAGATAGAGGACGTGGCCCAAACGCCGGTTTTATGAAGGGTAAAATAGGCTTTTTACCTCCAAGGTAAAAAAAATCTAGCCACCGGGAGGAACGAGAAAGGCGATGGAGCGAGTGAGAAGTAAGCAATGATCTCATGAAACACATGGGATGATCTCATGCAGCATATGGGGAAAACAGAGTTTTGGAGGGTCTCCTCTTCACAAGGGGCCTCTTGACCACCAAACACCACCCCAAAAATAGCACGGCGAAACGCGGCCTCTCCCCTCCCAGAATCCACCCCTGTCAACACTATAATTTCAAAACGGAATGGCAGCCTCAACTTTTACCAACTTTAGGATACTAGGTCCAGCAGAACCCATTCTGCTTGCCTTTTACCGGCACAACATCATCCCCTGAAAGAGCAGGCCCCCGCTCCGGCTCCTCCTGAAGTTCAGTTTCCGGATTCTGTTTCATTTCCTGCAGAGACATGAATGGGCTCAGAAAATTGAAGAGCGGGATCAGCATCAAGCGAAGGGGTGGCGACCCCCAACACGGTAAGAGATTCGTTGGTTTCAATTGTGATTTTCATCCGTATTTTATCTCCCCTGCGAATATGTTTTCCGATTTCTCACGGTTACTTCATTTCACCTTGGAAAATACGTAGTTGCATGGCTTGATCAATGTTTTCCCATTACCTTCTCTGCAAAGATGTTCAGGCGCTCACCTGCTGACTGCTGAGAATGAGAATTCGCCCATACATAGCTTAATCATGGGTGACCGTTGGTTTGCAGGCCAGACTCAATTTGATGAATGGGAGGAGCAACAACGATATTGGCACTCACCGTTGGTAAACCAAACACCACGGGAATCACTGGTGACCCCTTCGCCACGGACGCCGCTGGTAAGCCCTTCACTGAGGGCGTTACAGGTGGGGCCTTCACCGCGGGCACCACCGGTGAGCCCCACGGGGTCACCATGCACCCCAGGAGGCAGCCAGAAGAAGCCGGTGCTGGGCAAGGTGAAGAGCAAGGCTAAGAAATGGATGCACCTGCTGCATCACAAGAAGAAGCATTCCGCACACGACGAGATGATGATGTGGACACCGCGTATAGGCCCCAGCTCGGACGACAGCTACGGCAGAGGGGGACAACAAGATGATGATGCGCGCCTTGGAACCCCAAGCACAGCACTGCACCCACCTTCATGTACGTCTGTCAGAATTATCACAAATCAGTCGCTGAATTTCATATGAAACACCACCTGTCTAACTAGCTCCAATTCAATTCAGCAAAGAAACCAACTCTAGTAGTAGTTCTATTGAGATGAAACATGATAAAAAATTTATGTCCTCGTGTACTGCAGTTACCGAGTCGGAGTACGAACCTGAGGTGTACGTGGAAGCATCATCAAGGCAAAACACGCCAGCCCCGAGCCCCACCGCGTGCCAGGAACAACCATTCTTCAAGGTCAGCAGCAGGTTCGAGTCAGAAATGAAAGAAGCCAATGAAATGCTGATGGAATCGAAACAGCTGCGGGTCAAAACATCCAAGCCGAAGACTGTGACATTTGCACCGATACTAGAATACGGCCCAGAAATCGAAAACAAAGTCTGGAGCAACAAGGAACGCCCTGAAGCGACAACGGGGACATTCAGAAAGGCATATGCTACAGTATATCAGGCTGCCCTCGAGATGGTCTCTATAATCCAAGACACAATGCTGGCATACAATATCGACAGAAGGCACCTGGTAGATAAAATAGTATCAATTAATAGATACCTCCTGTTGAAGCTGGAGCCTGGACAAGATGACGAAGCACTTGCGGAAGTCATCACTGAGGCTATCCTGAATCTGCTAGACGCGTGGAGTGAGAATGTTGAGAGGCCTTTGATGCAGAGGGCAAAGAAAATCTCTTCTTGGTTCCTGCAAGAAGGGAGAGTAGAATTACCTCCAGTTTCGCTGTCTACACGTCGTTGTGCTGCCCAAGGTAAGCCACCAGTGTGCAAGGATAGTCTTATCTGCAAAAGCATATTACTGAACATTATATTAGCTGACTGGAAACTTATGACATGCAGATGCAGAAGAGTTCTATTAACTAGGGAATTAACTACTGCTTCAAGCAAGAGGTGAAGGCAGAGAGTGATACGACATCAGTAGAGAGTTGTTCCCCTTACAGTATATAGATGCTGGAGGCGAAGACGAAGATGCGTGCCCCGAGTATACTTTGTTCATAGAATTAACATTACAGTAAAAACATCATGTGTGTTACAAGTGAAACCGAAAAGAGGTTTCTGTACTTTTGTACAAGAAAGTAAAGTCAACGGCTACAATCTTGACCGAATTTCTCCTCAGATGAAGATCAAAACTATGATTCTGTCAGAGATTACATCTACAGTAACCGAACCAAAAATACTCTACAGATAATTTATGAGGAAAGAGGCACAAACCGTGCCTATCACACTGAATATGGATACATTCATATTATAACAAGACACAGAAACTTAAGACAGGTGAACTTTAGATAAAATAAACAAATCGGTACCTGTTTTCCCAGTATACTAAGATGAGATTACAAAAGGGCAAGTTACATAATTGTTTGATCTTGCCACGTTCACTGGCACAGACGTACATATATAACATCTCAAACTATTTTAATGGAACATCAGGAACTACAGGTTCACAACACACACACACACACACGGTATATGTTCATATTGGCAGGTGCAGGAAGTTCGCCCGTGTAATCTCTGCCACTTCAATTAAGCTCATATGAAGAAAAGGTGAACCCAGATTGTTTCTCATTGGTGCACTTCAATTCAAGCTTCTGGAATGGACTACACACAAAGAAAACAAAAGATGTTTGGAACGATTTCCTATTTAAGAAATTCCATAGTAAGCTTGCAATGTGTAAACCATGACAAATTATTCATTACCTGCTGTTTGGGTCATAATAAAAGCCACTAATGGATCCATCACTACAAGAAAAGCAGACGTAATAGAAGCCAGCTATGGTCAACCCACAGTCCACTCCCACATTGACAAAGTACTGCTCTTTCCATCTCTGCATGTAGCATCAGAAAATTGGAAGCTACAGTTAAGCATTTAACATATGATGCTTATACATATGAACATATCAGGTGATGCAGTACCATGAATATATAAGGATAGTTGCTAAGGTCCACAGACTTGCCACCATCTGTTTCAATCTGACTCTGCACAAGAAACATAAATTAGAAATGTATTACTCCCTCCGATCCATATTAATTGACGCACACTTAATACAACTCTAGTACAAAGTTGTACTAAGTGAGTGTCAATTAATTTGGATCGGAGGGAGTATCATACTCATGTTGACTGACTTCACCAATTTAAGTAACCGGTTACCAGAAGAGGGGTAAACGATGGGAACTTGGACCAATGCCTTACATCATCCTCTGCGCTGCAAAGCAAAAAACAAGAATAGTGAGAGTAAGTTTGAAATGTTATCCTGCACCAGGTCATATATGTATGAACAAAGGTAAATGATGGCGTTGGCATAAACATAAATACTCACGATGCCTCCCACTTGCCAGTAAAAAAGGTATAATTTTTAGTATCCACTATCTCCCCCTCCCAGAATGTCACCACCTATGGATAGAGAAAGCCAATAAGCAAAGTTAAAGTTGATGAATAAAAACAGACAGTAAGGTATAATAAGACAGCAATAAATGTAGAAACTATGATGATTATGTAAACAAAGCTACAGTACAAAATTTATTTTACAAAATTAATACTTGATTTTCTGCCTGTTGGATTTTCCTCTCAAGTAGGGCAATTTTGTGTACAACATTTTTTTGAATTCATCTGCCTAAGAGACCTGAGCGCTGGCTCAGCGATAGAAGCACTGTCTAGTGCTCCAAGATAGACGACTTCTACTCCCACATAGATGAATACTGGAACCAAGCTTATCGCTTCTTCGATAAAAGGCCTAGCAGTCCCTCCCCCTCTGGCCTCAGTTTTTGAAAGAAATCAGTTAGCCTCTGCAGAAGCACTTCTTTTTCTCTCTAGTTCATTTAAGAAAGTCCATGGTGACCCAATATTTAACTTGGTGCAACTAGTGGATTTGAAATTTTATTTAAAAAATGGTTTGATCTGTCTAGAAATGTAGCTCGAGGAAAAGATATAGCATATAAAGTTTCACGGAGTCAAAGAGAAAAGAAGAAATAAGTTTCTCACAGGTGTGTCGGCTAAGGGAACATTAAGTGCTTCCATCGTTCCACATAAATAACCCTGTTCAATATCACAACCATGGATACGAACATTGACTTTCCATGCTTCATCTTTTTGTAGACTTGAAACATTTTGAGTTCCTGCAAAACACTGGACGAAATACATAAGTAGATTAGGCCAATCCATAGTAACATGAACACCGTAACTTATATTCGAGGATAGCATAGACAAAAATGGAGGAACAACACCACTCTCCAGCTATTTGCTAGCAAAACCAACCAAAGATACTGTTTTCCCTTGCCCTACAAGCAATATATATTTCACATTTGGTTGACAGGAGGACACGGTGGTAACAATTCAGTGGCATTGCATCGTAACTACAGTTTTGCGAAATAGCCTTTCGATAAAAACAATCCAAGCTTCAGTTGGTCCATCTTAACCGAATGTTCAAATAATGGCACGAAAAACATACTCTTCCAGCGGACAAGAGTGAGCAGCTAGGAGGAGATGGCTGCACAGCATTTTGATCTTGACCTGCAACCACAAATCAATCAGTACTGTGTAATGACCTAGCAAACTAGTAAAGCATCATAAAGACAGCTCAGGCTACAAAGGGAAAACATTTTTTTTCCTGTATTAGGAACAGAAAGGCAAATGACCATGTCAATTTTTCAATATTGATTCCAGACCGCCGAAGCAAAAGCATGGATCAAACTTATGGCTATTGTGTAATTTTCTCCAAATACAGCAACTTGGAACAGTTTTGAGCAGAGCTTTTCACATACTCGATGCATTCAGTACCTCTAACACTGTAGCACACACTCAACTCTCATGAATAATCAAAATCAGTTAAGCATTTGCAATATTTCGATATATCTAGGAGGCTTCATGAAACACTTGACACAAAATCGCAGATATTCCAGGGGCTGGGACCAAATCAGGTCTACCCAAACACTCTCAGCTGGCACTCGATGACTCGATCTGCGATTCCACAGCACCTACTGCATCCTCAAAAACACAACAACGCACTACGCGAGCGGCCGAATTGCAGCAGCCTACCCACGCAGTCAGAAGGATACAGCCACTTACAAATCCTAAAAGCAGTATTACCAAATTACCCACACAATCCGGTTCAAAGTAAGGGCAATCTAGATTCCGCTCGCGCTGGATCGATCCGGCGCAGGTACCAGACCATGCTCTCCGATCGGATCTAGAGCCGGGGATCGGGCGGCGAACCAAAACGGGCGCGCGTGGATAGCATATAGATTGGAGGGGAGGGTGGGCGGAACCTGATGATGGCTGCGAGGAAGGGGTGGCGGTGTCGACCACCCTCACAGGCATCTTCGGCGGCGGCGGCGGCGGCGGCGGGTGAAGTCGCCGGCGACGAGGCTGGATGGATGATGATGGTTCGAGAAGATGTGTGGCGTTTTGATGCCTTGAGTCGTGTCTCAATGATGGATTGATGGGGACAGTTTTGTCACGAGTATTTTTTAATAAAAAACCTCAATAAAATGTTTTTATTCTAAGAGCAGGCTATAATTTGGGGCAACATTATCTACTACTACTTCCTTCGTGTCAAAATACGGAGTATGAGATATTTTAGAAATTTAAATTAAGCTACAAAAATATCTTATATTTTGATACAGAGATACTATTAATATAACGAACACCAATTCATTGTTAAATTGTATAAGGAGTGCAATAGAAATTTATGTTAGAGAACAGTTGCTTTATTATAGAGCAGTAGCTGCTTTTTAGCTATTCGAGGTTAAAAAATTTACACTGGGTTAAAATTTTTTTCAGGTTTTGCTTGTATCTCTATTTTGTACATGAATTTGGTCGAAACTTAGTTCTTGTAACAAAATGATTTTTGGGAAACCCAACAAGAAACACTAGGTGCTGCTTATTTGCGAAAGCAGTCGCCCAGAGCAGCGTGTTCAACCTCCTCTTTTTTGTTCCCTCGCTCGGCCGCTGCCTCACCTCCCCTTCCATGCGATGCTGGTGCCGACCATCGCCTCCCATGGATTTTCCCTCTGAGGAGACGACCTTGTCAAGCTTCCCCAATCGTGATGGCGACGCTCAAAGATGAGCAACTAGAATCCTGCATCTGTGTGTCCATTATTAATTTTGAAACTGATCTCTAAATTTTTGTACTATGTTTTGAGCTCTGAAAAATAGGTTTATGTTCAATTGCTATTTTGGGTTCATAATTCAAGTTGTTGGTGACCCCCTTCTTTTTGTATTCCTTGCATTTAAAAGAGAGAAGGCATTAGAATTACATCATATTGTAAAATGTATTATTGAAATGGAAATTATATCATGAAACAATGGTGCAAAATAGATGTATTAACTGATCAAAAAACTAACAAGCCTCATCGATATGATGATAGCCGGACCCATATGGAAGTATCTATGTCAGCAAAGACTGGACCCATTTGTGAGAAACTTTGATCTCAAACTAACGAATCAATTATTGATGATGGATTATAGCCAACAAAAATAATCTTAGATACCAAAATACCTATCATAGATGATAATTTATCCCATTGTCAAAGATGAACATCTGAAGTGGGGATATAGATGAAATTTTGTTAGATATGTATGGAGTGGGTTGGTTCGGTCGTAACGAACACATCTACACACACCAAATTCGCACCTTCTTTTGGATGCAAATGTGGTGCCGAACAGTTTGGACATATGTATGATAGTTGCATGGTTATTTCGTGTACGGTCTATATGCAGATTATCCGTTGAAACATATAAAAATTAAATTGGTTTGATTGAAGGTGGTACAATATTTTTTAGGGGCTGAGCAACCCTTTTACCCTCTGCTCTTCTAGCCCACGGCCGTGCCCCATGGTGTAGATCAGGTCGTTGCTGTACTTTCTCCCCCCTATCAATGAAAGTATACATCCCGCGGTGTATTTTTGGAAGAAAAAAAAAAGTTAAACGTTCTTTTGCCTGTGCAGTACACAACCTGTGTTGAAGACATCTGAATTGTTTCCTTCCTAGCCTAAAGTTATGAAGTTCAAAGAAAAAAAGCCTAAAGTTATCACATACACCTAAGTTTAACCATGCCAGAACACATTAGGCTTGTGTTTTAAATCTATCATATTTGTGTCTTGCCACACTTTACTTGTATTATGGTTCGCATGTCATTTTGATTTAATTTTTTGCGGCATCTTGCCACATTTATGGTTGCAATTTTGTTCATCTCCTTTTTGTGAAAGCCATACTTTACCTAAGCTTGGTTGTGATGGAATTAATCGCAATCCAAAACAACCTCGTCATCTCACCGAAAGGAGCCACAAAGTAATCGGGTGGAGTGGGGAGGATCAAGGACAAGCACGACACTTTGTTTGATGATAGACCCCATGACGTCTCTCTCCCGTGAGTCCCGATCCAATCAACTCCCGCGCATGATAGTTGGATATAAGTATGATAGTTGCATGCTTATTTCGTGTTCGGTCTATATTCGAATTATCCGTTCGAACCTATAAAAATTAAATTGGATCGGTTGAAGGTGATGCAAAAAACATTTACGGGTTGAGCAACCCTTTTACCCTCTGCTCTTGTAGCCTTTGGCCATGCTCCACGGTGTACACGATTAGGTCGTTGTTGTACGTTCTCCTTCCTATCAATGAAAATATACATCCGCGATGTATTTTTACAAAATAAACAAAAAGAAATAACCTTTTTTTGCCTGTGTAGTACATGGCCTGGGTTGAAGATATCGGGTTGTTTGGTTCCTAACCTAAGGTTATCACACCTAAGTTTAATCATGCGACAACATCTTATGCTTGTGTTTCGAATCATTGTTTTTTTAGACGGAACCTCGTCAGAGGGCGGGGAGTTCCCGCATTTCATTAAAGAAGAAGTAGAGTTGGTCCAGTTAATAAGGGAAACCGGACCAAAAAACCATACAAGACACGATTAATTAGGGGAAACCGGCAAAAAACCACACACCTAACTAAAAAATCATGGAACATCGTCCGAGCCAGATACAAGAGTCCCTAGGCCCAATACCACAAGAACCAACTTATACCCAGCTAAGCCGAACTCCACGACCTCAAGAGCACTCTCGCAACAAGAAGAGTACCCACCCCTAAATTGAGGAAGACATGGATCAATCATTAACCATTACCAACTCGCGAAGAGCCTGGTTCGCCGTTGGCGTGACCAGATTCTTACCCAGCCGCAGGTAAGGCTGAATCTTCTCTTGCACATCTTCTTCGCTGCCTTTCTTTGAGATCTTGTCCTTTGGTAAATCTCCAAAGGACGCAGCCAACCTATGCTCAGCGCGCTTGGCAGGTGGGATGTTGCAATTTTTGTTCTTCATATTCAAACGCCCGCTACACCTCCCGCTATAAGTGGAGACCCCATCAATATGCACATGAATCGGTGCGTCGAGCAAGGACTGCGGGGCGGTGCAACTGAAGCTGCTCAAAAATCCATCCAGCAAGGTGGAAGAAGCCGGACCACACGACATGCCAGTGTTTCCAAGCGAGATGTCGGGCTTAGTCACCTGCAGACCGTGAGGATCAACTGGCGCTATCAACTCCGAAGAGGAAACCAAGGGGGTCACCTCTCCAACTGAGCAAACAGGCAAGGACTTCTCGGTCAGCTCCATGTCGTTGCAAGATGTCACGTTCTCATCAGCCTTGACATGATCCTCCGTGCCTTGAAAAATCATCTCGGGCGAGACAAAATCTGAGTCAGGGGGATCATCTGTAGCCTGCACCATCACACCGCCCAACTCAGACGAGCAGCCGAGCGCCGTGGCCGCATTGGCACTAATACCACCATCCACCTCGAGAGGCTCAGACTCCTCAAATCCACCTGGCACTATGGAATCGGGGAGGGTGGGCTTGTCACAAAGAGCTTCCAACATCTCCCACATGCTCGAGACCTGATCAGTCCAGCCCTGCACAGCGGCGACTAAGTCGCGAAGGGGCAGGAACACCTCCTCCAGACGAGCAGCAAATGCAGCTTGCAGCTCAGAGCTCAGCACCTCCGCCTGAGCAGCAATGAGAGGTTGCAAAAGCCTCTAATCAATAGCAGTCACGCCAGGATCAACCGCAGAAACATCCGGTCCAGCAGTCGGATGTGCAACCACCGATGCCCACGAGCGCTGAGGTTGACGAGGAGGGCCTGGAAGCGGGTGGCTGCAGGGGCGAGAAACTTGGCCGCTAGGCATGTCCCTCGAACGACTAGGAGGCCTTGGAGGCAGGCGGAGGCGTGGAGGTAGACCAGCAGGATGGTGTGCCTCGCAGTCTCGCTCACGATGACCAGAGAGGCGGCATCTTAGGCACCGAAAATCCCCTTTGCAGTCAGCGACGAAGTGGTCCGACTCCAAGCATCGGAAGCAAAGGCCGAAGGTCCTCCGTTTGAAGGCAGGGGAGGGCCCAGACTCCTTCCTGGAAGGCGTAGCAGGTGCCTTCTCCAGCCACCGGCGGCGCCTTCGAATCATTGTCATATTTACGTTTTGCCAAACTTTACTAGCACTATGGTTCGTATATCATTGATTTAGTTTTTTGACACATTTATGGTGACAATTTTGTTCATCATCCTTTTTATGGCAATTATACTTTACCTAAGGTTAGCTGTGATAGAATTAATCACGATCCAAAACAACCTCGTCATCTCACCGAAAGGAGCCGCAAATCGGGTGGAGTGGGGAGGATCAAGGACAAAGCACAACACTTTGTTTGATGATAAGACCCCATCGACGTCTCTCTCCCGCCGAGTCCCGATCCAACCAACTCCCGCGCAACCTCCACTCTCAAAAGTGATATCAACACCCCCAATCATTCCATTCCATCACACGCAATTTTCAGTTTTTCATTTCATTAGTGGGGCTCCATTCCGCAAAGTTGACACCTGCGTTTCTCTCCGCCTGCTCCGATCACCGTCGCCGTCCACCCCACCAGCCATTGTTTTCCTCGCCAACTTTCCTCTCCCTCCGATCGTCTCTCTCTGTTTCTGAGTTCATCCACAAATCTCTCCTATGATTCCTCCTCTGAATTTTCTTGATCCACTGAGCTCGCCGCCGGTGGTGGCCGTGTGATGGTCCGCGAGCTCTTGGCCGTGCTGGTGCGCGCGGCGCTGCAGTGGGCGCTGGCGTCGCTGCTCCTCGCCAACGGCGCCGTCTTCTGCCTCATCGCCGCCGCGGCCTCCTCGCTCCGGCTCGGCCCGCCCTGCCTCCTCTGCGCCCGCGTCCACCACTTGCTCTGCTCCTCCTCCTCTTCTGACGCCGACCGCGGCCAAGAACAGGAGCAGGACGCCTTCCGCCGCCTGCTCTGCGACGCTCACGTCGCCGCCGTCGCAAGATTTCGCTCCGGAGAAACAGAGCTGAAGCAGCCGTGCTCTGCTTCTGATCACGGCGACGGAGGCGCGAAATCTGATTCAGATAAACCTGGAGGTAATGAATCAATCGAATCGATTGCTTCTTCTTTTCGAGCTAGCATACGTGGCACCAATGGTCTTTACAGTTTAGAGAATATTTGTATGAATTAGCAATCACAAAATGGCTGCGAATTATGGATTTGTTCATGTTTATCTGATCGAGTTGTTGGCGATACCACCAAGTACACTAAACTTCAACGAAATTGCTCTGCGTACGACTCAACTCGTACGATTCACGTCCGACCTTGGAATCTCACCATTACGGTTGAGGCATAAATTCAATCCAAGGGTGATTGAGCAGTGTCGTACAAACGTCGGACGAAAATTCGTCGTACGCCTAGCACTGTTCAAACTTCAATGAGGACCTTCGTTCTTATCATCATCTCTTGGTTGGTGCAGCCTTAATTACTTGATGAGCTTTTACAATGCTTTTAGCACAGAGTAGAAACAAATTCATCCATTTGCTAAATTTAATTCGGTGATAAACTGCATGAGAACTGTTTAGTTATGCCATTCTCAGGAATCAGAAATTCAGAACAATGCTTTTTCAGGTATCCAGAACTAAATGTACAGTACAGTAGAGCGAATGAGAATGGGCTTCGAACCCTACGTGTTGACAACTACTGTAACTCACAGTTGACATGTACATGCACTCAGGTCTAGAGTTTCATCAGCGCGTCGTCTCCATCGGCAGCGAGATCTGCGAGCAAGATCGCGGCGGCGACCTCGGCACGATCCTCGGAAGAACGACGAGCATCGGCGGCAGCGGCGACGGCCCGTACGTGTCCCTGTTCGAGCTCGCTCCCATCGCCGCCCTCCCGCCGGAAGACAACCTGGATTACGACGATGCCAAAGAGCGCGAGAGCGCGTCGTGGAGCGAGGTGGCAGGCGGCGAGCAGCTGACGGTGAGCGGGCTCGTGGCCGCCCTCCGAGCCCAGCGGAGGGAGCTGGAGGCGGCGCGCGCGGAGCTGCTTGGCGAGCGGCGCGCCAAGGCGGAGCTGGAGGAGCAGGGGGAGCTGGACCGGGAGGCGGCGCGGGTGGCCATGCAGCTGGTGCACGAGGCGGAGGCGGAGAAGCACGAGCTGCAGCGGCAGCTCGACGCGTGCAGGGTCAACGCCCGGCTCCACGTCCACGGGGCCGCCGCCCTGGACTCGGACTGCGGCTCTGCTGCTGCTCCGGCCAACAACCGGCTTGGCCGCCGGCCGAGTCGCGACGTTGACGGCGAGTTGATGGACCAGGGAGGCCGCGGGTGCACGGAGGCGGACTGGAACGGGAACAGCAACGACGGCAACAATAACAACTACCAGTCGCTGATGGACTTCTTGCCGGGCTCGGCGTACTCCTCGTCGCCGGACCTGGCCAACCTGCTGAGGCTGTACACGGCGGAGGGCAATGGCAATGGCGCTCGTCGTCCGGTGGATGGTGATATCATCACTGAGACTGAGGAGGAAGAGGAGGAGGAGGTCGCGGTCGTCGCCGTCACGGCCGCGGCTGTTTCTGGGTTCGACGGCGGGAGCGGCGAGGCTGCTGGTGTTGCTATTGCTGGTGATTCTTCACCGGAAAGTGGGGGAGGTCTTGCACAAGACGAAGCAGCTGTAAATCTGTAAATCCGTGGATGATGTATCGTCGCATCAACGTGTGTGCGCGCGCGCACATGTATAGATTGATTGATTTGTTATCAGTTCAAATGCCATTCTTCGTATATTACTCCGGAGTACCAAAGATAAAAATCACGCGAAGAAATGATTTCGCGATAGCCTTTTCCGAAAGCTATATCTGTCGCCGTTGGGGGCGATTGCGGCAAATAGTGGCAATGTTTCAGGCGAAAGAGATAATTTCTAGTGATCCGTTGTTGATTTTGAAGCTGTTTAGAAGAATTTGTCGATGATTTCGCAACCGTGAATAGTGTAGAGGCAAGGCTTCGGGGAATGTATAGCGCAACTATATCGGCAATTTAGCAGAAGATTTAATTTCATAATTACTATTAGATGATGCTTTTCATTCGATCCAGCCGAGATCTACTACTAGATGATGAATCGACATTGTTGATGGATGCAGATAACACCTCCTTGTTGATTACTTCAAGTGTAATGTTATGATGCAGATAGCGGTAATTTTCTTTACGTGGTACTGTAAAATTTAGTTTCTAGTGCAACCATTTCACTCAGCAAGAACAATTTTGAAGACCAAGCTTATCTCCTTAGGCAGTTAGGCAGGTTGCATACCATCAAAATGGGTGTATGATTAATCACCGAGTGGCAAGATTATACAAATGTACTAAAAAACAATTAGGCAACATCCAAAATGTGTCACCTCGCCGAAGTTTAGCCAAATATTCCTAGAGATAGGAACGCATGAGGAGGCTGATCCATGGAAACTGTAAGCACTCAGATCAAGGTAAATTGAATGAGTAATTGAGCCAAAAAGAATGTTTCTTAGTTACCAGAAAGGGGAGCAAACGCCATCTCCATCAACACCAAAATCTTCCAGATTAAAAATCACAAAAATCTCCATCTACTCCAAAGTCCTCATTATCACGATAATGGATGGAGAAAACAGGCCACATATGAGGGAACCTTCTTGAATTGGGAGGGAGCGACCAACATCACCAGAGGAGTTGTTCGTGCGGGTATCAACTCCAGAAGCGAGCAACGACTCATTACCAAGATCATCTGAGGGAAAATAAAAGAATTGCCATAAGATCTCCGTAGAAGTGGGTCTAGAAGTTTGCTAGTAGCATGACCTAGGGGCACAAAGAAGGAAGAAAAGTGCCCACGGTACTGATCATATATGAGGAAGATGCCTCGAGTGGTTCTCTATGAACTAATGGTTTGTGGATGGCGAACAGACAACCGGCCCCTCCAGTACTGTCTTATGGGAGAACGAAACTGATCGTGATTAATAAGGCAGTAGCAAAACGGTGGACTGCTAACATTTATTTGGACCATAAATTTACGTGGCTGACTTTTGGATTTCGAAGAAAATCTAGTGCGCTCCATAATCTAGAAAGGGGAAAGAAGTATGTATTTTCACCATGGGACCACTTGAGCTGATGTGGATAGTGTGCATGGTGAGAGAATAGATTTTAGTGGGAGCAACTTTTTAAGAATGTTAGATGTCTTAAACATACGATTGTTTCTTTTTTTCTTGCGGGAAGACATACACTTGTTTCTGCCGTTGCAACGAACATGCATATGTGCTAGTAATGTCTAATTTTACTGTCCTAGCTATAATAGAATAATAGAACGTTATTTTCTTCGATTCATATTAATTATTTTGAAATATATGTATCTAGCACTAAATTAACGTTTAAATACTCCAATTTAAAATGTATAGAAGGAAATATTGTTTTATGCTTAATTTGTGTGCAGATAATCTTTAGATCTCTGAGAATGCCTAGCCTACTTTTTCTGGCCTAGCTATTATAGTAGAGTAGAATTTTCAGGGCTCTAGTAAAATCCACTCACTATTCATATAATATATCTCAAGTCTCAACCAGAATTAAAACCAGTATTCTGTTGCTAAACAAAGTAATATAGAGTAAACTAGCTAGGCGGGACGTGGCTAAACTGTGCTGGGGTGTATCTGGTCTCCGTGCGTCCCGTCGCTGAGATGGGGAAAAGATGCCGTGTCACAGCAGTCGGCGAATTAAGAAATAGTGATAGGACGGTGAAATACGCGAATGAATAGTGGCATACGAATGTCTCCGTTGGATGGATTGACGGGAGCGGAAGAGGACCGTGGCTACCATGTTCAGATAATTTAAGAACGGAACCTTAGTGCTAACCAGGACCGTGCTCCAAAAAATTAAGAGAGGACGCGTGTCCGGTTGGGCCATAAACAAGCTCCTCTCCTAGGAGATCATCTAAACTAATATATAAAAGCACGAGAGGGGCTGGTCCAAAACATCTTGACCTTTCATTCATCAAATCTAACGATTAGAATTGCTTCCATGTTTAGCGCAGCACAACACGTTTAATACCCTTAAAACTTGCTACAAATTACCCACCACTGCCATTACAATAATGAAGCCCCTAATATCATTAATCTTGCGGTAATTATGTGGCATGAATGCACTAATTTCTTTCCTGCATGCATGCGATTCTTTGCTGGATTATGTCCTCTACATTGATTATCTTTTATTGCATGCATATCATTCCTTTTCATCTCAAAGGGGAGGATTTTTCCTGCCCAACTCCCTACACATGCATCATTTATTTTCAAATTTGTTGTCATGGTAATTGCATGCGTCAAGATTAAGGACAAACTGAACCATGAAGATCGTTCCATTCATAATGCCTTTTTACAATAGATTTTAAATGGAAAGAACCCATCAAGGATCAAATTTTGAAATCAACCAAATACAATTAATGTTTTATAATTTCCTAAAAAATTAATGCACCTTATAATATGAAACAGATGGTGTAAGAATTTTTAAAATTTTGCGACCCGTTTTAAATTCAATGTTCATATCGCACAAATGTGCAAGATGAAGTACTTCCCGCAGGAGATGTATGGCATATGACCGACTATGATCAGCAACGTACACAATTGAAGATCATATAGTGATGTCATCTTGGTCGATATATGTCATGAAAAGTGTGAATCGTGTGAATTAATAGTCAAGTTCTAGCATAAATTTTTCCTGCAACGGGCCCTCAAATTCTTAGACTGACATAGACACTGCTTTATTACCAAGTTTTGATATATATATATATATTTCTACCTAGGAAATTATATCAACACGAGTACTCATGTTGATAAATAAGCTCACCTACAATTTGAGTGCAAGCCGCACATTTTTTTGTCAACATTAGTAGACCTCTCAATTGATTCGTATATATTATTGCATTAGATAATTGCACATGCATTACAAAGGGGCCACATATATTTTATATGCAATTACCATGATTAAATAAAAAAAATATTCAAGCTGTCAATTGAATTGAGATTTTTTTTAAATATTACGTTCTTAAAAAACTTAAAACTTATCGACTTACCTAAGAAGACATGTTTTCATTTGATAAACCATAAGATTTATGTGGTTTTCGATAATAATCTGCAGGAAAACCAAAAATAAGAAGAAAAAAATTATGAAAAAGCGGAGGGAGGAGGAGAGGACGAAGTGAAGATCAACAGAAGGTGGTAAACGGAACACCGATGGATAAAATATGAGTCTTTACATTGTTTTAGATATACAATAGAGATATAAGTATAATATTGTCCCTTTTTTATTTTTTGTTAATCGCATTCAATTAGAAGTACAATATTGTCCTATTTTTATTTTTTGTTAATCACATTCAATAAATTTTTTTTGAAGCACATTCAATAATTTTGCTCATCATGTTTAAATATATTATTGGTAGGAATATTTTTTCGTGTGATTAAATGTGGGTTGCACGTACAAATTTACTAGTAGTCTGTAAGCGGCGAAGCTAGTACAGTCCGCGGCGGCTGCAGATCCCGATTGCTGGCACCGTGGAAGTGAAGCTCCAATGGCTACCGACGGCCTCGAATTCTTTCTTGATCCGGTTGACAGGTTGGTTGCTTGTTTGATCCGTCCGTTATTTGATTTCTCAGATTTCTTTCTCCCCTACCATCCCTTAAAAACCTCGTATTATTCAGGTTCCCTCTTTGCAGCCGTAGGCGAGTCAGATTCGATGGGGCTGGCTGCTGCTGAGCAAGTTGGCGATGATGAGGATTCAGCTTGCGCCGGGGTGTGGGGGAATGCTTTGCCAAATCCGGGGACCTGTAATGTAAATCTGCTGGTGGAACAAGCCAGTCACCTGGCTGGGAGGTCGGCTGAATCGACAGGGAAATTAAATCCAGAAGCCCCCGGCTGGCCGAAAAGGTGAGTGTTGTACCTGATTTAATTGATGTTCATGTCCGGGTACAAATTAATCGTTGCAGTGCTTGGTGTTTCCTGTTACGTGAAGTGAATCTTCATGGATTTAAATATTTTCATATGAAACTGGACGTGTGTGGCAAATTGTTATGTATGATGCTCACTGATTTTATTCATTCTGCAAGGTTGAGAGTTGAGAATGCTCCCCCTGACAGGAAGCCATCTGCTGGTACAGTTTCAGCTCTAGTGATCTGATTGACGGGAGGAAACGGTACAGGCGCCACCAGACACGTAACTTATTCAGTGTGAAACATGCTGTGCCGTTACTCACGTGAGGTGTGTGGGTGCTGGTCGCTGGGCCACCCCGTTATTCTAGGACCTAACTAAGGAGCGGCGCCGCACCTAGGAGCAGCGGCTCGTAAACTAGCTCATGCAGGTACAGCTCGCAGCGTGCCAGCGTTCGACTCATTTTTACCAAAATGCATTGCAGCGTGCATGTACTGACACCTATGCAGCCTTCATGGCAGAATCGAGCTACTAGCACGCCAACAAAAATAAAATACTACTACTTGATGGCTAGTAGCTATAGTTTAGTACTCGATGGCTACTAATAGCTATAATAAATGTCGATGCTTAACTTTTTAGTAGGATTATTAGTATTCAGTTTTCAGATTTAAAACTCACTTAGTTGCCAGACATATAAAATATGCTTAGTTGCAAAAAATAGTATGCTTAGTTGTTACATATTTTTTTTGCCTAATTGCAAGAATTTTTTATTATGCTTGTCACAAAAATTTATATCAAATTACAAGATTTATTTGTCGTGCTTGCCACAAAAAATTTACACCTAATTACAAGATTTATTTGCCACAAAAATTTACACCTAATTGCAAGAATTATTTGTCGTGCTTGCCATAAAAATTTACACCTACTTGCAAGAATTCCTTGTACTTGTCACAAAAATTTACACCTAATTGCAATAATTATTTCTTGTGCTTGCCACATAAAATTACATCTAAATGGCAAGAATTGTTTTTTGTGCTTGCCACATAAAATTACATCTAATCTTTTCCCGTTATTTTATACCCAAAAAACACGCGACCTTTACAATGTACTCACTGATCTCGGTAAGAAAGAAAGGTCTAGATGTAGGGTCCAGCTGAGCTCGGGATCAGAACCGAATTTTCAAGCTAGGCGCAGCTAATATACGAAAGTAGTACAACGGTAGTATAACTGATTGACGGCGTGATGGTGTCTTAATGCTGCCTTCATTCATCATGCACGATCATGGCCGGTGATGTTTGAGGACGAGCTCCAGCATCGTAGAAGGGCAGCTTCTCTTGAGCTCCTGAAATCCATCGGTCGCCGTGAATGATTCCATATTACGGGGACAAGACAGGAACTCCATGCACTCCTCGGCCCTGAAGATGCTTTGCAGACGCTGCCGCTGCCTCATATGGCCTGTTGCTTCATCCTCGACCCGGGCTCTCATGGTGGCCTAACACAAGTACTGTCACGACCCGACATTGGTTGCCAAAGCGTCAACGTCTGTGCTCTGCTCCACACCTTGGCGGTTCGTATGTTTTTTGTTGATTCACTCAAGAACAGTTCAATGCATGCCATCTGCGGCCAAATTGTCCATCTAAGTATTATGATGTTCATATATGGATTCATATTGTTATTTCATGAAGCAACGTGACCATCTAATGAAATAAATATATGCATATAATTGATCATCTTACTAGAGCATAGGTGTTTGATAGCTGGCTTATCTTGAGCACAGTTTGATGTCGAATTGCTTCCATGTACAACCATCATGGTGTTATAACTTTTGTTAATACAAGCATGGGCTTGGGTGCATCTTCAGAGAAGAGCATAAAAGCATCCCGTGGTTTACTTCACCTAAATCCGATAGCAGTTTGGAATTGGGGATATGATATTTGTGATGTTGCTGGACACTAAACTGGGATGTGATGCAGTCTATCTTGTGGTTTAGGGAGATATTTGCTCCTTATGCTTCTGAATTCATTTCCAAGTTGAAGGTTCATCGATTTTTATTCCAATTTCAGTTCCATACTTCCATGGTGGCTAGCTGTAAACATGACAAACTTTGCCATGAGTAACGGTTCACCAAGCTTGCAAGGTGTTAGATGAACTTTGCAAAGTATGAATGTTGATGTGGTGCTCACCTGCTCTTGTGTAGGTGGCTAGGTGCTAATTTGTTTTATGATTCCATCTGAATAGCAGTGTATGTATGAAACTTTTTTGTGCATGAGGCTATAAGATTGCTTTTTTTTTCATAAACCTTTGCAATCTAGCATGTTTATGAAAGCTTGGTTCATTTGGTTTTAAAAGTTGAACGACATTTAACCTGATATTATCTTATCATATCATCATGTGGTTTTGAGATTGAACTGATATTGTTAGTGAATCATGGATTATCCACAACTAAATCAGTAGAAACAAAAGTGTAATTTAGTGTCCCCTCTATTTATCTTGTTAGAAGTCAATTTGCTAAACTGACCATCGCTCTCATAAGTATTTAGACTTTAGTATTTTCTGCTTATGCATATGATTTCTTCATCCACCTTTCTGTTTTACATTTCCTGCTAATATAATGCATACACGATTGAACTAATGTGATGTAGTGAACTTTTGATTTGGAATTTTTATCTCGACAACAAGAATGAAATTGTTAGCAAAGTAGGAATGAAAACAGCTAAGATTGCTTCATAGGAACACGCTTCTGGAATTGGAATTGTTGTGCTCTTCAGTAATAAATGGGAATAGGATTTTTGTATTGTCTTTAAGGGGGGGGGGGATTCATCCCTTACCTTTCAAGGTGGCAGAAAAAAAATTAATTTTAAAATCCAGAAAGGCATCCCTTTATGGTTGCTATGGTAAGCGGAAAGTAATTGTTCAACAGAAATCTGTGTATTTTTATTCCAATTTCAGTCCTCAACCTTGTTGGGCCCCCCCGGTTCTCCTTTGAACTCTGTGTTGGCCCTAGTGTATCAATAACTTCCGCAAATTTCCAGCTGTTTTGGAGAATATTTTCTATGAGATGTTTGAAACAAAAGAACATCACAAAACATGAACCGTCACTAAGCTAATAGGTTAGTTCAAAAAAATGCTATACAATGATGTAAAAGTGTTATTAAATCATATAGAAATATCATGAAACAAGTAAAAATTATAGATACATTTTAAACGTATCAACAACTCCACCCTGATGGGTCGATATGAGTGGGTTGCCAGAGAAGGATTGCTCATCGACGGTGCTGAATTCCCCTTCGGCACCGTAGTGGACATAGGTCTCCAGTATTAGGGGGCAGCGTGGGAGGAGCCGACGATGGGGTCGAATGTTAGGTTGGTGGGGAAGGACACGGGGTGGTGGATCGTGGGAAGGACCGAAGAAGAGGGGTGGCGAGTCGTGAGAGCTAGGAAGGTTGTATGGATAGGTTTGCAATCGACGTCTTGGTTTTTTCTACTGCAAGAGATGGAGAAGTAAACATTACCATGACAACGACCACAAACTTCATTTTAATATTCCTTCGTCTAAATTTGTTGTCACAAATTAGCCTAAATAAGGATGTATCTAGATTTGTTTTAAGTCTAGATACATCCTTATCTAGTTAAATCCGTAAAAGTAATTTATAAGACAAAGAAAGTAGTAGTACTTCCTCCAATCCATATATAAAACATGGATCGGAGGGTGAAAAGTACCCAAGAAAAACGTTCGCTCGCCAACCTGTTACAGCTGATGTTCGCTAGATATCATTACTAGATAAAAAAAGGGGCTTACTTTTTAGAGTCCAGAAGCACAACTTCTGCTGTTTGATTAATTGTAGCACAATCTCTCTAGTGTCCAGCGTCGTTGAAACTTGAAATAGCCATATAAACACATAGCGCATACACCTGCACCTGGATAGAATAGATAGATCTACGATCTCCTCTCCCATGATGTCGTCGTGGATGAAGCCAATGTCGGCGCTGCTGGCCACCCTGCGCGGCGCCGGGCGGCAGCACCTCACGGCGTCCACCGTGGTCGTGCCGAGGCAGCCGATCACCGGCTCCCACGTCTTCCGGATCCACGGCTTCCAGCAGGCCATGAAAGCGGCCCCCAACGGCACCGCGGTCGAGTCGATCCCGTTCGACGTCGGCGGCCACCGCTGGAGAGTCAGGTGCTACCCCAACGGCGACAGCAAGGAGGCCGACGGCTCCACGTCCGTCTACCTTGTCAGCCTCAGCGACGCGACGGCAGAGTTCAAGCTTAGCTTGCTCGATCACGCCGGGAAACCCGCGCGCACTGCAACCGCGAAGCAGCGGCGCTACTCGGCCGACGAGAGCTGGGGCTGGACAAAGTTCGTCGACAAGGAGGTTCCGGGAGAGAGTGATTGCCTCACGGTCCTTTTGGACGTCACCGTCCACCCCGGGATGCGCGCAGAAGCCGTGGTGGCGGCGCCGCCGTTCGACCTCGGCGGGCCGCTGGCGGAAGCCGTCTGGAGCAAGCACGAGACGGACGTGACGATCCACGTCGGCGGCGAGACGTTCCCCGCGCACCGTTGGGTGCTGAAGGCCCGGTCCCCCGTCTTCAAAGCGGAGCTCGAGAACAACGCCACCGGCGAGCTGCGCGTCGACGACGTGGACGCCGAGGTGTTCAAGACCATGCTCCGGTTCATGTACACGGACAGCGCGCTGCCTGAGCCTGACATGAAGGCGGACAAAGGACTGACTGAGACTGACATGAACCAGCAGCTCGAGACGACGGCGGAGCGGCTGCTGGTGGCGGCGGACAGGTACGGGCTGGAGAAGCTGAAGCTCGCCTGCGAGGAGGCGCTGCGGCGGCGCCTCGACATGGGCTCCGTGACCTCCATGCTGGCGTTGGCGGAGCGGCACGGCTGTGCGGCGCTCAAGGAGGAGTGCATGGAGTTCCTGTCTTGTCCCCGTAATATGGAATCATTCACGGCGACGGATGGGTTTCAGCAGCTCAAGACAAGCTGCCCTTCTACCATGCTGGAGCTCGTCCTCAAACAGCACCGGCCATGAGCATGCATGATGGATGATGGATGGAGGTTTATATAACGTTAAGTATGAAGTAATATTGATTTCCTATTGCTAGTTTTTTAGGTGTACAATTCATAAGAACAATTGATTTCATATGGAGGGATGGGTGAATGATAGTCGATCATGGTGCCTTTGCTATGTTTATCTTCTGATGTAATATTTTGTGTTCTATGTGTGTTTGATGATTCGGAAAATGTGTTTCTGTCACAAAACTTTATTAGAGTATATATTGATAAGAGCATTTAGAACTGAGCTCTTAAACCCTTCCGATGCGTTCGGAGTGACGGTTCAATCACTGACCGGTCACTATTTTGTCATCCAATTGGACATCTCAAACCGATTATATACGTCCGAACTGATCAACACCCCTCATACTCAGTTCATATATGAGGTGTGGATATGGAAACATCCGAACGTATCCAAACATTGTCTGCCACATCAAACTGACGGCAGGAAGCCATCCCAAATCTCTTCAAAACATCTCGACCTACCGTCTTCCTCTCTTCTTTCCGGCCTTGACCAAACATACATCACCGTAGCTCTACCGTCACCCTAGCTCCACCATTGTCCCCAACCCACATCACCGCCACCAGAGGACCCAACCCACAACGCCTCGACCATACCGCCACCTAACTAGTTCGTCGCCACCGGACACCTCCGCGGGGCGTGCAACTCGTTCGGACATACACCTTGCGGTCTATGTGCTTGATGAAATGTTCGAGCAATTTTTTATTCTTTGACTCATCGTAGGCAAAAAATGGATTCATCACCAGATGATGAGTATGGAGACAAGGACCTTGATGAATTCATGTACATAGAGCTCATCGATTTGATAGATTTAGGCGATGAATATGCTGAAATGATGATTATGACGATGAGCATCCATGATAAACTGGAGAAGCACGAGGAGCTCCACAAAAAACACAAAATCATGTACTTTATGGGTGTGAATTTTACGTATGCTAAAAATACAAGCTTTTTGCCACTTTGCAGACAAGTAATATGCATACATATGTATGTGTGTATTTTTTTCAGATATTTTTGAAACCTTAAATATTAGTTTTTGGTTTTTTTAATATTAAGGGTTCCATGGAGCTCGGGATCCAAAAGCAATTTCCGACGTTTTCCCCATTAATATTATGGAAACTGTTAGGTGTTGCTTTACCTTTACGTTTTACTATAATTTGCATCATTCAAGACATAGATAATTCAATCATTGTTAGCTTCACTTTTGTACTTGTGTTGTTGCAACCAACTACAACTCTTGATGTTCATGTGCAAACCTTGATTGCTTTCCAGTATGTATAGAAACAAAGATTTATAGTTGTATGTATGTGTTCATCTATTTCCTGTAATCCTGCTAATTTATTTTGATAGAACCAACAATACTTCTTCCTACGATTCAAAATTGACCAGGACAAGTATGACAACCTGCCTGAGGGCATCGTTGACTTGGCCACCAAGCTATCAAAATGGGAGTATATGGGAATACGACTTATCCCAAATCAGACCGGTGATAAGCTCCTGCCTCCCGAATGGGTCCTTATAGGTTTGGTTACTTATATAAGGGTGAAACAACATTGGCGTTGTGGTGCGATAATTTGTATCTACGAGGCATCACAAAATCTGCAACACAGTGTTATGGCTTTGCAAATTTTGGAAGCCTAATTGATGTTTCTATCGAATTAGATAAAATGACTCGTTCATATGAAAGTGTCGGCGGACGTGAAACCTACATTAGTTGTTGCTTGGCAGAGACTCGCTATCTCGAGTTGTAGATAAATTTTTGTATTGCAACTATACTTTAAGTTCATTGTCCGAGTCTGAACTCAAAGAATCACTAGCCACAATAATGTTGATAGTGTTTGAAGCTACCCGTTTTATAAATCTTAGTGACTTCATCAATAACGGATGTACTCGATGTTTATTACCTATTATATTGCGGATAGTTTGGCATCCTGTAGTAATGGATGAGCTACGCATTATAGGCATATACATGGCTGATCCAATAACATTTGGGGCCCGGGGTGAATATAATAAGTACACTTTTTACTTAATTCACATCATTATATCTAAATTTTATTATTAGCATGTTATAGTTTTAAAAACATAAATATCTTTTTTGGCATAGTTAAACCACATGAAAATATTAGTAAATATTAGTTCCTGTGTTTTGTGTTTCATACTGAATATCATAGGAAGATAGTAAATTGTATTTTGTAACAAAATTTTGAGCATGAACTGTTTCTTCTACAAAGATAATTTATACTATTTATGTAATAGATCTGCAAGGAGTATGATCCAACAAATATCATAATAGTAGTTTCTAGAATAGAAATTGAGATTATGACATCATCTTTTAATTCTCTTTTGTGGTCAAAGTCTTATAGTGACATACAAATTTTAACAAAAGCATGCATACAAATTTCTCCCTATCCTTGAGCAGCCCAAGAATCCAGAAACACCACAACCATATAAGCGACCTCGAAGGGAGATTGCAAACATTTGAATTGAAAATTCGCCCGATTTCTATAATTCTAGATTTCTCGGCATATAGCTATAAGCCCATAATATTACATATCTGTAATGATAGATGTACACTCTAAGAAAAAAGATGTGCATATGTTTGCATGGTTTTAAAGATTCGAAAGTCAGGTTATGATTATAAATGAGAAATTTAAAATCTGAATCGATGCTCTAGGGCAAGTATTTTCTTGGTTTGATTATAGATGCTCTAAGGACTCACTAGTGGACAGACCCCCATATTATCCCGGTTCATATGGGCCTTCGGTCCCGGTTCCACAACCGGGACCAATAACTCGGGGCCAATGATGATCCCGGTTAGCCCACGAACCGGGACCGAAGAGGCTCCACGTGGCCAGCCGCGCAGCGAGGGGGGGAGGGGTCATCGGTCCCGGTTGATAGGAAGAACCGGGACCGAAGAGGCTCCACTGCCCCCCTTTTTAGCCCTATTTTCTGTTTTTTTTTCATTTATTTTATTTTGTGTTTTGTATTCAATTAAATGGTACCATATATATATAAATTAAAGCAACAATGAAGGAACCACAATATATATTACACATTATCGTCACGAATATATCATATACACCATCTCATTCCTCGTGCTTGGTCGAACATGTATTACACAAACGGTACTCACACGAGTTCGATCTAATTTACATCGGTCCTTGGCCGCTTGTCTTCCAAAAAATGAGGGTGAAAGAACTCTCCGGTCGGAGCTATGACATGGTCTAATAAGAATCCGGCGATTTCCTCTTGAATTGCTCGCACGCGTTGTCGTGGTAGAAGACCGTCCCGCATTCGTTCGATCTAATTAAAAGAAAGGGATCAATATATATGAATGAAACTAAACACAATTTAACGCAATAAATTAAAGTATTGAATGTTGTTTATCGTACTTCAATTTTCCTTATGTTTCGGGTTGCGGCCGTCTCTTTGGTCGTCTGGCGAATGAACTCGCAGACATAATATCCACATAAGTTATTCCCGGGTCCCTGTCTCAAACACTTTACGAGAACGGAGATCAATGAATATTATAATCAGCATGATAATTATACTGAAACTAGAATCAAAAAGATGCACGGATCTAGGAAGTAGTACTTACATTCAGTGATTCAAATGTAAGCTTTGCCGGAAGACCCGGTGTTTTGGCGGTGAACCGTTTCCAAACCCTCTGGAGGCATGCTTGCATGTCTTTCCATGATTTCATAGATCTGCGTCCCGGGTCCATGACTTTTACTACTCCTTCGTCCGGAACAATGAGCAACACAGTGCGAGACAGTAACACTCACTCGAAGTTGTAAGGAAATAGTATTTCCCTTCTTGTGCCGAAATACGTCAACGATTACAACAAGTTGTTCTCTGTCTGGTTGGGCTTCTCTTTGAGAGTTCTTTCATGAACGAACTGGCAGTCAACGAACCCAATGTCATAGATTTGTCCTTTCTTGCATTCGAGAATCTTCATTCTGCATATATAATTAGTTTAGTGATGAGTGTAAGATTGTACATGAAACGAATGAACTGAGCTAGAAAGGCTTGATCACTGAAATTAATGGTACTTACAGACAATATGCACTGACGATAGATTTGTCGATGGCGTCTCCATTGTAAAACTGAAATAATTCTGAGAATTCAATCAGATCGAAGCCTTGTCCATGCCCGTAATGCTCGTTCTGAAATTTAGCGTAGATCCAGTTTTCGGATTTAGCAGAATTTTCCATGTACCAGTCATGCAATTTTCGCATCTTTGTTGGTAGATCCTTGACTAACTCGGGTTTGACGAGAGGATACCCGTGTTGGTATTGGTATGCCGGTACGAATTCCTCGTCGTTCCCGAACTCATCCAGACGGCTCAGGTAATCAGTAATAGACAATCCTACTGCCTGGGATTTTGCTCCGTACTGTCTTATAAACTCCGGATCTTTTTTCGGATCATACGCATCGACCTGATGCTGCTGGGGGCGCGGCAGAGTGTGCACTTTGAGCGGTTCGATCGATTGTTCTTTCTGTAGTCCGAGCTGGGCAATCTCTTTTCCGACTCTCTGCTCTTTTGCCTCAGCCGACTTTGTAATAGAGCGTTCATAGTCTGATGTGAGCGGTATGGGGTTGTGAAGCTTCTTCTTTAGTTTCGCGCACGCGGCGTGATCTTTTCGGGTGCGCGGGAACAATGGCTCTATCGGCTTCTTCTTGTTGGCCACATCAATCTTCCACTTTTCATAAGACATTTTTACGGACACTTCCAGTTCCTCAGGTGTCATCTCTCCGGGTAGCTTCTTCATATTCTGATGAGGAACTTTTGGGAGGGGTGATCGCTTACGTTTCGGTGATTTCTTGCTGCCCCTACTAGTATAGGTACGCTTCCGCTTCTGGCTCTGAGGCTGAGGAGATGGAGACGGCTGAGGCGACGGTGGAGATGCCTGAGGCGACGGTGGAGACGGCTGAGCCGGAGAGTGGTGAGGCGGTGAAGGCGATGGTTGCGGTGAAGAATGGTCACGTGGCGGCGAAGGTGGATTGCTCTTCTGAAGAGTGGGTGACCTTGGCGGCACATAATCTGGAAGCACGATGTGCTCCTTTCGTCATAGAACACTCCCTTTTTTGCTTCTCCTAGTTCTTTCAGCTCCCCATCTTCACCTGCAGGGTGGTCCAGCTTCAGCTCCTCATAATCATCCATCACATCATCCACCATGACGACAGCGTACCCTTCTGGATTCGGGTTGCAATGATAAGTTGGTTTCTCCGGGATTGATAGGGCCATGCCGACCGCCACCGTCACCTTTAAGTTCATCACTTGCACCTTAAGCTCACAACGTGTGCTCTCCGTGATATAATCCACTGGGTAGCGTTTAGAAGCAGCCGTTGTCAGTGCATCATCATCATCCTGCTGGAGTTGCGTGGAAGCTTGGGAGCTTTTCCGATTCGATGGGGCGCCGGTAGCATCGAATCCAGTTTCTAACAAGAGCTGTTGAGGTTGGCCGCCACTTTGCTGGCTAAGTCTGCCGATCAGCTCCTCCGCCCGCTTTAAGCCTTTTTCTACATTACGCAACCGCTCTTTGGTGGCCGTTTTCTCAGCCTCATTCGCCACTTTCTCTCTCTCAGCCGCCGCTTTCTCAGCCGCCTCCCTTTCCTTCCTCCTCTGATGGCTTTTATCTGGATATTTCTTGCTTTCCGAAGGGAAGGCAAGTTTCCAACACTTGGAGCCTGGCGTGCCTCGTGCTCGTCCTGGGTGTTCTTTATTTTTTAGGGCGCGTGTGAGCTCGTCGTCCTCTCTATCGGGAATGAACCGTCCCTCTTCAATATCACGTACTGCATCTCTAATATCATCGATGGGCAGCAAGGGATCATCTATGTGTGACTGGTTATATATTGCCTTCCCATCTTGGTCCAACGTGCCCCCATGGTCGTAAAACCAGTTTCTTGTCCGTTCGTTCCATGTTGTAGGCTCTGGAGTGATCCCGGCATCAAAATACTTGGCCTCAATTGCCTCTCACCTAGGCATGCAACCGGCGTAGCCAGCAGGCCCCATTTTATGGTGGTAAATCTTCTTAGCGGCATTCGTCTGATTTATTTCAGACCTTTGCTGCGCGTGCTCCGATTTCTTGTACGCCACAAAATCATCCCACTGCTCTCTTACCTTACCATAGCCGTGTTCGAAATCCGGAGTCTTGTCTAACTTGACAAATTTTAGGTACAAGTTTTTCTTCCAATTCTTGAATTGCTCGGCCATCTTGCTGAGAGCAAACTTCTTGACTCTAGCCTCTAGCTTCAGTCTAGCTGCCGCCTCCTGAGCTGGATTATCCACCTCTGGCATCCGCAGGAGAAAATTATGCATGAGTATGTTCCAAAGCCTGTCTTTCATGGTGTCGCACACAAACGAGATTGTAGGGTCCTTTAGCTGCATCCATTCTCGAATGGTGATCGGGATGTTGTCCCTCACAAGAGTTCCGCATGCCTTCACAAATTTTTTCTTGACATCATCGAGAGCTAACGGTTCGCCGTCTGGACCGACCTCTTCGATCCTATACCTCACATTGTCAGCCAACTTTTTGGTTGGGCCTCGTTTCGGTCTTGCGAAGGAATGGCCGGATCCGGATCCGGAGGGCTAAAAGAAGAAAGAGTGTTAATATATGCATGTACATATACAGCTGCATTTTAATTAACAACATTTTAATCAACCTCGCCGGTGTTTTCGAGATTAAAGGTTCCGCCGGAGGCGGAGCCGGAGCCGACTTGTCTCCCGTCCGATGCTTCTTCTCGGTGGAGAGACTCGTCTCCCTCACCGGAATCGTTCAGAAACCGGCGGGTGACATCTTGACCTTCATTGTCGTTGATCATATCGTGAAGCAAGTTTTCCTCATTTTCATCTCTATGAAATATTGGATCCATAGTATCTGCAAATTAAGAATTGCAAGCTATTATAATGAAAATCGTAGGCGGCAGCGGTGTAGTCAACGGTAGCAGCAGAGTCTACCGGAGATTAAAGGGGGGGGGGAGAAACAGTAAATACACGACAATCATAGCAAACAATACAACGCATGACAAATGAAATGCAATCGGTGATCTAACGTAAAACGATGCAATAAGCTCGGCGCTAATGGCGACCTCGCCTAGGAACCACCGAAACTACTCCTGGTCAGTCGGGTACTCGACGTCGTAGTAAGCTCCGCTGGGGTACTCCTGCTCCTGGGCCACGAACAGTACCAGGCCCGCCGCACACCGGTGGAATACACCTGACCCGTCGTTCCGCTAAGATACTCTGCGCGGGCACCGTTGGTTCACCCGACTTCTTACCTGTAAGGACATCCGTGTCTCGGGGCCCTAAGGCGGAGCTACGGAGTCGACATCAAGTGGAGCCCCAAGGATTTCTCCTCGATATCTCACACTTGAGGTGACTCGGCAGATCCGTGTCAGGGGGGACCGATGACGGTGTCTGCAATGAACGTACATGTACAGTTTATATATATAGTTCCACGATCACTCCCAAAGTGATCACGGCCCGCTAGCTAACCTATGACTAGCAAAGCGCAGAGTCTACCGGAGATTAAAGGGGGGGGGGAGAAACAGTAAATACACAACAAGCAATAGCAATCAATGCAAGACAAGACAGATGAATTGTAAACGTTACTCTAACGTGGTACGATGCAATAAGCTCGGAGCGGAAATTCATCCGGGGATGGATTACCGGCTCCGGGTGATTACCGGACAGGGTGTCCGGAGGGGGGGAGTGATGCTAGAGGTGTCGTGGACATCCGACACACGTGTGGGTTATGTATCCGGGTGAGTTGACCTATTCCGAACAACTTTCGTGTTCGAAATAAATTGATCCGGGTACTGTAGCAGTACCGGACAATTCATCGGACTGGCGGTTCAATGTTCGGTATGTTAGGGGGGTGTGGTAGACATATGGATACCGTATTTGGATTCGTTGAATTTTTCTGAGCAACTTTCATGTATAAATTATTTTAATCCGGGTTACGGATTAAAAGATATTAATTAAACAAGTTTATTACATTTTAAAATCAATTTCTATTTATTAATTCTTTTATTTATTATTAAATGAATTAATAATCATTTTTAATTAACTGACTAGTGGGTCCCACTGGTCAGTGACATAGTTAATAAACAAATTAATTAAATCTAATTAATCAGTGGGGGACCCACATGTAAGTCACTTATATATTAACTAAACATTTTAATTAGGTTTTAACTGGGCAGGGCCCACATGTCATAGAGTAGGTTTTTTAACAGATTAAATCAACTAGTATACTTAGGGTCCTAATGACCAGGCCACGTCGGCATGTCGCCGGTGAGCTCTGTAGCTCGCCGGAGTTGGTCGGGATCCCGATTTAGGCCACGGGAGAGGGAATGGAGACCACAGGCGTGTTGCTGGGTACCTCGCGCGTCTGCTGGCAGTAGTCGGGGGTCAAGGGAGGCTCTGTGGCGTCGATGGCGTCGAACACGGCGGCGGCCCGGCTACTGATCTCGCCGAAATTGGGTTCCAAGGCACGGGAGAGGGGGAGAAGGGTACCAGGGGGTTGCCCTGGCTCACCCGCGTGCACTGGTGCTATCCACGCACCAAGACGAGCACGGGAGCGACGACAGTGTCAAGCCCGGCGGCGGCCGTGGTCCTGCTCATGGCAATCGGCGACGGAGAGTACGAGGAGGGGAGCTAGGAGGGGGAAAACATCGAGCAGCTCACGGTGAAGGCGACGAAGAGCTCGGGGAGGCCGGAGAGGGGCTCGGTGCGTCGAATCGGCGGGCAGCCTGCCGGCGTCGACGGCGAATTCCGCGCGGAAGAAGAAGAGGTTGGGGGATTTGGTGGAGTTGGGGGAGAAAGAAGAGGTTGCGGGGTATTATAGCAAGGGCCATCGATCTCGATTGGTAGCACCAACCGGGACCAAAGACTCAACGGTCCCGGTTGGTGCTACCAAGCGGGACCGTTGGCCTGGGCGGGGAGGGGCCTGGTGCTGCCACGTCGCACCAGGGTCATCGATCCCGGTTGGTAGCACCAACCGGGACCGTTGAGTTTTAGGTCCCGGTTGGTGCTACCAACCGGGATCGTTGACCCTTTTATGCAATGTTTCGGCTTCCCGCCATTTTCAAATTTACTTTCTTTTTTAATTAGTTAGGTGTTTCAATTTAAAATGATTTTTTGTTTGGAATTTGAAAAAACTTTTAACAGCAAAGTGCTTCAATTTAATTAACTAATCCAAAACCATTTTTTGTTTTGAAAAATATTTTTTTAACTAAACAATTCAAAAAAAAATCAAAAAAATATAAAACCTTTGCGTTGCATCCTAATTTATGTCCTAGTAACCATACAAACCAACAAACTTGCATATTTTGCATATGTGTGTATATTTGAATGGCCAACAAGTTTGCCAAAGGAAGTTTTCATTTCCGTTGCACGAAAAATCCATTTTTCATTTTCCGAGTGCCGAAAGTAGGGTCTTTTTGTGAAGGATCTACCAAATATTTGATGTCAATTTGAACCAAACCATTTTTGTATTATACTAGACCATATTTTATTAACAATTTACAAAAGTTTCTATGTAAAATGTTTCTTATGCACCTCTGCTGAAAAAGACAAATTGCCGCGAATTCAACAGGAACGGGGTGAAATTTGAACTACAAGTGCTTGATAGATTGCTCTTTATTTTTTCAAAAAAACATTTCCAAGTGCAAAAGTACTCATTTCATCAGAGATCTACAAAGAGTTTTGCAAGATTCCACACCTAGCTATCACCGGCCATGCCCCCCTCCCCCGTTTTGACCGCATTTTGATATCGGTGCTGAAACAATTAAAAAAAATCAAAAAAATATAAACCTTTGCGTTGCATCCTAATTTATGTCCTAGTAACCATACAAACCAACAAACTTGGAATAATGCAAATCTATTAAAAAAGTCTTCTCAAAATGGGCTATCGAGTATGAAGGTTCATGGCTGTCAAGCCAAATGGCCAAAGTTATAGCTAATTTCAAATGATCTCATATTTTTCATATGTGTGTATATTTGAATGGCCAACAAGTTTGCCAAAGGAAGTTTTCATTTCCGTTGCACGAAAAATCCATTTTTCATTTTCCGAATGCCGAAAGTAGGGTCTTTTTGTGAAGGATCTACCAAATATTTGATGTCAATTTGAACCAAACCATTTTTGTATTATACTAGACCATATTTTATTAACAATTTACAAAAGTTTCTATGTAAAATGTTTCTTATGCACCTCTGCTGAAAAAGACAAACTGCCGCGAATTCAGTAGGAACGGGGTGAAATTTGAACTACAAGTGCTTGATAGATTGCTCTTTATGTTTTCAAAAAAACATTTCCAAGTGCACAAGTACTCATTTCATCAGAGATCTACAAAGAGTTTTGCAAGATTCCACACCTAGCTATCACCGGCCATGCCCCCCCTCCCCCGTTTTGACCGCATTTTAAAATCGGTGCTTAAACAATTAAAAAAAACAAAAATATATAAAACCTTTGCGTTGCATCCTAATTTATGTCCTAGTAACCATACAAACCAACAAACTTGGAATAATGCAAATCTATTAAAAAAGTCTTCTCAAAATGGGCTATCGAGTATGAAGGTTCATGGCTTTCAAGCCAAATGGCCAAAGTTATAGCTAATTTCAAATGATAGTTTCCCCAAATGATCTCATATTTTGCATATGTGTGTATATTTGAATGGCCAACAAGTTTGCCAAAGGAAGTTTTCATTTCCGTTGCACGAAAAATCCATTTTTCATTTTCCGAGTGCCGAAAGTAGGGTCTTTTTGTGAAGGATCTACCAAATATTTGATGTCAATTTGAACCAAACCATTTTTGTATTATACTAGACCATATTTTAAGTTTCTATGTAAAATGTTTCTTATGCACCTGTGCTGAAAAAGACAAATTGCCGCGAATTCAGTAGGAACGGGGTGAAATTTGAACTACAAGTGCTTGATAGATTGCTCTTTATTTTTTCAAAAAAAACATTTCCAAGTGCACAAGTACTCATTTCATCAGAGATCTACAAAGAGTTTTGCAAGATTCCACACCTAGCTATCACCGGCCATGCCCCCCTCCCCCGTTTTGACCGCATTTTGAAATCGGTGCCTAAACAATTCAAAAAAAATCAAAAAAATATAAAACCTTTGCGTTGCATCCTAATTTATGTCCTAGTAACCATACAAACCAACAAACTTGGAATAATGCAAATCTATTAAAAAAGTCTTCTCAAAATGGGCTATCGAGTATGAAGGTTCATGGCTTTCAAGCCAAATGGCCAAAGTTATAGCTAATTTCAAATGATAGTTTCCCCAAATGATCTCATATTTTGCATATGTGTGTATATTTGAATGGCCAACAAGTTTGCCAAAGGAAGTTTTCATTTCCGTTGCACGAAAAATCCATTTTTCATTTTCCGAGTGCCGAAAGTAGGGTCTTTTTGTGAAGGATCTACCAAATATTTGATGTCAATTTGAACCAAACCATTTTTGTATTATACTAGACCATATTTTATTAACAATTTACAAAAGTTTCTATGTAAAATGTTTCTTATGCACCTGTGCTGAAAAAGACAAATTGCCGCCAATTCAGCAGGAACGGGGTGAAATTGACCGCATTTTGAAATTGGAAAGCATCATGTTCAAACTTGGCTAATTGCAAACATCACAAAAAAATCACCAATGGTTCAATACATAATTACACATCACTTGTTTCCTGCATTGCTTATGATCGCTTCTTGGGCCGTAACCACGGAGCATCTTCATTGCTTAATGGGATAGTTGGGTCAGTTTTCACTGTGAATGGAGGAATTTCATGAAACTTATCGTAATCTTCGGACATGTCTGTCTTGTCCTCGACTCCCACAATGTTTCTTTTTCCTGAAAGAACTATGTGACGCCTGGGCTCCTTGTCTGATGTATTCGTATCCTTGTTTTTCCTTTTTTTTCGGTCTAGAAGACATGTCCTTCATATAGAAAACCTGAGCCACATCTTTGGCTAGGACGAACGGGTCGTCTGTGTGACCAAGATTCTTGAGATCCACTGTTGTCATTCCGTACAGCTGGTCGACCTTTACCCCATCTACATTCATGTTGACCCAACTGCACCGAAACAAAGGGACCTTAAAAGTAGGTCCATAGTCAAGTTCCCATATCTCATCTATGTAACCATAGTATGCGTCCTTTGTACCATCCTCGTTTGTTGCATCGAAGCGGACACCACTGTTTTGGTTGGTGCTCTTCTTATCTTGGGCGACCGTGTAAAATGTATTCCCATTTATCTCGTACCCTTGGAAAGTCAATACAGTCTCAGACGGTGTCGCGGCCAACAAGTAGAGTTGATTTCCAATAGTGGTGTCATGCATGAGACGTAATTGCAACCAAGTGCCGAAAGTCTCCATGTGTTTGAATTGAATCCATTGGTCATCCTCCCCCGGGAACTTGGAGCGTAGAACATTCTTGTGTTCCTCGATATACGGTTGGACAAAGATAGAACTTTGTAGAACTGTGTAGTGTGCTTGAGTCAAAGAATGCCCGTCCTGAAATATCTTTGCTTTCTTTCCTAGCGTTCCTTTTCCACTCAGTCTCCCCTCATACCGCGATTCAGGAACACCAATCGGCTTAAGGTCAGGAATAAAGTCAACACAGAACTCAATGACCTCCTCTGTTCCATAGCCCTTGGAGATGCTTCCTTCTGGCCTTGCACAGTTACGAACATATTTCTTTAAAACTCCCATGAACCTCTCGAAGGGGAACATATTGTGTAGAAATACAGGACCTAGAATGGCAATCTCATCGACCAGGTGAACCAGCAGATGCGTCATAATATTGAAGAAGGACGGGGGGAACACCAACTCAAAACTGACGAGACATTGGACCACATCCTTCTGTAGCCTTTCCAGACTTGCATGATCGATTACCTTCTGAGATATTGCATTGAGAAATGCACATAGCTTCACAATGGGTACTCGAACATTTTCTGGTAGAAGCCCCCGCAATGCAACCGGAAGCAACTGCGTCATAATCACGTGGCAATCATGAGACTTGAGGTTCTAGAATTTTTTCTGTGCCATATTTATTATTCCCTTTATATTTGACGAGAAGCCTGCCGGGACCTTGATACTTCTAAGGCATTCAAAAAAGATTTCCTTCTCTGCTTTGGTAAGAGCGTAGCTGCTTAGACGCCCTTTATCAGTATGCCTGTGGTATGGGTCTTTCATACGTTGCTGGTCCTCCTGTGCTTCTGGTGTATCTTTTGACTTCCCATACACGCCCAGGAACCCTAGCAGGTTCACGCAAAGATTCTTCGTCACGTGCATCACGTCGATTGAAGAACGGACCTCTAGGTCTACCCAATAGGGTAGCTCCCAAAATATAGATTTCTTCTTCCACATGGCCGCGTGTCCGGTAACGACGTCTTTCGGAATAGATTGACTGCCAGGACCCTTTCCAAAGATTACTTCTAGGTCATTCACCATACCAAATACATCAGCACCTTTAGGGAGCTTAGGCTTTTTCCGGTGATCTGCCTCACCGTTGAAATGCTTGCCTTTCTTTCTCACGATATGATTGGGCGACAGAAATTGACGACACCCGAGGTACACAACCTTCTTACATTTATCCAAATATATACCTTTAGTCTTAGCTAAACAGTGCGTGCATGCATTGTATCCCTTGTTTGACTGTCCTGAAATGTTACTAAGAGCGGGCCAATCATTGATGGTTACGAAAAGCAACGCTCGCAGGTCAAATTCCTCCTGTTTGTCCTCATCCCACACGCGTACACCTGGTTTGGCCCACAGCTCCAAAAGTTCATCGACTAATGGCCTTAGGTACACATCAATGTCGTTGCCGGGTTGCCTCGGTCCTTGGATGAGCACTGGCATCATGATGAACTTCCGCTTCATGCACACCCAAGGAGGAAGGTTGTAGATACATAGAGTCACAGGCCAGGTGCTGTGACTGCAACTCTGCTCTCCAAAAGGGTTCATGCCATCTGTACTTAGACCAAACCATAAGTTTCTTGCTTCATTTTTAAAGTCTGAGTGGCCTCTCTCGATTTTTCTCCACTGCGACCCATCAGCGGGGTGTCTCAACTTCCCGTCTTTCTTACGGTCTTCTTTGTGCCATCGCAGCAACCTGGCATGCTCCTTGTTTCTGAACAGACGTTTCAACCGTGGTATTATAGGAGCATACCACATAACCTTAGCAGAACCCTCTTCTCGGGGGCTCGTCATCTCCCTCAGCATCACCAGGGTCATCTTGTCTGATCTTGTACCGACTCGCAGTGCATACCGGGCATTTATCCATACCCTCGTACTTTTCACCGCGGTACAGGATGCAGTCATTAATGCATGCATGTATCTTCTGCACATCTAATCCTAGAGGGCAGATAACCTTCTTTGCTTCGTGTGTTGTCGCGGGCAATTCGTTATCCGGTGGAAGCTTCGACTTCATTATTTGCAGTAACTTCTCAAATCCGGTGTCAGAACAA